>CM070691.1:18943597-20190097 GCA_036346265.1 Melocanna baccifera
TTTAAATGTTGTTTATTCTCAAATAATCTTATATGCCTTTCTTTGTTGCCTTTATCATTATATTCTATTTTCTGGTGCCACTTGCGGAGTACAAGTTTGCACCCACCCTTGCTTCATTATCTCAAAGGAAGACGACTTCGATTACGGTGAGGACCAGGATGATTAGGCCTCATCTTACTGTCGTATGCCTATAGGCAGGCTTGGGCTTAGATTTCTCCAGTTGCTTTCGCAGTTGTTTCCCTTTTGCAATTGATGCCAATGAGCATGGAAGTAAACCTTGGGTCATAAGACCGTCCTCTTTTATTTAAAAAAAGATCATCATTTGTGCTTGATATTTATCTCTGTTACCATTGTGTACACTATCTGATCCTGGATTAGTGCAATTTACACAGAGGATCCAGAGTCATTGCTCCGGGATCCGATAGAGATGGTATTAGAGCGCGATGACTTTAAAGTGTGACCGTAGGTAGAATAGAACTGGTTCAACACAAGAACTTATTTTAAAATATGTATATACTTTCAAAAGTTCTCGTAAAACACTTGTCATCTTCCTGCTCTTCCTTAACTATTTCTCTCCATTAAAAGCTATTTTCTAACTCTTGTAGATGGCCAAGACCCCTACCCAAGTCACCCATGGTATCCGTGCCTGTCACTTAGCCGAGTGTCTTTGGAGCCTCCAACAAAAATAGGATTCAAGACACGCCATGTCTACCAAGGGTACCGATAGATCATTGAGCAACAAGAGTACTGGCATGTAGAGGTGTTGGTCTACACCAATGTCGGAGACAAAGCAACCCTCCACATCTTTGACACTCCTCAGAGACGCGACACCTTCTTCGCCGAAATCCAGGATGCCGCTCAGAAGGTCATCCGCAAGTTGTGGGAGATTTATTTTGTGGAACTCAAAAACACCGACTTTCAGTACTTTTCCAGCAAATACCCCACGAGCTCCAGCAACATCTTTGAAACTACAAAGCTAGAAGATAACCTCGACTTGTACGGCAGGTGGAGTTCACCCAGGCACTAGACTACGTGTACCAGGCGACCTTGGATGAGCTAAGCTTCACTATTTACAAGCTTTGTCGGGTGGAAGAAGAGTTTGCTACACTCCGGGCCACTGACGACTGCTACTTAGTCACTGGAGCCAACCATGAGCCATCTCCTAAGAATCATCACACCGGTGATAAGGAGAAATACCTAGCTCAACCCCATAGAATACCTTAGATTTGGACCATTAGAATAAACATTACTGGAGAGCTATTTTCCCCTTGTCAACAGCCTGAAGCCTACTGAAGATATTAATAAAAGTTGCTTTTTATTTGAGAGTTCTTCTTGTGTTTGTTTGGGATGGGCACACAAACCCCTCTTAGTCTTCTTCCAGTCTACCTCTAATCCTTAAGAAGTAACAAGCAGATGGTGAACACCAGGAACAACAGCAATAGTAACAACAACAACAACAACAATGAGATCCCTCCACCACCACCATCCCAAGGACCATAGTCCCGCTTGTTAGAATTCTTGAGAATACATCCACTAACTTTCAACAGTAGTTCAGACCCAATGGATGCAGACGACTGGCTTCGAGCCATCGGAGAGAAGATGGATATCATCCAATGCAGTGATAGGGAGCAAGTCCTATTCGTCTCCCATCAGCTAAGTGGTCCTACTTCAGAATGGTGGGATACATTCACCACCGCTCACACCAAGCGCAAGCTATCTCATGAAATGAGTTTGTGCGCAACTTTCATAAGGTCTATATCCCTGATGGCACCATTACTCTCAAGAAGGAGTTCAGGGCTCTACACCAAGGAGGGAGTACCATGAACGAATACTTTAGAAATTCAATCAGTTGACAAGATATGCTCCCAAAGATGTGGCCATGGATGAGGCCAAGTAGGAGAGGTTCCTAGAGGGCATCAATGACAACATCACGGTGCAGTTGATCTCCAACGACTAGACCGATTTTCACTAGCTTGTCAACAAGGACATCCGTTAGGAAGGTAAGCAGGTGGAGATTGAGAACAGGAAGAGGAGGATGGCTACTCAGAAAGTTAACCCTGGTGGTCTCCCCAAGGCTCGTGGCATCTTGTCACATTCAAGTAGCTTCAGGCCCATGGCAAACTGGGCACCTCATCTGACCAATCGCCTCGTGCTCCAGCCTTTTCGTAGTGCACCAATTGGAGGGCAGATGCAGAAGAACCCAATGCCTTCTAATGGAGTGGCCTATTTCTATTGCAAAGAGATAAGAAATTTTGCCAATGGCCTATCCAAAAAAGCTTCAAGCCATAGCAAGAGCTAGAACATCAGGAGGTCAGAACTCGGGGTAGCCCTAGAGCCTTGTGAAGGGACATGTAAACCATGTCGCTGCTGAAGAGGCACAAGATGCACCGGACGTCATTTTGGGTACGTTTCTAGTAAATTCAGTATCAGCTTCAATTCTTTCTGATTCTAGAGCATCTCACTCTTTCATTTCCAAGGCTTTTGCAATTGAGAATGAGTTGGGTTCAGTTCCTCTTAGCCACCCCATGCTAGTTCAATCTCCAGGAGCAAATATGAGAACCGATACCTTGTGCCCAAAAATAAGCCTACTCACAGAAGGAGTACCCTTCCTAGAAAAGTTAATAGTTCTAGATTCCCAAGGTTTGGATATTATTGTTGGAATGAATTGGTTATTCAAGAATAGGGGTCGAATTGATTGTGCTACCTGATCCATCACCTCACTAATGGACAGGGAGCAGAAGTGAATTTTACCCCAGCAATCCCAAGGGCAGAAGAGTGAACCCTTAATCAACTCCAAGGCCTAGAAGAAGTACCAGTCGTTAGGGTATACCCAGATGTATTTCCAAAGGACTTACCAGGAATGCCATCTGATAGGGACGTGGAGTTCTTTATCAACCTAGTCTCTGGTACAACTCCTATCTTCAAGAGGCCATACCACATGCCGGCTAATGAGTTAGTCAAGCTGAAGAAGCAAATCCCAAAACTAGAAGACAAAGATTATGTTCGACCAAGTTCATCTCCCTAGGGTGCACCCGTTCTCTTTGTTAAGAAGAAGGATGGCAGTATGAGAGTGTAGACTATTGAGTACTCAATGATGCCACTATCAAGAATAAATACCCTCTACCTAGGATCGATGATCTATTTGACCAGTTAAAGGGAGCTAGTTTGTTCTCTAAAATCAATCTGAAATTTGGTTACCATTAGTTGAAGATCAGAGAGGAGGATATTCCTAAGACCGCCTTCTTCACTCATTATGGTTAGTACGAGTTCACCGTCATGTCTTTTGGACTGATAAATGCTCCGGCATACTTCATGACTTTGATGAATAAGGTGTTCATGGAGTACTTGGATAAATTCATGGTGATCTTTATAGATGACATCCTCGTTTACTCCAATAATGAGGAGCATGAGGGTCACCTTCAGATAATTCTGTAGGAATTAAGAGAGCATCAACTCTATGCCAAATTCAGCAAGTGTGAATTTTGGCTAAGAGAAGTAGCCTTCCTAGGTCACATTGTGACAGTTGAGGAAATTATAGTAGAACCCTCTAAGGTCGAGGCAGTTATGGATTGGAAGCAACCAAACACAATAACAGAGAGTAGGAGTTTCCTTGGGCTAGCCGATTACTACCGAACTTCATAGCCAGATTCTCCGAGATTGCCAAACCCGTGACCCAACTGCTAAAAAAAGAGAAGTTTGAATAGACAAAAGCCTATGAGCAAAGTTTTCAGACCCTTAACAAAAAGTTAGTATCAGTCCCAATGCTTGTTCTGCCAGACATTCATAAAGATTTTGAGGTATTTTGTGATGCCTCCCGGCAAGGACTTGGTTGTGTCTTGATGCAAGAAGGTAAGGTGGTAGCCTATGCTTCTCACTAGTTAAGACCCAATAAGTGCAACTACCCGACCTACGATCTGGAGTTAGCAGCCATGGTCCATGCCTTGAAGATTTGTCGATATTACCTCATCGGTAACCGTTGCGAGATCTACACTGACCACAAGAGCTTGAAGTATATCTTCACCCAAGCAGAGCTTAACCTGAGGTAGCGAAGGTGGTTAGAGGTAATCAAGGATTATAATGTCGGAATCTACTACCACCCGGGCAAGGCCAATGTTGTTGCAGATGTATTAAGTAGAAAAGCCTATGCAAACTGTCACTACCAGAAGAGGTTCAGACCCAACTTCAGGAGGAAGTTACCTGTCTAAACTTAAACCCAGTCAAGAGAAGCATATTCTCAGTCCTGGAAATCCAACTCACATTGTTAGACCAAATCTATGAAGCTCAAAAGGTTGATGAGGATATTAATGAAATCAAGAAGAATATGAGAAGAGAAAAGGCTATAATTTTCATTGAGGATATGAGTGTGGGACCGTATGGTTTGAGAATCGTATTTGTGTACCCAATAATCAAGAGATCAAAGAGATAATTCTACGTGAAGCCCATGAAACCCCTTACTCCATTCATCTTGGTCGTACTAAAATATAGCAAGACCTTAGAGAAAGATATTGGTAGGTTAGCATGAAGCAAAAGATCACTGAATTTATTAAAGCATGTAACACCTACTAGAAAGTCAAGGCTAACCATCAAAAACCCACGGACTCTTGCAGCCCTTGCCAATTATGGATTAGAAGTGGGAAGAGATTGGCATGTACTTCATCATCGGACTCCCCATAACTCAATCCGGTTATGACTCCATCTCGGTAATCATAGATCAATTGACCAAAGTGGCATATTTTATACCGGTTAAGAATACATATTCAGGGAGTAAGTTAGCAGAGTTATACATAGCTAGAATAGTATGCCTGCACAGAGTTTCCAAGAAGATTGTGTCAGATTGAGGGAGTCAGTTCACCTTCAGATTCTGGTAGAAGCTTCATGAAGAATTGGGTAGTAGGCTCAACTTCAGTACAGTTTATCATCCCCAGACTGACGGCCAGACAGAGCAAGTTAACCAAATATTGGAGGATATGTTAAGAGCCTGTACTATAGATTTTGGCACCAGTTGGGATCAGGCTCTCCCTTATGCCGAATTCTCCTACAACAACAGCTATCAATCTAGTCTACAGATGCACCCTTTGAAGCAATGTATGGAAGAAAATATAGAACACCACTTCTATGAGAGTATCCCGAAGAATATCAAGACTTGGTACCCAATCTACTTCAAGATTCTGAGAAAAAGGTGAAGAAGATCAAGGAAAGGATTAGGATAGCCCAATCGCGACAAAAGATCTATGCCAACAACCATCGTCGTGACCTAACCTTTGTGGTGGGTGACTTTATCTATTTGAGAGTGTCCCCACACAGAAGAGTTAAGAGGTTTCAAAGAAAAGAGAAACTAGCACCGCGTTTTGTGGGACCGTTCAAAATTTTGGAGCGTAAAGGAGAAGTTGTTTATCAGCTAGATTTGCCACCAACCTTATATGGAGTACACAACATCTTCCATATTTGCCAGATCAAAAAGTGCCTTCTGACCTACCGAAAGCATCCTATCAAGATCCTCGAGAAAGCAGAACATCAGACTAGGAGGAACACCATCTGATTCTGTAGAGTGCAATGGAGCAACCATACCGAGGATGAAGTCACCTGGGAGCAAGAGGACAATCTTAAGGCCAACCATCCCCACCACTTTTGCTAGCCATCCCAAATCTCGAGGTCAAGATTCTCTTAAGGACGTAGATTTGTAGCATCCTAAAATTTTGCTTTTTATTTATTTATTTTAATGGATTTTTCTGGATTTAAAATCCTGTTTTCTAAAATCTTAAAAATCAAGCCTAGAGAGTTAGATATTAAATAAATTGTGTAATGTGGTCAAATCAAGTTAAAACCATTTTACTTAGGTTCCTTGCTTTTTTTAAATTTATAGGAATTTTTTGGGATTTATTTAGATTTTTCTACTATTTTCTAAGCTTTAAATGAATTTCTTGGGTTTTCTATAAATCTAAAATGAAAATTTAAAATTTAAAATCTCTCGCCTTCCTCCTGGGGTGATGCATGGGTGGCCCAGATACGCCCACATCTTCGCCCACCTCATCCCTATCGCTCCCTCCCTGCCCTCCTCTCTCACCGACGCGTGGATAGGCTGGATGTGGCCATATCCCACGTCGACCCCATCCTGTCGTCCCCCTTCCTTTCCTTCTTTCCCGCCCGGTTGGGACTGCCTGTCAGCGCCCCACCCTACCTCTTTTCCTTCTTCCTCGCACCCCTTCCTTCTCCCCACCACCGAGTCCGCCGCCGAGTCCCTTTCCCTTTCCGTTTTGGGCCACCCGCCAAAAGGAAACCCATCTGCCACCCTACTAATTGCACGATGCCCGTGATCACCTTCCTCCTCCGCGCCTCCCCTTTCTTTTCCCTCACCCTTTCCTTTCGCCGCACATGGATCACGGTGAGGAATTCCCGAGCCTTGTTCCCCCGTTGTCCCTATAAATACCACGCACTAGCACCGCTACCTCTCACGCCAAGGAGCTCCAGCGTCATCTTCTTCCCTCCACCAAGCTTCGGTGAGCTCCAGCGAGGAATATCCGGTGAACCAAGCCACCTCCAACCGCGGCACCATCACCTTCATCTTCGTCCGCTGCCTCATCGAACCTCTACACCACTAGAATATCGTTTTCGCCAGAAGCCGTGCACCGCTGAACCTCGTCGCCGACCATTCTTCGACCATCTCCGGTAATGCTAACGTATACCATTGCACTCCTCTTGCTCTCCTTTTCATAGCGCACACCTCACCGGCTGTCACCACTCATCGTAGCGTCGGCGACCATCGATTTTCACGTGCCACCTCCCCACCTTTGCCTGATCGGACTGGTCCAAATGTTCTTTGTTGTTTGGACGGTTCAAAAGTTTGTGATCGATTGGACAGCTCATTGCCGATCGGATGGTCTAGAAGATCCCGTGCCGTTCAAACAGTCTGAACATTCAACTAACGATCAGACAGTTGATTGCTGATCAGACGGTCTGAAAGCCCCTTGCCGTTCGGATAGTCTGAACATTCTCTTGTCGATCAGACGATCCGAACATTATGATAGCCGATCAGACGGTCCAGACAAACACACGGGCGTCACACCAGACCAAACTCCCAAGTGCCAATGACGTGGTGTGCCACCTTATGGCACATGTCCACGTGGCCACCATGTGGCAGCCACGTGGCATGTCACGTCAGTACCGAGCCACCCATTGGCCATGTCAGTGCCACATGGCAGACACGTGGCAGCCACATCAGCAAAATCTACTATGTCCCCTGCCACGTGTATGGCGGACGTTAGCATGACATCATAATTCTGATATTTTTAGAAAAAATAATTCTGTTAATTCCTTGCTGACATCATAAATAGCTTTTTCTTCAGAAAAATAATTCCAAAATTTGAAGTTTGTCTTTTTATTATGATTTAAACATCTAGAGGCCCATTCTTCTTTATCCTAACTCCAATTGAGTCTGTTCAAATTTCTAAATTTATCTAAAATCAAGATCTATGCAAACATATAATATTTTTAAATTATAGAGTTTATTTAAATATAAAGAGCTATTTTTATGTATAGACTACGACGATTCTAGATAATTTTACAAGGACGATTCGCATCAAACTACAGAGCAAGGCAAGTCACACACTCTTGATCATGTTGATCCCAGTTTATAAATAAATTTATATTATTTTTAAATTATATTACATACTTAATTTCTAATTCTATATTTTAAATTTAGTTTTACTTTAGTTATTACCCATTTGTTATGACTCCTTTGACTTTGCAAATTCTTATACGTTGCACCTTAGTTTAAAACTCTTGTTAGTACACTAGTATGACTAGAGAATTTTTGTAGCAAATGTTTAGACCTGTATAAATATAATTTTAGGTTGGGATAACTTTTTCACATGAAATGATAAGTTTTTAAAATGTATTCTTGACTTCAGTGAGTCAAGAAAGTCTATGGAATATTTCAAAATAAAATAAAATAAAGTTGGTTTAGACTTTGGCCATGGATAAGGTGGTGGGTGCTTGCTAGTATACATTGTAACTCAGTGGCTCAACGTGGATACTTGGCACGAGGGGGATATGGATGGAGCCTAAGTCAATCAAGGACCAGTCTGTGAGTTACTACAATAAAGTCCAATCATACTACCACGAGATTGGTATGTGATAGTCCTAACTGACTAATTAGTAGTGAGTGTGACATAGACCATGGGAAGTCTCACATGACATAAGAGGGGGCCTCAATCTGGTGGATTCCTTATTAGGGTGAAATCTTAGTGGAGGCGTGGCCAGATTGAAGGCTTAGGTTTGTAAAGGCCTTGTTATGGTTACTCAGTCACACGTCTAAGGAAGTGTGTAATGGCCGACATAGTGAGTTAATCATGTCTTGTGGGTAAAGCTGTACAACCTTTGTAGAGTGTATAAACTATCCGGGATAGCCATGGCCACGGTCAATGGTATGCTGAGTAAGGTTTTTCGCATATTAGACTTTATTTCCACAAAAAGGTTTTAGCTGAAAAAGTGGTATATTTTTGGAGAAGGATGGTCCGGATGGGATACCCGTAGTTAAGTTAGTGCTAGGTCGGTGCCTGCACTAACGTTATTATTTTGAATTATAGTCTTTACTTACTGTATTAAAGTCAACAATTTCAATCTATTTATTATATTTCTTTAAATGTTGTTTATGCTCAAATAATCTTATAAGTCTTCTTTTGTTGCCTTTATCATTATATTGCATTTTTCGGTGCCACTTGCGGAGTACAAGTTTGTACTCACACTTACTTCATCATCTCAGAGGAAGACAATTTCAACTACGGTGAGGACCAGGACGGTTAGGCCGCGTCTTGCTGTCATCTGCCTGTGGGCAGGCTTGCGCTTTGCTTTCTTCAGTTGCTTCCGCAGTTGTTTCCCTTTTGCTATTGCTGCCAATGAGCATGGATATAAACTTTGAGTCATAAGATCACACTCTTTTATTTAATAAAGATCATTATTTGTGCTTGATATTTATCCCTGTTAGCACTGTGTGCGCTAGCTGATCCTAGACTAGTGCGATTTACACAGAGGATCTAGGGTCATTGCTCTGGGGTCCGACACGCTCCCGCTCTTGCTCCCAGGCCCCTAGATTCTATCAAAGCCTTTCCTGCTCCTGCCTCCCGGGGAACTGCACTAACTGTGGTAGGAGTCAGCCTATGGATGAGTAGTCAGTTGTAGTTAGGTTAGTCAGTAGTTCTTGCTAGGTAGCTAGGTAGTCTTTTGGGTTGCAAGCACTTTCTCTCTCTAGTTATATCCCTTTTGTAATAAAACTATCTTAAGCTTTATACTTTTTATTGCATTGTTTATCTTGTTTACTTGGTTTTTCTACTGCGCCTCTCCCACACAGTGCGACACTTTTGACATTTTGGTGCAGCGACTGTCATTCTTGTAAATTTTGGTTCAAATAATGAGAAAGTGCCAAACAGTCGAAATTATCAGCAATAATTGGACCCTAGCGCACCTAGTGTGCTCGCCAGCCATGCCATGTACCCTGGCATGCTCGCTAGCTACGCTAGGGGGCCATTTCTTTAAAATCAATGTCTACAGAGGCATTTTCACAATTAACTATTTTAAAGGGGCCATGAAAAATTCATATTACTTAATGGATAGATTATTTTTTTCACACTTATATAACAAATATTAAGCAAATAATATACTAATTTTCACTCATTTGCTATTTCACCAAAATGCCAACTGGATGTCATCCTCAAGTTACCATTGCCCTAGGAAAATGAATTCCTACTTAGGACCCATTTGATACACACAAATTTCATATGAACTTTGTATAATTTTCATAGAAAACAATTTGATTGCATTCTTGTAGGATTCAAAAAAAGTCACACATTCCAAATGGGGCCTTAAACTTTTAGCTTAGGTTCTTCTGTACTTGCACTTTATATATGTTTGCAATTATGGAAATGCCATTCCATGGAATCTGTTGGGTTCTTTTCAAATGAACACCCACAATAGTCATTCGATCAGTAGGCATGTAGGAGAAAACCTTGATGGCTTAGTGTATCATGGTCCCTACTCTATTTTGCTACTTCTCTCCTACTTGCCCTTTATTGTATGGAAGAGAAGTAAGCCATACAACTCCTGAGTCCCAAATCCCTAGTCATTTTACAAAAAATTTTGGAGGGCAGCAAGATGAAGTAATGGAATGAAATTTCATTCTTTTGTTCAAACATCATTTGAATTTTGATGAAATTTAACAAACATTTGGATACAATTTAGACAAATTCAAATAAGGACAAATTTGGTCAAAATTTGACCAAATCATTTTTCCTTCGAAGGGTAACGAAAGCAATGAAACAAGCATGAAATTTCACCAAAATTGTGAACCCTAGTTCCCACCACTCCATGCCTTTGATTCCACCGCACGCCAACACATTCTTCTTCCCTTTCTCTTGAATCCCGTTCTCCAACACCTTGTCCTCCTCCAACTGCAGCTGGCTCCCATCTCAAGCACCACCTATACTGGCTCCGGGGCTATCACCACTATCAACCACCTCCTCCTCGAGCTCACTGAAGAAAAGTTCCAAGCAATGTGGAGTGGAACCCCTTAACTCGAGGTGAAAAGCCCAACTTCGAGTTGAAAGCTTCGATATTCCCTAATTGAAAGCCAAATTTGCTAGTTGAAAGCACAAGTAGATTAAGACAACGACTGCTGCCAAGGAATACAGCGGACATCCGCTAAATAGTCATAGACAACTATATTATGCTTTATTCCATAACTTTGGAGTTAGTCATATGCATCTCTCCAGGGCGGGCCTACCTAGGTTCATGGGTGTTCAGCTGAACACCCAAAAGTTTTGACCAAAAACCTAGTATATACAAGGTATAATACATTTATATATACTTAATTGGGCTAAATTATCTATATTCCAACCGAGCAGCCCAAACCACTATTGGTCGGCTGGCCTCGCGGTGTGGGACCACCCATTTATGGCATTTCGCACCGATGGCCATGGTTATGGGACCACCCATTTATGGCATTTCGCACCGATGGCCATGGTTATGGGACCACCCAATCCCTTATCCCCAATTTTCATTCCCCACCGCCAATGCCTTAGTACAGCCTCCTCCTAAAATCCCTCCCTTCAGCTCACTCCAACGCCTCTCCTTCCATCCATCTCACTCCAGTGGCCATCCTCTGTCGTCTCGCTCCAGCGCCGCTCCCTCGATTTCTCCCCTACCACGCGCCCTCCTCTCCTCTACGCTAGCTGCGTCTGTAGTTCTCTTCTCCTTCGTGTCGTACTGATCTGGCTAGCCTCACACCAATTTGGGTGCCTCTCTCTGCGGCTATGTTTCGGGGACGAGCCGATGGAAGTGGGGGTGGTGTCCGGGTTGGTCGGTGCTAGATGGTGGTAGGCAGCGGAGATGGCGAGTCCACAAAGCTAGCTCTCAATTTCTCTTCCTGGTTGTTTTCTATTGTGGTGTCTTCTTCCTTTGTACACTACTTTTTTTCTTCCCATCTGTTGATGTGGGTTTCTTGGGTGCATCCATGCTTGATTTAGCTCACTATGCTTCCTTGATTTCTTCTCTATGTGGTCTCGGTGCTCTCTGACTGGCCGCACACATCGGCAACATCATGGTCGGTGCCCTTCGGCCATTGTCGCCACAAGCACAGGTGCCATTGCTAATGCTCGTGCCCTTGTTTTATCTCTGGGTAGGGGCTATGCACCGGTGTGGTGATCTTGCTGACGACTAAAGGGAAGAACTCGCACATATTGGTGTTTCACCAAGGACCTCTTCTAAGTCTTCTTCATATACCTCCTCCCTCCGATCACCTTCAACACAATTCGAGTTCAGAGTTATTGCCTTCTTAAGTTTATGGGCAGTGACATTGTCAAGGTTCTCACAAACATTTCTCCTCAGTTTCCAAGTGAAGAACAAGCAGTTCTTCAGGAATTTTATGACAATCACATTATCTGGTGCTGTTGGGACAACGATCTTCTTTTTAATGATACACATTACTATATTTCAGCTGCCATAGCAATTTTTAGCAGAATGAACATTGAAACGCTTGATGTAGGAGATTTTCTTGGTAAGCCATCACTAGTTTGTCACATGATTCTCACCCTGGCACTAATGTTGTTACCATATGAACCTCATTCTTTCTGTTATATTACATATGTAGCAATTATAGCCATCTTTTCTGCAATTGATTCTGTCTACACATTGCAAGTTAGTTATTCAAATCTTTAATTTCTTATAAAGATTGGTGAAGATTACTCATAAGAAATCATTAATTTATATAATTTTTGTATTTTTATTATATCTATATACACGTATTGTATTAGTGTTTTAGGCGAAACGGTATATTGTAGCATCGATATATCGATATCAATATATCTAAGCAACCTAACATTGAAATCCGAACTTTTCATTCTAAAAATTCTAAGTGCACTACTGTATCTCGCAAAAAGAAAATAATAATATGCACCCTAACATCATGAATGAAACTACCGCGTTCCTCGACGTGCCTGCCATCCTGCAATCACAACCTACCTACCTACCATCCAATCTTCAATGCCGTACCAGCTAACCTCCACGGCCAACAAATAATGCCACACAACACAACTTCCCGCGACATCTCTGCCACTCACCTCCCACATTGCAAAAACTCTCCGTCGCTACGTACGCTTCGCCTAAACGCGCGAACCCCGAGGCAATGCCCGGCGGCTCGGCGTCCACGACGCTGCAGTACACGGTCATCGGCGCCTTCGTCGCCATCGTCCTCTACGCCGTCATCTACTACGGCCGGACCGTCAACACTGACGACCTCACGCGCCGGGGCGACGCCGATGCCGACCTCGTGGCCGGCAGTGGGGACGACGCGGTCACCGCGCGAGCGGGGCAGCAGCTGGGCCTCGTCCCCGACGACGTCGCCGTGCTCCCGACGTTCACGTACCACGCGGCCTCGCCTGGCCGCCGCGGTGGCGGCGGCGGCAAAGCGAAGGCGGCGGACTGCTGCGCGGTCTGCCTCGACGAGTTCGGCGAGGGCGCGCTGGTGCGCATGCTGCCCTCGTGCAAGCACTACTTCCACGCGAGCTGCGTGGACGTGTGGCTGCTGTCGCATGCGACGTGCCCGGTGTGCCGGGCGAGCCCGGCGCCGGAGAAAGTCCGCCTTGGCGTGGCGTCCCCGTCGCCGCCGCTCCCGCAACTGCACCGGTGCGGGGCGTCGCCCAAGAGAGGCGAGACGTCAAGAGCCAAAGATGCCGTTGCATCGAATTCACCATCTCCAGCGAGGTCCACGCTGCATTTGGAGCTTACCGTCGGTATTGACGCTGGTAGTTCGGTAATGTCGCCGTCTCCGACACTGACTCGGCCGGGGACGCCGGAGAGTGGAATGCGTTGGTCTAAATCGCCGTCTCCCGTGACGACGGATTCGCATGGCGTCGATGTGTAGAGCATCCGAAAGCGTACTTGGATTTTAAGCTTTGTGGGCAAGAGATTCTTCCAATGCTTCACTTTGCCAGTTCACCCAGAAAAAATTGCGCATGCAAATGAGTTAATTTGCTCAAATGGTGAACCGCCGATTTGGCCGAGAGATCAAAAGTCAGAAGCACCGAATACACTCTTCTTCTTTTTCAGTGCCTATTATTCCGTTCTCTCCTTGGTGATCTCATGATTTGTAAAGCCGCCCTGTTGAACCCAAAAGCAGGCCCAATGACCTGCCGTACATATCTTGCCATCACGGTCAGAACGAACTGGTTTGCCACTCGCCGTGCAATTTGCCATTCTGACAGTGCAGTATATAATTTTCAGCTCGTTTTCCACACAACTGACAATCTCGTGCTTGCGTTGGCGGCCAAGTTGACTTCAATCCTGTCCAGGGCATTCCAATGTCACCGATCGAACAAATCTCAATGTCAGGGTCGTCAATCATGTCTAAGCAACTGCACACCAGATCACCACTGAATGATGTCAATTAAGCTTGACTAACGAAACTACAAACGAAGATTAATAGAAGAATACTGCTAACAACTCCATCCTAGACCATGTTTAACGCCGGGTCTAAAAAAATACACGATATTGGCACCAACAATAAGGTCCAAAGATATTTAGCATGGCACCTCATCTCTTGCCCCAACCGCCCCTCAATGATTCGCTGATTGATTCCGACCGCCATGTCCCTGAAACCATCTCTACACCAAGTCGTCGGGATCGGAAGTTCTTGGCCACAGCCATGTCGTCCGCCGCGTTGCCGCCTGAACCTCCCGACGACGCCGTGGCCGCGGCCGGATCGGCCAGCTCCAACTTCACGCTGCTGTACATCATCATCGCCGTCCTCGTCGGAGTCATACTGTACATGGCCGTCCGCTATGGCCGGTCGGTCTTGTCCGAGTGGCGCCAAATCCAGGCCGCCGGCGACGGCCACGGCGCGCCGCCTGCCCGGCTCGGGCTTAGCATGGAAGATATCGCCGCGCTCCCCACGTTCACGTACCGAGCGCGAGCGGCGTCGCCCCATGGCGGCGGCGGCGGCAGGAGCAGCAGCGGTGGGAGAAGAAGCGGCAGCGGCAAGGGGAGAGCGGTTGTGGAGTGCGTGGTATGCCTGCAGGAGCTGGAGGACGGCGACGTGGTGCGCGTGCTTCCGGCGTGCAGGCACTTCTTCCACGGCAGCTGCATCGACGTCTGGCTGTGCGCGCACTCGTCCTGCCAGGTGTGTCGCGCGCACCCGGAGCAGGAGCTCGCGCGGCTGGGTGAGGTGGCCATGTCCCCGCCGCTGCCACAACTGCACCGGTGCGGCGCGTCGCCTGAGCGCCCCGCGGCGTCGAGGGTCCCTGTTGTTGAATAACTTCACCGCACCAAATTAATTAAATCCGTTTTCAAGTCTGCATTGAGTGAAATCCGAGATAATTCAGAAATAGAATTTCAGATTTCAGAGTTGGTTTATGTATATGAGTCATATTTGAATACGTAGAAATATTATCTATGTTTAACATGTAACTGTCTGATAGCTCACGAACAGCAGCAGACGAATAGGGAGGGAGTTCGGAGTGGTCCGAACGTCTACCTTCGTTGACATTTGGTATCAAAGCGGTTCGAAGATCTATGGCGATGCAACGTAGCTCAAGATCAACATCACCTCGACCATTCGTACCACTAGCAGCAGCGGTCAACGAGCGAGCATGCTCGGTGGCGGCCATGATCCTGTGGCACAGGCGACGCCAAAGGAAGACGGGGTTATGCTTCGATATCCCATCCTTATGCGATCCAACTACCATGATTGGGCTCTCCTAATGAGAGTCAATCTCTAGGCTCAGGGTGTCTGGGAAGCGATCGAACCTGGCGGCGTGGAGTACCAATTGGATTGGATGGCTTTGGCAGCGATCTTGCAGGTTATCCCATCTGAGATGCTTGCTTCATTGGTTGCAAAGAACACAGCACAGGCAACTTGGGAAGCTATTCGGACAATGCACGTCGGCGGTGATTGCATCCGTGAGGCAAGGGGGCAAACTTTGCGTTGTGAATTTGAGGCCATAGTTATGAAGAAGTCAGAAACCATCGATGATTTCTCCATGCGACTGGCCGAACTTGTCAATAACATCTAGTCGCTAGGAGATGTCCTTGAAGAAGAGAAGGTTGTGAAGAAATTTTTGCGGGTGTCTCACAGAAATTCTCACAGATGGCTATCTTGATTGAGCAATTTCTCGATCTTGATAGCATGACGGTGAAAGAGCTTGCCAGCCATTTCAAGGCTGTCAAGGATCGATAGGAGATCGGAGAGAACACCAATACTAGAGGTCATCTTCTGCTCACAGAGGAAGAATGGGCTGCAACACTCAAGGAGCAAACATTAGAGTTCCTCAAAAAAAATGTTGGTTAGGGTGTGAACCGTGACCAGACTCATGGGAAAACCAACTTGGCAGCCCAAGGGAGGCACCGATGTGCAGTCAAGGGGAAGCATCGATGTGAGGGATGCTGGAGCATCTACTACAAGAAGAGAGAAGCCGAAGGTAAAGTGTTTCAATTGCAATAATTTTGGGCACTTTGCAAGGGATTGCTACAAACCGCGAAGGGAGCACAAGGAACGGCAAGTCAATCTCATACAAGTGCATGAGGAAGATTCCACTCTCCTTATGACACAAGTGTGAAGCCTCACTGAGACAATGGAGGAAACACCTGAAGAAGTATTTCTCGATGAAGTATATGCTAAGGCTCTCTTAGGACAAGCAGATGAGAAGCATAGAGGGCCTTGGTACCTAGATACCGGAGTAACAAACCATATGACACGCGCCAAGAAGAATTTCACTGATCTTGATACAAGGATTAAGGGCTTGGTGAAGTTTGGAGATGGGTCAATTGTTGAGATCTACGGAAGGGGCACTGTGATGTTTGCAGGCCACAACGGGGAGCACAAGATATTGACTGATGTTTACTACATTCCGAAGCTCCGCAACAATATAATAAGCATGGCCAGCTGGATGAACGTGACTGTCAAGTGCTTATCCAAGATGGCGTTCTAACGATATGCAATCTAGAGAAGCAACTCATTATCGAGGTGAGAAGATCCAATAACCATTTGTATGTGCTCCATCTTGATCTTGCCGAACCAATCTGCTTAGCAACCCGATGCATGAAGGAGGCTCGGTGATGAAATGCGAGATATGATCATATCAATTTTTGATCATTGCACAAGCTGGCTCAACAACATATGGTGCACAGATTGCTGGAGATACGCACCACAGAAAAAGTATGTGACAACTGTCTTGTAGGGAAGCAAAGAAGAATCCCGTTCCCACACAAGATAAATTTTTGAGCTGCTAAAATGCTTGAGTTGATGTACAGAGACTTGTGTGGCCCAATCTTGTCGGCCACACCAGGAGGGAGGAGCTATTTTCTTCTCCTCGTCGATAATCATACCCGTTACATGTGGGTATCTCTGTTGAGCAAGAAAGATGAAGCTACAGAGGCAATCAAGAAGTTCCAAATTGTAGCATAACTTGAGAGTAGAAGCAAACTCAAGGTGTTTCGCACAAATCATGGAGGTGAATTCAATTTAAAGGAGTTTGGCCACTATTAGGTAGAGCAAGGTGTTACTCGGTATTTGACGGCACTGTATCCTCCACAACAAAATGGCGTCATTGAATGAAGAAATCAAATGGTGCAAGGCATGGCTTAGAGCATCATGAAGGCGAAGGGAGTTCCCCGAAGATTTTGGTGCGAAGCAGTCAGCGCTGTGGTTTACATACTGAATCGATCTCCAACTACAAGTTTAGAAGGTATGACCCCATATGAAGCCTGGCACGGGAAATGTCCCACTCTACATCACTTTTGTACTTTCGATCGTTTGGGTCATGTCAGAGTTGCAAAGCCGAATTTGAAGAAACTTGATGGTCAGAGTATTTCAATGGTGTTCATCATATACGAAGCCGGAAGCAAGGCATACATGATGTTTGATCCTGTTGGAGGCAGATTACACATCACACGGGATGTTGTATTCGATGAAGGAACAAGCTGGTACTAGGGTAAGACAGAAGCTGAGTTGGATACTTCTATGCCAAGGGAATATTTCTCTGTGTATTACAGTACCAGTCAGATTACAGAAAATTGACACCATGAAAATTCAGAGGTTTCAATACCAAGCCATGAGTCGGGAAAAGGGGAACATACACTGTTGTCTTCAGCAACACAAACACATGTGCTACCGGTTGTGCTGCAGGGAGTGCAGTGGGCAACCCCACTAAACAATGTGTCACAGAAACTGATGATAGGCCTAGACATTACCAGACACTTTAGAATCTTTACAACAATACTGCAGTCCATGAGTTACTCGACTCATTCGATGACATGTGTCTTCTCACTTCTAGTGAACCTGAATCCTTTGGTGAGGCCGAAGCTCAGTAGTGTTGGAGAACGACCATGAGAGAAGAGATCAAATGCATTGAAGAAAACAAGACTTGGAGTCTTGTTGATTTGCCAGTCAAGCACAAACCCATTGGGTTGAAGTGGGTATACAAAGTCAAAAAGGGTTGCCCAAGGAAATATTCTGAGGCATAAAGCATGTTTGGTAGCCAAATGATACATTCAGCAACAAGGAGTCAATTTTGAAGAGGCATTCGCTCCTGTGGCAAGAATGGAATAAATTTGACTGATGCTAGCACTTGCAGCTGCACTAGGGTGGAAAGTCCATCATATGGATGTTAAATTTGTGTTCTTGAACAGATAACTACAGGAGGAGGTGTATTTGTGTCAACCTCTGGGATTTGTGGATGAAACCAATCCTCAGGAGGTGCTGCAGCTCAACAAGTCACTATATGGATTGAGACAAGCACCACATGCTTGGAATGAGAAGCTTGACAACAACCTTTCCTCTCTCGGATTTCAGAAAAGTGCACAGAACATGCTGTGTATAGAAGAGAAGAAAGTGAAGTGCAACTGCTTGTGGGTGCTTATGTTGACGACCTCATAATTTTGGGGAAGTCATCTGACAATTCAAGGAAGAGATGAAGTTATTCAAAATAAGTGACCTTGGAAAAGTTGACCTATTATTTAGGCATTGGAGTGCGACAAGGTGAATATGGGATTTTCATCAGTCAATTGGCATATGCTCAAAAGATTCTTAAAAAGGCTGGGTTGGAGGACTACAATAGATGTCAAGTCCCCATGGATACAAGGCTCAAGTTGAGCAAAAGAAGTAATCAACCCCCCGTAGATCCTGCTCTATACTGAAGCCTTATTGGGAGCCTCAAGTACTTGGTACATATAAGACCGGATATTGCATTTATAGTTTGACTGGCGAGTCGATTTATAGAGGCACAGACAACTGAGCATCTTTCAGTTGTAAAACATATTCTGCGTTACATCAAGGAAACAAAAGGCTTCGGCTATTTTTACAGAAGGAGCTCTAGAGGAGAACTAAACATGGAAGGTTTCTGTGATAGCGATATGGCTAGAGATGTGGACGACCAGAAAAGCACGATGAGAGTGCTGTTCACATTGAATATAGACCGAATTAGTTGGCAGCCTCAAAAACAAAGAGTTGTTGCTTTGTCATCCTATGAGCAGAGTAAATAGCAGCAATGACGGCGGTGTGCCAAGGAATTTGGATGGCACATTTACTTGGTGAACTAATGAGCAAGATGCTGAGCTGTATCAAGTTATATGTGGATAACAAATCAGCCATAGCCTTGGCAAAGAATCTAGTTCTACATAATCGAAGCAAACACATTGATACAAGGTTTCATTTCATCCGACAATGTGTGGAAGAAGGAAGCATAGACATCGGGTTCATTAGTTTTGAAGAACAGCTCGCTGATGCACTAACAAAATCGCTTAGGCAAGTTCGTTTTCAGAAGCTGCAAAGCAGACTTGGGATGATCAGGTGCAGTGAAGTTAGGGAGTGATTGTTGAATAACTTCACCACACCAAATAAATTAAATCCGTTTTCGAGTCTGTATCGAGTAGAGTCTGAGATAATTTAGAAATTTAATTTCAGGTTTCAGAGTCGGTTTATGTATATAAGTCATGTTCAGATACATATAAGCATCGTCTATGTTTTGTTGAGAATCTTTCTATTGCGCCTAAGAGTCTAGATCTGAGGGAGAGAGAGGTAGAGGTAGGGGCAGTACTAACCGTCGGAAGCATTGGAGGAAGAGCCGGACATCGCTGGTTCATTGGTGTAGTCTGCGCACGGGCAGCGACGGTCGGGGAAGCGGAGGACGGTGGGACGGCGTAGATCCGGCGACGGTGACGGCGATGAAGCTTCCCGTCGCTGACTGCGCCCCCTCTAGATCGGTTAGGGTTTTGTCGGGTGGGGATTGCGGCTCAGGCGAACCTCGTAGTCTGAGCCACCGGCACCCCACCCTCTATTTATAGCACAGTGCGACGGGGGCCCATTAGCCAATAGTTGGGCTAAGCGCCCCCGATCAAGGCGCGATCAAGGCCCGATTAGCCATTGGGCTAATCGGATGAGATCATTCTAACATTCTCCCCCTTGATCTCAATCTATACTTTATCTTTAATTACTTTTGACTTTACTCATTCCATCACAGATTAGTGCATAGAACATGTCTCATCGTCACGGTCAGTCGCCGATAGATTCAATGACTACAATGCACTTCTCATTACGAAAAAGTTACTTTAAACTTTTGGGCCATCTTTTAGTCCAGGAATCATAGGCTTTCCCTTAAACCCATGCCGGCTACATGTTCTCTGAACACGTTGGGTGGTAAGCCTTTAGTAAGCGGATCCGCTAACATTTTTGCGGTACTTATATGCTCAAGACTTATAATTTGATCCCGAACTTTGTCTTTCACAACATAGTACTTTATGTCAATGTGTTTGGCAGCACCACTTGACTTATTGTTGTGGGCATACATTCTGCGGGTTCATTATCGCGATACAACTTAAGTGGTCTATTGATGTCGTCAACCACTTTTAGACGGGTATGAACTTCTTAAGCCGTTCACCGCCCGTAGCCTCATAACATGCTACAAACTCGGCATACATTGTGGGCGATGTAGTGACGGTTTGTTTTGAGCTTTTCCACGATATAGCTCCTCCAATGAGAGTGAATACATATCCGGATGTTGACTTTCTATCATCTCCGCATAATCGAATCAGATACCCCACTATATGGAGTAAATCGATCTTCTGTATGTCATCATGAGGCCTTTTGTTCCTTGCAAATAACGCAAGACTTTCTTTACCAATTTCCAAGGCTCTATTCCAGGATTGCTCTGGAATCTGCCAAGTAACCCGGTAACAAACGCTAAGTCAGGGCGCGTGCACACTTGAGCATACTGTAAGCTTCTGACAGCTGAAGCATATGGAACCGATTTCATTTGATCGAGCTCGTACTGGTTCCTGGGGCATTGAAAATCCCCATATCTGTCGCCCTTGACTATAGGTGCAGGTGAAGAACTACATTTATGCATACCAAATTTCTTTAAGACTTTCTCTATGTATGCCTTTTGTGATAATCCCAATGTCCCTTTGTTTTTATCCCGGTGAATTTCGATCCCTAGAACGAACGAAGCTTCACCAAGATCTTTCATATCAAAGTTTGAGGACAAAACTTCTTTGTCTCCGATGGTGAGTGATATCACTACTAGCTAGTAGGATATCATCCACATACTGAGATTAGGAGGATAAACTTTCCATCTTTAAACTTTGCATAAACACGGTTGTCCTCTACATTCTCTTTAAACCCAAATTTTCTTATTGTACTGTCAAACTTCAAGTACCATTGTCTTGAAGCTTGCTTTAACCCATAAATCGATTTCTTTAGGCGGCATCCCATTCTTTCATTTCCTTCCACGACAAAACCTTTCGGTTGTGCCATGTAAACATTTTCTCCAAATCCCCATTAAGAAATGCCGTCTTTACATCCATCGATGTAACTCTAAATCATAATGTGCTACTAATGCCATTATGATTCGAAGGAGTCTTTACATGAGGCGGAGAAAAGGTCTCATTGTAATCAATCCCTTCTCTTTGCGTAAAGCCTTTTGCCACAAGTCGCGCTTTGTATCTTTCTATATTCCCTTGGGAGTCAAGTTTTGTCTTGTAGACCCATTTCTGACCCTCACTGTTTTGGCTCCTTTAGGAATAATTTCCAAGTCCTGACTTTATTAGTCTTCATGGACCTCATTTCCTCTTCCATGGCTTCAAGCCATTTTGAAGAATTTTCGCTTCTCATGGCTTCTTCAAATGAAGTGGGATCATCCTCCATTTGAAATTCCTCTGTATGATAAATCGATAATCATCGAAATAGTGATCTTCTTACTCTTTGAGACCTCCTGGGGCCTCTACATTTGGTACATCTTACATTTGGGGCTCTTTGTTGCTCCCCTCATCGTGGCAATGGGTTACGTAGGATCTGAAGAGCAGGTTCCTCATTCTCATTTATTGTTGCCACGGGAGGAACAATAGCAGTGTTGGCACCACAGGTGTCTTGCACCGTCGGTGCAAAGAACAAGCAGTGCTCGCGAAGAATGGCTCTTGAATCATCGGAGTGGGCGCATCGCCGCTTCTCTTCAAGGTCAATCCTCGAGTTACCATGCTTCCCCTCATCATTTCATCCTCTAAGAAGACAGCGTGTCTCGTTTCTACAAACTTTGTATATCGGTGCGGACAAGAGAAGCGAAACCTTTTGACTTTCGGGGTAGCCAATGAAATGGTAGCTTCGTTTTGGGATCAAGCTTCCCAAAATTTGGGTTAAATACTTTAGCCTCAAAGCAGACTCCCACACACGTAAGTGGTGTAGTGAGGAACTCTTCACGTCCACAACTCGCATGCGGTGTTTTGGGCACCGACTTACTAGGCACTCTGTTGAGAATATGAATGGCGGTTTTTAACGCCTCCATCCATAAACTCAATGGCGGTGTGGAATAGCTCATCATGCTTCGCACCATATCCATCGAGTGCAGTTGCGTCTTTCACTACTCCATTTCTTTGAGGTTCGCCGGTGTAGAATCTGGGGCCACTATACCATTTTCCTATAGAAACCTTGCAAAAGGTCCAGGAACTTGTCCATATGGGGTATGTCGACCGTAGTACTCCCCCCCACGATCAGATCGGACTATCTTAATCTTTAAATCATGTTGGTTTTCAACTTCAGCCTTAAATATCTTGAATTTATCCAAGACTTCATTTCTTTCTTTGATTGGATAAATATATCCATAACGGAGTAATCATTCGTGAATGTTATGAGCGAGTCATATCCATCCACACTTTTCACAGGAAAAGGACCACAAATATCTGTGTGAATAATTTGTAGAACTCCTGTGCTTCTTTTGGCGTCTTTCTTAATTTTCTTTACATATTTTCCTTTAATGCATTCTCTGCATTGTTCTAAGTCTGAGAACTCTAATGGAGGAAGAATATCATTCTTAACTAGTCTTTCTATTCTCCCCCTCGAAATATGGCCTAAATGGCGACAGTGCCATAATTTCGACGACGCATCTAGAGTTCTCTTTCGTTTTCTGTTTGCATTCGTAGACGAGGATTCATTTACTTTCTCGCACGCGACGTTCCCATTATCGCATACGACATTCACATCATCACATAATGATAACAAATAAAGCTCATTTTGCAAGATGGCAAGGCCAACACATGCTTTATTAAACATTATTTCACACTTGCCATTTCCAAAATGACAATCATAACCATCATTGTCCAAACATGAAACACTAATCAAATTTCTCTGTAAAGAGGGAACATAAAGAACATCTCTAAGTAAAAGAGTGAAGCCATCAGCTAGCTCTAATGAAAGATCGCCAACGGCTTCAACTTCAGCTTGGACTCCATTTGCGACTTTAATGCATCTTTCTTTTCTTTGCGTAGTCCTCGCGAACGGAATCCTCAGAAAGAATTAGCAACATGAGCAGTTGCTCTGAGTCAATCCACCAAGTGGATTTGAATATTGCATATACAGAGGATTCATTTATATAGGTAATAATGTTCTCACCTTTCTTTGCCATTATCATCTTTAAGTAATCGGGACAGTTCTTCTTGTAGTGTCTGTCTTCTTCTGATGAAGACAACGATCTTTGTCTCTGACAAATTTATTCGTTGAGGTGATGGACAGAGGTTTTTCCTTGTTCTTTGAGAAGGAGTTATTGTTGAAGTTCCTTTTCTTGTTATCCTTCACATAGTTGATAGAACCACCATGTGAGGATTTAATTCTTTCCTCCTCTTGCACACACATAGCTATGCACTTTTCTAAGTCCCATTTCTCGGGCTGCATATTGTAGTTGACAACAAAAGTGTCAAACTCTTTCGGCAAGGAAGCAAAAACTAAGTGAATAAGGAACTCATCCTTGAGAGCCAAATCCATTGGTTTAAGCTTGGATGTCATGTTACTCATCCTCAGTATGTGCTCTCTTATGCCACTGCCACCACCAGAGTACCTTTTTGTCACAAGCTGTTTAATCAGCTGTGTAGCATAAGTCTTTGAAGAGCCAGTAAACTGACTCTTTATCCTCTCAAGGTACTCTGTGACAGTGTCACACTCTGCGATTGAGCCCACAATTGCAGGCTCAATCGTGTTCTTTATCACAGCCAAACATTTCTTGTTGGCAGTGACCCACTTTTTATGATCAAGATCATATGACATTTTTATGGGAGCATAGTCCCTGCATGCAGTGCGCCAAGCAAGATCGGCCTCATTGTCATCTCTCACCGGTGCCACAGGTTCTGTGGGACACGGTGTGGTGACTACCCAGTCCACCTCAGCCAAGATGAAAGCCAGGTCAATCTTTTTCTTCCATTCACCGTAGTTGTCTCCTTTGAGAATCGGGATATCCCTGATGTAGCCCATCAAAGAGTATCCTCCTGAAACCACAATTCATATACAGTGAGAACATTTAAACATAATAACAACAAGCATGCCTTAGTTTCAACGTTGGTTAAAAATAAAACATACAGTTGTTTATACATTAAATCTACATCACCGTTGGGCAGAAATAGATATAATGCATAAAAGTCATCAATTAAAATTATAATACTGTTATTAGCAACGTTGGTCAGAAAATAACCATATCATAACAGCAAAATTATATGCCTTATTTCCAACGTTGGTCAAAATACGACATATAATTTTATTTATGCATTAAATCTACATCACCGTTGGGCAGAAATAGAAGTAATGCATGAAATCATCAATTAAAATTATAATACTGTTATTATCAACGTTGGTCTGAAAATAAAAATATTATAATTCACAACAATTTTCAAAAATTAAATTCTCCCGTTGGTTCGAATTTAATTGAAAGAGTAGTCATTATTTAACTTTTGCAGCGGAAACATGAAATTATTCTAAAATAATTCATTCTCAAAAGCATTATTACTGTACTCATTTAATCTCTTGAAAAAATAACACGTTGGTGCAAACAATTTACAGAGATTTGATTCAAAATTCATTCAAATTCAATCAAAAAGCTTCTGAAATAAATAAATAAAAAAAATATCATTTACTGTGCAAAATGGCCATTTGGCCCATCCTGCGCAGCCTCGGCCCAGTCGGCCCGATCACCCGCCCTCACGCGCGCGGCCTCACGCTCCCCTTCTCGGCCCATGGCGGCCCGCTCTCCCACGTCCAGGCCGTCCTCCTGCCGGCCCACCCCGCAGACCGTTCGATCTGATCGGACGGCCGACCGCGCTCGCGGCGAGGATTAAAAACCTGAAAACCCTAACCCTAGCCCCATTTGCGCCCGCCCCCTTGCGAAAAAAACGGAGCGGCTGCGGCAAGGCGGCGGCGCGGCGATGGGGCGGCTGCGCAAGGCGCGCGCGCGGCGCCCAGCAGCCCTGATGGAGCGCGGCGGCGGCGACGCCACAGCGAGGCGCCCGCGAGCTGCAGCGAGCGGGCTCGGCCGGGCGTCGGCTCGCCGCGCAGCGGCGCGATGGCGGCGGCAGGCAGCGCGCAGAGGAGCGGCAAGCGGCGGCGCTCGCAGCGCCACGAGGCGACAGCGGCGCACGGCGGCGGCCCCGAGCGCTGAGCGGCAGAGCGCAGCTGCGCCATCGGGAGGAGGCGGCGGCCCCCGAGGCGGCTCAACTGTGGCGGCAGCTGCGGCAAATCGGCACGCCGACGACGGCAGCGGCACCCGGACGGTGAGCTCCTCCCCCAAACCCCTTTTTTTTTGTTCTTGATTTGGGGATCTTTGGGGATTTCAATCATCTGGCTCGGGATCCATCAATGCTCTGATACCATTGTTGAGAATCTTTCTATTGCGCCTAAGAGTCTAGATCTGAGGGAGAGAGAGGTAGAGGTAGGGGCAGTACTAACCGTCGGAAGCATTGGAGGAAGAGCCGGACATCGCTGGTTCGTTGGTGTAGTCTGCGCACGGGCAACGACGGTCAGGGAAGCGGAGGACGGTGGGACGGCGTAGATCCGGCGACGGTGACGGCGATGAAGTTTTCCGTCGCTGACTGCGCCCCCTCTAGATCAGTTAGGGTTTTGTCGGGTGGGGATTGCGGCTCAGGCGAACCTCGTAGTCTGAGCCACCGGCACCCCACCCTCTATTTATAGTACAGTGCGACGGGGGCCCATTAGCCAATAGTTGGGCTAAGCGCCCCCGATCAGGGCGCGATCAAGGCCCGATTAGCCGTTGGGCTAATCGGATGAGATCATTCTAACATGTTTAACATGTAATCATGTGTATAAATAGAGGAGAAAAAAAAAGGAAAAAGGTGTGGTAGTTTGCACACAGTAAAAGACTTTTGTGTCTATGCATCATCTCTGATCGTAGCCACCTAAAGAAAAGCTTTCGTCGGGGACAGAAGGTGAGAAAACATTGAGATCGTCTATTCGGCTAAAAAGTTAGCGTTCGGATCAGTCTGTATGCAATCTTAATGATTGGACCAATTCAATCGCGTAGAGAATAGGTCAGAATCGTCCGATAGCTAACGAGTGGAGCAGACGACTAGCGAAGCTGTTCGGAGTGGTCCGAATGGCCAAACTAATCAGAGCTGTCTTATAGCTCACGAATGGCAGCAGGTGAATCAGGAGGGAGTTCAGAGTGATCCGAACGTCTACCTTCGTTGGCACTGATGGACATCTTGGCACGGTCGCCGTTGCGGAGCAGCTGCTCGACGAGTGGATCGAAGGAGATCATGTCCAAGTCGCCATCGCCGGGACCAACGGCGAGGGATTACATCATGTCAAGGTCTCCGCCTCTGACGCCACCTACGCACGGCATGGTGAACGAGCAGTGGTCAAAGTCGTCGGCTTCCTGGATGCCAGAGATTGTGGTTGTACGATCGAAGTCGCCGTCGCCGATAAGGTTCGATCGGCAGTCGTCGGCGAGGAGCGTTGGCATGTTGGAATGCACAGAGGTGATTGTGTCGGCATCGCCGTACCCGGTGGCAGCTAGAGAGGACGGTGGTGGCTCGCTGTCGAAGTCGCCATCGCCGGTGCCACATTACGTTGGTGCGGACGAGAGGCAGCAACAAAGCTCGAGAGGCATTTGATTCTTTTCTATGTACTATTCCTTATCCTTTTTTAGCTTTACTACCATTTTCTCTATATCTTTACGGTTTTACTAATTGTCAAGTTTTCATAGCACTGTATATGTACTTGGGTAGAAGGGCAAAATACATACGCAAATGTTGTTAAAACACTCGTACTCATATTGAATGTAAGTCTTTTGGGATCATTTCACCCACCGAATATAAGCTTTAGTGATTTCTTTTAGTCTCACAAACATGTATCCAAAAAATCATAGACAAAAGAATTCTGAGTGAGTATAATCGATATAGTAACTATATATATCTATATCCAAATTTAAATGTGTAGTTTTCCGATAGTCCTGATAATATATTTGCAGTTCGGGACTCGGAAGCAGATCAAACTCCACGCATTTTGCATGTGTCCATTTGTTTTCCCTAAATTAACGGGGGTTAGTACCTGAATCGAGATGTCAACAATCTGGCGCCAGGATATATAGAAAACCTTGCCCATGTTATCAGTAGTGGGAGGTGCACGAACTGTATGAGGATCGGCAATAGGGGAATATTGCACCTGGTTTAGGCAACCTGATCGACAATGGATGGAAGGGGTTTGGCTGTGGCTGTAGCTTTTAGTTTTAGCGTTAATATTTATACGAATAAATTAATTATCGATAAACCACTTTAAAAATATTGTCTTGATAAACCGCTTCAAAAAAAGATGAAGAAATCATCCGATTTGTTTATTTGGGAAAGCAAGTACCACTTACAAACACTCGTAGGATCCTTTTGCTAAACCACTCTAATAAAAAAAAGAGTAAATTACATTTTGCATGGATAACTTATCTCTTGATTTATCTTGTACCGGAGTTAACCTATGTTTTTATTTTACACTAGGATAGATTAAATAAATTTTTAATTCACACTAGTCAATGATTCCAATCCCAATCAATACAATTAAAATTGAAGGAACATAGCGATTAAATTTATGGATACTAACTTATTATTAAGTAGAACTAATTTGAGCTAAATAAGATTGAGCTAGTATAAAGTAAAATTTTATTGGTGCACAGTAATGTAGGCTGTATGCTCTACAGAGTCGTTCGTTGTTGTGCGCTAGACCAAACAAAAAAAAAACACTGGCTTGTGTCTCGTTTACCTCGATTTGCCCTTTTTCTTTTCGCTCGGACAACGGGACCAGAAAAACTTCTTCGTTGCCTTCTTAGGTTCCGATCTTGGATGCTTTTATTGCTGTGCGTGGTGGCTTGGACTCTGATCTCACCTGGCGCCGCAGCCGACTCGATTTCTGCTGCCTTGCGTGGAATCGAGGAAGCAAAGACATGTTCTTTTTCACTTCTTAAAATAGTTTTTAATTTTTACTATAATATTTAACTTTTAAACGAAGTATTTTTTTTAAAATAAAGTCTACAAGTTAATTATAGTACACATTAAAAACTCAATATCTGTACCATCCAAAATCGCAAGCGAGTATTTCTCTCTGTAATCTCTGTCGCAAACAGCTAAAATTCAAAAATTTCAGCCAAAAACCATAAGCCGCAGCCAAGCATCCGACTGCTTCATCTTGGGACACGTCGGGACCGACAAAACCACGACGCGTAGACACGGCTCGGTTCCTGTGAGTAACAAAACAACTTCCTCAGATCGATCCAGAGTTCTGATATCAATTATTAGTTTAGTTTTATAAAAATTTACACATTATAAATAAATAAAAAGAATATAGAAAAATTTACTCTGGCTGTGATTACGTAGCCGAGTTTTCTAAATTTATCTGTTTTCTTCTTCTTTTCTTCTTATAATCGTATTTATTATATAGACTAATACTCTCCGACTAACATATGTATTTGAACTTTAACTTGATCATGACTTTAATTTGAATAACACATAGAGACAGATTTTATTATATTTTAAATTTAATTTAAATTTTAAATTAAAATTATTTCTAACATGATTCACTTCGCTCTTGCTGGGATTGCATCGTTCGGTGCCTGCCGAAATTAAGTGAAACTGTACGTTCTTACAACAAGAACAAAATTGATTTATTAGAGTTTGACTGGGAACCGCAAGGTGCAGTTTCAGGTCCTTATTGTAGCTGACGTGTAATTCCTTTGTGGGATCGATCAACAAGACACGATCAAGCAAAGATACGGTAAACTGGTCAATTTGGCTGCTGGAATTAACAGCGCTCGTTAGAGCTTCTACAGCTTCTGTTTCTGATTTCTAATTTTTAGTTTTTTATTTTTAACTTTTTTATGATACGATTGTTTAGACATTTTTGTTATTTTTTTATTTTTTAGTGTCTATGATGATATTTTTTTTACTTTTTTATTTTTTAAAATTTAATTATGCCCATCACAATTACAGTATATTAAAAACAAATTATAAGTCAAGACTTTTTTAAGTGTAAATGCGCACCACCACCTTGGAAGGCGGAGCTGATAAGCTTCGGATGCAGTGAGAGCTAGCTGGGCAGGCTCTAGACAATCTTGCCACTCAGCCTGTCGTCTGTTCTTCTCAGAAAAGACACCGAGTCTCAACTTTCGATCGGTGCTCGAAGTCGTGAAAGATGCGCACTGAAATCTGGCGGATCGGGACCTGCACCAAAATTGTACGGAGAGAGGGAACAGTTCGACACGTGTGAAATGGAAAGGTTTGTTGTGCATGCGTAGCGTGTCACGGTTTCAGGTAAAGGCATAACCACGTCGACAGTGTGATCGACGGTGTACCATCACCCGCAGTAAGCTTCCTCGCATTCTCTCCTCTCTTCGTATTTTCTTTCTGGAACGGTAACACCATGGCGTATCACCGTGCTAACTAGTACGTTAGATTTAGGGGGCGATCAGGTGAACAAAATACAAATGCTGGTGGTTTTCCTAGCAGCTTATGCTTATAGACGGCACATGACACTCAACTGGGTGCAGGATTCTAACGATGTTGAGTCTAGATAAAGGCCTAACTCTTTTTGATTTATGGTTTTTCTTAAATAAACATTAATTGTCCTTTTGAGGTCATTTTGAGGTCCGAGTTGACTGGAGCATTAATTGTCGAGTCGAGAGCATATCCAGTGCTACCTGGGCTGCTCCCATACCCCCTTCATCTCAGCCATCAAATAAAATCAAGGGATATGATGGAGGCGAGGGGGACACTTCCATCGCTAGCTCGATCTTTCCCTAGTGGGACACTTCCACACGCGCGGACGACGCCGCGCACGCCTATTTCTACCTCTCCCTCCCGGCCGCGAATCTCGACAGTCGTACGTATATGGATGGGGATAAGCTAGCACCGGACCTTGTTCTAGCTAGCATTCGCAAGATCGGCCACGCACACATGATGAACCTGTACCCGAGGATGCCGTCGAGCGGCGCGTCGGCCGACGACGACGACGAGAGCCACGTCTGCTACGGCATCGTGGTGGCATGCGTGTCGCTGCTGCTGTTCTGCGTGCTCCTCGCCGTCGTCAGCGTCGCCAGGGCCTGCGCCATCACCGGCGTGATCGTCCTCTTGTTCGGCCTCATCGCCTGGTTCGCGCCCACGGGCGGCGCCGCGGGGCAGAGAAACGAGGGCGGCGTGGCAACGCAGCAGCCTGCCGCGGCCTTGCCGGCGGCGCGGCTGGTGCGCCGGTGCGCGTGCGGGCTGGCGGACGCGGCGATCGGCGCGCTGCCGACGTTCTCGTACGAGGGCCCAGCGGCCAAGGGCGGCTGCGGCGACGAGGGCAGCGGCAGGCCGTGCGGGAGCTGCCTGCTCTGCGTGGTGTGCCTGGAGGACGTGTTGGCCGGCGAGATGGTGCGGCAGCTGCCGGCGTGCAGGCACTTGTTCCACGTGGACTGCATCGACATGTGGCTGCACACGCACCGAACGTGCCCGCTCTGCCGCTGCGAACTCTCACCGCGGAAAGTCACCGCAAAAGCCGTGGCCGTGGCAGCGGCCGCCACGGAGTCGTCGGCCGATGTCCTGCCGCCGGTGTGAAAGTGATCCACTTCGCTGTTGCTGGAGTAATTTCTTGGTGTGAAGTTTAAGTCAAAACAGTACATTCCTAGTTTTCTACACGATAATGGTTTAGAGTTCGATTTGGGGAACAATAAGACAATTTACATGATCAAGCAAAGATTTCTAATTAAATGGTGGCCAATCTGGTTCTTGGAATTTGGAAAGCGCAAGAGATATGCTTGCCTTCAGTAACAGTGACCTCATACGGCCAAAACTCTCTCCGTAGTCCGGACACCACCCTGACATCGATCACTCAACTTTCGATTGATACTTATCGATGACTTTTAGCTATTACTAGTTTTTGAATGAAATGAACGCTGTAGCACTGCATCTATTAGCTTAGCCAAGACATTTAATTAAGAAAAATAAAAAATTGTTATATCTCAACGAAAAATAAAAATAAAAAATCATATTAAAAATCAAATATATTTAAAAAGACTTCCGACTTTCAAATACTGAAAATTAGAGGCCCAACTAGACGTTCGTATCGCATAATCACGCAACGCACGGTGTGTTGGAGCACCATTGCACTGGCTGCCACATTTGGGGAGTGAGAAGAACAAATGTTTCTGTTTTTATGGCAGCTTTTTTTAGTTTCTGTTTTTAGTTTTTGCTTTTTTCACTATTCGGTAATTTCATCTTTTTCTGTTTTTTAGATTTTTTAGGTTTTTTTGTATTTTCTTTTTTCCTGTGTTCTTTTGTATTATGTGTGATAAGCTAATATGTTTTTTTATTTTTAATTTTTTTTTAAAATTTAATTATGTCTAATAAGTCAACTCAGTTATAGTAAAAAATAAATTAATTATAATAAAATTTTAATCAGAAGTTATTACTATTTCGAACGTCGCGGAGATTGTAGGTGGTGCATGATATTCTCAGTTTTTAATTCAGTATGATTTCACTGGCGCTTAGGATAAGAGAGCATTTTATGGTTAAGGTACCGTGGTGACAGACAGGCGAGATGAGAGGACCTGATGACAGGACTTGGTTCGGTGGTTCGGACCTTGTTTGGCCCAAGGTTTGCGATGGCTTTTTATTTCCTGTAGTGTGTTTTGTTCTTTTGTGTTTTTGTTTTTTTTGTTATTTTTATGTTTTGATTTTTTTCGTATTCCTTTTTATTATTTGTGATAGGTTAATATGTCACTTCTATTTTTATATTTTTTTAAATTTAATTATGCCTAATAAGCCAACTCAGTTACAGTGAAATTTCAGCCAAAAATCATAAGTCATCGCTATTCCAAACACCTAGCCTAATCGACAAGACTGCTCATAGAGTTTAGGTTGTACTCCAATTATTTTTTTCCTTAAAAACTTACTTAACAGACAGAGGAGGTACCGATGTATTTTATTACCCAAATATGATCAAATCTAATCACTTCTTGTTGGATCCGATTGTTACTGGTCCTTTTAACGCTTTAAGAGTTAACCAGGTTTCATTCGAGAAATGCAAACTGGTCAAAGATTATGATAGAGATCATTTTCGCATTCGTGATAGACCTTACACCAATTGAAGTCATGGCTATTTGAGGCGTTTCTTACTATAACTCTTTACTATTATCTTTTGAGACTATCTGAGTAGGGTGCTATTTCCATCTTTAAGAAGGTCATTGTTCTAGTTTTTGATGGGTCTTTGTTTCGTTGCCGACTAAGACTGTTCATTTCTCCATTAGGAACTTATGTTTTTGTAGCCTATATATATATACCTCTATAGTTGCACGGTTGAGATACGCCAATGTTCGTCATACTTGTAATCATTCCCTATGTAGTGAATTTCGCCTTTGTGCGTTCGTGATTTTCCCGCAATGGTTTTTCACGTAAAATTTGTGTCTTTCATTCTTATGATTATCTATTTTTACCGTGCATTTTATAATAAGTGGTATCAAGAGTGGCATATAAAAGGTTATCGTTCTCGGCGATTCAACTCATCTTGGCTCTGGTTCCTCATCTCGACTTTGACTTGGCACTAACTGTGCCATGCCGATCGTCAATCAGTGCTCTATCTCGACGATTGTTCCAGTGCTAGGTTCACCAGCACCATTGCCCGCGCCGCCCAACACCATACCTTGGTGTCGTACTTTGCCATCTTCGTCAACTATCTTTTGCCTCAATTGGTCATCATCTTCTATCAAGAAGTTGTGTCACTAGCTCTGTAGGTTTTTTCATTGGAGATGGAGTTTATTACAATTCATACCATTGAGACTATTATAGACGATATCCATACGAGATTAATCATTGGTGATTTCATCGACGATATGTCGTATACTACGAGTTACCGCGGCAAAATCTATACATATAGGCATGGTGGTGGCTCGGCCGATTTTCTCTAAGAAATTCAAGGGCGCCTAAGCATCTAGGATGGAAGGGAAGGCTAATGGCAGTGTTGGTTTTGGCTCTCTTGGCTTGTGGTGGGTTGTCCTCAGTGACATGATTTGGGCAGTGGTGGTGCTTGTCATCGGCGATCTAGGGGCTCGGATAGGTATGGCGATGCTGAGGTTGGGTTCATGGGGCTTTGGTGATGCTAGGGGTGAGCTGAATTGGAATATGGTGGAGGCTACCAGCAAATTGAGGATTAGGGATTATCGGGGCTTTCATAGCAGCGATGGTGATGTCTTGGTCAGAGGTGGAAGAGAGTGGGTTGGGTGCGCGATTAGGCGTCAATGGAAGTAAGGGGTCCACGAACCATGTTGAGTTGCTACCATGCTCGATCTCCATCAACTTGTGAGGCCACGTCATGCTCATGAATGATGCAGAGTTTGTACAGTCCCTGACGAGCGTGGTGGCCATGAGGGTAGTGGCGGGTCATGCTTAGTGTGCTCTTCGCGCCCTTGCTCATCTACCTCATACTGGCTATGCTCTACCTGTCGAAGTCGTCACGCTGGCTCATCAACAAGGGTCGGATGAAGGAGGCCAGTGCTATCTTGGAGATGCAGTGTGGTCGGGAGGACATGTTCGCCGAGATGGCGCTCCTCATCGAAGGCCTGGGGGACCGATAGTGAGACAGCCATTGAGGAGTATGCATCGTTAACGACTGCATACTTGTCGACCATGTCGAACAGTTTGATAATTGTTCTTGGAGGGTTCATCATAATGTCCTTTGTAAATTGCCAGTTCCTTAACCCAATTTTGAAAGCCTGGATGATAGATGAATCTGCAACCTCTGGAATAGAATTATGAATTTGACCGAACCTCTTGATATACCGTCGAACAGTCTTATTGGGTTATTGTCAAATTCGATGGAGATTGTCTTCTTTTCTGGGGCTATCATACATCCCTAGAAATTTGCTATTAGGAGGTCACAAAACTACTCCCAGGTGTAGATTGATCTGATCGGTTGGTTGAGTAACCAAGACCAGGCAGATCCCTTGAGAACTATGGGCAAGTAGTTTGCCCTCACATTATCATCACGTCCTGTGGCTCTAATGGTAGTGGTGTAAATTTACATAAATAATTATGATGGATTCTGCTTTCCATCGAATTGTTTGAGATTTGTTGGTCGAAACTTGCCCAGCTAGCGAACTGCTTGAAGGACTGCCAAGAAAGCCCGACAGCCTGTGATCAAATATGGTGCCTTCTTTGGAAATGGCCAGATTGTAGTCTATTGGAGACCGCTTCCTCTGGTAGTCGTACTATGGATCTAGTGCTTTAATCTGGTCACGAACACTCACATGGTGTCTCTAACCAGATATTTGGTTCAGGTGATATCACAAAATTACCTGGTCTATGTGTTCGTCTCTCATAACGAGGGGGAGGAGTGGCTTTATTGTCGAAGAGCCTTCTTCCCTTGTGCTTCCTTGTCAGAATCTCTGAGGAGGTCTTACGGCTATTGTTGGATTATTGATAGCCCGACCACGTTGGCTTATACTAAGGGAGGAGTGCTTAGATGAAGTCAGAGTACGACTCTACGAGTACCTTTGCTTGTTGTACATTTATGTGCACTACATGGTCTATTCGAGGATTTTCAACACTTGATCTGCAACATTAGCATATCCTGGAGTTTCTACTCAAGCAGGATTTGGGTTGTTTAAAATGTTATGGACTCATTGCAAGTTCTAGATAGTTACCTAAGGCCTTAGAGGATTCCTGTTGGTGGAAGGGGTACGATGACTTGAGTTTCCCTCTAAGCCTCCTGCTTGTCCCATTCGACCCATTAAGCACAGTGGGGTAGAAGCAGGTAGATTAGCCAATCGGTGTCCACTAGCTCTATTTTCTTTGTCCCTTTGGGGTAATGCAGAAGCGTTTGCACTATCCCAACCAGTGGGTCTTGAGGGATCTTGTCATAGAGAATCATGCATGGCATCTGGATCAATATCACCAATTACATTTACTTTATGCCTCCAGCAGGAATCTTCCGACGAACTCTAGTCAATATTAAGGGAGATACATCTACCGCTTCGGCAAATAGCCTCCACAATGGAGAATGGTTGGAGACCACCACCTTTGGAGGGCTTTGCGGTGGACTCAACCTGATCTGATGGATTGCCAATTGGATGCTAAGAGTTATCATCTTCACTTGGTTTTTTGCTGGAGGTAACTTCATTAACACCGCGACTAGGTGTCGGTCGGCTCTCGAGATACATAGTAACCATTGGCAAATAGTAGTTGCTCACGACTGCATTGAGAGTACCCTGACCCTCGGATCGTGGCATCACGCTCTTCTTGCCGTGTTTGCCAGTGGGAAGTACCGAACTTGCAAAGGCGCTTGGACATTCTGACATGGTCAAAACGACCGATTCCTCTAGGAGTGGTGGTGATGGGGGGTGGTGAGTCTTCTTCCATGCGGTTGATCTCAATGGTCTAAGAGAGATACGAGCCTAGAATGGAAGAGGATGATAAGGAGACATCATATTCCATAGCATGGATGCATGTGTCCATGTCGAAGTCGGCATAGTCTACCAAGTTGAACCAGTTTTTCTCGTCCTAGGTTCCTACCATGATCACATGAGCGATACCAACAGAAATAGGGGAGGATGATGATTGCTGAAAGAAGAAAACTTCAAGGATTTAACGCCTTCTTCCCTACAGACGACACAAGCTATCGACGATCGAGTCGTTAATCTCATAAAATAATATGAGAAGGATAGCTGAAATCCTTAGGAGAGAATGTGGATACTCTTTATTACTATGAACTGGCTATATGATGCCTTTACAAAGACCTAAAACTAACCCTACTCTATATATTCTTCTCACTAGATGGAAGACTATGATTCACAGATCTACTTGACTCTACTTTGGTTCGGTTGTTGAATTTGTTGTCCTTCGTCTTCTCTCGTCACCTCTTAAATAGCATGAAGGGACGTTAATTATCTACCGGGGAAGATGCCTCAAGGAACTAGTGCGTCTGATCGGAGAGGTAGTTATTGTTAGAGAGAGGACACCTGATCGTGAGTTGTTATTAGTGGGAGACGAACGTGCAGCATAACTGCAAGGCGATTGTTGTCAAAGACTCAGGGCTGAAGCGTTGTGCTATTTCAGGTGGACAAGGTATGAATTCTGTCCATCGCATCAGAGGAATTATTTGGGAGCGGGACTAGATACCAGTTCATATATTCTTCAAGTGGTGTTCTAGTCGGACAAGACGCACAGTGTTTTCCCGACCAAGGTACTCAGGGAGCAGTCTCTGGAGGCTTACGACCACGAGGCCTTCTGGTCTTAATTAAAAATTAAAGCCATATTTAAGGATTTATTTAATCCTCAACAACTGGAGTTATGGCTACTCGAGGCTATTTCGATTATAACTTTTCATTGTCATCTTCCGAGACTCTTCGAGCAGGGTGCTGTTTTCGTCTCCGAGAAGGTTACAGTTCTAGTTTCTGTTAAGTCTTTGTTTTGTTGCCCATTAAGACTGTTTCTTTCTCTATTATGGACTTTTATTTTCTAGCCTATATTTGTATCTCTGTTGTCGTACGGTTGGGATACGTCAAAATTTTCTAAGTTTGTAATCACTCGCATATTAAATTTCATCTTTGTGCACTATGATTTTTTTCCACAAGAATTTTTTTTACGTAAAATTCATGTCACCCATTTTTTATCAATTTTTTTGGTCGTGCTTTTTATAATGGCCAACATAAAAATTAGTGTATGATTATGAACACTCCGGGGCCAGGTTTATGGCAGATTTGCAGCATGGTAGCGACAGGTAACCCTGTTCATGCATGCAAGTGCGAGTCCCAGAGTTCCGTACGTGTCTTAGTAATCCCTGTTCATGCAAATAGTATGGCACTAGTACTATGTTGTTTCTGTTCAGTGTCCTCCCCATCTAGAACAGTGCGTGTGAGAGCAGAATCCAATGCCTTCCTCGATCCCGTCACACCATTTGCCCCCACCCCCCAGTTCACTTCGGACTTTTTTTTTATTTTTCTCTCTCAACAATCATTATTTATTTATTAGACTAACTAGCAAGATAACTCACATACTTACACAAATATTATCCTTAAAACATATTTAAATGATTTAGTAATACATATGTAATTTTACTTTTAAAAAATAGATTGTTATAGAATTTCATTTGTGATATTTTAATATTATATATTATAAGAAAGAAAATACCTACTTTGTTTCTCAACACCTGTCACATGTGATCAAAGTTTTCTTTCCTATAAACTTTTTAATAAAAATACTTGCATAGCAAACAATAAATATAGCATTACACAACATTTTTCATTTATATCATCACCGTTTTTTCATTATTGCAATGCTTGTCTATACTACTGCTCATAATGTATATCATATAGCTTACATCAGTATAGCTAAGTGAACACCCATTAATGATCTTACTCTAAATCCCTCCACCCCGTGGAGGTCCACCAAACAAATGGTTATCATGTTTGTGTTTTTGTAAGAATTTTTAGCAATTATTTTTTCTTAGTGATTGAAAATTACCTGTCATCGATTTTTATTATATAATGGATTTTGATTTTTAATGTTTTTGTGAGCATGGTCAAGGAACGCGGTAGGTGGGCCCTAATTAACTCATGCCTAGTTTAGTCTTTACTCCAAGAACAATCCATGGATGTTCCTCCACAAATCATGCATACTTCTAATTAGAACACAAATCCTCTTTTCAAGTGTTCGATCTCACAAGGGTTCTATTTAAACGCCCAACTCAAGAGAAAGTCCAACTTTCCAAGAGAATTGCAACCCATCAAGGTGCGTCACGTGTGCTTGCTTGTTTTTCACTGACTCTGCGAGTCGTCTGTCTATAGCAGGCTTTGCTCTTTCTCCCTCTCTTTCTTGGTTGTTGGAAACAGGGGAGCAAGAATCAAGGGAGGGAAGGAAACGGAGTGCAGTGCACCATGTTGGGGGCTCGCCGGCGCCTGAGCCTTGTTGCGATCACTGTGCTCCTCGCCGCGGCGATGTGTGCCCATGCCGGGGTCACCATGGCCGCACGAGATCAGACCGCACGAGACCTGAGCCTTAATTTTATTAAATTAAGGATTAGATGTTTTATTTTGTGAGAATTTCTAACATATTTTTCTTTTTTCTTATCAACTCTAAAAGACCTGTTATCGACTTTTAGTAATAAATAAATAAGTTATAACCATAAGTCACAAACTGTGAACCAAAAGAACACATCTAAGACCAAAAATTTTATAAGAAATAGTTTAATTCCTATGACCGGCGCATTTTCCGTATTCTAAACGGGCTATTACCCAAAGTGCTCTGTATGTATCTTTGGGCTCAATTTTAGGGGTTCTCCTGGATCAGGTGTGTTATGCAGCCCAATATGCAATATACATAAGATTTTTCCAATCGCGACTCATATTGTGGAAACTGTGACTATGCACAAGACTTGACGAAGATTAGTCGTCAGCAGAGTAGCAAGACACAGCTGTCTACGGTAGCTAAAATCTAAACCTCTACAGACTTATCCTCAGGACACCCTGCTGCTGTGCTACACCAAGAAGACAAGAACTACACCGGCGGCAACGGCGGCTCTAGCGGCGCCGGCGCCTCCTTGCCGCCCTTCTGCGGCTCGACGTGGCACCGGCATACCGGGCACGTAGCGTGCGAGTCGAGCCACATGTCGATGCACCCCACGTGGAACGTGTGCGCGCACACCGGCAGCCGCCGCACCGTCTCCCCGCCGCGCAGAGTCTCCAGGCACACCGCGCACTGCGCCTCGCCACCGACACTGGCGTCGTACACAAACGCCGGGATCGCCTCTATGGCTGCCTCCGAGAGCCCGCCCCGGCCCACGGCTCCCTGCAGCTCCTGCGCCGCGCCGTGCGTCGTCCGCCCGGGCCAAGCGAAGCGGCGGGAGGTGCTTGAGAGCAGGAACAGGAGCACGCAGTAGAGCGTCAGCGCGATCCACACGTACTTGACGAACGCGGCGACGATGACCAGGAGGAGGAGCAGCGGGTACGACGCGAGCACCAGCGTGCTGCGCTGCCCGGTGTCCGCGCCACCGCCGCCGCGCGCCTGCCAAGGGTACTCCGGCGACGACATCTTGGCGCGCGCAAATGTAGATGGCTTCGTACAATGCATGTGAGCAGTGGCGCCGTCGGCGAGAGATTTTTAAGCCTATGGGACAAGCGGATAATGCCTTCTTGGACAGCGCAGGCTGCTGCAACTAAGGCAGGCCGGATTTGAGTTGCTTTCATGGGCACGCAAGGTCGCCGCTCGTATTTGGATTTTTGTATGGTTAGGATGGAGTGCATGAATATATAATGATCAAATGCGAGTTAGAGTCAATGCTTGTTTCCGCAAGTAAGCTACGTGGATGAATATGGAACTAGGATACCAATTCGGCAGTTTGATGCGATCCATTTTGAAGGGGTCGTGTGTTGTCGTGTGTTGAATTTAAGCCCGTTGCATTATATATTTACATTTGACTCTATCATAGCTAGTAGTCTGAGATGTGTTCATATTCGTGATCATGATTCTCGGTTAGACTGTTAGTTAGTGGAGCGGTGGTTACGCTGGACGTGGGATAGCACGGCTGAAGCGGATCAAGGTGTAAGAATAGACAATAAGTTTTAGTTTTACTTTGTATTGAGATCATATAAGTAAAAGAAGAAAGTTGAGAAAAGTTGTACAGTTTTAGTGCAGCACAAAAAACTCCATTCTCTCATGGTTGTAATTGAGTATAGGAATCCCCAAGTGTTCATGCGCTCGTAGTCGACCGCTCAAAGTCGCAGTGGTCTGTAGCAGTCGTAAAATCACTGTAGCAGCGACACTGCAGCAGTCGTAAAATCACTGTAGTAGTGGTATTGTAGTAGCCGTAAAATCACTATAGCAGTCGTAAATCACTGTAGCAGTCGTAAAACCACTGTAGTCGTGAGAGTAGTCGAGTGTGCCATGGTCATAAACGAGTACTAGGTATTTGTAGTCATTTGTGCCGTAGTCGTAAACGAGTATTAGGTACTCGTAGTCATGTGTGTGTTCCAATAATTGGTATCAAAGCGGTGAAGAGATCTTGTTGACAATTTCTAGCGACGGACTATAGTCTCCTTTGAGGTCCCTTACTCCATCGAGGATCTGCGAGCGCAGTAGGACAATGGTGTGTGGCTGCAAGGTGGTGATGCAGCAGGTGACAAGGGAGAGCAGGGCGACGGTGGTCTACCCCATGCTAACGTGCACGAACTACTCCAACTGGACTCTCGTGATGAGAGTCAACTTGCAGGTACAGGGCCTATAGCGAGCAATTGAGCCGGGCGATGCCAACTTCTGTGATGATAGGATGGCACTGTCCGCGATCCTCCGCATAGTGCCGTCTGACATGCTGTCAATGCTCGCCGTGAAGGACCTGACAAAACTAGCATGGGTCGCTATGAAGGTGCAGCGGTTGGGTGTCGATCGCATGTGCGAGGTGAATGCGCAAAAGCTTCGCAAGGAGTTTGAGGACATCACCTTCAAGGACGGTGAGACCGTCGATGACTTCTCGATGTGGATTATGGGCATTGTCAACAATCTTTGTATCTTCGGTGACGCAATCGAGGAATCCAAGATTGTGAAAAAATTTCTGCAAATCGTACCCTCACGGTACGTATAGGTGGACATCTCCATTGAGATGCTCCTTGACCTGAGCACACTCTCGGTCGACGAGCTCACCAGGCAGCTCCGCGTGGTGGAGGAGCGATATGGAGTCGATGACAATGGCAGCTATGGAGGGCGCTTGCTCCTCACTGAGGTGGAGACAGGAGAAGCGGTAGCTCCTCAGGTGGAGACCGAAGACTGGAGAAGCAGCAGCGGCGGCGACAATCATTGTCATGGCAGGCGGCAATGCCATGGGTGCGACAAAGCTAGGCATGACGCTTGGGGTGGTGGCTCGTCTAGCACGCACTGTGATATGTCGTAAGTAAAGTGCTACAACTGTAACCGTATGGGGCACTTCTTCAGGAACTGCCGCAAGCCCCACTACGAGCGTAACGAGGAGGTGCACCTAACATGTACGCAAGATGAAGAACCCACACTGCTCATAGTTAAGCACTACGAGCGCTCACAAGTTGACAGCAAGGTCTAGCTGCAATCAGTGCTCCTCAATGAGGAGAAGGTGATTCTGACGGACGCAGGTGACGGCGTTTGGTACCTTGACACGGGAGCGAGCAGCCACATGACCGGATCTCGAGCAATGTTTAGAACGCTCGATGAATCGATGAAAGGGATGGTCAAATTTAGGGATGGTTCGCTTGTGAATATTCGTGGCAAGGGAACTGTCATGTTCTAGTGCTGAAATGGGGAGCGTCGGTTTCTCACAGAGGTATACTTCATCTCGTATCTCCATAGCAATATCATTTCAATTGGGCAATTGGATGAGAGCTGGTGCAAGGTGACGATTGAAGACAGAGAACTGCTCATGTTTGACCATGAGCAAAAATTGCTGGCACAGGTGAATCAAACCAGGAATTGGCTTTACACTCTGAAGCTGAACCTTCCCGGTCTTGTGTGCTTGCTCACACGCATGGATGATGTGGCATGGACGCTACGACCACCTTAATTTTTGAGCCCTACGGAACTTGGTGCTGAAGGGAATGGCTGCTGGGGTTCCATTGTTCGATCACGTCAAGCAGTTCTGTGATGGGTACGCTCTCGACAAGCAGCACTGAGCCGCGTTCCTACAGGCCACGACTTACCACGTCAAGCGCCCACTGGAGTTGGTGCATAGTGACTTGTGCGGACCGATCACACTGGTGACGGCTGAAAGCAATAAGGTTTTCCTGTTGATCGTAGACTATCATAGTAGATATATGTGGCTTGAGGTGATCAGGTCCAAAGACGAGGCGTTCAAATTTTTCAAAAAGATCAAGACCCTAGCGGAAACTGAGCATGGTAGCAAGCTCAGGGCCTTCCGCTCAGACCGTGGTGAGGAGTTCAACTCCGCCGAGTTCCACGAATACTGTATTGAGCTTTGCATCAAGCACTGTATCACTGCACCATATTCGTCGCAGCAGAACGGGGTCATCGAGCGCCACCACCAGACTGTAGTATAGATGGCACACTGTCTACTGAATACCATGGGTATGCCGATGATGTTCTAGGGGCGAGGTAGTGAAAACTGTAGTTTACATCCTCAACAGGGTGCCGACACAGAGTCTCAATAACAAGACACCGTATGAGATGGGGCACAAGAGGAAGCTGAAGGTGCACCATCTTCGAGTCTTTGGGTGCATTACGCACATAAAGAACATTGGACCAGGTGTGAATAAGCTGGTGGATTGCTCGACGCCGATGGTTTTCATCGGCTATGAGGAAGGAGCAAAGGTATACAGGGTGTACAATCCAGCGACAAAGAAGCTTCATGTGACTCGTGATGTTTGTTCAAGAAACATAAGCGATGGGACTGGGAGTCAGGCGAATGCGATGCTAGACCATGCCCAGCTATCACATTCACCATGATATACACCACGAAGCAAGGCATCGCAGACGTCGATACTAGAGAAGCAACAGTATCGACACCTAAAGCAGATTCGGTGGCACCGCAGGCGGTGAAGGCACAAACGACACCTCCATCGGCATCTATAGGTGATGCGGATACGCACGTGCCTTGTACTTTTCAATTAAATATATTATTCAACTGGAAAGAATTATTGAGCCGCATGAAACATTGCCAGGTGAACTCATTCCAAATTAAATATAATGTTGTTATTCATAAGAATAAAATACTAGCTCATGTTTTCAAATGGTGCATTCTTAGGTTTGTTAATGGCAAAGCAATGAAGAGGCAAAAGGAAGAGGATAACCACATTAGATGCCAAAGACATGAAGGAAGAAAGCTCATGCAGCGAGAGAGAAAAAGGGAGAAGCCCAAGGACTTAAACTACAAGTTTTGGATAAGATTTTCAAGCCCAATTCGTACCTCCCACAAGGCCAATTGGATTCAAACTCGGATTCAACTCAGAATTCAATTCGGATTCGGTTCGGGACAGCCTGACAGACACTTACTAAAAAGGTCCTAACTTTCACAAACGAAGTCCGATTTGGGTGTTCTTGTACTCCTTGGAAAGATATTTTCAAGGGCTACGCAATGGATCTAGTCCCAGCATCAAATTCATCACGGATCAAAAGTTATGACCAAAACAATGTGACAGTTGTAAAATCTAGTTTCCTTTTTGTGAGAGTTTGTATCTAAAACCATATAAGGTTGAGTTGTACTAGGTTTGTGGACTCTATGGACGTCCCAAGGTCCTATATAAGCTATGTATTGGCAGCCTAAGGGCTCAGACCACCTTTAAGAATAATCAATCTACTAAAGTTTGTTCGAGTTTATCATTGCTGCCGAAATTCCGTGAGGGAATTAGGAGTGTTCTTCAATCAAGATCGTTCAGCCTTTCCGCTGGGAATTGGGAGCACGATAGATCTTTGCTTGGTGGTCGGCGAAATCGATGCGAATGTGTTTTGGCGAATTAAAGAGTGTTCGTCCTTTGCATTGGCATTGGAGGATCATTGCGATTCATCAAGACTCCCGCGAGTATCCATCCTACGTCGAGAAGATCGGGCGACCCCGTATTATCTGGTATCAGAGCGCGGTTTACTCGGTAGGATCTTATCCCTTTACTTTTAGATTGATTTATTTCTGTCCTATAGTTCATTAAACCGAAAATTGCAACAAAAATCCAAACCCTAGTTTCGCATCTGTTATTTTCGTGAGTTTTATTAAGTTTTGATCCACTAGAAATTTTGTTTACGTGCTGATCTTAATGTCCTTTTGCGTTGCTTTATCGTTGCACCTTTAATCCTTGAAAATCTGCTAGTTGATATTTCAATTAGCATCCAAAAAAAGTATATTCAATTTACTTTTTGAAATCTTGTTCTTGCTGTCCACGTAAGATCTTTGCGCATCTTGAAAGAATATTACATCCGAATATATCTAGGTTTCCTTTTTCTTGATTGATTTAGCCACAAGAAACCCTAGCTGTCACAAGTATGCGCCGCAAAAAATCATAGTTGGACACATTCAGACCGTCTGAAATTTGTTGCGGTTTGAATTCTGAGCGTCTGTTAATATCTTCACTTAAATCCTTTGAACCTTGAGACTAGTCTTTGATAATTGCTTTAGGGCTGTTCTAGAATTATCTACATATTGCTAAACAACTTTGGACTAAGGTAGAATCTACGAACAATTAAACCTAGTTCGGCCTTGAGTATAAAAAAAAAGAGCCAAAAAAAAGAGAAGGCAGCCGATTGAAAAAAAAAGAGGAGCCACGGCTTGAGCAAAAAAAAAACAAAGAAAGAAAGAAATAAAAGAAAGCATTGGCCGAATTTGGGTGAGTTAATCTTAGTCCATAAATTCAGATTGTGTATTTAATTTCTTTGGACAATCTTGTGCCCTCAAATTCATATTATTGCAATTGGCTAGCGTCTCTCCTAGTACTTGGTGCAAAACGAGCTAATATTCCCGATTGTTTCCTTTAGCTCATTCCATTTGTTTGCATTAAGTCACATTGATCATTGCGTGTGTGTTCATATACTTCACTTATATCATTTGGATCGGCACATAGGCAATACTTTCTAACTTGGATTATTACTTAATTCAACAATATCGTGAAATTCAGATTGTGTAGGATAAACACTTTCATATCAAGCTCCCCTAAATATCCTTTGCCGTGCAATTGTGGGTCACTTTTAAATCTGCTTGATCATCACTTGCAATTGTAGCCACCACCAAGTGTAAGTTTCTTTTTGGCCTCAATTCACTTCGGAAAGGTAAGAACTTTACTTGGTGAGGAAAAAGTGAGATAGAGTGAACTCCACATATCGAATATATGTTGTGGTATTTGTGCGTTCTTTGTGCCACTAATCATGACAGGTGGAGACGATAATATGGAAGAGAAGCATACTCCAGTAGATCGTTTTCAATTCCACACTTTGAGGGGAACTTTGCGCAATGAGTTCACCACCACTTCTTTCACCTTGAAAGCGCAACTCAAGACCAAGATGAACAATTTCGCACAAGATATGCGCATTGAATTCAATCATCAAATGAAAGTGTTACGCTCGAACATCGTGAATGATGTTATGCGGGCACTTCATCCACAACAAGTCGAAGATAACTTTAATTCTTTCTATGGCAGTGAAGATCCAGAGGAGTATCTTGAGTGGGAATGGCGAATGAAAAAAGTATTTAGATTTCAAAAGCTTTCCAAAGACCAAGAGGTGATGTGTGCCACTAGAGAATTTGAAGATTATGCTTATAGTTGGTGGCATCAACAATCTGGAAATGAATTCATTAAATCTTGGTCAGATTTGAAGGCACTCATGAAGAGAGAATTTGTGCCACCCTATTATGCACAGGGATTGCTTCGCTATTTGGAGAGTATCACACAAGAGAGTAATACAGTGCAAGAATATTATTTTGAGCTACAAGATGCATTACGTCGAGCCGGTGTCATTAGTGAACTACAAAAAAAGATATACTTTAAAAGAGGATTGAATTCTAAGATTGCCGCTACACTTCAACATAAATATTTTGGTAGTGTGCAAGATCTTGTGAATTGTGCTATTTAAGAGGAGAAGAGACTTATGGAGAGACGTACACCACAGTTTTCTCCCAGTCCATACTTCAATCCTACTGCCTCTACTAGTGTGACACATGAGAAGATGACCGAGCATGGGATGTTCCCTTCGGTCAAGGAGATATATAGTATTCCAAAACTACATATAGCTCCTAAGATACACCACAACCTATGTGAAGATGAGAGCCACATAGCCAAATTGAGTGAGAGTGATAAAAAGACTGAGCTGTGTGATTCCACCATATGTGAGGTTGAGAGCATCCAAATTAAGAGTGTGAGAGAGACATCAAAAGAAAAGAGAGAAGTAGAAGATAGACAAAGTGAGGATGCATCTGAAACTAACACATTAATATCTACTTCTAGTGTTGTTTCTCACATTGTGCAGGTTGACATTAAAAATGAAGAATTGAACATTCAACAACCGACACCTTTGAAGCCAAATGAGGAGGAGATAACCACGGGAAGGGATAAAGTGCTTGCTGCCCCGTGGGTGCATCCTAATAATTTTAAACACCCAGCGCCTACATCATTTAAGGAGGACGACAAAGGTAACACTATTGGTGCTGAATTTAATTGTGCAAAGGTGAGTAATTGTGAGTACTCATATGATCAACCAACAATTCCATGTTCTGAAATTTCTTTGCTCAATTTACATAATGTGGAATTGATTACTCATAAAGAAGTTCTTACTAGAATATCTCCTAACGATTCTTTGTGCTATATTATGTTTGATGATCTTAGAGAGCTATCTAGTGTGATTTATAATGTTGCTGAAATTTCAAGTTCAAAATTACTAGTTAGTACCTATGCCTACACATATAAGTTCAATTTGATTGGAGATTATGGTGTAGATAACAAATTTTATGTTTACAGAATTTGCATTACATGTGATAAACTTACAGAATTGAAATCGCATATTATGGATAAACAATCTTTTATGCCATGTTATGATCACAATGAGATTAATTTCAACAATTGCACATACTGTTTACAAAGATTTCATAAGTCTACTTGTTCGATCTTTAATGTACAACCATATAAAAATAATCAGAGTAGCGCAGTTGAAACATGGAAGGTACTAAAGATTTTCTCCCCTATATCTGAACAACTAAATCTGATTTTACCCGTTAATGATCCGTCCATGTCCTTAGAAAGTCGAAGACGACTTTCTTTTATGGGAGGGAGAATGATGTGAAAAATAATATTGTAATACATACATCTTTTAGTCGCTGCAATATTCATCGGTTTGTGCGAAGTAGTGAGAATGCCACAACAATTGACTCTTACATATACCATGCGTATGTGTTGTTCTTTTCGTTTATTACACCTTCAGATGTTCATGATGTGCTAAGCAGAAGAAGTGTTGATGACAAATATATATACCATGCATACACGTTGTATTCTTTCTTTAGTACAATTTCAGGCTATCAAAAGCCGAGGACAGCTTTTCTTGAAGAAGGGGAGGATGATGCGGATACGCACGTGTCTTGTACTTTTCAATTAAATATATTATTCAACTGGAAATAATTATTAAGCCGCATGAAACATTGCCAGGTGAACTCATTCCAAATTAAATATAATGTTGTTATTCATAAGAATAGAATACTAGCTCATATTTTCAAATGGTGCATTCTTAGGTTTGTTAATGGCAAAACAATGAAGAAGCAAAAGGAAGAGGATAACCACATTAGATGCCAAAGACATGAAGGAAGAAAGCTCATGCAGCGGGAGAGAAAAAGGGAAAAGCCCAAGGACTTAAACTACAAGTTTTGGATAAGATTTTTAAGCTCAATTCGTACCTCCCACAAGGCCAATTGGATTCAAACTCGGATTCAACTCAGAATTCAATTCGGATTCGGTTCGGGACAGCCTGACAGGCACTTACTAAAAAGGTCATAACTTTCACAAACGAAGTCCGATTTGGGTGTTCTTGTACTCCTTGGAAAGATATTTTCAAGGGATACGCAATGGATCTGGTTCCAGCATCAAATTCATCACGGATCAAAAGTTATGGCCAAAACAATATGACGGTGGTAAAATCTAGTTTCCTTTTTGTGAGAGTTCGTATCTAAAACCATATAGGGTTGAGTTGTACTAGGTTTGTGGACTCTATGAACGTCCCAAGGTTCTATATAAGCTATGTATTGGCAGCCTAAGGGCTCAGACCACCTTTGAGAATAATCAATCTACTAAAGTTTGTTCGAGTTTATCATTGCTGCCGAAATTCCGTGAGGGAATTAGGAGTGTTCTTCAATCAAGATCGTTCAGCCTTTCCATTTGGGAATTGGGTGCACGATAGATCTTCGCTGGTGGTCGGCGAAATCGACGCGAGTGTGTTTTGGCGGATTAAAGAGTGTTCGTCCCTTGCATTGGCATTGGAGGATCATTGCGATTCATCAAGACTCCCGCGAGTATCCATCCTACGTCGAGAAGATCGGGCGACCCCGTATCAATAGGTGTCGAGTGGGCGACACCACTAACCCATGATGACGTGCTTGACACTGACACTGAGCCACATCGTTACCGGGAGTTGTCAAAAATCTACGACACTATGGAGGAAGTTGACGTCGAGTAGAGCAGGATTTGTTTTCTTGCTGCTGAGGAGCTAGCCAACGTCAACCAAGTGCTCGAAGAAGCATGCTGGAAGCAGGCGATGGAAGAAGAGCTAACTGCCATCCACAACAATGGTACATGGGAGCTCGTCGCACTTCTAGCCGGACATAGGGTCATCAGGCTCAAATAGGTGTTCAAGGTTAAGAAGGACCCTGCAAGCAAGGTGGTGAGGCACAAGGCGCGTCTAGTCGCTAAAGGATACGCTCAGCAGTAGGGGTGGATTTCAATGAAGTATTCACCCCGGTGGCGCGAATGGAGACGGTGCGGCTCTTCTGGCACTCGTTGTGGACAGAGACTAGGAGGTGCACCACATGGACATCAAGTCGGCGTTCTTGAATGGTGATCTAGTCGAGGAGGTCTATATGCACCAACTGCTTGGCTTCGTTGACCTCAACAACGAGCATAGGGTGTTCAAGATGCACAAGGCTCTGTACGGTCTTTGTTAGATGCCTTAGGCATGGAACGCAAAGTTGGATGCGTTGCTTGCCTCCCTTGGGTTTGAGGGTAGCCCTCTGAAACATACTGTGTACCGAAGGACCAGTGGCATGTCATCGCTGCTAGTAGGCGTCTATGTCGACGACCTGATCATCACCGACACTAGTATGAACGACATTAGCATGTTCAAAGACCAGATGCGCAACCTGTTTGAGATGAGCGATCTCGATCTCTTGAGTTACTACTTGGGAATCGAGGTTAAACAAGATGCTGGTGAGATCACACTTTGCCAGAGTGCATATGCCGGGAAGATCTTGGAGTTATCTGGCATAGCAGGATGCAATTCATACCACACACCGATAGAGAATCGGTTGAAACTGAGTAAGAAGGATATTGATGCCGTTAGGGATACAACACGGTTCTCATAAGGGCATATAGTCATTTTCTCATGGCCAAACAGCCTTTACATCGTCCTAGTGACATTTTCCGAGCATTTTGTGATCCTAGTGGCCAAAAGGCGACAAATCCCAAAGCGTGGAGATCATAGTGGTGATGGCAACCAGCGTTGACAACTAAACTCAAGTACGTTACTAGACGAATGTAAGCTACACGCAGTTTGCTTTTCTTTTTTTCTTTTTTTTTTATAAAAAAACTGTACTCCCAGTCATTTACAAGGATGGCCAGACGTTCAATGGGTAGTTGTCAGCAGGTTATGAACTCACGGATTAGAAAGGTTGAGAGATGACGATAAGAAGGACGTATAAGAGTTCTTTTTTTTTTTTCATAGAAACTATTGGAGATTTAATTACTGGGCTGTCAGTTTATGCCATGGCGAACTTCAATAGAATCGATCTCGGCGGGCGTCCCGGAAGCAATCCTCGAGTTCTGATGGACTACGTTGTCTGGAACCACGGCGGCAAGCGGCGCCGGTTAGTGAGTTTGGTTGTGCCAGCGTCACGGTGTTGGCTGCTCTCGCCACCACCCTGGTCAAGTAAAGTGGCGGCAAGGAGGACAGCAATATGTTGCGGCCGGACTGTTGCCTGCCGGCTGCCGCCGCGCTTGGCATGAACTGATGTTAGGTTGCTCTGCTCACGGCCTGGGAAAATCTAGTACATTTCTAGCCCAATTGTCTAGCGCAGACATGCGCAGCCAAATTCGCTTTCCGTTTTACAAATACAGTATTAAATGCTAAAGTGTGATTCGAATTCATTATCATGTTCGTATAGAACATTGTGCTAGATATGGCACCGAATGATGTATGCGCCAAGCTGTGTCTGACGTGGCAATGGCTATAGCCTCTGACATTGATTCGTTTTCCTTTTTTGTATGGACTCGTCTCTCTCGCCGTATATATGTAGCTCTGTTGTCCACAGAAAGAGTAAGAGCCTCATTGCTGACATCTTCTTATATAATGATTTTCGCCTTCGTGCGTCTGTAACTTTTTTATAAGAGTTTTTTTATGTTAAATCTGTGTCTTCTGTTATTTTAATCATCTATTTTTATCGTGTATTTTATAACAAGTCAGAGCTCCAGGTTCAAAATCTATCCACTGTCCTGGGAGGAGGCGACTTTGGCGTGGCATCGAGTAAGATCTAAAAAAAAAATTAGTCTTTCCATGTCTCAGCAAATTTGAGACGGCAGGTGCGTCCATTGGCAGCCTCGTTCCTTGTGCTGGGACAGAAGATGAAAAAGTTCTTGAGAAGAAGACAAAAATCCCCATGGAGATAGGTTTTTACTACGATTTTAAGAGTTTTTTCCCTACAAACCCACACCTACTTTTGTATGAAGAATGGACAAATTACACCGACGAGAATGTATTTCTTGGATGAAGGAATTTATTGTTGAACTTATGTCGGTTGATGACATGGCGGGAGCAGAGCGGGAGCCACTGATCAATGGTACCACGACCACACAACCTATAGTGGCATTCGATCTAATGGTCGTGAGCACCGAGGTGACTGCAACTGAGTAGACCCATGACCTAGTGGCCACCCCTAAGACTTCTAGGACACCAGCGGAGGCAAACACTCCGATGGTCAAGGAAGCTCAACCCTCCGAGGAGGTGTAGGGGATTGGAGAAGCAATCACCGATCGCCTCGAGGAGGAGCCGACTAAGGATAAAAACATCTAGTCAGAAAGCGTTAAGTGTTCGACTAGCCCTACCAGTAGCATATTGGTGAAATTGGTAGAGAAGAAGAGGAAAGTGAGCGCTTTGGATTATGCTCTAGGGCAGTTCAACTTTTAGACCAAGAAAACCAGGTACGTGCTAGTCATAGGAAATTTCAAACAGTCATACCTTTTTTATTTCTTTGCACCTTGAAATTTTTACTTCCCCTTTTTCTTATTCTTCTGGTTTTGTAACGCTTCTACCACTCCGGTAACTTTTCTCCTGAGTCCTTTTGTTGAAGAGACATCAAAGGAGGAAGTAGTCATAGCAGCTCCTCAGCTGGTAGCGATGTTAATAGAGGGAATAGAGGCTATTACGACCAAGGATCCTTTGGTAGCTTTGACATCATCGAAGTATCCAGAAGTGGAGATGGATGCTCAGTAGACTCTTATCTCTACTGGGAAAGTGTTAGTTGAAGGGAAGGAGGTACAAGTACTTCCTCCATTCTTTGGAGGACCAAAAGTTGAGAGTTCTTCGATGACAAAGAAGTCTCCTCATCCAAGGGATATTCCTGATTGAGGCCACATCTTCAACAACAAAAGACTCGAGGATCTTTGATGGAGGAAAGTGTCAGAACTCGAGCTAAAGATTGGCCTTGAGGAACTCTACTCCACATTTGCTAGCAAAGTGGTCGAGGTAAGTTCTTAATACCATTTTTTATTACACTTTGGATCTTATCGAAACTTCTTTGAGTTTCTTCCCCCCTTTTTTAGCACATGGTGGAGGGAATTGCCCTGGTCGGAGAAATGACCAGGTGCTCATTAGCCCTCGAGAAGGAGAGGGCTATCCTTCGTCGATAAGTTGACGACTGGTAATGAGTTTTTTCTTCTTGTTACATTCTAATCATGAAGTATTTTCTCTTGTAAGACTTTGAAATTTTTTTACATGTCGAGAGCGGGAGCTATTTGGGTCGATGTTGACTGAGAATGAACATCTTCTCAAGACCCTCAAGGAGACAAATATCCAATTAAAGAGTAAGTTACTTCATGATCTTTTCCTTTTATTGTTCATAAATCTTTGCTATTTCCTTTTCTTATTTCCTTCCTTATCATGGTCGACATAAGTGGAAAGCTTTCGGAAGGTAGAGAAGGCAAAAGGAGCTATCATTGTAAAGCTTAAAGAGATGCGGAAAGCCAAGGACCAGTCTATCAAAGACTAGTCGACTAGATTCAATGACAACGTCCTCAAGCAGAAGGAAATAATCGAGGATCATGAGAAGAAGAACCAAGGTAACTGAATTGTTAATTTGAACAATTTGTTATATTTCTAATTCATCTTTGCTAACTTTAAATTACTCATGCAGAGCAAGGTTTAAAGCTTCAAGAGCTAGAAAAAGCTCTTGATATAGAGAAGGAGAAGAAGGACATTCAAGGTAATCTTCAATAATATGCTCGCATAGATGGGATCAGAAGCACTTGCCTCTTCCTCAGAGGAACTGGTCGAGAAGGTAAATTGTCATGGTCGACAACTTGAAACCCTTCAAAACCTGCTGGCAACTTCCAGGAGCAACCATGAGCGGACCACATGGGATGCTATCGCGGGTGGAGTCAGCTTTGCCTTAGCAAAGCTTAAGGCCTCCGACCCTTCTCTCAACCTTCAAGTGCTCGAAGCAGAGTTCAACTACTCGGAGGAAGAAGCAGCAAAGTTCTTTTAAGAGGTGAAACCTTTTAGGAATAGGATTGCTAAAGAGATAAAGGTTGGGTCTCCATCAGACAGTGGCCAGTTAGGAGGCTCCGATGAGTAGTTAGCTACAATGTAACTTGTATGTATTATGTAAAAAACATACCTTTGGAAGTAATAAAGCTTACATCATTCTTCAAATTTGAAGAGTGGTCATATCTCTCCTAGCCCTCGATTGTTTTGTTAGTAATATGACATATTAATTAAGAGTAGAGAAGGAAAGATGTAATGTAGTTCTCTTCAATCAGTAGAGTGAGTATATCAATACATGTCATTATGATTTTGAAAGGATCGAGTAGCACTAGGAAATCATATTGGATAGAGCTAGTGAGAGATTTTGACTTGTCTTAGATGCCTTTGCTATAATCATGATATAGCACAGTTGTAAGATGACTAGACATGCATTATGACATAGATTTGCTAGTTTATGTATGATAAGAACTTATGGAAGAATGTATGCAAAGAAGACAAGCATTATATTTGTAACCTTATCTGACTTGGTCATAGGGTAGCTGAGGACAAGGCATGAACAAAACTTCTATAAACATATTCAATATCAGGTTTCAACTAGTAGCAAAGATCATAGTAAAAAGATCATCGCTAAGAAACTCCTTCTGATGATCGTGACTACATGCAGAGAGGAGAGATTTTGACTAGAAAGTTTTTTTTGTGTCCTGACCAGTGTCAATATGAGAAGAACAGAATGAAGTAAGAAATGAATCCTTTAAGCCCTTGAGCTATTAAATACTATGTTAGTTATCTCTTTTTTACTTGTTTCCTTCGGAGGAAAGAATGCAAATTATCGTAGGAACTTTGGATGTGAAGGTTACAATAAAGATCCGCATGGCATTCAACAAAAATATCAAAACCAATAAAGTAAACATCATCTCTAAGAAGGGAGTTTGAGAGAAATATGGATATTTCTCTGAGTAGTTGAGACAACAATGATAGTTTGTGACCAGAATTGGGATAATGAAGTAAAAATAAAAATACTTATGAGAAAAAAGACAGAACAACAATGAAACTTTATTTAAATATAGAAATAAATAAATACATTATACATAAAGCTTACATAACTGATCGATGTTTAAAGAATTTGGAAGAATACACCCATCTGACATGGCTAGTCATACCGAGCCTGGTCTGGTGACTTCGACCAGAGTGTAATAACCTTAGACAAAAGTTTATTATGATTTTCTTGGCTTTGAATTTTCCTAAGAACTAGATCTCCCATAGCTAGGCTACAAGGTGATACTTTACAACTATGGTACCTTCGCATGGCTTGTTGGTAAACCACATATTGAATTACATCTATATTTCTTCGTTCAAAGAAATTAATATCATCAACCCGGTGATCCTCTTGATAGTTATCAACATAATGATCCATTTGAGTAGAACCAGTTTTAAATTGGAATTATTGATCATATACCCTCCACTTAGATGGAAATTGAGGATTTACCCTCCTAGCCCATGTGTCAGTGACCTACGATGACCCCACATGTCATTGAGTGGGGAGGGTAAATCCTCAATTTCCCAACTATGAGGAGGGTATATGATCTAAACCCCCGTTTTAAATTCTAGAGAAAGTATGGCTTCTGCTCCATAAACAAGAAAGAAGGGTGTTTCTCTAGTCATATCACTAGTTGTGTTCCGAATAGCTTATAATCCAAAAGGGAGTTCTTCTACCCAAGTTCCTGACCATTGTATTAACTGGTCAAATGTAACATCCCATTCTAGGAATTTGAAAGTTTGCATGCTTGTAAAATTCAAATTGAATTTGAAATTTAATTGGTTCAATCAATTTTTAGCCAAAATTCAAATTTTTAAGAAAATTTGCAAAATGCAAAGTTACCTTGGGCTTGGCCCAGCCCAACTCCACCTTTTCTTCCATTGGGCCTAGCCCAAAAGTCGCTTGGCCTGGCTAGGAATGGCCTACTCTGGCCCGGCGCACTAGAGTGCACCTAGGCCATGTCCCAGTGTGCTTGAGCTAGGCCGCACGCATCCACCCACTGCACTGACTGCACCACTCATGTTCGCCACCCGTTCTGGGATTCCCAGCTTCCCTTGCATTGCTCTAGCCCATATGGCACCTCATCTCAAGCCTGCGACATTCCCATTCGCTGGCGTGGCCTTATTCTTTCCCTCTTCCTTTCTCTTTCCCACTGCAATGTCATGCCCAAGCCATCCCATCTCATTACGCTGTGGCTCAGCAACTTGCTCCACATGTTAGGTATTCGCCTGAGGCCGTCTCGCCACTCCCTTGCGCGCCTGCCTTGGGTTTACTGCCATATCACTACCATGGCCACCTTAGGCTATCATGGCACCAGCCATCACGAAGCTCTCTCCTCCTCTATAAAGTGTTGCATCCTGCTCCTGGAATCGTCACTCACCTCTCCTTGTGAGCCATTGAGCTCTAGTGCCCTTGAGCCCCTCTTCGTTCTACCCTCCGATCATAGCGCTGCCGCTGAGACTTGTTGAGCACCAAGCCACCCTAGTTCAATTGCACACTTGTGAAGCTTCACTTGGAGATCCTAAGGCTGCCCACCGCTAGGCACTCCCTCCTTCTCTAGCCAGCTCCCCACGTGCTCACCTCACCGTCGTTCAACTTTGTCATCGCCAAGCCACTCACCTCATCCCCGGGCTCCATCTTCACTTTCAGTGAGATTGCTACCATCCGTAGATGCTCACCTAGCATGGAATTGAACTTTAGTGCTATGCCAACGCTGTGCCATGCTCTCTATTTCTGCCACCATGTAGCTCACTGTCGTCAGCACTACGCCTCAAATCCGGCCACGCCGCCTCACCCGAAGCTTCTCATAGCACAAGGGAGCCCATTTTGGGCCAAGCTATCAGCCGTTGATGCCCCCCTCACCGGCGATGAGCCGCACATCGCTCGGGAAGATAACGGAGTATTATAGCGACATCATTTAGTTAGCACATGTAATTAGTTTAAATTGATAACCCTCATTAACATTCGTTAATCAGTGGCTGACAGTGGTTCCCTAACCTATTAAAAATCCTTTTGACCTGGTTAGTGAAGGTTAAGCCACTAACAGGTAGGCTCACTTTAATGTTTGCACAATAAAAGGGTCACACTCGTTAGCCTCTCGAATTTTCCTTTAGGAAAATAATCTTTTTTTAATTAAAATGTCGTGGGACCCCATGTTAGTCTCTATAGAATTTTCCAAAAAATCATTTTGAAAATTTAATTAAAACCTATGGGCCCCCCTTGTCAGTGAGAGTAACCTCTCTCCTCTTTCTTTTTCTTGATTTAATTTTTGTTTCAAATTTCAAATGACTCGTTCTCACTCTTTAGCTCCAAATTTAACAAAATTTATTTATAAATTTTTTAAATTTAAGATCTATCTAATGGCACTAGTTTCGTTAAATTTGGAGCTCATTTGAATTTCATTTGTATTTATCTGTTTCGCTTTCTTATGTGTGTGCACATGTTTCGATGCAATCACCAAGTAGAGTACGAAGACGCCATGGTGCTGCGGTTCAATCAAGCTCAAGAATTTCAAGACCACCCTACTTGTGAGCCAGTCAGTCAATACTTTGACCATATTGGACCTACATTTTATGCAAATTTTTGTTTATTTAAATTATCAAATTGCATGCTGTTATATGTGATGCAAGTGTATGTTAAACTTAAGGTAGATACCTGCCTACTTGACATCATAATATCATTATGCTATCCTTTGACAATTGAATCACATGACCTTTGTCACCCTAGATACTAAATAGAAATTTTACTAGCTACAGATGTACTTAAGTGCCATGCTAGTCTTGCTTAAGTACCAGGACACTAATTTGCCCTGATCATCACCTTTTAATCATGAAAATTATTTTGGGCAGTCATTGAAGGGAAATAATTGGTACATTTGAGATAACTTAGTTTATACTTCTCGAAACCCTCAAATTTGCTGTTACCATATTTGAACGGATGGTATGATGGTTGGTTCAGATGTAGCACGAGAAATTGTGGCATATGGCTTGTACTGCTCAGATAACTTGAAGGACTTAATCCTATGATGACCTCCTAATGTAAAACAGAGCAACCACAAGTCTATAATGGGTATGACCTGGCTAAATAATTTGTATCCATTAGTGTGGGTTGTACCATTAGAGTGACCCATGAGTCGTGTTGTTAGTTTTAAACTGTTGTGGACACGGGTCATGTCGCTGGTGTAAGCCATTATGTGGCATAAGAGGGGGTCTAGGTGTGATGGGCGTAACTACCCTTAGGTGAAAACTTAGCAGGTATAACTTACGCTGGGAGATGCATGGTAAAAGCCTTGTTATGATCTACTTCATTCATACGTTCAAGGAAATATGTGAAACATACTAAGTCAATTATTTCTTGTGGGTAAAGTGTATAGTCTTTGTAGAGTATAAAATATTTGAACAGTTGTGCCCATGGTCAAGAGCGAGCATGGGAACTTACTCGAGCAAGTTTCTATTTCAAAAACCTTTGTGGGAGGGAAGAAAATTGTTGGGTGAATATAACCCTAATTTTGGTTTTGACTGGGTGGATGTAATCTAGTGATGGTAATCGGGTGGATGTAGCCATAGCAATCAGAAACTAGCATATTGTTGATGGAACTATATAACAGGTGGATGGAGCATGCATCGTTATTAATATTACACACTTTCACTCTCTTTAGTAAAATATGGTTTGGTTAAAATGCGAAGTCATAGGAATTTTTAATTTATTAGTAATTTATAAATGTTTCCTTTAGTAAATAGAAGAACCCAAGCTATCTTTGCTAAGCCTTGCATGTATAAATATTGCATTATGTGTGTTGGCTCGTGGAGCATTATTGTTTGTGCTCATGCTCGCTCACAAAAATCCCTAAAACCTATGGATCAAGGGTAGTATGCATACTACGACGATCAAGGAGTGGATGGTGATGAAGATGGTGGAGCTTAGTTTTTATTTAGTAGATTAGGACTCCCCTAGTCTAGCTAAGGTGGTGTTGGTTGCACTAATATTCTTCAAATCGTTGGTTAATATCAGTCATACACAAACTTTTGCTAGTCACTTGCCTGCGGTGAGATGTGCTTTTCCCTTGTTCTTCCGTTACCGCTTCCGAAAATTTTATGTAATGTATCTTATGGCCTAGTTAGCTTTATTGTCAACTTAACCCGATGCAGTATATTCAAACTCTAATATCCTAATATTAATGTATGATTAAGTTTATATCTTGTATGAAATGATTTAGCAATGTATCTATGAACACTATCTACTGATCCAGCGAGTAGTGCAGTAGTTTCATAGAGGATTCTAGATTGGCTAAATCCAGGGTTGACATCAAACACTCGATATTTAATCCCTTGTATTATAATACCATTGTCTCTTTCTACTGCCGATTACATTGTGGATGAGCTACTTAGTTGAAACATATCTTGATACCTAGATTCTCGTAGAATTTCTGAAAATTACCACTTGAAAACTGGGTACTGTTATATGTGATTATGTGACTAGGGACACCAAATTGTGTAACCATGTTTTTATTTATGAATTTTTTTTGATGTTTCTATTGTTATTTTAACAACTAGCTCGGCTTCTATCTATTTTTATGAATGTATAAATCATTACATAAAAGAATTCAAAGCCCTCGAGTGCTTTTGGGAAAGGTTTCAGAATATCTAAGCCTTAGGTTATGAAAGGCCAAGAGAGTGGTATAGTTTGGAGAGCTTGTGCATGTTGACGTACTTTTCGGCTATGGAATTGACATTGTACACACTGACACAAGTTTCTTTGCATCATAGAGGGCAGTTGGCCAATAGTATTCTTGTTGGAAGGCTTTACCGAGCAGTGTTCTATAGGAATGATGTGCTCCACATACGCATCCATGTATTTTGGATAATAAATGCAACCATCCTTTTAATATATACACCACATCATCACTCTATGAATTCCTCTTTATACAAGGTACATTTGATCATAGTATATGATTTTGTCTTTCGAGCTATACGATTGGCCTCTACATCATCTTCATGAAATGTGCTATGCTGAAAATATTCATATATTGATATCATCCAATCATTGTTGGGGTCAATATAAGTGATCTCCATTGGAGCAACTTCAGAATGCTCAATTATGAGGGTTTGTCGAGTTGCCCAAGAAATACTCTAGGCGGGACAGGTAATCTTAAGGAAGCCATCCATGCCAACTGGTTTGCCAGAAAGTTTTCCTTTCTAGGAATGTGTTGGACTTTGAAATCAATGAAATGTTTCTCTAGTTTACGTACTTCTGCAAGATAAGATGACATCACAGTACGTGAGCATTATACTCTTTCCCTATTTGATTCGTTACTAGTTGAGAATCACCTTTTACTAGTAATCTACGAATCCTGAGAGCTTTAGCTGCTCAAAGCCCTGCAAGTAAACCTTCATACTTTGTCACATTATTTGTAGCAAGAAAATTTAACTGGATGGCATATTTTATGCTGTCTCTAGTAGGTCAAATCAAGACTATCCCATCCCCTGAACCTTTTATCATCAAGGGCCCATCGTAGTACATAGTCCATTGCTTGTGGTTCTTGTACTCAGGTCCTTAAATTGGTTCAGGATTTTTTCCACTCGATGATGAATTCTGCTAAAGCTTAGGACTTAACAGCTGTTCATGAAATAAAATGGAGATCAAACTCCTGAAGTTTGACCACTCATTTTGCTATACGTTCTAATGATTCCCTGTTTTGGAGAAACTGACCTAGAGGGTATCCAGTTAGTACTACAATTTTATGGGCCTAAAAGTAATGCTTTAGCTTCCTTGAAGTCATAAGGAGGGTATATAATAATTTTTGTATTCTGGATATCATTCTTTTTGTCCATGTAAGACTTCGCTTACGTAATATGTTAGTCGTTGGATATTGTCAAGTTCATTGACTAGTACTGCACTGACTGCTTATGGCATAGCAGCCAAATATAAGAGTAAGGATTCTCCTGGTTTTGAAGAGACCAAAATTGGGGTACTTGTCCAGTATTTCTTGACTTCTTCAAAGACATTATTGGCTTCTTTAGTCCACTCAAAACTTTTATGTTTCTAAAGAAGCTTAAAGAAAGGTATCCTTTTTCTCCTAACCGTGCTATGAAACAACTTAACACTGCCATACAACTGGTTAATTTTTGTACTTATTTCTTTGTGGTCGGAGGATGCATCGCTCGATGGCCGCAATCTTCTCTAGATTAGCTTCAATCCCTCTAGCTGAAACTAGAAAACATAGAAGATTTCCAAAGAAATCTCCGAACACACATTTCTCTGGATTTAACTAAGTTTGTGTCTTCTTAAGTTAGCAAAAGTTTCTTGTAGGTTAGAGATATAGTCTCCAATGTTGACACTTTTTACTACTAAATCATTAACATCGGCCTCTAAGTTTCGACCAATCTGTGGATGAAAGATTTTGTTGTATTAACCTTTCAAAAGTAGCACTAGCATTTTTAAGTCCAAATTGCATTTTCACATAGCAAAAAGTTCTGTATAGTGTGATGAAGGAAGCTTTCTCTTCCTTTTAGTTACTCATACTAATCTGATGGTACCTAAACTATGCATCTAAGAAGCTTAGTAACTCTCTCCCAGAGGTAGAGTCAATAAGTTGATCAATACATGCAAGGGGAAATCATCTTTTAGACAAGCTTTATTAAGATCTATGAAATCTACACACATTCTCTATTTTCCGTTACCTTTTCTAACCATTACAGGGTTAGCGAGCCACTCGGGGTGGTCAACTTCACGTATGAACCCAGCTTTGAGAAGCTTGTCAATCTCCAAATGGATTGCTTACTTTCGATCAGGTGCAAAATGCCACAAACTTTGTTTGATCGATTTTTATCACCGTTGGCCTCAAATGCTTTACCTGGATGGAAGGTTAGTTAGCATTCCTACTTTATAAGTCCTCATTCAATTTGAGGGACATACGATCACATGCATAAGCCTTTTTCTGTCCCCTTTAACTATTATGACCCCTTTTGGCCCTAGAATTTTGAGACTTTGGTAACCATAATATGTGGCTACTAGAAACATGGCTAAAGCCAATTAGCCAATGATATTGTTGTACACAGTTTTGAAATCTACTATCTTGAATGAGATCCTTTCTGTTTGGAGTTATGAGGACTTCCGAATGTAATTGGTAGGGACACTTGTCTGATCAGTTTGAACGAAGATCCTAGAACTGTGCCATGAAAGGCATACTTCACAGGCTATACTTTTGACTTAGGAACTTGCATTGCCTTGATAGCAGCCATTAATAAAATGCTAAGAGAACTACCTCTATCAACTAGAATTCGATTAACTTTACAATTTTTGATAGTAGGATATATAACAATAGGGAATCTACCTGGTCGAGTTGAAGATATGGGGCAGTCTTCTCAGTAAAGGGGATTGTTGTGGTTTTAGACCAAACAGTAAAGCTCAGAATTAATGAGAGCTTTATTTTGTGTCCCGGAAAAGGGAAGCCTCGAGATTTCCCCTTTTTGGGCCTTATATAGTTTCCACCTTCTTTTTACAACTTCGCCCTTGGTGACAGGTGTTGCTCTAAAGCACACCTATCCCCTACACGTTTACAGGGGCCTTGTGGGCTCACGATATCCCTGTTGCGCCTAACATGCCACGTGCGCACATATGATTCACCGGCCTGCTGGGCCTAGTGGGCCGAATGGGCAAGGTGGAGGCCAATCCTTCAACAGAGATAGTTGCTTTCGATCATCTGGATGGCTTGACAATGATTGGAGCATCAGTGACATTCACTTCACGTTCCACGGCCTTCAGTTGTCGTCTAGTGTCGTAAGAGGATGAGCCACCATAGATTACATCAATTATATGCTTTGGCTCCTGGTACCCCATTTCATCCTATCCTTGTCCTTCTTGGTGCTTAGTTCTCCGACCTCCTGTATAGAAGGTAGATGACTGTCAGATCCCGGAACAACAACTCCAGATCCATCTGTGTAAATCACACTATCCCAGGAAAAGCTAGTGTACACAGGGTTAACAGGGATACATATCACGCATAGCAACCACTCTTTATTATAAAACAAATGTATGGGCCTTATGGCCAAGTTTACAATAAAATGGTTTATGGCTAAACATAAAGGTAAACCAACGGAAGATAAATAATAAAGGAGTAACCAATCTTGCTTACCCACAGGCGAATGACTATAAAATGTGGCCTATTCATCACAATCCTCATTATAGTCAATGAAGTCATTCTCTCGTAACAGTAATTAAGCAAGGTGAGCACATAAAGTACTCCACAAGTTACACCAGGAGGTTTAACAGAGTAAATGCATGCATAAGGATTGACAAAGAAATGCATAGTATGGTTAATTATGTGAAAAGAAATATTGAAGTAAATATTGTAAAGTAATTACAAAGGCTGAATTTTATGCAATATGTAAAAACAATATTTTACTAAAATAATATTGTTAGTGTAGGCACCAACCTCCCACTAACCTATCCACAGGTATCCTACCCGAACCATCTTTCCAAAAAAGATTCCTCAATTGTCCACAAACCAGATTTTATAAAACCAAAATCTAATCTGTGAAAAATCATACTCAACATATCCTTGACCGTAGACATGACTATCTAGGATAGTTTGTTACTCTACAGAGGTGTACAACTTTACTTACAAGACATGTCTTCTCATTTTGCCACCCGATTAGCACACTGCCTTAGGTATGCAGTTGAGAGTCATGACAAGGCTGTTATAATATTCTATTGCCAAATTAGTTACGTCACCACTAAGGTTTTACTACAACTTGAATCCACAAGTTGAAGCCTACTCTTGTGCTATGTGAGACTTCTCACGGTCTACACCACATTTACATTTAGCCTATAGCGAAACTATATTTAGAACTTTATAAATTACTTAGTCAGGTCTGTCCCATACTAGACTTGTGCTAGTACAGTGTGACTTTGTAATAGTAGCTCATATACCAGTTCTTAATTTGACTTTCGTGCTACCCGCATACCCCTTGTGCCTGGATTCGTCATTGAGTCACCAAACAACAATGAGAACTAGTAAGCACCTACAATCATACCAATGCATAAGTCTAAACTAGATTTTATAATTTTATTTTATCAAAATTTCATAACCCTTCTTGACTCACCGAAGTCAAGAATGAATTTTAGAAATTATCATTTCATGTGAAACAAATATTCCCACCTAAATCATTCCAAACATGACTGAGCAATTCTATAAAATTCTAGTTATTACTAATGTACTAACTAAGTTTTCTTCTATGGTGGCAAGGCATGATAGTTTAAGGTCAAATTTAGCTATACACAAAGGAATTGGGTATAACTTAAATCAGATTTCAACTATATTTGAATAAAAGTACACATGCATAATAATTTAAAAACAACATAAATATTCATCATACCAATGCCTACGTCTAAACCAAATTTTATAATTTTATTTTATCAAAATTTCATAGCCCTTCTTGACTCACTGAAGTCAAGAATGGATTTTAGAAATCATCATTTAATGCGAAATAAATATTCTAACCTAAATCATTCTATGCATGGCTAAGAATTTCTATTAAATTTCTAGTTATTACTAATGTACTAACTAGATTTTCTTCTAAGGTGGCAAGTCATGATTGTTCAAGATCAAATTTGGCTATACACAAAGGAATTGGGTATAACTAGAATTTAAATCAGAATTAAACTATATTTGAATAAAAGTACGTATGTATAATAATTTAAAAATAACATAAATAATTTAAATTACTAGGAGCAATATGATCAAAGGTGTAACTTGCCTTGCTCGAAGTCTTGGCGCTGCGAATTATCGAAATCAAACTCTTCGGATTCGTCGTAATCTATATATGAAGAACCAAAGAAAATAAATTCAAATAAAATTCAAAAAATTCAAAAAGAGTCCATAAATGGGTAGTTAAGATTTTAGAAGAATTTATAAATTTGAACGGGTCCAATCGGAGTTAAAATGAGGAAATACAGGCTCCCAGAAGTTTAAAACTAAAGAAAAACAAAAAGGTAGATTTTGTAAATTATTTTTGAACCAAAAATTATATTTATGATGTCTGCATCTAATTTAAGTTTTTTTTGGCTAAATTATTTTTCAATGAAAAATGCTGACATGGCAAGTTTTAGCCGACGGGGCGAGCTGGTGCTGACGTGGCTATCCACGTGGTTGCCATATGGCCGCCGCGTTGACACGGGCTGCTGACATGGTCGACCGGTCGGAGGCTATGCTCGGGACCCAAGGGTCACCAGAGCTCGTGTGCTAGGCAATGGCCGGTGAGGCCTGCACGAGAGAGAGGAGGAGGAGGAGGCGGGGAATGCAACAGTGATGAGGGATTTTATCGAGGAGGGATGGAAGGCATCCAGCGATGAGCAGTGGCAACAGCCTAGCTCGGGTCTCGAGGTTATGAATCTACTGCCTCAAATATACAGTTTTGAGGAATTTTAGAAGAATCTACTGCCTCAAATATACAGTTATGAACCTAACTAAATCTTTTGATTTATTACCACAATATTTCATTCGGTTCTTGTCAAATTCGATGAAGGTCATCTTCCTTTCTGGGCCGGTCGTACATCCACTGAAAGTTGGCAATTAGCAAGTCAAAGAGTTATTCGCAAGTATAAATCAATCCTATCGGTTGATTAAGTAACCACAATAGGGAATACCTTCAAGATCTGTTGGTAAATAGTTTACCATCACATTATCGTCACCTCTCGCAACCCTGATTGCAGTCATGTAAATCTATAGAAATTTTAATGGATTTTGTTTTCCATCAAATTTCTCAAGGTTGGTTGGTCAGAACCTCTTTGGCCATGTGCTACTTGAAGACCTGCTGAGAAAGCTCGACAACCTATGATGAGGTTGTGGCACCTTCTCTGGAAGGGGCCTGAATTGTAATATGTCAGAGACCTATTACTCCCATAGTCATAGAGGGATGTTGGTGCCCCTATCTGGTTGTGAACATTTTAATGGTGTCTTCAACCCCTATACTTGGTTTTGATGATGACGTAGATCATATGGTTCATATCCCTGATTTCATCTTTTGTGACAAGGGGTGGAGTTGCTTCATTTTCAAAGAGCCTTCTTCCCTTGTGGCTTCCTGGTCGAAACCTTTGAGTGGGTCTCATGCTTGCTGATGGATTTGTTAGCTTGACCATATTGGCTTCTGCCATGTGAGGAATGCACAGATGAGGTATACATTTGGCTTTGAGATTGTCTTTGATCCCAATACATCTCCATTTGTTGTATGGTTTGCTGCAGGATCTCCGACACTTGACCTACAACTTGAACATATCCCATGGTTTCTACCAAAGTAGGGTCTAGATTGTTAAGAATATCATGCACACATTGAAAATTGTGAATAGTTACTAAATTCCTCAAAGCAATTCTATCAGTAGAAGGGGTACGACGACTTGAATTTTGCCTCCAGTTTCTTGCTCGCTCCACGTGACTTTGCAAACTCAGACAGGTAGAAATAGGTATATTAGATCATCTTTGTCCACCAGTTCCATTATTTTTGACCCATTTGGGTAATGTAGGAGCATTCATACCATCACAACCAGCAAATTGTGAGGGGATTTGCTATGGAGAACCTTGCATGGCATTTGCAGTGGTATCACTAACTGTGTTAACTTTATGCTTCTAACAGGAATCTCTTAATGAACTCCCGTTGAAACTAAGGGGGAGCCTTCCATTGCTTCGATAAGGAGCTTTCATAATGGAGAACTATTGGAGACCACTGTTTTTGAGGGACTGTGTTGTGGACTCAATCTAATTTAGTGAATTGCCAATTGAACATTGAGCATTATTGTCTTCACCTGGCTTTCTGCCAAGGGCAATTTCATCGACACTGTGACTAGATGTCGACCGTCTCCCACTATATGTAGGAGCTATTGGTAAATAGCAATTGCCCACAACTTTATTAAGAGTACTCTGACCCTCAGATAGTGGCATCACGCTCTTGTTACCGTGCTTGCCGGTTGAAAGTACCGGGCTTGCCGTGGTGCCTATGCATTCTAGCAAGGTCAGAACACATAATTCCCCAGGTAGCGTTGTTCGCTGGGCATCATGTCTTGTTTCGTCCGGTCGACTTCGCAGATCTCAAAGACTGGCAAGCCTAGGATAGAGGATAATGGTGATGAGGTGTCATGTTCTATGGTGCATATGCATGTGTCCATGTCGACATTGGTGTAGTCCACTAGATCGAACCAATTCTCCTCATCCTAGGTTCCTACCATTATCGCATCGGTGATATTGATAGAAATAGGGCAAAATGGTGTTGCTGATGAACCTTCGAGGGCTCAGCTCCTTCTTCCCCATGGACGGCACTAGCTATTGATAATCAAGTCACTGATCTTATGAAATTGATGGAAAAAGGCTAAGTCCCTTTGAGAATAGAGGTGATCTTTATTGCTTTAAACTAGTTACAATATTTTTGGACCCCAGAGCAACAACTCTGGAACCTTTTGTGTAAATCACACTAGTTCAGAATCAGCTAGTGCACACAGTGGTTGCAGGGGTACATATCATTTAACTGAATATGGACTTGATGGCGAAAGTTTACATGAACAGCCCGTAGGCCAAAATTTAAATAATAGCAACGAAAGATAAAACTGAAGCAGAAGTAGCCCAACAAGCCTACCTACAGACAAACAATAGTAAAACACAGCTACATGTCCTGATCCTCTGGCAACAGAATTTAAGCAAGGCGAGCACATAAAATGTCCTCCATAAGTTACACCGAAAATGCAATATTAATGCAAGGCTGACAATTGAAGGCATATAGGATTATTTGAGCTTAAAATATCATTTATTGAAATACAGTAAATAGATTAGAAATTACTAAATTTAATACAATAAGTAGAAACAGTAATTAAGCAAATTAAAACCGTTGGCACAAACACTGATCTGACACTAACCTATCCACGGGTATCCCAACAGGAACATTTTTCCCAAGAAGATCTCATATGGATTCAATCCATCCATAAGCATTTTTAAAACTATTTTAGAAAAAAAACAAAGTCTAATCCGTAAAAAGCTTTACTCGGCATTCCCATTATTGTGGGTACAGCTATCCAAGATAGTTTATACACTCTACAGAGGTGGTACAACTTTATCCACAAGATATGATTATCTCATAATGTCGGCCACTACACGCTTATGTAGGCGTGCAACGGAGAAAATCATAAAATAGGTCTTTACAAAGCAAAGTTATCAACCTACTCACACCTAGTAAGGTTATACCACAATATGAATCCACAAGTTGGGGCCTCCTCGTATGCCATGTGAGACTTCTCATGGCCTACATCATGCTCATATTTAGCTTATAGCGAGACTCAAGTTGGGACTAGCAAATTAGTCAGGTAAGATTATTCTATACCAGTTTTGTGGTAGTATGATAGGGATTTATAGTAGTAGCTCACAGACCGATCCTTAATTTGACTCAACCTCTTCTCACGCACCCCTTGTGCCTAGCATCACCATTGTGTTACTGAACAACAATGTTCGCCAACAAGAATCCACTACCATACCATTTTCCTAAATCCAAACCAAGTTTTATATTTTATTTTATAAAATTTCATAATCTTTCTTAACTCACTAAAGTCAATAATACATTTGAAAAGCTTATCATTTTATGTAAAAATGTTATCCCAAACAAAAAGTTATTAATAAGCATGTCTAAGTATTTGCTACAAGATTCTCTAGCCAATACTAGTGTACTAACCAAAGTTTAATTCTAGGATGACAAGGTATCCAGAAATTAATATCAATAGAGGAATTAACAAGTAGACAATAACTAAATTTAAAATTGAGTTTAAATACTTTGAATAAAAATATACATACAGAATAATTTAAAATAATATAATTTTATTTATAAACTAGGATCAACATGATCAAGGTGTGTAACTTTCCTTGCTCCATGAATTAGTGAGAATTATCATCAAAGAAATCCTTAGAATCGTCGTAGTATACATGTGAAAATAACCCACCAAACTCAAATAAAATTTAAATAAACTCCAAAAAAATTGTAAACAAGGATGAGTTGGATAGATCTTGATTTTAGATGAATTTAAAATTTTGAACAAGTTCAATTAGAACTAGGATGAAGAAATACGAGCTTCTAGAAGTTTGAAAATAAAGAAAAAGATAGAGAAAGAATAAATAAGATTTTTTGGAATTATTTTTGCAAAGGAAAAGTGGTCAAAAGCTACATATCGATCGAAAGCTGTGTGCAGCCAGAGCTATGGTGTTCGGTTGAAAGCTGTGTGTGGTCAGAATAGCTATAGGTGTCGGAAGAGTTATAGTGATCAAAAGAGTTGTAATGGTCAAAAGAGTTATGTGGTCAGAACTATATGTTGGCGGAAGTTTAGAGCGGTTAGAGGCTATAGAGTGGTTGGAGGTTGACAGTGGTCGGAGGGCTTCAGTGATTGGAAGCGGTCGTAGTCAAAAGCGACTATAGTAGTCGAAAGATATATATATATATATATATATATATATATATATATATATATATATATATATATATATATATATATATATATATATATATATATATATATATATATAGAGAGAGAGAGAGAGAGGAGTTGAACACCATAGTGCGGACTGTGAGGAGGTCGGAAGTTGGTCGACAGTGAGGAAGAAGCAGTGATAGTGCACGACGTCGTTAGTGAAGGGGTTTTACCGATGGATTGACTCGGTGAAGGGCAGCGTATGATCGTGCGGGCTCAGTGAAGATGGAGGCAATGGCATTGAAGCACAAAGAGTCCCAGGCTCACCAAAAATGCTCACTAGAGCTTGACTTAAGGCTAGCAGAGGAGGAACTCAGTGCGGAAAGTCTCGGGCACATGAAAGCAAGAATTAAGGGGGGAGCGGTGTGAGTAGGAGATGCTCGGGGAGGTATTTATAAGGCTCAGGGGAGAGGAATGGCCAAGAGGTGGCTAATTGGATTTATAGCTAGTGTAGTGGCGCACGAACGGGGTTGATGATGGGGGTTTAAAGTGGAGAAAACCATCGGAGGAAGTGGGGAACAATGAGGGGACTTCATTGGCAGCATTTGCTTCAGCAAATGGAGAGTAACGGTCGGCCATTAAGAGCTCAGAGGGGCATCAGTGGCGGCGGGTGGAGGTGGAAGAAGGGGAGGAAGGATATGACAGGCAGGCCCCATCAGCTGGTGAAAGAGGAGAGAAAGAGAGAGGACGGTGAATAGATGATAATCGCCACGTGGCATGAAGAACACATCTCAGTCGTCGACACGAGATAAGTGAAGATGGACACACGGGATGGAGCTGTGCGGAGATGGAGGCAATCTGGGCCTAACACGTGTCGACACGAGGGAGAGATGGATTTTGAAATTTCTTTTTTAATTTTCAGAAAGCTAGGAAGCTTTCACAACAATTAGAAAATAGCAAATAAAGTCCGAACATTTTAGAAAAATTCACAAAAATTCCTGAATATATTTTAGACTTAGGAAAAATATTTCCAACTTAAAGTTGGTCTATAATTTGTTCAAAAATATTTTTTATATTTGAAATTAATTTTTAAATTCTAGAAAATCCAGATAAAAGCCAACTGCTTTACAATAATTAAATTGAAATAGGATTTTTCATAGAAATTCAAAATACACTTTATTTAATAATATTTAATTTTTTAATTAAATTACTTTTCAAAAGAAAACCCTTTCAAAAGCTAAAAATTGAGCAAATAAAATCTCAAAAATTCAGGCAACCAAATAACACTTGTTTTAATTTAATTTAAATTATTTTTTACTATTAATATTTGAAATAAATAGCTGGGCTATGAAAAATATGCTCTCACTAAGATATTACAAAAGGATGTAACTAACCCTAATCTCTATAATCTTCCCACTGGTTGGAAGATTATGATTGTCTTGTCCATTGTTCTGATTATTCTCCAATTGTTGTTTTTCTTGTGTTTGTCTCCTCCTGTCTTCTCTCATCAACCCTTCAATAGTGTCGAAGGGGAGTCAGTTATCCATATGAATAGGCACCTTGTTGAATCTTCTCGTCCGGTCGAGGGGACTGTTGCTTTCAGCGAGAGAGATATATGACAATAACTGATTTTCGGTTATTGTCAGTGGGAGAGAATCATGGAAACAATTTCAGGGCGGTTGTTGTAAAGACATAAGTCCATCATCATGGTTGGGAGCGGATAAAGCATGTGCTTTATCTGTCACATAGGAGAGAATTGCCTAAAGGCTGACCCTTATACCTATTCATAAGAACTCTAAGTGACTGCTGGTCAGTAAAATGTATAGTGGGCCTCCGACCAAGGGTACTCTGGCAATTGTGTTTGGAAGCCTACGACCACATGGGTCTTAAGGCCTTAATTGAATATTAAAGTTGTATTTAATGAATTATTTAATCCTCATCAATTTGCATTCTCCCTGTTGTAGTGCGTACTATATATCGACAAGATCCCTTGCCCAAGTAACTGGATGTAAAGGAGGGAGCTTAATATTCATCTGATCTTTCATGGCCATCCAGAATGAGCGTGCATAAGTGCATTCTACCAACGCATGGTATGTGATCTCACTTCTGGCTACACATTCTCACAAAAACTAATTCTCTCAATATGTCATCAGCACAAATTAGCTCGCACAGGCATATAATCATTTATCACCCGCCACCAAAAAACACGTACCTTAGGAGGGGCTTCATACTCCACACTTGCTTCCAAAGCTGGATAATCATCTCCTGTCGATCTCCTAGATAGTTGTTCCTAATGGGCCTTGTATGTTCCCAATGGAATGCGAGATACTGCTTGGGCATCTGGTGCTAAGAGGTTGTCATTGATGGATTGCATATTCCAGGCAGATCCATCCGAAAGCAAAAGATCACTAACCTTTGCACATAGGTTTGTGATCAAAAGAGTCAGAAATCACTAGGACTGAAGATGGTGGCTAGAGGGAGGTGAATAGGAGCCACACCAGAAATAGTTTCTCTAAAATATTTTGGCTCAAGATTGTTAGAGTCCACTCCAATAATATAACTTGCTCATGTGTGGAAGATGGCTGTAGATATATTTCCATATATTACAAGAAGCAAGAACTTACAAAGATTAAAGGCAAAAACTTTTGGATCAAGAAAACTCCCGGGAAGGTCAAATCCAAGCAAAATCGGGGAACTTCAAGAACTTGCAAAACCTGATGTCTAGATAGGGGGGTATTGAACTCCACAAGTTATCTCCATCACTTAAACATCCTTGGCACAGAGAAGATCAAGAAGAGAGAGAGATGAGATCAAAACCAACAAGAAAAGGAGCAAATGAACCAAAACACGTAGTTAATCCAACCGTGGTTCGTGGTTACTGACGCGCAGAAAGTGTGTTCCTTACGAATGTACAGGCCAAGGAACACGGCTGTTGTGCACTCCATGTCGTAGAGGGAGAGGACTACAAGCAATAAGATGGAGAGTGTCAGCACGAAATCAGCAGTCCAGAGGTGTTAAGCAACAAATGGTGGGTAGCTTACCTGGACCGATAGGCTTCGACAACAAGGCGATAAAGGGGCGGAGGCCATCACCGCGAACGAAACCATGCAACACGTGCCATAGCCACACCAATGAGGAGATGCGAAGCATGTAGAACTCTTCAACGAGATCTCGCATGTTGAAGCGAAGGGCCACCGCTATGAGCCTCCGGGTGCGCTACTCATCCTCGTAGTCGAGCGTCACAGTGGGCGACATGTCGAAGTCCATGAGTTGACCTATCTAGGGAAGGCTGCTACCTAGCTAGATGTGGTGATAGAACCACCTTCGCGTCCAGTTCGACTTCCACTTCGACCGTGTAGAGTTTAACTGAAATAGCTTCGCGCAGCTAGACCGAAGCACGAAGTTTCGGCTGGTAGCATGCGTCATGGCGAGAAATGAAGAGCATTGGACTTGGATTGACAGCCTCAGCGCGAGAAGCCCAGCTGAAGATGGCGAGCCACGCGATGCAGCTCCAAACTGTATAACCAAAGAACTTCACCGATGAAGGACACATCGGGGATCTGGAGGCCAGCGTTGAAGTATGCGCCAAAGACCACCATCTTTGACGTCGTCAGCCGTAGTACAACCCCGCCATCACTAGGGAGCAGGATTACTTCGTGACCTGATATTTTCCCATCGCGTGCTAGCACCCGAACTAGCTCCTTCGTGGCCATGGTCGGCCCAAGCATGTTCACACAGGCGTCGTTCACCTTCTCCATCGTGCTCCACTGCTTGTAGGTCGTCGACTTGTCATGATGAACGATGCCACCACTGCTTGATGCGGCGGAAGAACCGCCACAAGTGATGGAACTGTCGACTACCCTGCAACGAGAGCGTTGATCACGCAAACAATCCTCCAAGAGAGACGCTAACGACGACGTGCGCAAGACAACCATAGAAACCGACGACAGCCAATGCTCGATAGCAAAGCAAGAGGAAGAAGAGTTGCACGATAAGGTGGTCGCACCAGTAGCTGGCGCCTTATGAGGAAACCACAATTTAATGTGTGTGCCTTTTCAAGGACGTGCGTGAGACCCAAGATGGCGCGCAAAACGACGCCGCATGACCTATGATTCATACGCCGACATGGTGCCGCACTGCACGACCGACCGACAAGACTAGGACACGTGTCCCGCAACTCCAAAAAACGAAGCGGCTGGAGCCATAACGAGCAAGGCCTGTGGGGCTACCAACCTACGGGCCAAAGCAATGGAGGGGCCAAAAGACAATGCGGCATAGTTTCGTCCTGTAGGTGGCGGAGCCATTTACCATAAGAGGTTACTATTGAGAGAGTGACCGTTACCTTTGCCCATTCGGCCTGCTGACCAAGAGGCCCAGTAAGCATATAAAAGGATATTTGTACCCTTGGCTTTATGAGCCATAGTAAGTGTATTCTTGTAATCTGGTCTTAAGGTCATGTATATGTAGCCTTGAGAGGAGAAAGAACAGTTAGACATATAATTCATTATTCACCCCCACTTCTAGTATATACAAGACTGTGGGTAGCCCTTAGCGGCTTCCTCGTAGCCTCTCGTTCACAGCAATATAGAGGTTGATCGAGGTGAAGCCACAGTAGAGATAGATATGGTGACATAGGGGTGTGGGGAAATCACTTGGGGTTGATCGGCGGCCACAGTAGGTTAGAGTTCCCAATTGATCCTTCAAAGCCAAGGGTTACCGGGCCTTTTGCCTAGAATTTTAGTTGTGTCACCCATCCAGCCCATTTGGCTTGGAATTTAGGGGCAGTTAGGTTACCCATTGGTAGGGGTGAAAACGGATCGGATACGAACGGATAATGTCTCTACCATATTTGTTTTCATATTTTTTTTCGGATACGGATACGAATACGGATAACTCGAATACGAATACAAATACGAATAACATCGAATACAGATACGGATCGAATACGAATCGAAACGAATACGGTTACGAATATTTATCGGAACATGAAAACCTCTTAAACTATACATCCAAAATTAACGAAAATACGTAAATAGTTTGTAACATTCTGATTTTCTGGAGTTTATAAAGCCCTATTTTTAAAAATAAATTTTCTGGAATTAAATCAAGCTTAAAATAAATTTTTAGAATTTAAAATAATTTAATATGATTAAATTAAACTTTAACATGAGCTAAAAATATTTTATTTGTGTTCCTCGGGTCTCAAGGATTTTTCTGGTATTTTTGGTGAATTTTTGGGATTTAATTGCTATTTTCTAGAGCCTTTTGGATTTTATTCGGATTTTGGAAATAAGAAAATGGGGAAATTCTAGAAAATCCGGATATCCGATTTCGTTTTATCCGGATTATCCGTATCCGTATCCGTATTCGACGGATACTAGGCTTACCGTATTCGTATCCGTATCCGATAAAAAAAATCTGTATCCGTATCCGATCCAAGAATTATCCGAAAAAAATCCGATCCGACACAATCCGTATCTGTATTCGTCCGAATCTATCGGAAACTATCCGATCCGTTTTCACCCCTACCTATTGGTGATCCACTCCTCCCCTAAATCAACCTGAATTTATTTCGTCGCTAGAGATTCCGGGTCCCCATGCCGTCGCTTTCGTTTCCTTGTGCATACTTATCCACCGTTCGTTGGTCTAAAAAAACCAAGAAAGGTGTCCTTTGGTCATTCTCGTTCACCTCCCTTTCCCGCTCCTCGGAGAGACGGTGGCAGGTTGCTTTGCGGAACAGAGCTAGTGCCGCGTAATTTATGCCCACTTGGCCGTATTGTTTGACAGCTTAGCGCTGACAACGACACCTGAAATCGTCATTATCCGTTAGGTAAACCTCTGGTCTGTGATTTGCCCGGGTGAAAGCTCTTGCGCAGTTGCATCCATCACCACGATAGTTATCTGGTGGGTTTTTTATTTTTTTTTTGTTGCGATTCATATTTACAACTATAACAGATAGTTTTTAATCTTAATATGATTACTTGATGAACAAATCAAATACTAATAAATCGATTTGAAAAAATTATCTTAATAAACTGTTCCGAGACGACAACGCTATCTTATTTATTTATTTAAGAGAAGTTATAAATAATAAGCTAATTATAAACTAAAAAGAAAAGGTGCTTACCCGGCACGTTGTTCTGACTTGCAGTAGTAAACCGGATTGGCTATTGCGAAGTAGTAAACCGGATTGGCTAGAGTTAATGACTACAAAGCTAAATAACTGCGTGAAATCTTCACGCTTGGATAAAAAAACGGACCAACCGGGCCAAACAAGTTGGAAAAATAGGGACGGCCGAGATCCACTGCAGTTGAGCCATCCAACTCGTTTGATAAAAACTAGTCGTCGAGATCAATATATCACTGTTTACTTGCATGAAGTTTTTATCTAGGCCATGGATTGCTTGACCCGGTCTTAGACGTGCAATTATCACACTGATTACGTGGAGGTTAATGAGACATTAATATTTTTTTCCAATATATGCTTGTTGACTTGTTCCCATAAGAAAAGTGAAAATTTACAGGGCGATAGAGTCCTCGGAATCTCTCCACTCCACTGCTCCTCCATGGATTCCTCGAGCTGAGAAAGAATCGCAACACAACCCGCGCAGCTCGCGAGTGTGATGAGCGCGGCCCCGCCGGCAGCGCGGCGGCGATGGACCTCCCGTGGCTGGACCTGCCCTTCACCTTCCTGACGCTGCTCCTCGCCACCCGCCTCGCCTACGACTACTACGGCGTCGTCGCGGCCACCTTCGCCGGCGGCTTCTCCCTCCAGATCTTCCTCTTCTACTGCTTCGCGCGCTGGTACCGCCACACCATCGCCGCCCGCGCCGTCTCCTCCCCCGCCGAGCCGCAGCCGTCGCCGTCGCAGCAGCAGGAGGACGCCCCGCCCGTCCTGACCCCGCTGGTGGAGACGACGCCCGTGGGCGATGGCGCGCCGGCGTCGCTGGCCAACCGGTGCTTCGCCGTGGTGTTCCTCGTGTTCGTGCCGCTAGTCATCGTCGTGTTCGAGCGAAGCCAGGCGGACGTAGTGGCCTACGCGCTCTGCCTGGCCAACATCATCGTCATGGTCATCTGGCTCTCGCCGGACTCCGCGGGCTCGGTGTCGGCGGCGAAATCGTTCCTGCGTCTCAGCGACGACGAGGACGACGGCGGCAGCGGCAGCGGCGGCGCCGGCGCCGAGGACAAGTGCTGCGTCTGCCTCGGCGTCATGCGGGAGGAGCAGGCGCTCCGGGCGCTGCCGCGGTGCGGCCACCGGTTCCACGACAAGTGCGTCGGCAAGTGGCTCAAGGCGCACCCGACGTGCCCCGTGTGCCGGGCAACGGCCGTGCCGCCGCCGGCCGGAGACGCCGGGCCGCTCGACGACGGTATTAGCCCTGTATAGCTGTGCTTGCGTGCTCCATCTCGTCTGACAAACAAACGATGGTGATTTGTTGTACTTAATTGTTGGGAAATTTTCTTGAACATGTATAGTTCTTCTCTGAATGAATTGCTTCCATGTACGAATTGGAATTTGGAAATGCTTAGTAGTAATCTTTATAATTTTGTGTGTTTTTCCAGTCCAAAGATTGTGATTTGAAAGTATTGTTTGTTCATGGAAGGTGCAATCATTGTACATTCTGTTCAGGAAAGTGGAGTAAATATTTTTCAAAAGAAGAGTGGATTAAAAAAACATGGTTCTCTTGGATAATGATTGATACTACTTGTCACTTGCTGGTGTAGGCTCAATGAAGAATTGAAGACTAACATTTTCCGGGCATCAACAGAAACAAACTTGGTTATTTATATGCATTAATAGCCAGCTCCACTGCGACAGTGCCCGGTCCAGGGTCCAAATTTATTTTTCTGAGACCGCTACTGTAGTACCCTTGTGGCCGTGGATGGTTACGCGTACTTTCTAATATGACAGCACACGATAAAAATGTCGTGCATATAGTTTTAGAATTGAAAAACTATTTAGAGAATTCGTTTTAAAATATTATTATGTTTCATCGTTTGATTTTTTTTATTTCTAGAGAAAGTTAAAAGCTTAAAACAAACATGAATATAGACTCGAATAGACAAGAGTTCCACTCGATAAAGATCGGAAACTCGGTAAATGCACGTATACAAGGCTACAGATATTTCTAAAGTTCGAATATACTCAAACTCGATTTGAATAGGTCTGAAAACGGCACATATTATATTATATTATATTATGTATACGTTCAAGTTTAATCAAGCCGAGTTAACTACTCTTGCTTGATCTTGGTAAGGGTTACAGGCTCGAGCTTAGGCTTGTCTAGACCAATCTTTTTTGACACGCTTTGATAGGGGTGAAAATGAAACGGATATAGAGCAGATAGTTGTTAAATTTTATATTTATATATATATATATATATATATATATATATATATATATATATATATATATATATATATATATATATATATATATAGTTTTCTCGAGTTAGAATAAGAGTCAGACAAACGTTGAATATGAATATAGATCGGACAAATATTGAATTAGATTACACTCAAAATCTGATCGGATTAAAATATTTTTTGGATTCTAATAATTAGTCATGGTCTCTCCTACATAAAACATGACACTGAATTATTTTAAAATTTTAAATTGATAAATAGCTGACTCTAACATGTAACTGCACATTAAATATTAACAACAACAAATGAATCATTCATCTCAGTATTTATATAATGCAACCTCTGAGAACAGTTCATATTTGTATAATATAGCCAAATGATTAGTAACTTAGTACCGGTGTTCAGAATGGCATTGGTTTATTTGGTATAATTAAATTTTAAAAAATAAAAATAGAACAAATATGTTAGCACATCATGGACAATACAAAGAAATATGAGAAAAAATAAAAAACCTAAAAGAAAATAAAATAATCATAAAAAAGATAAAGAAAGAATAGCAATAAAAAAAGTCAAACGCCCACCGCCACTGCAATGCTGAGCAGGACCTTAGTACTAGGTGGATTTGGCCCAGTCCATTAGAAAAGGTTGGCGGCCAAGATGGACAGCACAATTGGGCCATGAAGTCAATTAGCTTGGCCCACAAAATCACAAGTCAACTGCCTCGGTGCTGTCTCCATCCATATGATGTCACCAACGGGTCCTCCTCGTTAGGATGCACTAAAAATGGATATCATCTTGTATTATATTTCGTATATTTTATTAGAGTCAGATATAAATAATATTAAATATCTATTTTTCTATTTTGTATTTGTTCCATAAATCTCTGGATGATCAGTCGGATAGAAATTATTTACTTCTTTACATAGGACATTGAACAGTAAGTACAATTAGAATGAATACAGAGAGATTAATCATCAAGGTGTCAAAGGAAGACCAATCAATATTCTCTGTCTATTTGGATGTGATAATCTATCCATATGTTATCTTATTCTTATGTGAAGTCACAACATATTTTCTTATATCACTTACATACGGATATATACGTATGGATATCACCTATCCCATATTATGTTCTGTATTTTTTTCTTAGAGTCGGAGTTGAACATGTAGTGCCAAATATCTATTTACCTTTTTAGTATTCGCTCTGAGCCTTCGATCAATCGGTTGGATGAAAATTATTCGTTCTATTTGCACTCTACTCCTGACAATAATGATTCACCTAAGCAATTCTTCGCAAAGATTGATGCTGTGCCATGCTCAGCGTCCGGACGCCGCAGAGCGCTGGCGTCATCTTCTTCCTTTCCTCACCGTTGTCTTCCTCGTCAGCAGCTGCAGCTTCTGCGCCTCCGCTTCCAACAGCAGGAGCGCGCAGCGCGCCGGTGCCGGTTCCAGCGCCGACCAGCGAAACAGGCATGCCTTCGATGGCCACAGCCAAGATGAACAGCGCGCCAGCTAACTTCCGGCCATCGGCGGCGAACAGTTCCTCTCTGCGGACGGTCTTGCCGCCTGTGATATTCGTGATGGCGTGGACGGTCTCGCCTCGGCGACGTGGAGGAAGGCGAGACCGCGAGGCGGCTGCCGGCACGCGGTCCACAAGCGGTGCGTCGAGCGGTGGCTGCGCGAGCACTCGAGGTGCCCCGTCTGCCGGTGCGACGTGCGCGCGCTCAAGCCCTCGACGGAGGTGGTCGTCTTGCGTGTGGATTGATTAACCGCTGGTGCTTCTTTCGTTCGATCGCTTCTTTACCGAAGAAAATGTATGTTTGATTGCAGAAATGCACATTAGTCTTGGGCGGGCATCTGTGTTGTACGGAGGAGTTTCAAGGTAAAGTGTAATTAGACCTGCCAATTCTGCTGTTTACGTGATTACATCTTTTCTTCTTTAGCTTCGTTCTTTCATGTGCTGTTTATGTCTTAACGCGGCCAAAAGAACCGAGACACCGTTCGGTTGGATTAAAATTTAATAGCTTATAGCTGAAATTATACTATAGTTGGTTAAAATTACACTGTAACTAATGGTGACTTATTTGCCATAATTAATTTTAAAAATTTTAAAAATAAAAAAAATATGTTAGCACATCATATATAATGCAAACGAATACGGAAAAAGAACCAGTAAAAAAGTTCAAAAAATACTAAAAATCAGAAAAAGCGAAAATTATAAATAATAAAAAAATAAATCAGAATCCAGAAATCTAAATCTAAATGAGCGAGGCCCAAGTCTTCTAGGCGAGATTTTCTTCCGACAATAAATAGAGAAAACATGTCACATTTACAACCCATTCACACCACACACGTGGCCTCACATAGTATGGGTACAGTGGCGGATCCAGGATTTTACCATGCCCCGGGCTGAACTCTAAAGGACTAACAGCCTAGAAGTAATGCCAATGTATACCCCACACAACGGCGTAACAAAAGTATATCTCAAGTGCATCATTGACACGAAACTTTAGCTCTATACTTCAACATACAACATAATAAAAAAAGAATGGCAAAAACAAGGATACCGCGATATGATATTTTGCAAAAACAAGGATACAGTGATACGGCAAATATATATGTATTTAAAAATGAAAAATGTAGACAGGCTATGCAAGAGTGAGAAACTGAGATTACCTTGATGAATGCTATATATTCTATTATTCCTTGCCTCCTCCAATCATCGTGGACCAAGATAGATAGGTCATTTGGTTTCAGTTTGTGAACTTGAACCGATGGTTCAATGCTAAGAGCGGGCCTCTCTTCAATGCAATAGGGGGACCAATTTGCTGAAACAAGGGGTCCATGCTGTACTTCGGTTTCTTCAAGTAAACATCACTAATGGGTCTTGACACCTGATAGTACAACATTAAAATATTAGCTCTTGTTACTTCTCTTTGCTCTGCTTCTAGGAAACTTCATAATAAGCATCATAAGTTCTACTAAGATTACTCATGCATGAACCAAAAGACAAAATCATAAGCTAATGAGCAATGATCAAACAATTTTCATCATTAGCTCTCAAAAGATAAATGTAGTAGCTTATAACTAAAAGAGATAGCTCAAACGCATAGGTTGTAATCCTAGCAATCAAGGATACTATGCAAAGTAATTATAAGAATGAATGCAGAAGAATCATTGCAAATTAAGAAATGAAAAGGCTACAATTTGTCATTTCATTATTCACTGCGTTTGAGCTATACTCCATTAATCTTTTTGAGAGCTAATGATGGAAATTGTAATCCTAGGAATCAAGGATACTATGCATAGTAACTATAAGAATGAATGCAGAAGAATCATTGCAAATTAAGAAATGAAAAGGCTAAAATCTGTCATTTCATTATTCACTCTAAAGTAATGGAGGAAAAAATCTTAAGTATGGTTAGTTTCTATTTCTGGCATAATGACATCTTTAACCTCTTATGCATCATCAATTGTATAGCAATCTTACTTAAAGGAAGGTAGCAAAACAATCAACAAAAGGGTGCAATTTCCTTCAATTGCTACCTGGACATCCACTGAAGATCAAGGACATAAGTTAATTTTTAAGTCTGAATCTTTGATGCAGTTTCATTACAAGTAGTCAAGTACTTCTATATCATATTTGAATGTGCAAATAAACTACCCAAAATTCTAAAGCAAACAGTTGGCATAACAATCACAAAGGCATCACGGAGTAAGCACATTCATCCTCAGGGATCTACTAACCTAAAATTTCCTGCTTTACAACACAAAAATGTTGATTGTCTGAAGTACTTGAGGGGGGCCGACGTCGGGAGGGGGGCGGGCCAGGAGCCGCTCCTGGGCGGCGCTGGCTGGGAGGCGGGACGACGCCGAGAAGGGGGCATGCTGGGAGGCGGGGCGACGCCGGGAGGGGGGCGGCTAGGCGGCGCTAGCCGAGAGGTGCCGGGAGCGGGGCTGGCTGGGAGCTGTGCGATGCTGGTCGGGAGGCGGGGCGGCGCTGGGAGCGGGGCGGGCCGGGAGCTAGGCGATGCTGGCCGGGAGGCGGGGCGGCGCTGGGAGTGGGGCGTCACCTTTTGCGGTGCCTTAGCCCTTAGGGTTCTGAGGCAGAGACGAGCAGGCGAGCAGCTGTTTTGCGCGCTGCGGGCTGCGGCTGTATGCCTGTATCAAAGCGATGGGTCGATGCGCCGAGCGCGTGAAGTGGGCCGGATGCGGGATGCCCGAATCGAAGCACGTGGGAGAGTGTGCCTGGTGAGCTGTTGAGCTATTGAGCTATCTAGGCTGAAACCTAGTAATATTACCCCAGGCTGGGCTGAAAATACTTGGGCTATACACTATATATTTTTTCACACCCCGGATTAAAGCCTACCTTGCCAGGGGCCCAATCCACCCCTATATGGGTACATACTTTCTATTGAATCTACACATATACTCCTAGTAAATAAAATACACCTTATCAATATAAAGATCGAACCACGTGAGCGCAAACACCATCACTTCCGCCACCAGGCTATTGGCCCATCCCTTCTAGGCGAAATTTGACTACCAACTTTTGATAAAGTTCAAGTGTGTACTTCAGCCGAGCGTTGAGTTCTTAAAAGATTTTGACAATATTGAGAGAAAATTCCTCGTAATCATTACATTCATATTTTTGCTAGGCACTGGCGCAATTAGTGTAGCCATTTAATAAAAATGTAGATTATGTGTGCTCGACGATCCGACATTAAAGTATTTGAACATGGTAAAATCGTATCTATCCAGTACAAGAAAAACCCTCATAGATACATTTTATTAGAGATGTTTTTAATTTGTCTCTAAAATCATGAGTTCTAAAGTCTTTGGCTTTTTAGAGATACTTTAAAAATTGCTGCAAAATTTTTTACTCTAAAGATGGTTTTAAGATGATTTCAAGACATTTTCGAGACACATGTAGAATTTTATCTTGTAGAGACTTTTGTAGACGCTCTAAAATTCGTTTAAACATTTTGTAGTGTACAAATATTATTTTTGAGACACTTAATTACCAACTCTCTAGAGGCATCTTAGCTTATAGATGGTTGATATATGTTAAAAACTACATATAAATATTGCAAAACACAACTAAACAAGTGAGGTTGTGAGGTTCAATAGGTTAGAGCGACAAGTCTAAAAGAAGTTTTCCCACGAGGACTTACCTTTACAAGAGTCCACACATTTGACTAGATACACAATAAAGCGTCTCTATAAAATGCCATAAAGATTATAGAGGAGTTTTAATAAAATGTCTCTTCATTCGTAACAATGATGCATAGGAAGGCATTTATATGGCATTCTGAAACAAAGTCTCTAAAATAGTGTAGATAGAGGAAAAATGCCTCTATTATCTTTACTATTATAAAAGAAGGAGTTGGTGGTTGCCGAAACCTCCTTTTGATTTTTAGCCATTCGATCAAAATAAATAAAATCCAAACCGTCTACCCCGCCTCCCCCTCGCTCTCCCCCCGCCTCCGTTTCTGCCTCCCCCTCGCTCTCCCGCCGCCCCCCGCCTCCTCCTTCCCGCGCCGCCGCCGCCTCCCCTCCTCCCTCCCAAGTGCCGCCTCCTCCTTTCCCTCCCACCCCGCACCGCCGCCGCCGCCTCCCCTCCCTCCCACCCTGCGCGCCGCCTTCTCCTCCCCCCACCCCTCCGCTCCGTCGCCGCCTCCTCCCCCCACCCCGCGTCGCCTCCGCCTCCCTCCTCCCACCCCGCGCTACCGCACACCGCAGATCTGCGACCGAGTTAGGGTTTCTTCACTGAGGAGAGGAGGAGGACGAGGAGGAGATGGACGTGGTGAAGGCGGCGCAGCTCTCGGGGCGGACGCTGGAGCGGGTGGTGGTGCACCGCCGGTGCCGCCAAGATCGCCGACCACTACAACCGCGCCGCCCGCGACACCCGCAAGCGCGTTGTCGGCGTCCTCCTCGGCACTTCCTCCCGCGGCACCATCGACGTCACCAACTCCTACGCCGGTAATCAACCCCGCCTCTAACCACTAGGGTTTGCGTGCTTCGGGTCGGCCCGCCGATTTCTGAAGTTTCTGCGCTTCTACTGGACCTAGGGCTCGCGGAATCGGTTGTGGTTGTAGATGTAATTAGAACTATTGGCGTGAATTGCTGCGTTCTTGCATGATTAGATCAGAGAGTTATTCGGTGGTAACTTACTAAATTTGTAACTTGCGATAGCACTTGATTTTGCAGTGCCGTTTGAGGAAGATGACAAGGATCCGAGGATCTGGTTCATGGACCATAATTACCACGAGTCGATGTTCTCCATGTTCAAGCGGATCAATGGTATGCTGTGAGAATGTGTAGGATCGTTGTTCACAGAATGGTTTTGCCAATTGGTAGTTCTTTCTTTTATGCCCAATTTTGTGAGAGATGTGAGATAATGGCATTGTTCATTCCTTAAAAAAATGGCATTGTTCTCTTTGTTAGTTAATTTCGTGTTCCTTCATGATGATAATTTCAGAAGCCACCTCAAAACTTTAATCTCATTCTGGTTGTCAGCCCCTGAAAGATTTTGAGTTCTTGGAGTTTGTTTGGTTCAATTAGGTCATGAAGGCAAATATGTTTGTTTTGTAGAACTCAATTTTTGAAGAATGATATGTGCAATCTTTGGTGATCTTACTATATTTAATGATGTTTGTTGTAATGAATGTTTGTCTGTTTTAATGAGTTATTCACTTGTAGATTTCTTCTTAGGAGGTGATCTCAAAGATTAGTAATAGGTACTTTATGATTGATTTTAGTTGCAATCATTGCACATATTTGCTCATTTGAACACTTGAATATTTCAATCTTCCCAGAAGGTTTATCTATCAGCTATGTGTCACTTCGAAACAATTCAGACTACAAAATTACTTTATTTGTTTCCATCAAATGTTTCAATCTGTGCATGGTGTCATTTTGTTCTGCAATCCATGTTGGTCCATATTGACTGTCCTTTCTTCAGAAGTGTCCGCAATATATCTTGCTATGCAGCAGTCTAAGTTGGAGTGCATTGATGAACCTGAGGAAACAGAGGAGTATGATGATTTTGACCCATATGCTTTTATCAGGGCTTTACCTGATTTATCTATGGTGGTCCCCAAGTTTCGCCCTGTTCTCCTTCCAAAGCAAACTCAAAGTTGCCCTACAACTACCCTTGTACTTGATCTCGATGGTAAGATATACTTGCTATCTAAGCAGTAAGCACTTAACAATCTTTACTACTGGATTTAGTAGCTTTTTGTTCCCATTTTTATGAATAACTGCAGTTATGCTGGTCATTTGTATTGTTTTGTTATTCCCAACTGGGCAATGTCCTGCTGCCTTTAGAGTGCAAATTTTTCAGGCACGCAGGAATCCTTTTACTTAAGAATACTTATTAGTGAATGAATGAAATTAACAACATCTAATCTTACTATCAAGGTAACTGGATCATTTTCCCCTTCAGCTAGGGTTTGGTGTGTGCGATACAAAGATGAATTACACTATCTCTGTCTATAAGGCTGGAAACTGGTAAAATTGGAGCCATGAAGATTATTGTATGCACGCTGATGGATTTATATGCATTATGAATCATGATTATATGGCTTCACTACCAGGATTATTTTAAGTGTTAATTGAGATGAGCCTGCTGTATGGCAATAATTCTGTACTTAATAGTTAGTACCTTCCACAAACCTGCCTACATCATGCTTTCTATCCAATCTCTTTATTTATTTTCGTTTGTCCACTGCTTTTCGTGATGGCCAGTTAGACATAAGTTTGGAATCGTCCTTGCCCCTTTGATGTTAACTTTTTGTCGCTCTGTGCTGCAATGCAGAAACACTCGTGCATTCTACTCTTGAACCCTGTGAGGATGCTGATTTCACATTTCCAGTTCATTTTAACTTCAGAGAGCACACAATATATGTTCGATGCCGTCCCTATCTCAAAGAGTTCTTGGAGAGGGTTGCCAGCATTTTTGAGACAATTATTTTCACTGCTAGCTTAGTTCTTATTGTAAATTCTCTTTAGTCTCTTATCATTGTGATTTGGTTTTGGTGCTCTGAGATGAGTTACATCTCGAATGCTAGCTAAGTTCTCATATCTCGAATGCTAGCTAAGTTCTTATTGTGAATTCTCTTAATATTGTAAGTAGGATCAACTTTCTTTGACCCTTTCTTAAATTTGTAGTTGGTTCTGAAGATGCTCTCATTCTTCTTGTTTTGTTAGGGACAAATATTAACCCTTGTGGAATACCTTTTGCTTTTATACCGTGCCTTGTTGCCAACTCCTGTTTGGTACCGTTTTTTTTTTCTAAACAAGGAATATGGGAGTCTGTTCTCATCTTTAACCACTGGGCTCTACCTGACTTTCAAGTTGACTTCAGTAGTTGAGAAGGTACTATTGCTTATTGCATTTCGCATGCAAATTCAGTGGGTTGAAAGCATGAAACATTGTTTGGTGCATGTCTATTATCTTCTAATTTACCCTTGTGTCTTCCAGGTTCAGTCATTCTTAGCTGCAGTGAAAGCATTGTCACGTAAAGATGTGCATTATGGGTCTTATGCAACGGCTGAACAGGTAATTATTCCTTTGTTGTCAAGTGTCTGAGCTAAAAAATGCGATATGCTGTTAATATTCATAAAGTATTCATAATTTATTTATACTATACTAGGATACCATCATTCCTAGAATAAACTTGACAACTTTCAGCCGTTCAACTAATTAACGGAACCATCTGATCCATTTATGACCTTGCAAGTTGATATTTATTATTCAGTTTGAGATCATATTTGATAGTATGTATCACTTTTATTTGGTTTTTCGTTGCAACGCACGTGCACCTTACTAGTATTAAGAAAATATCTCTATATGTGATTTTTGTTGTAGTGATCAATGTATCAATGTCAGACCCTAGATTTACCATTCGGAACCCTCTGTGCTTCTATTGCACTATTATCTAAATCAGTAGATAGTACACACACATTGCTGAATATCAAACACATATCTCGTAAAAGCAAAACTAATGCAATAGTGTGGGCAAATGCATAAAAAGATCTAACGGTCTTTGACTTACACAAGGGTGGATCAGGCCAAAACTTTTAAAGAGCAGCAGCAGAAATAGAAACAACACACAGATAGGACCCTCATAATATGCCCATAGGCAATCGACTCAGGCTTGCAATCTAGTTCTTAGCCTTTTTAACTTCTAGTTCCTCTAGACACCAATCAGCGCCAGCAGAGCCATCTCCTTCTCATCTTGCTGAATGATGGTATTTGAGCAATAGTGACTACGAAGGTACTCAGCAAACCATTACATAAAATGCAATTATAATATATGCAAAACTGAACAAAGAAAGGCTCAAATTCTTTTATTTATGAAATGCAATAGTTCAATCATAGTAAGTAGAAATTCTGAGACTTAGCATTTTAACTAAACCATTTAAAAAGTGTAAGAGTATGCAATAATAATCGTAGTGTAGGTTTGGTCCACCTGTTACAGAGTATGGTTCCATCCACCATATGCTATTTTTGTTACTGGTGTTCCATCCATCAATTATAATCATTGGGTTTCATCCACCCAAGGGTAATCCAAGTCAAGGTTTTATCCACCCATCATGTTTTTCATCTTAACCACAAAGATTCTTTTGTAAAATAGACACTAAAACTCAAGTAAATTCAACTTGGCATGACTGGTCGAACAGTTTTCACTCTAAAGAGGTCGCACACTTTACCTACAAGAGATGTTTAACTTATTTTGCTGCCACATTACCATTGGCGTGAGACTTAGAAGATCATTATAAGGACTTTACAATGCATCTTCCTAATGCGGTTACACCTGCTAATATTTTCACTGCCGTGTGATTCTATTCATCCTCTCCGGAAGCCCCCTCTTGCAACGCACATCAAAGGTCTCTATCCGACTCACTTGCTTTGTTCTACTAGATGGCACATCCAACATTAGATCAATGCAAATTAATATGTTAGGTCATACTCATCATAAACTTGTGGTTGCACTATTTTACCAAGAAGGTCATCACAGGATTCGGTCCTTAATTGACTTGGGATGGGTTTATCACATACAAAGATCTCGTGCTCTTTCTGTACCAACCATACATACCATCCGCCTAAGTCTAAAATAGTTTTTGAGTTTATTTTGAAAATCTTTTCTATGTTTAAAATATCAGCTATTTCTATCCAATGACTGTCCAAAATCAAGTTTTCATGTTTGAAATGATGTCGAGGTTTTCATGTCTGATTATTATGTGACCCGACTATAAGCTGTGCTAGTTTTACATTTTTATTGTCTGTAATTATCAATGATCGAGGGTTTATGTGCATGTAGACAAAATGCAAATTGTTACATTAACATACATACTAATAGATCTTGAGATGTCCTAGTAACACATTAATCTAATTAAACCAACCCTGCTATCATGCATGCATTTCATCAAATTCTTAATTTAGAAAAACTATTATGAATGACTAATGGTCCATGTGTTAGTGGGGCAATTGATTATATTTAACATATTCTGTAATTAAATTTGTATGAGTTCTAATTATATGCTAATTAAATTTATTATCATTTTTATTTACAAAAGGTTACATCTACCAGTGTTTCCAATGAATGTTTGAATTTGAAAAAAAAATCAATATTGATGGCACCCTAACTATCTTTAATCAACTATCTTGAAAAAAAATCAATATTGATGGCACCCTAACACATTGATGGCACCCTTAGTCTTTCTGAAATTATAATAATTTTTCAGAATTTTCTAGAATTCAAAACTCCTTTTTTAAAGTCAATTTAAATTTTTATAAAAACTAAAGGCCATTATAAGTTCAAAATATTTTTATTAATTCTAAAATAGTTCCAAAGGATTCTCTGAATTTTTCTAGAATTTTTGAAATTTATTTGGTATTTTTCTGAGATTTTTAAAGCCTCTTAGCATTTCTGAAAATCAAAAATGAAAATTAAAACCCAAACCTTCCCTCTACCCGACACTTGTCGCTCTCTGGTTGAATCCACCGCCGCCGGACCTAATCTCCACCGCCCGCGCAAACTTACCCCTTCGCCGCCTTCCTCTTCCCTCTGGCTGACACGTGTCAGGCATCTGAGCCGATCCCCACTGTTGGATTAAATACAAGCCGCCCGATCCCACTTAAACCCTCTCCCCGCCTTACCCCTCCCTCGTGCCGACACTTGTCGCACCCAGACCCAATCCTCATCCCCGCCGTTTAAATCCCAGCCGCACGTCCCCACTTACCGCTTCATCCGCCTCTCTTCCTCGGTGATAAGTGTCACGACCGACCATGCGCCGTTGTTTGATTGAATCTCGCTCGTTCACTGCCACTTACCCCTTCGGCCCTCTCTTGGACGGTCCCAATCTAAACTCTCTTGCCAGAACACATCTTGACCGTCCACTGTCACTTACCGCTTCACTAGATCTAGCGGTCCCGCTCCCCTCCCCTTGCCACTTGTCAAAAATCCGAGCCGATACCCTTCCCTTTCCTTCTTTTCCCTCTCGCCGACAGGTGGGGCCCGCTTGACAGGGCCATCTTCCCCGCCCCTTTCTTCTTCCTCGGCCCACCGACACCGCCGCCATTACCACACCCCTCTGAGTTCCACTATCTTCGCCTCCCAGCCGTTACTTCCTGCCATTTTTGCCCGTGAGTGCTCCCCCATTCACACGCATTCAATTCCTGTCGTTTCCACTCAGCTTAAAAGCCCAATTCCGCTGGTTGGAATCTAGTAACGGCAGCCTAATTTCCGGTGAGCTTTTACACTCGTGCACCGCCCCTTGGCCTATATAAAGCTACCCCCGAGCTCCCTCTCGACACACCGCTTCTTCCTCGCCCTCTAATTCGAGAGTTTGAGCATCGGAGCCCCTCCCCATGCATTTTCCCCTTCCACCGTTGGCAGTACTCCGGCGAGCAATTGCGTGCGCCTCAGGCCACCCCGTGCCTCGGCAACCTCACCTGCACCTCCCCTGCACCTCAGCGATCGTCGGCAGTCCCCTTTCCAAGCCTTTCCACTGTCAGAGCTCCCGCACCGCCGATAACCTCCCTCCGCCGCCGCTCCTTACCGTCACCGACGCACTCCGATCACCCTCAGACCCCGCGGAAGGTACCCACGTGTTCCCCACCTTCCCCTCTACCTCTCAGTATCGTCGGCCGACGCTGCCACCCGCCGGAGCGCCGGCAACCATTGGGTCCCACGCCTCCCCACTCCAGCCGGCGAGCCACGTCGGCATGCGAGCCTACGTGGCAGCCGTGTGGCAGCCCGATGGCAGCCAGGTGGGCGCCACGCCACTGCCACCCGGGCGCCCGACTGCCACGTAGCACTGGCCGGCCATGTCGGCTTAATGCCGTGACGCGGCAGCCACGAGGCAGCCACGTGGCGCATACGTGGTGGCCACGTCACCCCAAATCAAGCCACGCCAGCACCACCTCACACCCAGTCAACTGCACGCACCACCTTACCTTCACCCCAGTCCACAGACTCAGTTCACCATGAACCGGCCCCACATGTCAGCCCCCACCGATTTTAAAAATCCCAGGGCTAACGTCATGCTGACGTCATAACCGATTTTTCAGTACAAAAATAATTCATTTAATTACCTGCTGAGGTCATAATTCCTTTTTCAGTATAAATTTAATTCTAGAAAATGAGTCTTTCTTTTTATTTGTATTTAATCTTCTGGAAGCCATAACTTCTTTATTTTAACTCCGATTTGACCCGTTCAAATTTTTAAATTTTAACTCCTTTTGAATTTTTGAATTTTATTTTATTTTATTTTCAATATTATTTGGTAATCCCAAGATTTAAATTTTAAATTATAATTCCCAGTTCATTTTTAACCTCAATTCCTTTCCAAATTTTCAGTTCACATCAAAAATTTCAAATTCAAATCTTGCAAAAATTTAAAACCTCCATAAAAATATTTGTTCTATTTTTCTCTAAGTCCAAATATTATTCTGGCATTTCTCTCTTTCAAAACAAAATAAGGAGACTTTTCCCAGGCCAAAATCTTCTTTTATTTAAGCACGCTCAGCTAATAGTTCTCACCTCATGCAATACCATAGATCTTTTCATTTTCGGGTGTTTGGCTATTCTCTTTAATCCTAATATTTATTCTTCTCTCCTTCGCTGTTCATCTACACACATCCAACCAGCAAACAGTCTGTTGTATCTATTGATATTATTATACCTATATTAGCGATATTATTTGGTTAAATTACTCTTTCTATCTATTGTATCAAATTCAGCTTTTGAATCTATTTACAGTATTTACTTAAATTATGCTTTTACGCACAAATAACCTATTATACCTTTCATTGTCAATCCTTATGCATGCATGAACTATGTTAATCCTCCCGATGTAACTTGTGGAGTACTTTATGTACTCATGTTGCTTCTGTTAGTGATATGCCCTAGAGGCAACATGGAGATGTTGTATATATCACATACTATGTTTATGATACATTACTTTGTTCCTTGGAATAGACATCATCATTATTGATCAATGAGTATGTGACTTATTCATGAGACTCTTAAATACTAAGATGTTGCTATTTCTAAATGATCCCTGATCGTATATCATATGAGGAACAAATATGATTCAAAGATAAAGATCAGCATATGTATTGATTGATGATCATGTCTCATGGATCATGGTATGGTGATACCAAATCAATAATATGGACATGTGTTAGTGAACATATGTTGGATAGACTCGCCATGAGACACCGCAGATTCCATGTGTCATCGGTTGGTCTCAAGTAGTGTTTATGTAGAGTCCTTAGACTTGAGATCATCATGGTTCCCAACATGAGTAGTAGCTTATTTTGGGACTATTAAACACTACTCCGTAATCGGGTAGTCATAAAAGTAGTCTTCGGATTTGCCATGAAACATGTAGTGGGATGTGAATGATCAAGATGGAATTTGCCCTCCTTATGGGAGATATATCTGGGCCTCGATGTAATGGATTATGAAAGTGCATGGCCATGCCAAGGTGATTGAGGAGTCAATCACAAGTTTATAATCCATCACGGAATCGAGAGAGTGATTGAGCTATTAAGAGGATGACACAGGTCTCGCCTTGAGCTCAATCTATATCGTGAGGCAAAGGGATTCGTACATGAGAGAACATTACAGAGTTCAATGATATGATCTTTACATATACTTTGGGGTTAATATGTCTTACTAGAGGCGCTATTAATGTGGTGACCGGAAGGCGTTTCCGGTCACGACCAAGTATACGTGAACCTACAGGGTCGCACGCTTAACGGGTTGGAACACTGATTCAAATATGATTTGGATATGGGCTCAATTCGGATAAAGATCCGAATAGACTCCTAATGGGCCTTGGTCCGCAAGGCCCACGTGAGGAGGTCTATATATGGAGGCGAGGGTGAGAGGATTCGTCCCGATTAACATCTAGCAAAACCCTAGCCGCCACCTCCCGAGCCAAACCCTAGCCGCCACGAGTGCTAGTACACTCGCGATCGGCGTTCCACCCGGACGTGTGGATACCGGTGGAGGCGCCGCTCGTTGCGATCTTGATCGGCGTGTGGAGGAGACGATCTGTTCGGGACGATCGGCTACTTCCACTACTACCTCGACGCGAGATTGGATCGGTTTCCAATTCTTCTTCATTGCACTTGGCGTCTAAGTGGTAACGATCCATGATCCTTCCTTAGCATGATATTCTTGGGTGCGCGGTAGAAAAGTTTTGTTTTCTGCTTCCGTAGCCTACGCGTATTCCAATAGCTTCATTCACTATTTTTATAGAATAACTTCATCAACTTCGGTGAGAATAACGACGAGTAGGCCACGTCTTACAGTCATTCGCCTGTGGGTAGGCAGGATGGGCTGCTGCTTTATGGTTTTTTTCGCTGCTTATGTTTATTTTTGGTTTATGAACCATTGATGTAAACTTTGGCCATCAAGCCCATATTTAGTTAATGAATAAATATCATAGTGCATGATATAAATCTTTGTTATCCACTGTGTACACTAACTTGATCCTAGGGTCCGACATTTGGGATATTTTAATTTTAATCTCGTCATTGTGATGAACATGGTTGCTGATTTTCATGAGGCGCAAGGGAGGTGTGATGCGAAACTCTAGTGGATAGGATTGAGTTGATGTTGAATATTGTAAAGGTCTTCTTGTGATTTTCTTAGTGCGAGGCTAAACACGTCATGTGGGTATAGTTATGCAACCTCTACAGAGTGTAAAACTATTCGAATAGCTGTATCCTCGATTATAGACAATGCTTAGTGATTTCACACGGGGGGTAGAATTTTTCATTAAAACTGGGTTGGTTTATATTGGAAAGTGAATGGTTAGTTTATTGGTGGTTTGACTTGTGGATGGGAGGTTCACAAGTGATTTATTCAATTCTGTGATTATATACTTATTATCAATTTTCTTTAATGTACGCTTTCAATCTATTTATCACATTTCACCTTAAAATATTGTTTTCTATGAACTAACCTTTCAGCCATCCATTGGTAAACATTGCATATTATATTGCATTCATTTGTTATAAACGACTTGCTGAGTACCAATGTACTCCCGGCTTTATGCCCACAGTTTCTCAGTTGAGGAGCAGCTATATCAGCAGGAGATACCAAAGGGAGGATATTTCAGCGACTTCACGGATTAGGACTTCGCTTCCCAGTCGATTTCCTGTGTGCACGTCGAGTGGCTTCCGCGCTTATTTCTGTTTTCCGCTGCTAAGATTTTAAGCCCTTCAGGCTAGTGAGTTGTAAGCTTGACTATATGGTCGTACTTTGATAATTATTAATATTTGAGTTTCTTTTTTATTTTATCGTGTATATGGTTGATATTTTATCTATGTTAAACTGTGTGCATTAGCGTGATTCTAGACTAGTGCAGTATACAAAGAGTGTCCGGATTTGCATATTCAGGTCTCGACAACCAGTCTCCACAAGCACCAGGGCACTTGAAACTTTGGTATAGAACTTGGTTGCTAATCCTTGTGGTGAAGTACAATCTAGTGATGCTTCCAATGCGTTGGCCCTTTACCTTCTCGTCCTTGGTGAAGTAAACTAGCGACCTGATCGTGCAAAATTGCACACCCGCAAGTGTACGGGTTGCCGCAAAGATAGCGGCGAGATGTCGTGTTCTCCACAGGGACTAGACTATCGGCGACATAACATCAAACCAAAGCTAAGTCGCACAAACTGGGGAATGGAAAGGGAAATGAAAATCCTAAGATCCTAGATAAACTACTGGGACAGGAGAAGAGCGGGAGAAAAGAACGACTGAAATTGCTGAAGGGAGAGAAGAAGCAAGGAAGGATCAGAAGAAGAAGAGAAGACGAGGATCTAGACAGGGGGTAAGAGAGAAGAAGAGAGAAGGTGATGTTAGAGAGAGGCAAGAGGGGGCTAAGGAAGACAGCTAGCGAGAAGAGAGAGATTAGCAAAAGGAGGGAGAAGGGAGTAGAGGCAGAGGGAGGAAGAGGATGGCTGTGGAAGGAGAAGAAGCAGAGAGAGAGAGGGAGGATCTGGGAAGGAGCAAGAAAGAGACACACACTAAAACTACAACTAACCTTTTCCTAGCAAACAACGTAACAAAGCAATCACGGAAAATAAATCTAAATTAAGTGATGACATAAAACAGTAAATATAAACTAATATTTTTGATCTTTTCTTTTTACTAAAAGAACTACAGAACAGCTAATTAAAGATTAATTCTAACTGAAAATTATTAAATCTAAACTACTGACCATCAAGCATAATCAGAAATCTGAACAAGACAGCAAGATCCACATAATAATCTTTTAGAAGAAAGAACTAGCAAAGTGCTGCTTGATAACATGATCCATTAAAGTACCTCTCACAAATCAAATATCTGATAAATACTAGCACAAGAAAGGCATTAGCTGTAGTAAGTAAGAGTTCTGAGATTATGCCACCGAAAATAAAATTATATGACGCTGTTGAAGACAAGCTGTAGAGGAAGCAGGCAGAGTGCAGCAGATCAGTAGTCATGTAGAGGTAGAAGAACAGCAGGAACAGCAGGTGCTTCAAGTCCATTCGGTAGCAACATCCTCAGATCAGAGAAACATCCACAGCAGCAGATCGGCACAAGTTGAAGTAGCAACATTCGGCACAAGAAAACTAGTAGGAAGAAGTAGCCGTGTAGTAGTAGCAGTTCGGCCAGTAGAGAAATCAGCACATCCGGCCAGCAGCAACAGAGGCAAATAGCAGTCGGTAGCACAGAACAGCAAGTAGCACATCACATAGCAACAGGCAGCACTGCAGACCGACAGGGAACACAGGGAAACACAGGGACCAACAGCAGGGAGCAGATCGTGCACAGCATCAGCGCTGCAAGGCGGAAGAACTGCAAGCAGCAGCAGCAACTAGCAGGGAACGGAAGCAACACAGCAGCAATCGACAGCAGTTCAGCTGGATCCAGCAGCAGTCACCAGCAGCATTACACGGCAGAGAAGTCAGCAGGAAGTAGCAAGGGGGGCTCTCGGCAGAAGAAAACACAGCAGCAGCTCAGCAACCGGCAGCAGGCCACGGCAGGGAATGGCAGCAAAAAAAAGGGGGTTGGCATGGGGCGCTATGGAGGGGGTTGAGCAGGGAAAGGGAGGCGGCTGTGGAGTGGTCTGAGGCAATGGGAAGGGGGAGATGAAGTGGGGGTTTCGGCTGGACTGGGTGTGCAGGGAATGGGAGAAGGGGAAGGGAGGAAGCAAGGAAGAGGAGGTGTGGTCTGGAGGAGGAGAAAGGATTGGGGGCGTGTTAAGGAGGAGAAAAAGGGAGATGGGGTTTTCGGCTTGGGGGTCAGGATGGTTGTGGCGGCTGTGTGTGGAAGAGAGGAGATGGGGGGGAGGGGGGGGCGCAGGAACAAGAAGGTAGAAGGGGATGGAAGGAGGAGGCTTTGGGGGAGAGTTCGGCCACCAGAGTGAGGAGAAGAGTGGAGGCGGCCTGGAAGGGGAGAGGAGAGGCGTAGGGGGAGGAAGGGTAGGTGTGACCTTGGGGAGAAGGTGGAGTTGCTACATGGAGGAAAAATGGAGAAGAAAGTTTTGGCTGTGGAGAAGGAAGTGCTGCCAGGAGGAATGGAGAAGGGAGGAAGGAAAGAGGAGAGGAGGAAGAATGGGTGGCGACTCTTTAGGGATTGGGCTCCTCTCTTTGTTGCAATGCTCTCCCTCTCCCTTTTATATAATGTCTCAAATGAAACCTTAGAGTGTAGCTTTTGCATTTAAGCTCCTTGCTTCTTTCAATTTTGCAACCTTAGATCCTTTCCAATTTGCGTTTTAACCTTTTACGTCTTCCAATCTGTGTATTTTTGCATCTCGTCGCGCCGTCCTCCAATTAGATTAACCAACACTGTAAACAGTCCAATTTGAAGGCATATAAATGTATAATCGATGAAATTATTACCAATATTTGCTACTCAAAGCAGGGTTATGACATAAAAATAAATGGCAAATATGATGCACATCACCTCTTCAATCCAAGACTCTGCAACAAAACTCGAAGAAGTCCTCGCCATCCTCTAGTCTGGCTGTAGGAAGTTTAGGTATCTAAGGTATTATAAAGGAAAGAAGTTAATTTAACGATTTCAGAAAAATAAATTTTTGAATAAGGCGGAGAGCAAGAACCTTAAGAAAGGGGAAAGAAAGTAGAGTGTTTACTATATATCTAGTTTGGTTGGTTTGATTTAGAAAATACATTTTGAAATTCGGACAGTCTATATGGCTCTAATACCACATTTGTTGAGACTTAAATATGCAAATTTGGACTCTTTGTGTATACCGTACTAATCTAGGATCCCGCTAGTGCACATAGTGTAACATAGAAGAAATATCAATCATATACGCGATAAATAAGGAAAAACTCAAATATTAATAATTATAATAGTACAACCTTACGACCAAGCTTATAATTAATAGCCTGAAAGGCTTAAGAAACTAGCAGCGAAAAATAAAATGAAGCATGTTGTGGTTACAGACCAAACAGAAAGAATGTGTGTAGTGGGGAGTTAGGTGAGCAATGCTTGGGGTTTTTCCCCATGGCTTGTATCATATATATATATATATGTGTGTGTGTGTGTGTGTGTGTGTGTGTGTGTGTGTGTGTGTGTGTGTGTGTGTGTGTGTGTGTGTGTGTGTGTGTGTGTGTGTGTATGTCCTCATGGGGAGTGTTTTTACAATCATACCCTTATATCCAAATATCCTTCCCAAGGGCAATCATGTCATTATACATGTCTACTTTGGGCTTTACAACCTTTTAGCAAGCCTACCGGGCTTAGGTGGGGGCCTCCCCTACAACAGGAGCATCTCATGGTGAAGAGCTTCACGGGCCGAAGCCATGTTGCCGAGCCATTTGGCCCCCTCCGTCCCCACGGCCTGTGACCTTGTGCAATATTGAACGGAAATGATCTCGCGTGTGTGTCCCTTCGTGGTTCCGCGGACTTGGAGCTGAGGGCCGCAGGCGAAGCCGATGACGAAACCGTGCGTCACTGTCGGATAGGCGCACAAGTGCACAAGATTGGGGCGTCGCGCGCGCGTGGCGACCGTGTCGCTTCAACTACCGCCGGTTGCGCTTCCCCATGAGGGGAAACGGCTATATATATGCCGGCAGTGCTGTAGCACCGTCCTTCCCTAATTCTGCTCGCTGGCTTAGTCGCTCGGTGCTCCCGCGCGCTGCGTTGGCGCGTAACCGGGCATGGCTGAGATGATCTTGGTCTCGAAAATAGGCCTTCGTCAGTTTGTGTATGTGCAGCAAGAGTATCGCCAATTAGAGCGATCAGCAGATGTTGATGAGCTGAAGGAGGCCTATTTTTGAGCACACGATCAAAACTTTGACAGTAATCACTGGCCGCGCTTCCCACTCGTGGGTGAAGTGGACTATTGGACTTCAGCCGGCTGAATGTGCTTCACGCCGAGGATGTGGTGTCGGGCCGGACGCCGAGGTGGCCTCCGAGCCTGGAGCCATCCCTCGCAGCATCATGGTTATCGGCGGAGTCGCCTTACTGAGCCGAAGGTACTCTATACTTTGGGCGCGACACCGGGATGCCCTTGGACGGGGGGCAGTCCGGGCCTTCGTGCCTCTAGGGAGTTGAGTAGGGGCAATCTTCGCCCGGTGCGGAGTCAATATGTCCCGACATCTCCGCGGCCCGGTGCTCCGTGGTTCGGAGGTGGCATCTTAATGGCGGCGTGAATCGCGCTGACTCCTGAAAGGCCAGGGGGCTACTGCTATCGTATGCGCTGTCCTGATAGGGCGGTACACGCGGTGCAACACGATTGGCGCGTCGTGGGCTGTTAGCGGTCGCATGGCCACGATCGCACGCCCCTTCCCAAGAGAGGCGGGACGCGTGGTAGGAAGTTACCGGCACATCGTGCGTTGCCCGGCAGTCTGGCAGGCGCGCCGTGTGTACACTTTGACTGCGACATCTCACATCCCGCTGGTTGCATTTCCGACGATTGGCGTGGACTTCCACCATCGGTTGGACTCCCGCTGGCTGAACTGTTCTGCCGGCCTTATCTGCGGACTGTTAGCCATGAAAAGATGGACATATTAGGGCCGGGATGCGAAACTGCCCCTTGTGCCCAAGGGGAGTCGGTCGTTCGGTTGTACCGCCGAAATATAAGCCGAAGCAGGTGCCGGGGTCGCCCTGAGCCATCAAAATGGAGGGCATCTTCAGGCTTGCGGCGCCGGCACGTGGGTGTGTGGTGAAGTGTCTCTTAATGAGGACAGAGCCAAAGGCGGAGCCGGGGTTGTCGGCATTGATTCCCAAGGGAGTGGACGCATGGCAGAGCGCGATTGACGCGTTGTGCACTGTCAGGCCACTTGCACGATCACCTTGTGAGAGGCAGGATGTTGCGGACGGTTGTGTTGCTCCAGTGTCAATCGTGGGGAGGCGAGCAGCTCGTCTCCCACTAATTACCTTTACCGGTGGTGTGGGAGATGCAGGGGCTTTAAATACCCCCTGTGGCACCACGTCTACGCTCTCCTCCTCACGCCTTCTGGTCTCTTTTCGTATGCCCCGCTCTCCTGCCTTCTTTGCCGCCTTGCTGCCCCCGTCGTCGTCTAGCTCACGGAGAACGATGGCACACGGCGAAGAACGTGTTCAGCAAGCCGGCAGCAGCGCCTTCTCCCGGCGGCCATGGCTGCTCGAGGTGGAATACATACTCGAAGGGCGCGACCCCACGCTGGTGGTCAAATGGTGGGTGGCGACAGAGAAAATAGAAGGTCCGTGCTCCCGTGTCTTGGGCTCAACGCTCGTGATGGAGGAGACGATCCACGACCTACTACGTGAAGGGACGTTGTCGTACCGCCGGGAGGTGCGACTGCCTGCGACCGACGAGACCGAACCGCACCTCGAGAAGTCGGAGGCGATCGTCTTCGTCGCCTATTTCGAAGCCGGGCTGTGCATCCCAGCCGCCATGATTGTCGGGGACGTCTTGCAAACTTTGGGCTTGAGCTGGCAAAGATGACTCCGAACGCAATAGCCTATCTTGCCGTTTACAACTCGGCGTTGCGTACAGAAGTCTACTGGCCTAGCGCATCGTTGTTCGTATTTCTCCACAACGCATGATGTCAGCCAAAGGAGCGGAGTGATGGGACGTTTTCCAACTTCGGCAACGTCAACTTCGTCTTACGGCCATGGTGCGGGAAGATCTTCCCTACGAACTCGACTTGGGGAAAGTGGGAGCTGAAGTGGATGAGACGGTGGTTTTACCATCGTGTGGCAAGCGGTAGCAACTTCGAGTGTTCCGGGCGGCCGGTGGTGTTCAACGCCACGCTCGGCACGTCGATAGATGCTAAGGACCAGCAAAGGGCATAGAGGCTTGTGGGGATCACCGCCCGCTTCAACATGTGTTACCTCACCGAGGAGTTTGTCATGTATGGCGTAGCACCGCTTGCTGCTGGGTGGCGTGTCACACCTGGGGGGCTTCGTCGCGACAACGTCCGCCCGTCCGTGCCTTTGCTACCGAGACCCGCCGATCCACGTAAGTTTTGGTGGAGTCTTAGTTTTCGCCTATTGTAGATCAGGCCTTTTGTTTTGCATTTCACCCCTTGTCGCCCACAGGTACTCTCCTAGAGGACGCGGAGCATACGGTGAGTGCGTTCCTCGGGCCGTATAAGGCCAAGGAACACACGCTGTGTGTAGCTGCGACCGTGGAGGTAGGCCTAGGGAGGATAAACCGTGTGTGCAAGGCCTTGAGCATTAGAATGCCAGAGCACGCTACATCGGCCCCGAGCCAAGCTCACCGCGGTGCCAAGGGGAAAGGATTACCGTCTCGCTGGGGTGCTCGGTCTTCCGCAGGCGGACCTGGTACACCGGTGGCAGCTCACGGGCCCTAGTACTATCGATGGTGCAGCGGACGCAGACTCCAACTCGGCAAAGTATGCCAATTCGGAGGTAGACACGGATGCTGAGGGTAGCGGAGAGGGGCCCTTGGGCAGTGGCGAGGATGAAGAGTGCAGCGTGGGCAACCGGGAGGGGGAAGCTTCTTCGCCGCCAACTGGCATTGAGGGGGAGCCGTCGCCCGCGGAGGATGCTAGAGCGGAGTCCTTACCTGCGGTGGTTACTTGGGCGGAGCCCCCACCTATGGCAGTTACCGAGGCAGGGTCGCCGCCTTGTCCTCGAAGGCGAAGTGGCCTCGCACGCTATCGTCCCTTCTCCCGGAGAGGGGGTTCGCTATGGCGAGCAAGGTCGGGGCCCTATGGGACTCCGATTCCGACACCGAGTACCCCTACCCCGTCGCCCCCACAGCCCCTTCCGGGTCTGTGGCTACCAAGGGCAGCAGCCTGTTGGAACTAGGCTCTAACACAGTGGCACCCCTGCTCGGAGGGCCGGTCTCGTCGGGGGACATAGGTATCCTTGCGATTTCTTGTGAGGCTGAAGGGGCGCCCCGGCGGAGTCCACCGACTGCTGCCGAAGGTAACCCACCTTGTCTAGTATGATACTATGCTGCATTCGTAGGGCTCTAACTAAGGCGGGGACGTTCCTCCGGGGGGGGACGCCCGACGCCGCAAAAACTGTCGTTGTGAATGCCGCGCACCCAAGCCTAACAAATTTCATCCCTCAACCGGAGGTGCTGGTAGCGTGGCAGGGAGTCGCAGATAGTGCGGCCGCGAACCTAGACCGCAGGCGCTGCGGATCTGTGGGTCGAAACTCCTTGGGAGAGCGCTGGAGGCCTCGAAAATGAGGGCAGGTATCTGACCTCTAGCAGCGCGCGGTCCTATAGAGGTGTACTAACCTCTTTGTCGTGCAGACCCTCGCCGTTGGCCGGGTGTTGCAGGCGGCTCATGCCCGTGAGCTGGAGGCGTTAGAGGATCGACTATGCGTCACCGAAGGGGCTCTTTGCGTGGCCGAGGAGGCGCATTCTTCGCGTGGGGGCCATTTCATACGCCGAGGAGCTTGTGGCGGCGACGCGGCAGGAGGCAGTGGAGGAGCGGAACAGCCTGCTCCGGCAAGTTGCTGTGCTAGAAGAGGAGAAGAGCCACCTTGCTACGTCTCTTAGGGAGCGAGACCAGGTTTTGGGTGATGCCTCGGTGGCGGCATGGGATGCTATGCTGGCCCTAGGGGGCGCCCTCGAAGACCTTGTCGCCGAAGTGCCGCCTCGCTCATTCGAGCCCGAAGAGCTGTTGCGGACGCATCGCCGAATCGGGGATGCTTCCAACCTTGCGCGCAGCGCCGCGATGTCCTTTGGCAACCATTACTCCTACGTGACATCGTGCCTGGCATATGCGCTTCTCCGGCACCGGGGCTGCCAGCATATCGACGAACTGGATGACCCGCAACTCAAGATGCCGGCCGGGGCCAGAGTGATGTTCGGTGCCATGCACGCTGTTCGCCCCGCTGTTTGGGTTTTTCATGAGTGGATTTGGGAGTACATCGAGGAGGCTGTGGCGAAGGTAGAGCTACGGCGGACCATGTACGGCGAGGGGAGCCTCGGCCGATGGTTGGATGAAGTTCCCCGGCGCGATGAAGGTGGTGCCGACGACTCGAGGCAGGTGTGACACCGGGGTTCTTGTGTGTCAGTGTGTGTTGTAACCTGTGCGCTCCGTTTCATGAATAAAGCGGAAATTGCTCCCCATGTTCTGACCAGCATGCCTTTATGTTCGAAGCAGCTGCCCGATGGGGACCGGTTGCTAATCTCCGATGCCCTAACCCGACGTCGTCTACGGTGCTGGTGGTGGCCTGAGAACTCGCTGGACTTCTGGGCGAGTCGAATCTCGACAGGGGAGGCTCCGACGCGGGCGGTCGTCCAGGCGGAACCGAACGAATAGCATTGGCTGGTGGGTAAAGGCGCTTGTGTAATAGATCTTGGGGGATGTTGATTGGCGGACACCATTGTAAGCGCTCGTATACGAACGCAATAGACTAGCCAAAACGCTTGTCCCTGTCACTTCTTTGGGCACATTGGTTTCCCAGGTGAGGTTTGGCCCCTCTATTCCCGCGGTAGTCAAAACAGACACGTGCGCATCCCGTCCCCTGCACTTCGAAGTGGTGGTAGTGTAGCTGGTGTCTAGTCGAAGTAGACGCGCAAGCGCTCTATAGTTGAGGACACGCGAGCGATCCGTTGGCAGCGGAGCTGGTGCTTAGTCGAAGTAGGCGCGTGAGTGCTCCGTCCCCTACTCTTCGAAGTGGTGGCAGCGGAGTTGGCGCCTAGTCGAAGTAGATGTGTGAGCGCTCCGTCCCCTTCCCTTCGAAGTGGTGGCAGCAAAGCTGGCGCCTAGTCGAAGTAGTCGTGCGAGCACTCCATCCCCTACCCTTCGAAGTGGTGGTAGCAAAGCTGGCACCTAGTTGAAGTAGACGCGTGAGCGCTCTGTCCCCTACCCTTCGAAGTGATGGCAGCGGAGCTAGCGCGTAGTCGAAGTAGGCGCGCGAGCGCTCCATCCCCTACCCTTCGAAGTGGTGGCAGCGGAGCTGGCGCCTAGTCAAAGTAGGCGCGCGAGTGCTCCGTCCTCTACCCTTCGAAGTGGTGGCAGTGGAGCTGACGCCTAGTCGAAGTAGACGTGCGAGCGCTCCGTTCCCTACCCTTCGAACTGGTGACAGTGGAGCTGGCGCCTAGTCGAAGTAGGCGCGCGAGCACTCCGTCCCCAACCCCGCGAAGTGGTGGCAGCGGAGCTGGCATCTAGTCGAAGTAGGCGCACGAGCGCTCCGTCCCCTACCCTTTCAAGTGGTGGCAGCGGAGCTGGTGCCTAGTCGAAGTTGGCGCACGAGCGCTCCATCCCCTACCCTTCGAAGTGGTGGCAGCGGAGCTGGCGCCTAGTTGAAATAAACGCCCGAGCGCTCTGTGGCCTACCCTTCGAAGTGGTGGCAGTGGAGTTGGCGCCTAGTGGAAGTAGACGCACGAGCGCTCCGTTCCCTTCCCTTCGAACTGGTGGTAGCGGAGCTGGCGCCTAATCGAAATAGACGCGCGAGCGCTCCGTCTCCTACCTTCAAGTGGTGACGGTGAGCGGCGCCAGTGGTCGAAGACGCGCGATCACCGTCCCCCGCCTTCAGTAGTGGTAGCGAGGTGGCGTCTAGCCGGTAGGCTCTCAAGCGCTCTAACTCGGGTGACGTCCATCGTTTCTATCATCGGGCCATGCGCGTGCATTCCTTCTCTACCCTCAGGATGCCTCACTCGCTGCCTCATAGGTTCCTAGGACACTTGATGGGACACCTGAAGCGCGATTAATGGAGTTTTGCACATGCCGTTTTACAGCTGGGGGGCATCGCTTGTCCCCCGTTGCTTCACAAGCCCCCGAGATAGGGAAACACGTGAAGCATAATTGGCGGAACCCTGTACTTGAGGCAGGACGGTACTGTTGTGTCACATGCACCTAGAACGGCCGATGGGACGCTTGAGGCGCGATTGGCGGGGTCTCGCTTCCGAGGCTCTTTAAAAAAGGGCGAGTGGCCAAGTGAAGCACCACTCACCTTTCCAAACCTTCCTACCCCTGCAACCAACTTCCCCTCTTGAATTCGCAGCCCCCACTCTGCCCCAGCCTCCTCCAGTGCTTCTTTACTGGCGCCGATAGCGACGAGGGCTCCCGACTGCGGCTAATGTCGCCGAGACGACTGCGGGGCCAAACACACTGTCAACACAAGGTGGACGTGACGCCGCGGTGTGGTTTTCCTTCGCCGGCTCGCTTAGTGCCCCAGCTAATGAGGGATGTTGGGCAATTCACTTGTACTTCAACAAAGGGTCTTTCAAGTCTAGAAGTACACTTGGACTTCCCCGTCCCAAGGCCGCACGCGCGCCCTCAATGAGCGCTCTCCATCTCTTCTTCAGAAAGTAGGCCATTGAGCTCCTGCGCCGCCCCCGCAATTGGCGTGCCAATGTGCCGCGACACGGGCACGAACACAAGTGGCTTTCTTGGCCTCGCTGCTCTGGCTGCCGCTCTTCCTCATGGCCTTCTCCACGGTGTCACTATGCCAGCACGGCTTCCCTCCGGCACTTCGGGCCTTGTGAGGCCCGCCTTGCCAGAGGCTACTCTCGTTCTGTAGCACCCAAGTCCATCAGGGGGATACCCTTTATGCTTCGGAGACGGGAGACACAGATAGGCTCCCTGCCCTTGTACTCTGGGTATCGTACCCGATGTACCTTGCACCTGTAACTGCAAAACACTGCACATAGTACTGCGAAGCCGGCTATTTGCATCTGTTAATTCTTACCTGCTCTTCTGCCACAAAGAGAAACGTAAGACTACAAGATACCGACATTGCTAGCAGCGCAGATTGTTCGCGGAGAGGTGAGGCTTAGGACCACCTACCTCGCTGGCTAGGCAAGGCAAGGCGCTGCAGTTCTATCACTTTAAATCAATGAGCACGCTTTGACCCCCACCCCTCATCTCGACGCGTACGAGGCTATCGGCCCGCCGGTAATGGGGAACGACGAAATAGTTTGCAGGGGTGTGTGGGGAGCCTCTGGCCTCCACGTCGGAGCCTCTGGCTTGCAGGCCGAAGCATACAGCCTCCGCGCTAGGGCCTCTGGCTTGCGGGCCAGAGCATCCAGCCTCCGCGCCAGAGCCTCTGGCCTCCGCGCTAGCACAGGTGGTATTCGGGCCGAGCGTAATTTATACTCCGTAGAGTACGCTGAGGGCCCGATGGCACGGGCGGGTGGTCCTCTGCTGCGCCTTATCTACGCCCCGCGGGATACGCACGGAGGCAAGCCTCGGCGGTGCTTTATTTATACTCCGCAGAGTGCGTGGGAATATCAACCACGTCTTATTTATACTCCGAAGAGTACACGTAGCGACAACATGGACGCGTGCGTGGGATATCCGCATCTTGTTTATACTCAGTAGAGTGCGTAGGGATAACATCCGCGTCTTATTTGATACTTCAGAGATTGCGTGGGAACATCGACCACGTTTTAGTGATACTCCGGAGAGTACGTGTAGTGATAACACCAACGCATGCGCGGGACATCCACGTCTTGTTTACACTCGGTAGAGTGCACAGGGACAACATCCGCGTCTTATTTATACTCTGTAGAGTGCGTACGGAGGCGGATTTCGACGCTACGTCTTATTTATACTCCGTAGAGTGCGTGCGGAGGCGCACCTCAACGCTATGTCTTATTTATACTCCATAGAGTGCGCGCGACGGTGTCTCCCCGCTACGTCTTATTTATACTCCGTAGAATGTGTGCGGAGGTGGACCTCGACGCTATGTCTTATTTATACTCCGTAAAGTGCGCGCGGAGGCGGACCTCGACGCTACGTCTTATTTATACTCCGTAGAGTGCGCGCGGAGACGGATATCGACGCTACATCTTATTTATACTCCATAGAGTGCGTGCGGAGGCGAACCTCGATGCTACATCTTATTTATAGGCCGTAGCGTGCGTGGGAACATCTACCACGTCTTAGTTATACTCTGGAGAGTACGCGTAGTGATTGCACCGACGCGTGCGCGGGACACCCGCATCTTGTTTATACTCAGTAGAGGACGCAGGGACAACATCCGTGTCTTATTTATACTCCGTAGAGTGCGTGGGAACATCGACCACGTCTTAGTTATACTCCGGAGAGTACGCGTAGTGATTACACCGACGCGTGCGTGGGACACCCACGTCTTGTTTAGACTCAGTAGAATGCGCAGGGACAACATCAGCGTCTTACTTATATTCCGTAGAGTGCGTGCGGAGGCGAGCCTCCGCATGTTTTTGCGGGAAACACGACTAGTCTCACAAATGGTGAACTTTATTAAATTACCATTTACGCGGGTGAGCGAGTACAAAAGGTCGGGGACTAACCGCTCGACTGTCGTTGTCATGGAGGCAGGTAGGGAGCCTCTGCTGCTTCTGCTGCTGGAGCGATCCTTGGGGGAGCCCGGTGGGGTGCCTCTTGGGGCGGCAGGCACCCTTGTATTGGCACGCTTGGCCTAGGAATCTCGCCGAACTTCATGGTACGAGCCTCGAGTGCTGAACTCTGTGCACCGGGCCATGTCCTGGTCGCCGTGGGTGGTGATGATGCTCCGCGGGTCTGGGAGCTTCATGCATAGGAAGCCGTGGTGTGGGACTGCCCCGAAGGAATTGAGGGTTGGTCGCCCCAATATGGCGTTGTAGGGGTACTGGATATCGACGACATCGAATGTAGCGTCCTTGCTCCTCACGTTGTCACCCCGGCCGAAGGAGACCTGCAGGCATATCTGGCCCAGCGCCTGCAGTGGCTGACCTCCGAAGCCCTGCAGCGGAATTTCCAAGGGGCCCAAGCAACTTCGGGGATCCCTATCTGGTCAAAGGTCACTGTGAATAAAATGTTAGCGGAACTTCCTCCATCGACAAGGACATGCCCGGCGTCGCATCCTGCAATGACGACCTGGATGACCAGGGGATCTTGGTGAGGGAACTTAACGCCTTCGACGTCGGCGGGCGTGAAGGTAAGTTCGTGTTGCGCCCAGTTCGGCGGTGCCTGTGCCGGGTATGCCACCACATGGTGTAGTCTCCGCGCGTAGGCCTTTCGCTACCTCGTCGAAGCAAACTCCAGTGAGGAGCCCCTGGAGATGATGTTTATGACCCTGCGCTGGGCTTCCTTCGGGGCTTGGATCTGTAGGGGGCTCTCCTGAGGCTGCTGCACATGGGATTGACTCCGCCGGAGGCCCTCATGAGGCTGCATCTCCTGACTCTAGATTCTTATGGGGCCGTCCAGGGGTCGCTGGGCGTGTGCCACACGGACGGCCGCACCTCGAGGTTTCTATCCCTAGCGACGCTTTGCTGAAGCGCCGCAATGGTGGTGCATGCGTGCGTGTCATGGCTACCTCGGCCATGTACCTCGCACCATTGGCCGTGGTGTTGGTCATCATATTCCGCACGGGCCTGATCATCGTGGCCCCGGCCTCGGCCCCGCCCCCGACCCCAGCAAGCCCTGCCACCGTGGCCCGCAGGGGCGTTGTCTTTGGAGCTGCCCTTAATGTCAAAGACATAACGGGCTCTCCGAGACTTCTGTTGGCCGTGCTTAGGCATGTCGCCCGACGAGTCCTTGTGCTGGGAGGCATCCTTCGATGGCTCCTGCCTGCGCTTGCCCCTCGAGGATCCTTCCTTCGGCGAGTCAGCGCTCTTCGCCGTGTCCTCCGCCAGATTGGCAACGGCGTCGTTGCCTTGACGTCGCCGCGTGTCTTCTTCCGCTCTGGCATACTCTTCCATCTTGTCGAAGAGCTTCACCACCGTCTTGATTGGCTTCTGCGCATTGATTCGGCGAGCGGCCCCGGGCGGAGACCCTGTATTGCTGCGTTGATGATGGTTATCTCGTTGACATCCTTGACTTGGCAGCGGACCTTGGCGAAGCGCTTGAAGTACTCCCAAAGTTTTTCCGATGGTTTTTGCTTGACTGCGAAGAGATGATCCGCATCGACGTGCTTGGCGTAGTTACCCTGGAAGTTGTTGTAGAGGCGGTCACGAATCTACTCTTATGTATAGATAGAGTTTGGCTCCATGGTGAAGAACCAAGAGAGCGCCACTCCCTACCACGCGAGGGGGAGTCCCTTCGCCTTCGTGGTGTCGTCTCCGCCCGCAGCTTCGATGGCGGTCTCGTATATGCGCGCGAACTCCCGGGGGTCTGTGTCGCCCTTGTACGACGCGATGGTGCTGGGGAATTTGAAGTCCTCCAGCCATACCGCCTGCTGCAGGCCCGCAGATAGTGGAGACTCCGGGTCCATGCGTCGCAGCGAGGCGCGGCTGGATGTGGGGGTGTCGCGGCTATCCGCCCATTCTGGCGTGGGCCCATTCTGCTGACCCCGAGCCTCTTGCATACTCTGTATGGCTCCGCAGAGATCCGCTAACTTCCACTGGAGGGTGCTGAAGGCCGCTAGCAGGCGTTCTCCACTGCCAGCGTAGCTGAGGCGATCGGCGCACTTGGTCGCGCCATGCGGGACAGCAATGACCACGGCCTGCGCTCCTGGGTTGTCCGCCGCGTCGGCATGGTGGACTCCGGCATCGATGACGAGGCCCGTGTTACCGTCGAGACCGCTCGGCGCTCCCGTATTGAGTGTAGGGACAGCGGTCGCGCCTCCACGGGCGCCAACGTTACCGCTCCCTGCCACCCGGCCAGTACTGCCAGAGTAGACTGTCGTGCCAGCGGCGGAGTCGGGCGTCACTCGCAGGGCGAGGTCGGCCGTTGCATCGGTGGTGGGGTCGCTCGTTGCATCAGCGGTGGTGGGGTCGATCGTCACGCGGTGAGCATCGACACTCGTGGTTGCCACGCCCGCGTTGTCGTTCATGCCCGCGACCGCCGATGCCGAAGCCCTGGTGTTGACGCGGGACTTCACCGCGTCCCCTTCCTTCTTCTTCGCCGTCGATGATGAAACTTTCTTCGGTAACATCCTTCTCGAGATCCTGAGGCTTGCTCTTGTCCTCCCCACGGATGACGCCAACTATTGTGGTTACAGACCAAACAGAGAGAAAGAGTGTAGTGGTGAGTTAGGTGAGCAATGCTTCGGGTTTTCCCCATGGCTTGTATCATATATATATATATATATATATATATATATATGTCCTTATGGGTAGTGTTTTTACAATCATATCTTTACATCCAAATATACTTACCAAGGGCAATCAAGTCATTATACATGTGTACTTTGGACTTTACAACCTTTTAGCAGGCCTACCGGGCTTAGCTGGGGGCCTCCCCTACAACAAAGCGTATTAGCCATTCGACATGCCCATAGGCAATCGACTAGGAAGCAAAGTCCTAATTCGTGAAGTTAATGAATTATCCTCCTTCTAGTACCTCTTGCTGAAATGGTTCCTCCTCTTCAACTGAGCAACAGTAGGCATAAAGTCGTGAGTACATTGGTACTCATTAAGTTGTTTATAATAAAGGTACAATATAATATACAAGGCTTACCAATGGATGGCTGAAAGGTTATTTTGCAGAAATCAATAATTTAAAGTAAATATGGTAAATAGATTGAAAACAAACTTTAAAAAAATAATAGTAAATAATCAAAGAAATTAAATAGACCATAAGTGAACTAACCATCCACTTAATAAATCACCAATGAATTACCTATCCACTTTCCAAAGTAATCCAACCCAAGTTTGATAAAATAGCAACTCCTTGTGTGAAATCACCGAGCATTATCCATTAACGGGGACACGGCTATTCAAATAGTTTTACACTCTACAGAGGTCGCACAACTGTACACACACGATGCAATCATCCTCACATTAAATAAAATCACAACAAGACTTTTATAATATTCAACCTCAATCCAATTTCACCTACTAAGGTTTCGCCATCGAGTAGGTTAACCACCTAGTCAATAATTGCCTCCTCTTACGCCTTATAGAAATCAGCAACCATATTTAACTCAATGACGAAATTAAAATTAAAATATCATAAATTAATCAGCTAGATCTATCCCATACTAGACATCTGATTTGCACGGTAAGGCTTAGATCAATAGCGCACAAAGTTAAGTCCTTAGATATCACCCAAACGAGACTTCCACATCACTCGAAGTGAATCCACACTTCCCTTTTTATTGCACAATCACTCACCCAAGTGACAAGCAATTTTGTATAACCAACACTAATGACACACCAATGTCATGGAACACAAATTTTACAACTATACCACCAACTATGATTCAATATCTCCTTAAGTCAAATTAAATATTTTTTTCTTATGTGATGATAATCCCGACGAGACTATAAGCATGGCTAAGCATATTAATCGTACAACCCATATGACAACTAGTATTGCATCACTAAATAAATACTCATCCTATGGTGACAATGGTATCATAGCATTCAAATTGTCAAATGATGGATTAATCAACTAGGACAATAACTACTAGGTATAAGGATTTGTAATAAAATAGCAATTTATGATAATTTAAAATAAAATAAAAAAATAATACATTTGAAAACTAGATTTAACATGATTAAAAGACATAACTTATCTTGGTCTTGCTTAGTTATGAATTCTTGATCTTTTGGTTGTGCTTCCGCTCCTTTGAAGATGCGATCTAACAAGAGATAAAATAAATGAGGTATAGAAAATCAAATAAAATCCAAATAAACTACAAAAACTTCAAAAAATTGAATAAAAAGATATAGCTTAATTTTAGATGAACTGAGAAAAAAGAACGAGGTAAATCGGAGTTAGAATGGAGAAGAACGGACTCTTTAAAAATTAAATCTAAAAGAAAATACTAAAAAAATCAGAAATTCCACTGTGCTATGGACTCGGTGCATAGAATAGTAGGTCTATGGTGGACTTAGTTGTTGACATGGTAGCTAGGGCTGATGTGGCACTAGGATGGCTTGGTTGGCTGACGTGGCATCCACGTGGCATAACATGTGGCAACTACATAGGATTAGGACATGCGTGGCTGCTGAGATGGTGGCTGCCTTGACTGCTGACTCAGTCGAGGATGATCAGACTAGGCCGAAGGGAACGATCGGACAATCCAACAACGATCAAATGATCAGGGATGATCAGACTGGCCAAGGAGGTGACGAAGATCAAATGGTTTAAATATGATCGAATGGTCCAAAGGGTTGAGGACATTCAGACGATCTAAATGATGATGACACGCATTGCTCCGTGGTCGTAGGCGTGCTCGAACGAGACCAAGTGGTCGAAGACGCTACGTGGTTAGAGGCTGCTGTGTGGTTGTAGATATGCACATGGTCATAGACCGGCTGGCCGTGGACGTGGTCAGATGGCTTTGGTGGTTAGATGGCTGCGGTGAACTTGGGACTCACCGACGGTGGGTTGGGCGAAGCTAAGACAGTGGTGATGAAGTACGGCTAGCCTTAGCAGCAGCAGCAACAGAGAGAATGAGGGTGACGGCGGTCGGCGCGGACGTCAAAGGAGCATGGGCGAGCTTGGCGCCGAGGTGAGAACAGTGAGGGCGCGATCGCTATTTATGACACAGAAGCCGAAGAGGTGGGTTGGGTACACTGGCGTATTCTACTCAGAGACGACGGTGGAAGAGACTGACTTGGGCACGAACACCGAGGCGTAGCCGAGACGGGCACGACAACATCTATGGGAAGGAGATGAATAATAACCTGGACGATGGATTGCTGACATGTGGCGCTGACTAAGGATTGGATGGCTGATGTATAAAGCTCAGATGAGCAGTACCAAGTATGTTCGGACCGACCTAACGAGATGGATGATCGGACGGCTCGGGGGTGCGAGGTGCGATGGATGGCTGACATATGGTGACAGCTGATCGGACTGGTCCGAACAGTGCGGGCTATATTTTGGGATTTCCAATTTCAGAAATTGGAAGAAAACAAATTGAACTCTACAAAATAGCAAATAAATCCAAAAAAACACAAGAGATTTCTTGAGACACAAGGAATCTAAATAAAATAATTTTGGCAAATGTTAACATTTTATTTTATTCATATTAAATACTTTTAATTAATAAAAATTCATTTTAAGCTTGTATTAAATCTAGAAAATCCAAATGGTGAATTTCATTTTAAAACCTTTAAATAAACTCTAAAAATTAGGATGTTAGAACCCACCACCACACCAATGCCTAAGTCTAAACCAGACCTTAAAATTTTGTTTTATCAAAATTTCATAGACCTTCTCGGCTCACCGAAGTCAAGAATAAATTTTAGAAATCATCATTTCATGTCAAACAAATATTCCCACCTAAATCATTCTAAACATGGCTAAGTAATTCTATAAAATTTCTAGTTAATACTAATGTACTAACTAGAATTTTATCTAAGGTGACAAGGCATAATTGTTCAAGGTTAAATTTGGCTATTCAGAAAGGAATTGGGTATAACTAAAATTTAAATCAATTTTAATCTAAGTTTAAATAAAAATACACATGCATAATAATTTAAAAATAAAATAAATAACTTAAATTACTAGAAGTAACTTGATCAAAGGTGTAAGTTGTCGTGCTCGAAGTATTGGTGCTACGAGTCGTCGAGATCATACTCTCTGGAGTTATCATAATCTATACACGAAGAACCAACGTAAATAAATTCAAAGAAAATTCAAAAATTCAAAAAGAGTCCAGAAATGGATAGTTTAGGATTTTTGAATAATTTAGAAATTTGAACAGACTCAATCAGAGTTAGGATGAAGGAGAACAGACTTTTGGAAGTTTAAAATCTAAGAAAAACAATAAACCAGATTTTTGGAATTATTTTTTAAAGGAAAAGATGTTTATGAAGTCAGCAAAGAATTAATGAAATTATTTTCTAAATAAAATTCAGAAATTATTTGATCATGCTGATGTCAGCCCTACACGTGGCAGGTGACGTGGCAGATTTGCTGACGTGGCTGCCAGGTGTCTAACACATAGCGCTGATGTGGCTTCAGGAGGGGTCGGGAGTTGATGTGGCAAGTGATGTGGCGACATGTGGCAGCTGACGTGGTCGATGGTGGCTTAGCGCTGATGTGGCATGCCACGTGGTTGCCACATGGGCGTGCGGTTTGGCGTGGCACCAGTGTGTTAGTCCGAACAATCCAATCCGATCGGCAAGGAAATGTTCGGACTATCCGAACGGCAAGGGGCTTTCGGACTGTCCGATCAGCCAAGAAACATTCAGATCAGTCCAAACGACAAGAAGAATTCGGACCATCCGATCGGTCAGGGGACGTTTGAACTGTTTAATCGACATGTGGAGAACATTCAGACTATCCTAATAGCCAGGGAGGTTCTCACCGGAAAGGAGTGGAAGGCAACCGGCGATGAGGAGGTAGGGCGGAAGTGCAAAGGCGTTGGTGGCAAAGTTTTGCCGATGGCGAGCCTACTTGGTGAAGGGGCTGCCGAGGGTCATGCGGATGATCGCCATGTGGCGAAAGGAGGGAATCTCGACTTTCAGATGAAAGTGAGGGGGTTAACTGAAGGTGGATGGCTGAGATTAGATAGGGTGGCGGCGGATTAAATCAGGGCCAAACACGTGTCGCCCGGAGAGGAGAGAGAGATTTAAAATTTATTTTGAATTTTTAGAAATACTAGGAAGCTTCTAAAAACTTTAGAAAATAGTAAATAACTCTGTAACATTCTGAAAAATACTATAAATCTAGGAGAACTCAGAAAAAATAAAATAAACTCTTTTTTGGCTTTTAGAAAATAGATAAATTAAGTTTTCTTACTCTAGACTTTGAAATAAAATCTAAAATATTTAAATAAATTTTAATAAATCAAATAAAATATAGATAAAATTTTAAGATGTTATAGCTACCGCGATGCGCATCGGCCTCGCTTGTTGTCTCCTCTGTAATCACTGATCAGCGTGATCTCATTTGGGCACAATGTCGCCCTTGCCGTGCCACGTCAACGATACACGTTAGGTCAGTAGTGGTCACGCAATTGCGGCGTCAAACAAGGGAGGCACAGTGTCGTGGTAGTCAGTGCTCATTGCATCATTGACGCCATCATGCTTCGTCACTGCTAGGTCAGCGGATTGCTGCGCCCGTTGACAGGCAGTGGCTTAATCAATTTTTTTATTGGAGCAAGTAGCGTGGTCTGGTAACAGTGAGTAGGGTTGTAAAAAAAGCTCGAGGCTCGCGAACTACTCAAGCTCGTTTCGTTTTAGACTCTATTCGAGCTCGGCTCGAGCTCCAAACGAGCCGAACTCGAGCCTGATATTAAACTCGCGAGCTATTCGCGAGCTTGTGATATTTTACCCCATATCCGTCCCCCCAACCCCCGGCCCGCGCTCCCACCCCCTCCCGAATCCCGAGCCCCCCCCCCCCCCGCCCGCTCCTCCTCTCCTCGCGCCCCCCGCCCGCTCTCCCTCCTCGCGCCCCCCGCCCGAATCCCACGCCCCCCGCCCGCTCCTCCTCTCCTCGCGCCCCCGCCCGCTCCTCTCCCCAGTCCCCACGACCCCACCCCATCCCCTCCTCTCCCCCCGGCCCCGGGCGGCCCCGCCCCCTCCTCGCCCCTGGCGCTGCCCTCCTCTCCCACATCCGGTGCCCTCCTCACCCCGGCGCCGCCCCTCCCGCCCCATTCGGCGCCCCTCCTCGCCCCCGCGCGCCCCTCCTCCCCATCCGCCGCCCTCCTCGCCCCGCCGTGCCCTCCTCTCCCGGTCTCCCCCACCGCTGCTGCCCCTCCTCGACCTTCTGGCGCCACGCCTCCGCGCCCGGCCGCCCGATGCCGCCACTGCTCGCCGCCTCTCCTCTCCCCCGCCGCCGGCGCCCCTCCTCGCCCGGACTGGCCTCGACGCCCCTCCTCGACCCGGACCGGCCTAACAGGTACCGAGCTTTGTCTGAACCGAGCTAAACGAGCTTGAAATTGTCAAGCTCGTTCGAGCTCGGCTCGAGTTTCTACCGAGCTCGAGCCGAGCCAGGTTAAGCTCGCTCGAACTCGGCTCGTTTACAGCCCTAACAGTGAGGTGATGACCATGCCAAAGCTTCGCATGGTTGTCTTGGGAAGAGGGAGACTTGATTAAGAATGGTGAGTGCCAGGTGTCACGATTGTGAAGAGGGTGCTACATAGCATATTTGGCACCTGGTGCCATAAAATTATTTTCTGACTCATGATCATGTAGATGGTGCATGCTCTCGTCGTTAATTTTGATTTCATGCAACAAGTACTTGCTCATTTGTTAGGTTAGACAGACGTATAGTTGTATTATGGAACTTCTATATCATGGTCATTCGTCACCTGCAAGAAGCCATAGTGGAGCTAGAAAATCTATAGTAGAGGTGCACATTTTCCACGCATAACACTATAGTCTTGTACAATAGTTATGTAATAATGGGGTGCATACTTCACATGCACAAAGCAAAATGCAGCATCCTTTTTGATACTATATTCAATTCAATTGTACTTATCAAGCTAACTAAGATTAAAGCGATGTCTTTTACCTGATATTTCTCTGATCGAAAAATCATGTGTATAAGGTTGACATAACCCTTTCATAATATATCCTCTCCGAACTGCATCTTGATCATTGACAGCAAAGCTCGTGATGGGTGTCATTTTCCCTGGATCATGTGGAAGAAGTTCAATATCATAAATCTTTTTGTCCTCACTATTAGGAAGTGAATTTGAAGCTCCTGTGCTTCTAGGTTCAATGGGATGGAGTTAGGGTTGGGATTAGGGTTGTTCATTGCCAGTGCCAGCAACCACAACATCAACATCAATTAACATGCTCCATCTCAGAAGGAGGCAACTGATTCCCACTTGCTTGAGTTCCTTCTCTTCCTTCTCGAATCCCCCCTTCGGCCGGTGATCAAGAAGATGAAATCTTCTTTGCCTTGACTTGTTGATCCAAAAAAAGAAAGAATGTCTATGTTCCTTTTTATTTTTGAATGATTCAACTTTCTCGGTTGCTCTACATTAACAAGTCACAATATTTTTTCAACTCTCTAATCACAACATTCCACAAATCCTAAATCCCCAAAGCCCAAATCAAAACTGAAATCTTGCATTGTTGTTGTCAATTCCCCCAAATCACAGCTGCTCCCGGCCTCCCATGCCATGCCCATCGCTCCCCCTTGAACACCCACCCCAGCCGCCAGCTGCTCCTGACTTCTCGTGCCGCACCGATTGTTCTCCTTAGCAATCTTTCGGTTCAGCTGCTAGCTACTCCCAGCCTCCCGTGCTACGCTCGCCTCTCCCTTCGGCTGCTCGGCCACCAGCTGCTTCCGGGCCATGCCTACCGCTTAGTCACTTGGCACCTCGGCTGGCCAGGGTCTAGCTCCTCCCCTCCCGCGGCTATGGCGGCGCCGTTGCCTACTCCCATGACGCAAGACCACAACACGCCATCCCCGCCGGCTGCCACTCGGCTACTACCCACTGGAGCGCGGCACCACGGCCTGCCTGCACCCTATAGCCTACCTTCCCCCGCCACGCACGTGGCGCGTCGCTCCGCTGGACACTGGTGACTACACGTGGCTCCACTAGATGCTAGTGAATGCCATCGCCAAGTCGCTGCTTCGTGGTGGAGAGCAAGCAGGAGTCAGGAGACTTAGGGTTGGCTGGTTATGGAATGGGGACTTGGCCACCTTGGGTTGGTGAGTGGACTGGGCGCCTGGGCCGTTTGGGGAGTGGTAGGGGTAACGCTTGAGTGGGCCATTCATTATCGCCTGCTAGCTAAGCTTCCAAGAATACACTAATGCATAGTTGATCCTCCGAACTTTTTTTAGTGTGTCCATACATACCGGGCACCCTGTACTAGCTCCACCTTGGCAAGAAGGTGATCTCGTTAGCCGGTGCTGCATCGCCCTCCTCTGCTCTCTTTCTGGCCTAGCAGTGCTTGATCAAGGATTTCTATGATAGGAATACGACATAACAATTGTTCAATAGCCGCCCATACATTAACAATTGTATGTCGAATATCAGGCTATCAGCACAATGGCGCTTGGTTGTTTACACGGGGTGTTTGGTTTGAGAGACCGCACAATGACCTCCAACACTAGCTTCGAACCTAGCTCCTCTATTTGTTTCGAGGATTGAAATGGGTTGGTCGATCACCACTTTAGTTCTCATAAGCACAAGGTTAATATAAAATAAGAGATGCTGTTATCTATAGGATGATCCCATAATGAATCCATAGGACGAGGTAATCAACAGAGTTTTGTCCAGTCTGAGCAGAAAAAGAAGTTTCTTGTTTTGCTCACATCTGCCACCGAAGTGCCAAGACATCTTTGTTCTTGTCGGTCAGTAACCGGCAATAAGTTGGACTGCCCACGAGGCTTCCCGACATGTCAGGAAACATGCTTTTTTTTTTTTTTGAAGAGAATGGGGCACTTACTTCGACTTACATGTGACACAAAGCCCCTGTAAGGCCGTATATATGCACAGTAGAGACAGAAATAATAATGTGTAATCAACGTTTGGTCAAGTCCCTGTAAGGCCGTTTAATCACGTTTGTTCAGGCTGGCTGAAAAGTCTCAAATGTCCCAATCCGGAACACAAATAATCTTCAACCATCCATGTTTTTCACGTGGAATTTTCTCCACCGTACAGTTAAGCGCTCACGCGCGCACTAGCTAGCTCAAAAATATCCAACGCCGCGGCGCCGTGAGTCCTAGGATAGCTAAACATTTCCACAAGTCCAAACGTCACACCTAAACAACCCAACAAACCGCCGTGCCGATGGACGCCGAGAACTCAACAAGCCAATTAATCGCCCAAGTGGTAGACTCGTCTTCCCGACCGGAACAGGAAGTTGATCAGCCGTCGGTGTGAATTGATTTTCTGCATGCATGGCGCCGGCCGTGACGCTCACCAGTCGGAGGACGGCGGTGGTCGTCGTGGTGCTCGCCTTCGTCCTCCTCGGCTGCCTCGTGCTGTACGTCGAGGGCGCGCACTGGGGGCTCACCTTCCTCGTCGTCGTCGCCATCCTTGTATGCCTCCAGTGGCCGACCGACGGCCGCCGCAGCGGCGCGGGCCCGACGCTCCCCGTGCAGGTGCAGGGCGCGGCGTCGGCGTCGTCGTCCGTGGCCCCGGCGCTTCCCCGCGAGCCGCCCGTGTACGTGTACAGGAAGAGGAAGGCCGGCGACGTGTGCGCGGTCTGCCTCGGCGAGGTGCGGCGAGGGGAGGTCGTCAAGCGGCTGCCGGCGTGCAAGCACCTGTTCCACGAGGGGTGCATCGATAAGTGGCTCAGCTCTCGCAAGACGTGCCCGGTGTGCCGGTCTCGCGTCGACGTCGCCGCCGACCCGCCTGCCGCGGAAGCTGCGGCGCCGTCGCGAGCGGGATCTTGAAGTACGGCGTGCGTCGCGATGGTGCAGGACCTTCGCCGTCAGTACATATACAGTGCACTCCCTCCGTTCTGAAAGATGTACTTAATTTCAATTTCTCGATCGAGTACAAAGTTACAAATGCATTCGTGGATATGCTAGGGAGGTATTAGCAGCAGCATCACTGCGGATTCTTCCCCAGGACATTAAGCGAAAAACAATGGCAAAAATAAGCGCGTTGCTTTTGTCCCATCATGTGCTAGCTCTTGGTTTGACTACCCGAATCCCTGTATTAATTTTTTGGATTATATTTTCTTTGCAACACCCATTTTTTTTTGGGATTGCTGTTCATCCATCGCACGATGTTTTTTGGATTTTAGTTAAATTTCTAATCATTTGATGATCTCTGAGGATCGTGCACCACCACTCCTACTGCCCCGGCGAGCACGCCTGATACCGATGTAGGGCAAAGGAGGATGGGAGAAAGCAGCAAGAGGGGTGGCAGCGATATGGAGAGAAGGTGAAGGGTGAGATGTAGGAGAATGAGAGGAAGGGTTGGCCAGCATTTTCGGCGCCAGGTATGGGTGATTGTATCTAGATTCAATATCTCAAAGTTTAAATAATTTTGGAGGAAATAATATCTGAATGTTGTATAGGCAATCCCAATTTTTAAGAATGTTCATTTGAGAACGAGTATTTTTATACTTATTTACTCGAAACATTCAAATCTGTACATTGTTTTGTTTTAATCACATGACGAGCAAAGGATCTCAAGATTAGGGCCCACGGAAAGGCCATTAAAAAGGTGAAAAGGGAATGCATAATCCGAATGTGAAAAGGATTGATAACATTATTCCGGAAAGGAATCGACAACACCACATCAATTCAAGTGCGATTCTATGTATTTGTCAGGCTTGGATTTGACCAATTTAGAATTCTTTATAAAATCACTGTACTATTCTCTGGATCAGCAAATAATACTCACGGATACATCACTGAATCATTTCATATATAGCGGAAACTATATCATTCACTAATATTACATAACAATTGTTCAAATAGACCACATCAAATCGAGTTTACATAAAGGCTGATCAGACCAAATAGTTTCATTACAACAGTGGAAGCAGTAAGCAAAAGGGGCAGGACGCACCTTACCACAGGCAAGCAATAGGGGTTAAGATTGTGTGTGACAGATACCGTGCACTTGGAGTAATATATGTGCAAACAGTCACCACTAAGTCGACCCCACTATGATAAAAACCAACTACTAGAAAAACGGCCTAAGATCCTCCATCTTCTCCATCGACAACTCCTGGGCTTCGTAGTAAGCATAGTCATCTTGGTCCCTAGATTCTAAGGTGTTTTGGTGAGCGAGAGTGAGCACATGCAACAATGATTCGTGAGCCAATATACATAATGCAATATTTATACATGCAAAGTTCAACAAATGTAGCCTTAGGTTCTTTTATTTGCTTAAAACAACATTTGAAAATTACAATAATTAGAAACTCTTATGACTTAGTGTTTTAACCAAATCATGTTTTGTTCAAGTGGGTAAAAGTGCACAATATTTATAACAGTGCAGGTTCTATCCACTGTTACATGGTTATATCCACTATATACTAATTTTTTATTACTAGGGTTACATCTACCCAATTATTAACACTAGGTTATATTTACCCAGAGAAAAACCAAAATCAGGGTTACATCCATCCGACAAGTTTTCATCAAAACCATAACGGTTTTTGAAATAGAAACTAACTCGAGTTCTTATTTTTTGCGCTAAAAGCAATATTTGTAAATTACTGATAATTAGAAAGTCATATAATTTAGCATTTTAACCAAACCATTTCTAGTAAAGATAGTGAAAGTGTACAATATTAATAATGGTGTAGGCTCCATCCACCATATACTAGTTTTTGATTACCAACTATCTGCACTACATTACATCCACCCAGAGAAACCAAATTCGGGGTTACATCCACCCGACCATGGACACAGCTGTTCAAACAGTTTATACTCTGCAAAGACTGTATACTTTACTCATAAGAGATAATCAACTTGTTATATTTTACATATTTTCTTGGACATACGAATCAAGAAGATCATCATTTCACCTTTACAATGCATCCCTCAATAACGATTACACCCGCTAATGTTTCACCTGAGTGAGGTTATGTCCACCACACCTAGACCCCCTCTTGTGTCACACAGTGGCTTACACCAGTAACATGACCTGTGTCCCCGATGGCTTAAAACCAATGTCATGACTTATGAGTCATTCCAATGGTGCAACCTGTACTAATGGATGCAAATTAGTTAGCCAGGTTATATCGATTATAGATTTATGGTTGTACTATTTTACATTGAGAGGTCATCATAAGATTTGGTTCTTAAAGCTATCTAGGCGGTACTTACCATATATCAAATTTCTCTAGCTATATTCACACCAACCATCAAACCATTCACCTAGATATGATAGAAGCAAGTTTTAGGGTTTCAAGAAGCACATAATTAAGTTATCTCAAATATACCAGTTATTTCCCTACAATGACTACCAAAACAAGTTTTGTGACTAAAAGATGATGATTATGGCAAACTAATACCTTGGTACTTAAGCAAGACTAGCATGACGTTGAAGTATAATCTATAAATAGTAAGGTTACCATTATAGTCTCTAGGTTGAGAAGGATTATGTGATTCAAGTGTCCAAAGGACGATGTAATAATATTACTGTTGATATCTGAATATGCAAATCCGAACTCTATATATATCACACTAGTCCATAATCACGCTAGTGCACATAGTGTAAATATAGATAAAATATCGACCGTATGTATGAATAATAAAGAGAAAGACTCAGATATTAATAATTATCAGAGTACGACCTTATGGTCAAGTTTACAACTTACTAGCCTAAAGGGTATAAAAAACTAGCAGTGGAAAACAGAAATAAGCATGGTAGTCACTCGATATGCCCACAGGCAATCGACTAGGAAGCGAAGTTCTAATCCACGAAGTCATCGAAGTATTCTCCTTCTGGTATCTCCTACTGATATGATTCTTCTTCTTTAACTGAGTAACAGTAGGTATAAAGCCATGAGTACATTGATACCCAACAAGTCGTTTGTAACAATTATGCAATATAATATACAAGACTTACCAATTAATGGCTGAAAAGTTACTTTGCAGAAAGCAATAACATAAAGTAAATACAGTAAATAGATTGGAAGCAAACTTTAAAGGAATTGATAGCAAATAAATAACCAAAGGAGTTGAAAAAAACACTTATGAACTAACCATTCACAAGTTGCTCCACAAGTGAACTAAACATTCACTTTCCAAATTTAACAAATCCAAGTCTTTATAAAATCTCTACCTTTTGTGTGAAATTATCGAGCATTGTCCATAACCGGAGACACGACTATTTGAATAGTTGTACACTCTTGCCCAAATGGAAACCAATTTTGTATAACCAACACCAATAACACACCAATGTCATGGAACTCAAATTTTATAATTGTGATACAACCACATTTCAATATCTCATTAAGTCAAATTAACTAATTGATCTCACGTGATGATGAGCCCAACGTAACTATAAGCATGGCTAAGCAAATTAATCGTACAGTCAATGTTACAACTAATATGGTATCATTAAATAATTTTTCTTTCTATAGTGACAATGGAATTATGGTATTCAATTTATCAAGTGAGAGATCAATCGAATTGGATAATAACTACTAGGTATAAGAGTTTGTAATAAAATAGCAATACATGGTAATTTAACATAAAAAATAAATAAATAGTTTAAAAACTAGGTTCAATATGATCAAATGACATGACTTACCTTGTCGTTGCTCAGTTATGAATTCTTGATCTTTAGTGGTGCTCCCGCTCTTTCGAAGATGTGATCTAACAAGAGAAAACAAAAAAGGTATTAAATAAATTCAAATAAAATTAAAATAAACTCCAAAAACTTAGAAACTAGAATTAAAAGATAGAACTTGATTTTAGATGAATTTAGAAAAAAGAACAGGGTCAAGCAGAGCTAGGACGAAGGAGAACGGGCTCTTGAAAAATTAAATTTAAAAAAATACTAGAAAATAAAATTTTCTACTATGCTGTGGATTCGGTGCATGAAATAGCGAGTCTGTTGTAGACTCGATGTATGGAACAGTGCACAGGCGACTGGGCTTACTGATGTGGCAGTGACGTGGCGTGACACGTGGCTGACAGGTAGGGCTAACGTGGTCCTAGGGCTGACATGGCACACTGATGTAAACTGACACATGGCATACTGACATGGCACTCGGGACGGCTCAGGCGCTGACGTGACACCTATGTGGCAAGACATGTGGCAAAACATGGCATCTAGGGCTTGCATGGCGTCTGACGTGGCTGCAAACACGGCTAGAACTGGGTCATGAGTCTAGAAAACAGTATTATCGACACGTAGGACCCACGGGTTAGTCACTCGGTGCACCATGTACCAGGTCTATGGAGAAGCCGAAGGGACATGCGGGTGCGGTGCGATCTGGCATTAGTGCTAACATTGGTGAGCGCGTAGACCGAGGTGGTGGGCTCGCATACCGAGGGGTAGCACGACGACGAGTCCACAGTGAAGCGAGGCGAGGTGGCTGCTGGTCAGCGGGAAGATGACGGTGGCGGCTGGCCACATGGTGAGTAAGCACTCATCGACAGGGATTGACGAGGCGGCGATGCTCGGTGGTGAAGGACGGCTGCGGTGCGGTGAAGCGACCACTTCGACTGTGCGTGCTCGTTGGCAAAAATGGAGTAGCCGGAGACGAAGGTGACGGCGGCAATGCATGACAGGACAACGGTAGAGCGTCGACACGGCTGGCGAGGATGACGCCGTTGTGGGGTGCGAAAGGCAAGGCGACGACATGGCTTATAAGCATAGAAGTCGAGATGACCGTGTCATGCACAGCATGGATGCCGAGATGGCGGCGAAGTTGAAGTCCCGAAGGGAGACGGCGATGAACAGTAGCCGGACTGTCAGATGTGCAACACAGGACAGGCTCGAGAGAACAGATGATTGAGGGTAGACTGCACAGTGCACGACCTCTCCGATGGCTGTCACGTGCCAACGGATGAGATCCAGCTGCTGAGGTGAAGCACGATCGGATGGCCAATTCGTGGCTAGGGCAAGATCGAATAGTTGAGGCTAATTCAGCCGAATGAACAATAATGGGCTTGGCCTGTTACTATTTTTTGGATTTTTGGGGGATTTTTCTATTTTAAAAATTCAAATAAAATCAAATAAGCTCTAGAAAATAGCAAATAAATCCAAAAAAGCATAGATAATTCCTTGAGACACAAGGAGCCCAAATAAAAAACTTTTAGCAAATATTAATATTTATTTTAGTCATATTAAATCCTTTTAATTTATAAAAATTTAATTTAATTTTGTATTAAATTCTAGAAAGTCCAAATGGTGAATTTTATTTTAAAAACTTTCAATAAACTTTGAATTTTATTTTAAGAGGTTTCAATAAACTCTGAAAAACAGGATGTTACAAACCTCTCCCTTAAATGGAATCTCGACCCCAAGATTCTGGATCACAAAGAAAATAGGTTTGGAAACTCGACTCGATGATCCTTCTCGTGCTCCCAGGTGGTTTCCTCTTCAGAATGATTGCTCCACTGGACTTTGCAAAAATAGACAACCTTGCTCCTGGTCGTACGCTCTGACACTTCTAAGATTTTGACAGTGTGCTCTTTGTAAGACAAATTCTCCTGAAGATCAACGGCTTCCATTAGCACTGCTTCCTATGGTATTGGCAGACACTTCTTCAAGTGAGACACATGAAAGACATCATGTATCCCGTTGAAGATCGTAGGTAACTTCAATTGGTAAGCAACTTACCCTATACGCTTCAGTATCTTGAACGGCAACACATACCTTGGTGCAAGCTTTTCTTTCATTTGGAACCTCTTAACACCATTGAATGGCATGATCCTGAGATACACGTAATCGTCTGGCGCAAAGCTCAACTCTCGACGTCGAGTATCCGCATAACTTTTTTACCTAACCTAAGTAGTTCTTAACCTCTCCTAGATTAACTAAACGTTTTTCTTTGCTTCTTTTAAACAATCTGGCCCAAAGACTTTTCTTTCTCCTGTATCCTTCCAATTGAGAGGGGTTCTGCATTTTCTGCCATACAGAGCTTCAAATGGTGATATTTGCAAACTGGACTAGTAACTGTTGTTGTATAAGAACTCTACGAAAGGCAAACAACTATCTCACTTAGCTCTATGGTCTAACATATAAGCTCTTAGCATGTACTCAAGAATCTGGTTCACACGCTCACTCTGACCATCGGTCTAGAGACGGTATGTTGTACTGAAATTCAGATGAGTACTCATAGCTTCATGGAAACTCTCCTAAAATTGTGAAGTAAAATGCGATCCACGATCTGATACTATCTTTGTAGGCACTCCATGGAGATTCATAATTTTTGACATGTATAGTTCTACTAACTTATGACCTATATAGGTTGTCTTGACTGGGATAAAAATGAGTAACATTTGTCAAACATTCCACAATTACCCAAATAGAATCAAAACCTTTCTTGGTCTTAGGCAATCCTATAATAAAGTCCATGCCTACTTCTTCCCACTTCCACTTGAGAATCTTCAGCGGTTATAGCAAACTTGCTAGCCTTTGATACTCAGCTTTCACTCTTTGACACACATCACAACGTGCAACATACTCTGCTATCTCACACTTCATACCTGGCTACCAATATTTATTCTTGATATCCTGATACATCTTGGTACTACCCGGATGGATCGAGTATAATGACTTATGAGCTTTCTTGAGCAACAACTTCTTCAACTCCTTTTTATTTGGCACACACAAGTGTCCCTTGAACTACAAGGTACCTTTGTCATCCTCTATAAATCCTGATGAATTACCCTTACTCATGTCTTGATCTGCTAAATATTTTCATTCTCTACCAATGCTTGACGAATCTAACCATCTAAAGTTAGTTGTAACTACATTGTGGCCAGGAATTTTTCCTCAACCAAATCCAGGCTAAGCATTTGAAATTTCTTATGCAAAACTGGCTGACTTTTCTTGATCATCACTGTATTGTAAAAAATATTTCAACTCAAAGCATATGCTACCACATTGGCCTTTCCTAGGTGGTAATAACTTTCGACATTATAATCTTTTATCAATTCTAACCATCTTCTTTGCTTAAGATTAAGATTGGCATGGGTGAAAATATACTTCAAACCCTTATGACTCTGTAGATTTTACAACGGCTATCCATGAGATAATGACACCAAATTTTTAGGCCATGCACTATGGTTGCTAGCTCCAAATCATATATAGGATAATTCTATTCATGTGGCCTCAACTAACACGAAGCATAAGCTACCACTCTTTTGCATTGCATCAACATACATCTCAAACCTTTGTAGGAAGCATCGCAATAGATCCTAAAATCCTTGTTAGTATGTAGCAATACTAGCACTGAGGCTGTAGTCAAGTACTCCTTTAATTTCTAAAAACTCTTCTCACATTTTAGCGACCAAACAAATTTCTTTTTTTCTTTAACAACTGTGTAAGTGGCCTTACTATACTGAAAAAACCTTCGATGAAGCGATGACAATCACCTGCTATTTCAAGAAAACTCCTGACTTGCGTCACTAACGACGGTGACTTCTAATCAAGCACATCCTTTATTTTTTCGGGGTCAACTGTAGCTCCCCCTCCTGACATGACATGGCCTAGGAAAGCAACTTTCTTTATTCAAAACTCACACTTGCTGAACTTGGCATATAACTTATGTTCTCTTCGTGCTCTTTCGTGCTCTTCGTTCTCTTTCTCATTTTTAGAGTAAATTAGAATATCATCAATGAACATGATGATAAATTTGTCCAAATATGCTATGAACACATTGTTCACTATGTACATAAAATAAGCTAGAACATTGATTAAACCAAAGGACATCATTGTAAACTCATACAGACCATATCGAGTTGAGAAAGCTGTCTTAGGTATATCCTCTTATCGAATTTTCATCTGATGGTATCCTGACCTCAAGTTAATCTTGGAGAAAACTCTAGTTCCTTTCAGCTGATCAAACAAGTCATCGATCCTGGGTAAATGATACTTATTCTTGATAGTGACCTCACTGAGTGCTCGGTAATCCACACATATATGCTGACTGTCATCCTTTTTCTTGACGAACAACATTAACGCCCTCTATGCAGATGAACTAGGTCTGACATAACTTTTGTCCAAGAGCTCTTAAATTTACTTCTTCAATCCTGCTAATTGTTAGCAGGCATCTAGTACGGCCTCTTGAAAATCGGCGAAGTAACAGGTACTAGTTCAATAAAAAACTCAACTTCTCGGTCAGGTGGCATTATGGGAAGATCATCCAAAAATACATCAGGATGCTGTCTGACAACTGGCATATTCTCTAACAAGATTCCCTTACCCTCGCAAACCATAAACTTTTTTGGCTGACTCATGCTGGCTGCAGATTTAACTTTTCTTCATCTGAACTGGTCAAGGTAGCAGTTCTGTTCCCACAATCCAACACTGCATGCTTCTTAAGCTAATCCATTCCCAAAATCATATCTAAAAATTGGATATCCAATACAACAAGATCGGTGATGAACTCTACTCCTTGAATGGCTATTTAACTCAAGGACAACCTAGGTTTGTACTCAACTCGGAGCCTAGGGATTGAACCAAAGAACAAGTCCAATAACAACAGTTTTCAACCATTGCTGTAAGGCAAAATTGTGAGAAACAAATGAATGTGAAGCTCCAGAATCAAACAAAATTGTAGCAAAATCTGAATTGACTAGGAACTTACCAATCACAACCTCTGACACTACTTGGGCCTCTTCTTTGGTAACATTGTTCACTTGTTCTCGCATAGCTGATGGTGGTACTTGACTGACCTGGCCTGACACTTGGGGTGCTCCACATCCTGATCCTAAAGCAAGGTTCCGATCTAGTGTAGCTTCAAGATTGAAATGGACTAGCGTCGGGGCTTGCCTCTGAGGTCACTTACTGGCTTAGTGTCCTTGCTTATGACACTCATAACATGTGATTGATGCTGTAGAGTTGGTATTATTCTGTTGCTGATTGCTTGAATCAATAGGATGTGGTCTCGACCAAAATTAACGGGGTGCTGATGTAGGAGTCCAGAATCCTGACTGTGGTGATACACGAGCTAGCTGGTAAGTGCTGAAATGAGCCTTCCGGGACTGATGCAGCTGAGATGCTTGTTGCATCATTCTCCTCTTGCGTGACTCTTCTAGCTCATGGTGGTTTTTTTCAATGAGCATTGTTTTGTCCACTATGTTCTGAAAACTGATGTAATCATTGCCCATAATTTAAACTTTAAATCCTGGGTTTAATCCTTTCTTGAACCTCTTTTGACAAGCATCATCTATGGCAATATCCTCAGGTGTATAGTGAGCTAGCTAAGTGAATTTATTGAGATATTCACTCATTGATATATTCTTTTATTGCAATTCATGAAATTCCTCCATTTCAATCACCCCATCCAAGATTTGGTCTTGACGAAATGCTACTGTGAACTCTGCCCAAGTGATGTTATCTTGATCCTCATGAGTGGTGCAGTAGTTCTCCCACCATTCTACGGCAGCGTAGAGCACTTTTTCGCGATCAGTACACTAAGCAAGGTTCAACTTCTTCTCTACTAAACGAAGCCAATCATCCGCCTCCAAGGGCTTGAAATATGGGGAGTAGGTGGGCGGTCTCATCCTCATGAATTCGACGAACTTTGACTATTGTCAAGCTGGCTGAGGTGCAACTGCTTCCTAATTCTATCGATTCATTATTGCATTCATGTTTTGCATGATCGTGTTCATCAATTGAGTCTAGGTTGCCATGAACTAACTTAGGACTGAATCCATTTCCATTGGAGTTTCTTGCAATCCTTCAGTTGATGGATTTGCATTACTATTTCCTGAATCTTGATTCATCTGACCATGTCTAGCTGAGTTCCGGGTATCAACTATCTTTTCACTACTCTGAAAGGAAACACAATTACTGATAACTGACTTCATCGGCTCAAAAAGGTGAGAGGAAAAAGCACAGGTAACAGATAAACTCATCTAAGGGGATCTCTAATGGTAGACCTAGACTAAGCAAACACTTAGCTAAGAGGCTAACAAAATAAGCGATTCAATTAGTCAAATAAAGGTTTTGACAAGACTGCAATATAATGCTTTTAAGGGTAAGACTGCAGCTCACATCACAAGCTATTGCAAATAAAAAATCAAAATGTTCTACTCATATTTTCTAAACTATACAAGAGTCTAATCTAAGGCTCCCACTCGGGTCCTGCTAAGTAGGGCTCGCTTGACTCTTCCTCTGAGTCACTATAGAATACCCATGAGTTACAGACTTGCGGTGATTGCTCTCTGGCTACGGTTGGAATGAAATGCCAAAGATACTCCTGACGGTTGCCTGCTATGCATTGCCTCTCCTTCGAGTTTGGCAGCGTGGGTAAAGGTACAAGTACTAGCAACTGCGGTTGAGATTCCTCCATGGCACCCTCCTACTCTACTACACTGCGAGTAGCTACATATTGCTCTTTGAACTTTCGAATAAGTTTGTGCATGCTGATCTTGTATAGCTTGAAGAGATGTCGACCAGCCTTATACGCAGCTCGTTGCACGAACCACTCTCCACAAGCACCAGTGCACTTTAAACTATGGTGTAGAACTTGGTTGTCAATTCTTGCGATGAAGTATAACTGGGTGATGCATCCAATACGATGGCCCTTTAACTTCTCATCCTTGGTTAAGTAAATGGACGACCTCTTTAATCCAAGACTCTACAACAAAACTCAGAGAAGTTCTCACCATTCTTCAGTCTAGCTGTAGGAAGTTTGAGACATCTAAGGCATTATAAAGGAAAGAAGTCAGTTTAAGGAATTGAAAAAACAAATTTTTGAATAAGGCAAAATGTAAGAACCTTAAAAAGGATGAAAGAGAATAGACACAGTACTAAATATCCAATTTGGTTGGTTTGATTTAGAAAATAGATTTTGAAATTTTGCTAAGATGACCATACTAACTACAGCTTTGTCCTATAGTCGAATGGCTCTAGTACCAACTCTGTCGCGACCTAAATATGTAAATCTGGACTCTTTGTGTATACCGTATTAGTTTAGAATCATACTAGTGCACATAGTGTAAACATAGATGAAATATTGACCATATACACGAATAATAAAGTGAAAGACTCAAATATTAATAATTATCAGAGTACGATCTTATAGCTAAGCTTACAACTTACTAGCCTGAAGGGCTTAAGAAACTAACAGCAGAAAATAGAAATAAGTATGGTAGCCACTCGATGTACCCACATGCAATCGACTAGGAAATGAAGTCCTAATCTGCGAAGTCATCAGTATCCTCTTTCTGGTATGTCCTGCTAATATGGTTCTTCTTCTTCTTCAACTAAGCAACAGTAGGTATAAAGCCAAGAGTACATTGGTACTCAGGAAGTCGTTTGTAACAATTATGCAATATAAAATACAAGGATTATCAATTAATGGCTAAAAGATTACTTTGCAGAAAGCAATAACTTAAAGTAAATATAATAAATAGATTGAAAGCGAAGTTTAAAGGAATTGATAGTAAATAATTAACCAAAGGAATTGAATAAACTACTTATGAACTAACCATTCATAAGTTGCTCAACTAGTGAACTAACCATTCACAAGTTGCTCCACTAATAAACTAACCATTTACTTTTCAAATTTAACGAAATCAAGTTTCTATGAAATCTCTACCCTTTGTGTAAAATCATTAAGCATGGTCTATAATCGAGGACATGGCTATTTGAATAATTTTACACTCTGCAAAGGTTGCATAACTGTACTCATACGATGTGATTTCCTCTACATATCAGAAAATCACAACAAGACCTTTACAATATTCAACCTCAACTAAATTCCACACGCTAGGATTTCGCATCACACCCCCTTGCGCCTCATAGAAATCAGCAACCATATTCATCACAATGGAGAGACTGAAATTGAAATATCACAAATTAATCAGTCAGGTCTATCCCATACTAAACATATGGTTTACACAGTAAGACTTAGATCAATGACACATAAAATTAAGCCCTTAAATATTACCTAGACAAGACATTCACATCCCTCAAAGTGAATCCACACTTCCTCCTTTACTGTACGATCACTCACCTAAATAAAAACCAATTTTGCATAACCAACATCAATGACACACTACTGTCATGGTACTTAAATTTTATAACTATAGCTACAACCACGGATCAATATCTCATTAAGTCAAATTAACTAATTGATCTCATGTGATGATGAGCCTAATATAACTATAAGTATGGCTAAGAAAATTAATTGTACAACCCATATGATAACTAGTATGGCATCACTAAATAATTTTCTATCCTCTAGTGACAATGAAATTATGGTATTCAATTTATCAAGTGAGGGATTAATCGAATTAGAAAATTACTACCAGGTATAAGAGTTTATAATAAAATATCAATACATGATAATTTAAAACAAAATAATAAATAAATAGATTAAAAAACTAGGTTCAACATGATCAAAGGACATGACTTGCCTTGACCATGCTCAGTTATGAATTCTTGATCTTCTGATGGTGCTTCCGCTCCTTTGAAGACGCGATCTAACGAGAGAGAAAATAAATAAGACACAAAATAAATTCAAATAAACTCTAAAAACTTCAAAACTAGAACCAAAAGACAGAGCTCAATTTTAGATGAATTTAGAAAAAAGAATAGGGTCAATCGAAGTTAGGACGAAGGAGAACAAACTATGGCTCAGTGTATGGAACAGTGCACGGGTGACTGGGCTTACTGACGTGATGGCTAGGGTTGACATGATAGTGATATGGCATGACACGTGGCTAACAAGTGGCAAGTAGGGCTGATGTAGCACTAACTCATGGCGCTAGCATCAACGTAGCACACTAATGTAGACTGACACATGGCATGTTGATGTGGTATGCTGATGTGGCACCCATGTGGCAAGACATGTGGTGACATGTGGCATCTAGGGCTTGCGTGGCATCTGATGTGGCTGCTGACTTGGCTAGAACTGGCTCACGAGTGTACAAAATAGTGTTACCGACATGTGGGACCTACGGGTCAGTGACTCGGTGCACCATGGACCAGGTCTATGGAGAAGCCGATGGGACGTGTGGGCACGGTGCGATCTGGCACGATGGGACAATGGTGGAGCATCGACACGGATGGCGGGGGTGTGGCTTATAAGAATGGAAGTCGAGGTGACCGTGTTGTGCATAGCACAGACACCGAGACAGCGGTAAAGTCGAAATCTCGGAGGGAGACGGCAATGAACAGTGGCTTGGCCGTCATATGTGCGACACACGACAAGCTCAAGAGAACGGACGGCTAAGGGCATACCGCACAGATGCACAGTGCACGGCCTCTCCGATGGCGGACACGTGTGAAAAGACAATATCCGATTGCTGAGGTGAAGCACAGTCGAATGGCCGACATGTGGCTAGAGCAAGATCAGACAGCTGAGGCTAATTGGACTGCATGAACAGTAATTGGCTCGGCCTGTTATCGTTTTTAGGATTTTTGGGGATTTTCTATTTTAGAAATTCAAATAAAATCAAATGAGTTCTAGAAAATAGAAAATAAATCCAAAATTCACAAAAAAAAATCCTTGAGACACAAGGAAGTCAAATAAAATACTTTCAGCAAATATTAATGTTTATTTTAGTCATATTAAATCTTTTTAATTTCTAAAAATTCTATTTAAGCTTTTATTAAATTCCAAAAAATTCAAATAGTGAATTTTATTTTAAAAGCTTCCAAGAAACTCTAAAAAATAGGATGTTACAATTACAATACCAAGTAGGCATATATATACTCTTAAGTTTAATATACATTTACATAACAAATAATAGCATACAATTTGATAATGTAAACAAACATAAATTTGCATAAAATGTAGATCCAATATGATCAAAATATTGACTCATATAATTCACAAGTAGGGTGGTCTTGAAAGTCTTGTTGCGGCTCAAATTGCGGCTCTTCAGCATCCTCGTACTCTATTCGAAGGAACGCAACGAATAAGCAAATAAATCCTCAAGCCACAAATAAATTTAAATAAAAGTCCAAACAAGCTCAAAACTAAATGATTTTATTGGCATTAGATAAGTTTTGAATTTAGACTAATTTAGAAACAAATTTTATTAAATTTGGAGTTAAAATGAGTGAGAACGAGCTCTCCAAATTTTGAATTTTGATTAAATCCAAAAATTGATATAGGAGAAAGGGTACACTCTCACTAACAGGTGGGGCCCACTAGATTTTATTTAATTTTTGAATTATTTTTCATTGAAAAAGCTCATTAAGACTAACAGCTGGGTCCTACGGGATTTTAAATAAATTATGATTTATTTCTTACAGGAAAAATGTGAGAGGCTAACAGGTGGGACCTATTTAGTGTACAAACTGTAAGGGGGCCCACTTGTTAGTGGCTGACCCAAATTTAATAGGTTTAAAAGAGGGTTAACAGCCGACAAGGCACATACGTCATATAGTTGAGTTATTAACTTAATGCGTGGGGGCGCATGTCAACGAGGCTTAACGAAAACCAAAGATAGTTAAGAGACTAATTAATGATGTATTTAAACCCTAACTGCCATGCTATGGTACCTTTCCCTTCTCACTGCGAGGAGACAAGCATGTCGCCGATGAGAGGAGGGACGACGGTCGGAGGCGAGGCCGAAAATGGACCCCTCGTGCCGAATCGAACCTAGGGATTAGCTGGCATGGGCTAAATCGAAGGCTATGGTGGCCGGTGGCAAAGTTAGGTGGCACCAGAATTGGGAGCACGACACCATGGTTCTACATAACATTAGGAGCTAATTACTTGCTAGAGAAGCAACATGGGGCGTAGGGAGGCATACCAGAAGCAACGGCAAGGCTCAGGGAAGCTCGGTGTGGGCTGGCGGCATAGCATCAAAGCGGCAGAGGAGGAAGCAAGGCTTCAGCGGAGCCAGGGTGATTGGCGGTTTGAACTGGCGGTGTGGTTGGTTTCATGGCGTCGCAACGGCGCTCGGAGTCGATGGGTGGTAGAGATAGCCGGAGTTGGGGAAGATGGCCGATCCAACGAGCAATAAAGGAAGAAAAGATGATTAGGCATGGTGAGAGAGAGAGAGAAATGGAAGGGCTCAATGGAGCTCAAGGCTTACCAAGGCGGCCTGTAGACGACGACGGCCAAGGGGAAGCTTGACGGTGGTGGTGGTGGACTTGACTGGAGTGCAGCACGACCAAGGCGAGGGAGTACTGGGGAGTGCTGAGGAGGTTTGTGAGTCCACGACATGGTTTATATAGCCAAGTTGGGAGAGCTGGCTGTTGGTGTGGTAATTAGGGTTACGCGACAGCTGAGGTGGTGAAGCCAGCGGAGAACCGGGGTAGGACGGCACGGGACAGGCGAGGAGGACGGTGTGTTACCAATTTGAGGGATTCCTAGACACGCAGCACATGGGGCTAATGGGAACGGCTCGAACGTGACGCGGCGCAGCGAGAAACCAGGGAGAGTGGAGGGAGCTCCAAGCGAGGGGGATGTGACGGTGAAGTAGGGTTGGGACGGCGCACAATAGACGAGGAGGATGACGCGCTGGCAAGGCAGGTTTCGACGCAGTTGGGCTGGCATGGGTCGGCTAGGCTAGGCCAGAGGTCTAGTGGGCCAAGAAAAGGGTGGAGGAGAGGTTGGGCTTGGCCCAACAAGATCTGAATTTGACAAATTGACTTTGATTTTGAATTTCCAAGTTGAAACTGAAATTTGATTTTATCTCAAAATGAATTGAATTTTGAACTACGAGCAAAGGTTTACATCCTCTCCAAATGGGATGTTCCAGTATTTGAAGGGGAAATAAGTGCCCTCATACCTGTCAAGCAAGCTGAGCAGAGATGCGTAGGCCACAACTGTACGTGTTGTACTTTCCCCTCCCCACCCCCTGGGGGCGGTTGTCTTTCGGCATGGACGCTGTCCGGCCCGTGTTGCGCTGTTGCGCCGCGTGCCTGCTACGTCGCGCTGAACGTCCAATACCCCGGCTGTGCGGTCCACGGTGACAGCCGAAACCACTACGAGCTCACCGCCGAGGAGCGATACGAGGTGATCTAGGCCAACCTAAACGCCCTCAAACCTCTCCAGGTCGGCCTCACCATTCGCTCCGATGATCGATGAAACTTCACCTGGGAGTTCAACCTGTGTTACTTTGACATAGCCTCCGCCGACCCACCCCAAGTCCATCACATACCTCACTGACCATGGAGTCAACTTCAGCAAGCTCCCCTGGGCCATCCGCTGGCTGCTCTGGAGCTCCGACCTACTCAATGCCTGGCCGTCATGGGCCACGTTCGCAGGCATGTACCATGTCACCTATTTTGCGAAGATCATACTCGACAAGAAGCTCCCCACGGACGTTGATGCCTTCACAAAGATGCACGACTACAGAAACACAATTAGTAGACACCATATCACAGACGGTTTTGTGAAACCGTCTGTGATCTATACTATCACAGACGGTTTTAATTTAGAGACCGTCTGTGTTGTTGGTAGCGGGAAAAGGAGTATCATAGACGGTTCTTACCGATGAACTGTCTGTGATACTAGAATATCACAGATGATTTTTAATAAAAAACCATCTGCGATAATTTCAGGTTATCACAGACAGTTTTTTATTAAAAACTGTTTGTGATAATATGAAATTATCACAGACGGTTTTTCATTAAAAATCGTCTGTGATATTCAGTACGATAGACTGTTTTTGTTGAAAACCGTCTGTGATAATCCGACTATGTATTTATTGCGCCGTTTAGAACCGCATTTGTCTTCATTTCGATCCAGATCTAGCCGGTGCTGCAGCTCGAGGAGGTAAGGCTTTCAGGCCATTTAATTTGGTGGATGGGGGCTTATTTGGCAGAAGATTTTTGAAAATTCATCAGGTTCTTGGTTGCTCAAGATATGGTTAGTAATAAAATTTATTTTTCATTGCATCAAAATTTAGATATAACTTTCAGTGACTGTTACTAATTGAAGGTGGTTTGCATCTACTTGACCATACATGATCAATTCCCGTCAGGTGGGAGGCCAAATTTGTCAAAACTGTTGTCTATAAGTAGTTCCTCGATCGCTGGAGAAATAGCTGATGTGTTTATAATATGAATTAAGCTAGCAAAGCCTCAATGCATGTGGTATATATGTAGTAATAATTAATTAATTTTAAATACTAAGTTGTTATATATATGCATAACGTAGGACCGAAGCTAGATGTATGCCGCGAACCGTGTGAGTGAAGAGTATATTAATGGCGTGTTTGCTTTTGCAAGAGCTGTTGATGAGGATATGTTGAATAAGAGGGTGGAATATATGTACTGTCCATGCACTGGCTGTGATAATTTCAAAATGTTTAAGAACCGAGAGCAGGTTGAAGCGCACTTGATTCGAAGGGGTTTCAAAAGGGGGTATACGTGTTGGACCAGTCATGGCGAAGTCAATGATATGCCGTCGGATGACATCGTCGATGAAGTCAATGATATGACGCTAGATGAAATCGTCGATAAAGTCAATGATATGCCGCCGGATGATGTTGATTGTGGATCGGATTCGGATAGGCTGCACAATGACAATCTGGATTAGATGCTTCGCGATGTAGAAGAGAACTATGATGAGAGAGTATGTTAAATTTCGAGGCTTGATGAGGACTCAGAGAAACCTTTGTTCACATGCTGCAGGTCAAAGTACACGAGGTTGTCAGCCGTGTTTGAACTGTTGAAATTGAAGGCAAGTAATGGTTGGTCCGACAAGAGTTTCACGGCGCTGCTAGGTATTTTAGTGGACATGCTTTTAGAGGGAAATGAGTTGACTAAAACCACGTATAAAGCCAAAAAGGTTCTAGAAAGAGTATATGCATGTCCGAACGACTGTATCCTCTACCGTAAAGAGTATACAAACATGCATGTATGTCCAGTGTGCAATGCATCCCGATACAAACGTAACAATCAATCAGATAATGGCGAGGGAACAAAGGTGAAGAAATGACCTCCTGCTAAGATGGCATGGTACTTTCCTCTAATTCCCCGTTTGAAGTGGTTTTTTACAAATCCAAAGGAGGTAAAACTACTGCGTTGGCACTTGGACGAGCGCAAGAAGGATGAAATGCTAAGACACCTTGCTGATTCCGCCCAATAGAGAAACATCGATAGGACTATAAGGTTTGGACTTTGGTGCAAAACCGAGGAATATAAGGTTTGGAATGAATCTTTTCAGTAGCATGAGCAGCCGACATAGCACTGCGTCCGTGACTCTCTGCATCTATAATCTTCCTCCTTGGTTGTGTATGAAGCAAAAATATATTTTGCTGTCGATACTTATCTAAGGGCCAAAGCAACCTGAAAATGATATTGATGTGTACCTAGCACCGTTGGTGGAAGATCTAAAAGTACTATGGAGCGATGGGGTATAGATATGGGATGCATACAAAGAAGAGAACTTCACTTTGCGCTCCTTACTGTTCTGCACCATAAATAATTATCCTGCCCTTGCTAACCTGTCGGGTCAGAGTACAAAATATGCCAAAGCTTGTACTCACTACTTAAATGGTACCGAGAGTGTGTGACAGAAACACTCACGCAAAACCGTGTACATGCGTCACCGCCGGTTCCTTCGGAGGGCCCATCCATACCGTAAGATGAAGAAACAATTTGACGGAGAGAAGGAGGACGGTTCAGCTCCAAGGCACTAAGCGGAAGAAAGATTTATAATTTGGTTAAGAATTTAGATGTTGTCCTCGGAAAGGGACGTAAATTGAGAGCTCATGAAAAGAACATGTAAAGGAATAGATCAATATTTTGGGACTTACCTTATTGAGAGTACTTAGATGTTCGGCACTGCATCAATGTCATACACGTAGAGAAGAATGTATGTGATATCTTGATTGGTCTCTTACTGAACATTCGTGATAAAACAAAAGACAGTGTCAACACACGGCTTGATTTGGTTGATATGGATATCAGGCCAAAGTTAGCACCACAAAAGCATATTATGAACGAACGTACCTTCCCCCTGCATATTACATTCTGTCCAAGGCCGAGAAAATAAAACTATGCTAGTGCTTGCATGGTGTAAAAGTTCCGTCTGGTTACTCTGGCAACATGAAGAAACTTGTTTCGATGCAAGATTTGAAATTAAATGGCATGAAGTCTCATAATTGTCATGTGCTGATGACACAGATGCTCCCTATTGCAATTCAAAATATTTTGCCGATCAAAGTCCGAGAGACAATGGACTAGATGCTCTGAAGAACGAGGTGGTGATGACTCTATGTCATCTTGAGATGTATTTTCCTTCTTCATTTTTTGATATCATAGTCCATCTCATTGTTCACGTTGTGTGGGAGATAAAAATATGCGGGCTCGTATTCCTATATAGCATGTACCCATTTGAGAGATTCATATGAATTCTCAAGTCCTATGTACGGAATCGATCTCGGTCAGAGGGCAGCATCGTCGAAGGTTAGGCAAGCGAATAGGTCATTGAGTTTTGTGTCGATTATATGGCTCAGATTAAACCGATAGGTGTGCCTCAATCTCGTCATGAGGGGAGGCTCAAGGGTATCAGAACTATCGGAAGGAAAGCAATTACTCCAGATATGGACGTGTATGCTCAAACCCATTTCACGGTCTTGCAACACATAACTGAAATAGCCCCTTATGTCGACCAGCATAAGGATGTGCTTCAGAAACAGAATCCGAAGCGGCCGGATGTTTGGATCATAAGACAACACAATAGTCGGTTCAACCAATGGTTGAAGGAGCAAATCGCTAGGAGCTCGCTAAGTGAGATGCTGACATGGTTGGCAAAAAGGTCAACATTTATAGTTGTGACATGGCAATGATATGATATAAATAGATACACATTCTATACACAGGCTCAGGATATAAAGAGCACTAACCAGAACAGCGGTGTCCGCATAGATGCGTTTAGAACCGATGGGTTGAGAAACTCATACTATGGGTTCATAAAAGAGATTTTGGAGCTTGACTACGTGGTTTTCAATATCCTCTTATTTCGGTGTCGTTGGGTGCGTCTTCCACAGGTGAAGGTTGACAAGTACGGTGTCACTACCGTGGACATTCAACGTGTCGAATACAAAGATGAACCATTCGTACTCGCTAATCAGGTTGTTCAAGTTTTCTATGTAACCGACCCGGCAAATAAGAAACGCCATGTAGTTCTTCATGAAAAAAGGAGAATTATCGGAGTAGAGAATGTAGTGGACGAGGACGAATACAATAAATTTGACGAGTTACCTCTTTTTGAAAATGGCATAAGGGTCGACGACGAACAACATGACGAAACTAGTTACATACGCGTTGATCATCATAAAGAGCTAATTTTTAAAGGAAATAAATAAGTGCTATGAGAATGTGCGATATATATGTGGGCATTTGTATTTATGTATATAACAATGCATGTATGTGATGTATAAGTGAATTTGTATTTATGTATATAACAATGTATGTGTGTGATGTATTAGTGAATTTGTATTTATGCATATGTGAAAATATGTGATATATAGGTGAATTTTGACAATGAGTCATACATATGTATCTCTATGTTCATTAGGCTGTTGTAAAGAAATACACTCTTTGAGGTCTTCTTATAGTGCCTACTGGTTGGCGTAGGTAATAACTCCAGTGTGTGGGAAGCAAAGGGCTTATTACAGATGGTTCTAAACTAGAACCATCTGTGATATCGTTATCACAGACGGTTCTAGTTTAGAACCATCTGTAATAATCCTTCCTATATATACCCTCGAGCTAGGGTTTTACGCGTACACTACAGTTATTAGCTATACCAACCCAGAGACATAACGTCGTCACTCTCCCGATCGAGCCCGTCGCCGCCTCCGTCCCCCGAGCCCATCGCCGGCCGCCTTCCCCGAGCCTGTCACCGGCCGCCTAGCTTTCCCGAGCCCATCGTCGGCTGCCTTCCCCAAGCCCGTCGCCTCCTCCGGTCCCTGAGCCCGGTGCCCTCCTCCTTCCCAAGCCCGGCGTCGCCTCCCTCGACTCCGGTAGTTTTGTTCATGACTTTGAGTACTTGAGCTAGCTTATGATAGTTGAATTCATGACTTTGAGTGCTTGAGCTAGCTTATGATAGTTGGATTCATGACTTTGAGTACTTGAGCTTATGATAGTTGGATTCATGACTTTGAGTACTTGAATATATGTATATGTTTTTGGGCAGCTTCTGTATATGTTTCTGTTGAATATATATATACTTGAGCTTATGATAGTTGGGTTCATGACTTTGAGCTAATGAACATATCTTTTTGGGCAGCTTCTGTATATGCTTCTGTAGTTGTTTCATGTAATTGTTGTTTTTTCATAAATCTTACTGTTATGAATATATGTTACTTGTTCTTAAATTTTACGTGTTGTTGTTGTTTCTATATATGTTATTAGTGTTAAATCTGACTTGCAGTTGTTTCTATTCATGTTACTGTTAAATCTTACTTGTTGTAGTTGTTTTTGTTCATGTTTCAGTTAAAGCATACTGTTATGAATATATAATTCTTTCATGAATACATATACTTATGAATATATGTACTTTCATGTAATTCCATATTGATATATATATATATATATATATATATATATATATATATATATACTTATGAATATATGTACTTTTCATATTGATATATATATATACTACATTGTGCTTACTTTTCGTATATGAGAAGGCCAACATGTCATCCGCGCATTCTTCAACATCATCGGTGGATGCGTCCGCTCCAAAATTAAAACGCCAAGGAAGAGAACTATCGAAAAAGCTTGAGGGTCGATTTACCATCACAGAGGTTGATGGATCTGGAACCCCTCTCCATCCTCGCCGAGCAGTGTGCACATTTCGAAGAATGGTCGAAATAGTTGCACGAGAACGAATTGAGATCACATTCGATTCGTTGAAGACCGTGACAGAGACTCGGAAACATGAGCTGCTGACAGAAATTTTTGTATCGTTCGAGATCCTAGAAGAACAACACGACTCCATGCAACGACATACCTTGCTAGCGGCATGCAAAGCATAGAAGCAATTCAAGAGCATACTTGTCAAGCAGTATGTAGAGAAGGATCTAATGCCCTTTCATAAGTATCCATTCCTAAAACCACAACGGGAAGAGTTTAAGATGATGAAGATGACCGATGATTTTAGAAGTGCAAGCGCGGTGCACAAGGCCCTCCAGGGAAAAAACACACACCTCCACAGACTCAGCACAGCTGGGTATGCGGGTAAAATCCCACAGTGGAGGAATGAGGACAAACAGGCAATCCTGCAGGACATCGCCCCGCTATTTGCCACGATCCTGGATAAGCGCGCTCGAAATTGGATTAGAGCGAGGTCATCCACCACGTCGTCGAGGAACATCTTCTTCCGAAACCATGCAGACCAGGAAGTGTCCCACCGCCTGGTAAAATATCGAACTACATAGCTTGTAATTACTCCACAATTCGTAGGAAGTTAAATGACAGGTCGAGCTCTTGCAAGAAGCACTGAGTGTATAATCTTTACAGGGATCATTCCAGACAACTAGGGAGAAAGATATACTCTCCGTGGCCCTAGGAAAAAAGGAGCACCCGGGTTGTACGAGAGGCCTTGGGCTTTATGTTCTTTGGAAATATGGTTTCTCACATGACTTTGAATTGTATCAAACTACGAAGAGAACCAAAACCGAGCGTGATGCACGGGTACGAGAGGAGATCAAAGCATCTCTTATAGAGGAGCTAGCTGATTACGTCAGAGATGAGATGCGAAGATTTACAGAAAATCAGCAGGCCGCCGCTGCTCCTGTGCTAGTCAGCGTGCTAGTCAGCCCCCCAACCGTCGGAGTAGCTGCGCGTCCAATCCTACGACGAAAAGCGAGGTCAGATTTCCTGTGGACAATATCCTGGTAATAATTATTATCTCTGGAATGCTTGATCCGTTGATAGGCCTATTAGAGTAGCTAATTTTGTATCATTATGTAGGAGTCTACGAAGTGCAAGCTCCAAGTGAGATATGCCTCCATTCCCTTATGCGCTGCTTGGGGGCAGGCATATCCATCTGGTCACAGGGCCAGGGTGCACGATGCACCTTTAACACCAGGTTTCAGAAAAGTTAATGTGGATGGTGTGCATGCTAATTTCGAGGTCATCCCACTCCCGAAGCCCCGCAATGACGAGCTCGTGAATCTAGGGCAAGCCATTAGAACATTCATCCAGTGGCTTAAAAGCGACATCTGCTTAGAGACTTCTTCACCGATGGCAGGTCCACAAGGGTAATCCGAATCAGAGCTACATGCACTGGTGCCATCTCCACAAGGCCTATCTGCACCACCGCAACCTACACCGGTGCCATGTCCATGGGTGCTATTCCCGGTGAAGCAACTTGCACCGGTGCTACCTGTACAGTTGACTACCATGAAGTCGACTTACAGCCGAGGCAGCAGGGGCAAATCAAAGAAGATCGATGATGATATTCCGTACCTGCCATTGACCCGCAAATTCATGCTAGACGAGCCACTGATCGTCCCGGCAGAGCGCCTCCTAACCCTAGGCTTTAGTTGCAAGAAATTACACTTTTGGTATATGGAACAGGCTAATAAGCCACAGGAAGAACGACGCTCAGGTATCATTGTTAAATTCAGGTCGAATCATTTACAGTACGAAGTTCATGATTGTGTCTTCGCGGTGACCTTTGATGATTTGTTTGATCTTTTCACGCTCAACGCTCTTGATGCCTCACTCGTTCGATGCTAGATGCTATAAGTATGTACAATCACAGTCTTCGTTTATGTCATACCGATAAATGTCATATATAATTTGTTGCTTTTGTGTGTATATATATAGACACATAGTTACTAAAGCTAGATCACCCAAATCATCAGTTGGTTTCCTGGACCCACACTTGGTCGCCATGCATACCATCAACGAGGATGCATCCTTCGTTGAGAGATACATTACAACAGCACTGCTGGCTCACCACGATAAGGAATATGTACTTATGCCCTACAATCAAGTATTCCAATAGATTTTAATTGTAATTATACCAAAATGAAAAAAGGCAATATACCTTGATTATTTAAGTAAGAACAAAACTGACTACATAGTTATCGGTCAATTATTTGATAGGTAAGTATATTTTCTCTATTCATATATATATTGTACTCTTTCTTTTCTTCCGAATGACTAAGCTAACTTTTTGAATCACGTAGGTTGTTCGCCACGTACATTGCAAAGGCATGTGGCTCGACGGAAGGGGCCAACGGCCTGAAACATGTTCGAAAATTTTTGGTATTTGCTAGTACACATTAATTAATCCTATACAACACTTGATAGTAATGCCTCTTGAATTAACACATTCTATTTTTTGCTGAGCCACTAGTAGCCGTCGGGCAATACGTGTGGATTCTACATTTGCCACCATATGAAACTACTCCTCAATTCCTCGAAAATCACCAATCCTAATGTTTGTTAATCTTCCCATAATTATTTCATACTTATCAGGTTATATATATACACACATTGATATTCCTATCGACAGGCTGTGCCCATCCCTACAACTGTGTTGCAACAGCTCGACCTTGTAGGGATTCGAGAAGAGTGCGCATTCTTTTTGCTGGCTAGAGTCATGAACTCAGATGGAGAGTTCCACAACGTAGAATAATTTTTTATTACTCTATCACTCTGAAATCGAGGTCTCACGAAAGGAACAAATCCATAATCAATGAACTTGTCAGGCTGCATAAGCAATACTCGGATGGCGATTGTCTATTTATGATGGAAGAAAAGACATGTTACCTTCTAAGTGCAAATGCAATATAGATCTTTTTATTGGTCTATCACTCCGGAATCGAGTTCTCGCGAAAAGAACAGATCCATAATCGATGAACTTATCTGGCTGCATAAGCTACCAATGCTTGGATTGGCGATTGTCTGTTTATGATGGAAGAAAAAGCATGTTTGGGATAAGATTAACATTAATTGTAATTGTGTATTTGTTAATGGATATTTTATTTTATTTCAATCAATTGATTTGCAAAATGGATGTTTTATGTTTGTGAAATGAATTGAAATGTGAATTGGATGTATATATGTATATATTGATCTGCTTGTTTCAGAGGGCATGGCTAGCATTTTCTGAGGCTAGCCAATAAATACAAATAGATTTAGGGGTAGAAAAATATATCATAGACGGTTTTTAACTAAAATCGTCTATGATAGTTGATAATAACAGAAGGTTTTTAACTCAAAACCGTTTGTGATATTTACACCACAGACGGTTCTAAAACCGTTGATATTTATATATCACAGACGGTTTTTAGTTAAAAACCATCTGTGATGACCTCGTATTATTACTGACCCATCAATTCAAACGGCTCACGAAACTGTCTGTGATGACGTTTTTCGATCGTCTGTAATACGGTTTTCTATAGTAGTGACGGTGTGCGCGCTCCTCAGGTCTTATGATGTGTATGACGTGAAGTGGCTGGCGAGGGAGCACGATCACGGATGTAGGACATGCTCAAGGATGTCGCGAAGCAGCTCGGCGGCGTGTCGCTGGAGGAAGGGGCTCCGGAGCTTGCCAGAAGCACGGATCAAGTATACCGAGAGGATTCCGCCGGAGGAAGGGGCTCCGGAGCTTGCCAGAAGCTTGGATCAAGTATACCGAGAGGATTTTAATGTAGTAGTAAGCTTCTAATCAATCAATACTTATGTCTACATTTGTCATTTAACTAAAACACTTCTTAGTGATGGATTTAGATTTATTTGGCATTTTTGACCCTCTAAAGCACGATTTTACACCAAGCCATATTCCGATCCTTACCATAGGCCACGATCGTTTTCGAGTTTCCCTATACATGCAAAGACCAAAACAATAACTATTTTCAGCACAAGTTCTTTTCAATTTAACTGATATGAATCTAGACACACCACACACTCAAATAACACTATTAAGTAATTTTATCAATTATTCATTATCACAAATATTCTTAACTTAACCAAATAATCGAACACAATCCAACGTTTCTACCATTCTTTTCTGGTTGTCGTACATGAGAGTTTCTTCCGTCACCTCTTTGTCAAATTAGAACTGTTCAAGAAAAGATAAACTTAACGTGGTTATATATATATAATACTTTTTACTCTCAGGTACAATTATTCCCATATGTAATATACCTTCTAAACAAACTTAAAATACTTATTTATCGCTTTAAATATACTTGTATACTAATTATAAGATACTTAATACGAACCATACGAAAAAATTGCAAGGAAGTACATAGTTTTTAGCATATTTTGTAAATACCTTTATATATGTACATAAAAAAGAGTATGTCTATATATATGTATATATATATATATATACCATCTCTGAAAAATTGTACATACCACTATATACTTTTAAATACTCATATACTACGCGTACCACTACTGTAGAAATCATCATCACAGACGATTCAAAAACGTCATCACAGACGATTTTTTGAACCGTCTGAATTTATCGGTCAGTGATAATACGAGGTCATCACAGACGGCTTTCGAATCGTTTGTGGTGTAAATATAACATATGGTTTTTGTGAAAGTGATAATCACAGATGATTTTTAACGACAAATATCACAGACGGTTTTTAGTTACAAACCGTCTGTGATACTGTATGTGATTATCACTTTCATAGACGGTTTTTAACTAAAAACTGTATGTGATATTCTTTTGTACCCCTAAATCTATTTATGTTTATTGGCTAGCCTCAGGAAATTCTAGCCATGCTCTCTGAAATAAGCAGATCAACATGTATATGTATACATACAATTCACATCTCAATTCATTTCACAAACATAAAACATCCAATTCACATCTCAATTTATTTCACTAACATAAAACATCCATTTGGCAAATCAATTAATTGAAATGAAATAAAATATCCATTAACAAATACACAATTACAAAATATCTATTGTATTTGCACTTAGATGGTAGCATTGTATTTTTTATTGCTCTATCACTCCGGAAGTGAGGTCTCGTGAAAGGAATAGATCCATAATCAACGAACTTGTTAGGCTACACAATCAATACTTGCATGGTGCATGATTGCCATCCAAGTATTGCTTGTGCAGCCTGACAAGTCGTTGATTATGGATTGTTCCTTTCGCGAGACCTCGATTCCGGAGTGATAGAGCAATAAAAAATCATTCTTTGTTGTGGAACTCTCCTTCTGAGTTTATAACTTCAGCCATCAAAAAGTACGTGCACTCTCCTCGAATTTGTGCAAGGTCGGTCTGTTACAATACAGTTGTCGGGATGGACGTAGCCTGTCGATAGGAATATCAATGTGCGTAAATATATAACCTGATAAGTATGAAATAATTATGGAAATATTGACAAACCTTTGCATGGGTGATCCTCGAGGAATCGAGGAGTATTCTCATATGGTGACAAACGTAGAATTCACATGTGTTGCCCTGCGTTTGCTGGTGGCACTGTAAAAAATAGAATATGTTAATTCAAGAGGCATTACTACCAACTGTTGCATAGGATTAATTAATGTGTACTAGTGAATACCGCAAATTTTTTAACATGTTTCAGGCTATTGGTCCCTTGCGTCGAGAGACCTGCCTTTTCAACGTATAGGACGAACGACCTACGTGATTCAAAAAAGTTATCTTTAGTCATTCGGAAGGAAAGAAAGAATACAATATAGTTATATATGGAGAAAATGCACTTACCTATCAATAAATTGGCTGCTAACTATGTAGTCGGTGTTATTCTTACTTAGGGAAACAAGGTATATTGCCTTGTTCTATTTTGGTACAATTACTATCAAAATCTAATGGAACTCCTGATTGTACGGCATAAGTTTGTATTCCTTATCGTGGTAAGCCAGCAGTGCTGCTGTAATGTACCTCTCGATGAAGGATGCATCATCGGTGATAGTACGTATGGCGACCAAGTGTGGGTCCAGGAAACCAACCGATGATTTGGATAATCCAGCTTCAGTCAGTATGAATCTATATATGTACACATGAAAGCAACAAATTATATATGATATTTATCGGTGTGACATGAACAGAAACTGTGATTGAACACACTTACAGCATCCAGCATCGAATGTGTGAGGCATCAAGAGCGTTGAGAGTGTAAAGATCGAATAAATCTTCAAAGATCACCACGAAGACACAATCCTGAATGTTGTGTTGTAAATGATTCGGCCTGAATTTGACAGTGATACCTGAGCGTCATTCTTCCTGTGGCTTATTGGCCTGTGCTATATACCAATTATGCAATGTCTGGCAACTAAGTCCTAGGAGTACGAGACGCTCTTTCGAAACGATCAGGGTCACCTATCACGAATTTGCGGGCCAATGGCAAGTACGAGATATCATCATCAGTCTTCTTGGATTTGCCCTTGCTGCCCCTGCTACCTCGGCTGTAGATCGACTGTAAAGGTAGCATCGGTGGAAGTTGTTGCACCGGGAATAGCTCCCATGAACTAAACACCGGTGCAGGTAGTGGTGGTGAAGATAGGCCTTGTGGAGATAGCACCAGTGTGTGTAGCTCTGGTTCGGATTACCCTTCTGGACCTGCCACCGGTGAAGTAGCCTCTAGGCAGATGTCGCTTTTGGGCCACTGGATGAAGGTTCCAATGGCTTACCCTAGAGTCAGCAGCTCGTCGTTGAGGGGCTTCAGTAGCGGGATGACCTCAAAATTGACATGCACACCATCCACATTCACTTTTTCGAAGCCTGGCGCTAAAAGTGTACCGTGCACCAAGGCCCTGGGACCGGAAGGATATGCCTGGCCCCAAGCAGTGCACAAGGCAACGGAGGCATATCTCACTTGGAGCTTGCACTTCATAGGCTCTAGGATGTCATCCACAGGAAATCTGGCCTCACTTTCCGTCGTAGGATTGGACGCACAGCTACTCCGACGGTTGAGGGGCTGGCTAGCACAGGAGCAGCGACGGTGGCCTGCTGATTTTCTGTAAATCTTCGTATCTCATCTCTGACGTAATCAGCAAGCTCCTCTCTAATAGATGTCTTGATCTCCTCTCGTAGCCATGCCTCGGCTTTGTTCTTCTTCTTACTCCGATACAATTCGGAGTTATCTGAGAAACCATGTTTCCAAGGAGCATAAAGCCTGAGGCCTCTCGTACGACCCAGGTGCTCCTTATTTCCAAGGGCCACGGAGAGTATATCTCTCTCCCTACTCGCCTGGAAGGATCCTTGGGAAGATTCTACACTCAGTGCATTCAAGCGGTGGGACACTTCCTGATCTGCAGGGTTCCGAAAGGATATGTCCCCCGACGACGTGGTAGATGACCTCTCTCTAATCCAATTTTGAGCGCGCTCATCCGGGATCATGGCAAATGGCGGAGCGGTGTCCCGTAGAATTGCCTGTTCGTCCTCCTGCCAGCACTGCTAGATTTTACCCGCATACCCAGCTGTGCCGAGTCTGTGGGTGTGTGTGTTTTTTTCCTAGAGGGCATTGTGTGCCGCACTTACACTTCTAAAATCTTTGGTCATCTTAATCGCCTTAAACTCTTTCCATTGTGGTTCCAGGATTGGGTATTTATGAAAGGGCGTTAGATCCTTCTCCATAAATTGCTTGACAAGCACGCTCTTGTAGTTCTTCCATGCTTTGCACACCGCTAGCAAGGCATGTCGTTGCACAGAGTCGTGATGTTCCTCTGAGATCTCAAACGATGCAAAAATCTTTGTCAGCAGCTCATGTTTTCGAGTCTCACTCACGCTCTTCCACGAATCGAATGTGATCTCAATTCGTTCTCGTGCAACTATTCCAATCGTTCTTCGAAATACGGCGGCTGCTCGGCAAGGAAGGAGAGGGGTCCTAGATCCATCAACCTCTGTGATGGTAAATCGGCACTTAGGCTTTTTCGATAGTTCTCTTCCTTGGTGTTTTGATTTTGGAGCCGACACATCCGTCGATGATGTTGAAGAATGCGCGGATAACATGTTGGCCTTCTCATATATGAAAGCAAGATTTAACATATATTTATATGTATATATATTCATAAGTAACATATATTCATAAGTTAAAAAAACAAAGCAAGAGTTATCAAGAGTTTTAATAAGCCAAGTATATGAATATAAAAAGTACATATATGAATATGAAATTTAATTTTAATTATTGCTCTTAGAAGGCTAGTTACACAAGAAATATTCTTGTTTGTGTCCATACAACAGATATCAATCTTATATATATATATATATATATATATATATATATATATATATATATATATATATATATATATATATATATATATATATATATATATGATTGTAGATTAGACCTTGAGCTTTATTTTCAAACTTAGCTATTAAAGTAAGCAATCAGACCATGAGCAAAATACGATAACCAGTATGCTTAAACTGAATCAAGATTAAACAATGTATATATGTATGTATATAACTCAATAAGAATCAAATACACAGCTCAGTTAATGATCAGATCAAACAGCTAATGACAAACTCAAGGTCTATCTACCATCACATCTATATATATAAACTCAGTTGTATGCCTTCATCATAGAGCTAGGTCCATCTACCATCACTTTAGTCATATGACACCTTTAGGTTTGGTTGCTAATTAGCTGTATAGAAGGCAAATTAGTCAACTAAACATTTAGTGATAAGATGTTAACAACAAGTCTTACTTTTGTTATAAGCTATATAGGTAATTAAGTATGAGTCGTGGAGTTTTAGAGTTGTTGTGCTCAAATTATATCCTTAAACCTTTTGCTCTTTACTACGTGTACATCTAGTGATGTTGCTGCCATATGATGGCATGGTTGGAAGTTGTCAAGGTGAAACAATATATTATATGAATTATGAGCACAATGTAGATAGAGAGCACCTTGGGATATATACTAAAAGCACAATGTAGCATATATATACTAAAAGCACAATGTAGCACCTCGGGACGGCGGTGTCGGGCTTAGGAAGGCGGCGTCGAGCTCGGGTCGGTAGCGTCGGGCTCAGGACGACGGTGTCGGGATCGGGGGCGGTGGCGTCGGGCTCGGGACAGCGGCATCAGGCTCGGGGATGGCGGCGTCGGTCTCGAGAAGGCGGCAGCGACGGGCTCAATCAGGAGAGCAAGACAAGTGCTGGTTGGTGCGCTATAACTGCAGTGTACGCGCAAAACCCTAGCTTTCGGGTATTTATAGAAGGCTTATTACTGACGATTCTATTTTAGAACCGTCTGTGATATCTTTATCACAGACGGTTCTCAACTAAGAATCACCTGTAATAAGAAATATCACAGACGGTTCTTAACTAAGAACTGTCTGTGATAAGAAATACTAAAAACCGTCTGTGATATTTCTTATCACAGACGGTTCTTAGTTAAGAACCGTCTATGATAAGAAATATCACCGACGGTTTTTAGTTAAGAACCGTCTGTATAAAACGATCACAAACGGTTTGTAACTAAAAACCGTCTGTAATATTTCTTATCACAGACGGTTCGTAGTTGAGAACCGTCTAAAATAAAACCGTCTATAATAAGCCTTTCCTTTCCACGCACTTGAGTTATTACCTACACCAACCAGTAGACACTGTAATAAGAACTCACAGAGTGTATTACTTTACAATGGCCCAGTGTATTTCTTTACAACAGCCCAATGAACAGAGATACATATGTATGACTCATTCTCAAAATTCACCGATATATCACTATTTTTACATATACATAAATGCAAATTCACAAATACATCACACACATGCATTGTTTTATACATAAATGCAAATTCACATATACGTACACATCACATACATACATTGTTATATACATAAATGGAAATGCCCACATATATATCGCACATTCTCATTCCACTTGCTTATTTCCTTTGAAAATTAGCCGTTCATGATGATCAAAGCATATGTAACTAGTTTCGTCACGTTGTTCAACGTCGACCCTTATGCCATTTCCAAAAGGTGGTAACTCATCAAATTGATTGTATTCATCCTCATCCACTACATTCTCTACTCTGATAATTCTCATTTTTCGATAAAGAACTACATAGCGCTTCTTATTTGCCGAGTCGGTTACATAGAAAACTTGAAAAACTTGGTTTGCGAGTACGAATGGTTCGTCTTCGTATCTGACACGTTGGAGGTCAACGGTAGTGACACTATACTTGTCAACCTTCACCTGTGGGAGATGCACCCAACAACAGCGAAATAAGAGAATCTTGAAAACCACATAGTCGAGCTCCCAAATATCTTCTATGAACCCATAGTACGAGTTTCTCAACCCATCGGTACTGAACGCATCTATGCGAACACCGCTGTTCTGGTTAGTGCTCTTTACATCCTAAGCCTGTGTATAAAATGTGTACCCATTTATGTCATATCCTTGCCATGTCACAACTGTAAATGTTGGCCCTTTTGCTTACCATGTCACAACTGTAAATGTTGGCCCTTTTGTCAACCATGTCAGCATCTCACTTGACGAGCTCCTAGCGATTTACTCCTTCAACCATTAGTTGAATCGACTGTTGTGTTATCTCATGATCCAAACATCTGGCTGCTCCGAATTCTGTTGCCGAAGCACATCCTTGTGCTGGTCGACATAAGGGGCCACTTCAGTCATGTGTTGCAAGACCGTAAAATGGGTTTGAGTATACGCGTCCATATCTGGAGTGATTACTTTCCTTCCGATAGTTCCGATACCCTTGAGCCTCCTCTCATGAAGAGCTTAAAGCACACCTATCGGTTCAATCTGAGCCATATAATCGATGTAAAACTCAATGACCTCTTCGCTTGCATAACCTTCGACAATGCTGCCCTCTGGCCTAGACCGATTCCGTACATAGGACTTAAGAATTCCCATGAACCTCTCAAACGGATACATGCTACGTAGAAATACGGACCCACACATTTTTATCTCCCACACAACGTGAACAATGAGATGGACCATGATATCGAAAAACGAAAGAGGGAAATACATCTCAAGATGACATAGAGTCATCACCACCTCGTCCTGCAGAGCATTTAGTCCTTCGGGATTGATGACCTTCTGAATAATTGTGTTAAAAAATAACATAGCCTCATGATTGTCTCTCGGACTTTGATCGGCAAAATATTTCTAATTGCAATAGGGAGTATCTGTGTTATCAGCACATGACAATCATGAGACTTCATGCTATTTAACTTCAAATCTTGCATCGAAACAAGTTTCTTCATGTTGCCGGAGTAACCAGACGGAACTTTGACACCATGCAAACACCATGCATTCTTCTGTTTTCTCGGCCTTGGACAGAGTATAACACGCAGGGGGAAGGTACATTCGTCCATTATCCTTTTCTGTTGGTGCTAACTAAGACCTGATGTCCATATCATCCAAGTCAAGCCGTGATTTGACGCCGTCCTTTGTTTTATCACGAATGTTCAGTAAGAAACCAAGCAAGCTGTCACATACATTCTTCTCTACATGCATGACGTCGATGCAGTGCCGAACATCTAGATACTCCCAATAAGGTAAGTCCCAAAATATTGATCTCTTCTTTCAGATGTTCTTCTCATGAGTCCTCAATTTACGTTCTTTTTCGAGGGCAACATCTAAATCCTTAACCATATTATAAACCTATTTTCTATTTATTTCCGCTTAAATGCCTTGGAGCTGAACCGTCCTTCTTCTTTCCGTCAAATTGTTTCTTCATTTTACGGTATGAGTGATCCCTCCGAAGGAACCAGTGGTGATGCATGTACATGGTTTTGCGTGAATGTTTCAGCCACACACTCTCGGTACCATCTAAATAGTGAGTACAAGTTTTGGCACCTTTTGTACTCTGGTAGGATAATCATTTATGGTGTAGAACAATAAGGAGTACAAAGTGAAGTTCTCTCGTTTGTATGTATCCTATACCTGTACCCCTTCGTTTCACAGTACTTTTAGATCTTTCACCAACGATGCTAGGTACACATCAATATCATTCACAGGTTGCTTTGGCCCTTGGATAAGTATCGACAGCAAAATATACTTTCGCTTCATACACAACCAAGCAGGAAGGTTATAGATGTAGAAAGTTAAGGGCCAAGTACTATGTCGGCTGCTCATGCTACTGAAAGGATTTATTCCATCTGTACTCAATCCAAACCTTATATTCCTCGATTCTGCACCGAAATCTGCAAACCTGTTATCGATGTTTCTCCATTGGGCGGAATCAGCAAGGTGTCTTAGCATTCCATCCTTCTTGCGCTCCTCCGAGTGCCAACGCAGCAGTTTTGCCTCATTTGGATTCGCAAAAAACTACTTCAAACGAGGAATTATATGAAGATATCATGCCACCTTTGCAGGAGGTCCTTTCTTCACCTCTGTTCTCTCGCCATCATCTGATTGATTGTTACGTTTGTATCGGGATACGTTGTACACCGGACATACATGCATGTTTGTATACTATTTACGGTAGAGGATACAGTCATTCGGACATGCATGTATTCTTTCTACTTTCGTTCCCAATGGACAAAGAACCTTCTTGGCTTTATACATGATTTTAGGCAATTCATTTCCCTCCGGAAGCATGTCCACTGAAAGAACTAGCAGCGCCGTGAAACTCTTGTTGGACCAACTGTTGCTTGCCTTCAATTTCAACAGTTCAAGCACAGCTGACAACTTCGTGTACTTTGACCTGCAGCATGTGAACAAAGATTTCTCCGAGTTCTCCATCAAGCCTCGGAATTTAACATACTCTCTCTCATTATAGTTCTCTTCTACATCACGAAGCATCTGATCCAGATTGTCATCGTGTAGCCTATCCGAATCCGAACCACAATCGACATCATCCGACGGCATATCACTGACTTCACCGGCGATGTCATCCGGTGGCATATCATTGACTTCATCGGCGATATCAGCCGACGGCATATTATTGACTTCGCCATGACTGGTCCAACACGTATACCCATTTTTGAAACCCCTCCGAATCAAGTGCGCTTCAATCTACTCTCGATTCTTAAACATCTTTAAATTCTCGTAGTCAGTGCATGGATAATACATATATTCCACCCCCTTATTCAACATATCCTCCTCGGTAGCTCTTGTAAAAGCAGACACGTCATTAATGTACTCTTAACTCACACGGCTTACAGTATACATTCAGCTCCGGTCCTATATTAATTATGCATATATATAACAACTTCATTAGCATTAAAAACCACATGCATTGAAGCTAGCTAAATCTAAATTAGCTAGATCTTCAAAGTATATATATATATATAATAATTACCGAAAATTAGCTAGATCTAAATTTTGATGCAACGAAAAATAAATTTCATTACTAACCATATCTAGGGCAACCAAGAACTTGATGAATCTTCAAAGCTCTCCTGCCAAATAAGCCTTCTCCCACCAAATTAAATGGCCTAAAAGCCTTGCCGCCTCCAGCTACAGCACCGGCTAGATCTGGATCAAAATGAAGACAGATGCGGTTCTGACGCGCGCAATAAATACCTAGGCAGATTATCACAGACGATTTTTAACAAAACTCGTCTATGGTAATGAAATATCACATACAGTTTTTAATATAAAACCGTCTATGATATTGCAGATTATCATAGACGATTTTTAACAAAAAATCGTCTGTGATATTGGAATATCACAGACGGTTTTACCGTCTGTGATATTCCAGTATCACAGACGATTCATCGTTAAGAACCGTCTGTGATACTCCTTTTTTTCTGCCACAAGCACTACAGACGGTCTCCAAATTAAAACCGTCTGTGATAGTGTACATCACAGACGGTTTCACAAAATCGTCTGTGATTTGGCGTCTAGTATTAAGCTTTCTGTGATAGTGTATATACCCTCCGTTACGTGAGATAATCCATATATTGTGAGATATAATATAAGGAGTAATTAGATCTAGGAGTAGAATAAGAGACTTCCCTAGAGAGACTTCCTATATACTTGGGCATCAAGCTAACAGATTAACAAGTTTGACCCACACTGTCATATTTTTCCTCAGCAGAAACGTAATGTCTTGTCTGCTGAAGAAACTGCGAGGAAGGTAACGTTTGAGCAACATTCATCCGCTTGGATGCGGTTTCAAATCTCAAGTGAAAAGGACAAGAATAACTAAAGAAATCGAAACTACATAAGAACAACAGCTCATATTCTACCAAGCCATATTACATCAATAAAGATGTAGTCACTGATTAGCTCAGAGATGACGAATCAACGAGCTTAATTCACTTCTGACTTTACTTCATAAGGCATTTATTTAATGTATTCATTGCAGCTGTCGCCGTGTCAAGAGCTCAAAAACGTTTGTCGCCATGTTTACTTATCGCATTAACTATGCCAAACAGCACATATATATATAACACTCGTTCATGTTCCGAGCTCCGAGTCTGACCTACATGCTACACAGTCTAATCTTGTGCTGATCTTCACCATTGCAAAATAGCCACGGTCCCCACAGTTACACAAATCATGTCCGGCACCGTTCCAGGCAGCGACCAGCCGTCGAGCGGCGCCCCGCCGCGCGAATTGTTCATCTCGTCTGCCGTTTTCCTGTGCACCTTCTTCGCCATCTTCCTCCTCGTCATGGCGCTCGCCTTCTGCTGCTGCCGGAGGAGGGACCCCACCGGCCCGGACCACGCCGCGCGCGGCGGCAGCACTCTCCCTGGCCAATCCGGTGACCCGTTCCCGGTGGAGAGCCTGCCGACCTTTGCTTACGGTCGTCATTCTGTTGGGCTAGGTGGGGCAGCGGACGGCGGACGCGAGTGCGCGGTGTGCCTTGGCGCAGTGCAGGAAGGGGAGATGGTGCGGAGGCTGCCGGCGTGCATGCATGTGTACCACGTGGAGTGCATCGACCGGTGGTTGGCGGCTCACCGGACGTGCCCATTGTGCCGGTCGGAGCTGGATCCGTGCAAGGTGGCGTCCGAGACACAGCCGGCGGCGCAGGAAGATCCCCGTGATCAACTGCCTGTCTAGCGCTGGCTTTGTGCCATCAGGGATGCACGCAATCTGTATGTTATAAAAACATTGATGTGCATAACTTAGAAAACATTGATGTGGTTGATGGTTTTTAGCTCAAAATAAATAGCAGTGTATGAAAAAATTGGTTTTTAGAAAGAGAAAGCGAGCGGTGAGAAAAGTGGGGGAGAGATGCTTGTGCGAGACAAGAATGAGAAGATTGGAGTGCGTGATCCGCCTATGACCCCTTGATTTATCTCTGGAGCGAGACAAAAGTAAGAGAAGTGGAGAGGCTGCTTCGGAAAGTTAGATATTTATATTAGCTTTTGAATTCTCCAAGCAGAAGTCAATTTGATTAAATTTGTTTGGTATTGCAATTTGTTAATTGCTTGTTTTTTTGCTGAATTCTAAGTTAATTATTGTGACCATTGGTTTGTACAGGGATTGTTGATATCAGAATGTGATCTCAATTTTTATTGTAGTTGGCTAGTCTAACCAGCGTTGCCCTATGCTGTGAGGCTGTATATTCAACTCCTGTTAACTACATATTATGCAGGTTTATTTGTTGATCTTAGGCCGGGTTTGATCCCATGATTTCTAGGTCATTAAGTCCTGGAAACTATGCACCATTGCTCAAAATAGATTAGGCCCGAGTATACCACAATCAACTACTTATTTTAAAAAACGTAGTCGATTTTGTGGACCATTTGATTTTGATCCAACAGTCTAAATCTCTCCCCCTCTCCTCATATAAACCCCCCCCCCCCAAAAAAAACATTATTCTCCTCCGCCAGCTCCTCCCTCCCCGCCCTCTCGCCCGTGTCACCTCCCACCACCTCGCCAACACTGCCGCTGGTGCCGGCAAGGCACGCCGGTTATCTCCTCTCCCCACCACTACTCCCACCTCCCTCCCTCCACCCCAAACACATCCTGCATTGCTGTTCTTTATCCTCTCTAGTGATTCGTCCCCACACCACCTCCTTCCTCATCTCCGATGGTTGCCGCTATCTCCTAACCTCTCCAGTACTCGTCGCCCCCATCGACTGCCACCACCCACCGCCCTCCTCCGTCCCGTGGCACTGGTAGAACCACTGCCGTCTCACCACCCCAGTGTTGGTTTGCCACCACCCTGGCCTCCTTCTAAGCCTGGGGGGGCACCTATGAACTTGAATTCTAAATGGGTGAAACCCACGCCCTAATCTATTAACCGTTGCCACCACCATCCACCATCGCTGGAGAGGATGAACCACATGAATTGTGATGCAAGATCCAATGGCGTGGAAATCAACTGCAATTTTTGACATTTTCGATTGCCTGTGAATTAGCAAACCCAATAAAAAATGTACACTTAGCAATAGAGCAAATCTTGTGATCCTGTCAATGGCAAGTCGATGGCCATTCTTTAGGCTCCCTCCACCGTCATCGTTGTGGCAACCACCACTGTACAGTGATGCAACCATATGATGCCATCCAGAGCAGCTAGTACGGTTACCATTGTCATCCTGGCCGACATCATCCCCGTGCTCGTCACCCACTTCGCCTGTGGCCTATGTTACATACTACACCGCTATAGAGACCACAAAACCGCCTGCAATGTCACTCGTAGGAGCTCGCGACAAGCAAGCTGGTGGTGCCGATGACCGTGATCATTCACAACCAAAGACTCGAATTAACAAATGAGAGGCACTGAGGCAGCAACTTTGCAGCAAATTTGAGATAGAGAGAGAGGTGGGGATGGACCTGGAGGAGGGCGGCAATGCCGAACTCAACCTGGGTGATGTTTATGAGCAGCATGATAAGACTACAAGCATGGCCCGGCTAGGAGGAGGCTAGAATCAAAGTTGGAGGGCATGGCCGAAGCTAGCGGCTAGGGGCGGCGCGCGGTGAAATCGGGCGGAGGCGCAGCTAGGGTTGGAACAAATCGAGGAGAATGTGACTAGAGGAACTGGTGGAGGAGGCCTGGAGGCGACAGGGGCATAGTTAAGAAAACCGGACCGGACCGTCGGTTGAACCGGAAAAAACCGGAACCGGGTAGTGCACCGGTTCGGTTTGATTAAAAGATCGTCCACGCAGTCGAACCGGAAAAAACCGGGTGAACCGGTCGGTTTTTAAAAGAACCGGTAGACCGGACGGTTTTCTGTGAACCGAGCGGTTTTTGTGTAGGACAAAAATACCCCAGTTGTGGCTAGGGTTTAAGGGCAAAACTGGAAAACAACGAAAAAATCCCCTCCAATCCACTCAATGCCTCATTCCGTTCCGTGATTCCCGTCATACGCACACGCACTTCACGCCTTCACTCGCGATCTTCACCCGCACCGGTCGCCCTAGTCGCGCGCGCCAAAGCCCCTTGTCGCCGCCGCCGCCCTGCTGGTCGTGGCGGCCTCCTCCTCGCGTCGCCCCGCCCCACCGCCGCTGGGTGGTTGGCCTCGCCGTCTCCACCTTCGCCGCGTCTTGCTCAGCGGCTGGGCGTGATGGGTCCGATACTCCGATGCCGCCTCCTCGCTCGAGCGCTGCCTCGCGGCTTCCGCCTCTGGTACGGGGGCGGCGGCGCCCGCCTCTGGTGCGGGGTGGCGGCGCCCGCCTCCGCCTCCTCGCTCGAGCGCTGCCTTGCCGCCCTTGCGACGTCCGCCTCTGGTGCGTGTCGTCGAGCCGCTCCGGCGGTGCATGAACCGGGCAAGGGATATTCTTGAGGTGAGAGTTCTGTCTCTGCTAATGTGATTGCCAATTTGAGCTTGTCATTGCAATGAAGAAAAGGCGCATCCTTCGTTTGTATCAGGGTGGTTTATTAGTTGCATTTGTATAGAAATGATTTTGACAAAGAAATGCAAATTTGCTATGGGTGTGGGCAATGGGAGATTGCTGCAAAGAAATAGATGTAACTTCAATGTAAATGGTGCTAACTGGCAAATGGCAATAGTGGATTGGAATTAAAGTAGATAGTTATGTGCCAATTATAGTGAAATGTTGACAACATGTACTGGACTAAATAGTCAGTTGTGTGATGCTAATCTTTGCAAGAGGTGATAATATGGCAAAAGTATCCCATGTTCTGGCTAACTTCCATGTCTGCTTGTGAATACTAGTGCTGAACTGCTGATAATTCTACTGCACATGTTGAACCGGCGGTTCACCGGTTGAACCAACGGTCAGACCAGTGAACCGGTGAACCGGTGACTCCACCGGTTCGATCTCCGGTCCGGGTTCAATAACTTTGATTAATGTGTATCGTCTTCATCCTCCGATCGCTACAGTGACCGAATAGGGGAGCAAAAAAGGTAAGCAATTGGCGGCACTGTGGTGGCTTCCGAGGGATTTTAAGGGAATGGATAGGATCAAGGGACTTAGTAGAACCCATATTTGGGTTTGGCGGCAGCCCATTCTCATTGTAGACGACTGGCGGAGAGGGAGTCTTCATGGGGCTTTACCTAGGCACAGAAGCTATGAGTGGGTTAATTGGCAAAGAGGAGGGTCGTTTGAGCATCTTTGGGGCATGAGGAAGACTAAGGTGGTGTCGGCTTGTTCTGTGGAGGTCCATGGGGAGCTGTCCACGGCTAGGTGGCATGGTCGGGCGGAGGAGCTAGGCACCAGTGGGGTAGGGAATTGGAGATGTTACGGTGGGGTTTTGGTGCTGTTTGTGGGGTTATGGAGAAGCTTACGGTGGGGTTTTGGTGCTGTTTGTGGGGTTATGGAGAAGCTATAGACGGAAGTAGTTGAGAAATGGCAGAAGGTTTAATTGAATTGGGAATTTGAGACTTACCGACGGGTGGTAGAGAGGTCGGCGAGCTACGGCCGGTGGGTGAAAGGGGAGGATTGGGATGGAGTTGGGCGCCAATGTGGGTCATGAGGGAGCATAACAGTGCTTTTATAGCCATTGAGAGGCGGTGGGAGCAGTAGGGGGCTCCGCTCGAGAGGGAGCGTGTGGCCAAAGTGGGAGCATGCAGGAGCCTTCAGCTGGGTTTGGTAGGGTGACAGGGAGGTCAGCACGCACCGATAGCGTCTCAGGCTTGGTGTCCCCACACGACTGACGAGGCATGGCAATCAAAAGAAGCGGTTGGTTAGGTCGGCCTTGAGAGGGGACCTGGCAGCGGCAGCAAAATTGAGCTTGTCGGCTTTGGTGCACAGTCAAGGCACAGTTAAATAGAGTGTAAGGGTTGTCAGGCAAGGGTACGGCTAGTTGACCAGGCTCGGTGCGGGGTGTGAGCGGCGGTGGCGACGTTTGGTTGTGGCGGCGGCGAATGGAAGGAAGCCGAGAGGGGGAGAAACAGGGGTGGTGGCGCATTCTTGAAAAGCGCCAAAGACTGGAGCAGGTGCAAGGCTGAAAGAAGAAAGCACAAAATGGCTAGAAACTTCCGAATTGGGAAAGAACTCAAATGAAACCGAAATTTAACAGAAATTCAAAAGGAGTTTGAATTTTTGGGGTGTTTCAAAAATCAACTTAGAGTTAACAAAAAGTAAGGCAACTTACTACACAGATAGCATAACCGAAACTAAAGCTGCAGGTATTTGAACACTTAAACTTGCTTGTGAAACGACCAGTAAATTGAACCGAAGGCAGTACAAGACTGGCTTAGATGAGACCCTAGCTTCCGATTCTTAGCGGCAGATTGAACCATGGGATTGGTCACCTGCAAGAAATGTATATATGTATGTACTAGGTGTGATGATCATCTATGCAGGGGAATAATTGATCATCTACCCTAGTACATACATTTCTTAGTACGGGCATTTTTTGCGGGAATTGATCATTTTTTTTGCCGGATAGTGTTTGTCCATCGCTGTCTACTGGTGGCGATCAGGGACAAGTGAGCTCTGACTTGAGGTTGCTTCCTTGCCTCTGGAACGTGTTTTTAGTTTCCACACAGAGAACTCTGATTATTTTTTTAAAAAAAATGATTATTTGAATTAGGTCCATCCAACAACCTCCTTCACAAAGTTCTGATGTGATCGTCTGCCAAATCTGTATGCCTGGCATTCTTTCAATCGGCTAGTCCTTGTCAATGACACATTAACATAACCCCGAACTTATATAATCTGATAAAATATGTGCCATGTGCCCGGTCAGATGCAGACAAAGGATCTTGCATTCGTTACGAAACCGTACTACTGGCCCTTCCAAACTAATGAAACGAATGGTCGCTCTCGCTTGTGTTAACCACCAGAAAGCGTTTGTTAAGGCCTCAATGATTCAAACAAACCAACCCAATCATCAGTAATGTCCATTTCAGCTCAAAAAACTGCAAAAAGGAGGCAGTGTACGCAACCAGAGAACATAAATTGAACCATGTGTACTTCACTCTGAGCCTATGCAGTGCCCATTTCGAGCTCCTAGCAATAGCATAATGCAATTCGCAATGTCCCCTGACAGTCTCCTCTTCTTCTGCTCCGTCACAGCGTCGTGCGCCGCAGCCTTTGGGCTCTTCTCGCTGTACAAGCACCTCGCGCACCGACGCCATCCCGGCACGGTGCTTCCCACCGGAGACTCGGAGGAGCACCAGCCGCTCACGGTGGCTTCGAGCTCGAGCCTACCCCCGTTCATGTACAACCGGCTTGTCCGGCACAGCGGCAAGGGCGCGAGTTGGACGGAGTGCGCGGTCTGCCTCGGCGTGATTCAGGTCGGCGCCATGGTGAAGCTGCTGCCGGCGTGCGCCCACGTCTATCACGTCGACTGCATCGACTTGTGGCTGTCTTTGCACTCGACGTGTCCACTCTGCCGGTGCAGGGTTAATCACTCAGGAGCTGGGGAGGAGACAACACCGCAGCTTGCTCAACTTTTCCCTGCATAGATGATCATCACACCTGCAAGAAATGTTCATGTAGTAGGATCTTTCTTTTTTCTTTTACTGAACTTTAATATAAACATGCATGTATGCTGATGTATAGAGTGTGGAATCGTGCGTTAGTAAATGTGCATATAGTATTTCATTGAAAATACAAAGCAAATTGACATCTCAATCATCAGCGTTTCATGAATTGCCAGCTTCAGACTATAGATAAGCTCTTCCAGTGTCAACATGTAAGAGAGACAAAATTCAGGGCGTTGCAGCATTCCCGCAGAGCACAATATATACGTCAGTGAAATCACCAATATTCTATAACAGCATTTACATTCGGCAGAAGGATGGACACATAAGACCGAAGCAAAACTGAATCAACTACATGAGACCGAAGAGGGCAGGGAACCCTTTGAATGCTCATTTAAAAGAACAGAAGGAAGAAAGGGAAGTATCAGAGAGGAACTTTTCTCCCTCTCCATAGCTTCCTGAAACAGTGTTTCAACCACAGAGAACAAACTGCATTGCTGCAGCCCAATAGTTTATCATATACTTGCATACAGGAGTTTGATTAAATTCATCAGAAATGTGTAACAACAAACAATGTTACAGATAGAGAGAAGCATAAGAGCAATGACCAGAGGTTGAGTTGCCACGAAGAACTTTGGCTTAAATCTGCACCGGTTGGACCATAGGTAGTCGTTCCTGTGAAGCTGCCATTTTTGGGGGATGCACTGCAGTGGTACAAGTATGGGGTTAATGGTCTGGCATAGACTTGACATATTATTGCATATGTAACTGAAAGAAGAAGTTCACTATGCATGTTTAACATGGGAAAGATTACCCTTAATCAGCACAGTTCCAGTTTCTAAGAACTGAAAATGGGCCAAAGGTTAAAATACCAAGTGGGCGTCTTGAGTAACCTACCAAATAAAAAAAAATTCTTTCATGCAACAAAATGCTGATCATTTTGAAAGAATTTCCAAATTAACTTTGAGTAAGTGTTTAGGAAAAGAACTACAGCAAATGCCTCAGCAACTGTAGCAGATGCATATCACTCTGGTAAAATTTATCTGATGCGTAACTGTGCATATTACTATATATATAGGCATGCATTCTCATCTTAGATCATTCTCAACAATTCAAGGATATCAACGTCATGTTGAAGGATGAATCTGGTGAGTCTTGCAAAAGAGAACAATGAATCTGGACTTATCACACAGTAAAACAGACACACAATTGATCATTTTTAATGTTTATTTACTGAAGTTGTACAACCAGAACATTTAGATGGCACAAGAAAAGGCTGGTATCTTCCAATACATAACATGTTTAAACAATGTGTAATGGATTATATGATAGTAATAAGTTAGCATCAATCCTTTTAACCAGATAATGATCAGCACCAGTTCATGAACTTCTATTTCACATATTAAACAATACAAAATGATCAGCATAATATATTTGGGAGGTGGGGCATGACTCGAGCATTTTTTGGAATATGATCATGGCGGACCATGGGTCACGAAACATGATTCCAACTCATTTTGGTCAATAAAGCAGTAGGTGACCTCAGGTGAGGTCCAAGGACATTATCCAACTCATTTAGGTGGTGACAAACATATTATAGTTTTTATGCAATTATGTTTTCTAACAATACATGTGTATTTAAAATGATGTTTTACAGGGAAAATTGAGGATTGGCCAATCCAATCGTTGGCATTTCAGGATACGCCACTCCATTGCCACACTAACATGTGGCCCCAGGCCTCATGTGTCTGTGAGATATCGAGTGAGCATACCTTACATTTAACTTCTATGTCTTAAGTTTAACTTGCAGTAACAACTAACAAGTACAAAGTTCTTTAAAAAAATATGCAGATATAACAAACAGTAAATATAGTAGTAATGTTCAGCTACACATCCAGCATATGACAAGAAATAGGTTATGTGATAATAACATTTATTAGATCAGTGGAAAAGTATATGTGAACCACTTGGTAAACATCCAGCACCCTTATTCAGTAAACCATCGGAAGCTTTCTATGCTCTCCTAGGAGAACTGTGCACGATCTTTAAAGCAAACAAGAGGACCAGATTAAATGGTGTTTGTTCCAGGATAATTATGTCACATTGAAAAAGTTGATAGTCCTACAGTACTGGTTTGCACAGTGCTGCTCACCATTTTCAAGGCTCACTCGATTAGCACCCAAGGGCAAACGAAGGTGTGCATCCAAACTCTGCATGTTTATTGGTGCACCAATGGGGACCTAAAAGTGGACAAGGTGTAGATGAAGAACAGGTGCACCAAATAGATTTGGGTGGTTGAGCTGATCAGTCAGATTTTTTTTTTTTTGAAAACAGATTGGCCAGAATTAAGACATGATTGTTCTCTTGTTTTTCCTCCCATTTTACTTGTGCTCAAGAGCTCCTCTTTTCTTCTTTTTCATTTTTCAGTTGTTCTGATCTGCTATATTTGTTCCCTTTGTCGCATAGCAGTTTGCATTGGCAATTTTTTCATTGGTTTGCCTGTCTTCGTTTCATGTCGGCTTTGTTTGGCTAATGTTTTTTCTACGGACGAAAAGATAATTAGAAAGCAAGCCAGGCCAAGTTAGCTATTGTGGGTCATGATTCAAACAGAGACAATCCAGCTTGGCTTTGTCACGCCCTGAGGGTAGCAACCTTATAGGATAACTATGGGTGGTGGGAAGCTTCGGCCCCAGCTTCTGTCGAGGTGCCATGGCTTAAGCTTATGACAATGGGTAACTGGAGAAGAGCAATATGCAGGGGGAAGGGAGCATGAGGGGCAGGAGAGATAGAGAGAAATAGAGGGAGGATAATTTGAGATAACTTCTTCCTTCATCTTTGAATAATCTGTCGACTCCCTTAATAAAGATGGAGTGGCCCTAACAAAGTAACAATCGATATCTAAACTCAACTAATCAAATAACTAATCTTATCTCTAGTTGGCTTAAGGCTGAAGCAAATGACTTATCTCCTAAGATTATGCTGCTGCCGAACGACCTGCTGCTGCCTCATCCTTGCCCTTGGCACACCCACTGTATGGTCACCCACACATAATAGGTTTTTTTGATTGAGCGAAGTTGAACCGTATATAGCTCATCCGGGGCTCAGGTCATTTCCACCCATACTCGCGATGTGTCTCAGGATAGTGAACCTAAATCAATTGGGATCATATATTGTGACCCAAGGCCATGTATACATATCATTATCTTGAAATTTGAAAATACTTGTGACATCTCACCTTCAGAAATAGTGCATAAAATGTGTAAACCTCACGCCACAATAGATTCCTGCTTAGTGGTGCACCACTGTGTACCATGATTCTGCAATGCAATCCAGAAGTATCGCATTCCATATATGTACAGTCCCAACCGCGTAGAAGCCCATGCATTCACATGTACCGACTTTATCAAATACCTGATATGATCTCCCATCAAGTTATTGATTTTAAACATCCACAAGGAGGATTTAAATATAATACATTTTTCTGTGTAATTTTGAGATTTGTTAATAGCTGGAAAATTGTTAAGCTTGCAAAAAAAGAAGAAGATATTATACGGTTCATCTCATAGTTGATCTTTTGATGCACGCTATGTTACAATATTGGTGTTGTAGCGTACTTTAGCCGAACTTCTATTTTTAGAGATCTGAATGTTCACTCGCTGGCTGTGAGCTTATGGTGTTTGTCAAAATGATGCGTGCTATACTTCTGAAACACTGACTACATTGCTCCCCCAGACCATCAGAATGGCATGTCCCCTATATAGACATATCAAATTTGAGTGGAAGCAACCCAATTCGAATCCAACTTTTTGGTTCTAAAGAATTTCGAAATGACATATTCAGTTCCTCAAACTATAGGACCAATATATAAAATCTAGGCAGGAAGCCAGAAGATTAAATTGATACTCCAACATAGCGTATACAGGGATAAAAATGGAGTCTAGGCGCAGTGCCCTAACCTGGAAGGAAACACGCAGCTCCCATGACCTGCAAAAACAGGTGGCGGCGGCAGCACCGACGCCACACCGTTACATCTCCGTGTCAAGCATCCAACATTTAACGAAGCAAAATAATACACTTGATAAATTCGAAATCCGAGGATGCTGCGTCATTCACGAGAGGATCCGAGGCCAGTGCTTACTGGGATTGAGAGCGGTGAGCGCGGCGGCGCCGGAGAAGTCGCAGGCGGCGGGGCTGGCGGCGCCACCGGCGCGGAGGAAGTAGTCGTTGAAGGCGTAGGAGGCGTGCGCCTGGAGGTCGGGCGGGTCGTAGCAAGCGCCGCCCTGCTGGATGGCGCGGCAGTCGGAGCCGCCGGCGGGGCCGCACGCCCAGTCGATCGCCGCCTGCAGTGCGCCATCCTGCGCGTTGTTCTTCGCCACGCACCACAGCTGGCCCCCGCTGCTCACCCCCACTCCCGCCCCCGCGGCGCCGCCGACGGCCGCGAGCACGGGGAGGAGGAGGAGGAGGAGGAGGAGGGGGAGAGGCGAGGATGCCGCCATTGGGTTCGCTTGGGTGGCGACGATTTGGGATTCAAATGTTACCGTTGCCTGCTGGAGCAAGGGGAGGGGGACAGCAAGGTCGCGAGCTGAGAAGCGTGACTTCGAGTGGACCGATGTCGCGGTGGAATGTGCGTTGTAGTTGGTGGACGCAGGTAGGGGTGGCCAGATTGGCCGTGCCCACGTGGATCGGACCGCGATATGGCACTGTAGCCTTAGTTCGAGTACGGTATGATCCATCTATCAAACGGACCGAGCCGATATGGTATTGATGGATCGGGCTGCGTCTGAGCCGAGAGGTCGGCACAGCACGGCAGACACGGCAATGGGTGTAAACGGATCGTACCGATACGGCACGCCCGACTCTATATAACCGTTTTTTACACCTTTTCAACCGTTGGGTGTAATAAAATCTAAAAAAATAGCAAACAATTTTAAAAAATAAAATTTTCCTATAAATAGAGGGACATCTGGTCTCTATTTCCCACACCTCAAACCTCACTCTCATATCTCTATTTAGCTGTGAAAAATTCGAAAATGCTTGTAGAAATTTGACAAAATTTGTGAGAAATTTGTGGAAAATTCTGAAAATTCAAAAAACTTCAAGAAATTTTTGGGAGCTACAGAAAAGGTAATAGTACCGTCTTATTTCAATTTTTTCATATTATTTTTTGATTGAATAGTATATTAATCACTTAATTACTATTTTAATTTGCAGTTAATTCAATGGAGAACTATGATTTTTAACTCTCCAAATTCGGCCTCACAGTGGAAAATATGCAATCCTTTCAAGAAGGATATCTATCTGCGGAAGGTCCACCTCCAGAACAAAATGTAGAGACAGAAGAAGCGGCTAGCCCGACGGCGCAGGGTCTAATTGATCTATCTTCTGCTGGCTCAACGAGTGCATCGACAACCCAAAGCACGGGTTCAAAAAGATCAAGAGCTACTACATCAGGAGCCTGGAATGATTTCGACAGGAAGTTCAGGACCGACGAAAATGGAAATTCGGTGAAATATGCTATTTGTTAAATTTGTGGTAATAAATTATCTTCAAAATCTTCAGGTGGGACAGGTCACTTGTAACGGCATGCTGCAAGCTGCAAAAGAAGGCAGAGAATACAACTGCGCCAAACACAACTACAATATAACCCCGACGGCTCGGTACGTAATTGGGAGTACAACCCAGATGTAGCCCGTGAATCCCTTTGTAGATTAATTGTTTTTCAAGATTTACCTTTAAATTTTGGTGAGTCTGTTGCTTTTCAAAAATATATTAGAACTGCTCATAACCCTCGATTTAGTGTTGTATCTAGGTAAACTACAACTAAAGATTTAATTAAATATTATAACAACTATCATAAAAAATTGAAAGAAATGTTAATACTTGTACATTCTCTATTGCTTTGACATCAGACATATGGAGTGGTAGAGCTAGAGAGGATTATATTAGTGTTGTTGCTCATTATGTTAATGATGATTAGGTAATAGAAAAAAGAATTAGAGGATTTAAATTAATTAATATTTCACATAATGCTGAAAATATTGCAGAATACATTATTAAAGTTGTAGAAGATTTTGGCCTCACGGATAAGATTTTTTTCTATAGCTTTAGATAATGCAGCTGCAAACACTAAGGCTATAAAAATTCTTACTCCTTTGTTTAATACTTATGCACAATCTTTTTTACTGCATCAGCATTGTGCTTGTCATATTATTAATCTTACTGTTAAATTTGGTTTAAAAAGATTAAATGCTTGTATTGATTCTTTTAGGGATGAAATTTCATTTATTAATTGTTCTAACCAAAGAATAGTTGCATATAAGAGTTTTTGCGTAGCAATGAATGTCCACCCTAGAAAATTTAGCTTAGACATGCCTGTTAGATGGAATTCTACCTACCTTATGCTTAAACATATATTGTCACATAAGAGCACATTATTTATTTTTCTTCACACACAAGTTCATCAATCTCATAGCTCCTCCAGTAGAACCCAGCTTAGAGACCCTGAACTTACTGAAGACGATTGGACTGTTGGTGAAAAATATTTTCTTTTCTAGAATTTTTTCATAAGGCTACATTTTGTCTTTCTGGAATATACTATCCAACCTCTCCTCTAATTGTTCGTAATATTATTGAAATTGCCACTCACCTAAAAGCTTTTGAAAATGATCCTGTACTTTGAGAAGCTGTAGTTGCCATGAAAACTAAATTTTTAAAAAATTAGAGAAAAATTCCTATTTTATATGCATTTGCCTTTATTTTAGATCCTAGGGCCAAACTCCAAGGATTTACAAATATACTACAACTTTTAAGTGATGCTACAGGTTTAGATTATTGTACATACTACAAAGTAGTTAACGATAAATTATATGAGGTATACAACAAATATAAAAATAAATTTGAGTCTGTGTGTTTGGAAAGACCCTAGGTAATCTCTAGCACCTCTACGGGGACTATGCAATAGGGCAAGATATTTGGTTCTTCCTCTCGCGGTTCTCATGCAAGTACACATCAGTCAAGTGGAGTAAGACGACAAAGCACTGGGGATCTATCAAGCTACCTTAACAGTGACAGCGTCAGCTTTGAGTAAGAGCTGAACATCCTCTCCTGGTAGCAAAACCAGAAAGTAACATATCCGGTACTACCCATATTAGCACAGGATGTGTTGATTATTCCTATCTCTACGGTCTCCTCGGAGTCAGCTTTCAGTCTATCTGGAAGAATAATCGAGGAGCGACAAACAAATCTCTCTAACGAGATGGTCGACATCTTTCTGACCGTTAAAGACTAGGAACAAGCTAAAACAAGACTCCAACATACTGCACAAAATATGGATTTAGAAGAATCTTTTGACAATTTATATTTAGATAACAATGAATAGGATTTTTAATATTTTTCTTCAGATGTACTCACTAGTGAGCTTTATAGACTGTACTCTTTTTTCTTTACCAATGTTTTCTTAAGTTGAATTTTTACTTGGTAAAGTTTTTAACGAGACAGCCATGTAATGTCATTTAACAAGTTAATAAAGCTCATTATATGATTGACAATAATTATCTTGATGATTAACAATGTTTATAATTTTTTTCTACTTTTTTACAATTTTTTTACAATTTTCTACAATTTTTCCTCTATTTAGTACATTTTTCTATAACTTTTTGTTATTTTCGAATTTTCCTCGGCTAAACGGGCCGTGCCGTGCCGGCACGACCCGTTTAGCCGTAACCGTGCCTGTGCCAGCACGGCCCAACCATGGGCCGTGCTTGGGACTGGTCCCCGGCCCGTGAGCCGGCACAGCACGGCCAGTTTAATAGCAGTGCCTAAACTGGTCGTGCCGACCGCGGGCCCATGCTCTGCCAGCCCGGCACGGCCCAGTGGACAGCACTAGACGCAGGAACGTGCTGTGCTTTGCCTAGAATTTTCTCTCTCCTCCTTTTCTTTTTGAGAGAAAGGGAAAAATGGAGATTTTAAATTGTTGTGCCCCATTCAATATTGTTTTTTTGTTGTGTTTGTATTAACTCGGGAACAGTTTATACTTAGGTGGTGTCTAGAGAACACTCAAGTGTTTTTTGTAGTTATGAGAGCTCAGATTTGCGAAAATCTAACGATCCCTTTTTTGGAGGAGAGAATTTTTATGGAGGGGGCAGGAATTTACATGAATCTTTGCGCTCATCTAAGAGTCAAAAATCTAAGTGCTCACGGTCACAAAAAATACTCAAGTGTTGTTTAGCACTTCCCTAATACTTATGGATGGGAGTATGGAAATGTTTACGTATTTAACCTTGTAGCATCGTTTTTTCAATTTTGGCCCTCGAATACTTGTTTTGCAAAAATGAGCCCCTTTCCAAGCAAGGGGCAAGGCAAGCGATACGTAATGGGCCCCTCTCCGAGCTCGAAAGGTGCGGCAAGTGACATATGTCACCTGCCATGCTCTTCTTGCTCGGTAGGCGGGTGGCACGCAGCAATGGACCGAGCAGTGAAGTGACGGCGGGCATGGCGGTGGGTGGGCGTGGCGATGCCGAGCCACCTACTCGGCAAAGACCTGCGAGCGGCGGTGCCGCGAGCACCACCGGCTCGGTAGGCGGCCAGCCGGGCAGGTGCACGCAGGTAGGGGGCCAAGGAGGCCAGTAAAAATGCGTGAATACTCGTGGAAACTAGTAAAACAACGTGTGCTTCCATTTAGAACTTCTACAACGGGTACAAAACATTAATAAGTACATAAACAAGTTCAACCTTCTCAAACTGAAGAGCTGGCATCGAACATAGTACTGGGTCAAGGGTTGCCTGTTGTCCACTTACTCTGGTGCCAAAGTTGGTCCTGAGGGAAGGTCTACCTGTCTGAAGAGCATCATACGACGCGCAAGTCGTATTGTGATCGTTGTCGAGTGGGAACAAGTGCACCGAACAATTGACTGGGCAAAATCTCTTGGGTGATGAACATCTGATGCATATAGTCCTCTGCGTAATTGTTAGCGTCCTATGGAGGAAAACACGTTTCATTAGGCTGACGTAGGGTAGAACTACAATTAAACCCATAATTGCAAGTACTGGTGTCACATGTTGCGCGGACGATGAACCTCCCAGGTATTCCGGTCCACGGTAGCTGGCTACAACAAAGCCCGATGCCATGTAGTTCATGTCGTCCTAATGGACCGTGTAGCTGTCGTATGCCTGATTGTACCACTCGTCACGCTGCCAGAGATAAGGGTGGTCTACAGGTGCGTACGTGCCATACTGCACCTCACAGTCTCAAACAGTGGACTTGATGTTGGTGCCTGCAGTGTCCTATATGTCGGGTTGTCTCCATGACGAGGACGGAAGTAGAGTGGTCCTTTGTCCCCATCCCCCAGCAAGGGTGGTCTAGGGTCGAGCTACCTCTACGACGAAAACGGGAATAGAGCAGTGTCAACGCGAGCGTCCTGCATGAAGATGACATGTCTGAAAAACAATGGGAAAAAGGTATCTTACGAATTGTAGTAGAATATAAAATCATCAAACCTGAGCAGCGTGCTGCACAGATTAGGAATGGTCGAGGCTAGGGGTGCGCCGATGGGCTAGGACGTGCGGACAAAGCTACCGATAGATGATGTAGTGACTCGTCGCTCCCAGGATAAACATGTCGCTAGCACGGCTGCAGCTGATTGCTCCTGAGTGCATGTTTCGCGTCCTCATACATGTTGCGGACAGACCCTAGCAGTCATTCGATCATGCTCAACCATCTGCGGTGTAGTGTGGCTCCACTCTCGGACATGATGCGGCACAGATGATCGACTTGCAACAATGGACGAAACATGCTACGTGTGCATGCTCGAATAGTAGGATACAAGTACGAACTTTAAGTCTTTTACTACTTTGTCTTACCGTGCCACACGGTGTCGGTCTGGGTGGAGTGCTAGTCTGTCGGCATACATGGCCTACATGAGGGGCTGCACAAGGAGACGCATAGTCTGTAACGGGTTCACGGCACATACCACTTCAAGTACAAGCGATACATATCTGGGTCATATGGCCATTGCTCCTACTTGACCTGCGTCCTTGCCAAATGCTCCTAAGCAAGCGTCCACGGGACTTGTGTCTCTATTCACTCATCACTCTCCCACCCCTTCTTCGATTGCCTACGAAAAAAAGGGGTACACAACTATTACTTCAGTGGACAAATAAAGCAGACACGAATGATACACAACAAGGTAACAAATAAATTTACTTATAGATGAATGTGGTAAAGTAGTGGTCGACCCGGTGCTAGTGGCACCTGTTGTGAAGCCTGAACTATGTCATGACTCGTTGGGGGCATACGGCTCCACCATATGAGAGAAGACGAGGTGACAAATCGTGAGTAAGTAGTCCCTATGCTACTCACACTGCTTTGATAGTCCGAAAGGAGCTATCTCGGATATGAACTCTATGGTCCACGCCATCCACATGATGCTACCCTCGTCCAAGGTCTCAAATGTGTTGTGGAAATCTAGGTACACTCGTCGTGGCATCTCCTTGGACCATCCTAGCTCGCTAGTAGTCCAACAAGTACCCATGGTGGGTCCATCCACTGGATCATCACCATTGTCGTCACTATAGAACCACACCTCCAACTGGTACAGTACACTTGCACCTAAAAATATAGCCAACCAATAGGGAAATGCTCCTACGACTGCAACTACAATAAGATGTAGCAACCAGTGAGGTTTGGTACTCCAATGGCACACTGTGAGCCATTGGACAAAGCCTTATAGGTCGCGCACAAAATAGCCGAGCCCTAGCTGTACATCGGGACCTCATCATCATCCTTAGCATTGACTAGGGACTCAGCAATACGGATGTAGCTAGGGTACACCTAGTCTCCTTGAGTCACAGGAAACATAACCCACCCGAATCTGAAGAGCAAGTAAGCCACTAGAGGGACTCATGACACATGTGGGTGTGTCTGCTGGGCATTGATTGTACCACCATAGCCACGAATGTGGCACTTTAGGAGACTTATCTGAAATGGGATGACCAAACCAATGCAACATACATGCCTTTCAGTCAGGTTATCTAGCGGGTGGAAACATGGGACGACCCTGTATTAGCAGATCAGTTAGGTACACAACATTCTACAGGGTGATGGTCATCTTCTCCTACCGAAAGTGAAACGTGTCAGTCTTTGGGCTCCGCTGGTAAATGAGTGTTGATAGAAGCAGCGAGTCTAGCTCGAACGCTAGCCCAATATACATCATCCTTGCTATAGGCAACAACTTATCCCATCGCAGAACTAGAATGTACCGATCATTAAAAGGTTAGTCCTCCCGAGGACCCCAGAGAACAAAGGGGGCGGTCCTTCACCACTCGACCATGTCCGATAACGATGCTAGCCATCTCAACATGGGTCTAGGAACATGCCACCCTTGAGACCGCCACCAGCAGCCATTCTCTGCAGTACAGAAAATAATAAGTTTATGTCAAATGGTGTTAAATACAACTGATCATAACCAAGAATAATCACGCCGCATACGTATGTGCATATTTCCTAAATTGAATTTTTCTTCTTGCGCTAGCTTGCGGTTGTGATTAAATGCACACTAATACTAATTTATTATATTTAGTATTAATTAATTATAATTAGTACTAATTACATATGATTAATGCTAATTAGGCATGCATAGTGCGTTCCAACCCATCATTTTCTGCAGCTTTCTCTAATCGCATGAGAGCAATAAATATATACATGCAGACAAACGTAAAATTATTTTAGTTATTTTTTGGCTTGTATTTTTTCATGTATTTATAATAAATAAACAAGTCTACTTATAAAAACACATCCATCAACTAAACATGGCTGCCTCCATATTACAAAATCGCAGTTACACTAATGAAACGCTAATGATATATTAAGTGTGTTACTCGCATGCGAATGAAGCATACCTTTTTTTCAAAGGTATTCACTCACTCTATAATGCTTCGAACTGTGAAGGATGGTAAATCACAGCTGCACGCTCACTCAGCAGCAAATCGGCCATGCTTCACATTTTATACGCGCGCGCAAGAAGGCAATGCAAATAAAATGAGAATCTAATGTCACATCATGTTGCGTCACATCACTGCATCATGTTGTGTCATTACCCACACGATTCCCTCATGTCAAAAGGCAAACCACGCTCGCTACCCTGTGATTCCTCAGCCTCGTACCCCTTATGCTCCGCACGCGTGCCTACTACCCGCCCACGATTCCCAGTCACCTATCGAGCCGGTGGCACTCGACAGCAACCTACCAAGCAGGGGTGGCTTGGCTAGCTGCTGCCAAGTAGGGGTGGCTTGGCAGTGCCTTAGGCCCACCCGTTGCCATGCCTACCCATTGCCTCCCACGCTCCACCTCGTCACCACACGTTGCCTATCCTGCCGAGCAAGGGGGCATGACAGATGACACATGTCGCCTGTTGTGCCTTCCGTGCTTGGGGAGGGGCTATTATTGCAAAAGTGGGTGTTCAGGGCCAAAATTGAAAAAGCAAATGTTGGTACAGGGCCAAATAAGTGAACAGTTTGGTAGTACAACTATGTTCATATAAGCACTCGTGCTATGGCCAAAAACTATCAATTGCAGCCATAAACCATCAGTTGCTGTCAAAAAAACCGACCTGATAAAAATATGATGGAGCCCCAATAGTTGTTTGGACATAGAAAACATGTGTTAACTCCTATCACAAATTAAGAGGCTTACAAATGTGTCATCGATAAAGACACCCAAGCAATCCACTGCCCATATTTGGTGATGGTGATATTGCAGGTCACACATTGTCGATGGCTACCTTTGCTGCACCTCCATGTATTGACGCTCTCTTATACATTAGCGACTTTTTGATAGCCATATTGGATCTAGATCAATGCAAGAATTGCTTGTAAAAATAAAGATAGTTCTACTCAAGAGATGGGGAGGGATAATTTTTATTTATGCACAACACTTTTCTGATTTGTAGTCATGGCACGATTCAGGAGTAAATTTATTTTGCCGATAGTTTAAGGGTTATCTGATTTTTTCCCTTTTTTTCCTATAGTTTCTACTACTTAAAAAAAGGACTTGTTGGTGGTGTGTTCTCTTCACACCCTTCAACCCCCTGTCCCTCTCTACTGACATGTGGCCCACCATGTCAGCAAACTAACAGAGGGAGTATTATAAAGAGGGAGTTTCTTCGTTCATGCCACCCTCATATGTACACATTCTAAGAGAATAAATCGTGCCTCATTAAAAAACTCTTAAAAAAGGTTGGGTCACTCCTCCGATTGAAAACCGTCTAGCCACACCATTTGAGGCAACCATCACCCTACCTCTCTCTCATGTGCAACCTCCTCATCATGTTCTCTAGATTCCAACCCCTTCCCCTCCGCTCATGTTTTGCACCATCTCAGGCCTCATCCCTCTCCCCTTCCTTTGTGCAGTGCACAATGTGGAGGCATGGCTAGCACAGCGGATGGTGGAGATCGCCCTATGAGGGGATGTCAAAGATGTGGACCGTGGTGACGATGGGGGCGACCTCATGGGAGGGCATAAGAGCAAGGACGCCACTAACAGAGCGGTGGAGACCAAGGTGGGTGAACTTGCGCACGAATTGGATGGTGAAGGCCATGCCAATGAAGGTGGTGGTGAGGAGCGAGACCCATGGGCTCCTAGGTCCCACGTGGTGGAGCTGCACAAAGAGGTTCTGGTAGTGGATGCGCCCTGTGAGGACACAGTGGAAGACTTGGTTCACGAGAATAGTGCTAAGAGCCCCCGCCAGATCGTGTGCGGTGGGGACCGCTTGGAGAAGAGAGGAGATGGGATGTGGGGACGGAGGCGGAGTGGAAGGTGAGAGACCATGTGCGTAGGTGTAGGTCAATTGGTGTGAACAATTAGCAATTAGGATGAGTTGAATCTAAGGTTTTACAAAGGGGTTGCAATTCAAGATAATTCAAGTTGTTGTCGGTAGTACTGGCCATATACCTGTGGTACTACCAAGGTGGTAGTACCAGCATGGTGGTCGCGGTGCTACCGCAAGTAGGGGTGAAAATGGATTGGATAGTTTTTTATCGACCTAGACAATTTTTGAATGCGGATTCTATTGGCTCGAATATTTGTTAGATAGTATCAGATCGAAAAATAAATATGGATTTTCTCTATCGGATATGAATACAGATTCGGTAGCTCACTATCTGTCGAATACAAATATGGATCTGGATTATCCAAATATTCAACGATCCGATATCCGCAGCCTACATCATCTATTTCAGCCCAATCCATTTATATGATATTTTAGTAGCTCACTATACATTAACATATATTAATATATGGAGTTAAAGAAGAAACATTTGCCTATATGAAGAATTCGTGAATATTCTTCATTAATGTTTAGATCACATAAACTAGTTATTTTTTTTGCTCATTTTATGCGTACAATTTAAAGGTTTTCATATTTTGAGAAATATTTGTGATCGTAATCGATTCGATTCATATTTGCTTTGTATTATTATTCGATATTATTCATATTTGTATTCATATCTAGGATATTCGTATCCATATCCGCATCTGTGGAAAAATGTGAAAATGAAATGGCAGAGCCATTATCCATCCGTATTCGATCTGTTTTCACCCCTAACCGCAAGTGTGGTTCGATCAGGAGATAGTTGGTGTTAGCTATTTGCCAGAGTGGGTAGTTTTGAGTGTATCCAGGTGCGGTATGACCAGGCTGTGAACAACGGTACTACTAGAGCGGTAGTATTGGCTACCCAGTTATTTGATTTATTGAGGCCCAGTAGTACCGCTATATGATTGCAGTACTACCGGAGTGGTATGACTAATGTGCAATGAGTGGTCATACCAATTGTGATAGTTAGGTCCTGAAAATTGGGAATTGTGGAAGATTTGATCATGGTTTGACCTTAGAACTCCTATCATGGTTGCATTATGTTGCATGTTACATGTTTACGCTAACATGGGTCAAGTTATGAAGAACTTATGTCCAAAAATGGTTTCTTAGTCTTTGGTCAAGTTGTGAAGAACTATGAAAGACCCAAATATTATCAATTATTGGAGTAGCGGCCTCATGGCCAAGCGTACAAATAATAGCCGGAAGGACTGACAAAAACTAGCAACGGAAATCAACGATAAACATAATGACCATTCAACATGGCCACACACAATCGATTGGGAAGCAAAGTCATATTCTGAGAAGTAGTCGAAGAATCCCCCTACAAGTACCTTTGGCTGATATGGTTCTTCTTCAACAACCATACAACAATGGATATAGTCATGAATATATAGAGTACTTAGCAAGTCATTTATAACAAGATGCAATATATAATGATGTAAGGCTTATCAAACAATGACTGAATGGTTATTTTGCAAAAATCAATAATTTAGAGTTAATATAATAAATAGATTGAAAACACACTTTTGAAAATGATGTAAATAAATAATTAATGAATCAAAAGATTGAATAAACCATAAGTGAAATACCATTCACTTCCCAAGAAAACTAAGGTTTTATGAAAACTCTACCCCTCGTGTGAAGTCATCAAGCATTGTCCATATCTGGTGACACAGCTATTTGTATAGTTTTACACTCTGGAGAGGTTACACATTTTTACCCACATGATATGACCATCTTGTAGTGTCACTAGTATAACACACTTTCACAGGTATGTCAAACAAAAATATCATAACAAAGCCTTTACAATGATCAATCTGAACCTGACCTCACCCGCTAAGGTTTCGTTGCTGAATAGGTTGACCACCTAGTCGATAAAAGCCCCTTCTTGCACCAATAAAGCATCACAATGGTGAAATCAAGGTTGAAATATCATAAATAAATTAGCTAGATCCATCCCACACTAGATATATAGTCATACGATAAGGCTTAGATCAATAGCATATAAAGTTAAGTCTTTAAATATTACCTAGGAGAAGTATTCACATCCTATTGCGCTAATAGCACCCGCTTTACTGCATGATTATTCGCCCAAGTAAAAACCATTTTGATTTAACCAAGACTGATGATACACCCATATTATGGTACACAAATTTTATAGCTATGGCTGCAACCACAATTCAATATCTCATTAAGTCAAAATTAATTTGATCAACATATAATGATGAACCCAATGTAACCACAAGCATAGCTAAGCATACTAGACGTACAATCTAAGTGGATACTAGAATTGTATCATTAGATAATTACACATCTTATGGTAATAATGGAATCATGGCATTCAAGTTATCAAGGAGGGATTAATCAAATTGGTTAATAACTACTAGGTACAAAGGTTTGTAATAAATTAGTAATGCATGGTAATTTAAAATAAAATAATAATAAGTAAGTAGATTTGAAATAATAAGTTAAACATAATTAAAGGCTATGACTTCCTTTGGGCTTGCTCAGTTACCAACTCTTGAATTTCCAGGCCTGCTTTTGCTCATTCAAAGTTATTACCTAATGAGAATGAAAGCAAATAAAATATAAATAAAATTCAAAAAAATTCAAAAATAACAAAACTAGAATCAAAAGATAGAGCTCAATTTTAGATAGATTTAGAAATAAGAATTGGGTTAATCGGAGTTCAGACGGAGAAGAAAGGGCCCTTGAAAGATTGATCGGTTGAGAAAATTCTAGAAAATAACATAGGAGAGAGAAACCATATGGCTGACAGGTGGGCCCTATGACTTGTTTGGGATTTTTTGGAATTAAAGAAACTTTGGAAAATAGGATTAGATACTGATAAGTGTGCCCTAGGGATGTTTGGATATTCTAAAATAAATAAAATTCTAGAAAAGGGTTTTATTGGTTGACAAGCGGGCCCCTCGGTCTTTGGACCAGGTGCAAGGACCAAGGCATTGGTTCATGGTGGACTCAGCCTATGGAATAGTGCTCTAACGGTTGGGTCCACATGGCATTTTCTTGGCCCACCATGGACCAAGTCCACATAGCTGGACGAGGAGGCGCACTGCATAGGTAGCCACATAGCTTGCCGCGCGGGACTGGGCACTAACATGGATGCGAGGAGGTGATGAGGTGGCATCCACGTCGACAACAATGGTGACGGTGGCTCAAAAAGGTCACTGGCAACGTAGGCTACGGCAGGTCATGCGATGGTGTGGGACCGAGGGAACGCGATGCTATGAAGTTTATGACGCGACTAGCTAGGCTCGAGGACCAAGGGTACAACGACAATGAGCTTAGAGGCAGCAACCATGGCGGCTTCTATGGTGGCATGACATGATGGTGATTTCCAACTGAAAGAGGGCGCACACCACCTAGAACACGGCACATTGAAGCTAGGGAAGTGGTTGGCTAAGCTTGGGACTCACCAGAGGTGACACATTTGATGATTAAATGGTGACAGCGGTGAATTAGGAATGGCTCGAGTTCTCGGTGATGGTGGAACCATGCTTCGATTAAATCGTCTTGGAGCTTGGTGATGGCGAGGCGCTTTGAGTGATGTGGTTGGCTAAGGTGTGGAACATTTGCAACTACAGCACGGTGAACTTGCTTCCAGGCTCTAATGGCAGTCAGTGGCGAAAACACCACAGAAGGCAAACATGGTTCACGATAGAAAGAATGGGCACTTGGCGGCCTTTTGATAGCATGGGCAAAGGAGGCTAGGATGGACACAGCGGCGCAGTCATAAAGAGCTTGGACACAGAGGAAGAAGAGGACTCCGGTTGAAGACGTGCCATGTGCTGACATGCAGGGCCCTCGTGGCGGTCACACAAGCGACTCAGATGGGTTGGTAGACTGCACGGGAGGTGGGCCAAGGCACTAAGAAAGCTGGGGCGTGGGGAAGATGGGCCAGGGGGAGCGAGCTAAGCCAAAAGGAGACGAGCCTCATGGAAAGGATACCAGGTCGAGGCAATGAAAGAAAATTGGGCTGAGGAATAAGGAATTTGGCCCAAGAGGCTTTTAGGATTTTCTAGTATTTTCCAAAATTCAGAAAATAGGAAAAAAGGAATTTGGGCTTTAGAAAATGGCAAACAAATCCAAAAAATCGAAGAAAATATAAAAAATCCTTACAACACAAGGAACTCGAATAAAAGAGATTTTGAATTAATTAAAGTTTATTTTAGTAACATTAAATCTTTTTAATTTCTAAAAAATCATAATAAGCTTTAATTAATTCAAGAAAAATCCAAATTTTTATTTTTATTTTAAAAACTAAAAAAAGGCACTGAAAATCAGGATGTTACAAAACTCCTCCTTTAAATGAAATCTCAACCCCAAGATCCTAGCTCAGTAAAGGAATAGATTTGGAAACTCTGCTCTGAGATCCTCCTCGTGCTCCCAAGTAGCTTCCTCCTTGGTGTGATTGCTCCACTGAATCTTGTAAAAATGAAGGACTTTACTTCAAATCATACATTTAAACTCTAGACATTTATGGACATTATGGGGATAAAAAGTCAATTTAAGATTTGGAAATAATATTTCAGAAAGATAAGGAATAAGAACCTAAGAATGAGAAAAGAATAAAGAATTACTAGATAGCTATTTTGTTGGTTTGATTTAGAAAATATATTTTGAAAATTTTGAAAAATTGAACTTTCTAACTAGGGCTTCGTCCTACAGTCGATATGGCTCTGATACAATTCTGTCGAGATGCAAATATACAAATTTGGACTCTCATACGTATTATGCTCCTATCTAGGATCATGCTAGTGCACACAGTGAAAACATAGATAAAATATCAACCATGAGTATGATTAACTATGAAAGACTTAAATATTATTAATTATCAAAGTAGCGACCTTGTAACCAAGCTTAGAAATAATAGCCGAAAGGGCCTAACAAGAATTAGCAGTGAAAAACAACAATAAATACAGTGGCCATTCGACATGCCCATGGCCAATCGACTAGGAAGCGAAGTTCTATTCTGCAAAGTCATCGAAGAATCGTTCTTCAAGTACCCCTAGCCGATATGGTTCTTCTTCAGCAATTGAACTGAATGGTTATTTTATAGAAAGCAACAATTTAGAGTAAAAACAATAAATAGATTAAAAGTGCACTTTTGAAAATAATGTAAATAAATAATTAATGAATCAAATGATCGAATAAACTATAAGTGAATTAACCATTCACTTTCCAACCAACTCACTTCCCAACAAAACCAAGGTTTTGTGAAAACTGTACCCCTAGTGTGAAATCACCGAGCATTATCCATAACTGGCATCATATCTATTCATATAGTTTTACACTCTGTAGAGGTTGCACAACTTTATCCACGAGATATGACCATCTTGTAGTGTCACTAGTATAACACGCTTCCTTATGTGTGCTGGCTGCAGTGCACATGACAAAAACACATAGAAGGGCCATTGCTGTAGTTGGCATTGAGGGCCTCATCTGCCCCACCATTGCCGAGATCATCTCTAACCGCACCATGACCTATTCAAACAGAGGAGAGAGACTAGAGGATGTTATCACACCACTGTTCTTTGTTGTCATATGCCTTCCTGGAACTCGCCCACCACATGTTCAAGGTAATGCTAGAACCGTCCCTACACCTCATCCTTGTCAATTCTAGCTACTTTGTATTCTTTTTATTTTGTTGCCATGTGTTTGAGTGTGTAAAATTGCTACTCTCGTTAGTACTGGACTATTTCATCTCACCTCAAAATCATCCTAGCGAGCAAGATGAGCAACATGGCCAAGGGGGCAAGCTTAGGTGGTGGCATTGGGTGTGTTGGCTACCCTTGTCTTCTTCACAATATACCTCAGGTCCCTTCTTATTGTTGTTGTCATTTATGGTCAGGTATGCTAGCTAATGCCCAATAGAGTTCTCTGATATTTTTACACTGATACAATCATAATATCATATAATTAAAAATGCATACTTCTGTTCTGTGCAGTTGGAGCTTAGGATCTGGGCAAATCTTACTTGTCATAAAATCATGGTGTACGCTTTTCAAAGCTAGTTGTGACTTCCGTTATAAAATTCAAGACAACCATGAACATGTACTAGCTTGTTCGTGAGGTTGTTGGTGATAAGAAAGCACTTCTTGACTACATCCTCAACCTAGTCAGGATCAAAGAGGAATCTCAAGCGCTATAGTTACAAGTACTCCAAGCACAATAATTTTGATAGTGAAATCAATAACAAAAAGTCATTATAACTTATTTGAATAGAGATGCAACCCTCCTGTATTTTCCTTTCCCCTGTTTTTCAAAGTAACTATTAGACAAATTATAACTTCTTTGCTTTGCATTTTTCTGTTAAGCAAAGGATACATTGAAACTTTGGTACATATATAGAAAATTAAATTGGCTTGGCAAATGAAACAAAAATACTAAGCCCTAGAGAAAGTGATCGAGTGTGATTCGTTTCGTTTTGGAGGTGGTGGATGAGAAAGTGATCCATTGTAATATAAGAATATTTTCGTTGTGTTGTTCTTTTTCTGGATGAACATACATGTTATTTACTAGGTGAGGAAGAAGCTGCCTTTATTAAATTTGCACCAGTGTAAGGTAAAGCCTATTTCTATGATTAGATTAGTGTGTTAGTAGTTGCCATATAATCTTTACATAACTTATGATTGTCTAGAATATCCTAGGCTGTTTATCAATATATCTATGTTGCCAACTCATTATTGTGTGAGGTTCTGCTGATTTCATGGGGCTTGCTCCTCATCCAAGAGCATTGGTTACATGTTTCAGTGATAACAAAAAGAATTCTAAACAAGCTATCATCAGTTTTTCAGTTACATAAGGGGACCAATATTTATGTGATGCTGGAATGCATATCCTGATATCCTTCTATAGAATGTAGTTCAAGTGTTGTTCAGCTATTTGAAAGATAGGCCTGTAATATATCTAGAGAGTAATATGGGGTGTTAACAATGGTAATAGCAAGGTTTGTTGTTTTGAGGAGATCTATGGATAATCCTATTTTTAGATTTAGTACCTTGACCTTATCTCAAAAAATCAAAATTCCTCATTGGGATAAGTGATTTAGTTCAACACAGTTTTAGTCTTTCAAAAATCATTACCCACCTACAACTATCATCGTAACCTGATTAAAGGATATATATTATTTCACTAGAGCTTATATGGTGCTAATTGAAACTATATAGGTTTAGCCACACTTCTGGTGGACTTCAAGAATGTGCACTGAATAAAACACAAAATCTTCTTTTCACTGCCGCCTGCTGCCAATTGATAGGTTAAAAAAGAAATCTCTTCAGGAGAAATAATTGTCATCTGTAGAAGACTATACCTGCCCTTTATGATATTTAGGTGTCTAGAAATTTTGTCATATCTACTTTTTAGTTGCTCTTTCAGTAAAAAAAAATTGTAACACATGCTCACTATATCTCGGCGAAGAGATTCTAACACATTTGCATCCAAATATATGCCATTCATTCCAATGCATGGGTATTCAACTTTTTGCTGTTGCTGAGACATAACCTCTTGTGTTCGACCTCCTGATGACTGATATAGCCAACCCTCAATCTAATTGCAGCCAACAATATAAACATTTTTCTTGGTTCTGTGACAATTGCTTGGATTGCATTTACTATTAGTTTTGATGATACATGAACCGTTTGATATGCGCATCAAAGATAATGTTATTTGCTTATTTATTAAGGTTTAGGATTTCATTGCAATGCACGACCACTCTACTAGTAGATACAAAGGAAATAATCTTTTTAGAGTTGACTTCCCCTTTTTGGAATTGCTATTTTTGCATGATGTCTTCAGTGTAGTAAAAATTAAGAGATGACATACATTAACAAATTCCTTTTGACCAGAGTTCAAGCATATATTTTGTTTTCTTTTCCCTAATTGATAACATAATTCAGTAAATTTTCTTGCATTGAATAGGATACAAGAATGCTTCATTAAATTAGTTTGTTGTTCTGCTCCATCTAGAAATCGGCTACTTGTATGTTTGTTTCTTTTGTTAGTTGCACAACTATATGGGCTCATAATCTATGTCCAGAGTCCAGAGGCTGCTGCTTAAGTGTTTAGAATTTTTTTTAGGTGCTTCAATTTTTGTCTTCTTTTCTGTGAGGAAAAAGAAATTAATGAGTTTGTCTTTGTTCTTTATACCTAGCGAGATAGAAAATATGAATGAATTTATGAGGAACAAGAACGACCTTACAAAGTTCAAGAGGGCTATATCCAAACACAAGCTAAAAAAGGAGTCAAGCTCCACTTTCCTCAAAGTAGTTACTAAGTAAACCTTTTAGTTCATCTCTTTTACAAGATTCCACATGCTAATGAAGTTGCTTGTATTAACAGAATTTTAATGTTTCTCATCTTAATTAAAAAGGTCAAGGATGACAATCTAAAGACAACAGGCTAATCAACTATCAAAGGGCGTTTTTGTTCTAGAATCCATGCTCCACACAGATGGGTCATGTTTACATTTGTGAGATGATTGTGTCAGTGGTATTATTTCTTTTCTCTCAAACTATCTTGATGAGTTATTATTGAATCCAGTAGTTAGCTTTCTAGATGTAAAGAAGTGATTGACTACAGTAATATGTTTTTTTAATATGCTATGGTGCCCAAATGTTAAACAAAATTTAGCCTTTTCTGCATGAATGTATCAATTTGAGACCTAACAAGTCATGTCAAAATAAAATTTATGTTCACTATCATTGTGAATGGAGAAAGCAACATATTTTGTGATTTATATGAAGTCTCAACTTTTGTGATTTGATATGAGCTTATAAAATTTTGTGAGCATGCATATCTGACTAAGCTTGAAAAATCATTAATTCCCTATATCCATCAATGATGAGCAACAATCATGTCACATGTTTGATGTTATTTTGTGGAAAGTTTGCAACGCACATGTGTTTTACTAGGTACCTAAAAAAGTACAATTTTTATTTATTTATTTGGCCCTACGTGGTACGAAATTGCAAATCTAGCCCTCTTGCCGAGCGTGAAAGAACCAGCGGCCGACGCGTGGCTCCTACCATGACCCTGTACCATGGCAGCATCTAGCCATCGTGGTAGCCCCCCAATGTGGCACAGGTTGTCCCAGCACAGCAGGTGACAGGACCCATGAAGGTGCCGTGCCACCTGACCGTGGCAGGTGCTAGGAAGGTGCCACTCTAGGGAGCCACGACAGGACTGCCCCACCATGGTTCCGCGGTAGCATGGACTGTGTATTGTGCATGCATGTGTGACCTGAATCTGAGCTACTACTAGCACACTAACACAACAGTACTTCATTCATTTCACTTGGATACATAAAAAGTACACATGCAGCAATATAGAGTTATTGACCGAAATGGCCATATTTGACGCGAAATTAACAAAAATGGCAGTCGTTGTGTGAAATTTGCAAAAATTGTACCTCTGCCGCATGGTGACCATGTGGCATGAACCTCCAACCGGCACGTGGCGGAGTGCCGCACATTGACCGTGCGGCATTAACCTCCGGTTGACATGTGGTGGAGTACCGCAATGACCGTGCGGCATTAGCTTGCCACGTGTCGGCCGTGGCTAATGCCGCACGATGACCGTGCGGAACTCTGCCATGTGTCGGCTAGAGGTTAATGTCGCATGATGACCGTGTAGCACTCTGCCACATGTTGGTCGGAGGTTGATGCCGCATGGTGACCGTGTGATAGATGTGCTATTTTTGCAAATTTCGCACGACAAGTGCTATTTTTGCTAATCCCATGTCAAATACGACTATTTCGGCTAAAAACTCTAACATCATAAACCATGAATCATCAATTAGTACATAAGTACACATGTGTAGTGAGTAGTATAACAAAATTTTGTTGCCAGACACATCGATGTGATTCTATCATACATTATATAGCTTGATAGTGTCTACCCTTTGGTAAGCAAATATACAATATATTGACAACACTAGGGGGCATGGTGTCGCGATTCCCTAGCACGGCACCTTGGTGCCCACCGTGGTCGGGTGGCGTGACACCTTCGTGGGTTCTGCTACCTGTCGCGCCGGGGTAGTTTGTGCCGCGCTAGGGTCTGCCATGGTGGCTACATGTTGCTGCGGTATAGGATCACGGTAGGAGCCATATATAGGCCACTGGTTCTTTCATATTTGGCAAGGGGCTAGATTTGTAATTTCATACTAAAGGAACTAATTTCAAAATTAACGTGGCACAATAAGGCCAAATAAAAATATGTCAAAAAAGTAAGTATAGATAGCATCACAGTACCCCTAATTAGCGTCCTCAGTTGCGGTGGGAGGACTCTAGGTCACCGCTCAATTTAACTTTTGACTTCTGCTTTTTTTTTGCACTATTCATTAATTTCGTCTTTATTTTATTATTTTTTTTGAGTTTTTTTGTTTTTTCCGTATTTCTTTGCATTGTCCGTGATGGATTAATATATTTTTTCTATTTTTTATTTTTTAAAATTTAATTATATCAAATAAACTAACTTAACTATAATAAAAAAATCAGTAAAAAAATTTCATAAACTAACTCATTCCGAACACCCGGGTCACCCAAAGACACGGTGGGAGCACGTGAGCAGCGGCCCTTCTCGAGGCGACGAGGGTTTCACTTCAAAACCCAACCCAACCCTCGAGCTCGAACGATCGCGCGGCGCAGCAGCCACCACCACCCTCTCGTTTCCTTTGCTTCCCCCTCCCCAACTACTCGCCGCCTCGTCCCCCCTCTCGGCTCTCGCGAGATCGCCATGGCATTGCACGCCCCCGTCCTCGTGCTGAGTAAGAGCCCCTCGCCTCTCCCAACCACCTCCCGGCTCCTAGGGTTCCCGCTCCTCCGGTTTTTCCCCTGGATTTTTCGATAAAAACGATGTTTTCTCGCTTTTAGGTTTTGATATGTTTTGTTTCTTGAACTCCTTATGTGGAAATTTACTTGATCCAATGCTAGAAATCAACGATTTGGTTTTGTTGCTTCAGTTTTGTAAGTTTTCTTTATTCTGATCTGATCTCGCCCGTTTATGTTTATGTAAAATTTCCCTGATTTTTGTGTGTTTCTTTTTTCGATTTGAACAGAGGACTCGCTGAAGCGGGAGTCGGGCACGAAGGTCCACCATGCCAACATTCAGGCCGCCAAGGTGTGCGCTCTTAAGTTCTGTTCCACTAGTTCCGTGTGGTCTTGTTGAATGTTGGTGATTACCGGGCAGTACACGGTAGATCGTAGTCAATTAGCCGATAGCTGCTCGGTGTAAGCATTACGTTTAGTTGTTAATTGCATAGGTCTGCTCAAGTGGTGCTAATCAAGATGCCAAAGTATTTTGTCTTCTCCTTGTTCTGGACAACGCATAGGGGTCTTAGATTTCTTAGTTGGCGACCCTGTCTTTGGCTATTCGGTTGCCTGCCAGGTTAGTTTTGACTTAACACTGTTTTATCTCTACAAGGTAAGACGTAGCTTTAAATTTGTGACTTGAGATGGCAACAGTTAATGTATTTGTTTGTATTTTGTTCTACTGTTAGGTAAAAATGTGAGTTTTTTGCTGTGCAGGCTGTGGCAGACATCATACGCACTACATTGGGTCCCCGTTCCATGTTGAAGATGCTTCTGGATGCTGCTGGAGGTATTGCATAGACTCTTATCTAGTCTATACATTGTAGTACTACACTTTTGTTGTCTGCACGTAGTCTATTAGATGGTTATGAACTCATATTAATAATTTGTGCTGAAAGAACTCTGTGGGTAATAGTTCATTCTTCATTATATTTCATATTGGATCACGCTTGCATCATTCATCTCGTGTGGCATGCTAGCCTGTCTTAATATTTTCAATGGAGGCCCTTTCTGTTTAAACTCAAGGCATATGGATTCTCTGGAATTTCTGCTATTTACATCAACAGTTAGGCCTATATATATTATCATTTTATTTTAAGGATGACTAATGTGAATCTTTCTGTTTACTGTTTATTTTGTTACAATTATTCCTACTTCTCCCAATGATTATAGTGTGCTTCATGAGGAGTAAGGACTTGACCATGCGCTTTTCACTAAATACTTGACCTACAAAATACTGAAGATCTTTGTGGCTCTATTGCCTAAATGCCCAGGGTTTCAGATCCTTGTATAAATATTCACATTAATGAAATTTGGAAATTAAATTTGTCACAGTATGAACTCATTGTCTTTTTCCCTTTTTTAATCGCGCAACTATCATTAGTGCATTTGGGACAGTAATCTTCTGCATATAGTTTATGAAACTCTGTCAATTTGGCTATATTAATATAACAAGTAATAGGGAACGTTATTTACAAAAGAAAGAAGGGAGGACAAATATACACGCCCATAGGCAATTGCATCGAAGGGAGTAGCCAGTTTTGCATGAGATCCTTGTGAACTGGTTTTGCTTGATGGATAACCAGAGCAAACTTTTGCACCTCATTAGAGTGCTTACCAGACCTTTTAGGCTTACCTGTGTCAAATACTATTTGCACCTTCATTTGCATAGAACTTCATATCTAAAATGACCGTGAGGAATTGTTGACATGATGCATTATGCTGAGAATTGAGATTTAATATAATTTCAGTCTGTTCGCATTACTTTGTAGTTGACTTTACATTCATGTTTGCATTGCTTCCTTTGTCTTTACAAGGTTTCATTGTATTTGACTTATTTCTGCTTTTGCAGGTATTGTGGTTACCAATGATGGGAATGCTATATTGCGAGAAATAGACATTGCACATCCTGCTGCCAAGGTATGTGGAATGTTAGGTGTTCTTCAGTTACTGCTTATGATATTGTTAATGGGTTGTCACTAATTGTTGTAAAATGGATGAATTCATAACCATTAACCAATCTATCTGTTTTTTTGGGTTCATTTTGGGCAGTCTATGATTGAGCTAAGCCGTACACAGGATGAAGAAGTGGGCGATGGCACAACATCTGTCATTGTTCTAGGTATGCATGTTCCCTGTGAAACATTCCTTTTTGATAGTTATGATCAATAACAAGATCCATGTTTACATGCATTTCAGTTTCATTATTTTTCATAAAGCATGTCATATGATATCATCTTGTTAGAGATATATTCCATATCTATATGTAGTTACCTTATGACATACCTGTACGTGTTGTATTAGGTGTTCTTATATCTGTACGTGTATATATACTGGCCCTTTGGCCTCATGATGAATACAAGCACTATTCATAACATGGTATCAGAGCCTAGGGTTTGTCACGCCTAGCTTTTCGTGCTTGTCTCCGCTGGATCTTTTTCTTCCGGCTCATCTCCGATTCACGAAGGCTATCCTCTATCCTCGTCTGCATCGGAGTCCCAGACGCGGATCTCTCCCCGATCCGTTTCCTCGTCTGCACATCACGGCCCAGCCTCCACCGCACGGCGCCACACGTAGAGGCAAAAGAGGGCGACTCGACGAAGCTCCGATCTGATCTTCACCGGATCTGTCGGTGGAGCCGCGGAGGACCTGCTCGGAGGACACGCCGCCGCCCGGATCTGTTGGAGGAGCCGTGCCGCTGCCCGGATCTGTCGGAGGAGCCGCGCAGGAGTCGCGGAGGACCTGTCGTCGCCGGATCGCGGCTGCCGCGCGCTGGAGCGCTGGGAGCCACCGCTGGGCGCCACAGGAGACCGCCGGTCGGCCGACAGCCAGGGCTGCCGTCGCTTGGGAGCCACCGCCGGAGCGCCTGAGAGCCACCGCTCTGGGCTGCCGCCCGGGAGACCGCCGGTCGGCCGACCGCTCATCCCACCGCCTAGGGAGCTGTCGCTTGGGAGCGTTCGGCCCGGCCCCTTAGGTGAGCTTTGGTTTTTATGTTGTTTGGGCCCTTTTTAACAGTCTCTCTGTTTGGCCTGTTAACAGAGGCTCTCCTTTCCCCCAAAAAAAAAAAGAAAAAAAGAAAAAATGTCTTCTTTTACAGGTTCAGTTTCTGTTCCTCGTTGCCCGGTGATCTTCGATGGCCTCAATTATCGGGATTGGTTTCAGCATATGCATCTTCATATGCGGGGTCAGCGTCTTTGGGAGTATCTTACCGGCGACTTACCCTGTCCGCCTTGCCCTACTCCACCTGCCCTCCCGAAGGATACTTCTGAAGACACTTGTACAAAGGCAACTGCAGTTTTTGAGGCTGCCATGAAGACTTTCCAGTCTCAGTCTGCTGCACACAAGACATGGAGTAATGAAGATGCTCGTGCTTCTGCCATTCTGGTTAACAGTATGGAGGTGCATCTCACCAGTGATATTATTGGTCTGGCTTCCGCCCAGGCAATGTGGGCCCATCTACGCACCCGCTACGAGCCATCTGGTGATTCTCTGTACCTTGCTGTTGTGCGTCAGGAGCAGTCGCTGCAGCAGGAAGATGCTACTGTGGATGAGTTCTACGCTCAGCTGTCTGCGATATGGCGTCAGATTGACTCTTTGGGGCCAGATGTTTGTCGCACCTGTCAGTGTTGTCAGCGTTAGCAATCTCACCTTGAGCTTTGTCGCATCTACGACTTCTTAACACGCCTTCGGTCCGAGTTTGAGCAGACTCGTGCTCAGTTGCTGGCTCGTCACCCACGAGTGACTCTGTTGGAGGCCCTTACAGCTGTTCATACTGAGGAGATTCGCCTTCGTGGTGCGGGTCTCCTGTCATCATCGTTGTTTCCTTCGGTTTTGGCGGCTTCTTCAGCTTCTACTCCTACTGCGTCGCCTATTACTTCTTCACCGGCTATATCTTCACCGGTGACAGCTGCTGTTGGTAGGAGACCCCATTGCACTTATTGCAACAAGGATGGACATGTGGAACAGTCTTGCTACAAGAAGAAGGATTTTCGTCGTGATGCTCGTCCCCCGCGAGGCACTGGAGGCTCCCCCTCTCAGCGAAGTCCTAGTACCTCTGACACTCACCAGTTTCTACAATTACTAGGTTGCATGGTTGCTTCTGCATCGTCTGGTACTGCTGGTTCTGCTACTTAGTCTTCGGTTGAGAGACCATCTTCTACTCCTTCCTCAGGTACATCACCTTGGATTCTTGATTCTGGAGCTTCTTTTCATATGACATCTGATTCCACCACTCTTACTTCTGTTAGCTCTCTAGTTGCTCCCATCTCTGTTCAGATAGCAGATGGTACCTATCTTTCTGTCACAGGACGAGACACTCTTTCCAATTCATCTTTTCTTGTTCCTGATGTTTCGCATGTCCCAAAACTAACCATGCAGCTCATATCTGCTGGCCAACTCATAGATCCTGATTGTCGTGTTATTCTCGATTCTGATTCTTGTTGTGTTCAGGATTGCCGCACGGGGACTCTGGTTGGTACTGGCCCTCGCCGCCGTGATTCCCAACGGCTCTGGGAGCTTGACTGGCTTTGACTTCCTTTCGCTGCCCCTGCCAGTCTGGTCGCCTCTACCACTGCCTCCGCATCTGCTGCAGCGTCCACCACCTCTTTTACTCAGTGGCATAATCGTTTGGGACACCTTTGTGGGTCACGTATGTCTTTATTACTTCGTCGCGGTCTTTTAGGGTCTGTGTCTGGTTGTCTCTCTTCATTGTCAGGGTTGTAAGCTTGGCAAGCAGCTTCAACTCCCATATCCTTCTAGCGAGTCAGTATCTCAGCGTCCTTTTGATCTTGTTTATTCTGATGTATGGGGACCAGCTCCGTTTGTCTCAAAAGGAGGTCATCGATATTATATCATTTTTATTGATGATTTTTCTCGGTATACGTGGATATATTTTATGTCATCTCGTAGTGATGTTTTATCCATCTATAAGACTTTTGCCACTATGGTCCGTACTTAGTTTGACTCTTCTATTCGCATTTTTCGTGCTGACTCTGCTGGGGAGTATTTATCGGGAGATCTTCGTACTTTTCTTGCTGAGCGGGGCACTCTCCCTCAATTTTCCTGTCCTGATGCTCATGCTCAGAATGGTGTGGCTGAACGTAAGCACCGCCATCTTCTTGAGACAGCTCATGTTCTTATGCTTACTTCTAATGTTCCACCATACTTCTGGGCTGAGGCTATTTCCACTGCCACTTTTTTGATCAACATTCAGCCCTCTTCTGCTCTTCAAGGTGGAATTCCAGTCGAGCGCCTGTGTGGCAAGACTTCTGATTATTCCAGTCTTCGCCTTTTTGGGTGTGTGTGCTATGTTCTTCTTGCACCTCGTGAGCGCACTGCCGATCGATCACCGCCGAGTGTGTTTTTAGGCTCTGATCTTTGAACACAAGGGATATCGCTGTTGGGACCCTGTTGGCAGACAGATGCGGATTTCTCGGGACGTTACCTTTGATGAGTCTTGTCCTTTCTATCCACACCCTTCTTTTTCCTCCACTTCAGCATCAATTGTCGAGCCACTTTCTTTTCTGACTTTTCCTTCCACTCCCATAGTTGCCACCCCATCACCACAGCCTTTGGTCTCTCCGGTGCCTCCTTCTCAGTCGGCACCCTCTTCACCACCAACATCTTCTCCTGAGGCTAGTCCTGATTTTGTTCCTTCTTATCCTCTCTACTATACTCGTCGTCCACGGATTCAAGATTTTTCTGATGTGCCCTCTTCTTTTGATGGGCCATCCTCTTCGGCCTCTCCTCGCTATGCTCTTCGCGATCGCCAGTCTATTCGGCCTTTCCTCGCTATGCTCTTCGCGATCGCCAGTCTATTCGGCCTCTCCTCGCTATGCTCTTCGCGATTGCCAGTCTATTCGGCCTTCTACGCGTTTTGGTTTTGCTGCCACTGCTCTTGTCGAACCGACTTCTTATCGTGATGCTGTTATTCATCAGGAGTGGCAGCATGCGATGGCCGAGGAGATTGCTGCCCTTGAGTGTACTGGCACGTGGGATCTCGTTCCTCTTCCTGCACGTGTTACTCCTATCACATGCAAATGGGTCTATAAGGTTAAGACCCGCTCTGATGGTTCTCTTGAGCGCTACAAAGCTCGTCTTGTGACGCGCGGTTTTCAGCAGGACTATGGTTGTGACTATGATGAGACTTTTGCTCCTGTTGCTCATATGACCTCTGTTCGCACTCTTCTTGCTGTTGCCTATGTTCGCCAGTGGTCCATCTGTCAGTTGGACGTCAAGAATGCCTTTCTCAATGGCGAGTTGCGTGAGGAGGTCTACATGCGGCCGCCCCCTGGATATTCTGTTCCTGAGAGTATGGTTTGTCGTCTTTGCCGCTCTCTTTATGGTCTCAAGCAAGCTCCTCGAGCTTGGTTTGATCGTTTCTCTTCTGTTGTTACTGTAGCTGGTTTCTGTGTCAGTGCTCATGATCCTACTCTTTTTATTCACACTTCGCCTCGTAGCCGGACGCTTCTCCTTTTATATGTTGATGATATGATCATTACTGGAGATGATTCTCAATACGTCACTTTTATTAAGGAGCGTCTTCATGAGCAGTTTCTTATGTCTGATCTAGGTCCACTTCGCTATTTTCTTGGGATTGAGGTTATCTCTACCCCGGAGGGTTTCTATTTATCCTAAGAAAAGTATATTCAGGATCTTCTTGAGCGTGCATCTCTTATTGATCAACGCACAGCTGAGACTCCTATGGAGCTTAATGTTCATCTTTGTCTTACTGATGGTGAGCCCCTTCCTGATCCTACTCGCTATCGTCACCTTGTTGGAAGCCTTGTCTATCTTGGTGTTACTCGTCCTGACATTTCGTACCCTGTGCATATCTTAAGTCAGTTTGTTTCTGCTCCCACACAGGTCCATTACAGTCATCTCCTTCGTGTTCTACGATATCTTCGTAGTACTATCTCTCGTCGTCTCTTTTTCCCTTACTCTAGCTCCTTACAGCTTCAGGCATATTCTGATGCCACTTGGGCTAGTGATCCCTCTGATTGCTAGTCTCTCTCTGCTTACTGTGTTTTTCTTGGTGGTTCTCTCATTGCTTGGAAGACTAGAAAGCAGACAGCAGTTTCTCGTTGGAGTGCTGAGGCTGAGTTGCGAGCGATGGCGTTGTTGACTGTGGAGATTACTTGACTACGGTGGTTACTTGAGGATTTTGGTGTTTCTGTTACTACACCGACTTCTCTTTTGTTAGACAGTACATGTGTTATTAGCATTGCTAAAGATCCAGTGAAGCATGAGCTTACAAAATATATTGGTGTTGATGCTTCATACATGCGTACACAGGTGCAGGATCAGGTTGTTGCTCTTCAGTATGTACCTTCCGAGATTCAGTTGGCAGACTTCTTCATAAAGGCATAGACCAGAGCTCAGCATAGTTTTCACCTCTCCAAACTTAATGTTGTTGCTCCACCATAAGTTTGAGGGGGGTGTTAGAGATATATTCCATATCTATGTGTAGTTACCTTATGACATACCTGTACGTGTTGTATTAGGTGTTCTTATATCTGTACGTGTATATATACTGGTCCTTTGGCCTTATGATGAATACAAGCACTATTCATAACACATCTAACTATGTCAAACCTGTTTCTGGTCGAACTTAGCATATGACTATTAGTATAAACTGGAAAAAATTATTTGACTGCAAAGTTTAAGCTAATCCTGCATTATTACAATTCATGAGAATTGACTATACTCGCATTTGATACGTTGGTACTGTATAGGAGGTATAATAGTGGTAACCTTGTAGTCAAAGATCCTTTATCAGATCAATGGATACCTTTAAACCAGTTATCTGTGGGCAAGCAAATTTATTGGGTTTGAGCCCTTCTTTTTCTGTCGTACTGACCTTTTTTATTTTTTTTAGCTGGTGAGATGCTCCATGTTGCAGAAGCATTCATTGTCAAGAACTACCATCCCACTGTTATTTGCCGAGGTAATGTTTGCTCACTGCTCAGGTCTCAGGGCCTAATATTATTGTATTCAGACTTGATTTTTTCCTTCATTGATTTTTTATCTGTTCTGAAGCTTTTATTGTTTCTCATTTTTAGCATACAACAAAGCTCTTGATGATGCTATAGCTGTCCTTGACAAAATTGCAATGCCTGTTGATGTGAATGACCGTAAGTCTGCATTCATCTTATTACAAACATTATATAATCTGTTCTTCCAGCGAAATTGGTTGTTTCTTACATAGATCATGTTCTATTCTGGTAAACTGACGCCTCCGAGATGTACCATGATGTAGGTGGGGCTATGCTAGGGCTGGTGAAGAGTTCCATTGGTACAAAATTCACTGGTCAGTTCGGTGACCTTATTGCTGTAAGTACCTTTCTTCTATGTAAAAGTTGACTACCAGCTAAATTCACTTTATGAGTTCAATTTATAGATTATCTGACATTTTGTCTTGCTGTACTCAGGATCTTGCTATAGATGCTACTACAACAGCAGGTGTTGACTTAGGTCAAGGTATGCGTGAAGTTGATATCAAGAAATATATCAAGGTGGAGAAGGTTCCTGGTGGCCAGTTGGAGGATTCGAGGGTTCTTAAAGGAGTTATGATCAATAAAGATGTTGTGGCTCCTGGAAAAATGAGAAGGAAGATAGTTAACCCACGTATCATCCTGCTGGATTGCCCTGTTGAGTATAAGAAAGGAGAAAATCAGACCAATGCTGAGTTGATGAAGGAAGAAGATTGGTAAGTGTTGTATAAATTCAAATTTTCCTGCGCATTTGTTTTCATGAACTATATTCCAGTTGAATTGCTATGGATCTGTAGCGTAGGGTAATTTTGTAAATATGCTATTGCAGGCAGGTTCTGTTGGAGATGGAGGAAGAATACATAAAGAACCTCTGTGCACAAATTTTAAAATTCAAGCCTGATTTAGTTATCACAGAGAAAGGTCTCAGTGATCTTGCTATCCATTATTTAAGCAAGGCTGGTGTTAGTGCAATCCGTAGACTTAGGAAGACTGACAACAATAGGATTGCTAAGGCTTGTGGAGCAGTTATAGTGAACAGGCCAGAGGAGCTTCAAGAATCGGATGTGGGAACAGGAGCTGGCCTCTTTGAGGTCAAGAAGATAGGTGATGAATTCTTTGCCTTCATTGTCGACTGCAAAGATCCTAAGGCATGCACTGTTCTGTTAAGGGGAGCAAGCAAGGATGTCTTGAATGAGGTTGAGAGGAACCTTCAGGTATTTGTTCCCGTTCCCTTGGTCCTTGTTATTTTGCATAGGAAGGTCTGTCTTCACCTTTTTCTTTTTCATTCACAGGATGCCATGTCTGTTGCAAGGAACATTTTGAAAAACCCAAAACTTCTACCTGGAGGTGGTGCTACTGAATTGACTGTATCAGCAACACTGAAGCAAGAGAGTTCTTCAGTTGAAGGCGTAGAGAAGGTATATTTCCAGAATTATTAATGTTCGTATTTGATGAGTGACAAAGCCATTTCTGTGGAGGCCTGCTGTATATTCACATAAATTGTGCACCAATACAGCGTAACTGTATTTGATGTGTCCTTTGTGTTGTGTGTTGGGGCATTATACAGAATATGGATTTTTGTACAATAGCAGTTATCTGTTCTGTGATTATGTTATGGCTTGAGTATCTGATTTTCTTTTTGTTTGTTTGTATCAGTGGCCCTATGAAGCTGCTGCTTTAGCATTCGAAGCGATCCCAAGAACTTTGGCTCAAAATTGTGGTTTGAATGTTATTAGGACAATGACACAACTCCAGGGAAAGGTAACTCCTTATTTCTTCTTATTGAGATTAAACTCTCCTGGAAGTATCAAAAGCTGACATTGTCAAAAAAATTAAGGAAGAAGGGGACTCACATTTCAACTGTAGATCTTGTTTAGTGTGTTTTGCTGATATAATATATAGATAAAAGTCTCATAAGCTGAGCCTTGAAAATAAGCTGGGGAAGATGGGTTTAAGTTCTACTCCCTCCGTTATTTTTTACTTGACTTCTTAGAATCTGTGTTGTCAAACTTTTTAAAGTTTGATTGCCAATAGATTTAAAACTACTAGATTGGCTATACGAAAATTATATTATTAGATTTGTTTTTAAAAATATTTTCATAATATTATAATTTTATTAGTATATCTTATTGTAAAATTATAAAAGTAACGGTCAAAATTACATCTCGAAAGCTATGAAAAGTAAAAAATGTCAAGTAAAAAAGAAAGGAGGGAGTGCTTTGTGGATAAGCCACCCTTAGAAACTGAGCCAGTTGAAAGGACATGAGGTCAGTTTGCAGTTGTGCTGTGCCACGCTGTGGAATCTAGTTAGTTAGTGGAATCTTTACTAATTCTAGTAAGATTTTGCTGTTATAGCTCCAAAAAGGATGCTTTCAACTAATTGTGACATCCAAAAGGAGAAATAAAGTAGTGCTTTTGAAAAGCTACTGCAGAGCGAAACCGAGCCTTAGGCTTCATATGGCACTGTGATGGCTTTTTCAGTAGCACTTTTGGTTTTCAGTTTTTTGGATATAGTACTTCATCTTTTTTGGATATAGTACTTCATCTTTTTTGGAGCTGTAATTTTAAAATCTTACTAGGATTGGCAAAGATCCCCGTATTTAGGCTCCAAAGCGTAGCATAGCACAACAATGCAAATTTGCCCTTAGGGCTTACAGTGAATTAAGCTTTTAAGGATAGTCCCTCACCCCAAGCCTACTAATATTCCATCTGTATAATGTTTGTTTTCGAGTTAAATAAATAATTACAAAATTAATGCTTGTTGCATGTTGCTTCAGCATGCAAATGGTGAAAATGCTTGGGTTGGCATCGACGGAAGGAGTGGTGATATTGTTGACATGAAAGAGCGGAAGGTAGGTCTTTCTCTGCATGCATATTACTGAGTGCCTCCTTGTTCTGCGTGCACATCTAAGCAGCACAATATTGTCTTGTCGTAGATCTGGGATTCTTATAGTGTCAAGGCACAGACGTTCAAGACAGCGATCGAGGCAGCTTGCATGCTTCTCAGGATTGACGACATTGTCAGTGGTATCAAGAAGAAGCAGGCTCCTGGAGCCAGTTCAGCTCCAAAGCAACCTCAGATCGAACAGGAGGGTGATGCAGACAATGAACAGATGATACCAGAGTAGAACTGTTTGCTGTTGGAGTGAACCTGCACTGGCGATGTTATATGCTAAAGCCAGAATAGCCCATGAAGGAGAACGTTTAGTTAACACGCGAAGCATTGCCCAGTTGCGTTTCTCGAATGTTTGCCGAGTTAGCTAGCTTGAAACTGTGCCTCCTTTATATGTTTGATGAGGAGCATGAGGGTTTTAGTTCTGTCAGATTTTGCAGGGTTGGCTGCTGATCGTTTTGTTTTTGTACCTGATACTGAACGACTATCAGAACTTTGATATGGCCCTGATCGTTTCGGCTTTTTTCGGTTTCAGCTTTTAGCTTTAGCTTTTTTTTCACTATTCACTACACTATCCACTAACTCAACTACAGTGTTTTTTCAGCCAGCTACAGTATTTTTTCAGCCAAAAGTCAAAAGCCATCGCTATTCCGATCACCCCAGCAGCAAAATTAGTTGCCAAGGTACTGCTTGATAACGTTATTATGTTACTGTCCCATGGAGGCTAGGGCGATTATAGGTTGCAGTGACGTGAGCAATTGATGTGAGAATTCGTGCTTTTTTTGTGTTTACGTGGATCCGTCTCATGTTCGCGAACGTGTAACAATGTAACCCACTGACATGTCCATGACGCGAAACTTCATCATCTATTAGAGCAACTCCAGCAGGGTCTCTACTTGAGCCCCTAAACTCAGATTTGAGAGCCAGAGCAAAAAACTGAACTCCAGCAGGACCCCTACTTGAGTCCTCAAAAATAGGGGCCTCTCAAATGAGCCCTCCAAGCCCTCATTCCTAGGGGGCCCCTACTTGAGCTCTAAAACTCAGATTTATTCGTATTTGAATAAATACGTCCCTCATTCGGAACAAATTTGAATATTCATATTTGAATTCATAAATTTAAACGTCCTTCATTGTGCTTTTAATTTAAATTCAGAACAAATTTGAATTTAAATTTGAATATTCGTATTTGAATTCATAAATTTAAATTCGGAACAAATTTGAATTTAAATTTGAATATTCGTATTTGAATTCATAAATTTAAATTCGAAATAAATTTGAATTTAAATTTGAATATTCGTATTTGAATTCATAAATTTACATATTGTCCCTCATTGTGAAATCATAAATATTTTATTGTGTATTGTACTTTTGTCCCATACATATGCATATAGTGTGTGAGGAAATAGAGAGAATTGAGAAGTAGGGGCTCTGTTTTGAGGGCTTCTGCTGGAGTGTAGCCCAGAAAACAGGACGCTCAAAAGTAGGGAGAGCGCTCAAATAAAAAGTAGGGACCCTGTTTTGAGGGCTACTGCTGGAGTTGCTCTTACAGCCGCTGTCCCTTGCAATTGAAGTACCAGTGTGGGTGAACCTGGCCCCAGTTCCTGCAATAAAACCAAGAAGTAAGCAACACGTGTGCGTGTTCTCTCAACATTTTGACTTGAAGCTTGTGATCACTTGAATGATCCGGTGAGTCCTGTCGTCGGTGGGAGTGTGATGTTTTGTCTTCCATGCAAAAAGAGTAAGCAGGATGTGAAGAGCAGTAACTTCGAATTAGTATCCTCCATTCTTTAATCCAAATGGCTTAGCATACTCTAGGTCCAGGGTTTGTTGATTGCTCGATTAGAAATTAGACGGTTTACACGAATACATTTTGTAGTGCATAGTGTAGCAGGTAACATTATCTACTGAAAATTGGCTGTGTTCAAAACACGTAAAACCCGGGGTTTGGAAGTTCCTAAATATTCGCGAAGAATTACCAGATGAATGGGAGGGCATGGCCCATAGTCGTCGACATTTTAGGAGTTGTCTGGTTTAATGCCAATTATTGCCAATGTTTAGCTTACCAAATTTCGGTAGCGTTGAACGAATTGGGCAAGTAGTTGATTTGTTACAAAACTCTGGCAAGATTTCCTTCTCAACTGCATCGTATTTCATTTTTTTTTACCAATGTTTGTCCGAAACATTGTTCCCAGTTTGATGACCAAATTTTGTAATGTTTCTTGCAGCAATTTTAGCATCAAATCAAATCAAACTCAATTCATCTCTTGCAAAGGCTCACTTGAGTAAATATTTGCAAAAATAACCCCCTACATTTGATTTTTTTTTGAAATGTTTGTTATACGGGGCCGCCCGATCTTCTCGACATAGAATCAAGATACTCATGTGTAACCTCTAGAATCGTAGTGATCCCTCACTGTTAATGCAAGAGTTAGCACTCGTTAATTCATAAAAACACACATGCTGGACTTCACGACTACCAAGTGAAACCCTATCGCGCTCCCAATTCTCAGCAGAAAGATTGAACGATCTTGATTTAGAACTCTCAATTCCACCTCAAGTGTGTTCGACACTCCTTGGAAAGAATGATAGCATTACAGGCAATCTGATACCTTTAGATTAAACATGGTCTAAGAAACAATGAGGCACGAATACAAGAGTATATATAACCCCTAGGGTCGAACATATGGTACACAAACTAACTCCAACTCATCTCTACATGTATTGGACTCAAACTCACAAAAAAAAAAAAGAAACACTGATATTATCACAATCCCATTGTTTCAGATATTGTGGCGTGACCAGATATATGTAATTTCATTCATACTTTTTCTGTTTAGCACATCATGTACATCTGAAGGTATATTAAATAAAAGAACACATATGCATGATACATATATGAATCAATTTTTGTGTTATACTCATTGTTTTGCACAAACCATTTAGTACAACAGTAGCCATGAGATGTATACATTGCAATATTGTCATTCACACCATTCTCTCTTCCATTAGAAAAATTTTCATCGACTTTTCTAAGAACATAGACAAGATATTAAAGAGCAAAACCCGATCAAGTTGTTCGAATATGTATGAGAAAATTTTTAACGCCTTTCATGCTTTAACTGCGCTACTCTGATTACTTGTACATGATTGTACATCAAAGGATAAACAAATAGGCTCATAAAATCTTTCTAAATAACAAGTACTTTTGTTGAAACTCATTTTCATTGTATCATGATATGGTATAAAATATTGTTTATTCAAAACATGCAATTTCAATAAACATAGAATTTGTCATCTACACCATAATCTTCAATCAAATTGAACTTATATGTGTAGGCATAAATACTAACTGTTGATTTTATACATGAAATTTCAGTAAGGTTCTCAATCACACTAGATAATTCTCTAGAATCATCGAACACGATATAATACAAAGAATCATGAGAAAATATTCTAGTAAGAACTTTCTTATGAGTAAGCAATTCCACGTTATATAAATTAAGCATATCGAATTTAGAACGTGAAATTTCCATTTGGTTCAAAGAGCTCTCACAATTACTAATCTTTTCTTGATGAACTAACAAATCAGCACCAATGTTGTTACATTTAACATCCTCTTCAGATTATGTAGGTGCTAGAAGATATCAATTCATCATGATTTGACCATGGGACAACAAGCACTTCACCCATGGTTATCTCCTCATCTTTTGCTTCCAATGGTGTTGGTTGTTGAATGTTGAACTCTTTGTCTTCAATGTTAACTTACATAATATGAGAAACAACACTAGAAATAGACAGTAATGTGTTAGTTTCAGAATCAACCCTACTTTGTCTATCTTCTACTTCTCCCTTTTCGTTTTGTGTATCTATTACACTCTTAATTTAGATACTCTCAACTTCACATATAGTGGAATCACACAGTTCACTCTTTTTAACACTCTCACTCAATTTGGCTATGTGACTCTTATCCTCACATAGTTTTGATGCTTCTCAAGTGTGGTATGCGGTATTGGGGCAGCACCAAATGTCTCCTTAACCGAAGGAAAAATTTCATACTCGATCATTTTCTCATATGTCACACTAGTAGATGCATAAGAACTAAAGTATGGACTTAGATTGAACCGTGCTGTACACCTCTCCAAAAGTCTCTTCTCCTCCTCAATAGCACAATTCATAAGATTATATACACTACAAAAATATTTATGCGGAAGTACAACAACAATCTTAGAATTTAAGTTACCTTTAAAGTATGCATTCTCCCTTAATGTACTAGTGACACCGACACAACGCAATGCATGCTTTAGCTCATAATAGTAATCTTTAACAATGTATTCCATTGTGTGATGCTCTCCACATGGTGAAGCAATTTTCACGCATAATAGGATGGGACAAACTTGCTTCAAACTCCCTAGTGGCTTGCATCACCTCTTGGGATTTAGAAAGTTTTTGAAATCTAAATATTCTCCATTTGCCACTCACTCAAGATACTTCTCTGAATCATTACTTCCATAGAAAGAAAATATAAGTTGTTGGGCTTGGAATTGCATCAAGAGGAATGGAACACTAAAGACCCATTCCCATTTTGCTCACACCAAGAGAAAAGAATTGTTGAATATCTTGCCACGGTTAGTTGTGCAACATATATATGTGGAAAATACTCAATCTCACTCTGTTCTTACCAAAGCAAAGCTCTTACCATTCCAAAGTGAATCAAAGCCAATACTTACACTTGGAAATAGTTACAACCAGCAATGGTGATGATCAAGTGAATTTGAGAGTTTATCTCAATTGTACAACAATGGTTATTTAGTGGATCTTAGTATAAAAGTGTATATCATACGCAATCTGAAGTTATTGTAAAGTTAAGTAATAATCCAAGTTAGAATATTTTGCTTATGTGCTAATCCAAAAGGTTTAAGTGAAATGCATGAACGCATACACAAAGATAAATGTGACTCAATGCAAACAAAGGAATTGAACTAGTGAGAAGAAATCTAAAATTGAGATTAAACTAACTTATTTTGCACTAAGTACTAGGAGAGACGCTAACCAATTACAATAATATGAAATATAAGGGTACAAGATTGCTCAAAGAAATTAAATACATAATTTGAAAATATGGACTACGGTATACTCTTCCCAATTTCGGCCAGCACCTTTTATTTTATTTTCTTTCTCAAACCATATGCAACAATGGTCGATCCTCCTTGGGCTATTAGGGTAACCAAAGGAAGATGTTTTTGGGTTCTGATTGTATGCGGCCTAAGCTTTCCTTTTTTTTCAAGCCGTGGGTTTTTTTTCTTTCTCTTGGTTGCCTTTTCGTTCTTTCTTGGGTGAAATAAGATTGGTATTCCCTCTTGATTTGCACAAGTCTCAAATAATTCAGCAAAGTGTAAAATAACACCAAGAGCAGTCCCTAATGCAATTATCAAAAGCTAGTCTCAAGTTTCAAAGATATAAGTGAGGACCAATAACTAGAGATAGCTCAAAGATGAATAATGCGCATGGATTAAGAGTTTAAGTGAAACACAATGCACAAGATAACAAAAACACATAGCTGGACACTGTAGCCCGTGGGCACACTGTAGCACAAGAGTACTGTAGTTCGCTATACTATAGCTAGTGTACTGGTCACCATGCAGAATTGTAGCATGCATGAAGTATTGTAGCGCTTGGTAGCAGATTGCTTGTTCAATTTGTTTTTAGTATTGGTTTTGAGGATTTCAAAACCAACAACGAATTTTGGGTTTTAGATGAAACACACAGATTAAGCCACACAAAGGAATCACTTAGATTAGCACTAAACAAAAATTCTAATGGACTAAAACCTAACAAAACTCACAAGAAATAACAAATTAAAAACTAGGGTTTGGGATTTTTTTGTGTTGCAATTTTTGGTTTATGGACTCTACGTAATAAGAACAACAAAGAAAATTAATCTAAAGTTAGGGTAAATAATCCTACCGACTAAACCATGCTTTGATACCTCGTTGCCAATGTAAGAGTTAGCACTCTTTAATTCATAAGAACATATATACTAGACTTCACGACCACCAAGTGAAGTCTTATCGTGCTCCCAATTCCCAGCGAAAAGGTTGAATAATTTTTATTTAGAACTCCCAATTCCCCCTCAAGCGTGTTCGACACCCCTTGGAAAGAATGAGAGTGTTGTAAGCAATTTGATATCTTTAGATCAAATGTGGTCTAAGGAACAATGGTGCACAAATACAAGAGTATATATTATCCCTAGGGTTAGCCACAAGGCACACAAACCGACTCCAACTCATCACTACATGTATTGGACTCAAACTCACATAAAAAAGGAAACCTTGATTTATCACTATCATATTTGTTTCAGATATTGCGATGTGACCAGAAGGTTTTTGAAGCTGGCACCTTACCCATTGGATGGACTTTGGAATAAACTTTCCAAAAAGTATCAGAATACTTGAATCAGACTCTGTTTGTGAAACTTGTGGTCTTTTTATTATGGGCCTGTTGGGCTGGTCCCAAATTAAGTTTTAAGTTGATTCCGAGTTAGATTTCAGTTGGGTTTGTGGAAATTCTGAATTAGACTTGAAAACTTCATCTAAAACTTGAGCTTTAAGTTCTTGAGCCTCTCATTTTTTTACTCTCTCACTGCATAGGCTCCTTCTTGGCCGCATGGGCCCTTGCCTCCTTGCTTGCTGGCCGCATGGACCTCATCTCCTTGCCTTTTTTTCTTCCTTGTTCTTCTCCATTGCTTTGGCTCTGTTCTTCCTCTCAGTTCCAAAGTTTTCTATTGGTCAAACCTAAGAATGCACGAACAAATAGTGATATGGGGTAGTATTATATTCTCATGTACAACATTAGCAGGAATAAATAGAACCAAGTTCATTTTAATATTAATGTTCTTGGTAAAAACTTTAGCTCTTCTAGTAAACTTATATTGTTTTAAAATAGATAGATTGTAAATAACATACAGAACAACATAGTCCTCGTCATTCTGAAACTTCTATAGTTCTATGCCTAATTTTCACGGGATTTCAATATTTAGCTGGTCTTGACGGGATATCTACACATAAACTCTTTCTCCTGTGAACAAAAGAAAAAAAAAATCACGGTTTAATAGACCTAAAAAACGACCTGAAAATTCCAGGAAACCCCTTCGACTTATTCATCACCTCCATCGATGCCCAAACCCACGAGCAAGAAAACAAGCCCGGGCGACCATCCATACAACGCCGCCTCCCCAAATCCCCCACAGCCATGCCCGACTCCGCAGATCCCCTTCCCCCCTCCCAGCCGCCGCAGGAGCTCTCCGCTGCCGCCGCGAAGCCCGATCCGGACATGCCGCCGCGTAGGCCCCCCGCCGGCGGCAAGCTCAAGAAGCCCCTCACCGACAAGCTGCGCGCCGCCGCGGAGCAGCGCCTCGCGCACCTCCGCGTCTACCTCCGCCTCCGCCCGCTGGACACCCCCGTGCGGCCCCTCGCGGCCGCCGGATCGCTCCACGAGGCCGCCCTCCGCGCCCTCGGCCTCCTCGACTTCGCGCGGCTCGACCTCCCCTCCCAAACCCCGCGCCCCGACCTCGTCACCCAGCTCATCGCCTACTACGACCCGGCCAACCACCGCAGCTTCGTCCGCAATGTCCGCGTCGGCGTCTGCCGCACGGACTTCGCCCGCGCGCTCTCCCTCCCGTCCAAGCCCGCCTCCACTGCTCCCCCTCCCGACGTGGACCCCGCCGCGGTGGTCTCCGCCGTCCTGGAGCTCATGCAGGCGTACGTCCTGCTCCCGTTCCAGGGCGACGACATGTGCATACTGCCCCAGGAGGTGGCCGCCGCGGAGCAGGCGGTGCGGGAGGGGTCAGCGCATAGGGTTGACTGGGCCGGCCTGATCTGGGGCCTCGTCGAGAAGGAGATTCTCGAGTTGCCCAAGAGGGACGACGGGGTGTGCTATTACGCGGCGTATCTGCAGAGGCTCATTTGGGCGCAGAAACCGAAGCTGTTTGAGCCGGTGGAGGAAGAAGAGAGAGGGGAGGTTGCCCTGGAGGTATCTGTGGATGCGGACATGGACGAGGAAGATGGGAATGCAGATGGGGATGCGGATTTCAAGAGCAAGAGCTTGGAGGAGTTGGAGTCGGGGGATGCGGATGCGGATTTCAAGAGCAAGAGCTTGGAGGAGTTGGAATCAGGGGATGTGGATGCTGATGCGGGGAGCAAGAGCTTCGAGGAATCGGAGTTAGGGGGTGCGGATTTAAGGGGCAATAGGCTGGAGGAGTTGGAGTCAGGGGATGTGGATGTGAGGAGCAAGAGTATGGAGGAATTGGAGTTGGCGGATGCGGATGCTGATGCGAGGAGCAAGAGATCAGAGGAATTGGAGGTGGCTGACGAGGATGCAAAAGGCACGAGCTTGGATGAATCGGAGGCGGCGAATGAGGATGCGAATGGCAAGAGCTTGGATGAATTGGGGCTGGGGTTTGTAGCAGTGGAAGAAGTGGCTGTTACGCATGAGGTGATGTCTGCTAATGATGGGGATGTGGCAGAGGTGGCACCAGAGGGAGATGAAGGTGCAACAGTGGCTGCAGCAGAGAAGGATGCAGGTCCATCTGCAGAGACAATAGTGGTGACACAGGAGGAAGTGCTGGTGGTGCCGGAGGAGGTGGAAGAGGAGGCCGATGGGGAGGAAGAGGAGGCAGATGGGGAGGAAGAGGAGGCAGATGGGGAGGAAGAGAAGGATGCAACAGGGTTGAGCTTGGGGATTGGCTCTGCCAGTGGTTATGACCTTATGGATGTTGAAGAGGACGCAAATGTAGAAAATCTGGATGAGGGTGATAGTGGCCATGAAGAGCTGGAGGAGTCAGAGGATGATGCATTTGAGGAGTGTAGGGGTGAGGAGGAGATGAACTGGAGGATTGAGGATGAGAAGGGGGATGTTGGGATGACACATTGTTTACAGCGCTGTAACTCCAGTGCATTTGCGGGCATGGAGTTTGAGAATTTGAATAAAGGGGATGTTGAGATGAGGGATGAGGCGAGCTTTGATGATGGATTTTCTGGAAAAATGAGATCGTTGCATGGGATGACATCAACAAACCTCCTCCAGGCGATGAATTCAATTCCTGCGACATATAATGTTACAGATAACGCGCATGATCTGTCCTCCGGAGAATTCTTGGCTATGGGGGCTGATGTACATAAGAATGGAGTGGACCTGGGGACCGGGAGCTCATGTTTCTTTGGGAATCATGGGAAGAGGCACATTGGGGATATTGATGGGTTCAATGACCATATGCAGGCACAAGAGCAGTTTCCGCAGAGCAATCAACAAAAGAGGATGCGGAACAGCAACAATAGTAACATGTCACCCGTATTGGCAGTCTTTGATGCAAATTTTTCAGAACCCATACAAAACTTGATGGTCAAGGCTAGCATGTTCTACGGACAGAAAGAGAAAGAACTTCAAAATGCGCTGTTGGAGAAACAATTTTTGTCTGACATGCTGCAGGAGAAGGAAACAATTATCCAATCACTAAACTCAGCCAGGTTTGAGCAACAGAATAAGTGGCAAGCAGAGCTTAGACGCTTCGAGCATGATCTGAATGTGATGGCCCAGTTGGTCACTGGCTATAAGAAGGCTTTGAAACATAGCCGGGCCTCTTTTGATGAGTACAGGAAGAAGTTCCCTTGTGACAAGCCTCGCTATGGCGATGTTGCTGGTGGTGGTGGTCTTGTTCTTAGTGTCAAGGAGTTGGAGAGGAAGCGGTTAGAGGAGGAGCAGCAGAAACGTGCTGCAGCAAATGAAATGATCGAAAAGTTCCAGGATGAATGGTTTTCAAAGCTTGATGGGTGGAAACAGGCTATCCAGTTTCTGTGGAACAGAATGGAAGAACTAGCTATGTTGATCAATCTTCTCAAAGAAAAAAGAAAAGCGAAAGTTGCAACCCCGGCTACAGAGGAATGAGCTCTCTGACAGTCAGAGGTACATGGATTATTGGCATATAAACTAATTTCTTACTTTCGTGTAATATGGTAAAATTTGATGGTTAGGAGATAAACTTGTTTCTTGTATTATGGAGGAATTCAATGGCTAGGATTAGGAGACTCATGTTTTCTGTATGGCTAGGAAAGTCTTATTTACGGTATTTTTAAGAATGTGCATATTGCATAATCTCTGGAGCAGTAGACTGCTAAGCTAATAGTTTGAATCATTTCCCTATATTATTATGTGGTACTTTGTCTTTAATTTCTTTTAGAATAAATAGTGAAACAACCTGCTTGATTCATACCATGAGGTATTTATGACATGCCTTAATTTAGTTAGTGGTACGTGCTATTAATTTTTCCCTCTTGACTAATTTTTTCCTCTTGTTAGCAACCATCTTTTGTCAATAGTGTGTGAGTTGGTTTTGAGGTCTACAGATCAGTTTGGTTGAGTACATTATGCTATAATCTATTACCTTTATCCTTTCATGGGTGAACTTTTTTTATAGAAACCAAAATAGCATTTCAGGTTGGCTGGTTGGGTTGAGATCAGTTTGGTGTGAAATATCAAATATGGAATGTAGGTTTAGGCCTGCATATTTTTAGTGATGCATCAGAATGTGCATTCTTGATTATGGGATTATGAGAAGCTTCTAGTGACCTTGTCATCATTACTGCCTGATGGCTCATATGCTCATGGTTGTCAAGGCGTCCTGGCGGTTGGAGGGGGACACCGTGGACGATCGCCCAGTGTGTGACAAGTTAGGCGGTGTTTGGTGACGCCTAGGCATCTAGGGCGTCACCCAACTCGTTGTGGCGGCCGCCTGGGGGCCGATCTACAGCCGGAGGAGGGAGAAGGTGGCTGGGGCGGCCAACGGGAGCGGCGGGTCGAGGCGGTGGCAGCCGGAGGAGAGGCGGAGCCTGCGGGAGACAGCCGACGGCAGCAGCGGGTTGAGCCCAAGGCGGTGAAGAGGAGGCTGCGCCGCCCAAGGGGCCACGGTGTCAGAGGTGACGGAAGAGGTGGAGCGAGAAGAGGTAGCAGACGATGCGGGCAAACTAAGAAGCAATGCTAGCGGCTAGGTTAAAAGGATGGGGCAATTTTTTGGTCTTTTTGTGATTTAGTCCTCGGAGTTCCTGAAAATTACGAATAGGTCCCTCCCTCAATAGATTTCTTTTAATTTAGAGTTCCTAAATATTATGAATAGACCCCTCCCTCAATGGATTTTTTCTGATTTGGACCTCTTGAGCTTCGTTGCATGGTTATTCGGATAATTTGTGCTATTATATTGCATGATTATTTAATTTTTGGTCATATAAGGTATTACTTGTATTTATTACTATCGTCTAACTGTAGTCATGGTGGGCGCCTAGTCGATTAGGCGTCTAGGCGCCCCAGTCTTGCCATGACTTGCGGGAGCACCGTGACAACCTTGCATATGCTTCAAGATGAATAGGAGATCTTATGTTACTATGTTAATATATAGTATATTTTTGAACACTTCAATAACCTATACAAAATTTATGATTACATGGAAAAATGAATGCTCATTGCATAGCATTTAAACCCTTTCCCTTCATCCTGAAATGCTTAAATCGTGGTAGTTGGAAGGGGTTAGTGGTTGGGATTTTACAATCATGCAATTCTGGTACCCCAATTCCAGTCTGAACTTGTGGACGAATCTCTCTCTTATATCATTGACTACTTCCCCTGATTGCAAATATAAGTCAGTTTAGCTTTGGTGCACAGGAATTAACGAGTAACAAAAAACGATCTTGGTGCCCTTCATTTATTCCCACACTTACCAAACACTTCTCTTAAATATATTGGGAAGGAGAGAAATTGGGATAGAGACCTCATTTATTGATGAGAATGGGAGCATTCATTCAACAAGGGTATAATAGGAAGAAATGAGATAAATGTGCTTTGAAGTTGTAGAACGACCTATATTTTGGAGAAAAGTTTATATAGCTCAAAACAACTTATATTTGCAATCATAGGGAGTACAAATGAAGTCTTCTGATTGAGCCACATCATCAATATTTGAATTAGCCAAGGTTATTAAGTTGACAAGTCGACATTACCCTCCTAGTAACCGACTTGTCGACTAGTCGATTAGTCGGCCGACTAGTCGACATGTACTGTTTGTACTATTTATATGAATATGCATATACAGAGAAGGACTTTATTGTAATTTCAGAAAATAAGAAGGCTAAATTGCAAAATGCCAATCCTCATAACCGCCCCCACCGCCTGTTGCCCCCACTGCCTCGCCTGCCCCCCATCGCCTATTGCCCCCATCGCCGCCGCCGCTTCACCGCTCTGTCGCCCCACGCGCGCTCGCTCGCCCCACCGCCGCCTCTCTCTTCTTTCCCATCCTCCATCTCCGGCGGCCGACGAGGCCGAGAGCAGCACCGGCGGCCGCTCCCTCTTCCTGTCACCACTCTCCACCGCCCCTAAGCGGCAGCCGCGGAAGCAGTGGATCCGACGACGGAGACGGTAGATCCGGCGGCGGCGATGGCAGATCTGGTGGCGGCGGTGGCAGATCCGGCGGCGGTGGCGGCGCAAGTCGAGTCGACTGCTCCCATCGTTCCTGCGCCACCGACTTATCGACTAGTCGACGACTTAATAAGCATGGAATTAGCAACCCTTTGATCTGACTAATCATCGATGTAGCACTAACTGACATGCCAAACCCTGATGTCCCTTTTCAGTACTCTGTTTATCACATTGCAATAGAATACATCAGCCCATGAAAGCAAAGGAAACACATATATATCTCAAAGGCCAGTTATGATGGTTTCCATGTAGCTATGTTTTTTAAATTCAGTACCAGTATCATATTGGTTACTAGTGAGAACCAGATTCCAATGCGTGATTGGCTAGTTTTGATACTTAAATTCGATGTTGAGACTATTTTCAAACCATAACTTGGCTGGAACTCGTCTTGGATATGCCATTCAACTTGTTTGAGATAAATATACAAACAACCACTTAGCACGTTTCTAAATGATATTAAGTAATATTCTTACTTGCAAGAGTAACGGTAGCTTTGTTAGAATCATTTGATATATTTAATGAACTGTTTGTAGCTGTTGGGTTACTTATTTAAATATTACTCCCCAGTTTCAAAATATAAGAACTCTGCACACTTATGTGGTCAAACTTGTAATCTTTGATCGACAGTAGTTCCACCATGTTTCAACAGTGTATTTCTTTGGTCATGTAAAATTAGTACCGCTGTATTTCTTTAAACGTGCTTTGACAAGATCATAATATTAGTTGTTACTAATAGTCTAATACATGTAATATAAGTTGGTAAAAATTCAAGCTTGAAGACTGCGAAGAAAAAGAGGGTTTTATATTTTGAAACAGAAGTAGTAGTCATTAGATGAACAGGACTAATTTACCAGGGCTCGCTTTTGGCTGAGTTGACTGGTTTTTTACAGCAGCAACCAATCAATTATGGCCAGTTTTTTAGAGGCCAAATGGGAGCCATAAGAAGTTTGATGATTACGTTAGAATATTCAGTTTTTTCATTCATAGTTGACTGCAAGCATTTCGCTTTTGGTCTCTGGTTCTGTTGTCACTAAATTATGAGGTTTTGGGCTTTGAACTTTTTTCTTGCCATCATCAGAACTCGAAATCTTGGTAGGCACTACTAAGCAGGCAACACTTCCTGTCTAGTGACTGTGCTCCAGTTTCATGTAGTCATACAAAAAGACTCCAAGTAGGTAGCTGGTGTAGGATAATGCAGGTGGCGAACATGCTTGTTGAGTTTTGATCTTACAGAATTTGGTGCGGCTTTGTTTTTGTATCACAACATATTTTGTAGTTCTTATTCTTTTTTGTTGAATTGCATGGACCGGGTACTGAAAATTGCGGTTTTTATGGCAGGTCCTGACGTGAAGATGGCTCTCGGGTATTGCCGTATCCTTGTGTAAGTGACTAGCTCTCTTGAATATAGGCTCCAATCCGTTGGGTATTTTGATGTCAGTGACTGCGCATCAGCAATTGTGGCTACTTGGTGGTACATTGTAGTAAAGATAACATTATTCCACCTGTAACTTAGATGTATCGTTTTACAAGGACGTTTGAATGTTTAGTGCTTATTTTAGATGCCCTTTCAATCTTTTCGAACTGTGCATTAGCATCCTCTGTTTCTGTCGAATTCGTCCAAATCTTCATTGGGCAGTAGTTCAGTCGTGGTGTGGAATCTCTAATGACGCCACATGAATCGCATCCATGTGTCGGTAAGTGTGCCGATTTTCGTGTCTTGAGTGTCAGTTGCTCTGTTAACTGGTGCTAACCGCACGGCCGGTGTTTCCTAGACTGTTGAAGCCATTCTTGTAGATGATTTTTCTTGATGTGGCAGGCAGGTATGGATTTGTTGAGCAATCGTCGTTGGTGAGTCTAGTTAGATCGAACTTTATATACAAAAGAGATAGATCAAACACAGAATAGTGTAAACAATAAATTGAACACAAAGAGTTGAGATGAGAACTTTCTTTATTGTTTTCTCTGTTCATGTATAACTTTACAATAAGTGAGATATCTATTTATAGACTTAGTGGAGGGTGTCTACTATGGGCCAGATTTGCAAGTCTAGGTTCAGTTTTTTCAACACTCCTCCTTAGGTACTCATTTGATACGTTCATGCCTCATCAAAACTCTAAAAATCTAGTAGAAAAAATTTGGAGAAAGAGTACATATATGTTATGTTATACATGTTATGTTATGTTGTACGAATTGTCTCATTAAAAATTTTGACTGAAAAACTTCAGGAAAACTCGTTAAGGAAAAAAGAGTACAATTCACCGTATTTCATTTAATCTACAGGATTTATTCTCTAGATACTCGATCTTCGTGATCAAATTTAATAGAGAGTTTGAGAAGAATCTTCTCTTGAAATTTATATTTATCTAAGTCTTATCATTCCAATTTCAAGCACACGTCTTTTAAAATTAAATACTGGAAGCGACTTAGTAAATAAATCTGCAAGATTTTCATACGACTTAGTATGTAGTACTTTAACATTGTCCATCTTTTGTAATTCATGAGCATAAAAGAAATTGAGGTTGATATGTTTTGTGAGATGACTCTTTACGTAATCTATTTGTACTTGTGTAACATAAACTACATTCTCTTCATAGATAATTGTGGGAGCTTGTACGATATTCAGTCTATATGACTGCTAGATGTGGTGAATCATCTGTCGAAACCAAGCATATTCTTATGTGGTTTCGTACAGTGCTACGATTTTCGAGTGATTCATCGAAGTCAATACAATACTTTACTTCAATGATTTTCATGAAATAGCAGTTTCACCACACAGAAATATATAGCCTGTTTGTGATCTGGTAGTATGTGGGTCTGACAAGTACCCGGTATTTGTATAGCCAGTTATATTCAGATCTTACTTATTTTTGTAGAACAATCCAAGGTCTTTACTTCCTTGGAGATATCGGAAGATGCTGTTTATTCCCTGCCAATACCTTTTGGTAGGTTTTGCATTATACCTTGCTAATAGGTTTACGAAAAATGCTATATCCGGTCTAATGCAGTTTGCTAAATAAATAAGTGTTCCTATTGTACTTAAGTATGAGAATTCAAGTCCCAAGACTTCCTCTCCCTGTTCTCTAAGTCTGTACGGATCCTTGTCTTCCTGCAAAGATCTCCCGACCATTGGTACTTTTGAAGGGTATACTTTTCCAAAGCCAAACATTTCTAACACCTGAGTATAGATTGAGTGATGTACTAATATTCCTTCTGGGACATGCTCGAGCTGCAAACCTAAGCGATATTTGGTTTTACAAATTTTTTAGTTCGAACTCTGATTTTAAGTAAGAGCTTGCTTCCGTTATATCTTCTGGGGTTCCGATAATATTCAGATCATCTACATACGCTAAGATTATACAAAATTCATTCTGGGATCGTTGTATAAATACACATGGACAATACTCATTGTTCGTGTAGCCTTTTTTTGCATAGAAAGTCACTTAAGCGATTATATCACATCTTGTCTGATTGCTTAAGTCCGTACAGTGATTTTCTGAGTTTTATACTGTACATGTTTCTATTTGTTTTGTCTTGGTTCGAGATAGGGATAATTTCAGATACCTTCATATAAATGTTCGAAACCAAATTTCCATAAAGGTATGCCGTTACTACATCCATCAACTTCATTCCTCAATTCAGATTTACTGCCATCGAGATTAAATATCTAAAGGTAATGCCACCTATGACTGAGGAATATGTTTCTTCATAATCAAATCCTGGATGTTGAGTGAAACCTTGTGCAACAAGTCTTACTTTGTATTTTACAACTTTATTTTTCTCATTCTCTTTTGAATAAATATCCACTTATGCCCTACGGGGATGCATATGGGGAGGTATGCGGCTTACAGGCACAAACACCTCTTTTTTATTTAGAGATAATAATTCAGTTTCTATTGCCTTTTTTCAATCTTGCCAATCTGATCTTTTCTTACATTTAGTGAGCAATGTAGGCTCTAGATTAAGATCAATGATTGTGATAATTCTCTTTGCAAAATAAATATCAACATTAGCTGTTGTCCTATTCATGTATTCCCCCGTGAGCACAAAGTTTATAGCTATTTCATCACGGAATGATTCTTGTAGTTCTTCTACTTGCTCATCGCTCCTTCTAGCTGTGGGTACAAATTCCTTTAGTTTTTCAGCTCTGATATGTGCGCACACATCTATGTTGGTTTCTCCCTCCATAGGAATGTTTAGATCCGGTATGCTCTTTTCTGAAAGTGCTGTACTGGTGCTAGGTCTCAACTGGCTCCTCTGCTGGTTCTGGAGAACTTCGATGATTGGCTATGTCAAGTCCTTCTTATCCTTTTTTACCAGGCGTCCTCGGTTACTTAGGATTCGAGTGGCGAATTTCTCGTCATTTTATTCTAAGGCCTTTGGACAAGATTAGGGATATCTTCTACTTTTTTTCGGTATTTCAACTCTCTTTGGTGCATTGCGTGCAAGCACATATGACTTGGTCACATTTTTTAAGTCACTAAAATGATCAGGCAATTGATTTGCTAATACCTGCAACTCAATGATCTTCTGGATTTCTCTATTTGATTCACTAGTGCACGGGTCATTTGCATGGATTCTTGTGGTTTGCCACATAATTTTTCGATATTTTTCATCAAGGGGTTAATTTCCTCCCTCTAATATCGGAAAACTATCCTCATCAAATATACTATCAACAAAACAGACGGTATGCAAATCTCCTATCATCGGGTCCAAATACCTGATTATGGATGTTGTCTTATAACTAATGTATATCTCGGACTTTTGAAGAGGGCCCACTACAGTACGCTGTGGTAGAGGTGATGAGGGGGCCCGATCTTCCGATAAGAGGGATAACTTCGATTGATTGATATGTCGTTGATGAAGAGGCTACTTGACCGAGACGATCAAGTCCGTCCTGCAATCGCTACACCACACCCTAGTCGATATCAATCGTGTCAAGAACACGGTTGACCTGAACACAAGGTTCAATTCCTGCGAGCAATCGAAGAACAAACAAGAACAAGATAAAAAACAATCAGAATATTGCAAATATGAATGAGGAATACAAAGGGTTGAGGCTCGCAATCGTAGTTGTTGGTCTAGTCGATACAAGAACATACTTCGAAGTTTCGCAGTGAAAAACTAATCTACACAAGCCTATGTTACATGGCCAATTGAGTCTCTATTTATAAGGGCACGTAGACCCTTGTTTTTGGAAAGCTTTTGACACATAGAAAGTCATCAAATCATATCTGATTCTATCCCTGTTTCTAAAACAGAAAGATTGTTTTGATGATTACGACGTGCACAGAAGGAATTGTGGGATGAGGCTAGATCCGTTAGAAAGCGGGTGAGATAACCTTTCCATGATGTACTCACATATTCCAAATGGACTTTTGATGCGAAATCTATGAGCATTTAAAGTTGGTCATATCAAGCTGAATCAGCGCTGGATTGTAGTGGAAACAGTGCACGCTATCTCCCAATCAATATACCTCATTGATTTTGCTGGAGTGGATAACGATCGGAGCAATCAACTTTAGTGTGGCTGATGTAGTTATTTTCTTCGATATCATCATCCTCATTCGACGAAGAGCTTGGATGAAACAGTGCACGTCGAGTACCTGGGATTGAACGTTTGTCAAGGATCTTAACTCTGTTGTTGATGGTGGTGAGGGTCCTATTAAGCCGATCCAACACGTTGTTGGTCTGACAAAAATTCTTGCTATGTGATCTTGAACCTGTCATGATTAGTAGAAAATAAGAAAATACATGAGCATTGTGTAAGTCCCTATAAACTACTAGGAGGTGGAGTTTGACAAGTCACACATCTCTCAAACTTTTACCAAACTCTTACAAGTTCTTACCAATGCAAATAAGTGGTGCAACCAGTGGCTGATTTGTGATAATCTTGACTTGAGTGATGAGTATAGCGATTGTTGGTACGTCAAGACCTGTAACGGTTAGTAGTAGGTGTAGCTTGGAAGGCTCGAGATATGTAGCAATAGAGAACAATCGGTTAATTTCAAAAATTACATGGAATTAAATTATAGTTCGTATCTACCACTTAACCTTATGTTGCTGATCAAAGAAGGATAGACGAAGGCTAAAACAAGTGGATATCCAAGTATAGGAGTGGTAGATATAAGATAATTCAATTGAATGCAATTGGAAGTGGAAAGTATAAGTATTGACCCAAATCTGATAATGGCAGATTTCAGTCCACTGGACAAGTCATCGATATTTTGGCGTAACTTTTGTCAGTTGCCTCTTTTTCAATGATTATTTTTTCTTGTTTACTGACGGATTTTTCTACAACTTTCCTTTTGGGGCCAACTTCTGGAAACCGACAGAACAATTCGCACAAAAATCACAAGTGCTAACTATTGTAGATTCATAACAGAAATTTGGGTCAAATTTGACCGCAGATATCTTTTACTTGCCACATTGTAATGAAGCACAATTTTGCAAGCAGATGGGTAATGAAGTTAGGAATCTAATGGAAGTGGTCTCACTCAGAAAGGATCAAAGAATGAAAAGTTATGGTATTTTTGGTGGTGGCTGCACAAGAGGGCGTCTTCTAGCCAAAATTGGAAATTAGGGTTTGGTGTGTTCTTGATGGTTTTAGATGTGGAGATTTTTTTGGAGTGTTGTGGGACTAAAAACATGATCAGCAACAGAACAAAGCTAAAACGGACATAAATTTAATTTAGCAAACCAAAACTAACAAATTGAAATACACAACGGGGTTTGGACAGCAGAAATTAACTCTTTTTGTAGGGTAATTTTCTAGTTATAGGTATAAAAAATAAATCTAAAACTAAAATCTTACCAGGCAATTTATGCTCTGATAACAACTGATGAGGGGGCCCGATATTCCAATGAGAGGGATAATGTTGTTTGATTGACATGACGTTGACGAAGAGGCTACTTGATCGAGACGATCAAGTCCGTCCTGCAATCGCTACACCACACCCTAGTCGATATCAACCATGCCAAGAACGCGGTTGACCTGAACACAAGGTTCAATTCCTGTGAGCAATTGAAGAACAAACAAGAACAAGATAAAAAGCAATCTGAATATTGCAAATATGAATGAGGAACACAAAGGGTTTAGGGCTGCAATCGCAGTTGTTGGTCCAGTCGACACAAGAACACACGACAAAGTTTCACGGTGGAAAACTAATCTACACAAGCTTGTATTATATGGCCAATTGAGCCTCTATTTATAGGGGCATGCAGGCCCTTGTTTTTGGAAAGCTTTTAACATATCAAAAGTCATCAAATCATATCTAATTCTATCCCTGTTTCTAAAACAGAATGATTGTTTTGATGATTACGAGGCTAGATCCGTTAGAAAGAGGGCAAGATAACCTTTCCATGCTGTACTCACATATTCCAAACGGACTCTTGATGCAAAATCTATGAGCATTTAAAGTTGGTCATATTAGGCTGAATCAACGTCGGATTGTTTTGGTAATTGCAGCGCACACAGAAGGAATTTGGAGGTGAAGCCAAATCTATTGGAAAGTGGACGAGCTCTTTTTTCTATGCTGTACTTGCACACCTCAAACGGAGTTCGTATGCAAAAGTTATGCACATTTGAAGTCGCACCGGTCAGGCTGACTTCGAATTGATCTGGATGCCGAATTGGATTCTAAAATGTGTCCCACTTAAACTCTTGCTTGAATTGATCCAAAAGTGACGTGGTGACCTTGAGTATGAGTTGGAAAAGGTATTGACTTGGTCTTGAGATATTGGTCGTCTTCCCTTTAGGTGGACCCTAACCACGAGCGCGTAGCGTTGATGCAATCTTCCTTGTATTGCTAGACAAATATACATTTTCATCTTTAGATATCATTATATTCTCATTTAAAACAAATTGAAACCCAAGAAACGAATTCACCTTTTTTTATTCTTGGAAACTTTGGTCCTATGCGTACGTGGCGTGGTCACATCAAGAGGTATAGGTACATAAACCTTGCAAACAAACCTACAGAGATGAGAAATTTTTGGTGCCGACCATTGCACTAGTTGTATTGGTGAATGGATGTTATATGCTAATGATCTAAAGCTGATGAGAGTTGTTGCATGTAGGACTACATGGCTCCAACATATAGTTGGTAACTTATAATTCTTCAAAAGCAGTCGGGCAATGAATTTAATCATCTTAATTAATGGCTCTACTAGTCTATTCTGGGTGTCGACATGCGAGACGGAATGCTCAACTTTAATTTCCATTGCCATGTAATAATCATCAAATATCTTTGAAGTAAATTCCTTGGTGTTGTCCATTCTGATAGATTTTATATGACGACTAGGAAAATTATTTCTAATTTGAATTATCTACGAGATCAAAGTTGCAAAAGCATGGTTTCTCATAGATAATAAATATACGTGTGACCATTTAAATGGCCCTGACAGAGGGTGTATAGGATTGCAAATATCTTCTTGGATGTGTTTCAGGAATGCAGAGTCTTTATCCTTCACTTTCAGAGCAGAAGGTCTAGTAAGTAATTTTCTGGTAGCATATGCAGGGTACACAAAATCAAACTGATTCGAGAAATTCTTTAAATAGATATTATATCCCTGTGAATTGTTAATTATATTTTTCATCATCTTAATACTTAGGTGGCCAAATTTATCATGCTAGAGACAGAAAAGTTTAGAACTTCTAAATATAGTTTTCATGGTAGTACAGGCTGTGGGTGATTTAATATTAGTGTAGTATAGCCCAGATTTATATGAAAGAAGTCTTTCTAATACCCTTTTTTCACTTGCTTCACGCTTTGTAATGAGCAGGTATTCTTTACCATACTCTTCTTTAGTCTTAATGTGGAAACTATTAGTGCGAATATCTTTGAAATTTAGGAGAGTTATAGTCGATTTGGGTAAAACAAGGCTTCTTTAATTACCAAAGTTGTGCCCATCAGGAGTATAATTGTAGCTTTTCCTGAGCCTATTATACAAGCATCGCTACCAGCGATTGTTATAAGGCTGTCAGCATTTTTGCTAATCGACTGGAAGAATTTTGTCTCTCTCAAAATGGTTTTCATTGTGCCGCTGTTAGCTAAGCATACTTCCTCCATGGACGCCACCCGCGTTCTAATATATTGTACTTTATTAATATGTACTAGAAGACAATCAACATATAGAATAAAATACTTCAAATATCAGAATATATCATGCAATTATTGACTAAATAAATGAATGAATTAATATCATCCGACTATCATGAAAATGAATTGTTTGAGTATCATTATTGCAAGTCTTACTTATTCCTTTCACACATGAGACGCATGACAATAAAAGTTTTGATGCATTCTGTGCATTAGACTGAATCTGCTAAGAAATCTGAAACTTCGACTACTATCTTCTCATGGGTGAGATACTCTTCCTAAGAAATCATGGCGGTGGCAGCTACAATGTCAAGAAGGGGTGTGGATGTAGGAGTGGAATCCACTTCCATTGGTGCAAGCTGTTGCTCAGAATTCTCCCTCTTGACAAAGGCAAAGTGGGTTTCATGCTGCCCTTTGCCACTATTCGTTTTTTGGTCTAGAAGGCATCGACAACGTGTTACAGCTCTTTGCAGATCCACGATCAGTGCCCCTACTTGCCACACTTGTAGCAGGTTTGGTGTTGATGACCATAGGGCTTGTTGCTGCGCTTTGGTTTGCCAGCCTTGTTCTTTAGTGGAGCATTTGATTTGTCTTTCTGGGTTGCGGTTTTGCCATTCCTCTTTTCTTCATTATAGGTTTTTTCACCTTGTAGCTCGCAACGTTGGCCTCACGTCCAGTGGAGCTCCTAGGTGATTGTGCAACAAAGTTCTTTCAGAGAACTTCATCTTAAGCCTCTGCAACCGCATGATATTGATCAATTCAGCATACTCCTTATAGTTGTTTTAACGATAGTTACGTGCATACTGCACCGCACTAGGGTGGAAGGTGGAGAGGGTCTTCTCAATCTTCTACTCATCTGTGATCTGTCTGCCACAAAGTTGAAGATTGGTATAAATTTTGTGCAGAGCAGAGTTATACTCCCCAATCGTCTTAAAATCAGCATATCTGAGTTGGATCCATTCCTGCTCTGTTTGAGGAAGAATGATGTACTTTAGCTTCTTGAATCACTTCTCTGCCATGTACTCATTCTTGTAAGTGAGACAAAGGTGGTGCCTGAGGAAGTGAAGTGCCTGATCATTTTTCTCAGGTGTGGGTTTGACATCCTGTGGTGCACCAATCCCAATGGCAGCGTGGAGCTTCTTGGCTCCAAGTATGATCTCGACATCAGAAGCCCAAGTCAAGTTGTTTTGGCCATACTAGGCTAGCTTCTCGAGCTCCCGATTTATGATGCCTATCATCTATATGTGCATAAAAGGAATATATAAATTTACTATAGGAAATATGCATAAAATGAATTGGATAATGATACAAAATATTTTCGTGATATTTCAGAATTTTTTTTGCGTATTTTCTATAATTTTACTGTTAATTTCAATGATTAAAAGTAATTTAAATAATTATGATTAATCACAAATAGTAAGTAAATACAGAAAAGTATAGAAAATAATAATAATAGTGCTAAACAAGCTTCAGATGCAAAAAACAACTCAAAATTTGAATTTTCGAGGTTCTTTTATGCTAGATTATGTATTTGTAGTGAATTATATAATTTTCGAGGGCCTTTTTGCAAAATCCGTGCACCCCCACCCCTCGGCCGATCGGATGGTCCGGAGTTCTCTTAGCTGATTGGATGGTCTGAACTTCTCTCGGCTGATCGATTGGTCCGAACGTCTCATGGCCGACCGGACGGTTTATGGCTGATTGGACGGTCCATATTTCCTATGACCAATGGGACTGGTTCGAACATCCTATGACCGATCGGACGGTTCATGGCCGATCGGACGATCCATACTTTCTATGGCCGATCGAACGGTCCATAGTCGATCGGACGGTCCATACTTCCTTTGGCCGATTCAAGAGGGATGGGTAGGGGTTTCCCCTACCTCTATTCACATCATTGTAGCACGTGCAAGTGAATGCGGGGAAAGGCCGGTGGCCATGGCGTGGCGGGTGGTCGGGCGTCGACGCCCAAGACACGGTGAGCGGTGGCGAGAGGCTAGGAGCCGGTGGCTCGGGCGGGGTGGCGCTGGCGGGGAAGCCCGTGTGGGTGTGGCGCATTGCGGCTCTGGGCCGGCGACAGTGCATAGGGGGCGGAGCGGTGGCGGCTCTCTATGGGAGGCGGCGACGGCGGTGACCTTGTGGTGCCGGCTAGCCGATGTGGCAGTGAAGCCCATGCGGGGGCGCGTGTAGCGCGCGGTGGCGGCACAACCACATGCGGATGGCCGGCGGCACGGCCGTGTGCGGACGGCATGGCGCGGCGGCTGCCAGGGCGCGTGCGGCGCGCGTTGCGGCATGGCCATATGTGGGTGGCCGGCGGTTCGAGCGGACGGCCATGCGGGGCCGGCAATGGCGCCTGGCGAGACGCGACAGTAGTTATGCGGGGCGGCCATGCGTGTGGGCGGCGCAGTCTGAACGTCATTTTTTTCTTTCTTTTTTTTAATTTACAGTGCAATCAACATCTACTCTTTCTGCAAATATACCGATTTGCTTGGCTGGCGGCTTCAAGTCTGTACGCGGTAGATTAGAGCAGATTTGCACCGTAAAAAATAATCTAGAAAGCGAAATTAGCTGAATTTAAAACGATCTATACTTTTAATCTACAAATGATTACCTTACAATCTATCGGAGCAATTCGTGCTGATAATGTATTAAGGAACTGTCGCTAGCGAGTCCAGTCCGATCGATTCATTCTATGCAAAAGATATGGATTAAATATAGAATAGGCAAACAATTAATTGAATACAAAGAGATGAGATGAGAACTTTTTTCTTTATTACTTTCTCTATTCACGTACAAGTTTATAATGATTGTGACATCTATTTACACACTAAGTGAAGGGTACTTACCATGGGTTAGGCTTGCAGGCCCAGACACAGGTTTCCCAACAGGATTATTGTTGCCCATGATCCATCTGGCTATTGTCTCTGCCTTGTTTCCAAATTTGCAAAGGACATAATCAGTTAAATCACTTTCTTGGAAAGAAAAAAAAAGTAACAGAACATAAATTCGTCAAAGTCTGCATGATTTGAGTTCGCTGGAAACTTGGTGTCGGAGGCACACCGTGGCTGGTCAAGCCAGATTTAAACCGGTGCGTCCGGCCGCCGCCGCGCCGTCAAAGAGGCTTAGAGCACGCCTGCTGCTGTTTTCGCCTTGTGCCGCCGCCGCCGCCTCAGCAGTTCATGGCCAGGATCGGTGAGAAATTTCGTATGTTTCCTTAACAAAATGTGGTGGCAAGGCAAAGGAGTATACCACGTTCTCGATTCGATCAGATGATTGACGAAGTGATACCACTTGACAACAGTACTTCCACTGCCCTGATTCATGGCTTTGGCAATTCGAGCCGAGGAATTGGTTCTTGAAACGATGAGTAGAGGGGCCTTCCGACGTCATGGCCTTGTTTCCTGAATCCTGAGCGATCGGAAACTTCGCAGAGTATGAAGGTTTGTGGAAGCACAATCTCTCTGGCATTGGTGGCACACATATGTTCGGAGACCCAAATGATGTCACGTATTGCATTGAACTTGATTCAGAAAAATGGTATCCTCATGCACGTTGTTCACGACGGACAAAGCAAAAATCTGGAAGCTGATGGCGTTTTTTAGCCGTCGATTGACTCGGCGGTGGAAATGCATGGCAGGCAGCAGGAGATCAATTGGCACGGACGTAATATAAGATGCAGAGTTATTTCCTGAGGAAATTCCTGGCTGACCAACATGTCTCAGTGGTGCACAGGTAGGAGGTATCCCAAGAAATTTCGGAGGAAACTCCTGGCATGCCCTTTTGGTTAGGTTTGCTACAACACATGTGAAAGAATATATTGGAAATGTTTACATGTGAAAGAATATGCTGGAAACGTTTACATGTGAAAGAATTGTCCTTTCGAATTGCTGAATGCCAATTATGTGCCTTTTGCTAAGTATTCGTTCATACTATGCTGATATTTCTGTTGCGCTCATGCCTTTTGTTCTCTGTGCAGGTCTTTGTGGTTACCATTTTTTTTGTTTGAAATAAGGTCTGTGTGATTACTGTTACTGTTGGTTTTGCAGTCCACCAACAGCATGAAAATTGCCACGATTGTGCTTTTGCAGCATGAAAATTGCTGACCTAACATTAGGGTACAATTGCTACCTTATCCCTTTCTGTCCCACACTCGCAGTGGACTTTGTCGAATAAATTTCAGCTGCATATAGTAGAATGATGCACGGTCGCATACTTAGTTACCCTTTCCATCTACCACTGGGTTAATTTTCCTTTCATCATACTATATGGCCTTGTTCTACATTATCTGTTACTACATGGCACAGTTATATTTAATTGGAAGGATGCAATGTTGGTTCAGTCTTGAGTTTCCAAATGCTACATTTTCAGTTGCAAAGTATGCATTATTCAGCTTGAGCGTTGTCGAAACAATATTCATAAAGTGATATCTGTTATGTGATCTGGAGTGAAAAGTGAAAAGGGTGCCGCATGTTGATAAATGACGGATATTAATTTTTTCCCCCGTTGGTCTGCTAAGAGAGAGACTGGAACCATGGATACCTTGTAGCCTTTCCCTCTACTGTGTTTGATCAGAGAGATTTTATGCGACCTAAACACTTAATTAGAACAGGAGTTGTACATCATGCCAATTTTAGTAACACGATGTTACTTAGGCCTTGTTTGGAATGTATAAATTTTATATGAGTTTGTAGTAATTTCACATTAAACAATTCTATTCCAGCAGGAATCAAAAAAATTCCGCGTTCCACAGGGGACTTAGTGGTTATTATATACCTCCTCAAGCAATGCTCAATTGTTGTAGAGGCAGAGTGGATTTCTTTGTTTTACTAAGTATTATACCCGTGCGTTGCGATGGAATTTAAAAACAAGGCTTTTCAAGCGACGCCTGAGATTAAAAGTGATTATTTCATTATATAGTGCTAGGAAGGGTAATTTTGTCATATAATAAAGTTTGTAAAGCTCAAATGATAGTCCAAGTGCCCATACTTTTCAAGATTGAGCGCTATTCCAGCTTGTTTGCAACTTAGTGACTGAAGAATTTTTCATAGCAAACAAAAAGATTTATTACCGATCTGACCGGTTGTTCGTTATGCGACTCTCTTCAGGCCAATTCTTCATTCTCAGACCCAACTGGAATTTATGTAACCACTTAAATTTTGGGCATCTCAATTATCAAAAATAGGGATAATCCATAAAAAATCTTTTATCCTCAAGCTAAACAATGAATAGTGATATCTTGCTTCAAAGGCCGAATGGAACTGAGGTTATTAGTATTTGAAGGACTACAAAACAAAACAAATTTCAGAGTGCATTTCAATCACTTATATCATGCCAATGACCATGATCAGATGTAAGGGCACCAGCTGAGCAAGCAATAGCCAATAAGCCAAAGTTATGGTCCTTGATCCATTCATAATGATATCAAAACACATATTAAAAGGACTTGTTAGCTATAAAACATTCATACATCGTACAATACAAAACAACTATGAACAAAAATTTAGTACTACAGAAGTATAGACACATGACACCAGAATGTAGCATGCTCATATAAAAGGATGGTTTCTATTTATTACACTGTAGTCATGCATGTACTCATTTCTTGGTGGAGAGAAGACAGCATTGAATATTTATCATTTGGTGATGGATCAATAGATGTATATACAACAGAAGGGCCAATTTGCTTCACTGTTCCATCCAAAGAGGCAAACATGAGTTGCGAGGTTGCATAGTAATGGAGCACTCCCATGCAGGATGCAGGGAAAAATCAGCAAGATCTTGCAATTATTTTCTTAATGCACTTCTGAATAGTAGTTAATATAACTTACAAGATATTTAAAAAATTTATGGGAATGTGTAACTTTTGCGCTTGTCTATGTTATCGTTGGTCAGATGCAGCTTTGTGTATTTTAAATCTCATGTGTTCTAACTTTTAAACAAAATATCAGTATTTGCAGGCAGAAATAAACAAAATAGTTTTTTCATATGAATATATGATAGTATTGATAATCAATTAGAACTAGGAAGGCACATATAGTATGGGCAATGGATTTCTTTTTTCGCAGTAATCTACTTCTTTCTATAGACCTTTCTCCTAGTATGGTTTTGTCCATTAGCAGCATCATAGTTATTTTGACAGAAAGCATACAATCTCCCTTCAGCAATTTTTTCCCCAAATTTTCTTATCATTGAGAAAATAGTGAGATTTTTTCTCTTATTTACCCACTCTAGAAGCTTTTTCTTTCCTCTGGTTGCGTTGCAAAAAGAGTGGCCACTAATCCTTAACATGGTTATCAAGTCGTCGCCTAGTCGACGACTAGGTGACAAGTCGCCGGCGAAGGAGCGACTGGAGCTAACGACTCGACTTGCGCCGCCACCGCCGCCGCCGCTGCCGGATCTGCCACCGCCGCCGCCGGATCTGCCGCCGCCGCCGGATTCGCCATCGCCGCCACAGATCGACGCCGCCGCCGTCGGATCCATCGCCCGTCGGCCCGATCTCCGGCGTGGCGTCGCCAAAGACCGGAGATGGGGAAAGAGAGAGAGGGGCGAGTCGAGGAAGAGGGCGAGAGTGGGGGCGAGGCGAGAGGATGGGGGGCGAGGCGAGACGCAGGGACGAGGCGCGGAGTCGGCGAGGTAGGGGCGGAGGTGGTGGAGTCGGCGAGGCATGGGCGGAGGCGTCGGAGTGGGCGAGGTAGGGGGCGGAGTGGGCGAGGAGCCGAAAGACCGGGGGTGGGGGTTAACTTATAAGGGACTGATTTTGCATTTTAGCCCTCATAATTTCTGAAACTGCAAAAAATCCTTCTCTATATATACATATTTATATAAACTGTACAAATAATACCTGTCGACTAGTCGGTCCTTAGGAGGGTAGTGTCGACTTGTCGACTTGATAACTTTCAATTTAGTTTCTCAAATTAACCATGGTATTGTACATTTGATCAATGAAGATCCCAGAATTAATGTTTTGCAGGATTGCCATGGGATTTCTCCATTCAGATTTCCAATGAAAAAGGTAGTTGATAGAAAACAATATGACCAGAATGAAGAAAAAAAGGGAAAAATAAGCAATAACAAAGCAAATTGCGCATTTCATGCAGCTAGTCATTTATGTATTATTCCTTTTTAGTGGATTAGCACATTGGCCTACATGCAATGGACCTAATTGTTCTCTTCATGCAATCAATCATAACCTTATTTCTCTTGCAAATAACCAACCATTATTTATTTATTTTATAATTAGGTATACATCTATGGAAATAATTAACGATTTTCCACTTGGAACTATCTAAGTGAACAACCTAAATGTGAACTACTCTTGAGACCCAACCAATAACAAACTAATATCCACCCAAAAAGAGAGAACCATAGGCGTAATGAATTCTAATGGTAAACTAAGCATTCACAACAATACTTTTTCTTAAATGAGAGTATTTATTGCATGCTACCTATGTAACTAAGCTCAGACTAACCAGGGAAGAATAAACTTCAGCATAATAGAAAGGCATCTAAAAAAGGGAGTGACTTACAGAGTTGCAAAAAAGAGAAGAATTTCCTGGATGAACCGATGTGAGCTGATTAAATCTTTTGTTCCTTCCTTCCCCAGAATCACTTAGAACAGGTGTGTAGGCAACACATTGTGGAGCAACCAAAGTTTTGTTCTTCATCAAGGGCAACTTAAGCTACTCCAATTGAGATGGCATAACTGCAGTGAAAAATATTCAAGAAAAAAGAGTATAAAAACTTGAAAAGAGTATAAAAACAATAGTTATTGCTGTCAAATACCAACAACAGTAGTGCAGTATAAGAAAAGAAAACTGAGTGTTCCCATTAATAAATTACCTATATGTAAATATATGCTAAAAGCAGGATATATAGGTTTGTTTGGCAACCAAAAAATAGAAGTACAGCTTATTGTAGCCTGAGAGGACAAAACCATTATTATGGTAGCAAAATGTAAAAGTTGTAAAAGGAAAACATAATGATCACGATATTTGTGTACTTGCACAAGTGAAGATATGGCTTGCATAGAAGCCTACGCCATTTATCCCTCCCAATTGCTCAAAGATCATCAAGCCAACACCCATCTATGCATATAAGAAAGCATTGGGCAAACAGATCATTTTCCCCTGAAATGTTCAAAACCCTAATGTTTCACTGAACATTTGCCTAAAGTTGATGTGCCTTACCAGCCATCTTGGTGACTCTAGAATGAAGAGAAGCCCTGTTGACACGAGAACACATGGCACTATACCTGCACAAAAAAAGTATTTATTTCCATGAAACATGAATGTGAAGCATAGCCATGTTAATTGTATGCATGTGAAGACAAATTACCCACAAATACTAAATTGCACCATGCAACCAGTGCCCCTATTATGTAAGTAGCTGAACTCCCAAAATAGATCAACAACTACAGATGCAGCACACTAAAACATGATGGTGAACACATGCACCTACCACATCCAATCCAATATCAACATACTAAAACATGAAGGTGATCAAGGGGAAAACATGAACTTTGCAAATGATACAAGATGGGAAGACAGAAGAGAATCGGTAGTGAATTAAGAGATACATACCACATAAGAAACAACTCTAGTATTAAAGCCCAGTAAGGTTCTTCCAAAGTAGAGCATAGTAGCACCCTTTACATCATAATTCCAAGGTAAGATATCGATAGGAAATGCATAAGAACTCAGATCAGATCACTTTACCAAATAACAAACCTTAGCAAAATGTACAGAAAGCCAACCAAAAATGCAAATAGTAGCTGATATCCACATGGTCTTTGACAAATGAAAAAAGGACACAATTTGAAGATGAATATGAAGTTAAAAAAAATACACAATTAGCCCAATTGATAATTGAGCCATTTTACCATTTTACGTCCTAGAAAGTCTGCTAAACACCTGCTAGTAACAACACCAATCATCGCCCCAATCGTCAATATAGATCCATAAATTGCAAATTCCAATGTTAAAATGAGCTGCTAATGCATACCATAGTTATAGAGGAGAAGAGTAGAGCCGGAGAAAGGGTCCTGCACAAGCCATCTAGTAAACAAAATTCATGAAGCTGGAAAAGAAAGCTTGTTCATGTTACAAACCTCAGAGATGTATAGTCCGACTTCATCCACTATTCCTGACTCAGTGGGTGCAGAATACCCTACCTGCAAATTAATATGGCTGAGTAAATAGATCATATTTAACACTAAAAAAAGTTTGCATATGCAAAATCCACAACAAAGGTTAATAGGCCTTTGATATATATTGTAGTATTATTTATCAATTTTTTGGGAGAAAAAACGCATCTTTGCGACTGTACTGTATCATATCAAAATCCACAACAAAGGTCAATAGGCCTTTGATATATATTGTAGTATTATTTATCAATTTTTTGGGAGAAAAAACGCATCTTTGCGACTGTACTGTATCATATTAGTTTCCTGTATTACTATGGGTGCAACCTAGATCTGAACCTTTACTGTTTGAGATTCTCCACTAATTTGGTTCATTCCGTAACTTTCACAAAGATATTTTTAACTGGCTACACCTTATTATCCTCTAAATGAACTACTACCCCAAGGCGATCCTAGGAGTAGTGGTTCATATTGTACCACTAAAGTACTCAACTGCTTGATCTGGAAACAACATTGTTGCATCAGGAAAATGTATTGCAAGATCAGGAAGTTGATGGCGGGAATTGGTTTTGAGAAGTATTTTCTGACACTGCTATCAACTTACATCAACCCCATAGGTGACAATATTGGTCAGGGTTAGATTTTTAGATGATTTGTATCAGGATGTTACATATTTTTGTTTGGCATCTACTTCTTGAAATGACAGTAAGTCAGTAAATGAGTAGTGGGAGTCTGGCAGAATTTATACTGTATATCTTGCATGCAACTTGCAAGGTGTTACATGCTGTGTACAAGAAAGTTCAGTACATTCATGTCATCAGAAAATGTTTGATAGTTCATATAAGTGTACTTGACCGGTCATATAGTTCATTAGCGTATGTGACAGGTACATTTCACCTCATGACCAGACGCATTATGTAGAGTTAATCTAACTTTCAGTGATATATCACAGGTTTATGTCATAGCTGATGCAAAACAAACACAAAAAAGGAACTTCCCATGCAATAGCTATGTTAACTAACACAACATCTATGGATTTACTTTTCAATAAAATAATATAGAGCTTATGAATTAACCCAATAGTCGAAAGAAGTTAAAACAATCTTTTCTTGAGTAGAGTAACGGAAATACTTATTCCATTACTGAATCATAAGTTAACAGCTCGTGGGTTTGCCATTTTCTCCACTCCTGATATGCATCAATTTTGATGAACATCCATGATTGGATTGCCAATTTGTCTTCTACAGATCTATAATCTTAGGGCTGCCTAGGTGCATTCACCCTACTATTTAGTAAAATCTACCGCATGTTCAATGGCTTATAGCTTCTACAATACTAAGCACCTATTTGTTGCCCACGACAAGCCAAAGGGGAGCACATTCCATCTTCCGCTGAGGTTCGCATGATCCTGCAATCACTCATTTGCAACATTCACCTAATTTGACTCATGACTTGTAACTAAAACCGAGCTAGACATTTCGTCGTGCACTTGGCAAGCACCAACAAAAGCCGCCTTGGTTCCTCCTTAGAACCCACTAAAAAGTCTGATCAAACAAAGAATCCACGAGAGCTCGCAACTACAAGGGTACATGAATGGATTAATAGTAGGTGGAAATAGTGGAAGAGGAGGTGGCGCTGACCTGATCTTGTTGATGAGGATCTCGCGGAGCTTCTTGCCAAGCTCCTGGGAGCGGACGCACTGCAGTACGGTCTTGCGGGCAAGCACGCGCTTATCTGAGTTCTTGACGTGGTGGTTGGTTCAGCGCCGGAACAACCGCTCCATGCCGCTCGACTGCATCTTGCGCTCCATCACCGCAAGCGCGCGCTGTAGGTTGCCATCCCTCATCTGCACCGTGATCCCGCCACGCTAGCTGCACTTGCATGTGGTAGCCCCCTGACGTCACCCGTGCTAGTGGTTGCCATCGCTCATTTCCCTCCTGCCGACTGACCAAGCGTGAAGTGGGGTGTGGGGCTCGAGCTCAATGGGCAATGAAAAGGGGGAAGGAGACGAGGATTGGTGGAGGAGCACTGATGATGGCGCTGATTTCCGTGAGGTGGCTCGTTGGAGCTGAGGAAGTGGCCTGGATAGCCAGATCTGACGGTGCTGTGCGGGGGACGGCTAGATCTGCTCGCTAGCCGCCCTAGCATGTGGCCTTGACTGCTGCCAGGGGAGGAGGAGAGAGGGGGGAGAGGAGGACCGGGGGTCGGAGCGGCAACGACAGCGTCGCCCAGGCAAAGGAAGCGCCAGTGGAAGTGGCGGCGATGCGTGGGGAGGAGAGGGGAGGAGGAGGAGGAATGGGGAAGGAGGCGGTGGTAGTGCGGGAGACGGGAATGAGTTTGGAGGGAGACAGGGGTAGGGTTGACGTATCAAGTGGCATTTGGGGGTAGGAGCCCACACGCCAATCGTTTTTTAATAGAAGAAGGGAACGAAAGAATGTATCAATCATCAACTGATTTTTTTAAGTAGTAGAAATTATATTGCATGTTAGTATACTAGTATTGTTGGTTTGTGTATGTCTTCGGTCGAAAATACTTTTGCCCCATCGATACCTTCCATGGATGGTTCTCGCAAAAAAAAATCATGGTTATTTCTTATGTATCACTCTTTAGAGCAACCGAGCACTTGTTCGGGTGGCAAGTTTGCCAGTGGACAGATTGCCCGCCCGACAAATCTGCCAGTGGTGCCACATTTTTCGAGGGCACTGTTTATGTGACTAGTTCCCCCCTCCAATACTATTTATATGAACATTACCTTTTGAGTACATATCCACACTTGGGTGCATTTAGTGGTTAAATCGCGTGTTCGCGTTCCGGAAGCTCTTCGATCTTCGTCTCGTCTCAACCGTGTATATTGGATACACCCATGTGGGTATGTGTGAGTGTGTGAAGTTGTGTGTGCGTGAGTACGTTCTTACTGTACACATCGTGATTTCAAAAAAAAAAATGTATCACTCTTTAGCGTGCCAAAATATATTTCGTGGAACAGCTCTCATGTTTGATATGATTGAGATGTAATATTGTTTCCATGACAACATGTTTGATATGATTGAGATGTAATATTGTTTCCATGACAAAAAAGATAAATAAGAAGTCTCTTCAGTTGACTTTCTTCTTTTTAATCTTTGGGGAAATTTGCTGCTGCAAAGATGTATAATTTGAAATATAACATCCAATGAGAGAACGGCAGGTGAAGCCTGGCACCACGTGTTAGTGGCACGTTGAAATTATTTTCTAATTCTTTTTGTAATTCTAAAAAGTCTTATTTCCCCTCTAAGTTTTATTGGTGATGCAAAATAATTTCACAATTCATCGACTTGTGGTTAGAACCTAGAATGAAGGAAGAGGCAAATTGTACAGATCGATTAGCCTTCTTTTATTTTTTAACTCACATATTTTCTTACCTTTTTCCCCATATTTTATCACTCATTCCCACAGGGGGCTGTACACTTGCTCAACAACGGGGCCCTCACCGTCGGTGTAATAGCACTGTTCTCTGAACTCGTACCCTACCACGACGCTGTCGCCGTCGACGCACCAGCCGCCCATGTCGTGCCCCATCGCCGGCGGCACCTCCGCCCAGTACTCGAACGGCACCACGGCTGGTGGCGCCGGCGCCTCGGTCGAGCACTGGCCGGGGCTACTGTCGAAGTCCGACAGCATGTCCTCCAGCCCGCCGTCGTCGCTTGTCGGCCCGTCCGTCGTACTCTCGCCGTCCCACACTGCGTCGGCCGGCGCCGGAGCCTTCCCGCCGCCGATCTCGGCCTCGAGGGACCGGATGACGCGGCTCAGCCGGTCGTCGGCGTCCTCCGTCGGCTGGTCCGCCGCCGGCGTGTCCTCCAGCAGCTCCATTAGGAAAGCCCCGTCGACGACCTCCGGCTGACCTCCGCCGCCGCCGCCGTAGCAGAACTGCTGCACCGCACCGCTGCCGCCACCGGCGCCACCCTGCATGCTCTGGCGATCCATGTATATATATGTATTATATATGTATGTGTGTATGAAATCTTGCAAAGAATCGAGTTCTTGCAAGGAGATCGAAGAGTTTCTTGATGAGGCGATCGTCGATGATCTTGCAGGTGGTGGTGGTGGCTAAAGGCGGGAAGGACGTGGGGGGTATATATTGTGGACCGGTGGCTTCGCGTAGTAGTAGTGGACGCGGCAATGGTGAGAGTATTGTACTATTATACATGTAGCGTGAATTATTGTTGCACACTTGTTCCCCATGTGCAACTGACTTGACCGCACGCACCTCAAAGGTCGCTTTTCTTAGGTTCCTTTTGCCGCTTCAAGAAACGATGAGGAAAAAATCTAGCTGGCTGAGAGAGAGCGAGAGAGAGAGAGGAGAGTTGCTGGAGGGAGTGATTTTCACTGCTCGTTCTACCGTATTTTCCTTGTGATCAGTATGGACCATGATCATGCATGGGAGCTAGGGAAAAACTTATCGGTTTGCAAATTTTATCGGAGGGTAGTGATAGATACGGTAATCGACGGTTACTGGATTTTTTAGAATTTTTTCGGATGAAAATTTTGAATTAAAATTTACATTTTCAAATGTAAAAAGCAAAAAATTGAAAATTGAAAACTTTCTTTATATTTGATGAAAATTAGATAAATTTGAAATTTTTTATCTGATTTGAATTTTTATCAGACCTCCACTGATAACTGGCGGTTTTCGGTGAAATTTCAACGATAAGTTTTTCCCCTGATGGAAGCTAGCTAGGGACAGAAAGTTGGTAATTTACACCCAAGTCTTCCACCGTACCACGTGATAATTTTCAAATCGGAACAAAGTTCAAACTCCATGGAACCAACTTGTACCAATTACCAAGGGCATATCTATCAGTTCTAAAATTATGCCGGCCGGTTCTCGATCGTGAGTTTGTGAAATTATCTAAGCACTCGTGAGGAGGTGCTTGAATTAGATGATCGGGACTCTATCTAGATGGATGCACCGCGATGGAGCAGCTGGTTGAGTCGCCGTAGCCCGTAGGTGATCTTAAACATCAAGTTGCCAAGTCCCAACACATGCCTACGTTGGAGCCCACATGGGGAAGAAGGCGGCAATGAGGTCATGTGTATTGGCGGATAGAATCCGTACTTAATTTTCAGACAAAGCAAAGGTATACTAAGGATTGGTCTGGGCGCAACGAGAAAGAAACTCATCTGGCAACGACAACAGGCAGCAAACAAGGGGTTGACAAGATCCAGCACAAGTGTATCTCCTTATCAATAACCATATTGCGTGCTGTGCTTGCAGGCAGCCAGTGGTGTAGGGTGAAGAACTTTTTAAACGAAAAAAGATCGCTCTGTGGAAGGTTCAAGATGAAGTATTTCTTCGAACAGATCCGAACTCTCTTTGTTTGCCATTCGGACTGATCCGATCTTGTTTTATGAAAATTGGACGGTCACAAGAATGGTCCGAACGTCTCTACTTGATCTAATTGGTACGATCGAGTTTTATGAAGATTGGACGCTTTTGAAGTGTGGTTCGAACCTCCCCGGTACTCAAAGTGGTCCGATGATGACCAGACGGTGCAGCTTTGGATATCGTTCGGACTGATCCGAACGTCCACGCTGATCGGAACGGTATGATGATGATTGGATGGCACACCTTTGGATACCGTTCGGCCTAGTCCAAACGTCTTCGCTCAATCAGATTAGTCCAATGATGATCAGACGATCCTGTCTTCCTTCCGGTCATTTTCCTTGCTTTTTGAGTATAGCGGTGACAATACAAACACTTGAGCGATAGAATAAACACAAATATTTTGGTAGTGCTCAAATCGCCGCACTTTTCTTTTGTTTTCTCTACTATTTATACATAGTTTACAAGATAAACATCGACTATGACTCGGATACTGAGTTTGACTCGGACAACTGTCAGTATTAAATGCCATCGCAGATGGCTTTAGTTTAGAGACCGTCTATATTGCTGCAAGAGCTAAAAATCGTATGTGAAGATATAATATCATAGAAAGTTTTTTCTTTGAACCATCTACGAAGTATCATAGACAATTTGTATTACAAACCGTTTGTGATAATTAAGTCATCACAGACTGTTTGTATTGAAAATCATCTGTGATAATTTCACCATATTAATTGCGTGCATACCCATCAACCCCCTATCTTAAATTCTAGATCTAGGCTGCCTTTTTGAGCTGGAGGTGGTGCTTTCATGCCATTTGATGAAAGGAGACTATTTGGTAAGAGTGATTGTATATCCATTAAATTCTTTACTATCTATGGTTAGCAATTTATTCCTAATTAAATTATAATTTAGATCTAGCTTTTGATGAAAGGAGAATTGAAGATGGTTTAGATCTAGCTAGCTTGATGTTGAGAGAAGATTATTTACATCTAGCATGGTTTAGGGTTTAAATCATAATCTATTTCTACTTGGCCATGCATGTCAATGCCCTCTCACGCCAGAGGTCTCCGCCATCGCCGTCGTCCGCCAAGACACCGCCGGTGAGTTCCCGCTTCGGTCGAACCTCATCTCGCCTGTACACCGCTCTCACTGTTCAGATCAGCCACGCCGCCATCTCGGTTCTTGTGCATGGCTGCCACACTATCGCACCTCACCCATTCATCGTCCGTCGCTTCGCCTCCCGCAGCCAACATCCAAGTGACGCGTGTCGTCACCATTTGGACCGTTCGAACATCTTCAGGCCTCTAGACCGTTCGATCATTATTGGACCGTCCGATCATCATCATAGTTCGGATAGTCCAATCATTGTCACTCCTCAGTCGTCTAATCGTCGAACTGTCTGAACATCTTCACTCCGTAGTCGCCCGATTGTCTTCATCATTTGGACCGTTCGATCGTCGGCAGCGCAGCCGAGTTAACCATCCATGCTAGTTGCCACCTCAGCCCTAATCCTACATGGTCACCACATGTTAGCCATGTTAGTGCCACGTGTTAGAGCCATGTCAGGCTTAGTGCACACGTTCCTGGCACATCACCAACACGTCAGCCCTAGATGCTTAGTCTACAGCCATATCATCCAGGCCAGCTATCGGGACTCGAAACAACAACTCCAAGTCCCTCTGTATAAATTGCACTATCCCAGGAAAAGCTAGTGCACACAGAGTCAACAGTGATGTATATCATGCAAAATCACCAAAAATATTATTAATCAAAGGTACGGCCTTATGGCCAGGTCTTACAATAAAAGGCTTAAGGCCAACTGAAAAATAAAAACAGCGGAAAAACATAAAACAGCAGCACAAGCCATCCAGCCTCCCACAGGCGAATGACTGTAAGACGCGTCCTATTTGCGGAAGTAGTCCTCACCGTCGTAGTTGCCGTTGAAGTCTGGCAACAGATTTAAGCAAGGTGAGTACTTTAAAGTACTCCACAAGTTACACCGGGAATATAACAGAGTGATGCATGCATAATGGATTTCAAAGGAAGGCTTAATAGGGACAAGTGCGGAAAAGCAATATTGAATTTTAAATACAATAATGTAAGTATGAAAAGCTGAATTTTAATACATCATAAGAAATAATATTTTAAAAAAGTAATTATCATTAGTGTAGGCTCCGACCTACACTAACCTAACCACGAGTATCCCACTTGGACCATTTTGCAAACCAACATTTGTTTATAAAACCAGTTTCATAAAATCCAAGTCTAATCTGTGAAGACTCTACTCAGCATGTTCATGACCGTGGACACGGTTATCCATGATAAATTTTTTACTCTGCAGAGGTATACAACTTTACCCATAAGACATTCTTTCTCACTTGAGCCACGCGATAAACACACTGCCTTAGGTGTGCGACGGAGAGTTCATGACAAGGTTGTTCTGATGATCTATAGCCAAAATAGTCAAACCGCCACTAAGGTTTCACCATAACTCGAATCCATGGGTTGGAGCCCCCTCTGGTGCCATGTGAGACTTCTCGCAGCCTACGCCACGCTCACATCCAGCATATAGCGAGACTAAATTTGGAATTTCACAATTTACTTAGCTAGGTCCATCCCATATCGTACTTGTGGTAGTACGAAGTGACTTCGTAAAATGATTCACAGAAACGGTCCTTAAGTTGACTTAAGCTCAACCACATTCCCTCATGCACGACAATCAACCAGGTGTCACCAAACACGAGGCATGCCGGCACCCCACCACCTAACCAATAGCCTAAGTCCAAACCATTTTTCTATTTTCAGTTTTTAAATTATCTTATAAACTTTCTTGACTCACCGAAGTCAAGAATTCATATAAAATGACTGTCATTCCATGTGAAAAAGTTGATCCCACTTAAAATCATACTAAGCCAGGCTAAGCAATTCTATAAAGTATCTAGTTAATACTATGGTACTAACTAGTTTTTAGTTAGGGTGACAAGGTATATGGATTCGAGATTCAAACTGGCTATAATTAAGGATCATGGGCATATCTAAAATTTAAACTGAATTTAAATTAAAATTGGATAGAAGTACGCATGCATATACAGTAAAACAATATAATTAAATTTGAAATAATAGGATCAACATGGTTAAAGGTGTAACTTGCCTTACTCGAAGTCTTGCTGCGAATCGTCGAAGTCAAATTCTCCCGAATAGACTAAATCTAACGTGAAGAACCAATTCAAAAGAAATTTAAAAATAAAATTCCAAAATTCAAAAGGAGTGCATAAATGGAAAGTTCATTATTTTAGAAAAATTTAGAAATTTGAATGAGTCAATTTGGAGTTAAAATGAAGAAGTTATGGTCTTCCAAAGTTTAAATACAATTAAAAGAAAAAGATTCATTTTCTGAAATTATTTTTATACTGAAAATAAATTATGATGTCAGAATGCATTATTTTTCTAAAGAAAAACTGAGATTATGACGTCAGCACGTTAATTAATTTTGGATGAATTATTTTTAAACAGAAGATTGGTTTCTTGCGTCAGCATGACATCAGCCCTAGTATTTTTAAATTTGAAACTGAAGCTCACGTGTGGGCCGTTGGATGTTAAGCGAAGGGGTAAGTGAAGAGGTGCGGCCAAGATCCCATCCGGCAAATGAGATTTAATCTGCGCTGTTCGAGTGAGGGCCGAAGTGGTAAGTGACTGTGGGCAGCGGGGATGTAATCTGGCAACAGCGGATGGCTCCGATTTAAGCCACGCATCGGCTAGAGGGGAGGGGAAGGTGGGCGAACGGTAAGTAGGGACGGGTAGACGAGATTAGCTCGGGAGGGTGGAGGGCGGTCTGATGCTTGACACTTGTCGGCCAGAGAGGAGAGGAAGGCGGGGGAGACGGTCAAGTAAGATCGGACGGTTGGGATGAGGCCCGGCGGCGGGGAAGGCTCCGATGGATGACACTTGTTAGCCCGGGGAGGGTTTTGGGTTTAATTTACCTTTTTGATTTTACAGAAATGATTATAAGGCTTTAAAATACTCAGAAAAATACCAAATAAATCTTAAAAATTCCAAAAAAATTCAGATAATCATCTGGAATGATTTTAGACTTAATAAAAATATTTCCAACTTATAAAAGTATTTAATTTCATGAAAAAGCACAAATGAATTCATTTAGGTGAGTTTTTAATTCTTATAAATTCCTGAAAATTAATATAAATACATATTTGACTTAGGAAAATGAAATACACTTAATTTGACTTTTATAAATTGAAATAAATTTTAATTTTTTCACAACCAGGCTTTTAAATAAAATTCAGAAGAAACCAACTAAATTCCAAAAAAATACTTTAAAAGGAAAAAAATTTTGGGATGTTATACGAGCTGGATGTACTGTTCTATTAGTTAAGTCCACCGTAGATTGGCCTTTCTGTGCACCGAGTCCACAACATAGAAGAATTTTTGAATTTCTAGTATTTTCTTTTGATTAGATTTTTCAAGAGCCCGTTTTTCTGTGTCCTAGCTCTGATTGATCATGTTCTTTTATCTAAATTCATCTAAAATTGAGCTCTATTTTTTTGTTCTAATTTTGAATTTGTTTTGTAGTTTATTTGAATTTTATTTAAATTTTATTTAAATTTTATTTTTGTGCTTCATTCGTTTTCTCTCTCGATGGTGTCTTCGAAGGAGCGAAAGTACAACCAGAAGATCAAGAATTCATAACTGAGTAAGGCCATGGAACATCATGTCTTTTGATCATATTAAACCTAGTTTTCAATCTATTATTTAATTATTTTATTTTTAATTATCATGCATCACTATTTTATTACAAACCTTCGTATGAGGTAGTCAGTGTCCAAATTGATTATTTCCACCTAGATAATTTGAATGCCAAGATTCCATTGTTACCATAGGATGGGAAATTTTTTTAGTGATACAATATTAGATGTCACAAGGGTTGTACGATTAATTTGCTTAGCCATGTTTATAGTCTCATTGGTTCATAATCACAAGTGGTTAATTAATTAATTTGACTTAATGAGATATTAAACTATTGTTGGTGCCACAGTTGTAAAATTTGTGTACCATGATATTGGTGTGTTATTAGTGTTAGTATAATACAAAATTAGTTTTCACTTGGGTGAGTGATGTGCAGTAAAGGAGGAAGTGTGGTTAGCACTTCGAGGGATGTGGAAGTCCCGCCTGGGTAATGTCTAAGGACTTAACTTTGTGTGCAAAACTATTTAATTCACTAGTGATTTACTAAGTGGATGATTAGTTCACTTATAGTCTATTTAATTCCTTTGGTTATGTATTATTATTGTTTTCTTTAAAGTTCGTTTTCAATCTATTTATTTTATTTACTTTAAATTATTATTTTTCGCAAAATAACTTTTCAGCCATCCATTAGTAAAGCCTTGCGTATTATATTACATCTTCATTACAAATGATTTGCTGAGTACTAATGTATTTACGGTTTTATACCTACTGTTGCTCAGTTGAAGAGGAGGAGCCATATCGGCAGGAGATACCTGAAGGATGATACTTTGACAACTTTACGGATTAGGACTTTGCTTCCCATCGATTGCCTGTGGGCATGTCGAATGGCTACCATGCTTAATTTTGTTTTCTACGGCTAGTTCCTTAAGCCCTGCAGGCTATTAATTATAAGTTTGACCATAAGGTTGTACTCTAATAATTATTAATATTTGAGTCTTTTTTGTTAATCATGTATATGGTTGATATTTTATCTATGTTTACACTATGTGCACTAGCGTAATCTTGAACTAGTGCGGTATACACAGAGAGTCCAGATTTGCATAGTCGAATCTCAACAGAGGTGATATCAGAGTCATATCGACTGTAGGATGAATCCCTAGTTAGAATGGTCTCGTTAGCCAAATTTCAAAAATCTATTTTCTAAATCAAACAAATAAAAATTGGATATTTAGTAAACTCTCTATTATCTTTCCTCTTTCTTAAAGTTCTTACTCTTTGCCTTTTTAAAAAATTTATTTTTCCAAAACCTTTAAATCGACTTCTTTCTTTTATAATGCCTTAGACGTCTCAAGCTTTGTACAACCAGGCTGGAGGATAGCGAGGGCATCTTCGAGTTTTGTTGCGGAGTCTTGGATTGGAGAGGTCACTAGTCTACTTCACCAAGGATGAGAAAGCAAAGAGCTAACGCATTGGATGCATCACCAAGCTGTACTTCACCACAAGGATTGGCAACCAAATTCTACACCACAGTTTTTAAGTGCACTGGTGCTTGTGGAGAGTGGTCCGCACAAGGAGCCGTGTATAAAGTCATATGGCGTCTTTGCAAGCTGTACAAGATCAGTATGTCCAAGCTTATTTAGAAGTTTAAGGAGCAATATGTAGCTACCCCCAGTGTAGCAGAGCAGGACGTAGCCATGGAGTGATCTCAACCGTAGCTACCAGCACTTCTATCTTCACCCACACCACTGAGTCTGGAGGAGAGACAACGCATAGCAGGCAACTATCAGGAGTATCTTTGGCACTTTATTCCAGCCGTAGTAGAAGAGCAGGCACCACAAATTCACAACTCGTGGGTGATCTACAGTGACTCAGAAGAGGAGTCGAGAGAGCCCTACTTGGTAGGACCCGTGTTGGAGCCCTTAAATTAGATCTTTGTATAGTTTAGAAAGTACGAGTAGAACATTTTAGTTTTTTATTTGCAATTGCTTGTGATATGAGCTACAGTCTTACCCTTAGAAGCATTACGTTGCAGTCATGTCAAAACCTTTATTTGAGTTATTTAATTGGTTCTTTTGTTAGCCTCTCGACTAAGTGTTAGCCTCTCGACTAAGTTTTTGCTTAGTCTAGTTTTGCCATTACAAATCTCCTTAAACGAGTTTACTTCTTATTTATGCTTTTCCCTCTCACCTTCTAAGCCTTGTGAAGTCAGTTCTTAGCAATTGTGTTTCCTTTCAAAGCAGTGAAAGATGATTGATTCCTGAAACTCAGCTGGTCGAAGTCAAATGAACCAAAGTCCAGGAAGCAGACCGTAGATCCATCAGCTCAGGGACCCTAAGCAACCCTAATAGGATTGGATCTAGCTCTCAGTCAATTCATGGCAACTCAGACGCAGTTGATTCACACTATAATGTAGAACATGAATGCCATGATGAATCGGCAAAATCAAGAAATAGTTGTACCTCAGTCAGCTCGCCAGTAATCCAAGTTTGCAGAGTTCATAAGGACAAGACCACCCACCTATGCACGGTCTTCTGAGCCTACGGAGGCAGATGATTGGATCCGTTTGAGAAAAAACTAAACCTCACTCAGTGTACTGATCGTGAGAAAGTGCTCTATGCCGCCTATCAGTGGTGGGAGAACTACTGCGCCGCTCATGAGGATCAAGACAACATCTCTTGGGCTGAGTTCACAGTAGCATTTCATCCTGCCCATATCCTCGATCAGGTGATCAAAATGAAGAAGGAGGAATTCCATGTGTTACAACAAAAGAACGTGTCAGTGAGTGAGTATCTCAATAAATTCACTCAGCTAGCTCACTATGCACCAGAGGATGTTGCCACTGATGATGCCCATCACAAGAGGTTCAAGAAAGGGTTGAACCAAGTGTTCAAATTTCAAGTAGTGGGAAATGATTATGCCAGTTTTAAGAACATGTTGGATAAAGCAATGCTTATTGAAGAAAGTCACCATGAGCTGGAGGAATCTTGCAAGAGAAGGATGGTGTAATAAGGATCTCGGCTGCATTAGTGCTAGAAAGCTCGTCTCAGTACATACTACCCAACTCGAGTGCCACAGTAGTCAGGATTCAAGATGGCAGCCCCAACACCGTGTTAGTTCACGTCTGAACCCTGTCCCGTTGGGTCGAGCAATTAGCAATAGAGGAATATCAACCCTGTAGTATCCATCACTTATTTCAAGTGTCATGAAGTAGGACACTACGCTAGCAAGTGCCCTCAGAGGCAAGCTCCGACGCTAGTTCATTTCAACTTCGGAGCTACACCAGATCAGACCTCTACTTCGGGATCAAGACGTGGAGCGCCCCAAGTGTCAGGTCAAGCTAGTTGGGTGCCCTAGTCAGTTGTGCGTAGTCAAGTGAACCATGTCACTATAGAGGAGGCTGAAGTATCGTCAGATGTTGTGATCGGTAAGTTCCTAGTCAATTCAGTTTCTACTACAATTTTATTTGATTCTGAAGCTTCGCATTCTTTTCTCTCTTAGAGTTTTACCTTAAAGCAACGGTTGAAAACTGCTGTTCTTGGATCTGTCCTTTTGATTTAATCCTTGGGCTCTGAGTTGAGTACAAACTTAGGTTGTTCGAAAGTCAAGATAGCTATTTAAGGAATGTAGTTCTCAGGTAATCTTCTTGTGTTGGATATCTAATCTTTGGATGTGATTTTGGGAATAGATTAGCTTATGAAGCTATAAGTAGTGTTGGATTGTAGAAGCAGAGCCATTACCTTGATCAGTTCAGATGAAAGAAAAGTAAAATTTGTAGCCAGCATAAGTTTGCCAGGGAAGGTTATGGTTTGTCAAAGCAAAGGTTACCAGTTGTCAGGAAGTATCCTGATGTATTTTTAGATGATCTCCCTAGAATGCCACCTGATCAAGAGGTCACGTTTTCAATTGAGTTAGAACCTACTACTTCGCAGATTTCTAAGAGACCGTACCAAATGCCTGCCAATTAGTTAGCAGAACTGAAGAAACAAATTTAGAAATTGTTGGACAAGGGTTATGTCAGACCTAGCTCATCTCTGCGGGAGTGCCAGTGTTGTTATCAAGAAAAAGGATAGTAGTGGATTACCGAGCACTCATCGAGGTTGCTATAAAGAATATGTATCATTTGCTCAGGATTGATAATTTGTTTGATCAACTTAGAGGAGTTGGAGTGTTCTTCAAGATTGACTTGAGGTATGGATACCATCAAATGAAAATTCATCAAGAGGATATACCTAAGATATTTTTCTCAACTCGTTATGGTCTATACGAGTTCACAGTGATATCCTTTGATTTGATCAATACCCTAGCTTATTTCATATATCGATGAATAAGGTGTTCGTGGAATATTTGGATAAGTTTATCGTTGTGTTCATTGATGGCAAAAGCTTAGAGAGTACAAGCTATATGCTAAGCTCAGCAAGTGTGAGTTTTAGATGAAGGAAGTCGCTTTCCTAGACCACGTCATGTTAGCAAGAGGAGTTGCAGTTGACCCTGAAAAAGTTAAAAATGTGCTGTATTGAAAGTCACCGTCGTCAGCGACGTAAGTCAGAAGTTTTCTTGGAATGACCGGTTATTACCGCTGCTTCATCGAAGGATTCTCCAATGTAGTCAGGCCACTTACACAACTGTTAAAGAAGAAAAAAATTTGTTTGGACGCCAGAGCGCAAAAAGAGTTTCTGAAAGCTAAGAGATAGTTTGATTACAGCCCCAGTGCTAGTATTACTATACATTAACATGGATTTTGAGATCTATTATGATGCCTCTTATAAAGGTTTACAATGTGTGTTGATGCAAGACAGAAGAGTGGTAGTTTGTGGTTCACGACAATTAAGGCCACATGAGGAAAATTACCCCACTGACGATTTGGAGTTAGCACCCGTAGTGCATACTTTAAAGATTTAATGTCATTACCTTATGGGTAACTGTTGTGAGATTTATACGGATTGTAAGAGTTCGAAATATATTTTCACTTAGACCGATATCAACCTTAGGCAAAGGACTATAATGTTGAGATACATTATCATCTAGAAAAGGCTAATGTGGTAGCAGATGCTTTGAGCAGAAAAGTTTATTATAATACAGTGATAATTAAGTAAAGTCAACTAGCTTTACATGAGGAATTTTGAAAGCTTAGTTTGGATTTGGTGGAGAAAGGATTCCTAGCCACAATGGAGTTGTAGCCAACTTTGGATAGTCAGATTTGCTAAGCTCAGGTAGAGGATGAGAATACTCAGTGGATCAAGATTAATATGAGTAAAGGTAAAGCATCAGGTTTTACTGAGGATGACAAAGGAACCTTATAGTTTAATGAGCAATTATGTGTGCCAAATAAACAGGAGTTGTTGCTCAAGAAAACTTATGAGTTATTGTACTCAATTCATCCAAGTAGTACCAAGATGTATTAGAATATCAAAGACAAATATTGGTGGCCAAGCATAAAGTGTGAGATAGCAAAGTATGTTGCACTTTGTGATGTGAGTCAAAGAGTAAAGGCTAAGCATTAGAGACAAGCAGGTTTGCTACAACTGTTTGGGATTCCCAGGTGGAGGTGGGAAGGAGTTGGCATAGATTTTATTACAGGATTGCCTAAGACCAAGGATGGTTACAATTCAATCTGGGTAATCGTGGATTGATTAACAAAGATTACTCATTTCATTTCAGTTAGAATAACCTACATAGGAGATAAATTGGCAGAGCTATTGTCGGGACCCGGAACAACAGCTCCAAATCTCTCTGTGTAAATCGCACTATCCCAGGAAAAGCTAGTGCACATAGGGTCACAGTAATGTATATCATGCAAAAATCACCACAGAATATTATTAAACGAAGGTACGGCTTATGGCCAAGTCTTACAATAAAATGGCACAAGGCTAACTAAAAATAAAAGCAGCGGGAAACAATAAAGGTAGTAGATCAGCCCATCCCGCCTCCCACAGGCGAATGACTGTATGACGCGTCCTACTCGCTGAAGTAGTCCTCACCGTCGTTGTCGCCGCCGAAGTCTGGCAACAGAATTTAGCAAGGTGAGCACATAAAGCACTCCTAAGGTAAGCACATTAAGTGCTTACGCAAGTTACACCAGGAATTTTCAACAGAGTGGATGCATGCATAGGGATAACAAAGAAAGGCTTAACAAGTTATTTGTGCGAAAAATAGTACTTGAATTTTAAATACAACCATGTAAGTATGAAAGCTGAATTTTAATACAATATACGAAACAATATTTGAAACAAGTAAATCCGTTAGTGTAGGCTCCGACCCACACTAACCTAACCACAGGAATCCACCCGGACTATTATAAAACCACTGTTGTTTTGCCCAAAACCAAGTTTTATAAAATCAAGTCTAATCTGTGAAGACTCTACTCAGCATGTTCATGACCGTGAACATGGCTATCCAGGATAAGTTTTAACTCTGCAGAGGTGTACAACTTTACCCACAAGACATTCCCTCTCACTTGAGCCACGCGATAAACACATTGCCTTAGGTGTGCGGCGGAAAGTTCATGACAAGGCTATTCCAATGATCTATAGCCAAAATAATTACGCCGCCACTAAGATTTCACCACAACTCGAATCCACGAGTTGGAGCCCCCTCTGGTGCCATGTGAGACTTCTCGCGGCCTGCGCCACGCTCACATTCAGCCTATAGCGAAACTATATTTGGAACTTCATAATTTACTTAGCCAGGTCTGTCCCATACCGGACTTGTGGTAGTACGAAGTGACTTCGTAAAATGAAACACCGAAACGGTCCTTAATCTGACTTAGGCTTAACCATATACCCATATGCACGACAAGCAACTAGGTGTCACCAAACACGAGGCATGCCAGCACCCACCACCTAACCAATAGCCTATGTCCAAACCGTAAGTTTCCATTTTCATTTTTAAACTATTTTCATAAACCATCATTGACTCACCGAAGTCAAGATTTCAAAAGAAAACTGTCATTTCATTTGAAATAGTTGGTCCCACCTAAGATCACACTAAGCCAGGCTAAGCATTTCTATAAATTTCTAGTCAATACTATGGTACTAACTTGTTTTCAGCTCGGGTGACAAGGTATATGAATTTGAGATTCAAATTGGCTATAATCAAGGATCAAGGGTATAACTAAAGTTTAAATCAAATTTAAATTACACTTGTATAAAGTACGCATGCATATACAATAAAGCAATATAAATATATTTGAAATAAGAGGGTCAACATGGTCAAAGGTGTAACTTGCCTTACTCGAAGTCCTGCTGGAAATCGTCGTCGAAATCGAACTCTCCGGAATCGTCAAAATCTGACGTAAAGAGCCAATTCAAAAGAAATTCAAAAACAAACTTTAAATAAATTCAAAAATTCAAAAGGATGCAAGAATCAGAAAGTTCATGTTTTTATAAAAATTTAGAAATTTCAATGGGTCAATTTGGAGCTAAAATGAAGAAGTTATAGCCTTCCAAAAGTTTTAATTCAATTAAAAAAATACCCAATTTCTGGAATTATTTTTAAACCAAAAAACATTTATGACGTCAGCCTGAATTATTGTTCTAAAGGAAATTACAGATTATGACGTCATCCCAGGAATTTAATTTTTAGTCAATTTATTTTTATACTGAAAAATCGAATTTATTATGTCGGCATGGCGTCGATACAGGAATTAAATAATTAAGCAGAGGTCGGCAGTCGGGCCGGTCTTGATGGATCGGTCCCGATCGGTGGCGTCTTGAGGTGGCACACGAGCGCATGGGGGAGCGAGGTGGTGCTGGCATGGCAGGCCTGGTGCGGACGTGGCGGCCACATCGGCTACCACGTTAGCCCTGCCTGCTGACGTGGCATGGCCGGCGGCGGCGGCGCTCGGGGACCAATGGTCGCCGGCGAACTAGGGGGCGGCGGCGCCGGCCGAAGTGCGGAAAATGCAGAGGGGAAGGCGGGGAACGCGTCGGTACCTTCTAGGAGCCCTGAGGGTGGCCGGTGCGTCGAGTCGGTGGAGAGAGGTGGCGGTCGGAGGAGGGGCTGACGGCGGCGAAGAGGTTCCAGCGGTGCAATTGCCCGGTGGAGGAGAGGCCGATGGTCGCCGAAGCACGGGGAAGATCAGAGAGGCGTCGGCGAGGAGAGAGGAACTCCGTGGTGGCCGGAATTGCTCACCGGAGTTGGAAGTGGTCGGCGGAGGAAATTAAGCACATGCGGCGATGCAGGCGATTCCGAGAGGAATTGGAGAGGGGGGTGAGGTGCGGTGTGTTGAGGGAGTGCTCGGGGAGGCTTTATATAGGCCAGGGGAGGGGGTAACGGGCGGGTGCATTCATGCCGAAGGTGAAACGGCCGGAGAGGAAATACGACGGTGTAAAGGGCGTAATTCGGGGGTAATTATGTCTTAAACGGATGCGGGGAGGCAGCAATTTGAATTTGCCGTTGTGCAGGAGAGTAATTGGCTAAGAAACCAAAGTTTTTAAAGCTTTGGTTCTCTGTTTAATGGCGGCGGCAGCGGCAGAGATCGCGCGGGGAAGAAGGAAGTTGATCGGGGACGACGGACCTGACAGGTGGGGCCCACCGGTCAGCGAGAGAGAAGAAAAGGAAAGGAGAGAGGCAACGGTTGGATTTGCGACAGGTGGCAAGGAGGGAAGATTGGGGCCGTAGGGTGCTGTGCGAAGGGGTAAGTGAACCGAGACGGTCAGGATCCGATCCGACAACAATGGTTAAATCCGAGCTGATCGAGTGCTTTAAGTGACACAGGACGGCTGAGATTTAAATCGGCAACGGGGGACGGTGCGGATTAGGCCACGCGTCGATCAGAGGGAAGAAGGGAACTGATGGAGACGAGGTGCCCGATCTTTCGATGAGATTGATAACTATCGATTTTCAGTGGAGGTGACCGTGGCAATCCGAGTACACACGCACAACGTCGCTTGCGCCATAGCAATCGCTGAACCAACTCCGAGATGTTATTGATCTTGCTGGAGGCACGATCAACCTGAACACGAAGTTCAATTCCTGCAAGCAATCGAAGAACTAGCAAGAATAAGACGAAAGGCAAGGCAATCTGATATTGCGAATAACAAAGTTGGGATTCCGACGAGGTCTTGACAGGTGGTCGTCCGACACAACTGAAGAACAAAAAGTTTGCACAACGGCTAAATCTAAATTCAACGAAATCCAAGTCCTAGCAGGGGGCCCTATATATAGAGAATGACCAAGGGCGGCGCCCTAGGGTTACAAGGCCCATGGGGCCAAGTGGTGGTGGCGCAACACCCTTTTTGACTCAGACTCAGAAATCAATGTGGATTATTTTGATGATTGCGGTTGGCTCGGATGGAATTTGAAGATGAGGTCAGATCCTTTGGTAAGTAGACTTCATAAGCTTTCTATGAAGTACAAGAACACCCCAAACGGAGTCTGTATGAGGAAGTTATGCCCATTTGAATGTGGTACCATCGCAACAGTCCGACTCCGATTCCAGAACGTGTCCAACTCGAATTCTTGCTTGACTTGATCCCAAAGTGACGTGGTGACTTCCATGATTCCTTCCTTGCATGTCCATGACTCCATGTCCCTTTCCTTCATCCTTTCCCAGGTTTCTAACCACGATTAAATCACTTGCATTAGGTAGCGGTCTATTCTCAGTACTATATGAACCTAGGAATGAATTCACCTGGTAATTAAGTTGACGAGCACGAGCTCGAATAAGTGGTCCTTGTTGTAGATGAGTTGTATCCATAGAAGGGATATCCTCATCAGGAACGGTGAAGCGGTAAGTGACTGCGGACGGCTGAGATTGAAACGGGCGGGGAGGTGACCGGCTGATGCGCGACACTTGTCGGCCAGGGAAGAAGGGAAGGCGGGGGAGAGGGTTTAAAAGAGATCAGACGGCTGAGGTTAGATCCGGGGGCGAGGTCCGGCCCAATGGGCGACAGCTGGCAGCCCGAGAGGGTTTTTGGGATTAAATTTTCTTTTTGATTTTTCAGAAATGATAATAAGCTTTAAAATACTCAGAAAAATACTAAATAAATTTTAAAAATTCCAAAAAAATTCAGAGAATTATCTGGAACTTTTCTAGACTTAATAAAAATATTTTCAACCCATTTTGATAATTGGATTTTACAAAAGCAAAAATTGACTTTAAAGGAAGGGTTTTAAATCTTTGCAACTTCCTAAAAATTATTATAATTACAGATTGACTTTAGGAAAATGGAATGCATTTATCTTTACCTTTGTAAAATGAAATACTTTTATTTTGGCTTTTAAGAAATGGGAATTTTAAATTTTCACTTTTTAAGGCTTGGAAGAACTTCCAGAAAAATCCAATAAATTCCAGAAAACACTTTAACAAGCAAATAAAATTTTTGGGATATTACAGCTATACATGTTAAGGATTGTGAGTCTTCAAGGGGTGCCTAAAAAGATAGTATCAAATCTTGGATTATAGTTCACTTCATGATTTTGGTGGATTTTTCATGAAGCTATGGGTACTCATTTGAATTTCAGTACAGCATACCATCCCTAGACTAATGGTCAGACCAAGCGAGTGAATAAGATTCTTGAGGATATGCTAAGAGCTTGTGGGTTGGATCATGGAGCTAAGTGGGACAGTTGTTTGCCTTTCACAAAGTTCTTATACAACAACAGTTATCAGGTCGGTTTGCAAATGTCACCGTTTGAAACTTTGTATGGTAGAAAATGCAGAACTTCTCTCAATTGGAAAGAGGATAGGGAAGGTCAAGTCTTTGGGCCAGATTGTTTAAAAGAAGCTGATGAAAAGGTTCGACTAATCTAGAAGAGGTTAAGAACTGCTAAGGTCAGACAGAAAAGCTATACGGATACTCATCGGTAAGAGTTGAGTTTCGAGTCAGATGATTATGTGTCTCAAAATTACACCATTCAAAGGTGTCAAGAGATTTCAGATGAAAAAAGCTTACACTAAGGTTGTGGGGCTATTCAAGATCTTGAAGCACAGAGGAGAAGTGGCTTATTAGTTGGAGCTGCTAACGTCCTTCAGTGGGATACATGACGTCTTTCATGTGTCTCAGTTGAAGAAGAGTCTGTGTGTCCCAGAGGAAGCTGTGCCAGTTGAAGCTGTTGATCTTCAGGAGGATCTGTCTTACAACGAGTACCCTGTCAAAATCTTGGAAGTGTTAGAGCGTGCGAGGAGCAGAGTTGTCTGCTTTTGCAATGTTCAGTGGAGCAACCATTCCAAGGAGGAGGCCACCTAAGAGCGCGAGGAGAACCTTAGAGCAGAGTTTCCGAACCTATTCTCTTAGTGAACCCAGATCTCGGGGAGGTGTTTGTAACATTCTGATTTTCAGTATTATTTGAAACCCTTTTCAAATAAATTTCACCCTTTAGATTTTTCTAGATTTAATTCCAGCTTAAATTAAAATTTTAATAGTTAAAAAGATGTAATATGAATAAAATAAATATTAACATATACTACAAATATTTTATTTGGATTTTTTGTTTCTTAAAGAATTTTTTGGAATTTTCTATGAATTTTTTTGGTTTTATTCGCTATTTTCCCCGTACCAATCGGACCAGTCCGATCGGCCACCGCCACGCGTCGGCCATCTGCCGCATGACGCACATCCTGAGCCATGCAATTGGCCATCTTGTTTGGCCGGTCCGAACATACCCGAGCACTGTTCATTTATGCCTTATGAAACCAGTCATCCAATCTCATCCTAAGCCATGTGTCACCCATCTAACCACACATGCACTGTTCATCTGCTTCCCGCTGCTACTTCTCGTTTCTGATCTAGACTCCTCGGTGCCTGTCCCCGCATGAGACTCCACCTCATGTTCGACTTGTTCTCCTCGTTGACCGTGTCATAAAGAGTGCTACCTCCCTCGCGTTCCGCACCCTGCAGCCATCTTCATCAAGCGTCCTCGCTGTTTTGTGCCCTGCTGCCCCCACAGCTTTGCCGTCACCCTCCATCCCAGTTCCACAACCTTTCTTTTTGACCGATGAGTTCCCACTCCAACCAAACCTCATCTCGCCTGTCCGCTGCTTTCACCATTCAGATCAGCCACACCGTCACCTTGATTCATGTGCACAGCTGCCACATCATCACACCTTGCTCGTTCGGCCGCCCGTCGCTTCACCTCCCGCAGCCAACCAACGAGCGATGCATGTCATCACCGTTCAGATCGTCCAAACGTCTTCACGCCTCCAGACCGTTCGATCATCATTGGACCGTCCAATCGTTGTCATCATTCGGACAGTTCGATCATCATCACTCCTCTGCCATCCAATCATTGGACCATTTGAACATCCTTACTCCTCGACCGCCTGATTGTCTTCATCGTACGGGCCATCGTTCATCGCTAACCCAGCCGATTCAACCGTCCACGTCAGTTGCCACCTCAGCTGTAACATCTTGATTTTTTGAATTAATTAAAGCTTAATCATAATTTTCAAAATTAAAAAGATTTAATATGAATAAAACAAACTTTAATTAATTAAAAACTTATTTTATTTAGGTTCTTTCTGTCATAAGGAATTTTTCAGAATATTATTAGATTTTTTGGAGTTTGTATGCGCTCAATTTAAAATTCCAAAAAAAGAGAAAACTTTCTTCTTTTATGAGTGAAACTTTCTTCTTTCCAAAAAAAGAGAAAACTTTCGGAATCTTTCCTTTCCTTTATTTATTAGCCTTGTCTTCATCTTTCCCAAATCAAAAACCATCAATCAACACCGTGAAACTCTTTTCTCTCTCTTCCTTCTATGGCTCCAATGGTAACTCTCAATCTGGACATTATTTCAATATCCACCTAAAAGGAAAGTTGTGCCAAATCACGCAAGGAATCCATCCCATCCAACCTCTTTACATTGTTTTTCATCCGTTTGTCTTTTATTCCCTATTTTTGAAACAAACTCTACCAAAATATACGAATTGGAGTCGGTTTCTATATCTTCCAAGCCTATAAATACGACCCCCTTGACCCTCTAAACCTGTCTCCAGCCATGCCAAGTCTCCCTAAAGGTCAGAATGCCGTCGGCATCGAGGCCCTCTGGCCCTAAAATTGCTCGTCGTGTCCTGAGCTATCCGGTGAAATTTTTCATGATTCTTTCACGTCACATCGTGTTCCCATGTACCATCTACCTTCTTACCAAATTAATTAGTTTTGGTGCAACCAATCTTCCTTAATTGAGTTTTCCCCAATCTAGGCCGAGATCGCTTCTCGACGTCGATTCGTCGCCTTCGGTAAGTTTTAGCCCATGTCGTCACCTCTTTTTGACTTGTCTCGTCGTGTTCTACGCTGTGCTTCCCTCCTTTGCCCCAAAAATCCACCACAATTTTTTGCCTCCGACACCTAGCCATGGCCGCCTAGGGCACCTTGCTTCCCATCTATCCGGTGATGTTTTCCCCAGTCCTTTCATATCAAAACGTGTCAAACCATCCTAGATTGTTACATTTCAAGTGGTTTTGGATTTCGTTCACCGAGCACCAAGTCATTCAAACGTCGATTGTGTCGTTTTCTATGAGTTTCCAGCTGAGCTGATAATTTTCCTAGCTTCACCATATGCGTTCAACGCCGTGCTCACCCTACATCTCTACGTTCCATGCTCCGATATTATTTCTCTCTCCTACCTATGTCGTTATCGCCACCGACACTGCCACTGTGCTCTGTTTTCCGTGCCGCCACCTCCGAGGTGTTCCTCAACACCCCAGCAACCCATTTTGCCATTTGGCCATGTCGCTTGAGCCTTTCCTCACTGGTGCCATGACCAAACAGTAGCACTGATGCTCTTTGTTAATTTTCAGCCGAAGGAATATTCTTTGGAATATTCCGTCGTTTTTCTTTTTCAGCAATTTCTCATCCGGCAAACTTCAAATGACTCGTTATCCTTCGTCCTAACTCCAATTGAGCCGATTATTTTTTCTAAATTCATCTAAAATTAAGCTCTATCTTTTAGTTTTAGTTTTGTAATTTTTAGAGTTTATTTGGATTTTATTTAAATTTATTTTTGTGTTCGTTCGCACGATAGACAACGTCTTTGAAGGAGCTGAAGAAAGATTTGAAGATCAAGAATTAATAACTAAGCAAGTCCATGGAAAGTTGTGTTCTTTGATCATATTGAACCTAATTTTTAATCTATTATTTATCTATTTTTTTTAAATTATTATGTATCGCTATTTTATTACAAATCCTTGTATTTGTTAGTTATCATCCTAATTGATTAATCCCTCCTTTATAATTTTGAATACTATAATGTCATTGTCACCATTGGTTTCATAAAAACTTAGTTGGTTATCCTTAGAAAGTGAATGGTTAGTTCACTATTGGTTTAGCTTATGAATGGAAGGTTCACAAGTGGCTTATTCAATTCTGTTAATTAATTACTTATTACCAATTTTTCCTAAAGTTCGTTTTCAATCTATTTATTGTATTTACCTTAAATTATTGCTTTCTGCAAAATAACCTTTCAATCATCCTTTGGTAAGTCTTGCATGTTATATTGCATTCATTTGTTATAGACGACTTACTAAGTACCAATGTACTCACAGCTTTATGCCCATTGTTGCTTAGTTGAGAAGGATGTGCTATATCAGCAGGAGGCACCAGAAGGAGGATATTTCAGCGACTTCACGGATTAGGACTTCACTCCCCAGTTGATTGCCTGTAGGCATGTCGAATGATTTGCACGCTGTTAGTTTCCTAAGCCCTTTGGGCTAGTAAACTCTAAGCTTGGCCATAAGGTCGTACTTTGATAATTAATAATATTTGAGTTTTTTCCTTTGTTATATCATGTGTATGGTTGATATTTCATCTATATTAAACTGTGTGCACTAGCGTGATCCTGGACTAGTGCAGTATACACAAAGAGTCCGAATTTGCATATTTGGGTCTCGACATCAGCGCTAATCTTATGTGGTAACCACGTGTCAGCCACATCAGTGCCATATCAGCTCCTGAGCCAACCCAAGTGCCATGTCAATATGCCACATGTTACTGACACGTCAGCTCTAGATACTTAGTCAGCAGCCATGTCATCCAGCCCAGCCACATGCACTATTATGTGAGCTGAGTCTACTATAGACTAAGCCTTTCCATGTATCGAGTCCACAATACAGTAGAATTTCTGATTTTTTTAGTATTTTCTTTAGATTAGATTTTCAAAGAGCCCGTTCTTCCCTGTTCTAATTTCGATTGACCCCGTTTATTTTTCTCAATTTATCTGAAATCGAGCTCTATATTTTGGTTCTAATTTTGAAGTTTTTTTTGAGTTTATTTGAATTTTATTTGATATTTGTTTTGTGCTTCGTTCGTTTTCTCTCTCGTTAGATCGCGTCTTCGAAGGAGCAAAAGTACAACAAGAAGATCAAGTATTTATAACTGAGTAAGGCTAAAGCAAGCCATGTTCTTTGATTATATTGAACCTAATTTTTAATCTATTATTTATTTATTTATTTTATTTTAAATTATCATGCATTGCTATTTTATTAAAAAACTTTATACTTGGTAGTTACTGTCCTGATTGATTAATCACTCCTTTAATAATTTCAATGTCATGATATCATTGTCACCACATTATAGGAAATTATTTAGTGATACCATACTGGTTGTCACATGGGTTATATGATTAATTTGCTTAGCCATGCTTATAGTCTCGTTGAGTTTATTGTCACGTGTGATTAATTAATTAATTTGACTTAATGAGATATTGAATTGTGGTTGGTGCCACAGTTGCAAAATTTGTGTGCCATGATATTGGTGTGTCATTGGTGTTGGTTATACAAAATTGGTTTTCACTTTTGCAAAAAATTTGTGTAGTAAAAGGGGAAGTGTGATTAGTACTTCGAGGAATGTGAAGTCTGCCTGGGTAATGTCTAAGAACTTAATTTTGTGTGCTATTAATCTGAGCCTTACCGTACAAACCACATGTCTAGTATAGGATAAATCTAGCTGATTAATTTGTGATATTTCAATTCTAATTTCGCTATTAAGTTGAATATGGTTGTTGATTTCCATAAAGCGTAAGAGGGGGCAATTATCGACTAGATGGTTAACTTACTCGATGGTGAAACCTTATAGAGCAGAATTGGGTTGAGGTTGAACATTATAAAGGTTTTGATGTGATTTTCTTTAACACGAGGATGATCACATCGTGCGGATACAGTTGTGCAACCTCTGCAGAGTGTAAAACTATTCGAATAGCTGTATCTCCGGTTATGAACAATGCTATATGATTGCACACGAGAAGTAGTTATTTCATAAAATTGGGTTGGATAACTTTGAAAAATGGACAGGTAGTTTACTAATGGTTTATGAATTGGATGATTAGTTCACTTATGGTCTATTTAATTCCTTTGGTTATGTATTTATGATTATTTTCTTTAAAGTTTGATTCCAAACTATTTATTATATTTACTTTAAATTATTACTTTATGAAAATAATATTTCAGCCATCCATTGGTAAACCTTGAATATTATATTGCACTTTTATTACAAACGACTTGCTGAGTACCAATGTTCTCACAGCTTTATGTCTACTGTTGCTCAATAGAAAAACAAGAAGAGCCATATCAATAGTAGGTACCAGAAGGAAGATATTTCGATAACTTTACGGATTAGGATTTCGCTTCCCAGTCAATTGCTTGTGGGCATGTCGAATGACTACAATGCTTACTTTTATTTTTCGCTGCTAGTTTCTTAAACCATTTAGGCTATTAATTGTATGCTTGGCCGTAAGGTCGTATTCTGATAAGGTCTTTTCCTTATTTATCGTATATATGGTCGATATTTCATCTATGTTTACACTGTGTGTACTAGTGTGATTCTAAATTAGTGCGATATATACAGAGAGTCTGGATTTGCATATTCAGGTCTTGGCAAGGTTGACTCAATCGCTCGCCGCCTCGAGTAAGCACTCCAAGTGATGGCAAGCCTTCTGGAGACATGCAACGTCATTGTGGAGGACCACGTCATTAGCTAGGTTAGCTCGCTAGAAGCAGAAGATAAACCGAAAGAGATGACAGAGGAGGACGTTAAGACGGTAGAAGGTGGCCTTCAATTTCTTTGGCAAATCCTCGGATATAGGAGGGAGGACACTGTTGGCACAGTGTCCTTCTGCAACATCTGCCAGCGTACGACCAGCAAGGTGCTTATCCAGGATGGGTTGGTTGGCTATCAATACCGGCGACAAGGAAGAGTAGGGAGCCATATATTTATTTGTGCTTGAGAGATAAGGAATTAACACAAAGGATGATAGCAGGCCGGCGTGGTGCTTGAACAAGATCAGCGATGTGAGGATTAATCTCCAGTGACAGACGATCATTTTTATTAAAGGAATACATTGCACGTGAAACAACGATCTAGGCGCATTGGAGAGCTGAAACGATCGAAGAGACACACACACCGAGAAGACGAAGCACCAATATTCATGCTACAAACATATATCACAGACGGTTCTAACCGTCTGTGATACAAAACTATCACGGACGGTTCGTATTAATAACCGTTTGTGAACTACCACAAATAGTTATTCATAAAAACCATCTATGATGTCTGCCATTATTACAGACGGTTTGTATCAATAACCGTCTGTGAAATAGTATAGACGGTCGTATAAATAACCCTTTGTGAAAATACCACAGACGGTTATTCGTAAGAACCGTTTGTGATAGTTACATATTACAGGCGGTACATGGTCATACTTGTAAAGTCGTCTATGATAATTAAGCATAAATAGTTTCCTATAAATTATATGTGATATAGGCATTTATTATAACCTCTTTTGCAGTGGTACCTCTAGCTTGCACCATGTCAAATCCATACGACCGTGTGTGATGAGGAAACTAGCACGTCCGGTGAAGTAGTTATCCGTGACAAATCGCTACCGCCCAAAAGTAATTAATCGAGAGAGGGACTTGATCGTTTGGCGCCGCGTGCGGGCGGCGAATTGACCGCACCACCCGCGCGTCGCCGTCGATCGGCCGTCGGCGTGCTGGCGCGGCCACTGATGCTTCGCTGTCTGCTGCCCTCCCGTGAATCAATTCTCGGTTGTTTCGTCGTGCCGATCAATCGCGTCTTCTTTTCGTTCCCTTTCTGCATCTTCTGCAGTTTCTTAGAGGACTTCTCTGCAGTGACCTGTGGTACTATTTCCATTTGTCACGGGTCCCCATTGCTTTGCTTGCTCGACTTGCCTTTGCAATCGACGAATCGCGTCGTTCCTCTCTCTTTTTTGTTGTGTGGAAAGAATGTCGACTAAAATATATACGTGGCAAGGAAACGCTTATCTGGTCGGCATTGCCAGTTTTTCCCGTCCAGTTGCGTACTTGCGTTTGTCGCTTGATTGATACAGGCCCCTCAAATTTCGTTCTGTAGTACGCCACGCCTCATTTATGATTATTATCACTCGATCAGTTTCACAATATACTCACACAGATTAGGAAAAGGAGAATCGAGGTTAGAGGAGAAAGAAAAAAAAGACATTTTCCATATTAATATAGGCAATTAATCACTACAAGGATCCAAGGCATTTCCAATGGACAGATTCCGTCACAGAAACCCCCAGAACCGTCAGGGTAGACCGTGGAAGAACCATCAGAACTAAGGTGTCAGGAAAAATCAGTATTTCCCGACATGAAGCCATTAGGCCGCTGTCCCTGACAGGCGCCGAGTGGACTGGTCAAATCGAAGCGCTGACGGAATAAACATCCGCGTTGGCTGTCGGTAAATGCTTTATAAGTCTCAGAAAAAATAAATGCTACATAAGGGCCTCCACCCGTTGGGGCATCCACAGTCAACCACCGTAGCGGGATCCACACGTGATGTATGGGACTCCTGCATGGCTGCATCCATTCTGCAGTGTATCACATCTATCAGCGGGACCCATGTACAAATAAAAAAAGTAAAAAAGCTATTTTTTTCCCACCTCCCACCCGCCCAACTTCCTTCTCTCTCCCACATGGTTCACATATGTCCCACATATGTACTGGGTAAGGGGTAAAGTGTGTTACGAAATTCAGAAGATTTTAATATGGATAAATATCATAATTGCTTCTAATAGGTTTATATTATAAATAAATAGACTATTGTACCATGTAAATATCCCACCGTCGCCCGAAGCACGCGCGCTGGCACTCGTGGTTGCCCGCTACTGGCCGAGGCCACCTTTGTGCCCGGCTGCCTGAAGCTACCGTTATCACTCACCGGCTAATCAAAGCCCACTCACCAGAGCCGTAGCCCGAGGCCACGACCAATGCACAGCCTCACCAGCCAGAGTGACCACCATGCCCGCACCCGAAGTTGCTGCCCCGCACGAAGCCGCCGATAGCCTCCATGCGGCGATGGTGGCCATCTCGCTCTTGAGGCTGCCCCCACCGGTATTCTTTGTGATGGCCACCTAAGGCCGCCAGCCACCTTCGCGCCTGGCCAACTTCCCACTGGCTGAGGCTGCCTCCGTGCGTCACTCGGCGGCCTGAAGATGACCCAACGCCACTTGGCTGTTTCCTCGCCGCGCCAGGAACCACCGACGTTGCCGTATTAATGCCCAAAGTTGATGAGGCCATGGAGATTACCCCAGCCGCCAGGCCGTTCGCCTGCCATGGCTCCCATGTAGGTCACTCGAAGTCAGACTGCCAATGTCTGAGGCGGGCCGCTGACCATCTGAGGTCGCCCTCTCCGCCGCAGTAGCCACTCGGCTGTCGCCCTATGATTTCGATGCCCAGCTGTTGGACGACTTCCCAGAAGCTGCACGCCTTGCTTCATAGGTTGTTGCCACCACACAAGGAGCAAGCCGGTAGCTAGGGTTAACCCTAGCCATCGGCTGTTTTTTGGCCGTCTCGGGTCGACCGATTTTATGGGCTAGGTTTTTTTTGGCCCAAATGAAAAATAGAAGGTGAAAAAAATATAATTCGATGAACATTTTTGTATTTTAGCCCCTAAGTCTTCGGCTAATTAAGTATAACTGTTAAATATGTTGAAATAATACAAAATTTAACCCTGAAGTTCATAATTATAGTAGAAAGGTCCAACTGACCCGATTTCCTTTAGAGAATTTAATTGCTATATTATTTATCATTTATAATAATCCAGTTAGCTTTGGTATTATTATTATATGTTTCCTGGATTTATTTTCTTCAGCATAATATTTCTGCTTATTTAGTACTTCTAAAAATTGCTTATTAATTAGCAGAAATTCTAAAAAATTCTAGTAAATCCTAGAAACATGGTTTTTATGTATATGTGCTTCCGTAAATTTGTGAAACCTTAGCCTTAGTACACATTGGAAGCATCATATTTCTTCTATGGTTTATTTCCTGGTATTGTGTGTTTAGAGATTTATTTAATGGGTTAGTAATCCTAAAAATTACTTAAATACCATAATAATTATCAAAAATCCTAAATATTGCTAGGAAAATTCTGGGAAATGATAAATTATCTATTAAAAAGAGAAAAGTAAATATTGCTCATGAAGATCACCTCTTATCTTTTGCTTTAAGCTGAAATTGTGTATTAGATAATTAATTTCTTGGATACCATAAATATTTGGTCTAAGTTATTATGTTAAAACCTTACCTCTATTGAACAGTTGCTTAATAGAACACATTGCCAGAAGCTTATCTTACTTGCAGTAAAATAATTAATCATGCATGGAATAAATTTTGTAAATATTATGCTAGACATTTGAAAGGAATGATATGCCTTAATTCATTTTTGCCTAGATGGCAATAGTAAAAGTGTCCTTGAAGACATAAATAATCTAGTAAAATGTTAAATCCCAGAAGAATCACCTCGACTAGAAAATACTGTGAACCCCAAAGACTTGAAGTCTATAAACAACCCTATCTTCCATATTACAAAGTGTATATCGGTTTTACACCAATACAACTTTATTCTTGAAGTAGTATAATAGTAATTCATTGTTAAAACTTCAAGTTAATTCAAAGCAAATGCTAGAAGTAGGCACTCTCACTTGGAAATTTATGATTGGTATGAAAGGGGGGAATGGGGAGCATATAAGGAATATTGGAACCTCCAAGGCACGAGAGTAATGACAAGCATAGTGGCATATACTAGATCAAATCTAGTAGTATATAAGCCTGAAACTATAAATAATCTAGTTTATTTGAAAGATAATTGAAACTGCTATCCACACTGTCAGCAAATCATTGCAACTCTCGAAGGGTAATTGATTTGTCTCTAGTAATATGTCGTTAGCATATGACTACATACATGGGTATTACACGGTAGCATAAAGCTACAGCACATATTCCACTAGAAGTTATAGCCACTTACCTAAAGCACATATAACTATCAAAATACTAGATGACCTATTGGATATTAATGATCTTGAATGATCTAAATTGGTCATACTTATTTAGCATCATAAATTATAACAGACATATAAATTAACTTTCGATTAATCATATATATTCCTAGAGAATAATTATTCCATTTGGGAGGTTAAATTAGAAGTATATTCTAGCAGAATATATATTCCATACAGATTAATCGTTGGCCATGTTTTATGTGGCAGTGTTACATTTATGCTCTTGAAAAGCATCTTGAAGATGTATTTTATGCTATCAAAACATAATACTTTTGACCAGGTCAAAACAAGTTGCATTAATATAAAACTTGAAGTTTGAGTGATCCAATTTTTAAATCACAAGTATGAGTAATTGTATTATAATATTGGGTAATATATAAAAAGCTAGAATATTTATGTTGTCATAGATTAATGACCCACCAGACATTGGGATAATCTACTAGAAGTAGAAATGTGTTGTTTTCATGCCACTATATTAATAAATATCAAGCTCACTACATTAGGAAAAGAACCACCACTCAAGGATTAGTGCGTATTACGAGAACTACTCATTTCCCATATGATATCACCACCGTAGCATACTGAGGGAATTTTGAAGTATGCTATTAAACAAGATCAATTTTCGGCATTAGGGGGAGAGAAATGCCTAAAATCTGTAAATGCTATGATATTTTTCTAAAGAAAGATCTTTACTATATAGTTCACGCAATAAACAAGCTAAATTTAAGTTTAGCTGACACTCATGTATGCCAGAAGTAGGGAGACTGCCATATTTCTTTTTCATTGCATGGAGTTATACAATATCTATTTGAAGTAAATGTATTCATAAGTTTGGAGAACCCTAGGTTGAATAGTACTTTCATTTTTACAAAGTTGACTTATTGGCCAGTGATCTAAAATCTAGAGGGATACCTGTGGATCTAAGGTCTAGTGGCACGAGTCAAAATAATCATTAAACCCTCATTGAATACTTCAGAAGAGAGCTAACCTTGAAGGTGAAATACCTCATGAAGAGGTTCATCCTGAAGATAAAAACTCTAGTAATTAGGCGCACGCATATTACAATACTAGAGGACACGAGACAACTAATAAGTTTTCGTTTGGGAAATGACAAAGTTTTGGTTAATAATGAAACACACTCAATTATGAGAATATTTGGAGAAAAGTTGTCGACAACCAATTTGCCTCTAAAATTGCGAAAGCTTCTCGTATGAGGACATAAATCCAGAACCAAAGTCCATGGACGAGCACCTGAAGTGTTCATATCAGGTCAAAAAATGAAAGGAAGCAATTGAGGCTGAACCATAATCGCAAATGAAAATCTTGGAACCTGTTTATTCAGACTTAATGGGTCATTATGAAATAATGAGGTGGTAAAAGCAATGGTTCAATGATCCTTGAAGATCAATATTCTCCCGTTATGAATGAAATAATGTTTCATTATATAATAACTCTGGCAGATGACATGAATAAGATATGTAGTTATTGGATTCTGAAAATCCTTGATGGGATCCCTGAAGGAACCCAAAGCTCGATCCTTGAAGAACTCATTGTTTCAACAAGAAAGTAAATTGTAACATGTATATATGTGTATAGAAAACTCATATTTGATAAACTCTTACCGAAGAAAGAGTCTCTCCTAGAAGAGATAATATCTCCTAGAAGAGAGAACATTTCTCTAAAGAGAAATTAAATCACTAGTTGATTGAAAATATACCCATGATCATGCAATCCCTAGAAGTGGATAAAGACCCATCCAAGACCCGAGGGAATGAAATGAAGAAACTAAGCACTAGAAGTGTGCCACATAAGCACATGAGAAGTGCATCTCCTACCAGAAGCTAATGAAGTGGCAATTCCCTCTATTACCATGAAGGTACTACATACATTGCTGTTAATGAAAAATTTATTAATCCCCTAAGTGCTAAAATTAAGACTGGTTATATTGATTCTGTGATAGTATGACTATACTTTTAGTTCTACAGAACAAACTTTTGGTCATATGGTGCTACTTAGAGATAGTTGCTAAATATTAAGACGCTAAAAGGTTTTGATAAGTCACATCCTGAAGAAATATGGTATTGCAATTGATTACCCCTATATCCTGATCAGGATAAATATACTGGCCTGCATTCATTTCTTAAAATGTATTAAAGGTAGTGAAACAATAAGACTTCACCAGAAATAGTTTTCAGGGAGGGCATATGCTAAACTTTTATAGTTATGCATGAGATTCAAAAAAATCTTGATTTTAGTCAAATCTAGAAGATATTGACTTGATGATCATGGCCTTGAAGATTTTACCATCTATCGATATAAGTGCAAATGATGAACATGATAAACGTTTACAAATTCTGAAGATAAACGTTGTGAATCCTGAAGATAAACGTTGTATTCTTTTTCTCTTAGTAAGTTTTTTCCATTGTTTTTTCTTGTTTGAAAGGTTTAATGAGGCAACAACTGCAATACAATTTAACATGTGCTATATACTCTTTTCTTCATTCTTTTTTCCACTGGGTTTTTGGAAGGAGTTTTTAACGAGGTATATGCATATCGTGGTATGAAGCCTCACCAGAATATGTTTGGCTTAGGTGAATGACTATCCGTATCCAGAAGTCATGTAGCACAAACATCGCTGATGATCCCACTATTATCTGTGAAGATAATGCAGTTTGTATGGCACAAATACAAATGGGCTATACTAAGAGTAATATCACGAAGTATATTGCTCCTAAATTCTTTTATTCTCATGAGCTCTAGAAGAACAGAGAGATAAAGGTGTTAATGGTTAGGTTTTGTGATAACCTGGTAGATTTATTCATGAAATCTCACTCCTAGCCTCTAGTTTTCATAAATGTGTTTAAGGCATGGGATGAGATGACTTAGAGAGTTACAAGGTTCAGGGGGAGTAAATCCCTGAACCATAGCCCTTATGTAAGACCGAAGACTTATATGATAAATGTTATACTTTTTCCCTTTTGTGAGTTTTTTCTGAAGTTTTCTTACGTAAAGGTTTTTAATGAGGCAACGAGTGCGTCACAAAGAACGGTTGTAATGTACTCTTTTCTCTATCCCTTTTTTCACTAGGTTTTTAGGAAGAGTTTTTAATGAGGCATATGTATACCATAGTATTCACCTAAGGGGGAGTATTATGTAACCTAGAAGGTTCCAGCGTGGGTAAATACCATAATTGTCTCTGGTGAGCTTAGACTATAAATAGAGAGGCCATTGTACCATGTAATCAGGTCTGAGCATTAATAAAGATTGTTTTCTCTGATGTTCTCTCTCAATTAGTGTCTTCTCTATGATTGATCTACTTTGTTCTACTCTATTCGGTAATTGATTGATTGCATAATTGTGTTGTTGTTCATCTATTCTACATCGATTTCTTAACAAAATGATCTGGTTTTGCAACTTAGGAGGGCAAAACAAACGATTTGGGCATAAAACAGACTTAGGATATAAGTTGAGAGGTCAAAAATGAACTTTTCTTTGTATATTTGTCTAGCATCAACGCAAGAAGTTGAGCCTGTTTAAGGAATTTTTTTTGACTAGAATAGATTTGGAAGAGCAGATGTGTTATGAAATAGAAAGTTTTTGCATGGCTCAGGATAATTGACAAACTCAGCACAAAAATATTTTGCTACAACGGCATTTATACACAAGTTCTGATGTGCATTGTGTGCTATATCAAGATCATGCCGAAGAGACGCTAAAGCATTTATTTTTCTCATGCACTTTCGGTCAAATTTGTTGTCAGTGATATGCTCTAGAGGCTATCATGAAGATGTTATTTTGCCCTTGAATAAATGTCTTTAATATTTATCAACAAGTATATGACTTAGTCATGGAACTCTTTATTTATGTTTTGATGTTATTCTAAATTATCCCTGATCTTACATCATTATGTGGGATAATTATGATTTACAGATCAATACATGTATTGATTGATGATCATATTTTATGGATCACGGATATGAGATATCAAATCAATAATAGGGACACATGTTAAAGAACAAGATGTTGGGTTGAACTACCATGAGACACTACGAAAATATATTTGTGTCGTCTAAGATCATTCTAACAACACAATATAGTGAGAGTGTTTTCTATAACCAAAAAATTTATTCAAGAGAGCCAATCTGTAGTTTTTTAATAGAAAATATGTTCCTTTTTTTGTTTTTTATAACTGGGGCTAGAGATTATTCTTTTTTTCCACTATTTATAGGATTTTCTCAAATATTGGTGTTAATGAGGATAACTTATTTCCGCTATATCGAAATTACAATTCAGTATATCAGAACGAAACCTCACCCCTCATCCTGCCAAATAGCTAAATTTTCAAACCTTGATGTAAAAATTCATATGCCACATCTCACAATGTAGAGAGTATCTTGTGCAATCGAGGGTATATATATATATATATATATATATATATATATATATATATATATATATATATACACCCTCGATTGCACAAGATACTCTCTACATATAAGATTATCTAAGTGGTATGTATGATTTTTTAGAGGTACTATATGTATTTTTAGACATATTCTTGTTTTATGTGCGAATATGAAGGTATTTTTCACATACGCTAAAAAAACCATAGACTCTGATGTAATTTTTCATGTATATCATATTGGAGTATCTTATAATTAGTATATGAGTATACCCAAAGTGATAAAGGAGTATTTTAAATTTTTTTGGTGGGAGTAAATACACATGGTAGTAGAATGAATATATATATATATATATATATATATATATATATATATATATGTATATATATGTGTATATATATATGTATATATATGTATATGTATATATATATATATATGTATATGTATATATAACCATAGACTCTCATGTAATTTTTTCATGTATATATATAACCATACATATATATATGTATATATGCACTTTTTTCATGTATATCATGTTGGGAGTAAAAGTAGGTCATTTTTTTTGGATCGGGATCATTGTTAGCTTTCCAATGAGTACAAGAACGCCGAAAAAGGACGTCGTATGCAAAAGTTCTGCCTATTTTACTAAAGGTGTCTCAAAACGGATGCTACTCAGACTCAGGCGGGAGATTATGAAATTTTAGGGGATTACGAGGCGAGAAACATATCACAGATGGTTTTTAATACAAACTATCTATGATAACTTCATTATTACAGATGATTTGTAATACAAACCATCTATGAAGTATCACAGACGGTTAGAGGTACAAACCGTCTGTGATGTCTACTATTATCAAAAACGATTTGTATTAATAACCGTCTATGATACATTATATATAGTTATTAACAATAACTATCTGTGACGTTTTACATTATTATAGACGGTTGTATGAATAACTGAATGTGAAAATACTACAGACGGTTATTCGTATGAATCATCTGCGATAATTACATCACACACGGTTCAGGTGTCCAGTATAGCCTGTTTTGTAGTAGTGATTTAATAATATTTATAAGATACTCCAAAGTGAGTTACATAAATATTTTCATCAAAGTTCACTTTTATAACATAATTTGTGTATACACTTCTTTTATGTATGGAAAATAGTATATAGCAAAAATAAATAACTTTGATAAATTTTTTTCAACCAAATCATATTGGAGTATCTTAGAATTAGCATTTAAATATACCGAAAGCGATAAACAAGTATAACATGTCCGTTTATATGGTATATTAGAAGTGAAAATATGTATTCCCAGAAAAAACGGAAAAGACTTCGTATATATACGTGTGTGTACACATGTATGTATGTATGTATGTATGTATGTATGTATGTATGTATGTATGTATACATATACTTATATCGTTGAAATATATATATATATATATATATATATATATATATATATATATATATATATATATATATATGTGTGTGTGTGTGTGTGTGTGTGTGTATAAGCGGTATATGTACATGTATATATACATGTACATATACACTACACACACACATATATACATACATATATATATATGATTCTATACTTCTGAGAGTACATACTCTCACTTCTCTTATACCGCTTAAATGATATTGTATACCTCTTTATTGTAACATCCCAAAAATATGGGAATAATGTAATTGCTAAAAATAAAAAACCTATTGTTGATTTCCAGAATTGATTAAACTTTTTCGTGTTTATTCAAGTTTCTTGATTTGGTTCCTTGTTAAAAACCTGAATAAGGAAATCAAAATCTTGAAATCAGTAACCAAGACTAAAAACCAAATCGAGGAATTCCAAATTCCCTTGCAAGTCTTAAATGTAAATCTAAAATTTAGAATTTGGAATCTCTAAATCATGTTTGGAATTTTAAAAATCTCAGCCAACATTAAAATTTCGATCCACTTGAATTCAAATTATAAATTACCAAGATGTCCTTTCAAACTCGGAATTTGAAATAAAAAATCAACATCGGTATCCAAAATTGGGGAGCAAAATAATACTCAAAGTTCGCAATCTGATTTCTTAAGGCAGGAATTCAGAATTTGAATTTAAAAATAAATTGAACAATTTACAAGTCTTTTGCAACTCTAATCCTTTAACAGTTTTCTCTCTCTCCCTCTTTATTCCCTCTTCTTTACTACTCCCGCTGGCCGCATACTCGGCTTCAATGCTGCGCCATGCGCCACCCTGTCACCCTATGCCAAGCTAGCTACCCCCTCCTCCCTTAGCTCCGCCCCTTCCCCCTACACCGAGCCGGCCTAGCGCCACCCTCCCCATCGGCCTAACCCTGGCCTAGCTCCGCCTGCCACCTCTTCCTTCCCTACGTCGGCCTCGACCCTAGCGTTAATGCTACACGCTGCCCTGTCGCCCTCCCCTGTAGAGCAACAACACCATCACAGAGCTCATTGTCACCTCTTCGGCCACTCTGACTATGCAGGTGAGCTCACTCCGCCTCCCTTGTACTCATGCTCGCGCCACATAGTTCTCCCCTCTCCTACTACTGGCACCTCATTCGGCTTCCTCGCCGGACATTTCACACCTCCACCCGAGCAGCCATGCTCCGCCCCTAGCACCGGCGCCTCTTCCCCAGGCCTCCACTCCCCTAAGGGATTCTGTTTTGGCTGACGACAGCACCTCTCCGACTACTCCTCGCCGGCGCCGCCCCTCCCTGCCTGGGCACCCCTCCTCCCCTATTTCCCCTCTGGCCGGCAGTGCCTCCCCCCTCTGTTTTTTATTTGGCTCCCTCTCTCATTTCCTTTGACAGGTGGGCCCTGCTAGTAGTAGCATCTAGTTTTGGTATCTCTATGGTATTTTTCTCAATCCTTGGTTAGACTTTAGATTCCTGTCTAAGAAAAATCTAAATGAGCGACCTCGTATAATATAATCCATATTGGAAAATAATAATTTAATTATGAGTTAAAAATTTTAAAACGTTTATGCAAATTGAATTAAAGACTCAACTTTCGATATCTTTATGCCAAGAAAGATTTACAAGTTAATCCTCTAGGAAAACAAGATTACACATGACTAATTACCAAATGACAAGTAATTAACATGGATTCAACAAAAGATAATGTTAATATGTGAAACTAATTAAATAATTTTATAAATTAAAAGGTATTGGAAATGTAATCCTACTTGATAATGTATGTCAAATGTATGTCAAAACTTAAGTTAGCTACTGCCTACTTGATAATAAAGTAATATTATTATGCTATTCCTTGACACTTGAAATACCTGATCCTTGTCATCCTATATGCTAATAATAACTTTATTAGCTATATGTCATATTTAAATGTCATGCTAGTCGTATGCAAATCCAGGGTATTAAATTGCTCTAATCATTACTCTTTAAACATGAAAACTTATTTTTAGGACAGTTATTGGATATAAGTGACTGATGATTTGTGACAACTTAGTTTATACTTCTCAAAACCCCTACAAACTTTCTATACTTGTCTAGGTGGATGGTAAAAGAGGTTGGTATGGATGTAACACGAGAATTGGTGGTTTGTGGTATGCACCGCCTGGAAAAATTAAAGGCTTAATCCTGTGATGACTTCTTCGTGTAAAATAGTACTACCACAAGCTGGCAAACTGTAGGCATGGCTAACTGATTTGCATCCTCAGTGGGGGAAAGCACCATTAGAATGACCCATGAGTCGTGGTGCTGGATTTAAGCCGTCGTAGACATGCGTCATATTGCAGGTATAAGTCGCTGTGTGGCGTAAAAGGGAGTCTAGGTGGGGCGCATATAGCCTTCCTCAAATAAAACCTTAGCGGGTGTAATTCTTAACTAGATGCATTGTAAAGGTCATGTGGAGATCTTCTTGATTTGTATGTCAAAGGAAACATACAGAATATAGTAAGTGGGTTGTCTCTTATAAGTAAAGATGTACAATCTCTGTAGAGTATAAATTATTCGAATAGCCGTACCACGGTTAAGGGAGGACATGAGAACTTTCTCGATTTAGTTCTATTTAAAAAAACCTTTGTAGGTGGGATAAAAATCTATCAAAGGAAAGTACTCTAACATGAGTTTTTCCTGAAGGGACGTACTCCAGTGGTGATAAGAATTAGCATTAGTGGAGGTAATCATGCATTGTAAAAGGTGGATGTAATCTGCGCTACTATTATTACTGCATTCTCACAATCAATCTAAGAAAATTTAGTTTAGTTAAAACTGCTAAGTCTCAAAAGTTTTCTTATTTATTGTACTTTTAAAATACTACTTTTAGCAACTAAAAGAACCTTAAACCTCCCTTGACAACTTTGCATATGTTATTATTGCATCCTGTGTGGTGACTTGTTAAGTACGATTGTACTCACTCTTGCTTAATTACCATCATTCAGTCAGTAAGGCAAGAAGGACAAGCATTTTTGTACATTAAGGGAGTCGACAAAGCTAGAAATTGATAAGGCCAAGAACTAAGTTGCGAACCCCAGTTGGTTGCCTATGGGTAAGTCCTGAGGGTCCCACATATATGAAGTTTCCGTTGCTACATTCTTTGTTTTCAGCCCGATCGGTCCATGAGTAAGTTATTACTGTATTAATTAAATTTCTGCATAATATGTTTTTTGTTATATAGTAATATATCTATGAGCACTTCTACTGATTCAGAGAATAGTACGGTAGAATCACATAGGATCTGAATTTGCGAACCTGATGTGCGACATTTATCCTTTTGATCATATTCTGATAATGATTATTAGATAGTCCAAAGTGACTTCCTTGATAAATTTAATCAAAGTCTACTTATTATAGCACAACTTATGTATATACTCCTTTTACATATGGAAAATGATATATTTATAAAAACAATTTTTTTATCTACATCACTACTGCATATTTTTTGTTATAGCATTTTTTATAGTGTTTATTGTGTTATATAACAATAATAAGTTTACTAATTGACATATATTATTAATATCACATAAAATGTGATGTGCACGTTGTATACGATAGGTGGGTTCTTTTGGGGTGTAGCTATAGTTTTTGAATTCTGTCTGTTCACGAGAAACAATACAAAGATGGAAATGGTTGCATGTGATTTTGGCTGGTATAGTTGAACTTAAAACAGTGTTTACTACAATCAACTTATAGATCTCATCTTAAAAAGATATCTTTTAAAAACTAGTTACTATAGCAAAAAGTGATAAGTCAAAGCTAAACATAGGCCGAACCCATCCGATATCTACGACCATAATACATATCGTTGCTTTTTTCCGTATAAAATCTCCGATGGCGAAGAGGCCAGGGATAGGATAAACTCAACCCTGCACCTAAATTTGGACAGGGGACAGATAAACATCCTGCACCTCGCCCCGCCCACCAAGTTGCTATCCATGATCCAAACTCGTTTTCTTTCAAAGGCCTCCGGTGTCCGACAAACTGAGGAAACAAAAGTGCAAGAGAAGACCAGGGGTGTATAGTTTGATTGATGCAGTTTGCGAGGCTAGATGTTCTGGCCAGACTAGCTAGAGATGGATCTAGATGTACACCTGCACCATCACCATGCACTACAGCTGTGAGAGGCATGGAGCAGATGACAGCTAATGTGTTTGATGGCTAGATAGGGCATCCAAATTTAGCTTATCTGTGGAATTTTCCCTGTGTACTTGTGGTGGGGGAGGCCCATGGCTAATGCAAGTGAACGGCCACCATTGAGTGTGCAGGCGTTTGTCACACACACATCGTAGCCTAGTGGATGTCCATGTCCATGTCAAGCTTTTGGAGCTTTCCAAGCATATTTTCTTGTCCTTGCATTTGTGTCCGGCACTGTTTGCATTGGTGTCCGGCACTGTTAATGAAGCCAATAATTGAGTTTGAGCTTTTGCTTCGTTTTGGTTCTTCCATTATTAGATGCCGTAGTACGTACCTGTAATTGACCTAAGCTAGAGCTGGGGCTAAAGATCTGCCCGTGTGAATGTATTGTGATCTCCACCAAAAGCGAAAGCAATCTTCTTTCGAAAGATGCTTCTATATTTTTCTCAACAGTAATTTATATAGTTAAACAATAATATCAATATTTCTATGCAATTTGTTTTGTTTTACCAATTTTTATACTTCTCGTACGGTTTAGTAACCCTGAAAATATTATAGCATCCTCCCAAAAAATGATAGATTTTATGTGTAGGACTAAATTTTGATTTTTTTTTTACTTGGAAAAGTCCAACTTACCTCCCTACTTCCCCAAAAGTTCAGATTGGACCCTTAACTACAAAACTGGTTAGTTAACTCCCTTAACTCTGAAAACTGATACAAATCACCCCTTGATAGTGGTTTTCAAAAGCTTGTTTTCCATGTTGACCACTATGTGTGGCATCCCAATTAGCGTTAAGTTTGCAAATTAGAATGGGACCAACCAGAGATGATAGAAAAGAAAGAGCGGATGAAAATTGATTTTTATTTTTAGTTTTAGTTAACCTATTGATTTGAGGTAGCGCTCAGTTTGACGTTAGCTTATGACTTTTTTTACTATAGCTGACTTATTTTTTTTACTGTAACTGAGTTGACTTATTTGACATAATTAAATTTTAAAAAATTAAAAAATAGAAAAACATATTAGCCCATCACGGACAATGCAAAGGAATACAGTAAAAAAAGAAAAGGTAAAAAAGCCCAAAAAATCTAAAAACACAGAAAAAGATGAAATTACTTAATAGTGAAAAAAAACAGAAACCAGAAGCAGAAGTTGACTTTAAGCAATTTTGAGCGGTGCCAGATCTATGTGTGAGGTGGCTTGCTGACAAGGCTTATTGGCTTGCTGATTAAGCAAACCAAGTACAGTTAGATGCCATGTAAGCAAAATCACTAACAGTACCACTATCAGGGTGTAAATTGTAGTAGTTTTCAAAGTTTATGGGGTTAAATAATCGGTTTTATAGTACAGGGCGAATTTTAACTTTTACAAAAGCAAATGGAGGCAAATTAGACTTTTACTTGTTACTCCAACTTAATTAGGTAAAGATAGAGACGCTTTGATCTCTTATCCAATAGACAAGCACAATCGATTGAATCAAATTCAATTAAGGTCATCTATTTGGTAATAAACATAGGAAACCTTTAAGATACATACATACTTGTAAATTGTAACATAATAATATACATACAGGTACATTGTAATATATGCGATACTATTTAGTCTATATAAAGTTAAACAATATAAACCAATTAGTGCCAATTCGTATGATCCAACAGATATCACAATGGTAGCTCCACTAGCAAATGAACTTTTTTTTTTGCATATGTTGATTAGATCAAATACAGTTAAAGTGCTGAATTAGGTCATAGCTTATGAATGTCATGTTGTAGGGCTAATTAATTGAACCTATAGAAATATATCAAGAGCCAAAAGTTTAACTCGGAAAGTTTGGTCAGCATATATGCTAGGGCCATTCATATTAGATTTTGTTGATAGCCTTTTGCTTTAATTTATGAATAGTAATAACTTATAAGGAGCCATATAGAGAGAGAAGCTCATGTGCGATTTTAATCGATATATATGAAGTCACTACAGTGTGTACTACTATCGACTATTATACCTTATTTGGAAAAAAACACTCTATTTGAAAGTTTGATATTGTAGAAAGTTATTTACTATATAAAAACAATTTTTAAGAAATTAATATAAACAGGACCATATACGCTTTTGAAGAAGACATTTTTTATTACTGGACAAAGTAACAGGGAAGCATGCACCCATGCAGTGAGCAGCGTGATTTGTGTTCCGTGGCTCCAATTGCTTACGTTCCTAAACACAATTATGAGCCGCCACACTACGCAAAAGAAGGTGACACATGATTAGTTTATCAACTACCTAGCTAGGCATTAGCTCGTGGGCGGTGGCGGTCCCGGATTATTTCCCTTTCAATCCCTTCGATCTCGATCTTTTATCTGCAGTCAGACCCATACATACGCTTGGAATGTAACCGCTTCCGAGCTCGACCGTAAGTAGGTATCACTCGCTTTTGGTGCACGAAAGCTAGTACCTGACGAGCCGTAAGTAGGTATCACTCGCCTTTGGTGCACGCAACGTACCTGACGAGTATGAGTAGTTTTTACTGTAGCTTAGTTTTTAGTTTAAAATTTTAAATTCTAATTGTTTATCATGAGAGGCAGTATATAGAGAGAAATAGTCACATACAATTTTGGTCAATACAGCTGAACTCAGTACGATTTCTACTATAATTTACCTATAAACTCTGCCTTAAAAAATAATTTAAAAATAAGTTATTATAGCACCGCACAAAAGTTAATAAGCCTAAATCGAAAAGAAGGCAGTCTATGGCTCCGCTCATCTTGGCTTGAGTTTCTGACTTCTGGTTTATTGTTTACTATTCTTAAATTTTATCTTTTTCTATCTTTTTGGCTTTTTTGAGCTTTTTACCGGTTTTTTTCCTCGTACTCGTTTGCATTATACGTGATAGGATAACCTGTTTTTTCTATTTTTAGATTTTTTAATTTAATTATGCCAAATAAATTATCATCAATTACAGTATAAAATAAGCCAGATACAATATAAATTCAACTATAAATCACTAATTTTCAGCCCAAATAAACTCTCTCGGCATTTTCTCAACTTACACGTCGGCCTCCATAATTTGACAGCTCGCTTTTAGGATATGTTAGGCAAGTAGACTTGTCAAGTACAACATGCATTTGTTTCATTGAACTGTTCTTGTGTATTTGGCACTGTAGATATTTTTTTTCTTAATTTTGGCTTTTGAATATCCGTTTTTACAAAAATAGATCTCCTCGAGTTCAGAAGGCGCGGTAGGTGACACGGATGGTGCGGCAGGCTAGGGCGAGGCATGGCAGGCAGAGGTGCTGCTGAGCTGCCCCTTCTCGATAGGTGCTCCTGAGCAACCATGGCTCTATAGCAGACCGGGCAAGTGGGTACGTGAGTGTGGGCAGGGGTTGGCTGTCATGGCTACTGGCGTGGAGGGAACGCATGGGCGACGACGCGATGTTAAATTCTTGTTTTATTCACCCATTAATTGTGCAGCCGCTCATGTGGGAATGTCATTATGAACATATTCCATGCGCATAAAATGGGAGGCCTTGGCCTGCCCACTTAACTGAAGCGCACTCGGTTTGTTTCCTACCGAGCAAGAGAATAGCGATGGAGGGGAAGGAAAGAGATTCAAAAACAAGTTTGTAATATAATTCTGAGGTGGTTTAACTGTGATTTACAATCATTCATAGTTAGAAGAATTGTGGAGCGGGTGAAGGTTATCAGAAAAGGTATGTTTCATTCGTATGCGAGCAACGCACTTAATATATCATTAGCGTTTAATTAGCGTAATTGTGGTTTTATAACGTGGAATACCCTAGGTAGCCATATTTAGTTGATGGGTGTGTTTATGTAATTATCCAAGTTTATTTATTGTAAATAGCTACAAAAATACAAACAAAAAATAGTAAAATATTTTTATTTATGTCTGCACATATATATTTATTGCTCTCGTACGATTACAGAATAGCCGTTATCCAAGGATCTGATCTTATTTTCAAAAAATAAAAGCAAAAGTTCTACTGAAAATATAGCATACTACTACTTTTATTTACCAGTATTAGATCTTGAGTCATCTCCCTCCTTTATATCTTTAAATTGTTACTAATATCCTCCTATCTAACTGTAGTGTTACTAATACCATCCTATCCAACTGTAGTGTTACTAATACCCATGAAGAGGACGAATGAGAGTTTGTCGATATAGTACGTAAACTAATATAGTCGATATAGTACGTAAACTAATATAGTACTTGGGTTACTGCCACCATCCCATCCTCAGGGGACATAAGACCTAGGAAGGAAATAGGGAGGTCTGAATGATGGAAGTCATCCTGTACGCAAGAGAATGCGAGTACACCTCACTCACCTTCCACTCCGAGCACCTAAGGAGCACTTCCACTGATGCCCTTTAGGATGTTACCTACTTGGCTTGTGCACGCTTGTGCGAGATCCATAAGGCTGCCATGCTGACTTTCCCGTTTTGCTACTATCTATCCCTCAGGGAAGGAGGATGCTATAGCAAGATGTTCGCCTCTGCCTCCAAGAACGACCCACTCTTGACCTACTAGGTCCAGCTCACCTGAGCTATTGGAGCCACCTATAGTAAGACTCTGGAGGAGATCTCAGACCTCCGCCAACTACAGCCACGCAGAGACTCTCCACACTCAACTCGCTAAGTGCGAGAAGGTCTTGGTTGTAGTGGAGCGTGAGAGGGCTGTCGCAATCGCTGAGCTCGAGCGGATTGCAGTAGCAGCAGCAGTCCACACTCCAACACCCGTCGGACCCCCCTATCATCCCCACCAACCTTGCTCTAACTCGGCCACTCACCAGAGGACTACACCTAAGAATCACCACGTGTAAGAACGTGCAGTGCCCTATCCCACCGATCATTGTCAACATTAGAGGTACCAGCTGAGGCCACAGTTGCTCCTGCTCCTGCTCTAGCTCATCCAGCTACAGTAGCTCTCGCTCTCTTTCTCTATGTAACATCCTGATTTTATGGAGTATTTGAAGCCTTTGAATTAAAAATTAATTATTGGAATTTTCTGGAATTTAATTAAGCTTAAAATGAATTTTTGAAAATTACAATGATTTAATGTGATTAAAATCTACTTGAACATAAGCTAAAAATATTTTATTTGGGTTCCTCAGGTCTAAAGAAATTTTCTGGTATTTTTGGTAAATTTTTGAGATTTATTTGCTATTTTTCTAGAGCTCTTGGATTTTATCGGAGTTTATTAAAAAGAAAATTCGGGGGAAAAATCCATAAACCCAGCGGGCCGAACCCGACCCGGCCCATCTCCCTTCGGCCGCCTTCCCCGTGCCACACGTCGCCCTCCCACCGCGCCGCGCGTCCCCACCGTGCCACACCTCGGCCCGGCCCACTCCCCGCCGCCTCGCTTGCTCCCGCCCTGCACTCATTCCTGGGCGCCCGATGCGCCACGTGGCATCCATCCACCCGCCCCGCGCTTTGCACCGCCCTCGCCCGCGTGCGCGCGCCCTAACCCTAGCGCCGCCTCGCCCTGCTCCGCTCCGAGCCGTCAGATCCGCCCACGCGGTGACATCCCGCAGCCCCTCTCGTCCCCGCCGTGCCCGCCCGGACTCCGCCCGTGACCACCCGATCTCCCCGCGACGCATCTCGACCATCCGTGTGTCCCAAACCGCGTCCGTCGTCCGCGCCGCGCCGCGACCAATCTGGATGCCTCGGTTCGTGTGATAAAAGCATCGCCGCTTCCTCGGTTCACGTGCATCCACCGCTGTCGCCCTCGCCTCCGCCACGTCGCCGCCGATCGTCGTGCGCTGGTGCTTCCTCGATGTCCGTGCCCTCCGACGGAGCCCTCACGCCTCCCATCTCATCGCTTGAATCCGTCGACGTCCTCGTCATCTCCGGTGAGAGCCCCCGCCGCCGATTCCTCTCCGTCGTCGTCATCGTCTTCTCCGGCGAGAATCCCCTGCACCGCGCCGCGTGCCACGCCCTCCGCGACGCTCGCCCACGTTGCACGCGCCCTACCTCGTTGCCGGAGGAGCCGAAGTTGCCGCATCGCCCGCATGGTCGCCGGACTCAGCCTGCGCTTCCGCCTTGGTCTGCGCGCCGCCCTAAGAGACGCGTCCGCCTGCCCCACCTCAGTTCGCACGCTGCACCCGCGCCCTCGCGTCCGCTCGCGCGTACGCGTGACACTTCGTACCGCGTGCGTGCTACGCGTCGGAGATCCAGCGCCCCGGCCGCTCGATCTCAACCGCCCATCAAGATCCAAACTGGCCGCCCAAATCTTGTTGCGTGGCCACATCCCCACCGTCAGATCTAGCCGCGCCGCCGTCGCACCCGAGTGCCACGTCAATTCTAGCTGATGTGGCATGCCATGTGGCCATGCCACGTCAGCCGAGCCCGTTCCCTGGTGCCACGTGTCGGCTACGTCAGCAACGACACGTGTCGCCACCACAGTCAGCCACGTCAGCACTCCGTGCACTGTTCGGTAAACCCGGTCCACCGTGCACCACTCTTTCCCATAGACCCAGTCCACATCACAGTAACTTTTTCGATTTTCCCGAATTTCCTTTAGGGTTGATTTTCCGAGAGCCCGTTCTCCTCCGTCCTACCTCCGATTGACCCCGTTCTTTTTTTAAAATTCATCTAAAATCGAGCTCTAGCTTTTGTTTCTAGTTTCATGATTTTTGGAGTTCATTTTCTTATCATTTTATGTATTTTTCTTGTTTCAATCGTTTTCTCTCTCGTTAGATTTCAATTCCGGAGGAGCAACGCAAGAAGACCCCGAGTACCTTGCCGAGCATAACCAAGGTAAGTCGTGTCCTTTGATCATGTTAAACCCAGTTTGTAATCTATTATTTAATTATTTTATTTTAAATTATCTTGCATTGCTATTTTTATTTAAACTTTGTAATTGGTAGTTATCGTTCCAATTGATTAATCCTTCTGTGATAAATTTGAACACCATGATTCCATTGTCACCATAGATTGGGTAATTTAATAGTGATTCTATGCTAATTGTTATATGGGTTGGTACGATTAGAATGCTTAGCCTTGCTTAATTTCACAACTGGGTTGTCATCACATATGAATTATTAATTTGACTTAATGAGATATAGAATTGTGGTTGGTACCGTGTTTATTAAAATTTGGGCCATGGCATTGGTGTGTCATTGGCGTGGTTATACAAAATTGGTTTTCACTTGGGCGAGTGATCGTGCAGTAAAAGGGGAAGTGTTGGTGCACTTCGAGGGATGTGGAAGTCTCGCCCGGGTAATACTAAGGAGTTAACTTTGTGCATCATTGATCTGAGCTTTACCGTGCAAACCACATGTTTAGTATGGGATGGACCTGGCTGATTAATTCGAGATGTTTGTAAAGGCCTTGTTATGATTTTCTTTAACGTGAGGATAATCGCATCGTGTGGGTACAGTTATGCAATCTCTGTAGAGGGTAAAACTATTCGAATAGCCGTGTCCTTGGTCATGGACAATGATCGGTGATTTCACACGAGGGGTAGTGATTTCTTTTAAACTTGGTTGTTTATGTTGGAAGTGAACATGTAATTCACTGTTGGTCTAGCTTATGGATAGAAGGTCCATAAGCGGTTGGCTTAACTTGTGGATGAGAGGTCCGTAGGTAGTTATGTCAATTCTTTTGATTATTTATTTTTTATTATTTTACTTAAAGTCACTTTCAATCTATTTACTGTATTTGCCTTCAAATGTCATTTTATGCAAATTAACCTTTCAGTTTTCCATTAGTAAGCCCTGCATACTATATTGCATTCATTTGTTACAAACGGCTTGCTGAGTACCAATGTACTCATATCTTTATGCCCATATTGCTCAGTTGAGGAAGAGGAGTATCACCAGCAAGAGGTTCCAGAAGGAGAGTACTTCGACGACTTCGTGTATTAGGTTTCGTTCTTCACTCGATAGCCTGTGGGCTTGTCGATTGGCCACTACGCTTTATTTTGGATTTTCGCTGCTAGTTTTTGTTAAGCCCTTCGGGCTAGTCTATTATAAGTTTGACCATAAGGTCGTACCTTTAGATATTTATCTTTATTTGATTTGTTCTTTTATTTTAGCATGTATATGGTTATAATTACATCTATGTTTGACTGTGTGCACTAGCGTGATCCTGGGACTAGTACAGTATACACATAGAGTTCGAATTTGCATATTCGAGTCTCGACAGTCCACAGTACACACCAGTGATTTGACAAAATGTACTAATTTTTCACAGTGAGTAGACATTACGTATCAACTTTTCACAACAAGTGGACAACACATGATATGACAACAAGTACCAGTTTTCTCAGCAAGGTGATATATAGCACATACCAGCTAGGGGAAGAGGAGAAGGAGAAGAGAGGAGAGATATAGGATATCACTACACTGCTGGTAGGGATGTTGAACTACAGAGAGATGCTTCGTAAGCGGAAGTAGATGACCAAGAAGAAGGGATCATACCTTGACAATTTTTGCAATGATGCACCTATACCGCTGAAGTTTCTGTGGCCGCACTATGACTATGGCAATCCAGCACATATTATTTAGTCCACACACCCATCAACCGCCATCCAGACGCACTACACGTGCGGCAAAGTTCTTGTGAGGTTGTATTTATCATTTCATATTGCATATTTTATTTCGCACATCTATAACCCATTCTGTCCATGCTGACAGGCCACAGAGTGCTGGTACTTCTTCCAATAGATCGATGGTCCGAATATGTATGACAGGGTATTTATCGAGAAAAAAATACATGCTCAACTACCCGATGGTGCCAGAGAGATTTACACGCTAAAAACCTTACACCCCGAATGATAGCAGAAAGGATAAGGGTAAGGTGCTAGTGGTCCCCTAAATCTTCACTGAATACCATATTATTTCTGACTAGCATAAATCTACACAAGTTATAGAAGCTAAGTGTTGGTCCTGGGTCGCAAGGGCTAAAGCCCTCAAAGGAGAGAACAAAAAGGCACCGATGGACTTAAATGTGTACGACGAGACTAGAACCATGACTATGACTTCTAAAAGGTGCACATGTATCTTAGCTGTAGTTGGGTTGATGGTTCGTGCGTGTTACCACACATATTGTATGAGTAGTGAGACAAATATATGCACATAATCAAACTGTACACACCATGTAATTCACACATTCATTGCGAAGTGCTTTCTCGGCCTATACATAGTCCATTACGACAACTATTTGCAACAATGTATCTTTACTACTTAACATAAGGAGTTTGTCATGGTGGTTCATCTGCCCATCCAAACCCCCTTACACCTTCATAAAAAAAAGTTCTATGCACACACAAACAAAACGGTGTTTGCATAATAGGATTTCTTAATGCGTATTAAAGCACGTATTTTAAACTAGTTTGCACGGGATTTACCTAGTTACAAAAAAAACTAAATTTATCGCGTGACGCTGCCAGGCCAGTGCTACAACCGAGCACCATAGGCCTCGAGCCTCCCCCCAACTAAGGGTGGATATCGAGCCAATTCTTCGTCTTATTGAGCTTTTTTCAAAATTGATATAGTTTGATTTAATATTATTTTACGTATAGTTTCGAAAGTATTTTTAGAAGTGTGCTAATGAGTCGAGCCGAGCCGAGCTAAGCTAGAACAAAATTCAAATTAACGAGTATAATTGAAGTAATTTTGAACTGAGCCAACAAACCCCACTAATAAGTTTTTTGCCACCCCTACCACCACCCCCTACCCGCACTGGCCTACCCGGCCTGCTACTATGTTATGGCTGCTCAGCAACGCCTGCCTCACCATTGCCCACTGCGCCCGCTCCGCCTACCATGTCATCCAGCCCCTGTCGAGCTCTCCAGGCACAGTAGATGATGACACATGTCATTTGTCACGTCTTTCGAGTTGGGAGAGAGTGCTTTTTATTTTTGCAAAAATAGATATTCAGAGATTATATGAACAGTTCTGTTTTCTTTGGTGGCTAGACCTTTGGCTAGATGCGCAGTGTACAACGTCAAGTTCAGAAAGTTTTAGATGCAACTGATTATATTGTGTTCTGTTGGCAACATATATCAGATCGCCACAGTCTCACACACACATGCTGACACAAGGCTCAGCAAGAACTCACGAAGAGTGTACTCTTTTTTCTTTTTCTCGGAACCTACAGATATACGAGAATAGGTTATGGATGGAATAAGGGATTTGCAGTCTATTTTCAGAAAATGTTTTATTTCATCTGCTAATATATAAGCTTCTTAAAATAATTCTAGGTAATTATATGAGTCTCAAGTTTCAGTAATCCCGTAATTTGTTTTTTTTTTGGTATTATTCACTTGCCAACCCTAGAGTATGTATTACCTTCCTATATAGTATACATATGCGCTGAGTCCTAATAACTAAGGAAAAATTCATCATATTTGTACCAATGAGTTTTCAAGTCATTGTCTTAACTAATTTAAAAAGGTTAGTCATAAATCGTCTACAATACATGCCATACATATACATTTATATTTGAAAATAAAAAAAATTAATATTCATTATGCAACTTTAATTAATGCATACGATTAAATATATAGTTGTACTTGCTTGTTGTAAAACTATTTTTCCTATTCTTTTGGGGGGGTGAGGGGTTGTCACATGAGGGTGTTTAGAATGGCAGTAGTTTATGATTTTTTTTATTGTAGCTGTTTTATTTTTTACTATAACTGAGTTGACTTATTTGGCATAATTTAAATTTAAAAATAGAAAAAATATGTTAACATATCACGGAAAATACAAAAAATACAGAAAAAACTAAAATAGAAAAAACAAAATAGAAAAAACAACAAATAAAATAGTAACAAAAAAGCAAAAGCCGGTAGCAAACGCGGCTGAAAAGCTATTCTGAGCACGGCAGGATGGTGTAGGTGCTTACACAGAGGAAACTGGTAAGCTGTAGCCCTTCGCATAACGTTTATACAAGGAGATTTTATGCTAAAGCGTGTTTCTTATAAGCGCTTAAGTGATCACACAATAGTTTAAAATTTTGTTTGTTTGGTTGTGTCCGACTAGTAAGACATGCGATATAGTGGACATTTGAAATAGTGTTGGTTTATATTTTTTTTACTATAGTTTATTTATTTTTTACTATATCTGAGTTGATTTATTTGGCATAATTAAATTTTTTTAAAAAAAATAAAAATAGAAAAAACATGTTAGTCCATCACAGATAATGTAAAGAAATACGGGAAAAAAAGAAAAGAAAAAAACCCAAAAAATCTAAAAAAAACCTAAAAAAGATGAAATTACTGAATAGTGAAAAAACAGAAACCAAAAGTAGAAACTGATTTTAAACTGAAATGAGCGGTGTCTTAGGTATAGATATATAGTATGTTGTACAAAATTCCTGCGCACTCCCTGTTTGTAAAAAGGTGATATCTTTGGATGCGTAAAATCAAACTATGTTAGCTTTTACCAACATACTATGATTAATTTTATCTTAAAATTTACCTTTTTATCAATAAAAGATAAATATTAAAATTATTATTTTCTATTAGTTTTTACCACTATATTCAATGCAAATTGTTAGTCAAAGTTGCATTTCAAATACCATGCCAATATCCAAAATGTCACCTTTTTTAACTACAAGGAGTTATGCGAAATAATGCTTTAAATAAAAAGAATATAAATATAACTGAAGAAAAGAAAAGACTGGCGGGGGAAACCTAAAAACTTCTTTTCGTGTCAACTGCAAGCTAATAGTTGCCAATGTGCAAAACATTGTAAAGGTCATAACTCAAAGCTAATTCCCTGGAGCACTCACTAGTTGCATATCCAACTTCGGATCTATTCTTTTCGGTTTCTGAAACCGATTTTTAATTTTTGCTACAGTACTTAACTTTCAAATAAAGTATTTTTTAAGACGAGGGTCTATAAGTTAATTGTAGTACACGTTAAAAATCTAACATCTGTACCATCCAAAATCGCAAGTGATCTCTTTCCGTAATCTCTGTCATAAATAGCTAAGTTTTAAAAATTTCAACCAAAAAGCATAAGCCATAGCTATCAAACAGGTCCTTCAACTCTCAAAGCATAAATCGTACTGAAGACGACTTGACCAAATCCAGAGGTTTTACTTTCTTGGACGAAAACATATCCAATTGCAAAGTGCTTCCCTTCACTGTCACGAACTCATCATGATACCCAATTTGGAGCACTTTCGCTTCCAAATGTTCTAAAGTTGCTCTTCTATTCGCTCACTTAGATCTGATATCTTCTCACACACGCATACAAAAATGTGTGGCATCACCTTTGCATTATTTGTTCCAAGTGGCCTAAAAGGTGAGCACAAAACAACTGATCCAACGTTGTATGAGTCAGACCGATCGTACTTGTCATGCCATGTGAGGTGCGATGCCAGATGATTCATACTTAATTAAGCATCCTAATCTTGTTGCCAATAAATATATTATTACCTAGACAAGAGGCACATAGTATAACACTAGTTAATTAGATCTGAAGAAATGGTGACACACGATTGAAACTAGTTAATGCGAGACTAGTGCGCAAGGCATCTGACCTAACTTAGAGGCTGTTTGGTTGGGCTGAAATTTGGTGGCTTATAGTTGAAATTGCACTGTGCTGACTAAAATTACACTAAACTGATGGTGGTTTATTTGACGTAATTAATTTTTAAAAAATCTAAAAATAAAAAAACATATTAACTCATCACGTATAATACAAACAAATACAAAAGAAAAAAGAACTAGTAAAAAAAGCTCAAGAATAAACAAAAAACAAAAAAAACAAAAATTATTAATAGTGAAATAAGCTAGAAATCAGAAACCATGAGCCCAAATGACTCGGGTCTTAACCCCAGATCAATGGAAGTGCTGTATTATAGCTTAGAGTCTAGGTTTGAGGTTAGCTGACTTGAGCAGTAGGACCTTGGCTAATAGGAAGCTAGCACTCCAAAGAAAGAAAAATATGAGAACTCTAGCTAATCTCAGCCATTGACCGGAGACATGGATATGGCACAACTCAAGACAAATGTTCCGTGTTTGCTAGAAGGTGCGGAAGATTGGAAGAGTAGCTAGATCTGGGTCGATAAACTACAAAGTGGTTTGTTGAAAGAAGTGGGAGACTGGAAGAGTAGCTAGACAACTCCACGTGTGAATGGGTGGTACTTGCACTATCTTATCTCTTTAAAGTGCGGGGGTGATCGGAATAACGGTGATTTTTAGTTTTTGCTAAAAAAACACTGGAACTAGCTGAAAAAATACTGTAACTGAGTTGGTTTATTGAGTATAATTAAATGTAAAAAATATAAAAAAAACTGAAAACAAAAAACGAAAAAAAGTATAAGTAAATTTTAAAAAATGAAAAAAATTTCACGTAGCGCGTACAGTGAAAAAACCGTCGTCGCCCACCGCTCAGCGTTGGCAAAAACTGACGGTTTGAATTTTGAAAGTTTGCATCAGTACCAAGGCACATTTAGAGTGATGATAGTATATATACCTATATGTACAAGTGAAAAAGCCATATTCAAAGAAGTCGATGGTTTCCAGTGGTTGATGTAGCTATCCAAATTCAATCTAATGCATACTATTTGTTGTTATTAATGTTTTATATAGCGTCAATTTTAACCATATTATATAGTTTTAATTTGTAAGTGGTCCATAGTTAAATCTCCTGCCCTTTGAAAAGTGGAAACTCTAGAAACATTGCTTAAAAAATAAGTTCTAACATAAACAAGTAACATTCACAATCAAAATCAAAGAAACGTACGGGCCTGTTTGATATGGCTGTGACTTATGGTTTTTGGCTGAAATTTTTGATTTTTAGCTGTTTGCGACAGAGATTACGGAAAGAGAGATACTCGCTTGCGATTTTGGATGGTACAGATATTGGGCTTTTAACATGTACTATAATTAACTTGTAGACCTTGTTTTGAAAAAAAACTTCGTTTAAAAGTTAGGTACTGTAGTAAAAACTAAAAGCCACTTCTAAAAGCGGCTCCAAACAGGCCAGTCCAATTGGTGTTCTGCCATGTTTTATGGCTAGAAGTCTTGATTCAAGTCCCACTAATTACCTGTTAGGTGGGTTTATATATTTAAAGATTTTATGTGATTTGATCTTGTGACCTATCGGATGATGAACCTTTAATCAAATCAAAGAAATGTGGTTACTTCTAAATGGGACTACACAATTGGCAGGCTATGCTTGAGTTAGAATAATCTGGTTCGTTGATTGACCAAAAGCTAATGATGCGTATAACATATTAGCACCACAACAATTTGGTCGACCGGCGACGAGATTCCAGGCCCAGATGTTATGCCCACTTGCATGGAGACATGGAAGCAACCATGAGCAGAGGTTAAACAAACTAGACAGGTAGATCGATTAGCATCGGTGCTTTGCAAGATACGATATAATTTGGAAGCTCTTTTCTCTGATTCTGTTCTTGTTCGATCAATTATTAGCCTTGTAATTGATCGGATCAATTATTAACCAGATCGATCATTGCTAGTGCTATCTTACGATTCCGAATGGACATTTTTCTGAAAGTGAATTATTCAGCGCGCGTGTTGGGCGCGAGGGGAGGGATCATTGCTAGCAACCATGAGAATATTCTGCGCGCGTGTTGGGCGCCAGGGGAGGGATCGTTAATTATATGAAGGCCACGGTTTTTGATGACCACCACCAAGCACAATTGTCACTACAAAATTAACTAACTGAACAGCCTCTAAATTAAGAGCGATGGTAGTTTCTGGGAGTTATCGTATATCGGTTGTGGCCTGTGGGAGGTGCTTGGTGCTACTAGAGTGGGTAAAATTTGGCCTTCGAATACGGGTAAAAAATATTTGAGAAAATTCTTTATTTATCAAGTAAACCTGTCAGTTTCGTCATGTGCCCCGAAAAACTTGTGTTTCCTTTGATGTACGTGAGAAACTTGTCGCATCTTTTTGTGCCACTCCCGTTAGCTCCGCTGGGGTAATCAGCCGTTTAGCGAACAAAAACTTATCAGATTTTTCGGCTCGGACGTCCGATCCAAACGTCCGGCTCTGGACGCTTGGCTACAATATTTTTTAGTTATATTTACAATATTTTTTATCTATGTTTACAATAAAAAACGAAGAACGATATGAGTATTCCCATTCGCAGCATTTCTCGTTCATGTCTGCAACATTTATCGGCCATATATGCTATAAAAAATGATGTGAGTATTCACATCATACGCTCCGATATAATATTCTTAGATAATAATATTTTTAATCACCGTATGCAACATAACTGTGTGATACAAAAGTCAATGTTGTATATATGAAATAAAAAATATTACAAAACATATGGAAAAAATATTTCAAACATGAGCAAAAAATATTGCAGCCGAGCGTCTGAAGCTAACGTCCGGATCAGATACCATCATGCCCCTCCATAAGCTCTTGTCTCCTCCATATAGCATAGAATCTCCCCACCCCTCCCACCATGGCCGCCCCACCCCTCCTACCACCAGCCAGCCTCCCCATCCACCTACACCACATGCCCTTGGTCAGCATCGACCCCACCCCCAACCCCCAAGGCATCCTCATCGTGGTGCGCAACTTCCATTTGGTCTACGCCAGCAAAGTCAATGAGCCTACCGGCACCCCATCCGTGCCCCTGGCATCACCAACATCAAACATGTCCACCTCATCTCCCTCCCCGGCAGCGACAGTGCTGACTACATCATCGTTGAGCTCCGGGTCATCAAGACCGACCGTGCTAGGCTCGCACCACATCGCTGCCGCCATGAGAGGATGGCGTTGGCTCGCACCACGACCGCTGCCAACGCAAGCCCATCGGATTAGATTTTCTCCACTCAGGTCAAATCCAACCCAATTCAATCCAATCAGAGAGGTGAGGAGATCGAATTCAAATGAAAGGGAATCAAATTGCGGATAGACTGCACGAACGAGTATGCACCAGATGCTTACCTCACCAAAGTTGGGCTGAGGAGAGGGAGAAGAGAGAGGGGAAGAAGAGAGGAAGAGGCTAGTGAGAGGATCTAGCCATGGTAGTGATGGTAGATGGCGTAGCGCTGAGGAAGGGGGGAATAGGGCGGTGGCGACCGATGGAGAGGGCAGTGAGCTCGATAGCTGAGTCTATTTAGGGGGTGATGTACTGGCTTTTGGCTGATGTCTTTTAGCTAAAAATTATTGAGGAACTATCGCTAGCGAGTCCAATCCGAGTGATTCCTCTCCTATACAAAATAGATAGATCAAACATGGAATATTACAAACAATAAATTGAACACAAAAAGATGAGAGGAGAATTCCTTTCTTTGTTGCTTTCCCTGTTTTCTTGTACTCTTTACAATGATTAGGACCCCTATTTATAGACTAAGTGGAGGGTGCCCACCAATGAGCCAGGCTTGTAGACCCAAATCTAGATTTTCTAACACTTCCCCTTGGGCACTCATCCGACACGTTCATGCCTCATTAAAACTCCATAAAAATCTAATGAAAAAAATTTAGAGATAGAGTACATGATACATATTATGTTGTGTTACACAAATTACCTCATTAAAAACCATGGCCGAGAAACTTCAGAAAAACTCATCAAGAAAAAAGAATATAATCCACCCAATTTTATCTTATCTATAGGATGTATTCTTTAAGTACTTGATCTTTATGATTAAGTTTTAATAGTGAGCTCGATAAGAGTCTCCCCTCAAGTTCTGCACTTCTTTATGTCTTATCATTTCAATTCCACGTACACATCTTTCAAAATTAGATATTAGAAATAACTTAGTGAATAAATCTGTAAAATTTTCACATAACTTAGTAAGTAGTACCTTAATTTTGTCCATCTTTTGTAATTCATGAGTATAGAAGAACTTAGAGTTGATATGCTTTGTGAAATGACTTTTCACATAACCCGTTTACACTTGTGTAACATAAGTTGCATTATCTTCATAGATAATTGTGGGAGCTTGCATGATGTTCAATTCACATGACTGCTAAATATGGTGAACCATTCATTGAAGCCAAGCACACTCTCATGCAGCTTTGTACAGTACTATGATTTCTGAGTGATTCGTCGAATTTGATATAAGATTTTGCTTAGACAATTTTCATAAAATTACGGTTCCACCACACAAGAATACATAGCTTGTTTGCGATCTGGCGGTATATGGGACTGATAAGCACCCGACATCTTCATAGCCAGTCATATTCAAATCTTGGTTCTTTCTGTAGAACAACCCAAGGTCTTTACTTCCTTGAAAGTATTAGAAGATGTCCTTTATTCCCTACCAATGCCTTTTTGTAGGTTCCGCACTATACCTTGCTAGTAGGTTTACGGCAAATACGATATCCGGTCTAGTGTAATTTGCTAAATACATAAGTGCTCCTATTGCACTTAAGTATCAAAATTTCGGTCCCAAGACTTTCTTCCCCTCTTCTCTTGATCTGTACGGATCCTTGTCTTGCTGCAAAGATCTTCTGACCATCGTACTTTTGAAGGGTATACCTTTTTAAAGCCAAACCTTTCTAACACTTTCTGAGTGTAAGCTGACTGATACACTAATATCCCTTCCGGGATATGCTCAAGCTACAATGCTAAACAATATTTGATTTTACCCAAATCTTTTATTTTGAACTCTGAATCTAGGTAAGAGCTCGCTTCTTTTATATCTTCTGGGTTCCGATGATATTCATATCATCTACATACACTGAGATTATACAAAATCCATTTTGGGATCGTCGTATAAATACAAAGAGACAATCCTCATTGTTCGTGTAGCCTTTTTTATATAAAAAATCACTTAAGTGATTATACCATATTCTGTCTGACTGCTTAACCCCGTAAAGTGATTTTGTGAGTTTTACACTATACAGATTTCTATTTGCTCTATTTTAGTTCGGGACAAGGATACCTTCATATAAATATCCGAATCCAAGTTTCAATAAAGGTATGTCATTACCACATCCATCAATTTTATTTCTAAATTCAGATTTGCTACCATAAAGATTAAATATCTAAAGATAATGCCACCCATGACTAGGGAATAGGTTTCTTCATAATCAACTCCTGGTCGTTGAGTGAAATCTTGTGCAACAAGCCTTACTTTATATCTTTCAACTTTATTTTTCTTATTTCTCTTTCAAACAAATACCTATTTATGCCCTACGGGGTACACATGGGGAGGCATGTAGCTTATAGGTACAAACACCTCTCTTTTATTCAGAGATAATAATTCAGTTTCTGTTTGCCTTTTCTAATCCTCCTAATCTGATCTTTTCTTACATTCAGCGAGCGATGCAGGCTCTGGATCAAGATCGATAATTATGACAATTTTCTTTACAAAATAGATATCAACATTGGTTATTGTCCTATTCATAGATTCTTCCATGTTCATATAGTTTATAGCTATTTCATCATGGGATGATTCTTGTAGTTCTACTTGCTCACCACTCCTTCTAGTTGCGGGGGCAAGTCCCTTTAGTTTTTAGCTCCGATGTGTGTGCACACATCCATTCTAGTTTCTCCTTATATGGGAATATTTAGATCCGGTATGCCTTTTTCTAAGGGTGCCATACCGGTGCCAGGTCTCAACTGGCTCTTCTGCTGGTTCTGCGAAACTTTGGTGATTGGCTGTGTCAAGTCCCTTTTATCTCTTTTCACCAAGAGTCCCTGGTTACTTGGGATTCGAGGGGTCGGAGTTCTCATCCTTTATTTCTAAGGCCTCTGGATGGGATTAGGGATATCTTCAATTTTCTTTGGAATTTTAACTCTCTTTAGTATATTACGTGCAGGTACATGCGACTTGGTCACGCTCTTTAACTCACTAAAGTGATCAGACATTTGATTTGCTAATGCCTGCAAATCAGTGATCTTCAGAACTTCTCTATTTACTTCACTAGTGCGTGGGTCATATGTATGAATTCTCATGGCTTGCCACATAATTTTTCGATATTTTTCATCAAGAGGTTGATTTTCTCCCCATAATGTTGGAAAATTATTCTCATCAAATATACTATCAGCGAAACAGGCGGTATGCAATTCTCCTGTCATAGAGTATAAATACTTGATTATGGATATTGTCTTATAACCAACGTATATCCTAGAGTTTTGGATAGGGCCCATTATAGTACGCTGTGGTGGGGGTATAGGTACATAAACTTTGCACCTAAACCAACGGAGATGAGAGATTTTTTGTGGTGACCGTTGCACTAGTTGCATTGGTGAATGGATGTTATATATCGAAGGTCTAAAGTTGATGAGAGTTACTGCATGTAGGACTGCGGATCTCCAGCATGTAGTTGGTAAATTACAATTCTACAAAAGTGGCCGAGTAATGAATTTAAGCCTCTTAATTAATGACTCTGCTGGTCCATTCTACGTGTGTACATACAGAACGGAGTGCTAAACTTTAATTCCCATTGCGATGCAATAATCATCAAATGACTTTGAAGTAAATTCTCTAGTGTTATCCATTTTAATGGACTTTATATGATGCTCAGGGAAATTATTTCTAATCTGATTTATCTGCGAGATCAATTTTGCAAAAGTATGGTTTCTCATAGATAATAAACATACACTAGAACATCAGGCGCGCGTCGCGCGTCTTGCCATGACTTCAATTGTAGAAATTAATTCACGTTTCAATATAGACACTTCGAGCAGATGACAAATAGAGGCCCTCGGATTCCACATGAGTGGCTCGGATGCATCCACGTCGGCGCTGCATCCACGTCAGGGAACAGGGACGACGGGGCACGGCCAGAGGAGCAGCGGCACCGGCAGCTACAAGCGCGAGGGGAGGTGGCGGCGGCCGAGTGAGCATGGGGGAAGGTGGCAACAGCCGGTTGAGCACGGGGGAGGGAGACTTGTGTGTAAGAAAGAGTATGGAGAGAGATTTGTGTGTAACTTTGATCAATATAGATAAAGTCGCTACAATATTTACTTTATTCGACTTATAAATCTCGTCTTAAAAAATATTTCGTTTGAAAGATAGTTACCGTAGAAAAATAAATATACCGGAGGGGATCTATAAATAAATATCATGGAGGTCACTCTTGATAGAACACGATCATGGAGGTTACTCTTGATAGAACACGAGGGTTATTATTATTTACAGAGTTCCATATGCTATATCTACTATAATATCAGCAGGATTAGAAAGTCACCGGGTCACATGACTGAGGTCAGATTACTCAATAATGCTATGTCGGATCTGCCCCTGTATATAGATATATTTGTAGAACAAAGATCAAACTTGCGCCAGATTTATTAGAAATATGGAACCTATCTATCTATATACAGTGAGAGAGATTTGGTGTACTGCTACTTATAAAGAGCTCTGAGGAAGGTGATGTGGCAAGTCCTTTTACATTGGGATCGATGAGAGGACAGAGAGCTCTTCATCGTCAAACATTTCGAGTTTTAGGGTATCCACAATGTATAAAAAAAAGGAGTCTTAAGTCACCTTAAGATCGACCATATATATTACAGGATTAGTCTTAAGGAGGTCATAAGCAAAAAAGGATTAAGACCTGCCTTCAAGCTAAAGACCTGGCTATAAGCATTAAAATACAATTTTTCTTGTGAATTCTGTCTTTCTCTCTTCTGAGTGGGACCCTTCGTTAGAGCTCAGTGGTGGTCTTAAATATAACAGAGTGGACCTTAAGAATTAAATAAAGTTCACTTTAAAATTCATTGAGATTTTATACATTGCTGATACCCTTACAGGTATCTCCATTTTTTGTCAACCGATTCCGGCGTAGCTAGGGTGACTCCAATGTACGATGAAAAGCTCCCCGTGAGCAGCATCGAAGCAGGCTTGTCTTGTTTCCTATCTCAATTCTAGCAATTTGATTGGTGGTACAAGTTCAGAGTTTTCTCTCTTTTTTCCCCCTAACTCGTACTCATCATTGAAACATGAAACACGTGTCGATGTCACATGTGTATCATTTTGGCAGTGGCATGCTGACATAGGATTAGGTAAGTGGGATCCATCGTACTGTCGACAAAGATCCTATTCTTTTTAGTTTAGAGTTTATGTTATATGATTTTCTTCGAAGAATTAAACAGGATGATTTTTTTATTGTTTTTTCAAAATAGCTTATTGATTTATCGGTATTTAATTTATTTATATAAATACTCATACTAAGACTAAAAGTTATCAGCTATAGTCATGAACCTTCAGCTGTACCTTAAAATAATATGACCAAAGTTCTCAGGAGGTGTTTTCGGTTCAAGTAGTGTGGTTGTTCGTTTCGAGTTTCGATTGTTACCATGCCTAAAGTGCCTTCATGTGACAGCTCGGTGAAAACCATGTTTCAGTCATTCAGTGATATGTATTTGTGTTGCGAAGTAATTAATGGACTTATGCTCACTGGGATGGGTAAGGTAGGGTTGAAGGGGGCAAGAGAGACGTCTTTTGTATACCCATTTCTTCAGCTGAGTTAGACCGAGGAGATGGTACTAAACTGAAATGTCTGAACTGAAGGTACTGTGCTGAACTTGTCTGTTTGATGCATGTGAGGAACAATCTTCATGCCCTTGCAAACTTCCGGCAATAGTGCTATACTTTAATAAATGATCTCCCTGCCTGTGAATGTGAATTCAAGGGAAGAGATGATCAGAAGCCTGTAGATGAGCTATGAAAACCATAGAATAGACTGCCATACCTCCTATGCAAGGTGTAATATCCAACAAAACCATAACAATCGCTACATGAGAAATCAAAGACTGCTTTGTTGAGAATGCAACCCGGCCCATACCTGTGCTCTCCAGAAACTTCCCAACAATTACATGAGCTAGATATTATGCAAGGAAGTTCCTAGAGAAAATAAATTAGTGAGACTACATGGTAAAATATAGTTAGGGAGTTTTGAAGTGTGATTAATTAACAAGTGAACAGGATCTGCTTGCAGTCTTGAACAGCTGCCCAGCAGTTCGTCACAGCAAAAGACAAGGGCGCCTATTCGCTTGAATCGACGTCTCTCCGGCAGCTATAAAAGGCTTGGCCAACATTTGATCGACGTCATCGACACAGCGATACGCAGCATACACACGCTCCCATTCTCTGTTAACGTAGAGAGAAGACGAAAGACATCACGCAAGGCCACAACATGGAGCAAGGTGGGTTCTTGGGATTAAGGAGACAATCCCGTTTTAGTTGAATCATATAGTACCGAAAAGATCAGCATATTTAAGTTATTGCTTACAAACACGCAAACAAGTCACATACGCCTCATTTACAGCAGCCAAACATAAGAAATTGGTGCAATAGCACAGAAGTGGATTAGGTTTATTTTCAGATAGAATAAAGTTCTAGAGCAGATTCAGGCAGAGAAGCTCACTATCCTCAATCAGCCGCTCAGTTGCATCCAGGCTCCACGGTGTCCTGAACAATCTGCAGATAAAAATGCAACTTGCTTACAGATCATTCAGTTTCATGATTGACCAACACATTCCAAATAGTATATGACGTCTTCAATACTAAACTACTGATGCAGAAGAACTCGTCTCTTTAACAATTTGAGGCAGACAACGCCTTACCACAGCCGAAGAACGTAGCCATGAATGTTGGCATCCTGCAGGTTGGGCTGCAATGGCTGGAGCTTGAACTGATGTAGCTGAGATGAAAGCTGCAGAGCAGTCATGGACTCAGCGTCATGACCGTAGAGCTGGCTGCCCACATCCCAGAATGGAAACGGCTTTGGATTGATCATCTCAGTTGCCACGCTCTGCTGCCTTGCCGGATTCTGTTTGACAGACACAAACAAGTTCAGCAGTAAAAATACTGGAACACAAAATCAACACAAGCAAGTTCAGCAGTAAAAAAACTGGAACACAAAATCACTTGAGGAGAAAGCTGATACGTCTTACCATGTGGCACAAATAGTTGTTCTGGTCTTCTGAAATATGCACCTCCTATTGTATTCGAATGGAAAAAAAATTGCGATCACAACTCAATTCTGTTAAACAGGTATACTAAGAGATGGAAGAACACTGAATCAATGCATCTTCTTTTGTATACCTTGTGGCGCATCTCAAGCAGCTGCTGGTGAAGTAGCTGTTGCTGCTAGAAATTATGTTGTTACTTAGCACTGAGGAATGTAGAGTTTTGTCAAATAAAAGAACCTAGAACTATTGCATCAAGTTATTTAGTCGTTACCTTTCTTAGACGAACTTTGTACAGAGAGAACTCAATCTTCATAAGCTTGAGCAATTTCAACCTGCAACAATTTTTGCATTAGTTATGTAACCAATCTTTGAAAATGACCAGCGGTAATGACAGCTATGAAGCCCAGAACTCATAGGATCGAAATTCTCCCTGAGCAAGCCCCTACTCGGCGATGCCTTCTTGACCTCAGCAATCAATGCTGGCACCCCATTACGCTTGTAGGCTACTGACAAAGCACCAAAGAAGTCTATCCGTGCATCTATCCGTGCAAATCACGGAAGTACATGATACTCCCCCCGGGCTCCATCCAATCATGATAGAAACCAATCAATCATAAACAGCACACGACAAATACAATCACAACCCGCGCAACAGTGAGGAATTTAAAAATTTTAAGATAAAGCAAACCTGTCCAGGTCCACCAGCATATCCACCATCTTTGTCCTGAAGAAAATATAGTAATGAAGCCGGCATAAGAGACCAAATGGCAATGTAATATCCACAAATCACATGTATATGCAAGTGGCTATTTTCAGTGCATTGGTTGTGTATAACAAATTCCACTTGTTCAATTGTTATCCATAAACAAATTCACATTGGTTCAAGAACTTTATGTAAAGGGACAACATCGACTCATCAATTAACCACGTGGCACAAAATAAAGTATAAGCTTTTGTTCCATCCATGTACTCAACTGAAGCGTGAGGCTATATGGTCTTAACATTTACTATTCTACTGTTGCGACAACTGATTTATTAGTTTGTCTGCAAAACTACATGTGGCTTGAGAAGATCCAATCAAACATCTAGCCCCACACCTTAAGCAATTTGGTGGAGCTGTTTTGGCAATCGATCTTGCTCTCATCTCAGTAAAAGGAAGTGAAAAGAAGTACCAAAGATTTGGCTTGATGAGTTGCCAATATCTCTGTGTGTGTGTGTGTGTGTGTGTGTGTGTGTGTGTGTGTGTGTGTGTGTGTCTAAGCATAAGAATTAAGAACATTTAACTGCAAAGCGTAGCAAGGCTAACATACAGTTATATATTAGCAGATCAACAAACCTAACATCGAGATAAGAAGTCAGCTATATCATCCTCGAGGTCATCATCAAGAGTTTCTTCCAACAAAGCACGTCCATGAACCATCCAGTAGCACAGGCACGGTCGACTGGAACAATTAAAAAGCAAATATCAGCACAAATATACATCAGCGATGGAAGTTTAAACAGCATCTTCCAGAAAAAAATCTAACGCTGGAGAAGCCTTACTTGGCATTGAGCACATGGAAGCTTGGTCCGAGATGCCTCAGCCCTTTCATCAAATACTCGACATGCTGATCACGCCGCAGCTCTATCCTGAAGCAGCAAACAACCACACAATCAAAGCTCAGAGCAAGGGGGTGGCAAACATCACAATCTCAGGCGCCTCCACGGTGGCCGGCGCCGGCGTGCGCCCTGCCTCGCGGGTACGGGTCCACCATAGCCGCAGTTGAGTCCATCCACCCCCGCGAGCATCCCATCCCGCGGTGGCGGCAGGGGAGGAAGGGGGAGGCGACGAGGGAAGGGGAGGCGGCGAGGGAGCGGGGGAGGAGGGGTGGGGGGAGGCGGCGGGGGAGCGGGGAAGGAGGGGGACCGGGGGAGGAGGGGGCGGCGGGGGAGCGGGGAGGAGGAGGGAGGAAGGGGCAGCGGGGGAGGAGGAGACGGCGGGGTAGGAAGGGGGAGGGGAGGAAGCGGCGGCCGGCGGGTGAGCGGGGGAGACGGCGGGGGAGCGGGGGAGGAGGGGGCGACGGGGGAGGCGGAGGCGGCGGGGGATTAGGGTGGAGGGGGGAGGTGGCGGGGGAGCGGGGGAGGAGGGGGGAGGCGGGGGGGAGGAGGGGGATCGGGCGGACAGGGTGAGGCGGGAGCGGTTGGGGAAAGGGTGCGGGAGTGCGGGGTCACCACCTGACGCGAGCGAGCAACGGAGAAGTCTCAGCGCGCGCGAATCCCGGGCGGCATGGCATGAGCAGGCGCACGCACGGCGGTATGGCGCGAGCAGGCGCTCGCACGACGCCACACGTCGCTGCGCGAATCCCTCTGCGGTGCGCGAAACGCTCCGGTGCGAGGAAAACCGAGTGAAGTTTAATAACTCTGATGCGACCATTTCAAGGAAGCATTGATGAGCACCATAAAATATTTAAATAGCCCCAATACAGGTTGTATAAGACCGCAAATATCTCCTTAGATGCGTTCCAGGAATGCAGAGATTTCATCATTCACTTTCAGAGTAGAAGGTCTAGTAATTAATTTCCCGGTGGCATATGCATGGCACACAAAATCTACATGATTAAGGAAATTTTTTACATCAATATTTTGTCCTTGTGAATTATTAATTATATTCCTCATCATCCTAAGACTTAGGTGGCCTAATCTATCGTGCTAGAGACAAAAAGTTCAAAGCTTCTAAATATAGTTTTTAGGACTGTATAACCTATGGGTGGCTTAATATTAGTGAGTATAGCCCAGATTAAAATGAAGGAAGTCTTTATAATACCCTTTTTTCACTTGCTTCACGCCTTATAATAAGCATGTATTCCTTACTATACTCTTCTTCGGTCTCAACATGGAAACCGTTAGCGCGAATATCTTTGAAACTTTGAAGAGTTCTAATCAATTCTGGATACAACAAGGCTTCTTTAATGACCAAAGTTGTGTCTATCGGGAGTATAATTATTGATCTTCCCAAGCCTATTATATAGGCATCGCTGCTGACGATTGTCGTAAGGCTAGCAGCATTCTTGCTAATCGAATGAAAGAATTTTATCTCTCTCAAGATGGTATTCGTTGTGCCGCTGTCAGCTAAGCACACTTCCTCTATGGGACACCACACGCGTTCTAATATAAGGTACTTTATTAATATGTAATAGAAGACAATCAACACACAAAATAAAATACTTCCAATATTAGAACATATCATGCTATTATTGACTGAATAAATGAATGAATTAACATCACCCAACTATCACGAGAATGAATTTTTTGAATATCATTATTACAAGCCTAACTTATTCCTCTCACACATGAAATGAATGACAATTAAAGTATATATGCATTATATGCATCAAACTGAATCTGCCAAGAAGTCTGAGACTTTGGCTGCTATCTTCTCAGGGGTGAGATGCACTTCTAGGGAAATCATGGTGGCGGCGGCTGCAATATCAAGAGGAGGTGTAGCTGCAGGAGTGTAGTCCACCTCCATTGGTGCAGACAGCTGCTCAGAATTCTCCCCTTCGACAAAAGCAAAGTAGGTTTCATGCTGCCTTTTGCCACCTCTCTTCTTTTTGGTCAAGAAGGCATCGATGACGTATTGCGGCTCTTTACAGATCCGCGATCAGTGCCCTCACTTGCCACACTTGTAACATGTTTGGTCTTGATGACCATAGGGCATATCGTCGTGCTTTGGTTTGCTAACCTTGTTCTTAGGTGGAGTATTTGACTTGCCTTTTTAGGCTGTGACTTTGCCCTTTCTTCCCCTTTTCTTCATTATAGGTTTTTGCACCTTGTAGCTCACAGCGTTGGCTTCATGGCAAGCGGAGCTCCTAGGCGGTTGTGCGACAAAGTTCTTATGGAGAATTTCATCTTCAGGCTCTGCAACATGCATGATATCGATCAATTCAACATACTCCTTGCAGCCGTCTTGACGATAGATGCACGTAGACTGCACTGCACTAGGGTGGAAGGTGGAGAGAGTCTTCTTAATTTTCTGCTTATTTGTGATCTACCTGCCACAAAGCTAAAGATTGGTATAAATTCTGTACAGAGTAGAGTTGTACTCCCCAACCATCTTGAAATCAGCAAATCTGAGTTAAATCCATTCCTGCTCTGTCTGAGAAAGAATGGTGTACTTCATCTTCTCTAACCATTTCTTGAGTGCAGTCCATAATACTAGCGCGCTCTTCGTTGCCATGTACTCATTCTTGAGAGTGAGATACAGGTGGTGCTTAAGGAAGAGAAGTGCTTGATCATTTTCCTCAGGTGTGGGTTTGGCATTTTATGGTGCATCAATCCCAATAGCAGCACAAAGCGTTTTGGCTCTAAGTACGATCTCAATATCAAAAACCCAAGTAAAATAGTTTTGGCCATACTAGGCTAGCTCCTCGTACTCCCGATTCACGATGTCAATCATCTGCATGAATATGAAGAAAATATATAAATTTACTACATGTAAATATGCATGAAATAAGTTGGATAATGATACAAAATATTCTCATGATATTTCAGAATTTTCTGTGTATTTTCTATAATTTTACTGTTAAGTTTAGTGATTAAAAGAAATTTAAACAATTACGATTAATCAAAACAGTAAGTAAATACAGAAAAAGTATAGAAAATAATAACAATAGTGCTAAACACGCTTTAGATGCAAAAAAAGCTCAAAATTTGAATTTCTGAGGTAGATTAGAACGCATTTGCATTGTAGAAAAATAATCTAGAAAGCAAAATAGATATGCAAATATCATGTTTCGATTATTACCTTTGATCCACCGAAACAATTTATACTGATATGCAAATAGATGGTTCAAACACAGAATATTATAAACAATAATTTGAATACAAAGATATGAGAGGGGAATTCCTTTCTTTATTGCTTTATCTGTTTTCTTGTACTCTTTATAATGATTAGGACCCCTAGTTATAGATTAAGTGGAGAGTGCCCACCAATGGGCTAAGTTTACAGTCCTATGCCCAGGTTTTCTAACAAAAATAAATAGTAATAGTTAAAAAATAATTTTAAGAAGGAGAGTGCAAGCGGTAGAAAAAATGAGGGAGAAATATATGCGTGTGATGGGAATGAGAGGAGTGGAGTAGGTGATGCACTTGTGACCCTTTGCCTTATCTTTACTTTACGAGAAGCCTTTTCATAAAGTCGGGTGTTCGTATTGGCTTTTGCTTTTTTTAAAACAGAAGTCAGAAACATAAACCAATATGAACATAGTCTTAAGCATACATCATCATCAGATCAACCAAATTAATGTCAGATATTTTTCATTTTTTAGATTTGTAGGTTTTGTCCTAAACAGGCTCTAGCTTTTGATTGTTAAAAGCCGAAAATTGAACGAAGTAGTTTTTTAAGGTGGTTTCTATAAACCGTTTATAGGATTCATTGTAGGAGCCGCTTTAAATAGAGTAGTTTCTCAACATGAGTGTTTCTTACTCTCTTAATCTGTCTCGCAATCAGCTAAAAGCCATGACTAGATGCTGAACAAGCTGGAGTAGCGTGTTCGGCCCAATTGCTATATGACTCTCTTGGCAGAAATGTGTAGTGTAGGCCCACCAAGTAAAATCCTGGCAACATGCGCGTCAATCATTTACCAAACGCAACTAAAAATGCAATGCACAGCGTACTGGGCTAATGCCAGCTAATGTATCGGCCTGACGGCTGTGCTTTTGTAGTTGACAACAGATGCTACCTAGCATTATCTTGAAGTACAAGCCCATTCTGGATAAAAACGAACAAATTCAGTTGTCTGAATTCAGGGGCAGATTGAAATAGAAGGCAACCCAGTCGATTATTATCAGAAAATACCTATATGAGAGGACCGAGATTTGCTCCGTTGGTAAGCTTCGTCGTTGTGCAAGCTATTCGTCTAGGTTTGATCCTTGGTTCGGCTCCAGATGCCTCACCTCATATATGTGTGTGCGTTTAGTAGGAAAACATGTGTCCACGCTCTGTAAGGTATCGGATAAATACAGGATTTACCCATCAATCTCTGCTTAAGTCATTGCGTGTGTTTTATTAGGATGCACATGTGTGTATGCATGGTGTGAGTGTGGTGTGTGTGAGTGTGCATCCTCCATTATAATTTTAAAAAACCTATATGAAATGAACTATTGCAAAAGACAATGCAGTATCTGAATCCACAAATAGGATGAAATACAAATTCAAACGCTAGGTGCATACAAGCTATGGCATACACATTTAGGCCCCGTTTGGATAGGAGGATTTTCAAAGGAAAACTACAAGAAACAGGTGTTGCAAAAGATGCGGAATAAGTATATATTTAATTCCAACATAATGGAACATTATTAAGTAACAATTCTAGCATAATATAAATGACATAAATTGCATATAAACATGTAATTCTACCATGTCATTTATGAAAGAACATAAATTCATTGGATGTAACAATTTTACTGCCGAAATGAACTTAACAAGCATAACTATGAACATGAGAGATACTAAAACTAGCATAAAGCTCAAGTTTTATTTAAATGTTATTTAGTGCTCTCAGATGTAAGGTTACACAAGATTTGATCTTGGTTGTCTCGCTACTATGGTCTTAAACTTTTCATCAAGCAAATATGTCAAAGAAGATCCAGTCGATTACGATTACGATTCTGTCGACTACAACCACGTTCAATCAACTACGATCACGAGTGCTCAGATAAGACTTCGACCACGAGTTCTCGGATCTGACTTCGAGTACCTAGTACTCGGATACGACTTCGACCATGTGCAGTCAACTATGACCACGAGTGCTCGAAGTCGACTACGAGTACAAGTGCTCAGAACCAACTAAAGTGCGAGTGCTCAGCCCCGACTACGACTTCAAGTGCTCAAATCTGACTACGACCACGAGTACTCAATCAGTCGATACGACCATGTTCATAATAGTGGTCGAATACAACTATGACCTGTAGAGTGGTTATCTACGACTATGAATACTTGTTTTCGACTACCAGCACTCGAACATTAGGGAATTCACTCTAACACTCGAGGATCTCAGTAATCAACTGCTTTAGACAATTGTGTTTCAATTTCAGTTTAAGACCATTTTCATCATAAAGCTACTTAATCCACAAAGCCTCTTTGCAATATTCCATCAATTAAATCACTGATATATGAAACAAATCACGAACTGTAAAGAGTCGACAATCAAAATACTCACAAAGTCGGTGATACTCGAAATTATTGAGAAGAACTCAGAGCTAGGGACGCAACAAGGCGTTGTCCCAGAAAACCTATCGCCCCTCTATGCCACTACGAGAGAGGAGCGAGGTAGTCGGAGATACAAAGCCCACCTTTATCGATCGAAACTCTCCAAGCTAGCAAAGTCAAGGTGAAAGAGATGTCGTACAAGCACACGAGAAGCACCGGCCCAGTGCGCCTCGTCGAGCACCAAAGGTTACAGCTCACCACCGACAAAACCCAAAGCTAAATTGAAAGAGAGGAGTTAGGGCTTATGATTTTCTCTATCTTTTCCCCCGAAGGAGGAGACCTCCCTATATAGCCGAGAGGAGGAAGTGAAATTGAAGACCGAAGCGATCCTTGCCAACGGTCGGAGTCGAACGCGTCGTCATCGCCCATCTCCTCCCCTCATTTTGGATCAACCAAGAGAATCATAGCTCGAGTAGAAGACAAAGTATCCTCCTCCTCATCCCTTCGCTCGGCTCACCGACAGGTGGGCCCCACATTCCTTCAATTTGGAAAATTATCGAAATGCTCTCGGATTTACAATAGTCCCCACCAATTTCTCAAATTGATAAGAGATGCTCAAAGTCTTGTTTAATATACAGCTATTAAATGATGGGTACCTTGTGGGTTTGAACCCAAAGTTTAGTAACAAGGACTACGACTCTGCACAGACAAAGGAGGACTTCTCCTTAATCCAATGCCTTGTTGATGAGGACATGTAACATCCCAATTTTTGCTTTTATTTTGAAGAAATAATTTTAAATTAATAATTTCCAATTATCTGGAATTTTTAGAATTTAAAGTTTCTGTTGAAAAGAAAATTTAATATCAAAATAAGTTGGAAATATTTTTAATATGTTTAAAACATTATCAGTGAATTATGTGAATTTTTCTGGAATTTTTGGAATTTATTTGGTATTTTTCTGAGTATTTTAAAGTCTCCTACTGATTTCTGAAATATATAAAAGATTTAAATATCCAAACTTTTCCTCGGGTTGACACTTGTCACCCATCCGTTCGCTCTCCCTCCGGCCGAGCTAATCCCCGCCGTCTACGCCTCATCCCGCCTCCCCTCTCTCTCGCGGCGCCAAGTGTCGCGCATCCGACAGCAGCCCGGCCATCCCAGCGACTAATACTCAAAAGGGTTAATCGCCCTTATTGGGTAGGCTGAGCCTCCCCGCCCGACTAGTTATCGCCGCCCGCTCTCTTCCCTCCCCCGCTCCCTCGGCGCGCGTTCGAGCCCCGCTCCGCGCGCGAGGTTGAGTTTCTTTTTTTGGATTCGCGCTGACAAGCGGGCCCCACTGTCATAGGCGGTGCGTGGACTCACGCGGTGGTCCCACTGCCGAGCCGTCATCCCCGACGTTTCGTCCCCGACCGTTTCTCTCCGCGCGCTGCCGCCATTAACGCCGCCGCTGAGCTCGCCTCTCCGCCTCCCCGACCGCTCCGCTTCGCCGTTAATGCGTCGGGAGAGACCGTCGCGTTGTGCGCCATTAAACGCCGCCGTCCCCTCGCGAAGAGCGCCCGTTTCGCCGCGGCGTCGGTAACCGCCGCCATTGCGCCGGCGAGCGCGGCGTCCGTTTTCTCCTCCGTCGCGTATAAAGCACGTCCAGGACGACCCTCTTCCCCCTTCGCACTCTCCCTCTCTCTCCCGTTCTCGCGTGCGTAGTCGCCGCCGTGAATCAGCGTCGCCGACGAGCTTCGTCGTCGCCGCCGGTAAGCCTCCGCCGCACCGAACGTCTCCGCGCCGCCCCTCGGTCAAGCGCCCGGCACCAGCACCGCGGACACCGCTCCTCGGTCCGCGTGTTCGAAGTCCGCGCCGCGCGCTCGCGGCTCGCGCGGACGCCTCGCGCGACGCTGGCTGGGCCACGCGCGTCGCCAATCGCTTGACTCCGCCTCGCGCGCGTCATCCCCACCGCCCGTTCACCGGCGCCCGGATCTGCGCACGTGTTTCCATCTCGGCCGTCCACCTCGCGCCCGCCTCGGCCTCACCGCGCGTCGTGCGCTGCGCGAAGCGTTCGCGCGTCCGCGCGGCGCCTCGCGCGAGAGAGCGCGCCACGCGGCGCCCATCCACCGGTTGCCCGCGTCTCCACCGCCTCACCTCTGCCGTCCATCCGGATCTGGACCGACGCACCGGATCACGCCGCGCGTCAAGCCCCTAGCCGTCCGATCCACCTCCACCGACAGCCGCGCCGTCGCCACGTCAAACCGTCCCGGCGTGTCATGCCACGTGGCGAACACGCCGAGCCACGTCGACCACGTGTATGCCACGTTGCCCGCGGCCTCCGCGATAATCCTTAAGAGGATTACCTACCCTTATGGGGTAGGCAGTGCCTCCCCGCTCACTTGGCTAGCGCCGCTCTCTTCCCCCTCCCACTCCCTCGGCGCGCGTTCGAGCCCGCTCCGCGCGCGAGGTTGAGTTTCTCCGTTTTATCGCGGCGACACTGGTCCCACCGTCGGCGACCACCCCTCTGCGCTATTCACTGACAAGTGGGTCCCGAGTCCAGTGGGTCCACATGTCGAGACTGATTGTATTATGGATTTCTTGACCGATGGACCCCACATGTCAGAGATTTCCGAATTTCTGGATTTAATCAAATCTGAAAATTTCAAATAGCCATATCTTTTTCATTTTAGCTCCAAATTGGTCCATTCAAATTTCTAAATTCATCTAAAATTTCAATCTTTCAATTGGTATATTTATTTTCAATTTTTGAATTTTTATTTTATTTTATTTATTTGGATTTCTCGATTTACGTGTAGAGACCGATTTGTCCGAGCAACCTCAAGATCAAGTTCAGGAAGATTTCAACCCAGCACCAGAAGGCAAGTCTCCTTTGACCATTTTGCTCCTATGTTTTGCAAGTTTCCTTTGATCAACTTGCTCCAATGATTTTAAAATGATTAGGTAGTTATTTTAAAATTATTGCATACTTATGTTATATCGAGTGATAATTTGATTTAGAAAATTTAGTTAAATACCCAATTTGCTATACCTTCCATTGAAAATTGTTTATCTTGTACCATTGTCAACTTAGGATATCCCTTTGACTCAATAATGAGTTAGTGTTACAATTGTTGAATGTTTAAATACTAGCAAATGCTTAGCGTAGCAAATAAATATAATAATATTCAAATGAGTAGCATGTTTATCAAATGTTTTGATGAATGATTTGTTTGAACATTGGTAATGGATGTTACCATTGTTAAATATTTTGTTTGAAAAGTGGTAAGGGATGTTACCACTGTTAATTTAAAAGTAAAAATGAAATTCAAAGGGAAAAGTTCACAAGGGTGGATGGAAGGTTTGGCTGGTGCAGTTAGCACGAGAATTGTTGGGTTTGTGAATGAGCCACCCTGGTCGATTAAGGACCGACGCTTGTGTTTGTCCGAACTGAGCAAAACAGTACAACCACAAGTCTATATGGGTACGACCTAGCTAACTAACCTATAAAAGTTTAGCTTAGATATCACCAGTGGTGTATTGGGTGCTAGGGTGTACTGGTTACTCATAGTGAGGGACAGGGTTTACTGTACTCACATGGCGCAAGAGGGGGCTCCAACTCGTGGATTCGAGTTGTGGTGAAACCTTAGCGGGTGATATTTAAACTATACTGGAGTAGGCGAAAGGCTTTGTGATAATTTATCTGGGTCTCATGCCAAAGGAAGCGTGTTGACTATTAAGATAATTTATCTCTTGTGGGTAAAGTGTACAACCTCTGCAGAGTAAAACTATTCGAATAGCCGTGCCCACGGTCAAGGGCGGGCAAAGAATGCATACACATGGTAGAAGTTTTGGTTTTGATTTCAAAACAAAATGAATTGGAGAAAAACTCGGGAGTAGTATAACTCTCGTGATGTTGAGATCGGGTGTAACTGAGGTTTTGAAGATTGGTGTGATGGCACGAGATATTAGTGTTGGTAGTTTAACCTTCACTAAAGTACTTATCAAATTCGACTATTAAAAACAAGTTGTTTACAAAAGGCTTTTAAAGTAATTATGTAGATTTGAAATAAAATGCTGATTTTTGCAAATAAACCATATAGCTTTCTTTTGTGAAGCCTTACATCTATGCATTTTCCCAAGACTTGCGGAGTACATTTTGTACTCACTGTTGCTCTATAAATATAAAAGCGAGAGAATGAAGAAGATCAAGTGGAGAGTATGACTTCTGCGCGAATGTGGATGTGGTGGATTATTCTCGGATGCCTAGGATTCGTTTCCCAGTCAATTGCGTGGCGCATTGATGGGTCGATCAAGTTATCTTTGCTTCCATTGTGTTTATTTTTGCTTGAGGTTACGTGAACCTTAGTAAGGCTATGGCCTTTGTAAAACTTCGATTACTATTGTAATAAAGCGTTGTTGGCAATGTATCATCTTTTCTGTTTGAACTGTGTGTACTAGCATTGATCTCGGGACTAGTCTGAGAATACACAGGGGTCTAGGAGTTTCTACTCCGGGCCTCATGTAGTGGTATCGAGCCATCTTGGTATAGAGGACGAGCCCTAGGTTTTGGGAAGCTTTAAGGATTTATATTTAATAAAAAAAAATTATGTACAAAAATATAAGTTTCTTTTGGTTCTACTCTTTTCTTACATAGTATCTTGTTCTTGTCCTACTCTCATTATTTAAAAATCTTTACTGATCTCTCCTTATTTTAAAACTTATAGATGGCAGGTTCTTCGTCGTCTTCAGCCCCATGGGATCACCATTCTCATGGCGAGAGTGAGGAGCTTTGCGACTCTTCTCGACGATTAATGCAGCATCGAAGTATAATCAACGACCCATTTTCAGAGGCGGAACACTAGAGTGATGACTATGGATTCATGGACCATGGAAGTATTCATCTATGCTCGGATGGGCAGCTTGACCCCGTCTACTGCAGGATTGAGCACCCTCGGACCCACTGTACGGACGCTATCCAGGATGCAACCAAGATGGCGATAGCGAGTTGTGCAGAGGCACAAGGAGGAGTTACGACGATCGCCCATACGCTTCTTTCCGACTACGAGGCGGGGCAGACCCACCCGAGGCTTTCGGATCGTGGTGGGCGACCCACGCTGTCTCATCAGTGCGATTCACCCAAGCATCGTCGCGACTTACGCGAGCTCAGCGGAGATAGGACTTCTCCGGATGCCGGCGTCGAGCTACGACCACTCCGACACTCTCCGAGCACACTGCTGCAGAGTCGAGCCGCCACGCCGGCGCCATGCAGGCGAGGACAGCCGAGGCGCGAGGTGGAGCGTCTTCGAGCTGCCACCACTACACCGACTCCACCAGCTCCTGTTGCTGCTCCGGTCAGACTCTCAGGACCTCGCACTAGGCTCACTGCAAGGAAGAGTGTGCGACGCCCCAGTCCGCTACCCGATCTCGACATCGGCGGATCCAGCCGAGGACGCCAGCGCTTCCGTTCCAGATCACCTACTTTCAGCCAGAGCCGATCACGGTCGCGTTCGCCGAACAACTGCCGTGGTTGTGGACAGAGTCACTCGTCGGACTCAGAGGAGGATCCCGAGGAGGAGCCAGATGAGCGTATCATCGTTGAGGACAATTAGATGTTAGATAGACTACCCCTTTTTCAGTTGTTTATCGATACTAGAACGCTTTTATAGTGATATGATGTAATAAAATGGATTGTACCGAGTCTTGTGCATTTGTGGTACAGCCATTTCAAAAGTTAATTTGAATTTCAAAAGTTGAGTTTTCTCAATCTGTTGTGTTAATCTTGTGTGTTGTTTTGGGATGATAGATTGCCCCGTCTCTCATCTATGCTTTTCCCTCTTTTCTGTACTTTTCTTGATGGAGCTTCAGATGGTGAACACGAGAAGCAACATCAACAACAACCCAGCGCCCAACAACAATGAGGCCCCAATTCCACCTCCATGACCTAAGCTCCCAACATGGAACAAATGATGGCCATGCAACTTCAACTTCTTGAGCTTTGGCCCAAAATCAAGTCAATCAAGCTCAGCAAGTACCTATTCACCCACCGCATCTAAGCTCGGGAATTCATGAGGACCCGACCTCCGACCTTCGCGAGATCTGCCCATCCGTTGGAGGCGGATGATTGGATCAAGGAAGTGGAAAGGAAGCTGAATCTAGCTCAATGTGCTGAACATGAGATGGTTATATCGCTGCTCATCAACTCCAAGGAGTTGCTGCCAATTGGTGGGACAATTATGCTGTTGCACACCGGGATGCCCACATTGGTTGGGCGAATTTTTGGAAGCCTTCCGTAATGCTCATATTCCTATGAGTATTATGGAAATGAAGAGGAAGGAGTTCCATCATCTACAAAGAGGAAACACGAGCGTTTCCGCTTATTTAAGCAAATTCATTCAGCTATCTAGATATGCCCGAGAAGATGTGGCGCGATGCGCAAAGATTTGGAGGTTCATGGGAGGATAGACCCCAACCTCAAGGTTCAATTAGTCTCCAATGACTACCCTACTTTTCAGCATCTAGTGAATAAAGCTTTATTGCAAAAAGATGCTCAACGCCAACTCTTCGACTCCCGGAAGAGGAAGTTCCAGGCTCAGCAATCTGCGAGCAGTTCACGATTTACGCCACCGCAGTACAACCGACTTCCAGTACATAGTCATATAAGGACACCGATTTCTGCACCTCGTCCTTTACCTCAAGCTCCTAGAACTGGAAATGCAGCCCAACTGCAGCAAAACAGAAAAGTAGCTGCAGGAGTGCAATGCTACAATTGCAAGAATATGGGACACTATGCAAGAATCGCCCACGAAGCGTCAGCGGTAACCCGGTTCGTTTCAATCTTGACCCTACACCAGCAAGAGCTCCAACCAATGGTCAAGGTCGTGGAAGCCCTCAAACTCCCAAGACTCCACAAAACATTAATCGAGGGCGTATCAACCATGTTACCGCAGAGGCAGCGGAATATGCACCAGACGTAGTTCTGGGTAAGTTTCTAGCGAACTCAGTACCAGCAATTATATTATTTGATTCTGGAGCTACACATTCTTTCGTAACAAAGGCTTTTGTTGAAAAGAATAATTGGAAAATTTGTTTGCTAAAGGACCTTATGATAGTCTAATCCCCTGGAAAAGAATTGAGGACTAATTTGGTTAGCCCTAGTGCAACCATAATTATAAATGGAGTAAAGTTCCTAGCGAACCTTATTATAATAGACTCCGATGGCATAGATATAATACTTGGTATGGATTGGTTGATCAAGTATAAAGGCGAGATAGATTGTGCCAATCGTGCCATTATCCTTACCAATTCGATGGAATTCAGATAAGACATGAGGCGATTATGCACTCAAAGAAAGACGATATGTTAACTTGACCTAAAAGGGAAAAGTTTGGAAGATGTGTCGATAGTTCGCGAGTACCCGATGTTTTTCACGAAGATTTGCCAGATTACCACCGGATCGAGAAGTTGAATTTGTTATAAATCGGTGCCCGTACGCTCAATATCAAAGAGACCTTATCGGATGTCGGTAGATGATTTAGCAGAAGTCAAGAGGCAGATCCAAGAATTGTATGAGAAAGGATTCATCAGACCAAGTTCTTCGCCTTGGGAGCCCCAGTGCTCCTAGTAAAGAAGAAGGATGGTAGTCAACGGATGTGCGTTGATTATCGAGCTTTAAATGAAGTCACTATAAAGAATAAGTATCTCTTACCTCGGATCGATGATTTGTTTGACCAACTCATAGGATCAAGTGTCTTTTCCAAGATTGATCTTCGGTCAGGATATCATCAGTTGAAGATTAGATCTGAAGATATACCAAAGACAGCCTTCGCCACAAGATATGGATTATATGAGTATACGGTGATGTCTTTTGGTTTGACAAATGCACCGGCATACTTCATGAACTTGATGAATAAAGTCTTCATGGATTATTTAGATAAGTTTGTTGTTGTTTTCATAGATGACATTCTTATCTATTCGAAGAATAATAAAGAACATGAAGGTCATCTAAGGATAGTGTTGCAAAGACTCCGTGAACACCAGTTATATGCCAAATTTAGCAAATGTGCATTTTGGTTAAAAGAAATTGAGTTTTTGGGACATGTGATCTCAGCAGAAGGAGTATCTGTAGATCCTGGAAAAGTTAAGGATGTATTAAATTGGACTCCACCCAAGACAGTAACCGAGATCAGAAGTTTTCTGGGATTAGCCGGTTACTATCGTCGATTTATTGAAGGCTTTTCCAAGATTGCCAGACCTTTAACCCAGCTGTTAAAGAAGGAGAAGAAATTTGAATGGAGTAAATCCTGTGAGGATAGTTTTCAAGAGTTAAAGAAAAGGTTAACTTCAACACCGGTTCTGAGGTTACCCGATATTCGAAAAGATTTTGAGATATTTTGTGATGCTTCAAAACAAGGTCTTGGTTGTGTGCTAATGCAAGAAGGAAGGGTGGTAGCTTATGCATCAAGGCAGTTAAGACCGCATGAAGAAAATTATCCCACTCATGATTTAGAACTAGCTGCTGTTGTGCATGCTCTAAAGTTATGGAGGCATTATTTAATCAGTAATCGGTGTGAGATATATACAGATCATAAAAGTTTAAAGTATATATTCACCCAGCCTGACCTTCATATGAGACAAAGAAGATGGCTCGAATTGATAAAGGATTATGATGTGGGAATACACTATCATCCAGGAAAAGCTAATGTAGTAGCCGATGCTTTGAGTCGAAAGAGTCATATGAATAATCTGTCAATTCGGATAAGCGATTAACCCTCCATGAGGAATTCCAACGATTAAATTTGGAAATAGTTAACGAAGGTATTACATGCGCATTGAAGGTTCACCCTACCTTGGAAGATCAAATCAAGGCAGCCCAACGAGAGGATGAATATGTTAAAGAAATTAAAGAGAATATGAAGAAAGGTAAAGCGCTTGGATTTTGAAGATGAAGAAGGGACTCTTTGGTTTGGAAAGAGAATACTAGTACCGAGAAAAGGAAATAAAAGATTTAATCTTAAAAGAAGCTCATGAATCGGGATATTCAATTCATCTGGAAGTACAAAAATGTATCGAGATTTAAAGGAAAGTTCTTGGTGGAGCAGTATGAAAAGGGAAATTGCAGAATATGTAGCATTGTGTGACATATGTCAAAGAGTTAAAGCGGAGCATCAAAGACCTGCTGGTCTTTTGCAACCTCTGCATATACCTGAATGGAAATGGGAGGAAATTGGAATGGATTTCATAACAGGACTACCAAGAACCAAGTTAGGTTATGACTCAATTTGGGTTATAGTTGACCGTTTAACAAAAGTCGCTCATTTCATACCAGTGAAGACTACATATTCGGGAGATAGATTGGCAGAGCTTTATATGTCAAAAATTGTGTGTTTGCATGGAGTTCCAAAGAGGATCGTGTCAGATAGAGGAACACAATTTACCTCAAGATTTTGGCAGAAGCTGCATGAAGTTTTGGGCACCAATTTAAATTTCGAGATTGCTTATCATCCTCAAGCAGATGGTCGACAGAGCGGTAAATCGATATTGGAAGATATCTTTGAGAGCATGTGCTTTAGCCAATAAAGCCAGCTGGGATAAAAGTTTGCCTTATGCGGAATTTTCATATAATAATAGTTATCAATCTAGTCTAAAGATGTCTCCGTTTGAAGCCTTGTATGGCAGAAAATGTAGAACACCGTTATATTGGTCAGAGACCGGAGAGAGTCAAGTATTCGGACCGGATGTCTTGAAATTAGCGAGAAGATCAAGTTCGCTAATCCGAGAACGATTGAAAACAGCCTGAGACTGGATAAAAGAGTTATGCCGATAATCGTCGAAGAATGTTGGAATTTACGTGAGCGATCATGTGTATCTGAAAGTGTCACCTATGAAAGGGATGCGTCGATTCAAAGTCAGTGGTAAGCTTGCCCCAAGGTATATTGGACCATTTCTAGTTATAGCAAGAAGAGGTGAAGTCGCTTATCAGCTAGAACTTCCTCCTCAATTGTCAGGTGTACATGATGTATTTCATGTATCACAGTTGAAAAAGTGTTTGAGAGTACCAGAGGAGTTGATACCTTTTGAGGATGTGGATTTAAAAGAGGACTTGACGTATTCAGAATTTCCTGTCAAGATTTTAGAAGAGGCAGAACGCCGCACAAGAAACAAGACTATCAAACTCTGCAAAGTGCAATGGAGCAACCGTCCGGAATCAGAAGCAACCTGGGAACGAGAAGAGGATCTTGAGCGAGTTTCCGATCTATTTCTCAGTTCTTCCGAATCTCGGGTGAGATTCCTTCTAAGGGGGTAGGTTTGTAACATCCCAATTTTTGCTTTTATTTTGAAGAAATAATTTTAAATTAATAATTTCCAATTATCTGGAATTTTTAGAATTTAAAGTTTCTGTTGAAAAGAAAATTTAATATCAAAATAAGTTGGAAATATTTTTAATATGTTTAAAACATTATCAGTGAATTATGTGAATTTTTCTGGAATTTTGGAATTTATTTGGTATTTTTCGAGTATTTTAAAGTCTCCTCTCGATTTAGAAATATATAAAAGATTTAAATATCCAAACTTTTCCTCGGGTTGACACTTGTCACCCATCCGTCGCTTCTCTCCTCGCCGAGCTAATCCCGCCGTCTCACGCCTCATCCCGCCTCCCCCTCTCTCGCGGCGCCAAGTGTCGCGCATCCGACAAAGATGACCGGCCATCCCGACTAATACTCAAAGGGTTAATCGCCCTTATTGGGTGGTGAGCCTCCCCCGCCCGATCGTTATCGCCGCCGCTCTCTTCCCTCCCCGCTCCCGGCGCGTTCGAGCCCGCTCGCGCGAGGTTGAGTTTCTTTTTGGATTCGCGCGACAAGCGGCCCCACTGTCATGGACGGTTCGTGGACTCACCGCGGTGGTCACACTGTCGAGCCGTCATCCCGACGTTCGTCCCGACCGTTTCTCTCCGCGCTGCCGCCATTAACGCCGCTGGCTGAGCTCGCCTCTCGCCTCTCGACCGCTCCGCCGCGTTAACGCGTCGGGAGAGACCGTCGCGTTGCAGCGCCATTAAACGCCGCCGTCCTCGCGAAGAGACGCCGTTTCCGCGCAGCGTCGGTAACCGCCGCCATTAACGCCGCGCGAGCGCGGCGTCCGTTTTCTCCTCCGTCGCGTATAAAGCACGTCCGGACGACCCTCTTCCCCTTCGCACTCTCCCTCTCTCTCCCGTTCGCGTGCGTAGTCGCGCCGTGAATCGGCGTCGCCGACGAAGCGTCGTCGCCGCCGCCGTAAGCCTCCGCCGCACCGAACGTCTCGCGCCGCCCCTCGGTCGCGCGCCCGGCACAGGCGCCGCGGACACGCTCCTCGGTCGCGTGCGAGTCCGCGCCGCGCGCCGCGCTCGCGTCGCGCGGCGCCTCGCGCGGCGCTGGCTGGGCTGGGCCCGTTGCCGCCAATCGCTCGGACTCCGCCTCGCGCGCGTCATCTCCACCGCCCGTTCACCGGCGGCCCGGATCGCGCGCGTGTTTCCATCTCGGCCGTCCACCTCGCGCCCCGCCTCGGCCTCACCGCCCGCGTCCGCGCCCGCGCGCGAGCGTTCGCGTCCGCGCGACGCCTCGCGCGGAGAGCCGCGCCACGCGGCGCCCATCCACCGGTTGCCCGTGTCTCCACCGCCTCACCTCTGCCGTCCATCCGGATCTGGACCGACGCACCGGATCACGCCGCGCGTCAAGCCCCTGGCCGTCCGATCCACCTCCACCGACAGCCGCGCAAATCGCCACGTCAAACCGTCCGACGTGTCATGCCACGTGGCAGACACGTCAGAGCCACGTCAGCCACGTGTATGCCACGTTGCTTCGCCGGCCTCCCCGCTGATAATCCTTAAGAGGATTACCTACCCTTATGGGGTAGGCAGTGCCTCCCCGCTCACTTGGCTAGCGCCGCTCTCTTCCCCCTCCCACTCCCTCGGCGTGCGTTCGAGCCCCGCTCCGCGCGCGAGGTTGAGTTTCTCCGTTTTTATCCGCGCTGACACCTGGGTCCCACCCGTCAGCGACCACCCCTCTGCGCTATTCACTGACAAGTGGGTCCCGAGTCCAGTGGGTCCCACATGTCAGAGACTAATTGTATTGCGGATTTACTGACCAGTGGACCCCACATGTCAGAGATTTCCAAATTTCTGGATTTAATCAAATCTGAAAATTTCAAATAGCCATATCTTTTTCATTTTAGCTCCAAATTGGTCCATTCAAATTTCTAAATTCATCTAAAATTTCAATCTTTCAATTGGTATATTTATTTTCAATTTTTGAATTTTTATTTTATTTTATTTATTTAGATTTCTCGATTTACGTGTAGAGACCGATTTGTCCGAGCAACCTCAAGATCAAGTTCAGGAAGATTTCAACCCAGCACCAGAAGGCAAGTCTCCTTTGACCATTTTGCTCCTATGTTTTGCAAGTTTCCTTTGATCAACTTGCTCCAATGATTTTAAAATGATTAGGTAGTTATTTTAAAATTATTGCATGCTTATGTTATATCAAGTGATAATTTGATTTAGAAAATTTAGTTAAATACCCAATTTGCTATACCTTCCATTGAAAATTGTTTATCTTGTACCATTGTCAACTTAGGATATCCCTTTGACTCAATAATGAGTTAGTGTTACAATTGTTGAATGTTTAAATACTAGCAAATGCTTAGCGTAGCAAATAAATATAATAATATTCAAATGAGTAGCATGTTTATCAAATGTTTTGATGAATGATTTGTTTGAACATTGGTAATGGATGTTACCATTGTTAAATATTTTGTTTGAACATTGGTAATGGATGTTACCATTGTTAAATATTTTGTTTGAAAAGTGGTAAGGGATGTTACCACTGTTAATTTAAAAGTAAAAATGAAATTCAAAGGGAAAAGTTGACAAGGGTGGATGGAAGGTTTGGCTGGTGCAGTTAGCACGAGAATTGTTGGGTTTGTGAATGAGCCACCCTGGTCGATTAAGGACCGACGCTTGTGTTTGTCCAAACTGAGCAAAACAGTACAACCACAAGTCTATATGGGTACGACCTAGCTAACTAACCTATAAAAGTTTAGCTTAGATATCACCAGTGGTGTATTGGGTGCTAGGGTGTACTGGTTACTCATAGTGAGGGACAGGGTTTAATTGTACTCACATGCGCAAGAGGGGGCTCCAACTCGTGGATTCGAGTTGTGGTGAAACCTTAGCGGGTGATATTTAAACTATCTTTGGAGTAGGCGAAAGGCTTTGTGATAATTTATCTGGGTCTCATGCCAAAGGAAGCGTGTTGACTATTAAGATAATTTATCTCTTGTGGGTAAAGTGTACAACCTCTGCAGAGTAAAACTATTCGAATAGCCGTGCCCACGGTCAAGGGCGGGCAAAGAATGCATACACATGGTAGAAGTTTTGGTTTTGATTTCAAAACAAAATGAATTGGAGAAAAACTCGGGAGTAGTATAACTCTCGTGATGTTCAGATCAGGGGGTGTAACCTGAGGTTTTGAAGATTGGCTGTGATGGCCTGAGATATTAGTGTTGGTAATTTAACCTTCACTAAAGTACTTATCAAATTCCGACTATTAAAAAAACAAGTTGTTTACAAAAAGGCTTTTTAAAGTAATTATGTAGATTTGAAATAAAATGCTGATTTTTGCAAATAAACCATATAGCTTTCTTTTGTGAAGCCTTACATCTATGCATTTTTCCCAAGACTTGCGGAGTACATTTTTGTACTCACCTGTTGCTCTATAAATATAAAAGCAGAGAATGAAGAAGATCAAGCTGGAGAGTATGACTTCTGCGCCGAATGTGGATGTGGTGGATTATTCTCGGATGCCTAGGATTCGTTTCCCCAGTCAATTGCCTGTGGCAGATTGATGGGTCGATCAAGTTATCTTTTGCTTCCGCTGTGTTTATTTTTGCTTGAGGTTCTGTGAACCTTAGTAAGGCTATGGCCTTTGTAAAACTTCAGTTACTATTGTAATAAAGCGTTGTTGGCAATGTATCATCTTTTCTGTTTGAACTGTGTGTACTAGCATTGATCTCTGGGACTAGTACAGTAATACACAGGGGGTCTAGGAGTTTCTACTCCGGGCCTCACAGGACATTCCTAATACTACCATGTCATCAACTTCTCCAAATGTTAAAGAAGCACCTAAAGGTCCAAAAACTAGAGCGAGAGCCAAGTTTTTAAATAAACAGGTGAATTTATTTCTGAAAATAAATCCTTCTATTAATGAGAGTTTTATACTACCTAAATCTAGTATGTTAATTGCTCTTAGGTTTGAATCAAGAGAAGATGTGTTGAACCCAAGTCATGGAAGAGCAAATTGATTAAGAGCATGTGGTCCAAGTTGGAGAGGAAAAGTTCATGCGTGTACTAAGTTTAGTCTTAGCGAAACATTAAGCTTGCTGTTCCAAAAACTTTGTTTCGGATTGTACTGGGCTGAACCCATCTTGCGATGGCCTTAGGCCCATGTGTGCGTGTGTCCAGGAACACATATATATATACCTACACCGCACCGTCACGGGAAAAAAGGAGGACACGACTAGATAATTGGGAAGGAGATATTTGGAGAGGAGGTTACGTGATGAGAGGAAGGCTTGAGAAGCTTTTTGTGCATGATTTTGATATTTTGTTAGCCAATCAAATTCAATATAAATATTTGTGAGTTCTTGCAATTTGATATCGTTCAACCTTTTCGCTGAGAATTGGAAGCGCGATAGGGTTTCACTTGGTGGTCGTGAAGTCCGGCGCGTGTGTTCTTGCGAATTAAAGAGCGTTCATTCTTGCATTGGCAATGGAGGATCGCTACGATTCGAGAGGTTACACGTGAGTATTCAATCCTACATCGAGAAGATTGAGCAACCCCGTATCATCTTGGTATCAGAGCGTGGTTTCCTCGGTAGGATTCTTTACCCTTGTTTTTAGATTGATTTATTTCTTTCCTATAGTCCATTAAACTGAAAATTGTCATGCACAAAAAAAATCCAAACCCTAGTTTTTTGTATCTATTAATTTTGTGAGTTTTGTTAGGTTTTAATCCATTAGAGATTTGTTTAGGTGCTGATCGTCGTGTTCCTTTGCGTCGCTTATTCATTGTATCCACATAAAACCAAAAAAAATCGCTTGCTATCCAGACTGTGTTGATGCGCCAACTTGATATCAAGCCCTGTCGAATTGCCTAGCAAGTTCCTCTCAGACAGCTATCCAGCATACGTGTATCTACTTGCTAGAAGTATATTGTTCCTATGAAGGCACAGCTCTCGGACAGCTAGAAGTATATGGCATACGTGCCGAATTGCCGAATCAAGGCACTACAAGTATCTTGTTCCCATCAAGGCACATATCTCGCTGAATGCATTTGGCCCAACCTATAGTGACATGTGCCAAGCTATAGTCCAAAGTTGATTCCATGTGATTATCTAGTGCAGTAGAATACAACTCGCAACCGAGTGTTTGTTGTAGTTCTTGTCCGAATCACTATTTTCCTCCGAATACAACACTACAGATTGTGCTATTGTTTGGCTAATATAATTTGGTTTTCCATTACAACAGCCGAGCACTCGATTTATTTGAGAGCTTCACTTATATTCATTCATCTTTGAGACTAGTCGTTGATAATTGCTTTAGGGCTGCTCTTGAGTATCATACACACTTGCTGAAATTTGAACTTGTAAAGGCATCTCAAACAACCATAGTTCGGCCACCTACAAAAAAAGGGAGAAAAAGGCAAGCCAATTCAAAGAAAAGCCACGACAAAGAATAAACAAAAAGAAGAAGAAAAAAGAGAATAGGAAAGTGAGCTTTGGCCGAATTGGGGTTAGCCAATTCTAATCATAATTTTCAGATTGTGTAATTTAACTTCTTAAGTAATCTTGGGCCCTTACATTCATATCATTGCAATTGGCTAGTGTCTCTTCTAATACTTGATGCAAAGAGAGCTAATTAATCATTAATTTCAGATCACCTTTATTTAGCTCACTCCTTTGTTTGCATTAAGTCACATTGATCTTTACGTGTGCGTCATATACTTCACTGAAACCTTTTGGATCAGTACTTAGGCAAAGTATTCTAGCTTGGATTATTACTTAACTTTACAACATTAAGAATTTCAGATTGCATAGGACATACACTTCCATACCAAACTCCACTAAATAACCGTTGTTATGAAATTGTGAACACTCTTATATTCGCTTGATCATCACGTTGCCATTGTAGCTTCTACCAAGTGTAAGTTCTTGTTGGCCTTAATTCACTTCGGAAAGGTAAGAACTTTACTTATACAAGAAAGAGAGTGAGATTGAGTGATTTACGCTAATCCCCCATATACTTTGTTATTGCTTGGTGTTTTCTTTGCACAATCTAACTATGTCAGGTGGAGAAGATAACTATGGTGAGGAGCATGAAGTTAATTTTAATGCCCTGGTGACTCGCTTTCAACATCAGGCATTGAGAAGTATATTGCAACAAGAATTTATAGCTGGCACTACTACAATACGAGAACAATTCGAGATAGATATGCAGAGTCTCCGCACTGAACTCAAAGCGGATATGCAGGATCTTCGCATTGAGCTCAATCAACAGATGAATGTGTTGCGTAGGAACATTGTGAACGACGTTATGCGAGCATTTCGGGCATAACCAGAAGAAGGAAATGCTCATCTTGGGCTGCCCTTCCTCTACGAGATGAGGGAGTGGCCGCTGCCCGAGGTGGTCAAGCATTGGCAATGGAGGATCGTTACGATTCGAGAGGCTACACGTGAGTATTCAATCCTACGTCGAGAAGATTGGGCGACCCCATATCACTTGGTGTGAGAAATTTTGCCCAAATCACACTCTGTACAGGGCAGCTTGCCCTTTTCCCTCTCGAGTTGGGACGTTACGATCATGTCCCCATATCTAGTTCATGAATCCTTTAAGAAAGTATACCCTTAACTTTCTTTGATCACGACCTCACGATCATACTCACGTAGGTGAGTTCTCCAGGAAATCCTGTAGAACAATTCCTGAAGTCATATAGACATCGAACTCATTAAGAGCTATTGCTCAACCTTCCATACAGACAGAGCACTGTAGCTAATACGACCCTTTTGATGTGCTCTCTAATCCCACACAGTTTGTTGTCCTAGAGCATAGTTCACGGAATCTCCGATCTCCTAGGATAGGTTACCACCAATGTGAGCCTTTACACGGGTATAAGCCCTATTCCCTTAGACGCTGTAAGGATGGCCTTCTGTGCCAATCCTTTAGTGAAAGGATCTACCAAGTTTCTTTCAAACTGGATGTATTCTACAGAAATAACACCCGCCTCTCTGGCATGCCTGACTGACTTAAGTCATCGCTTTATATATTTTGAGGACTTCATATTGTCCTTCCTACTCTTCGTCTTAACCAGAACGGTTTGGTTATCGTAGTAGGTCAATATAGTTGGAATTGGCTTTTCCAGAACAGGTATGTCAGAAAGGAGTTCTCTGATCTATTCTGCCTCTACAGCAGCTGAATCAAGTGCTACTAATTCAGCCTCCATGGTGGAACATGTTCGGATAGTCTGTTTAAAAGACTTCCACGAAACGGCTTCACCTAATAGAGTGAACACGTAGCTACTCGTAGCCTTCATGTCATCCGAGTCACTGATCCAGTTAGAGTCACTGAATCCCTCTAAGACTGACGGATGACCACAATAGTGTATTCCCAAATTTGAGATTCCTTTCAAATATCTAAGTACTCTCTCTAATGCTATCCAATGATCATCTCCCGGATTGGACGTATAATGACTCAATCTACTTATAGTATACGAGATGTCTGGCATAGTTGCACTAGTTAGATACATCAAGGATCTAATAATTTGTAAATACTTAAGTTGATCTTTTCCGTGTCCAGTAATTTTATGGAGCTTAGCATTTGGATCAAGGGTGTGGCTGTTGGCTTATAGTCCATGAATCCAAACCTAGTTAGGACCTTATCCACATAATGAGATTGCGACAGAGTAATCCCATTCTCACCCTGTATAAGCTTGATGTTTACAATAACGTCTGCTTCACCCAGATCTTTCATATCAAAGCTCTGAGAGAGAAAAGACTTTGTTTTATTTAAATGTTATTTAGTGCTCTCAGATGTAGTGTTACACAAGATTTGATCGTGCCCGTCCCGCTACTATGGTCTTAAACTTTTCATCAAGTGAATATGTCAATGAAGATCCAGTCGATTACGATCTTGATCCTGTCGACTATAACCACATTCAGTCGACTACGATCACGAGTGCTCGGATACAACTTTGACCACGAGTTCTCGGATCTGACTTCAAGTACATAGTACTCAGATACAACTTTGACCATGTGCTATCGACTACGACCACGATTGCTCGGACCCGACTACGAGTGTGAGTCCTCAGACCCGACTATGAGTGCGAGTGCTTAGAACCGACTACGAGTGCAAGTGCTCAGCCCCGACTAGGACTTTGAGTGCCCGGATCCGACTACGACCACGAGTACTCGATCAGTCGATACGACCACATTCAGAATAGTGGTCAAAAACGACTATGACATGTAAAGTGGTCATCTACGACTATGAATATTCGTTTTCGACTACCAGCACTCGAACAATAGGGAATTCACTCTAACACTCGAGGATCTGAGTAATCGACTGCTTTAGGCAATTGTGATTCAATTTCAGTTTAAGAATATTTTCATCACAGAGCTACTTAATCCACAAACCCTCTTTGCAATATTCGATCAATTAAATCACTGATATATGAAACAAATCACGAACTGCAAAGAGTCAACAATCAAAATACTCACAAAATCGGTGATACTCAAAATCACCAAGAAGAACTCAGAGCCAGGCACACCACAAGGCGCTGTCCCAGAAAACCTAGCACCCCTCTTGTCACTACGAGAGAGGAGAGAGATAGTCGGAGATACAAAGTTCACCTTTACCGATCATAACTCTCCAAGCTAGCAAAGTCGAGATGAAGGAGATACCGCACAAGCACACGAGAAGCACCGGCCCAGTGCGCCTCACCAAGCACTAAAGGTTACAGCTCACCACCGAGACTAGCGGTCACCAGTGAAGAACCGACCTCAAAGACCGAATCCAAGGGCAAAACCCAAAGCTAAATCAGAAGAGAGGAGTGAAGTATTGGGCTTATGATTTTCTCTATATCTTTTCCCTCGAAGGAGGAGACCTCTTTATGTAGCCGAGAAGAGGAAGAGAAATCAGAAATCAGAGCGATCCCTACCAATGGCCGGAGCTGAATGCATCGTCATCGCCCATCTCCTCCCCTCATTTGGAATCAACTGAGAGAATCGTAGCTCAGGTAGAAGACGAAGTCTCCTCCTCCTCATCCCTTCGCTCGACTCAACGATAGGTGGGCCCAACATTCCTTCAATTTGGAAAATTGTCGAAATGCCCTCGGATTTACAACAACAAGATTCCTCAGTTTTTGAACGTAGGATTGGACAAACCAATTCCTCTGGAAAGTTACCTAACATGTACTTTTTAGAGGAAACAAAACATCCGGTTAGAGCCAAATGAAAATATCCCACGATCAGAAGAAGCCAGCAGTGGCCATTGGAACATAAGAAAAGGACCCAAATCAACTAGGCCAACAACCCAAAAATGAAAAAAAATGTTTAGTTAGTTTAAGAAAGTTACTATTCATGCTTTCTCCAAAATTCTTGTATTTCACTTTCTCCAAAATTATTGTATTCTTTCAATTTCTGTGTTCCAAACCCTCGTCCCTACAAAATTCCTATGTTTTTCTAATCTTCTATTTTACACGGACAATCCTTTCATATTCGAATGTTTTTCCTATTCCTACATTTTTTTCAAACATGCCCTTAAAAAGAAAACTTATCCTGTATACAAATCACTGTTAGCCCACCAAGTGTCATTATCAGACACCTCTGCAATATGCAGGCATATCCATAGGAAATCCTATGTAACCTGGTTTCCAACGTAAGGTACAATAATTCAAAAACTGATGTAACAAGAGGGGATTTTTTTTACATAATCAATTTTTATTTCACAATTACAATATTATACGATGCCTTTTTTAAGTTCTAGCCATTTGTCGCCGAACTGTTGGACAACTTGGGCTAATCACACAACCGTTGGGCGACATGTGGCCAAGTCACCTAATCGTTATGCGACTAGTACCTATCGCCTAACCATTGGGCGATATTGCCGCTAGTTGCTCAATGGTTGGGCGACAAGCCCCTAGTCGCCCAACGGTTGGGCAACTAGGGGGTATAACCCCCTTGGCCGGCCGTGCCCAAGCCATGTGCTCATTCGGCCAAAACTTGAAAAGAGAAGAAGACGGGGAGAAGGAAAGACAGGAGAAGAGAAAAGGAAAAGAGAAGAGAGGAAAGGAGAATTTTTTTAAATAATCTAATTTTTATTTGAAATTACAGGAATATACCTATTCAAATTGTTTTTGCAAGAATCGGTTCTCTCGCCTAACAATTCAAAAATCCAACTGTTGGGCGACTGGAACCTCTTGTCCAACGACCGCGCGACACGCAGCCAGTCCCTGGGCCGTTGGGCAACATGTTGCAGTCGCTGAACCATTGGGCGAGAGGTTCTAATCGCCAATCGGTTGAGTGAATGCAACTCCGTTTGTCGAACGGTTGGACTACTACAAGTCCAGTCGTCCGACTGTTCGACAACTGCAATTTCAGCCTATTTTTTGCAACTGGCTCCCTAACTGTGCATGGAGGTAAATGAAAATTATTGTAGGTAGGTAACATGTATCAAATTATATATATATAAGTTGTATTTTCTTGGGATTAAAAACAGAGGCAATGTTAGTTGATGCATTTGTGATTTTTGTATATTATGAATAATACAAAATCTGTTAGATGTGCAATAACATTTTTGTGATTGTCGTTTGTTGTTGTAGTGCAAGAAATTTTGTGATTTTTTTAGAATGATGGAGATAGCAACAATTAGTAAGTGTGATGGTAAGTGATATTGTGATGCAGCCAGGAATTCATGCGTGAGAAGAAATTTTTTTTCATATTGTTGGATATGTTGCTACACCAATAATTGAATGTGAAAAGACAATGAGATGTGCTTTTGCGAAATAAAATAGACTTCATAATAAAGGAAAAAATAATACATATGTATAAGAAAGAGCATCATGCATAATGCAACAAACCAAACTACTTCTACGATACATATGCGCCTTTTTGAAATAGAAATAAATTCAAGCTTCGAAGGAGCAGCGCAGAATGGCCCAACCTAATGTGTGGGCCGGTGCCATTTTTTCTTCCTTGCGAGCTCTGCATTGAACTTCTTGGCGGCCTCTTTGGCCTTGGCTGCCATCTCCCTCTTTTTTTCTTGTGCTCCCTCTCGCGAGCATCGCGCTTCCTGCGCGTGCACGCCTCGAGATGAGCTTTCGTCTCGCAATGTATACGCTCGGCTCACTTGTCGCTACGGCGCTCCCCCTCGCAGATCTCGCAAGCTCTTCTGAGATTCCACTCCTCGAAGTCAAGAGTCCATTGGTCATTTGGGTGGATCTCTAGATCAATCCACTTACGGTAGCCACATAGCGGTTCTGGGGACTGCGGGTAGACAGGAGAGGTTTTTAGTGTGTACATTAAAATAGAAATAGATGGAAGAAGTAATGGTCCTTACCGGCTACCGATAGGTGCTCGTGTCCCGATGGCGGTCGGGATAGTCACAGAAGTAGTTTACACAATCCCAGTAACGTATGCCCAAGTTGAGCAACTGCTTAGACTTGAAGAACTTGCATGGGTACCTGCACCAATAAAGGGGCAGTGAATGTTCAATTGGAATGTTCGGGATGGAGTTACTGCTACGGGGGCAATCATTGCGAAGAGCTGACCTCCTGGTACATTCCGGGCCGCAGCAGCCTTGCTTGTTCATCGCGGGCCGTAGCAGACCTTGCTAGTTTGTGGGTCTTCTCCCATTGCTTCATCATCTTATCCTATTGCTTTTTCTGCCTCTTGTCTATCCCGACGTAGTGAAGCAAGCTCTAGTGTAGTGTTGGGTTTAGTTGTGTAGTGTTCTCTCTCAGATATCTTCCACCTCCTTTTATAAGCCAAAAGGTTGGTATGGTGTGGCTAATTTCTTGTGAGTAGTCTGCGAGGTAGAGTGCTGCCCCGCCAAGTATTGTCACTGCGCAAAGCTGCCCCATCTAGTCTTATCGCTACACAAAGCGTACAATGACGTGACAGCTCCCTGCATCTTTTCATAGTCACTGCACCAAATGGGGTAGATTCACGCAGTGACATGATCAGATAGGGCAGCTTTGCACAGTGACAAAACTAGACGGGTCACCTTTGCGCAGATACAAGACCGAAGGGTGCAACTTTCCGCGGTGGCAAGACTAGACGGAATAGCTTTGTGTAGTGACATGACAAGATAGGATGGCTTTGCGTAGTGACAAGACTGGAAAGCTTGTCACTGTGCAAAGCTGCCTTATCTGGTCTTGTCATCGTGGAAAGCTGCACCCTTTGGTAATTACCTTCTTGTTGTGCTAGTTCACAACAATAACCATGATAAATTATGTGGTAAGCATTGGGCAGGAGATGCAATGGTGCATAAAGGCGAGGTTCTTCATGAAGGTTGTGAAAGCAGAAGAAGGACAAGACCTTTGCATTGACATAAGTAATTAAGATAACATGACAATGAACAATTGGCGAATGAGTTATGCAGTGTTTCAGTCGGGGTTTCTCCACATGGCATGGACAAATGCACAAATGAGAGGTAAAAATCCGCAGCACGCACAGAAAAAGGCAGTATTCCGGATTGTGTTTGCACAAAATCAGTCAAAAAAAAGAGTGACAATCCACATATCTTCTCGAATGCAACAACTTCGCAATATGGAGCAGTAAAGCTCATCAACTCCGCCGAATCATTACAGAAGCTTCTCAAAACTGGCGGTAAGTATAACATTTTTATGTACAGTTTTATCCATGGAGTGATGGAGATATGCCCTCGAGACAATCATAGAGATAATTCTGTTTATTATGTTCATGATTTATTGGATAATTTATCTTGTTCCTTGAATAACATCGTCAATATTTATTATCAAGTGTGTGACTTGATTGTGAAACTCTATATTGCTGCGATGATTATTCTTAGATGATCCCTAGTCAAACATATGAGGACACATATTAATAGACTAGCATATGTATTGGTTGATGACCATGTTTCACGGGTCATAGATATAAAGATATTAAACCAATAATATAGACACATGTTAGTGAACATGGGGTTGGATCGACCCACCATGAAACACTGCGAGAATGTTGCATTCGTACCGTCATTAGTTGATTTCATTCACAATGCGTATGCTATGTCCTTAAGACTTGAGATCGTCGCACGTACTCAAGATGCATAATGACTAACTTAGGGGTTGCCAAACACTACTCCGTAACTGGGTAGTCATAAAGGTAGCTTCCGGGTTTTGTCATGATGTGCGCATTGAGGCATGGTCGATCAAGATAGGATTTGCTCCTCCAAGCAACAGGAGAGATAACTCTAGGCCTCTTGAGTGATTGGATTCCAGAAATGCATGGCCATGCTATTCACGATTAAAGAGTTAACCGTAGTTGGGAATTCAAGTCACGTATTCGAGAAAGAGTGGTTGAACTAACCAAACAAGGATGACACGTACTCGCCTTGAGTTTAACCGATATCGTGAGGCAAAGGGAAATGCATGAGTTTTGTTGAGGTTCGTCCGATATGATCTTTGCATATACTTGGGAGTCGGCATGTCTTGCTAAGGGGCCGCTGCCGATTATTGGACGAGTAGGAGTACTCGAGCTATGTCTAAGTGTATGTGAACCTATAGGGTCGCACACTTAAAAGACTGAGACTTAATTCGGATAGTGATCCGAATTCTTATGGCTAATGGGTCTCTATTTCGAGACCCATTATGATGGATGCCTATAAATAGAGGGGAGGTGGCATAGGGTTGGGGTGAGAATTCGAAATCCCCAAAACCCTAGTTGCCACACCTTCCTCATCTAATACCGCGCAGCCGGCGCTAGCACTCCGGCTCATGGTGTTCCTGCCCCGTACGTGTGGATACCTTGGATGTGTTGACGCGAAGCTTCAATACTAGGACGATCCACAACTTGTGACGATCACAAGGACCTGAAGGAGGAGACGTTTTGTTAGAATGACTACAACTGCATCAACGCGCTACATCGACTCTACTTCCGCTACGAGTCTGCGCGTCTAGTGGTAATCCCGTGATCTTTTACTAGAGGAGGTCCCTTTTACGCGGTAGAATTTTTGAAATTTTGCTTGCATAGCCTACCCGTAGATCATCAGTGGTATCAGAGCCATCCCATCTAGTATTAGATTCGGATTAGATGTATATTGTGATATGTGGGATTCGTAGATGTGATCTATCTATGTTTCTGTGATCGTTCTATATGATAGATTGATTTTGGTGATGGTCGATATGATCGTCCATACGCGGTGGGGTATAGATGTGTTCATAATCGCTATTCTATGATCGTGTTTCATGGTCGCATCACAACTTGCCTCTACCGGTCAGATTTCCACCATCGGGGCAGACAGTGATACGTAAATCCATAGAGCACGTGAAGATGATCGCTTTCTGTGATCGTGTTTCATGGTCAATTCACAACTTGCCTCTACCGGTCAGATTTCCGCCATCGGGGCAGACAATGATACGTAAATCCATGGAACACGCGAAGATCAATTTTGATTGATCGAATCAGAGTTGCGATCGAATAGGGTTAATGTGATTAATCCGATGCGATTTGTATGGACGGAACAGTATATTGGATCTACATAGTCCCAAAAATTTCGAACAGGACCTTTGTGACTAGAATAATAACCTGGCATATTAGATAGAATACGATTCTATGCATATTTGCTTTACAGGGATTGTTGTGAAATAGTATGGCCCATTATGCATGTGAATGATGTATGAGATGCATATATGTATGTAATGTTCATGGCCTGCGAGTCATGATTATTGCAGCCTAAGGTTGTTTATATTTGTATAACGACCTGCGTGTCGACTTGTGTTGCTTCTTCACTCCTTGTAAACTTTACTAGTATGCCATATGGTAATAGCTTAGTGGGAGTGCTTGGAGGTTTTGGCCACTTGGAGACATGGTGAACAGGAAACACGGCGATAGAGATCACCATGTGAAAGGGCCATACTATATCACGATGCAATGTGATTGTTTTGTGAATGGCTTTATATTTTTGTTCATTTATTTCTATGCATGTTATTTAATTGCTCCAAATGCTTTTAACATAGTAGAAATAAAATTCTCTCACATAATATTAAGCTAAATTGATGCCCTCCCAATTAGCTGCACCATCTAAAGCCATGTATATTAATGGTAGGTCTTGCTAAAGCAGAGTGCCATTAATTCTCCTTGACTAGATGGGTTTGTGTCGGACACTTACGCGCAAAGTATTGGTTTAACTTGACAAGGTCATCATAACGGTTATGGACCTTGGGGCATAAGGTTGGGTGCCGAAACATAGAGATGTTGCCCAACAATAAGAGTTATATAGAGATATAATTAGCAAAGGGTTGCTTACCAAATTCACCTATCCTCTAGCAGTGATGCCAAAGCTCACTAGTAGATAAGTTGATTGTGGATCTTGAATCACTAAATGTCATAAGAGAGAGATGGCATTTAGTGGGAGTATCTTTATTAAATTGTTTAATAGAAGTTACTTTTCTTGAACATATATCTTAGTTTTGCGTATTTTGTGTTGTAGATCATGGCACCAACCGTTGCAACTACTTCCAGTTTTGCTTTACGTTTGATACTTGATAAGGAAAAACTGAATGGAATAAACTTTGCGGATTGGTCCCGCAACCTAAGAATCGTTCTTAGGCAAGATAAAAAGGAACATGTTCTAGAGCAACCGATTCCAGAAGTGCCTGATGAAAATGCTACTGCTGCTCTTAAAAATGCCTATAGAAAAGCATGTGATGAGTCCCTTAATGTTAGCTGTCTCATGCTTGCTGCCATGAACTCAGACCTTCAGAAGCAGTTTGAGAATATAGAGGCTTACGATATGATCGTAGCACTCAAAGGCATGTTTGAGACACAAGCAAGAACTGAGAGATATGAGATCTCAAAGAAATTGTTTAGAAGTAAGCTAGCTGAAGGTAGTCCGGTGAGCCCTCATGTGATCAAGATGGTTGGTTACACACAGAGCTTGGAAAAACTTGGTTTTCCCCTTAGCCAAGAGTTGGCTACTGACTTGATTCTTGCATCGCTTCCTGCAAGCTTTGGGCAGGTCATTCTGAATTTTCATATGAATGGTTTAGACAAGAATCTCACCGAGTTGCATATGATGCTCAAGACCGCAGAAGATAGCATTAAGAAAAGCAACAATCATGTGATGATGGTGCAAAAGACTACCAACCTCAAAAATAAGAAATCTAAGGCTTTGGGCAAAAGAAAAGGTATGGGTAAAACTCAAGATGAGATCTTGAGTGTCAAATCTAAGCTTCAGAAGCTTAAGATTGACGCTGCACCTGATACTATTTGCTACCATTGCCAAGGCACTGGACATTGGAAGAGGAACTGTAAGAATTACTTGGCAGAACTAGAAAAGAGGAAGGGAAGTAAGACTTCAATTTCAGGTATAAATGTTATAGAAATCAATCTTGCTACTTCTCATGTTGGTTCTTGGGTATTTGATACCGGATCGGTTGCTCATATTTGCAATTCGATGCAGGGGCCGATAAGGAGTAGGAGCTTAGCAAGAGGCGAAGTTGATCTTCGCGTCGGCAATGGAGCAAGAGTTGCTGCGTTGGCTGTTGGCACTTTACCATTATGTTTACCTTTAGGATTAGTTTTGGAATTAAATAATTGTTATTATGTTCCTGCCTTAAGCAAAAATATTATTTCTGCTTCATGTTTGGGAGCAGAAGGTTATGAGTTCAGAATAAAGAACAATTGTTGTTCAATTTATTTGAATGATATGCTTTATGGTAATGCTCCATTGTTGAATGGATTGTATGTTTTAAATCTTGAGGATGTGCCTGTCTATAACATTAATGCTAAGAGGCTTCGAACTAATGATTTGAATCCCACTTATATCTAGCATTGTCGTTTGGGTCATATAAATGAGAAGCGCATGGTAAAACTCCATAAAGATGGTCTACTGAACTGATTTGATTTTGAATCATTTGAAACATGTGAATCTTGTTTACTTGGCAAAATAACTAAGGCGCCTTTCACTGGTATAGGTGAGAGGGCAAATGATTCATTAGCCTTAATACATTCAGATGTATGTGGACCAATGCTCAATGGCCAGAGGTGGTTTTCAGTACTTCATAACTTTTACCGATGACTTTAGTAGATATGGTTACATCTATCTAATGAGGCATAAGTCTGAATCCTTTGAAAAGTTCAAAGAATTTCAGAACGAAGTACAAAATCAACTTGGCAAGACAATTAAAGCCCTACGATCAGATCATGCAGGTGAATATTTGAGCCATGAGTTTAGTGATCATCTAAAACAATGTGGAATTGTTCCACAGCTAACTCCGCCGGGAACGCCTCAATGGAATAGGGTGTCTAAACGACGGAATCGGACCTTGTTAGACATGGTTCAGTCTATGATGAGCCAATCTGATCTGCCATTGTCTTTTTGGGGTTATGCTTTAGAAACTACCGCTTTCACTTTAAATAGAGTACCATCTAAATCTGTGGATAAGACACCATATGAGATGTGGACTGAGAAGAGTCCTAGTTTGTCTTTTCTCAAAATATAGGGATATGAATTATATGTAAAACGTTTGACGTCTGACAAGCTCACACCTAAATCAGATAAATGCTTCTTCGTGGGGTATCCTAAGGAAACAAAAGGATATTACTTTTATAAAAGGGATGAGAATAAAGTGTTTGTTGCCCGAAATGGTGTCTTTTTGGAGAAAGAGTTTATCTCAAAAGGAGTTAGTGGGAGCGCGGCTAGACTCGAAGAAATTCGAGAGCCATCAGAAAATGTTTCAACTCCAACTGAACCTCCACAGAGTGTACAAGAAGTTGTACAACCTGTGGAAGAGGCACCAGCCCCACATAGGTTTGAAAGACCACGTCAATTGCCGATAAGGTATCGACATGATATTTTATTGTTAGACAATGATGAGTCTAAAACTTATGAGAAAGCAATGATGGACTCAGACTCTGAGAAATGGCTTGGAGCCATGAGATATGAAATTCAATCCATGCATGATAATCAAGTTTGGAACTTTGTTGATCTACCTGATGGTGTAAAAACCATTGAATGCAAGTGGTTGATCTACATGGCATGGACAAATGCACAAATGAGAGGTAAAAATCCGCAGCACGCACAGAAAAAGGCAGTATTCCGGATTGTGTTTGCACAAAATCAGTCAAAAAAAAGAGTGACAATCCACATATCTTCTCAGAATGCAACAACTTCTGCAATATGGAACAGAAAGCTCATCAACCTGCCCGAATCATTACAGAAGCTTCTCAAAACTGGCGGTAAGTATAACATTTTTATGTACAGTTTTATCCATGGATTGATGGACATATGCCCTAGAGACAATCATAGAGATAATTCTGTTTATTATGTTCATGATTTATTGGATAATTTATCTTGTTCCTTGAATAACATCATCAATATTTATTATTAAGTGTGTGACTTGATTATGAAACTCTATATTGCTGCGATGATTATTCTTAGATGATCCCTAGTCAAACATATGAGGATACATATTAATAGACTAGTATATGTATTGGTTGATGACCATGTTTCACGGGTCATAGATATAAAGATATTAAACCAATAATATGGACACATGTTAGCGAACATGGGGTTGGATCGACCCACCATGAAACACTGCGAGAATGTTGCATTCTTACCGTCATCAGTTGGTTTCATTCACAATGCGTATGCTATGTCCTTAAGACTTGAGATCGTCGCACGTACTCAAGATGCATAATGACTAACTTAGGGGTTGCCAAACACTACTCCGTAACTGGGTAGTCATAAAGGTAGCTTCCGGGTTTTGTCATGATGTGTGCATTGAGGCATGGTCGATCAAGATATGATTTGCCCCTCCAAGCAACAGGAGAGATATCTCTAGGCCTCTCGAGTGATTGGATTCCAGAAATGCATGGCCATACTATTCACGGTTAAAGAGTTAACCGTAGTCGGGAATTCAAGTCACGTATTCGATCATGTATTCGAGAAAGAGTGGTTGAACTAACCAAACAAGGATGACACGTACTCGCCTTGAGTTTAACCGATATCGTGAGGCAAAGGGAAATGCATGAGTTTTATTGAGGTTCGTCCGATATGATCTTTGCATATACTTGGGAGTCGGTATGTCTTGCTAAGGGGCCGCTGCCGATTATTGGACAAGTAGGAGTACTCAGGCTATGTCTAAGTGTATGTGAATTTATAGGATCGCACACTTAAAAGGCTGGGACTTAATTCGGATAGTGATCCGAATTCTTATGGGCCATGAGTTTCTAATGGGCCTCTATTTCGAGACCCATTATGATGGATACCTATAAATAGAGGGGAGGTGGCATAGGGTTGGGGTGAGAATTCGGAATTCCCGAAACCCTAGTTGCCACACCTTCCTCATCTAATACCGCGCAGCCGGCGCTAGCACTCCGGCGCGTGGTGTTCCTGCTCCGTACGTGTGGATACCTTGGAAGTGTTGACGCGAAGCTTCAACACTAGGACGATCCGCATCTTTTGACGATCACAAGGACCTAAAGGAGGAGACGTTCTGCTAGAACGACTACAACTGCATCAACGCGCTACATCGACTCTACTTCCGCTACGAGTCTGCGCGTCTAGTGGTAATCCCGTGATCTTTTACTAGAGGAGGTCCCTTTTACGCGGTAGAATTTTTGAAATTTTGCTTGCGTAGCCTACCCGTAGATCATCATGGAGTACGAATAAGCAGACAAGATATGCTTGTACAAACCAACAATGCATTAACTAGAACATGTATTTTCTCTTATCACGTGCTTTTCACAACTACAGATCAAAAGTTCCCTGGTTTCTCTCCTACCAAGGTATTGAGCACAGATTATTCAGAAATTGAGGACATTAGTGTTATTCGAGATGGTGACCATCTATTTCTTCTCGAGATTTAATAGGAATCGTTGCACATAACAGCCTAACGTGTTAACTCAGAAGTCTTGAATGCCGGCAAAGTCACAAGGCAATGAAAGTACGGATTCACAGCATGTGATGAAGCAACACATTTTGTAAATTCTAGCAACTTCCTTTTATGATAGAATCATGTAAATAATTTTTACTATAAATAAACAGGCAACCTTTTTCCATGCAGGCAAAAATCATGCCACTAAAAAGGGCATTGTAAGATTAGGTGTGGGAATTCACAATACTTGGGTAAAAGTACTTGTCATTCGGGATTTAATCCAAACCTAGATATTTATTATTTACACTAGAACATCAGGCGTGCGTCGCGCGTCTTGCCATGACTTCAATTGCAAAAATTAATTCATGCTTCAATATAGACACTTCGAGCAGATGACAGATAGAGGCCCTCGGATTCCACATGAGTGGTTCGGATGCATCCATGTCGACGCTGCATCCACGTCAGGGAACAGGGACGGCGGGGCACGGCTAGAGGAACAGCAGCGCCGGCAGCTACAAGCGCGAGGGGAGGTGGCGGCGGCCGGGTGAGCATGGGGGAAGGTGGCAACAGCCGGTTGAGCACGGGAGCCTGGCTCTCTCTTTTATTTCCTCCCCCTCTTGGCTCTCTCTTTTATGGGCATTGACATGGGCCGAGCTGGGCTGTAACCAGCCCAGGTGTTACAATGGAATTAACTATAGCTTGGATCATCCTACCGAAGAATGCGTGATACATACCTGATTTTAGTTTTTTGGGGCATTAAATGTGACTTGACCATACACTAAGTAGAACAAGTAAGCAATTCCTACAAAACCTAGATCCCACACATGTAACCATCAGACCTGAAGCTTATGGTAGTCAATAAGGAGAGGAACTCCAGAGCTACAGATATTACCAATATTCCCTTCTCCCTGATGATATGACCATGCTTCTCCAGCAACATCTTTGTGTTTGAAGTATCCACAACAAATGTCTCTGCAGCATAAATAATTTTCAAGATAATAAAAAATAACTATTCACTCACCAACATTAATAAGGAAAAAACTCTTGATTTCAAGAAAATGCAAATGTGAAGTATTAAGTGAGAACCAGAGGAACCACATACCAAGGCTGCGATTATTGATGCCAATAAGCTGAACACCATTTATCTTCAGCACATGCTCCATCTCCCTTTCATCATGAACCTAAAACATTAACCCCCAAATAATATATTAAAATTAAGTTTAGCTTTTTGCAGACTATTAGAAGTAAAATCACACTTTAAGTTTTCTATTCAAGAAGTACTAGTTAACAAGGAATATCACAAGCTCAGCACATGGAAATTGCAATAAATTACACGATACACTTTCCTTGCGAAGATGAACATGAGAAAATTCAATTAAAGTTTTGACAAACTACTTGTTAAACATTTGAAAAAAATGTGAATGGGATGGATGGCCCTTACAGAGTTGCAGAAAAAAGTCTTTTAACACCACATTGGAAGCATAAAATAAATTATTACCATTCTAGGCTACAAACTAAAGTTTTGACTTTCCCCTAAAAAACTGAAGTTTAATTCTGTCATCTAGCATGGTGAATATTCAAATCTGACAACCACAATTGGAAAGTCAATATCTACATTATCACAACAAGATTGCTTCGCCGCTACTCTAGTCTATAGGCTGGTTTAAATTAATCTAGTTTCTAATTAAATGAGACCTCCACAATAAAAAAAATTCATAATATTTCATGATTGTTACAGATAAAGCATATATTGAACCTCAATAAGAGCCGTCATTCCCAACTCCTTGCATATCCGAAGAAAGTACTTTATGTTAAGATCAGGTAGCATAGCAGCTATTAGCATAATTGCATCAGCAGCCTTTCAGCGGGCATAATAGATCTTCCATTTATCAATGACAAACTCTTTGCACAGAAGAGGGCACTGTATTTACATAAGACATAATTGCACCTTGAGAAAAATTGATAAACCAGAACCATCCTTCTTCACATTTAAAGGATAACATATGTCTATCATTACCTTCACTCCTGAGTTGCGCACCTTCTCAAGATTCTCAAAACTTCCCTATACAATTGAAGAAATTGAGTTTACCCAGTAAGCATAACATCTACCATCCCAATAAAACATGCAATTCCAAACCCACCTAAAAGTGCTTCTCATCAGTCAAGATGCTCAAGAACGCAGCTCCATTCATTTCATAAGCTTGAGCAATTTCAACCTGCAACAATTTTTGCATTAGTTATGTAACCAATCTTTCAAAATGACCAGCGGTAATGACAGCTATGAAGCCTAGAACTCACAGGATTGAAATTCTCCCTGAGCAAGCCTGTACTTGGCGATGCCTTCTTGATCTCAGCAATCAATGCTGGCACCCCATTACGCTTGTAGGCTGCTGACAAATCACCAAAGAAGTCTATCCGTGCAAATCACGGAAGTACATGATACTCCCCCCGAGCTCCATCCAAACATGACAAAGAAACCAATCAATCATAAACAGCACACGACAAATACAATCACAACCCACGCAACTGGAGCACAGAATTAACCACTAAGGCACTCATAACGAAGGGATGCTAACTTCTACTAAGAGAACGCTCACAATAAAAAGCCTGAAGCATGGAAGGCTCCCCATGTAATCCAAACACACAGAAACTAACTTTCTCACATCAAACTGAATACCTAGATGTTTCCAATCTAATCAAATCCATACGAGCAAGGTTAACTCACAGCATCACCAAGAGCACATCAAACGCACAGATAAATCCAAATATAAGCGAGCGAGCAAATGATTCTTACTCCTGGATGCTGGAGAAGGCGGTGCGGACCTCGTCTTCGGTGGGCGGGGACCAGAACACCACCCTGTACTCGTCCTTCGTCGCCTCGCCGGTGCCGGGGGCCGCCTCCTGGCCCTCGTAGACGACCTCCTCCCAGTCCTTGCCACCCAGCGCAGCGTAAGGGAGTCCCAGCACGCAGCGGAGGCGGCGGCGAGGTGGCGCGCAAGACCCGGCCCCTGGTGCAGGTGCGTAGGCGGCCTCCTCCACGAGGGACGCGGCGGAGGTGGAGGCGCCGCCGCTGCCGAGGGTCGACGAGGAGCGGACACGCCGCTGGCCACGCAAAGGAGGTGCCGGCCGGGCGGATTCCTCATCGCGGCGGCAGCCTGGAGCAAAGCTTATCGTCGAGGCCTCCTCGCCTGTGCTATCCAATCTCCTATGTTTCTGACTGCTTTGCCGTGTGATGTGAAAATGATCCGGCCTCCCCTCTGGCCTCCGCGACTCCCTCTCCGCCTTCGCGCCGACCGGATCTGGCCTCCCCCTGCGGCCTCTAGGCTCGGCCTCCCCCTCGCCTCCCCTTCGGCCTCGTGGCTCCCCCTCCGCCGCGCGGCCGGATCGGCCTCCGCCCCTCCGGCCTGGGCTCGGCCTTCCCCTCAGCCTCCCCCTCGGCCTCGGGCTCGGCCTTCCCTCGGCCTCCCCCTCCGACTCCGAGGGGAGGGGAGGCGGCGGGTAACGGGGAGAAGGGGGACCGGGGAGGAGGGGCGGTGGGGAGGGAGGATGAGTGGGGAGGCGGCGGGGAGCGGGAGGAGGGGGAGGCGGGGGAGGAGGGGCGGTGGGGAGGGGAGGAGGGGGCGCGAGGGAGGGGGGGAGGAGGCGGCGGGGGAGGAGGGGGGAGGAGGGGGGAGGGGGAGGCGCCGGGGGAGGGGGAGGGGGGAGGCGGCGGGGGAGCAGGGGAGGAGAGGGAGGGGGAGGCGGTGGGGGAGGGGGAGGCGGCGGGGGAGCGGGGGTGGAGGGGGACCGGGGGAGGAGGGGGCGGCGGGGAAGGGGGAGGCGAGAGCGGGTGAGGAGGGGACGCGGGAGGCAGAACGGGCGGCATGGGCGAAGACTGGCGAAGGGAGGAAGGGGCGCGTTGGGGGAGCTACGGCATAGGCGCGCGCGGACCGCACAGGGGGAGTGCTGCCTCGCCACGCATCGACGCGCGAAGCCCTCGTGTGGACGTGGAACTCTCTTGTTGCAGCAGAATAGAGTGACTTTTAATAACTCTGATGATTCAGTGGCAAGGCCTTTCAATCAGCACCACTACAAGCGTATATCAGTCTGGTGCCAATGTGCCATCAACAGCGTCAGCATGACAAGCCTTTCTAGCAGTTGGTAGTAAACCTTTTCTACTTACGGAAACAAATGCAGACAGAACCTTATAACTACATTCCAATTAAGCCACATATTTCTAAAGAAGTTTGCGTCACGTTTTGCGTGTAATTTTCAGATAGAGATAAAATCAATCGGCACGAAAATCCGCGGCAAGTCATGTTGATCTGTACTCCAGACCGTTTCCTTAGAATTATGAGATGAGCATCCACGGTGAGTTCCTTTGAAATGCGCAATACCTCGAAAAAAAATGTGGAATTCCTGAAGCGGAGACTACCAATCTTCTGAAGGCCTTGAGGGTACATAAATGCCGGAAATACATCGAGTGAAAACAAATCCAGAATGGTGACAACATCAGTGCAGGGATCAGATCGGAGCAGGCCAAGAACTCAATTTCAGAATCGACGAAAGGAAAACAAAATAAAAAATTTAACGCACGCATCGTACTTTTTTATGCTTTCTAAAATTGCAGCGAACGGTGAACAGGAATATGATTTGATCAAATCACACCTGAGGGACTCGGGACAGCCTCGGGTAGCGCCGTCGCCGGCGGCGGCGGCCAGGACGACGACCGTCTCGGAGTTCGCTCTCAGGATGTGCATGGGGCCGGGCCAGCTGCTTGGGCCAAATATATGGAGGGGCCTGATTGGGCCCGACATATTAGGCAAGGCTCAACTAGGCCGAAATTCTGGCCCAGACACATCACGCATTCACAGCATTTGGTTCTTTGCCTCGGCGTGTTCGTAATTGTTGTCGCCGATGGTTGTTAACTGTAAGTCTGTAAGACTGTAACTGATATTTTTTTGATTGAAAATAAAATAGTAATAAATAAAAATAAATAGTAGTGGTTGAAAAAAATAGTTTTTAGAAAGAAAGGACTAGCTGTGGAAAAGTGAAGGAGAGATGCATACGAGAGATAGGAGTTAAAAAAGTAAGACGTATGGTATGTCCGTGATCTCTATCTTATTTTTAGAGTGGGATAGAAGTGAAAGAAGAGAAAAATTATTTTAAAAGGTTATATATTTATATTAATTTATGATTTTTTTTAAGTAAAAGTCAAAATAAAAGTCACTATGGATATCCTAATTGTTGGACGGTTGGATGTTGGTAGATAGGTGTCTTCTCCGAGAGAGTAGAGAACGAGTAGATAGGTGTCTCTACCTGTCCACGATGAATAGGTACGTACAACTGCGAATGAACGAAATATGTAGTGTTATACATTCATGCTTGAGTGATTTGTTTGGATAAACCCGATTCAAATCATGCCAGGTCTCTCATAGTGCTCTGTATAAATTATTCAGTGATCTCATTCGCAAATATCAGTCCATATGGATTATTGGCTACGACGGTTATGTTTAATTTGATTTTTTTTTTCTTATGGCTTTTGATTAAAATAGTTATATAATGGCTGTTAGCTTTTTAAACATCTAATTTAAAATAATGAAGAAAAAATTAAAAAAACTAAAAAATATATTATATCTTCACAGATAATATATAAAAAAATAAAAAACAGTTTTAAACCTAAAATCTGCTTGGAATCGAGCCAACGTCCTTTCGTATCTCATCAAAAGGTTAACAGGAAATCGCCTAAAAGAAAGTTTACAGGAAATGCTAATTATGCAGTGACACATCCTCGTACAAGCATGCAGGGCTTGCAAGCTATAGAAAAGTAGAACCAATCCAGAGGAATACCAGCGTAGCATTTGGTTTAGACACGGCACAGACTCGTTTGGTTTGAAGCCAAAGATCGTAAGTTTTGCTGGTAAAATTCGGCAGCGCCGCGTTAACCGAACTTTCGTCAAAATGAAAACGAATTTCGCAATTGTTGCAAAATTTCATCTTTTTTAAGAATCCTATATTGTTTTCTTGCTAATTTTTCGTCAATTCACAGGCAATTTCGTAAGCAACTTCGGTAACGTAAGAATTGCGGCACGCATCGAAAAAGGCAAATGCCGATTTACATCTCCGAACTTTTCGTGCTTCTTTCCCCTGCCTGGAGCTCTGTCGGCTGTCGCCGGCGACGGTGGTGGTGGCACTGGCTTGGAGCAAGAAGCCAAGAACTGCTCTCGCCACCCCTTCCCCCCCTCTCGTCCACCAAACTTTACAGCTCAATCAACTCCCTCTGTAATTCGATCTCGAACTCTCGATTGGTTCACACATCCTACTCGCAGATCCAACTTAAGAGTTGACATTACAACCTCTCTAGCCATTGCTAGAGGAGAGAGATCAAAAACGGCAGCAAATGCAACCGATGAAAAAAAAAGATTAGTCAAAAGAGCAGAGAAGTATTTTGCATCTAGACAAGAGCATCAAGCCATGAATCAAACTAAAGAAACAATAGAACATAGTAGCAATTCGGAATTAATCCACGAGCACCGTTTATTTCTCACACCGCGACTACCACCGGATCTCACAAATCTCACGGGCCAAATCAACTACTTACCGCTGTTAAACGCACGCCTTTCTTTTCTTTGCTTGCTTGCTTGCTAGTAGATCAGTTGGTGGCGGCGGCGGCGCCCTCCTCAGCGGCCTTCTTCTCCGCCTCCGGCGGCGGGTTGAGCTGGAAGGCAGAGACAGGGAAGGCGCGGCCGAGCCCTGCGGGGGTGCGGAACACGATCTTGCTGCCGGAGGGGCTGACGACGATCTCGGAGATGGTGACCCAGATGAGCAGCTCCTTGCTTTTGACCCCGGCCAGGCCGTGCATCCGCCCGGGCTCCACGAACGCCGTCACCTCGGCGGCGTACCACACCTGCTTGCCGATGCTGTCGAAGGTGTGGGTCACGCCGCCGGACTGGCTCTGCCGGAGCCACACGAACCCGGTGCCGCGGTTGTAGCCCACCTCCTCAAGGGAAGGGAGCGGGAGGAGCCCGTCGGGGAGGCCCAGCTCCACCAGGAACTCGCGGGCCTTGCGCTCGCAGAGCTCGTGGCCCGTGTGCACCTCCGCGCCCGACCGGTGGGCCTCGATCGACTGCGACGCCATCGCCGGTGGTAGTGGGTTCCCTGTTTCTTTCTTGCCGATTTGGTTGGTTTGGTTTGGTATGGTTTGGTTGGTTTCTTGCGGGGAATTTGGGGAAAGACGAGGAGACCAGAGCTGTTTTTATGTGCGTTTGGCCACTTGCACGGGAAAGCGAGAGAGATCCACGCTTCCTCTTCTCGCTGGTCACTGGGAATTGTTTTGGGCAATTAGTGGCGTGCCAAAGTGAAAAAACACAAACTTTGAAGAATGCCTGATTTTTATGTGGATTCTCCTTCAATGAATCCATCGTGTCGATTAACCATGTACACATTGATCACTGCGAATTACTCAACACTGGTTGTAGTGAACTAGTGAAGGGGGGAATCTACTGTAAATGGCATGCCCGCAAACAGGGGCAGATTTATAATAAAAATGACCGAGATTTACAATTTCATTGTACATATAATAACATAATAATATTTATAATTTTTAAGTAATATTACACTAATGACAATGTACACCGATCCCACTAATAATATTGGTTAATTGTATCAAAACGAAGGAAGCACGGGTGAAATATTGGGCAAAAGATGGCAAAATACATCATCCGACCTTTTAGTATTTACATTCTTTCAATTTCGTGAAGCCATGAACCACAACATTCTTGGTAACTTTCTTCATTTCTTTTTTCTCCACATAGCAAATTAGGCTATTATTCATGAAATCATCAGCGATGCGATTGCGCAAATACGTTTTCACAATTTTCATGGCTGAAAAGCACATCTTAGCTATAGCAGTGGTAATAGGCAATACTAGTACTAGCTTCAAAAGTCAATAAACCAAAGAATAATAAAGATGTTTCATTATCTCTATCATTTTTTGATAAAGCTAACCAATAGTCTGTATGTTAGAGAATCTATCATCTGCTCGTACATCGGCAATGTAGAGGCAAAGATGATGGTTAAGATCCCTTAATTTTCCATAGTCAAAATCATCGGGATAAAGTTACTCTAGACTCATCAAACTATGCAAATTGAAATAATGAAATGAGTCTCTTAGACTAAAAAAGACCGACAAAACAAGCAAGGTAGAGGCTGTCTCATTAAAGCGACTATCAAGCTCTTGAAGTAGCAAATCAAGAACATTGTTAAAACAATCCACTTCTTAATGATGCTTGTTGTTAATTCTAGTTCTTTGTTGTAAGCTTCTCCCATTTCTAACTTGGGGAGTATCATATTTCTCATAAAAGACATACACTTCACTTATGAGATATTCCCACTCATCTCTTCAAAGATGATCCAAATGCAATCTAGTTAATTTTCACATATTTAATGGCATTCACAATGTCATGATCCTTCCATTGTAGTGCTAATGACAAGGTGTTTGTGATTATTAAAATAGTCAACATGGGATGCAAATAAAAGACAATGAAATGACTAAAAGTATACTAGAAGACTCAATATTTGATCTCTATTTGTTCTGTCCTTGTTATCCTCTTCCACAAATTCTAGCAATTTAACAACTATTGGGAACAAGTCAACCAAACTTTTAAGAGTTTTACAACGAGAGCTCCAATGAGTATCTCCGGGTTTTTGAAGACATAGTTCTTGATTTAACCATATCCCAGTTTGAAGTAGCCCACAACCTAAGGTCTTATGCACATGTTCATGATTGATATCTCGAACCATGTCCGTTCACTTCGAAGATCCACCCACCACATTCAACAAAAGAGAAATCATACTAAAGAAATTACTAATATCTTTATAGTTTCTTACAATAGCCACAACAACTAATTGAAATTGGTGAACAAAACAATTGACATAATATATTGTACTACTTTCTCCTACGATAAATGAATGCAAGCTGTTGAACTCACCTCGCATATTGCTATCACCATTGTATAATTGGCATCTAACTTGCTACAAGCTTAGCTTATATTCTGCAAATAGATAATTAATAGAAGACTTAAGGTAAAAAGAAGTCTCTTTCATATGAACAAGACCAACAAATCTCTCTTTCACAATTCCACAAGTATCAACATATCGTAAGATTACCACCATTTGTTCTTTGCAAGAGACATCTTTGGACTCATTAACCAGCAAGCAAAATGTATCATATCCAATTACTTTGAGAATATAATGCAATATTTCCTTTGCAAACAATGAGCAATCTCCTTTTAAATGGGAGGAGACACCATAAGATTATTACCTGCAACATTTTTACCCACCACCTTGCCTATAGTTGGATTTTTCTCTACGTAGCACTCATGAATTTTGAAGAAGTTTCCTTTGTTATAGGACTCTTTTGACTCATCATGGCCTCAGAAAAGCAATACTTGCTTCAATAACAGTTTAACAACATCAATTGAGGTCCAGTCGAGTAAAATAAGCTATCTTAACAGCTTCACTTTATGTATGGATAGGAACATCAATGTGTTATTCTCTTTTGAACAAATTATCATAATTTTTCTATGCTTGCAGACGCTATTCACTCCACCTACATAACATTCTAGTCTGGCTTTTTTGTTCCAACTAGACCAACCATTTACAACAAATGCATCATACCTAGCATTAGTAGCACTATCTGGTGCTTTCCTTTTTAAAAACTTCTCCATAAATTTATCTCAATTAGATGTTGTCATGTTTAAAAAGTAGAAGAGTAAACACATATTTAGAAGATTACTTACTTACATTGTAGTCACATTGTCAAGTCAAATCCAAAGCTAGGTGAAATTTGAGCACATGGGTCACGCTCACTTGCACTTTTTCCTCCAATTTTGCGATTTGCAATGAAGTAGGCTGGTATTCTAAAAACCTAAATTGAAACCCTAGGTGTAACCTTACAATTCAACAAAAAATAAAACAACAATCATCACATTGAAACCATAAATCACAAATTTTGTCTCTTTGCCTAAGAGAAATTAGAAGAATTTGGAGAAAATTATCAATATCCTATGCCAATTGCCTTATTCGTAGCTCAATCTCCAAGTGTTCGGTAAGGGAGACAATCGACGAGCAACGAATAGGTGACTAGGAATCTAGGTTGGCGGCTGTTGGTTGGCGAGTGAGGTGGCTATGACCCGGCAAGGCGACAAGCCCATGGTGAGTAGGGAATTTTTACGAGGCTGATGTGGGAGGGTGCACTCACACATGCAGCACGCGAGCCATGACTGTGTTCGTGTCTCGATCGGCTAGACTCTATAGTGATGCGTTGTGGACTAGATTGGCTAGAGTGATGACAATGGTCATGTGCAGTTGCTGCGCTATTGTCTGGGCTATTTTGGTGGGCCTTATGGTGTGGGCTGCCTGCTTGTGCTACTGCATGTTAGGTTGCTTGGCTAACTTCGTTTGGTAGGATGGAAGGTCTGCACATGTTGGCTTCGTGGTTAGTTTGGTGGGTTGGAAGGTGCTGGGTACACAGATTTTTGGCTAGGGTGCACACATGAATCCAACATGTCTATAAGCATAATTATGCAAATTAAACACATAACCTATTTGACAACGAGTATGATATCACTAAATACTTTCTCATTCTATGGTTATAATTAAATTACAACATTCAAATTATCAAATGGGGGATTAAAGCAAATTGGACAATAACTAACATATACAAGGGTTTGTAATGAAATAGCAATGCATGATAATTTAAAATAAAATAAATAAATAATAGATTTAAAATCTGAGTTCAACATAATCAAAGGACATGACTTGCCCTGGTCTTACTCAGTTATGAATTATTTATCTTCTAGGTGTGCTTCCGCTCCTTCAAAAACCCGATCTAACGAGAGAGAAAACAAACGAGGTAAAAAATAAATTCAAATAAAATTCAAATGAACTCTAAGAACTTCAAAACTAGAACCAAAAGATAGAGCTTAGTTTTAGATGAATTTAGAAAAAAAGAATATGATCAATCAAAGTTAGGATGGAGGAGAACGGGCTCTTGAAAAATTAAATCTAAAGGAAAATAATAAAAAAAATCAAAAATTCTACTATGTTGTAGACCTAGTGCATGGAATGGCTAGTCTACAGCAAAGTCGGTGCATAGAATAGTGCATGGTGACTAGACTTGCTGATGTGATGGCTGACTGGACTATTCGAGTTAACGTAGCTCTAACACATGTGCACTAGGGTTGATGCAATGATGACATGGCAAGGTGACATGGCTGACATGTGGCAGCTAATGTGGCATATGAGGTGGCACCTGGGATGGCTTGGTTTTTGCTGACATGGCACACACGTGGATGAACACATGGCTGCACATGGCATCTAGGGCTTGCGTGGCTACTGAAATGGCGGCTGACCCGGCTAGAGTGATGACGATCGAACGGTCTAAAGACAATCGAACGATCTGAGGGAATAAGGATGTTCAAACGGTCCAAACGAAATGACTATCGGACAGGTGAGTAGTGAGGACGATTAGACCGTCCAAACGATGATGACGATCGGACGGTCCAACGACGATCAGACGGTCCAAATGGCAGAGGACATTCGAACGGTCCGAACGGTGACACACGCGTCGCTCAGTGGTTGGCTGCTGGATGTGAAGTGACAGTGGCTCTTCGTTCTAGCAAGTAGCGTGGTGCGCATGTGGAACAAGGCGGTGGCGGCTAGAACAGGCGGTGGCTGGCCAGCGGTAAGGAGCGAACGACGAGGTGGCGATGACTCACCGGTGAAGAAGGTGGCAATGGCGGCCTGCAAAAATGAAGACAGAGACGACGGCAGCGAGCAACAATGATGACGGTGATGAAGGAGCTCAATGAACGGCGGTGATGGCGGCTGCGGCTGCGGGGTTGCAAAAATGAGGACGGGCTCGATTTTTATACATAGACCCCGAGGAGTCCATGGCGAGCATGGGGACGACGACGGCTCAGGAATGGACACAAAGTCCCAGCGGGAGACAGCGGCAGTAATGAGTGTAATACCCGTAAGAAAAGGACAGCAAAGAATGAGGCAAATTAAAGAAAGGGAAATAAATTGCCGTCAGAACCCTAGAATTTAATTTCGGGCAGAGTATTCCATTCACGGAGATACCTGACCATCCGAGGGCCAGTCGGCACCTCTCACAACCTTAGGTTCATCATCCGGCGTAAACAAACATGTTTTGTATTTCAAACACTGTAGCAGAGTCAACAAGTGTCAAACAGCCAGCATAGCCTCAGTTAAAACCTCCCCCACATGGTAACAGCCGACAGACAGCACAACACCATCTAGAAGGCACAGCACAACCAGGTTAACAGGTCGAGCCAGCAAGGCAAGGAAGAAGCAAAACCCAACTTGGTCACCACCACGACCAACAAAAGAACCACAGCCAACACCATCCTTCCCTTCTCACCCAAGACATAACCCTCGGGCCATCCAAGAGCAACAGCTCGGCAAAAAGACAGGGAGGAGGAGAAGGTATCAGCGACTAGGTGAGTAAGCCCCAGCAGGAGGGGCAGTGCGACCCGAAGGTCACTGGAGGTGACGACCAATCCATCCAGTCGACTACAACCCTTTCAAGCTGGGAAAGTGACAGCCCACCTCACCCTCTTTTCATTCCCCCAACACCGGTAAGCACACGCACCCGACAGCTACCCGTGCTCCCCCGACGCACGGGAAGACTGCGAGCCCCGCCGTAGCAAACCCTGTTGCACACCACCCACACTATGTTTCTGATTACTGAGAAAGCAAAACATCAAATCCACAGATCCAAAGCAACAAAAAAACGAATAAAGAAGTGTAAGGGGGGAGGAGCATGTCAGGCTGGAAAGGCGACGGCGCGAGCCACCATGGAGGCAGATAGCCGGAGTTAGGGCCGACCAGGGATGGGGCTAGATCCGGGCCTTAGGCCGCAGATCCGGTGGCCAGAGTGGCGCGCTGGTGGCGGGAGCATCGAGCCCAATGCGACGGCGAGGGGAGGGCCGCGGGGTCGAGGACGGTGGCGGCGCCAAGCCAGGCAGTTTCGCGCTACGGGATCAGCAGCGCTAGCCATGGGAGGTGCACGGTGTAGAGATGGGGGACGCCGAGACCGGAGGCGGCCAGCCCAGGGAGCCAAGCCGTCAGTCGGCGCAAGGAACCAAGCCCAAGGCGGCGCGTGAGAGGGAGAGACGGATGAGAAGGGAGTGGAAGCGCAAAAAATGGGAGGAGAAAGAAAGAAAAGAAAGAGGCCAACCGGAAGAAAGAGGCCAGAGGCCGACGGGCTAGAAAGAGAAGAAAAGAAAAAAGAAAAGAGAAGGAAAAGAAGAAGAGGGAAAAGAAAAGAAAAGAGGAGAAAATAGTTATGGCACGATCCCCAAACTATCGTTCGAGTACTAGGACATCTGGAAAGTGTCTAGTGAGAGATTTTCGGTATCAGGTTTGCAAGTAGAAACGTGTCGGTTGTATACGCATAGAGCCGATACCCTTTACATGCTTATGTGAATTGCCATACTGTGTTAAAGACGAATGACGCTTACAGGTGAAGGCCCTGGTTTGGCACCCTTCACACACCATCCACAGGATTGACCAAGTGGAGGTCCTAGTCCTACACCCTTCGCGCGTCGTTCGTAAGAATAAAAAGGCAAGTACGTGGTAGAACAGTGGATTATGGTGAATGTTTGATACTTGCTTTTGGGTGATCCATGCTTTATATCATTTTGTGAAATGATATTTCTGCTCATTGTTGATTATATTGCCACGAGAGGTGGATGTGGTTGCTAATTACATTGAGATAGCATTGCATTGTATTGCACACTGGTGCTAAAGGTCTACAGTGCGTAGACATCCCGCGGTGGTGGGATAAAGACCTACCACGGTAGGCACTCTACGGGAGTGGAGTTAGGGGAGAATTGATTGTGATTGCTGACGGGCTATTGCATCATTTTTGCAATCATCATAACATAAGTTGCATGAGCTAAGCTGGAGGTGAGGTCATGTAACTATTCCGGTGAGGTCGGTGAGAAAGATACATGACTAATCCGGAGTGCTCACAGTAAGATCTACTTCAGTAGGCGCTCCAGGGAGTGAAGTTTGTGGCCCGCATGAAAGAGAGCGGGCACGAGTGGGCCATCGACGGGTGGACACTCAGCTTTACCGGTATGAGCTCGAGACTGCATTTGGACATAGCATTGCATTGCATTGTGTTGCACTGCATGAAAGAAACTGGTGATTGCAGACAGTTGCGGAGTTTACATTGCAGTTGTGCAAGCTAAGTGGTTGACTGATATATACAAGGATTGTGTCTTGTCTAGACAATTGAATTTGTTTTGCTGTCACCATTATTTTATTATGTGCTTGTAGTGTCTTCGGACTCACCTTTACTTTTTTGTTTTTTTAGGCAAGTGGTGAAGGCGACATACACGGGTGGGAGTAGCACAGTTTCTCACGTACAGCAGTAACTCACATATCACTTACAGATGTCATATTAGCTTGGTTAGCACAAGTACATTTTGGTATTCAGCAATTTCATACCTCTGCTGCGCTTAATGTTAAGTGATTGGTATTTGCCGCTGGGCGCTACTGAATAAGAAGAGTTGCTACGCAAGTCTAGCGGCAAAAGCTAAAAATAGTAGCGTCACAGAACAGGTGGTAGCACTTTGGGCTCAGGCAAGGGGCCAGGGTGTTACAATGAGAGTCTGTGAGGATGGCGAAGCATGCAACGATAGGTGGACGGCCGGGATGCAAGGGTGTGGGCGAGAAGATGCGGGAGAGAAGATGTGGCCGATGGCCGACACATGGCGACCATCAGTGGGAAGGCATAGGGCAGACCAGGGCTGGGCCAGCGAGGAAATGGGCCAGAGGTAGTGGGCTTTGGCCCAAAGGCCTTTTAGATTTTTAGAGGATTTTCTCAATTCAGTAATTCACATAAAATCAAAAGAGCTCTAGAAAATAGTAAATAAATCCAGAAAAAACCCAGAAAATTCCCTAAGACACAAAGAACCCAAATAAAATATTTTTAGCAAATGTTAATATTTATTTTAGTCATATGAAATTCTTTTAATTATTAAAAATTAAATTTGAGCTCTCATTAAATCCAGAAAAATTCAAATGGTGAATTTTCTCTTTTAAAAGCTTCAAAAAGGCTCTGAAAATCAGAATGTTACAATAACCAAACTAAATGAAAGCTTGGAGAGATGCTTCAATGGAAAGCCACCCTTGACAAGCATTGAGTGAGCAATAGTTCTCATTCAATAAAGAACGACTTAGGTTTGTACCCAAAAAAGGTAAGAAGTTGGTTTACAAGCCCACAAAATTTATAAAGCAAAATGGCAAATATTGCCATAAGTGCCGAGACGTGGGTCATATACAACAAACATGTCCCATTGATAAGACTTCATCCGTGGGTTTATATGATTTATGTTATATGCTTAGGAAAACTAAGGATGGTAAGGTTATTGCAAGATTTGTTGACACTTCAATTTTAAACACTAAAAAAATGCTATTTGGGTATCTAAAACCTTGGTCACTAACCTCTAAGGACCCAAACAAATTTAGATACTTAAAAGAATTTAATTCTTTTTTGTAGGTAAACTACAAGATAGGTGGAAAGTATTGGGTGCTTGATAACGGGTGCACTCAACACATGAGAGGCATTCTGATTTTTCTTTAAAAATTTAATTTAGCCAAAAATAAAAAATTCTTGATGATGTCATAATTGCCCTTTTCCTTTAGAAAAATAATTTCAAAAAATTCAAATGTCTCTTTTTCTTATATTTAAAACTTCCAAGGGGCCATGCATTAGCTTACATGCATGCTGAGGATGGTTCAAAAGCAAGGAATTGATGACAAGCTCACTAGACTATGAGAACAGCGGTGGCAGCCGGAGCTGAGGACAATGGCTCCATTCCGAGGATTTACTATTAGATTGACAACGTTAAGCGAGGGCTTTGCATAAGTGGAAGGTAGAACACAAGGTGACACAAGAGATGGGTGAAGGAGCTCACCAGAGTGACTGCAGGCATGAACGCATGCTCACCGGCGTTAATGACATGTTCCCAGCGAACCAAGGAGCAAGGAGCTCTGGTTTTCATGGGAATGGAACAAGTGGCGAGATAGGTGAACGATGACATGGCTGGATAGCTTAAGTACCAACAATAAGGACATGAGAAGGCGGTGAGAAAACAAGAGAATGACAGGATTTTACGAGCGCTCTCTTGCTCTCCACCTATTTAGACAACGGGAGGCGAAAAAATGTTGTAAAGGGGCGCTGCGGTGATGGAACTGGGCGAGGCGGAGATGATGACTCACTAGGTGTCCAAAACCGTGGGCACATGCAGTTGGAAACAGTGGACGAACAACGACCAGTGGCGGCTGCAAGCGGCAAACAGAAACATGCGTGGGCGGTCAAGCCACGGGCAAAGACGTGGAAGGTGGGGCCTATGGTGTGGGCCCTGACCCCACCGATCAGCAGAAGAGAGAGAGGTCTAGGTGGCATTGAGCTCTCTCCTCGAGCATGCGGCCACAATGGTGAGTTGGAGCAGCGTCGCATGGGTAAAGATGATTGTCGGGGCGGGCTACGATTCAACGAGAGCGGGATAAGAGAGGAGAGAAGGTGGGTCAGGCGAAGACGCCTTCGCACAGGAGTGATGGAAAAGGGAAGGCGGCTAGGCTAAGGGTGGTGTGCAGGCCAGTTTTAGGCCGACTCAGATAATCGGATTTTAATTATTTTTATTTAATTTAACTATAGAAAATAAGTTTCAAATTTTGAAATTAGCAAACCAACTCTAAAAATTATAAAAATTTGGGAAGGCTCCTTAGATTATTTAGAACTCAAATAATTTATTAGCAATTCTTGGTCATGTTTTAATTAATTACATAAATTCTTTTTTAGGAGCTCAAAATTAAGAAAAATCTTTTCTTGAATGCAAATTTTTTTGAAAATATATGGAAAAGCATAAATGATTATTTTGAATTTAACCAAGTTGCTTTAGGAATTTTGGGACATTACAAGCAATATATAAAAACCACTTAAACAAACAAGTAATGTGTACACAAAACGATATACAAGTGCCAAAATTATGGGTAGTATAGATATTTTGCATGGAATCATCTCATTCTTGGAGCTGGAGTCAACCTCCTAGCTAAACACAACCTTGTGACATATCCAGATTCTCGAAGGAGTAGATCCGATGAGAATCTAGGAGCTGAAGTTGAAAATCAGGAGTTGGAGCCATACCAAACACCCCCTTACTATTAATATATTATCAAATGTGGTTAGCAACATGGTTCTTCCCTGTAGACGAAATTAATTCCACCATTCCAAGAGCATGTCCTTGTTTTCTAGTTTTTCTTTCTCAAACTGTCACACCTCTGCAGACATAAGAGTATTTTGAGAGTTCGTGTGATGTCTGCGATTGCATCGCAGGCTTGCAGGTCCAGGTTGTATCCCTGAACCAAGTTATGTCTGAAGGTGCATAGATATGCTAAGGCATTTCTTTAACATGGCAAATGCCATCATTGAATTTTCGAAAATTTATCTCAAGTTTGACATGTTCACTTCCAAAATGGAGGAACTGGAGATCTTATTGTAATTACTGAAGGCAAGTTTTAAACCTGACAAGGCATATGCCACTTGCTTTTTCCAAGGTTTCAGATGTTCTCTTTCTGCCCAGAATTCTGTGCAGTATGGGTATACATATTCACTCTGCGCCGGTGTGAGAGTCTGGATGTTTTTGTTTCTCTGAGCAGGACACTGAATTGCTTTGAATCCGACAGCTGGTGACATGAAGTCTTTCCTCAGATTCCAGTTCCCTGAGGCTGCTGATAGGCAAGAAAAGCGTAGATTTATAAGGTTGCTTGGTTCCAGGTTAGCAACTAATTACCTCAGTCCAACTCCAACCTGGCATTGTCTTCTTGGATGGCTTGGAGCTGTTAAGGAGATAGAATTATATTAGGATATAGAGTTTGTAATTTATTTCATATATGCCCAGGGTCGGTCCTGGGATTTTAGGGGTCCGAGGCGAAACCAGAAATAGGAGCCCTAGTATAAATATATAAATATAAATCTACATACATATATATATATATATATATATATCTAATTTTACCAATAAACACTTAAAATGCGTTATGTATTAAAGAAAAATTCATATCAAAGAGTTTATAGATATTACCTTAAAAAAAATTTCTAACATTTGGCAGCAGCCGCCGCTCTTCTCTCTGAGCCTTGTGCAAATTGTAGAAGTTGTTATAATGCCACTGCTTCTGATGCCGCCGCCCCGAGTTTCTAATATCGCCGCGCTTGTCTTGCACCTTGTGTACTGTGCCGCCGTCGTCTTAGATTTCGATCTGCACTGTCATGTTTCCATCTATTCCTCTTCAGCTTGATTCTACAGTATTTTTTAAGAGTTGCACGCTACGACGACATCATCAAGACTCAGACTTCGAATTTTGTTTACTATTTTAGTAACAACTCTTTTTAAATGTAATGATATTGCATACGTCTTGTATTTGAGGGGGTGTTAAGGAGATAGAGTTGTATTAGGATATAGAGTTTGTATTCTATTTTATATATGTCTTATCTCTATATGGTATATCCCCTTGTACTCTTATATATATATGATCATTTAGGCCTCATATCAACCCACACAATATTTATAACAGGAGCCATGAAAAAAGAAGTGTGTGAATGTGCACCACCAGTAAAATTTATTCTATTTTTCAAGGAGCAATCCAACTGGCAATGCATTGGGTAATTCTAGCTAGTCGAATTCATGGTTTAATCAGCGGAGCATCGGGAGTATTTGTCGCTGTTATACGGGTTTACGACGAATATAGCGGTGTATTCGTTCGTGAAACTTCTAATTGTCATATTGTCCTGACGCAAGTGATCTAGCCGAAACTTACATGAAATCCTTAGGTCATGAACTCATAGAACTTGAGTCGATGGCCCTTGTGAGGTGTCAGCTTAGCTGGCTTTGTACCGGTAGCAGCCTGCAAAAGTAATATATACCGGTAGCAGCCGGCAAGAGTAATATAAGTACACCCTCAAGTTCATAACCACATGGACATCCAAGGACTTGGGCAATTGTGCCTGTTGGCTGGAATTTGGAAATCAAGTTTCCTGCTTGCATGAACAAGAAGTTGGTGCTACGTCCATTTTGGCATTGTCTTTCACTTTTCCGGACATCGACGCTATCTTCGATATAAAAAAAAGTATAATATGAAATAAAATTTGGATATACACATTTTGGAACGCATCTATTTAGGAACAGAGGTAACAGGAGTATTATACTACCGTGTCGCAGTAGCATTCAAGTAAATATTCGGCATTGCATCAAGATAATATTAGGCACTCTGCTGATCAAATGTTGGGCTGACTAAACAGACAAATAGAAGTGCCTGTGAAACGCCAACTCTCGCTGGGGAAAAGGTGGAAGACTAGGGTCCGTTCGAGTATGAGAGCTGAAACTTCTATCAAACTCTTGTGTTTGTGTTCCAAACATGCCCGTTAGTGCTAAGTTTGGTCTTGAGAATTCCTAGCAGCAATTGCCTGTTTGATCTCAATCTCGTCGTGCAATCATAATCACGAACAGTCATATCAATTACTAGTTCTGTCGGCAATATTTTTTTCCCGACAAATAGTGATTCTTTTTCACTTCAGGAATTTTCTAGGGGATTAATCCTTTGCAACTTGGAGAAAGGGGGATGAGGAAAGAGAGGAGAAATTTTTATTAGATATGTTTTCAAAATACTTGAAAGGGGTGAATATGGCACGAACAATTTTTAGGTAAAAAACTCAATTTTTTCCCACTCACCCTTCTACTTGAGGGATGAGTAATGTGTGGTGGACAAAGTTTATATATAAAAGTACATAAAATACATATACACGTATTGTAGTCGCACTCTATTTAAAGACATTATTTCAAAATACTGCTATGTTTTGGAGGAAAAAATACTAGTATTTCCGAGAAATAGACCAAGGGGCTGTGCCACACCTCAAGAGGTTGTCCAAATAAAGTTGTTGTGGTGACGTTAGTCTCTAGGCCCACAGCTGAATAGCTGATGATACGAATGACATGCTATTCGGTTTGTTAGGCCGTTAGGTAATGTGATGGTATACACCTTTGAGGCTACCGCTATAGATATATAAGCGTGTTAACATTTCAACTTAGCAAATGTTAAAGAAAAAACACTTTTACGTGCTTTGTAGGAAACCCGTGGCGCTATCATTGGCAATGAAAAATCAGATACCAGAGGAAATTTTGATCGGAAAGAAAATGAAACCCACTTCAACACATCCTTTAATGAATACGTGCCTTAATAATGATTTATATAATTTTTAAAATATAATAAATAGTAGATAGATATTATTTATCTCGTTATATGTTGAGATTAATATTACTCTTATTATTGAGAAAAATATAAAAAAGCAAAGACTCGTGCACCATATCTTACGTGCTAGTCCGACTAACAAATCCATTCTTATAGCTCTAGAGCACTCTCTCCGTCTTAGTTCATGACGTATTTTTTGGGTATATAGATCAAAGAGATAGTAAAACTTTCTAGATTACCTCTAATTATTCTCTCTAAACAATATATTCAATACATGTATATAAAAAATAGCAAATAAGTATATTTATTAAGGATATAAAGAAAACATCATACTAATTTTATATTGAAGCATGAAATATGTTCTATATTTATAAATAAAACTATTCAAAACACACGCGCTATAAACCTAAATGGATGGAGTATTACCTAGGTATTCTACAACCTACGCATCCAACTCATTTCAACACACCCATTCGTTTCAGCTTTTTTTCAGCTTCTTCTTTTAGCTTCAGCTTTTTTTCACTATTCAGTAATTCGTCTTTTTCTAAATTTTTTAGGCTTTTTTGTATTTTTCTTTTTTTCCGTGTTTCTTTGTATTGCCCGTGATAGGCTAACATATTTTTTATATTTTTTTAAATTTAATTATGCCAAAAAGCCAAATCAGCTACATCAAAAAAAACTAGTTACAGTAAAATTTAAGTTAAAAATTAAAAATCATCGCTAAAACGAACGCCTCTTAACACAATCTTCTCATTATTTAATACACCTCCCTTCTCGTTTTTAGATTCAATGGTGGGGCCTGAATCTTAGCCGCTAGCTCTCTGCCCCTGTCTCGAAGAACCAGGCCGGTCAAAACCCTTTCTTTGTCCCATCGAAACCCTCAAATACAACGTAAGAGGAAAGACTATTTATTAAGAGAGGCACACCGCATAATCCCCCTTCAAATGCAAGTCTCCCTCTCCCCCAGGTCGCTGCACCCAGGGAAAAGCGAAAGCAATCGCAGCCAAACCCCACACCACCTTGACGCCATTCTTCTCCTCTTCGCATCCTCCTCGCGCGCATGCACGCACGTACGCCTCCACGTCACGCGCCTTCTTCCTCTCCCCGTCTCTGATGGCTTCCTCCTCCGTCGCGCGGCTTCCTCGCCTCCTCCTCCTGTTCGTCGTCCTTCTCCTGCTCTCCTCCCTCTCTGCCCTCGCAGCCTCGGAGCCCCACGCCGAGCAGGCGGCCGCCGGCCTCGCGCGGCAGGACTTCCACGTCGCGGCTGCGGCGTCGCTAAAAACGGGCCAGCCTGGCGCTGGCATGGCCAAGAACGGCGCGGGGAGGCGGCCGATCGGGGGGAGGAGGAGGAGGGCCGGCCGCAGTATCGGCGGAGGCACCGGCGCGTGGGCGTTCTCGGCGATGCTGCCCCGTCGGTTCGTGCCGCCGTCGGGCCCCTCGGCGTGCCACAACGACATGCCAGCCACCGCCGCCGACGCCCAGTTCTCCACCTGCGGCGGCGCTGGGAGCCCGTGACGACAACGGCGGCGGCGGCCGTGTTCTTGCCTGCCTGCCTGCCTCGAGCAAGAAGATTCCAATTCCAAGAACGGCTCTTGGACGCGTACGAAGCCACGGGATTCTCCTCTCTCTTGCTAGTTCTTGAGGGGTTCTTGCAGTTCTTGCAAGTGTAAATGCGGTGAGGCATAATCTCTTCTTCTTTAGTTGTTCGTGAAGGATTCGGGGATCTGAATCAGAAGAATGCACCAGAGCGATGCGAGCTTGAGTTCTTGAGTTAGTTTACGTTTCGATCCATCTCCTCTCCCTGTCCCTGTTCTTGAATGTGTAAAGGCGAAACCTCTTTGTGCAAATGTTCTTGGTTTGTTGGACATTTGGGCTCTGGACCAGTGTAAACTCTGCTCTTAACTTCAGCTCTTATCGTCTCTGCTTCCTCTGTTCTCGTTCGTGCAACTCGGAAAAAATGGAGTATTTTTTCAAGGGATTTGTTAACTCTGAACAGAGGATAGAAGTCAGATTTGTTGTTACATTCGTGGTTTCAACTCCCCCTGTCCATAAGAGCTTGGTATATGCGAAATGCACAGAAGGAAAAGATTGTGAAATTAGAGCTTAATCTCACCGTTCCTAGTTTCCTACTAGTAGTTCACTTGTTCTTGAAACAACACTGGCTGGTCCTGCATGCTTATGAGTTATGACATCATTAAACTAAGCTTAAATTGCATGTAAAGCTCGACATCTTGGAGTTTCTTGGAGACAGGAGTAACTACTAGCTAGCTTGGCGACTGATGCTTCGGGAGCAGGGAATTACGGGGGTTAAAGAGTGCGGATCAAGGGAGGGGGAATGAAAAATAATCAATAGGTGTGTCTAGTTATCACTTAGATGTTTTCTTCTAAACAATCATTTAAATTCATGACCGTTAGATTAAAAATCCAACAGCTCTCATCATTTTCCTTTTTTGTGTAGGGAGAATTACAATCTTCGCATACATCCGAATATCAGAAATTTTGATGATTATTTAGAAGAAAACATTTGGATGATGTTTATCAAAGCCCTTAATCAATTGCCATGTGGGGTTTGCATAATGCGGTGCGGATTCGAGCGGTGTGATTGGTGAGTTCCCATGAACCAGATCGAAGAGTAATCTAAGCCTCGTTTTCGTAGCGTCTACTCCATGCAGCGGCAACGCCTTTTAACAACAACGTCGCGCGCGCCGCTCGATCTCTAGGTGCTACCGTCCATGTGAATGATCAGCTTAAGAATTATTTTCGAAGTTTGATTAGTTGAGAAACCAAAAGTGGAAGAAGGTAATTGCAAAATAAGGAACGAGAACTAACAGGAAGGTTGCATGAATGTTGCGTTTTCTTGGCACAGGATGAAGACGATGAGGCCCCACTTTTTAACGCGGGAATTTTTCCCGGCTCTGCAGTAATGCTTTCGTTCTTGTCTAAACTATGAGCTTTTTTACCATCCTCGGATGTACCAGGAGGTCCACTAAAAAGAAGATACAATCCTTCGAAGATACCACAGCCATCCAAAGCACTCCAATCTAACGGCTAAACCCGCGTAGTAGTCGGTGGTACTGCTCTCATCCGTCACCACTGAGTGGGCTGAGGTACCAATGTCTGAACGGTAAAATGGTAATTTCGACACCTAACTTGACCCTAGACTAACATCATCTAGTCCACAACACAGCTAACCTCATCTAGTCCAGAACACAGCCATTCAGATAGTCCCCTTTCATGAATCCCCACACCAAACCCTAGATCTTCAATAAGCTACGGCACAACCTTGCGCCCAAGGGCTTTCCTTCCATCATTGACGCGTGGCCACTGCCACGAACTCCATCAACCACCCCTGGCCTCCTCCCCAAGCCGCCTCATCGGCTTGCCCCTCTCCTCTTCACCGCCTCTCCCCAGCAGCTACACCGGGCCTGCCGTCCCCTTCCCCTTCACAGGGACCACCATGCGACTTTGCTAGCAGCAACGTCTTCATCAAACGGTGGGGTGGGAGTGAGCTTGTGGTGTGCGTAGGTTTTCCACTGGACACATGTAGAGCTGTTGAATCAAGTGGCTAAATTTAGAATATTTATGATGATAAATAATTGATAACATTGCTTAGCGTTGTCATGTGAGGCGTGTGGCGTGTGTGAACTAATGTCGGTCAAATTGGAAAGAACTTGTGCCGGAAAAAATATTAGTTTGATTTTTGCATATATAGGATAACTCGGAGGCGATCATGGTCTACGGTGAGGATCGGGAGATAGCTTGATGTGAAGTTATTTATCTAGAGGGTCAAGAATGCCGGCTCGTGTTAGGGCACATATAGATCAAAAGTGGATGATATGTGTTGGAGTTATGACAGTGTGGTCTGGAGACTACGATATGTACTAGAAGTGAAGACGGAAGTGAAAATACCTATGTTACGAGATGGTTTTAGGTTCTTTTAAAAAGTAATGGGTTAAAAGCTTAATCGAGTTGGTAAATGGACCGACTGATATTTTGTATTAGGGCTTAGAGTTAGTTTAGGTATCGATGATGATGAGGGACTCGGATACAGAGTGGCGGCTGCTATACTCACACACGTAGGCACGGTGGCCGCATGCAAGATTTTTAGGGCGTTTGGTCGAGACATTGAATAGAGAAAAAGGGTTTTTGTATACGTTGATGCCTGGCCGAGCGTTTGTTGAAAATTGCTGATTGACTGGTAGTGTGATGGATTTTTGTCTTGTCTGGTGAGTGCATGCATCAGCTTTTTTTTTAATCTTGTGACAACATGCATGTTTTGTGCTTCAGCCAAGACCCAAGAGTAGATTGGCCGAGACGTGAGAGTTTGACTTTGATATTTTTGTGATCTGATTTTTTCTGTGCATGATGCAACTTGATATGACCTTTTGCATAGTTTTTGAGTAGATGAATACAGAATTGTTAGTTGCATGCATTGGTTTTGAGACCTTGCTGGCCAAGAGTTTTAAGGGTTGGAAGCAGACGTGACTCCCGATTAGAGGAGAGGTAATTAGGCCATGGTTTATAAGGTATTACGTGAGGTGTTAATTAGCTCGCGAGAACTTGTCTGTTCTTTTTCGTTTCTCTTGTGCATGTGTTGTTATTTTTTAGTTGGTTTCGTGGCGATTTATCTTGCATCGGTTCTGCTTGGGTTTAATCTACAGTATCACGCGTTAGTTGCTACAGTACCTGAGAGAGTTTTTCTTTCTTTCTTTTTGCTTTTGTGTGCTTGCTATGATTAGTAGATTATGAAAAAATCCGTTGTGAACTACAATCATTCATCATTTCTCTCTAATTGTCATCAATGATCCTACAGGAGTGGAGTGGGGGCACGGACCGCGGTCCGCGTGGGCAGCACAAGTTTGAGTTGTGCAATACCAATCCTACCCCTATTTAAATTGACGAATAGGTTTTAGTGTAAAGACACTAGTTTTAGGTCCTGCTTAGCTTCGCCCATTGCCAGCGTTCAGCGACGGGCGACGGCTTTTTTTCTGTTTCTTTTTTTTTGTCTTTTTCTGTTTTTTTTGTATTTTATTTTTTTCATATTTTTTGTATTGTTCGTGATAGGTTAACATGTCGCTTCTATTTTTATTTTTTTAATATTTAATTATGTCAAATAAGCCAACTCGGTTACAGTAAAAAAATCAACCAGCTACAATAAAAAAATTATAAACCATCGTTATTCCGAACACTACTTTAGATAAAGAGGTACTGGTATATTCTAATGATAGTAAAAAACTGCTAAACTATTCTTTGAGAAAAGTTACTGACAAATATAATTGCACATGTAGTACCTCTCGAGGAGTGAGTTGAGATAAACTCTGTAACTTCTATAGATGTAGGTCGGTGATAGCACATAGAAAGGTATTTTCAAAAGATAGAATGTATCTTCTCGGCAACTGTATAGACTATAGACCGAAAGGCCAGATCACCCTGATTTCCTTGCACTGAGTAGAAGTGTAGTGACAAAGAAGCTCTTTTTTCTACGGTGTGTGCACGAATGCGGCAATTGCGCAAAGAAAATCTTTCAGTCTTTCGACACGAAAACTACTGCAGCGTCAAACTGTCAGCACATCTCTTCTTACCTCATGCCAGATGCCACACCATCCAGCAGGAACCAATGGTTGATGCTTGTTAAAGATGCAATACGTTGTTTGAGAGTATGAAATAAAAGAGTAACAAAGTTTCTGTCGATCGATCCTCCAAAATCTCGTATGTTTTTCTATAAATTCCGGCAAGAATTATGGGGTTTTGTTTGATTAACACACTTCACTATAATAATTTTAGGCAAGCTTGACTAAGGTAGCGTTCAATTTGACGTTGGTTTATGATTTTTTTTTTGTTATAGTTGGTTTATTTTTTTTATTATACCTGAGTTGGCTTATTTAGGGTAATTAAATTTTTAAAAAATATAAAAATAGAAAAAAATATGTTAGCCTATCACGGATAATTCAAAAGAATACAAGAAAAAAAGAAAAGACAAAAAACCTAAAAATCTAAAAAATAAGAAAAAAATAAAATTACTGAATAGTGAAAAAAAGTAGAAATCAGAAATAGAAGTTAACTTTAAATTAAAATAAGTACAGCCTAAGTATGACCACGATTGTGATTTAATGCACTTTCTTAGCTTCCAACTCCAGCCGTCTGCCATAGAAGTTGTATAGTTGTGGCGAAGTGTGGTAGGCAACCAAACATGCCCTTACGGATGGCTAACAAACGAGCGTGCATTGCGGACGCAAGCAACGCACACTACCATGAGTTCGCAGCAAAAAGACGCTCCGCACCAGACACCTCCACACACCTCTCTCCCTTCTCATTGCCGATCCAAATCGCGCCTTTCCCCACACGACTCCGCCAGCCTCCTTGCGAGCCACCGTGCCGCTGGTCCTAGCTTCCACCTCCGGTGCGCTGCCGCCCCCTCCGCGGTGCTAGCTTCCTCCCCGTAATGTAGCACCTCATCATCTTTGCCCGAAGAAACCTGACCGGTGTGTCGCGCCTCTACCGCCGGCGGCGAGGGGTGGTGCCCACCATGACCCCCAGGTAAAATTTCCTCCTCTGACATCCAAAGTCTCATTTTTGGAGTAGAAAAGCTCGATTTTTAGGGTTGATGGCTTTTGAATTTGGGAGTTGAAAGTTCCAATTTATGGTGAGAAGTTGAACCCACGAGTTGAAAGCTGTTCGAGTTGAAAGTTCTTCGAATCGAAATCTGTCCGAATTGAAAGTTGTTTGAGTTAAAAGTTCAAAGTGGCAAAGGGGGCACAGGACATGACACACGGCGGATGCATGATTAGCTGCGTCAGTAGCGTGGGAGAGAGGGGATTGTTCCGACGGAGATGCACGTCCCGACAGGAACCGAGCGCATCTTGCACGTAGATTAGCATATTCACATACCCTTGTATTCTTGCGCAAAAGTGATGCGTAATCTATTGATCCGATTCGCCACTATACATGCGAGCTTCCTCCCTACCATTGCTCAAAAACCTAATTCGATCACCAACATCACGGTGTAACCTAGATGGTCGCAATATCCTAGCTTATGCCACTTGGTCTGAAAAAAAGATGCCACTTAATAAAAGGGGCTATAGCCACTAGTTAGCATCGAATTTTCACGAGCATATTTTTGAACGTATTAACACCCATGATCTTGTTAAAACTGGTCATCTATCTATCTGTATCTGTATTAATTAAGGTTTCTCTATGAGCCCTTACGTTAATCATAGAGTAAAAAAAGCAAGAAATTACTACATTAATCGGAGAAAAGAACAAAATAGCTAATTATTCGCACATTAATAAAAAAGAAAATTTCATATATCTATATAAAGCTATGTACATAATCTATATAGAGATGCATACGACCTGTGATGCAATAGGAAACTCAATGCAATCCAAAGGAAACTCCTGTTCCAACTGGAAACTATTGTACCCTCTTACGAATCCAATCTCATAAGGAAATTAATTTTCACCGTTGCAATCAGAGGGAGAGCAGTGGAAGCGAAAAGACCTAAACCGCGTACAAACGGAAACTGACAAACAGTACAACTGTGGTGAAACTGTGCCTCCAAAACTGAAAAGAAAATACAACAGTTGGGAGGGGAAGCATGCTGGAATCCAATTGGAAGAGTCGTTAGTCATCATAATCTAAACTGATAAGGTAAAGTCGTATGCAAAGTACCATATCTCTAATTCTAATGTTATACAACAAAGGAAACAAATCAATTTTGCATGCAAAGAGGACCATCAGCACAACATTACCGAGTGAAAAACCGAATCCATCACCTACTTTTTTCCGTCGTGCTAGTCCATGGCCGCGTAGCCTCGCGGCTTCTTCCTCCTCTCCCCTGCTTCGTCTCCAACATCTAGGTAGGTTCCATCTACAACATCCTGATCTCCAAAAGAGATGCTTTCTTTAATTTGCTTCTTCAATCTTGTATCGATTTTTATTGCCACGCCCTGCGTATTTCAGTTATCATGTAATTCATTGATTTTGGTTGATTCGGGTATTATTTTGCAATCATAAATTGTGAGATGGGGGATTTTGGGGTTTTGAGATTGGGGGATTCCCCTGCTAGCACTAAAAAACATCATATTTTGACATAAAAAATATTAGAAGTTTGTTGTAACAATTTTCACTCTGATGCAGATGTCCGATCAACGTTGTTCGTTGGAGCGACGAGGTCATCGTTCACAATCAAAGGGGCTTGTTGATACTGAAATTGATGGCGGGACTGCAGGGCCATCTCAAGAAGGTATTGCTTTGAACTTTAGTTACGTTGGTACAGTCAAATATGCAATTCTATATATTTCTAGTAGGTGTCATTGCTTTATAAATTATAAGCTAGTTGCTTTGTGCAATACATACATCACATGAAACTAAGGCCGTCCAACTATGGTTGAATCTATTGAATTTAGGGACCATAAAAGAGTATGCCTCGAGCCAAATGGAGTCACCAAATGAAATTGTTCCTTATTGGGCTCCTAAAAGATCATGATGTGTCAGGATTTTGGACACAAAATACTTGGAGTAAGGAGGCAAGGATGTAACAACCCCTTTTTTGGTAATAGAGCCATTGTACAACCCGCAACAGCTCAGGAATTCAGTTATGGACAGAAAAAATGGCATGCCTGCTCACAAATATTTTAAAAGGGTTAACTTGATTAAAAATATGACCTAGCGGTCAACTTTAGAAATTTAACAGGTGTCCAAGCCCAAAACTTAACTTACATTCAGAACAACTGAAGAAAATCTCCATATGAACGTTTAAGTGCGGTCGTAACCCTAACACGAAAACTTGAAATATCGTTTCCTCTTCAGGTATCTGTTTTGACGGAAATAAGATTGAGTACTCTAGTTACTCTGCAAGTTATATGGGGAAATACTATTTAACTAATTGCCACTATTTCAAGAGATAGGATGTGTTGGGTTTATTATTATTATATTTATAGATGCAAGTTTGTTGTTAAGGAACTTTGCATTTAAAACAGCAAAACAGTTCTTAATTAATAGTAGGGGGTTTGTTATCCACAATTTTCATATCAAAATCCTCCAAATTCAACTTATACCTTATTGTTGGAATCACCCAAGAAATACAACTTCATTAGCACAACGTATTTGAATACTATTTGTTATGCTCTTTAGAATTGCCCATCTTTACCTACAACATTTCTCAAATTCTCAATATCCAAACATGTAATAGGTAACATGCGACTGAGTTGAGAAAATAAAGTCTTTTACTGCTCTTCTTTTTATAGTCTCTACCGGATAGATTATGGACCACATATTGTCGGGTATCTATTAGCCAATGTGGAACACTACCACCTGATTCTGAGTAGACCTATATTATCAAGTATGGTCAAAGAGGAGATGTATCATGTGTTGTTGCACTTCAAAATCTCGAAAAGGAGATGATCATGAGTTGATCATCAAATCAAAAGAAAACAATGACCCGAACTTGAAGTGAAGATGTGCGTCGTCAAACTTCAAGAGGATAGGCAAAAGTATAACTAGCCAAGGTTAAGGATATGTTCCTAGTATTTTACCGGTCTTGGTGTTTGGTTGAAAGTCTACGCAGAAGCTTTAGCCTTCAGTTCCGCGTTTTCAGTCAGATATTTGTTTTTCGGTTGTAGTGCAGTTTGCACGAATCAATTCTGTTTTATGTGGATCACGGCTTAACCGGATCCCAGTTAGTCAAGTATAAGATTTTACTTGTAAACGTTTTAATTACATTCGGAGAATACACAGAAAATTGCCCCAAAAATCCCCAAAAATCTTGCTGTTCTATCTGTTCTTCAGTTTTCCCTGAAGGTTACTGTAGCTCGTCTGAAACGTTGTGTGCATGCAGATCGAGCGTCCAGAGGGAGATCGGCTGGGTGTGGGCGAATCCTAGGCTTGGTATCCAACATCTGGTATCAGAGCTACAGGAAGAACACCCGAGAATCTTTAGCTCCACAGTATGGCGATGATTCCACAGTCAGCGGTGAAGGAGAGCGGCGGCGGGTCGTTTCAAGCGCCGATGCTGAACTCCGGCAAATACACGGTCTGGGCAATAAGGATGGAGGCGATCCTCAATGCCCAGGGTGTATGGGAGGCAGTGGAGCCGGCGGAAGGAACACAAGTGAACGTGAAGAAAGATAAGACAGCACGAGCATACATTCTTCAGTGCATTTCCAAAGACATTATCCTCCAAGTGGCAAAGAAGAAGTTGGCTAAGGAAGTTTGGGACAGCATCAAGATAAGGTATCTGGGTGCTGATCGAGTGAAGAAAGCACGTCTACAAACGTTGAAGGGCGAATTCGACGCCCTCTGGATGGCAGAGAATGAAACCATAGATGACTTTGCTGGAAAACGGAGTGCCTTGTCCAGTAAATTTGCTTATGTCGGTGAGACAATGGAAGATTCGTCTCTCGTCAAGAAGTTGCTCGACTTCATTCCCGACAAATTCTTCACTGTTGTCGCCGGGATCGAGCAATTTTATGATCTTGAGACGATGGCATTTGAAGAAGCAATCGAAAGACTCAAGGCTTATGAAGAACGGGCAAAGTCGCGTGGCAATGTCAACAACAATTCCGGGCAGCTCTTGCTCACTCAGGCCGAGTGGCAGGCGCGGCAGAGGAGTGACAATGGTGAAGCTCCAGCAGGTGGCAGGGGGCGCAGGTTTGGTGCTCCAGAGCGCGGAAGATGGCGCGGACGAGGGCGCAGCCATGGGCAGTTCGGTCGCTGGATGCCACATCCAGAAAGTGCAGGCAGTACTAACTTTGCTGGCAATAGCACCCGTGATAAAAGTCACATTAAATGCTACAGCTGCAAGAATATGGGGCATTATGCTTCTGAGTGTCGGAGCAAACAGTGGGAAGGAGAAGCACACCTCACCCGTGCTACAGAAGAAGAACAAACCCTAATGCTAGTAATGTCCCAGGAGGGGACATATTCGGTGCAAGAACAACAAGGTGCAGTATTACTTAGTGAGGAACAAGAACTACAGAAAGAATACAGTGGCAGCAAGAAAGAAGCAAGAGCAGATACTTGGTACCTTTACCTTGACAACGGTGCAAGTAGTCATATGACAGGTAGTCGTGAGAAGTTTCAGGATTTGGACGAAACAGTCACCGGGAAAGTGAGTTTTGGAGATGGATCTACAGTCCAGATCAAAGGCAAAGGGTCAGTTGCATTTACCTGCAAAAATGGAGAACTGAAGCTATTCAAAGGGGTCTACTACATTCCAAACTTGCGAAGTAATATTCTAAGTATCGGTCAGATGTTAGAAGATGGAGATGAAGTGCATATTGTCGGTAACTATCTGAAAGTGATTGACAAGAATGGAAGGTTGTTGATGCTGGTGAAGAGAACGCAGAATCGGTTGTACAAGATAGTGCTGGAAACAACTAAAGCCACATGTTTACTAACAAGTTTGACTGATCCGACATGGTTATGGCACGCAAGGCTCGGACATGCTAACTTCAGTGACTTGAAGCTCATGGGGGAGAAAAGGTTGGCAGTTGGGCTGCCCCTGCTGGCTAAGCCGGGGAAGGTATGTGAGACATGTGTGATTTCTAAACATACTAGACAACCTTTTCCCCATCAGACAATGTTTAGAGCACAGAAACCACTCGAGCTCCTTCACATGGATATTTGTGGACCAATTACACCAAGTACACTGGGAGGAAATCGGTACTTTTTATTGATTATTGATGATTGTACCAGGTGGATGTGGGTGTATACTTTGCTGACAAAAGGTGATGCTTTTCAGTATTTCAGAAAGTTCAAAGTGTTGTCCGAAAACAAAACTGGGCACAAGATTAAAACCCTTCGAACAGATCGGGGTGGAGAGTTCCTGTCCACAGAATTTGTTCGGTTTTGTGAAGACATGGGGATTGAGAGACATCTTACAGCTCCGTACACACCTCAACACAATGGAGTGGTGGAGCGTCGAAATCGGACAGTAATGGGAATGGCAAGATCACTCCTGAAAGGAATGAAAATGCCTACAAAGTTTTGGGGGGAAGCAGTAAGGCATGCTGTTTACTTGTTGAACAGGCTTCCAATTAGGGCATTAGGTGATAGCACACCATTCGAAGCAATGGAAGGGAGAAAACCGCATCTAGGACACCTGAAGGTTTTCGGTTGCACAGCCCTGGTGAAGAACCCAACACCCCACATTAAAAAGCTTGAGGATAGAGGCTCACTCATGGTGTACTTAGGAGTTGAGGAAGGATGCAAAGCACACCGTTTATATGATCCAACCCGCGAAAAACTTCAGGTCAGCAGAGATGTGATATTTCAGGAGGATCAAGCATGGAGATGGGATGCTGTGACTGACAACGGAGTAGAATCACCTGAATTTACAGACTTGGGCAAACCCAGTTCAGGAGAAATGTTTGCAACGGCAGATGCTGGAGCATGTTCAGAAGAAGAGTTCTCACCTGCAGTAGAGGAGATGGCGGGAAACTTATTTTCCCCGACAAGTGCAGAACCACTATCTCCAGCAGTGCCAAGTTCATACTCAACACCAGTAAGCTAGGATGCCCCGATACGCGATACGGGTACGGCGATACGATATTTTCCAAAAACAAGGATACGCCGATACGGCAAGTATATATATAATTATATATACATATATAGTTGAAAATAAAAAATTGTAAACAAGCTATGAGAGGGAGAAACTGATATTACCTTGATGAATTGAATGCTACAGACTAGTTTTTTTCTTCAGCCTCTTCAACTTCACTCTGAAGCTGCTGAAGGATAGCTACTGTCACCTTTGGGCACATCGCGTGGAGCCGGCTGGGAGGCGACGTCGCGTGGAGCCGGCGTGGAGAGCGGCGGGAGGCGCGCGGGCGAGACCCGGCGGAGGCGGTTAGCGCGGCGGTCGGCGTAAGCGGCGTCGCGTGGAGCCGGCCGGGAGGCGAGTCGCGTGAAGCGTGCGTGGAAGCGGCGAGGCGGCGGCGTGCCGCGTGGGAAGCGCGAGGCGCGCGCCGGTGGGAAACGGCCGGAGGCGGTGTCGCTGTGGAGGCGCGTGGGAGGCGGCGATGGCGGCGAGGCGAGAGAGAGGCGCGCGGCGGGAGAGGCACCGGCGGCGGATCCGGGCGGGAGAGGCACCGGCGGTGGCGGATCCGGGCGGGAGAGGCACCGGCGGCGGCGGAGGCATCGGAGGCGCGCCTATGGAGCTGGGGGGAGTGGCGAGGAGTGCTGAGCGGGGCTTTGGGAGGGCGTTGGGGCAGCCAGGTAAGGGTGTTCGTTGGGCCGGCTGGTAAGTGGGCCGGCTGGGCTGAAAGTAAATGGGCCGCCGTATCGCCGCCGTATCGGAAATTTTTTAATTTATTTTTCGGCTGAAATTTACCGATACTCCGCCGATACCGTATCGCCGCGTATCGGAACATATCGCCGTATCGGATACGTATCGGACACGGGTATAGCAGTTCAACGGAGTATCGGTGCTTCCTAGCCAGTAAGCAATCAAGCAGCTAACACATCACCAACGACAGTTTCACCTGAGTCTCATGAAGGACCAGTTCGGTATAGATCTCTTGCTGATATTTATGCTAATACCGAAGAAATGACTGAAGGATATGAAGGAGACATGGCAATGTTAGCATTGTCTGAAGAACCAACAAACTTTCGGGAAGCTGCAGCTGAAGCTTGCTGGCATGAAGCAATGGAACAAGAACTTGAATCGATTGAGAAGAATGGCACCTGGACATTGACAGAACTGCCCCCGGACAAAAACCAATTTGGTTAAAATGGGTATTCAAGCTAAAGAAGGACTCTGAGGGGAGAATAGTCAAGCACAAAGCAAGGTTGGTGGCAAAAGGATATGTCCAAAGACAAAGTATTGATTTTGAGGAAGTATTTGCACCAGTTGCTAGACTAGATACAGTCCGAGTAATCTTAGCAATTGCAGCAAATAGGAGTTGGGAGGTACACCATTTAGATGTTAAAGTATCATTTCTTAATGGGGAGCTAGAAGAAGAGGTTTATGTGACTCAACCAGAAGGATTTGAGGTGCCAAATCAGAAGCACAAGGTGTACAAATTGTCTAAAGAACTTTATGGATTGAGGCAAGCTCCACGGGCTTGGAATACTCGACTGGACAGGAGTTTGAAGGAACTGGGTTTCAAAAGGTGCTCCCAGGAACAGGCAATATACACTAGAAGAAAAGGAGAAACAAGGGTAATTGTTGGAGTTTATGTTGATGACCTCATTGTGACAGGAAGCAACATTGAGGAAGTCAAGAAATTCAAGAAAGAAATGATGTCCGAGTTTGATATGAGTGACTTGGGACTTCTCTCATACTACATGGGAATAGAAGTCGAACAGAAGAAGAGTCGAATGTTGCTGAAACAGGCAGCTTATGCCAAGAAGGTGCTGTCTGAGTTCGGTATGGAAGACTGCAATACCACTAACTACCCGATGGAATCTAAACTGCAGCTGCACAAGGATCCGGATGGAACTCTGGTCGATCCCACGGAGTACAGACGCATTATAGGCTGTCTGAGATACTTGCTAAACACTCGATCGGATTTGTCACATGTAGTTGGAGTGGCAAGTAGATATATGGAGAGGCCGACAATCTTGCATCAGAAAGTAGTCAAGCAAATACTATGGTATTTGAAAGGAACAATTCACTTCGGAGTTGTTTATGAGCAAGGACATCATGAGGTATATCTCTGTGGTTACACTGATAGTGATCTGGCAGGAGACCTCGAAGGAAGAAGGAGCATCAGTGGCATGACATTTTATCTGAACGGAAGTCTGGTGTCATGGAACTCCCAGAAGTAGAAAACGGTAGCACTATCATCTTGTGAAGCTGAGTTTATGGCAGCAACGACAGTAGCTTGTCACGCATTATGGCTGAGAAGTTTGATTAGTGAAGTCACAAGATCGGACCCAAAACCAGTGACTTTATTTGTGGATAATCGGTCTGCTATAGCTCTTATGAAGAACCCCGTATTCCATGGTCGCAGTAAGCATATAGACACAAAGTTTCATTTTATAAGAGAATGCGGTCGCAGTAAGCATATAGACACAAAGTTTCATTTTATAAGAGAATGTGTGGAGAGGGGACAGATAAAAGTCGAATTTGTTCAGTCGGGGGAGCAAAGAGCCGATGCACTGACGAAGGCACTGTCAGGTGTAAAGTTAGCAGAAATGCGACAACTTCTAGGGGTCCGAGATCTTCAACCTTGTCAGGATTAGGGGGGAATATGTGAGCAAGTAATCCTGACATGGTGGAGTTGGAGATATGCAAGACCGAGCCACTCGGAACCGAAAATAAAGAAGGCGGAAGAAGTCTACGCGGAAGCTTCAGCCTTCAGTTTCGCGTTTTCAGTTAGATATTTGTTTTTCGGTTGTAGTGCAGTTTGCACGAATCAATTCCGTTTTATGTGGATCACGGCTTAACCGTATCCCAGTTAGTCAAGTATAAGATTTTACTTGTAAACATTTTAATTGCATTCGGAGAATACACAGAAAATTGCCCAAAAAATCCTGCTGTTCTATCTCATTCTTGATTTTCCACGAAGATTCTTGTAGCTAAATGCAAGCAGCGTGTGCGTGCGGATCGGCGTCGAGGAGATCGGCTGGGTGTGGGCGAATCCTAGGCTTGATATCCAACAGAAAGACCAGATTGCTACTATAGCTTTGTTGTACTATTAAGAGAGGTCTTGTCTAACAGCTTCAGTCTCATCATGTGATAGTTCAATCTCACTTACTTTAACTCTCTATAGCATGATGCTATTATTTACGAATGTGTTTTGCAAATAGTTGAAACTTATGCATTTAATCCTTACAACATATGACAAAATGAATAAAATTCAGCCACTTCATTTCATTCATGCTCTATTTTCTTTCATGTATCTTGATGACTCCATTGTCAAAAGGGGAGAAAGATCAGTAAAAATGCATATCTAAAGCGTGATTTGGAGTTTTTGTGCGAAATTTTGTTTAGTTGGAGTCTTTGATCTCTTCTCACTATGACCATGATCTATAAAAGAGGGTTTAGATGAAGACATGTGGTTAACCATCCAACTTATCTCTTTTGTACCTTCATGATTTAGGGTTAGGGTTTAGAGTGCATGATGTGCTTTGTGTCCTCCAAGGTGGAGTGGCTGTAAAATCTATCTCTTCAAGTAGCAATACATCAATATTTGATGATCTATATGTCTATTTCGTATTTTAATTGATTTGCTCTTGTTTCGGGTGGTTTTGATCTATGATCTTCCCTCTTCTTGATCTTGCTGTGCTAAGAACATGATTGAGATGGAAATAATCTCTGAAAATCAATCTCCTATCATCTAGGAACTTTGATAGCAAGTTCATGAAGAAACCCGTTTTTGCTTGATTTTGGCATCTTCGAGTGATTTCTTATTTCAAGAGTTTTTGGATCAATTTCTTCGGTGTTCTAGCTTGCTGTGACATGTGGGAATATATCTAAAACTATCTTGACCATCATCTACTCACAAGCAAGTTATATTCACCGTTTGGGGTTTTAGCTCAGTTTCAGTCCAAGTTTCAAATAGCCGGCTAAGATATTTAGCGGATGGGTTCCGCAGAGGTTACAAAGGCTATAGCGGGCTATAGCCTCAAATAGCCTCATTTAACGGATTAGTAAAAGTATATGTAAAAAACTCAGAATTCAATGTTTTATGCACATATGCCACATACAAGCATATAATCAAGGATATTTTAGCATACAAAAATATTCATAGCAGCAAATAGTGAGGCATAGTGCAGTCCTTCAGGACATTATCAAACAAACACAATAACTTGAACCTAATTCAATTTTGTAATATATGAGCATCCCTGCACTAACATGCTAGCTATTCAAACTAAAACCTCTCAATCTCTAAAGTTTGAATGTTGCAAAGGAAGGAAGAAGAACACTAGAACAGTGGAGAGTAAAAGTGTAAAACTTGCCTTGCTGTTGCTCTGGTTGGGACATGGTCTTCCTCAGCAGCCGCCACTGACGGGATCTACTCACCTAGGCGATGGCGTCCTGGTGCATGCGGGCGGCAGTGGCTAGGCGAGGTCGCGAGAGCGCCGTGCGGGAGCTCGCGCGGTCAAGTGGCGAGCGCGGCCGGGAGGCACGGCGGCGGGCGGCACGGGCTTGGGAGGCGTGGCGGCGGCGGCGGGCGGCGCGTGCTCGGGGCGTGGCGGAGGCGCGGGCGGCGGCACGGCTCGAGGCGTGCGGCGGCGGGCGGCACAGGCTCGGGTGGCGCGGCGGCGGCACGGGCGGCACAGGCGTGGCGGCCTGGTGACTGGTTATGGTGTGAGGCTGTGAGCGGTGGTGGCTGGTTTAGGAGGCTAGGGTTAGCAGCATAGAGTTTGGGTCAGGCGGCCAACTTCGATTCGGCCCACTTCAGGTTTTTTTTCAATCCTTAGCGGGCTAAATAGTAGTTCATTTAGCGGATTTAGCGGGCTAAATCCGGCTAATAGCGGCAAACACTGTTTAGCGCCAAAATTGAATTCTCTTAGCCCTTAGCCTTTCCAAAGGCTAAATCCAGCTATAGCGGTGGCTATAGCCGGCTATTTGAAACCTTGGAACTCAGTGCAATCTTCCAACAAACTAAAAAAGGCCTCAATTTTGGCCATAATTTTCATGATCATTTGTTGCAATAGGTTCTTGATTCTAGATAAGGTCGCTGTAAAATTTTATATCATTTAGATCTACTGATCAAAAATTTCATCTATTTTCGGATTTGAAATCGGGCTGAAAACACCATTAATTTATCGTCCTGATTTTACTGTAGCAATGGTCAGACTGTCCTTGTACTAGTGGTCAGACCGTCAGGAATGGTTTGGTTCTAAGTTTTATTGAATTGAGTAAGTTGGTTTGATCTTTAGCTGAGAATTATGTGTTCTATATCTCTGTAGGTATTTGAGGATAGAAACTTAAATATTTAAGGGAAAATTCTGAGTTGGTACCATTCACCCCCTCTCTGTTGCCATATTCAGTCTTTCAATGTACATGCTGCTTACTGCCTTCATTGTTTGGCATTGGTGCACTGGTGAATGTTAAATGTTGGTCAGAAGTATAGATATGCTTTCATTGTGATTAAGCTCCTACATTTTTTCCTTAAATGCTAAACTGTAATGTTATGGATGTAGGGGAGAAAGCATTTCATTTGTTTATATAGCCCAAAACCTTGAGAACCCTTTAAGGCTTCATGTAGGGTTTGGTTTTTTGTTTCTGTCGTCAAACTTACGGGACCACACAGCGAATTGATGTTGGACCTCTTTTCACACTTTACCAGTGCTTGAGATTTTCCCAACCACATATTCCCCCAATGGCCTACATCAACTTGGAGGTGGGGTGGGGTTTGCTTATCAAGTACCACCAATGGGATGATTTTTTGGGGCTATGCCTTTCCTTTAGTGGGTCATTTTGCAATGGACAATACCATCTGCAGGAGAAAGTGATACATCATGATATGCTACAGCGCTTGCTAGTTGGACGAATGCAATTGTTTTTCTGTTGCTGTCACTGTAGATAGATTATTACGGAAAATACCCTCATCATGGAGTATAAAGTCATGCCCTTGCTGTTATTTTGCAGGATCATCAATGCTGGAGTACATTATTGTAAAATTTCATTATGTTTCCTTTATCCTTTCTGGTGGTTACACCACTGCAAACAGTTGACTTTCAGGTATGGCATTGGCATCCCCGGTGTCCTATCTTCGAAGCAAGATGGTCACCCAGGAAACTGACCTCCATTTCTGCTGTTCATTTGCAAATTTTGAAGAGGAAAAAAATTCCATAACCCAAATGCAGGTTAAGAAGACTCACTGATAGGATCAATGTGACTCTCCTTATTTCCTTTCACACAGACATTTTGTCATTTACCTTTCAGGATGTGGGGTATCACCCCAGCTAAGTTTCTACTGCTGTTTTTCTGTCAGATTAATTAGCCATACAGAATCTTAGTTAAAAGTTGAGAATCATTTTTCATATGATTGAACCCTTGTGTCGGTTAATATCTGTATCCGCTTGCCCCTTTCAATTATTCAGATCAAGTATTTTGTCCTTGCCGACCATTCTCCCACTCGTCCAGATAACGACCGCTCTCGTAAGCTTATCGTGCTGATTCTGTTCTTTCATATTTTATGTGACACACCAGGTCGCTGGTTTCTTCTTCTCTTACGTCATGGATTTATTTTTGTATCCTATCCCTTGTGCTCTGCTATCCCGTTTGCCCAAAATCCCTGTGTGTTGGTTTCTTCTTCTCTTACGTCATGGATTTATTTTTGTATCCTATCCCTTGTGCTCTGCTATCCCGTTTGCCCAAAATCCCTGTGTGTTGAGCTGCTGCTGCGGTTAAGTCCTTTTCTAGCGCATTTGTTCTGAAGAATATAATATATTCCCGGTGTAAGAAAAGGGCCTCATCTTTTGTCCTTTCGATGATAGCGCTGGATTCTCCAATTTGAGTCTGCTGGAACAATGATGATATCCTGCAGCCAGATCGCCGTTGAATCAGAAAAAGAACAGAAAGGTAATCTTGAACAGCTTCCTTGTCCCATACTGGAGATTGGACGATCGAACCATTTGCCATTGTAAATATTTCTAGTGCGTTGTTGAAATTTTTCTGCGAAGCATTCAGGTCAGAGGCATGCATTGACCTGGAAGAATTCATGGTTCTTCTTTCTAGTTTGATATGCTAGCTCGAGAGCTGAAACATTCATGCCGTTGATTCGATGAATTCGGTTGTAATCATGTTGATCCAGATGTGGATTTGTTGTCAGTAAAAATCACAAATGCAGTCAAGTCTCGGCAGTTCTTGAACTGGAGAAATCGACCGGAATTGTTTGACTGATGTACCAGTATTATACTCCATGTCTTTTTCCATTTCGATTCTCCTAAGCCATTGACAAAATTTATTGTACTAAACTTCTACGGATTCATAAAGAGGGGTAACGCCCCCGTTTTAATCGTAGGTGTCAAAATTTTTTTCTGTAACGTTCCCCGTCCTGTTCACGTTTCGGCGACCCATTTTATTTTATTCTATAGAAACTAAAAAGGTTCTAAAAGAATAGAAAAGGAGTTGTCTTTTTGCTCAAGAGAAAAGAAGGGAGATAGATAGTCACAGCTTACATCTTTGTGCGTAATTTCGCGCATGTTTTTTTTTTCTCTAAGCTCACGTGCGTCAGCTCTGAGCGGCCCGAGACGTTGAGAAGTTGAGATCTCTTACTGCCTCGGATTTTATAACCTTTCTTCGACAGCATCACACATGATGCCATCGCTCCAAAGAAGCATAGGACGAAACAAACTAGCAATATAAGCATAGCACCATATCGTGCTATCTATTATTTATGTAGACTAAAGTAAGAGAGCTGATAATTTACAAGAAAGGTTTCTCTGAAAAAAATTAAAGGCTCATGCGTATTTCTGGAGGAAGAAAATGTTATTTCTGCATAAAACCGAGGGCCTATGTGTAACTTCGGGGAAACTGTAGGGTGTTATCCAGCAAAAGGAGGACCTCTATGAAAATACCGAGGATCCATATGTAATTTCAGAGAAATAAATGTTTTTTCACAAAAAAACTGACATGGCAGGGATCTCTCTGCAAAAAACCGAGGACCTAGACATGATTTTGCAAAATTTGGAAGGCTTTTTTGCAAAGAAGCTGAGCTAGCTGGCTGCCCGGGGGCGAATCCCCTAGGGTGTAATATAGGTATAACTAGGCTAGAATGATTTTTTAATCCCTTTTGTCGTGAAAAATGTAACGCCCTTATTTCTAGGTTTGTTAGGTTTTTTCGCAATTGTATAGATCAGGTACATCATACGAACACAAGCTTTTTCATAAAAGCTAACTTTGTTACAGAATTATGGCTTATCAGTCTAGTTTTACACAACGAGGCGTGTGGCCCAAAGTTATATTGCATCACAAAAGAAATACCATAGACGTACCTAAGCAAGGTAAACCCTAAAACCAGATATCGTTTATGTCATAGGAATACTCAAAGTCTTCCTCGAGGAGCTTCTTGTTTTCTTCCTAAGTTTCTTCTATTGATATTTTAGCAAGCATGTGTATAACCAATCGTACTCAATAAGTCACATGAGGAATGCTATTTAATTACTTGTTAGGATTCTCAAGAGATAGGGATATAGTGGCCATTTTATTAAGATATTTATGGATGCAATTTTATTTGTAATCATTTTTAACATAAAATAACAAACTTTTACTTCTTAAAGGAAATGTGGTTGAAACAAGTTAATTATCATATTGAAGCATTATTAAGGGGAATTATTCATCATATACCCTCCTCTTATACTGAAATTCAGAATTTACCCTCCGGCCCACATGTCAGCGACTCATCCCGACCCCACGTGTCAGTGACTCGGGAGGGTAAATCCTGAAACTCTCAAATGTGAGGAGAGTATATGACGAAGTTTCCCCTATTAAGGGGGCATTCAGTTTGGCTTAAATAAGTTGGCTTATCACTTATTTTGTATTATAACTAGCTTATTTTTTACTGTAGCTGATAGTGGCTTATTTGGTGTAATTAAATTTAAAAAATTGAAAAAAAAGAAAAAGAAACAGTTTAGCCCATCACGGACAATGCAAACGAATATAGAAAAAAGAAAATGCAAAAAAGCCAAAAAGTCAAAAAAAAAGATAAAATTTAGGAATAGTGATCTAGAAGTCAGAAGCTCAAACTGAAACGAGTGGGGCCTTACTTATGTTATGCTATTAGAATCACCCATTAAATATAGCTTTATTTACTGGAAGTACGGTATATTCAAATACCATTTATAATTTTGACTTTACAAAGTGAGCTTCGGGGACAATTGTAGGTGGCCGTCGGTGGTAGAAGCTTCTTGGGACAAGACCACGGCACTAGGAGAAACCAGCGGCTAATCAGTGAAATCAGTTTGGTTTGAGCATCCTTAGGAAAAGGGGAAGGTGACGGTATGGTTAGCTTGGGCTCTAAGGCTTTGTGGCAAGTTGCCCATGGTGGGGTGCCTTGCCTGAGCGGAGAGACTCGTCGCTGACGAGCTAGGAGCGTAGATAAGCTAGGGCAAGGCTATAGTATGGCTTGTGATGTCACAAAGAATCTAGGGACAAAGGTAATTGGGAAATGGTGTAAGTGTTAATGGAATTGGAAAAGGGGCAAGGGAGGTTGGGGGCTACTAAACACCAATGTGATGCATAGAGGGGTTCATGGGCTTTTATACCCAGTTAAGGCGGTGGGAGCAATAGGAGCTCTGTCTGGTTATTGGTGTGTGGTCAGGGTAGGGAAAATACGGGAGAGTTCGGCATGATTCAGCCATGGTGATGGGGAGGTTGGCTGCTGCGGTGGTGCATTGGGTTCAGCGTCCCTTTGAACGGTGTGTTGCGGCGGTCAAGTTGGTAGGTCAGCGTGAGACAGTTGAAGGCAATGGCGAAGCAAGTTCGAATGGCCAAGGTGTGTGGACGGCCAAGTCGGGGTGGCTTGTAATGGTAGTGTCAGGAGCTTGGCTGCGTATGATATGGAGGTTTGATGGCGCGGTAGCAGAGGTGTGAATGGCGGATGCAGCGCTATGCGATGGCAGTGGCGAATGGAGGAAGCCGAGTGGAGGGGGCTCAAGGGTGAAGACGGTTTCATGGAGTGTGCCAATGGTCAGAGAAGGTGGCAAGTCTAGGAAAGGAAGGCGTAAAAACGAGGGATTGCCAAATTAGGAAAAATCTCAAATGAAACCCAAATTCAAGCAATTTAAATTCAATTTGAATTTTTTTGGGGCATTTCAAAAACTTCTATGCACAAGTGCACAACACAGCAGATGGAACCTAGTGTAAATGATTTTTTTGTACTTCGTTGCGGTGTAGTTTTTTCGATGTCTAGGTGATCAAGTCACATTGCGTGAAATATGCAAAAACTAGCTAAGTATGCAATACTCGTGAAAAGACATATGTGGAAGTTTGCAAATTTCTAAAAAAGCAAAAATCATATGTAGGGGAGCTCATATTCTATATATCTCTACACACTTTCAAAATCAAACTCAATTGGACTTGCAAGAATGTCTTTTTATACATTGTAAATCTGGTTGAGTTTGATTTTAAAATTTTGTAGAGGACAACATACTCTTTGATAACTTTCTGAAACATTCATGCCCTAGTTTCTACATAAAAAGTTGGTTTATTCACTAGCTTTTTTTTTGAAGAAACATTCACCGGACATTTGATATTTCCTTTGAGTTTAAGAACTTTCCCTAACAATCGATTTAGGCCCCGTTCAATCTAGTTTTTTTTAGAGGCTTCTAGATTTTGGCTAAAATTGCATTATAATGGATGTTAACTTTTTCCCAATCATTTAATTAAAACAAGAAAATTGAGGAAAAATAAAAACATTGTTATATCTCTACGGACAATGCAAAAGAAAAGAAAAAAGGGCAAAAAAGCAAAAAAAATGAAATTAAGAATCCAACATATTTATTCTGACTTTTGGTTAAAATCAGAATTCGGAAGCTGAAGACGGAATAAACAGGCCTTAGGATCTCCGTTTGGCTGGGATCAACTTCTGTAGATGGACCAATTTAGTTTAAACATTTTTAGGGTTCTAGTACAAACTTACTTTTTTTTAGCGGAATACAAAATTACTTTATAGTGTGACACAGACGGTTTGTAACTAAAAACTGTCTGTGATATTTATAAATCACAGACGGTTTATCGTTAAAAACTGTATGTGATTATCAGCTTTCACATATGGATTATAGTTAAAAATCGTCTGTGATATTCTTTTATACCCCTAATTCTATTTCTATTTATTGGCTAGCCTCAGGAAATGCTAGACATGCTCTCTGAAATAAGCAGATCAATATATACATGTATACATATAATTCACATCTCAATTCATTTCACAAACATAAAATATCCATTTGGCAAATCAATTAATTGAAATGTAATACAATATACATTAACAAATACACAATTACAAAATATCTACATTGCATTTGCACTTAGATGGTAATATTGCATTTTTATTGCTCTATCACTCTGGAATCGAGGTCTCGCGAAAGAAATAGATCCATAATCAACAAACTTATAAGGCTGCACAAGCAATACTTGGATGGTGCATGATTGCCACCCAAGTATTACTTGTGCAGCCTGACAAGTCGTTGATTATGGATTGTTCTTTTCGCGAGACATCGATTCTAGAGTGATAGAGTAATAAAAAAATCATTATTTGTTGTGGAACTGTCCTTTTGGGTTTATGACTTTAGCCACCAAAAAGTACGCGCACTCTTCTCGAATTTGTGCAAGGTTGGCCTGTTGTAATGCAGTTGTTGGGATAGATGCAGTCTGTCGATAGGAACATCAATGTGCGTATATGTATAACCTGATAAGTATGAAATAATTATAGAAAGATTGACAAATCTTTGAATTGGTGATCTTCAAGGAATTGAGGAGTAGTCTCATATGGTGGTAAACGTAGAATCCACATGTGTTGCCCTACGACTGCTAGTGGGACTGCAAAAAAATATAATGTGTTAATTCAAGAGGCATTACTACCAACTATTGCATAGGATTAATTTATGTATACTAGTGAATACCAAAAAAATTTTAACATGTTTCAGGCGGTTGCTGTAACACCCTAACTTTTGGAGGAAAATGAAATGTTAAGAAATTTGGCGTTTATTGAATTTGATGTTAGTTGGCAATCTTAATCTTTGGATTTTTCAGAAATGCCTTGGTCAGGGGTTCCCTAAATTGAACAGAGAAGTAAATCAAGACTTTTCACATAAGAAATAGGGTATCAAGAATAATAGAGTAGGGTGAATGCAAATTAAAAATAAAGAGAATTTAAATGGGGTATATGTGCAAAAATATATATATATATATATATATATATATATATATATATATATATAAACATATACCCTGTGAATAATATAAAAATTAAGAACGTAATTGAATAAAAATCCAGAAGCAAACAAATAAATAAGAGAAGCAAACATAACATAAAGTAATTATAAAATGTATGTGTATATATATATAAATAGGCAAGCAAAATGATTGGGCCAGCTGACCGAGCAAATCAGCCCGGCCGACCAGCCCCATCACTCGCGCTCTCCCTCTCTTTCTTCTTTTCGTCCCGCGCATTGCCGCGTGCCCTTTTCTTCCCTGTTGTTCCCGTGCCCGCGCCCGTTTTTCCTCTGCCTTCCGCGCGCGCCGATGCTCTCTGTGCTCTCCCCTCTCCGCTCACCTCTGTAGCCATGCGCTGCCCGTACCGCGCCCACGCTGAGCTGTACCCCCACCGTACTCGGCGAATTAAAGCCGTACCATGGCTCCGATCGCCCCATATCCTCGCCGCTGCCCCCGTACGCTGCCGCATCCCCGCAAATCTCCTCTCCGATTGAGCAAATCCTGATTCACTGGATTCGTCGCGATCTCCGCACTCGAAACCTCACTCCTTCGGCCACAATGGGTTGCCACATCGCCTCCCCCTCGCTGTGGCCGTGCGATTGCAAAATCTCGCCATTTATTGCCGCCGGAAGCTCCCCCTGTAGCTAGGTCTGCCCCGCCCACTATAAAGCCCGCCGAGACCTCCATCAGGTTCCCCACACCTCTCCCTTGCTCTCATAGAGAGCAATTGGATTTTCTCACTCCGTAGCTCGTCGGAGCTCACTTCTTCCCTAGCTCCGGCGATCGGGCTCGCCGCCGATCGGCTCCACCCCGAGCCGATTCCTTCCACCCGGAGCACCGCACGGACCCGGCGACACCATCCCGGTCATCCCCTGGAGTTCCCCATGCCTGTGCTGCTCCCTCACCGTGAAGTCTCCCCAAGGTCCGCCGGCGCACGCCGACAAACCTTCTCGGCTACTCCCAAGCCACCAGGACCCCCGAGGTAGCTTCACATACACCTATAGATACTCCCTGCTCAGTTAATTGAATTGCAATGCCGTAATTCGCTGTATTGGTTTTCCCCTGGTTCCGCCGCCGCCATTGCTCGCCGGCGACGCTCGTTTGACCAAATTGGACAACGAGAGCTCAGCTAGAGGGGCGCGGGATCATGGGCATTCCATTTTTTGAATTTTCTCGATCGGTTGTAGCCTCTGTCACCGGGGGTAAGGGTCGGAGTGAGCTCGCTCGCTGCGGGCGCGAGGTAGACGATGACCGAGCGGCCTCATTTGAGGAGGGTCGTCGAATGGCAATCGAGCGGCTCGAGCGCAACCGGTACGAGCGTACGCGCGCCTGCACTCGGCCCATCCGATGCCGATCGGGCGGCCCACGCGGCTCTTGTGCGTTCCCACGCGCCCGCGTGCGCTCGAAGCCGACCGATCGGGATCGGATGATCCTCGTGTTCGGTTGCCCCCTGCCCGACACGCGTCACTCCTTTGCATTTTCCCGATTTAGCTCGGGTTGAGAACTTCAAACATGAATAACTTTTGCAATTTAAATCCAAATTCAGTGAAACCAATTTCTAAATTCATCTAAATTCACCCTCTGTCCAGAGAAACTAAAAGCAAAAATTTCTGAGCACAAATAAATTCTTGGCACAAATTACTTGGTTAGGTTAAAGTAATTATAACTTTAGAATTTACAATTAACTCTTTTAGAATTGAACTCGAGGAGAAAATTGTTGGCATACCTTAAAAATAATACTTGCTCAAGGGAATCAAGGCCATAAATTTCTGAGTTCATGTGGATCTTTGTTGAGATGTTATTTGGCTATGTTAATTTATTTTGCTTTCTTTAGAAAAAATGCGTTCAACGAACGTTAGCATACGAGGACCAGGAAACAGAAGCGGAGGCCAACCAAGACCAAGACCAACAAAACCCGGATAATTGCGAACCAGGCGAGTCAATACCTTGATCATATTTGAATACCCATTTTTGCAAGTTATTTAGATTTAAATTATCAAGTGCATGCTATTATTTTATGTGCTAATTCTATGTCTGTTTTGATACGTAGTTAAGCTATCCCATTTAATCGATGCCATTATTATAACTCTTCGGCATATTATCCTGTGAACCCTGTTAACCCTAGTAATAAATATAGATGTAGCTATTTCTGCGAATGGATATTATGTTTATGTCATATGGCCTAGAAATGCTTAGTTGTCATGAAAGTCGGGGATATCCCAACATCATACGCAAAGGCAAAGTGAAATTTTGGGAAAAGTGGTAGTTGGAAATGGTTGGGTATGTTTAAAATGATCATTATTTTATGCCAACAAAAATCTCCAAAATTGCCGATACATCCAGGCGGATGGTTCGGGGTATGGTGCGATGGTGCACGAGTGTGTGGTTTTGTGGTAGAGCTGTCCGGATGATCAAGGACCGAATCGGGTCATGACATCCCATTGTAAACAAGTACAACCACAAGTGGCAAAGTGTAGGCATGACTAACTAACTTGCATCGCCAAGAAGGAAAGCACTTGGAATGAGCGGGTCGTGGTCTTTGGTGGGAAGCCGTCGTGTGGCGCAAGAGGGGGTTGGGGAGACGAAACCTTAGCGAGTGCAATCCTTTACTAGATGCATTGTAACGGTCATGTGATAATCCTTTTGATCTACATGTCTAAGGAAACATGTGGAATATACCAACAGGGTTATCTCTTGTGGGTAAAGTTGTACAAACTCTGCAGAGTCAAAACTGTTCGAACAGCCGAGCCTATGGTCAAGGGCGGACATGGGAACTTAACTCTGATATAGTTCTGTTTCAAAATAATTTTTCAAAAGGTTGGGATATGGATTGGGAAAATGAAGGACGACGGACTGTCCTGGTTTGAGTTGTCCTAGGTATTGTCCCAGTGGTAAGTTAAGTGGCTATAACACTGAAAACTGATTTGTGGTACAAGCAACTTGGGTATTGGATGAGATCTGTACATATTCTATAAAATCTTTTATTCAAAAGTAATATAAATTTTGGTCCAAAGGCTAAGTCTAGGAATTTCTATACATACGTCTTAAGTCTTTTAAAATGCAATTCCGGCAAAATAAAATAAACCTGAGCCTAACCTTTGTCAGCCCATGCATATTATTTACTTGCATTCTGATTATTGGCTCGCTGAGCACGGGGTTAGAGTGCTCACACTCGCATAATAAATTCGAACCGGAGAGCGGGATCACTACGCTTACGAAGATGCACCATGTCAAGGAACTGACGAAGGAAATTAGTGCGATTATTAAAATACTTGGTCCTAGGTGGTAGACTTGTTGTAAGGGAACTCGTCTATATGGCCAGAGTCTGGAAATATAGACAAGTCCATTTACCCCCAGTCAGCTGCCGATGGATTATGGTACTACTACTTTTGTTATCTTCCGCTGCTATATCTTTTGGATTGTAGTATTTGACTTGAGCGGCCAATATGTAAGAAAAACGCCCGACGTGGTTTACTTTCGAACTCTGATGTAAATTATACCTTATTTTGACTGTATGATCATCATTATGCGAAGTTTGGTCTGAACAAGCAATGTACTGTGACCACTATCTACTGATCCAGGGAATAGTGCAGTGGTATCACAAAGGATTCTGGATTGAAAATCCGGGTCCGACACAGCTGGTATCAGAGCCAAAGACTGTAGGGTAAAACCTAGGAAGGCTACCAGGAAAGACCTAGGGCTTAATTTCATAAACTTATGAAGAGGAAAATTTTTGAAAAATCATAGCGTAATAATTCTTTTCTTACCTCTCCTAGTTCTACTCTTGCCTGTTATTCTTTTGGTTTTACAAGAAGTACTAATTAGTCCTTCTCTAACAGATGGCTGGAGCTGCAGAGGGAGCCTGGGACTATTTCTCGCATGGCCAAACGGAGGGCAAGTTTGCGAGCATTCTGCGCAAGCTACTTCATTACCTGGGGTACAAGGACCAGCCTATGTACCGTGGCCGCAAGTTTGGCGAGGGACTCCATGAGACATGGTTCATGGAAATTTTCCTGTACGCCCGTGAGGAAACGGATCCACCTCACGTATTCAAGAGCCGACATCGGCGATGCAACAGCACTATTGCTTTGCAGGATGCCGCTCGCATAGCTGCAGCCCGGCTTTGTGATATTCACGGGCCGGAACTCCTGTCATCCCCATTCTTTTACTTTCCATCATGCAAGGATGGGGAGATCCACCATGGGACCTTCACGCTTGATCTCGAGAACAATCCGATGCTGACCCACCAAGTTCACCTCACCCAGGCATTGGGAGCCACGTACACTGCAGCATTGGAGGAGATAGGCTACTTGCGCCAGCTCTTGCTTGACAGTCATGGTCGTGAACAGGCGCTACAAAGCCAGCTTGCCAAGTGCGAGCAGGCTCTTGCTGAGGTGGAAAAGGAGAAGGCCGCCGCCCTGTTGGCCGCAAAAAGGCTGCGATGGCTGCAGCCATCCATGCTCCAGGCCCTGTAGCCTCGCCCCTCATCAGACCTGGTCTTGCCCCATCCCAGCCTGGGCCCAGCAGGCCTCGCACCAGGCTGACGGCCCACAAGAGTGTGCAGATTCCAAGGCCGCATGATGTTGTCACCTTGGGAGTACCAGTCTACATCCGCAGCCGGTCTAGTTCACGCTCCGACACCGACCCTTCTGAGGGTAGTGGCAGTCGCTCCCGCTCAGAGACCGTGGACTACACCCCGTCGTGAGAAGCTTGCCCTGAAGGAAGGAGGAAGACTTTTGGTTAGGTGCTCAACTGTGGTAGGGAGCACCGTACTCGTAGGAGCCAGTTGCATTAGGCTCTAGAGCGTAGCTAAACTTATTTTGCTCCCGGCCTAAGTGCCAAAGGGGGTTGTAAGAACAATCCACCCTATGTATGAATGCGGCCATGAATAGGCCTTGTATTGTATTTGCTTTGCCATTTGTCTTACCTTGGTTGGTTCTTACGAGAAATTGGTGTTTGAGCCAAAAAAAAAAGCCCGTACATTTGTGCATTCAATTGAACTATAGTTAGTATATGCAGATGGCCACACAAAGAGTGACTAGGGCTCAGGCCAGCACTACTTCAGGTGCGCAAGCCGCTGCTGGCACCAGTCGAGATGCACCCTAGGCAGGTCAAGAAGCGGATGCCCCACCCCCACCAGAGTATCCTACCTTGGCCCAAGTTATGGCCCAGCAAACTCAGCTGCTGCAGACCATCCACACTAGTCAGCAAGACACTTCAGGCAGTCGCACCACCAAGCTGGGAGATTTTCTTAGAACAAGACCCTTGACTTTCTCGTTTGCCGATGAACCACTCGAAGCTGAAGATTGGCTTCGGGATACCGAAAGGAAGCTTAGGCTGGCCAAGTGTACGGAAGAGGACAAGGTAATCTTTGCTACCCATCAATTAAAGGGAGCAGCTGCCGCCTGGTGGGAGAACTATGTTTTAGCCCGTGCTCCAGAAGAATCACCCGCTAGCGATGACTCGGAGGAGGAAGCAGCTGCAGGGCAAGGACCTCGCCAAGCCCCACAAGCTCGTCGTGGCCCTACAGCCATTACCTAGGCGGAATTCAAGACTGCCTTCAAGACCAACTTTGTCCCTGCTGGTGTCATGAGGATGAAGAAAAATGAATTCCGTACCTTGAAGCAAGGGAGCATGTCAGTGAGTGAGTACCTCACCAAGTTTAACCAGCTCGCCCGATATGCCTCGAAGGACGTTGCGGATGATGAAGAAAAGATAGACAGGTTCTTTGAAGGTATGAATGAAGAGCTACGGGTGCAGCTGATTGTCCAAGACATCACTAGCTTCCACCAGCTGGTAAACAAGATTCTCATACTGGAGAATGAGAGAAAGAATCTTGAGACTAGCCGCAAGCGAATGCAGGTCATACAGCGACCACAGGGAAGATTCATTCAGAGGTTTTTCAATAATCCTTCATATAATCGACAGCAGACATCCAATGTGGTGCCTCGCACTGGTGGTAGCACCACCCAAATTCCTAGACCTAGCGGCCAGTCCACTGGGGAAAATTCTGGAGCGAATGTCAATTGCTTCAGCTGTGGGGAAAAGGGACATTACGCCAACCGATGCCCAAGTAGGGTCATCACACCAATAAAGTTTAACCTGGGCACTACTCCAGTCCGAGGTCAGGCATCAGCTTCAGGAAAAGGGTACCAGACACCGCAAGCCAACAGGACTGCCTCAGCCCCCAACCGTGGCAGGATGAATCATATCACCGTCGAAGAAGCTCAAGAAGCCGCGGGAGTCCTGATGGGTACGTTCTCTGTCAAGACTATTCCCGCGCGTGTACTCTTTGATTCCGATGCTTCACATTCATGCATAGCAAAGAAATATGTGGATAGGGTGGGATTGCCAACTTATCCATTGAAGAAACCAGTGGTTTTCACTTCCCTTGCGGGAACTATCACAGCCACCTTAGTATGCCCAAAAGTTGAGCTCACCATGGAATATTGCAATTTCTCGGCTGATCTCATAGTATTGCACTCACAGACCCTGGATATTATTTTAGGGATGGATTGGTTAGCCAGGTACCAAGGAGTAATAGACTGTGCTTCTAGAATTGTTAGTCTGACCAGAGACCCAGGGATGACCGTAAGAGTCAAGGTAGACCGTCCATATCGATGGGGGCGTATGATTTTCTATTGCGAGGATGTACCTCTAGAAGGAATGATAATAGCCCAGGACTATCCAGAAGTGTTTCCAGATGAGCTGCCAGGCATGCCACCAGACCGAGACCTGGAATCCGTCATCAACCTGAAGCCTGGAGCTGCTCCAATAGCCAAGAGACCCTATAGGATGACCATCGAGGACTTGGAAGAACTCAAGAAACAAATTCACGAACTGCAGGGGAAGGGTTTCATTAGGCCCAGTTCGTCCCCGTGGGGATCCCCAGTACTATTCGTCAAGAAGAAAGATGGCACCGCTAGGATGTGTGTGGACTATCGTGCCCTGAATGAAGTGACCATTAAGAACAAATATCCCCTTCCTAGAATTGATGACTTATTTGATCATTTAGGAGGAGCCACTGTATTTTCCAAAATTAATCTGAGGTCGGGATACCACCAGCTGAAGATTAGACCTGAAGACATCCCCAAGACAGCCTTTATCACTAGATATGGGCTGTATGAGTTTACAGTCATGTCTTTTGGATTGACCAACGTCCCAGCATATTTCATGAACCTCATGAATAAAGTATTCATGGAGTATCTAGATAAGTTCGTGGTGGTATTTATAGATGATATCCTTGTCTATTCCAAGACCGCCGAGGATCATGCTAAGCATTTGCACCTAGTCCTGGGAAAGTTAAAGGAGCACAAGCTATATGCCAAATTCAGTAAGTGTGAATTTTGGCTTAGTGATATCAGTTTCCTGGGACACATTGTGTCAGCAAACGGAGTGTCTGTGGATCCCGCCAAGATTGAAGCTGTAGTAGAATGGAAGCAGCCTACCACTGTCACTGAAGTGAGGAGTTTCCTTGGTTTAGCAGGATATTACAGAAGGTTCATAGAAGGATTCTCCACGATTGCTAGGCCATTAACCCAACTACTCAAAAAGGAACAGATGTTTGAATGGACCAAGGCTTGCGAAGATAGTTTCCTGGAACTGAAGATTGAGTTAACATCCACGCCCGTTTTGGTTTTGCCGGACATTCGAGAAGATTTTGAGGTGTATTGCGATGCTTCCCACTAGGGATTGGGATGTGTACTGATGCAAAAAGGGAAGGTGGTAGCATATGCTTCAAGGCAGCTACATCCTCATGAAGTAAATTATCCCACACATGATTTGGAATTGGCATCGGTAATTCATGCCTTAAAGATCTGGCGACATTATTTAATCGGTAATCATTGTGATGTATATACCGATCATAAAAGTCTCAAGTACTTTTTCACCCAACCGGATCTTAACCTGAGGCAAAGGAGATGGCTGGAACTGATCAAGGATTATGATCTAGGCATCCACTATCACCCTGGCAAAGCTAACGTGGTGGCTGATGCCCTAAGTCGAAAAGCCTACTATAACAACCTTGTAGTCAAGGTGCAGCAACCAGCACTGTACAAGGAAATGTTAGCCTTTAACCTAGAGTTGGTAAAACCTGGCGCAGTGGAATATGTAGCGCTCCAACCATGTGTGGATGATGTAATTATAGCTGCCCAAAAGGACAACTCGACAACTATGAGGTTGAGAAGTCAAATGGCAAAAGGGAAGGCTCCCAAAATGACCGAGGATTCAGAAGGGGTTCTGAGATATGGAACGCGTCTTTTCATTCCCCATCAGAAGGACCTAAAGGACCTAATATTAAGAGAGGCGCATTGTTCAGCATACTCCCTTCATCCAGGAAGCACCAAGATGTATCAGGATCTGAAGCAATGGTATTGGTGGCCAAGAATGAAGAGGGACATCGCGGAGTATGTCGCTTGTTGCGACGTATGTCAGAGAGTAAAGGCCGAACATCAGCGGCCAGCAGGGTTACTACAGCCGTTACAAGTGCCACAATGGAAATGGGAAGAGGTCGGAATGGATTTTATTACGGGTTTACCCCGGACTAAGACTGGGTTTGACTCTATATGGGTCATCGTAGACAGGCTGACAAAGGTTGCCCACTTCCTCCCAGTGAAAACCACATACAAAGGAGGCAAGTTAGCAGAATTGTACATGTCTCGAATTGTGTGTCTACATGGTGTACCCAAGAGGATAGTCTCCGACCGGGGTGCTCAGTTTACCTCGCATTTCTGGGCAAGTCTTCATGGGGCATTAGGCACTCACCTGGATTTTAGCACCGCTTACCACCCTCAGACGGATGGACAAACAGAAAGGGTTAACCAAATACTCGAAGATATGCTTCGGGCCAGCGCCTTGGACTTTGCCATGGATTGGGATAAGTGTTTACCCTATGCGGAGTTTGCTTATAACAATAGTTACCAAACTAGTTTGAAGATGTCTCCGTTTGAAGCCTTGTATGGCAGGAAGTGTCGGACACCCTTACATTGGTCTGAGGTAGGGGAAGGTTCCATTTTTGGTCCAGAAACACTGCGGCAAGCTGAGGAGAAAGTCCGTTTGATTAGGGACCGCCTACAGGCTGCTCAGTCCAGACAAAAAAGTTATGCCGACAAGAGGCGGAGGCCCTTGCAGTTTGAGGTTGGGAACCATGTATATTTAAAGGTGTCACCCTTGAGAGGAGTCAGGAGGTTTAAAGTTAAAGGTAAGCTCGCTCCCCGGTATGTCGGGCCATTCCCAATAAAGGCTAGGAAGGGAGAGGTAGCCTATCAATTGGATCTACCTACAAACCTTGCCGGTATACATGACGTATCTCATGTGTCGCAACTAAAGAAATGCCTTCGAGTGCCCGAAGATCAGACTCCGTTACAAGAAGTTGAAGTCGAAAAAGACCTAACATATCAAGAACGTCCTATTAAAATCCTCGACGTAGTGGAAAAGAGAACGAGAAATCAAGCTATCCGGATGTGCAAGGTACAATGGAATCATCATACCAAAAAGGAGGCAACGTGGGAGTGTGAAGATCAACTACGGAAAGATTACCCCTACCTGTTCTCAGTATAGGCTGAATCTCGGGGGCGAGATTCCTTTTAAGGAGGATAGCCCTGTAACACCCTAACTTTTGGAGGAAAATGAAATGTTAAGAAATTTGGCGTTTATTGAATTTGATGTTAGTTGGCAATCTTAATCTTTGGATTTTTCAGAAATGCCTTGGTCAGGGGTTCCCTAAATTGAACAGAGAAGTAAATCAAGACTTTTTACATAAGAAATAGTGTATCAAGAATAATAGAGTAGGGTGAATGCAAATTAAAAAAAAGAGAATTTAAATGGGGTATATGTGCAAAATATATATATATATATATATATATGTATATATATATAAACATATACCCTGCGAATAATATAAAAATTAAGAACGTAATTGAATAAAAATCCAGAAGCAAACAAATAAATAAGAGAAGGAAACATAACATAAAGTAAATATAAAATGTATGTGTATATATATAAATAGGCAAGCAAAATGATTGGGCCAGCCGACCGAGCAAATCAGCCCGGCCGACCAGCCCCATCACTCGCGCTCTCCCTCTCTTTCTTCTTTTCGTCCCGCGCATTGCCGCGTGCCCTTTTCTTCCCTGTTGTTCCCGTGCCCGCGCCCGTTTTTTCTCTGCCTTCCGCGCGCGCCGACGCTCTCTGTGCTCTCCCCTCTCCGCTCACCTCTGTAGCCATGCGCTGCCTTTGCCGCGCCCACGCTGAGCTGCACCCCCACCGTACTCGGTGAATTAAAGTCGTACCACGGCTCCGATCGCCCCATATCCTCGCCGTTGCCCCCGTACGCTGCCGCATCCCCGCAAATCTCCTCTCCGATTGAGCAAATCTTGATTCACCGGATTCGTCGCAATCTCCGCACTCGAAGCCTCACTCCTTCGGCCACAATGGGTTGCCACGTCGCCTCCCCCTCGCTGTGGCCGTGCGATTGCAAAATCCCGCCATTTATTGCCGCCGGAAGCTCCCCCTGTAGCTAGGTCTGCCCCGCCCACTATAAAGCCCGCCGAGACCTCCATCAGGTTCCCCACACCTCTCCCTTGCTCTCATAGAGAGCGATTGGATTTTCTCACTCCGTAGCTCGTCGGAGCTCACTTCTTCCCTAGCTCCGGCGATCGGGCTCGCCGCCGATCGGCTCCACCCCAAGCCGATTCCTTCCACCCGGAGCACCGCACGGACCCGGCGACACCATCCCGGTCATCCCCTGGAGTTCCCCACGCCCATGCTGCTCCCTCACCGTGAAGTCCCCCCAAGCTGCGCCGGCGCACGCCGACAAACCTTCTCGGCTACTCCCAAGCCACCAGGACCCCCGAGGTAGCTTCACATACACCTATAGATACTCCCTGCTCAGTTAATTGAATTGCAATGCCGTAATTCGCTGTATCGGTTTTCCCCTGGTTCCGCGGCCGCCATTGCTCGCCGGCGACGCTCGTTTGACCAAATTGGACAACGAGAGCTCAGCTAGAGGGGCGCGGGATCATGGGCATTCCATTTTTTGAATTTTCTCGATCGGTTGTAGCCTCTGTCACCGGGGGTAAGCGTCGGAGTGAGCTCCCTCGCTGCGGGCGCGAGGTAGACGATGACCGAGCGGCCTCATTTGAGGAGGGTCGTCGGATGGCAATCGAGCGGCTCGAGCGCAACCGGTACGAGCGTACGCGCGCCTGCACTCGGCCCATCCGATGCCGATCGGGCGGCCCACGCGGCTCTTGTGCGTTCCCGCGCGCCCGCGTGCGCTCAGAGCCGACCGATCGGGATCGGATGATCCTCGTGTTCGGTTGCCCCCTGCCCGACACGCGTCACTCCTTTGCATTTTCCCGATTTAGCTCGGGTTGAGAACTTCAAACATGAATAACTTTTGCAATTTAAATCCAAATTCAGTGAAACCAATTTCTAAATTCATCTAAATTCACCCTCTGTCCAGAGAAACTAAAAGCAAAAATTTCTGAGCACAAATAAATTCTTGGCAGAAATTACTTGGTTAGGTTAAAGTAATTATAACTTTAGAATTTACAATTAACTCTTTTAGAATTGAACTCGAGGAGAAAATTGTTGGCATACCTTAAAAATAATACTTGCTCAAGGGAATCAAGGCCATAAATTTCTGAGTTCATGTGGATCTTTGTTGAGATGTTATTTGGCTATGTTAATTTATTTTGCTTTCTTTAGAAAAAAATGCGTTCAACGAACGTTAGCATACGAGGACCAGGAAACAGAGCGGAGGCCAACCAAGACCAAGACCAACAAAACCCGGATAATTGCGAACCAGGCGAGTCAATACCTTGATCATATTTGAATACCCATTTTTGCAAGTTATTTAGATTTAAATTATCAAGTGCATGCTATTATTTTGTGTGCTAATTCTATGTCTGTTTTGATACGTAGTTAAGCTATCCCATTTAATCGATGCCATTATTATAACTCTTCGGCATATTATCCTGTGAACCCTGTTAACCCTAGTAATAAATATAGATGTATCTATTTCTGCGAATGGATATTATGTTTATGTCATATGGCCTAGAAATGCTTAGTTGTCATGAAAGTCGGGGATATCCCAACATCATACGCAAAGGCAAAGTGAAATTTTGGGAAAAGTGGTAGTTGGAAATGGTTGGGTATGTTTAAAATGATCATTATTTTATGCCAACAAAAATCTCCAAAAATTGCTGATACATCTGGGCGGATGGTTCGGGGGTATGGTGCAGTGGTGCACGAGTGTGTGGTTTTGTGGTAGAGCTGTCCAGATGATCAAGGACCGAATCGGGTCATGACATCCCATTGTAAAACAGTACAACCACAAGCTGGCAAAGTGTAGGCATGACTAACTAACTTGCATCGCTAGTAAAGGAAAGCACTTCGGAATGAACGCGGGTCGTGGTGCTGGTGGGAAGCCGTCGTGTGGCGCAAGAGGGGTCGGGAGACGAAACCTTAGCGAGTGCAATCCTTTACTAGATGCATTGTAACGGTCATGTGATAATCCTTTTGATCTACATGTCTAAGGAAACATGTGGAATATACCAACAGGGTTATCTCTTGCGGGTAAAGTTGTACAAACTCTGCAGAGTCAAAACTGTTCGAACAGCCGTGCCTATGGTCAAGGGCGGACATGGGAACTTAACTCTGATATAGTTCTATTTCAAAATAATTTTTCAAAAGGTTGGGATATGGATTGGGAAAATGAAGGACGACGGACTGTCCTGGTTTGAGTTGTCCTAGGTATTGTCCCAGTGGTAAGTTAAGTGGCTATAACACTGAAAACTGGTTTGTGGTACAAGCAACTTGGGTATTGGATGAGATCTGTACATATTCTATAAAATCTTTTATTCAAAAGTAATATAAATTTTGGTCCAAAGGCTAAGTCTAGGAATTTCTATACATACGTCTTAAGTCTTTTAAAATGCAATTCTGGCAAAATAAAATAAACCTGAGCCTAACCTTTGTCTGCCCGTGCATATTATTTACTTGCATTCTGATTATTGGCTCGCTGAGCACGGGGTTGGAGTGCTCACACTCGCATAATAAATTCCAGAACCAGGAGAGCAGGATCACTACGCTTACGAAGATGCACCATGTCAAGGAACTGACGAAGGAAATTAGTGCGATTATTAAAATACTTGGTCCTAGGTGGTAGACTTGTTGTAAGGGCACTCGTCTATATGGCCAGAGTCTGGAAATATAGACAAGTCCATTTACCCCCAGTCAGCTGCCGATGGATTATGGTACCACTACTTTTGTTATCTTGCGCTGCTATATCTTTTGGATTGTAGTATTTGGCTTGAGCGGCCAATATGTAAGAAAAACGCCCGACGTGGTTACTTTCGAACTCTGATGTAAATTATACCTTATTTTGACTGTATGATCATCATTATGCGAAGTTTGGTCTGAACAAGCAATGTACTGTGAGCACTATCTACTAATCCAGCGAATAGTGCAGTGGCATCATAGAGAATTCTCGATTAAAAATCCGGGTCTGACAGTTGCCCCCTGGTGTCGAGAGACCTACCTTTTCAACGTACAGGGTGAACGACCTACGTGATTCGAAAAAATTATCCTTAGTCATTTGGAAGGAAAGAAAGAGTACAATATAGTTATATATGGAGAAAATATATTTACCTATCGATTAATTGGCTGATAACTGTGTAGTCAGTTTTATTCTTTCTTAGGGAATCAAGGTATATTGTCTTGTTCTATTTTGGTACAATTACTATCAAAATCCAATGGAACTCTTGATCGTAGAGCATAAGTACGTATTCCTTATCGCAGTTAGCCAGCAATGCTGCTGTAATGTACCTCTCGACGAAGGATGCATCCTCGGTGATGGTATGCATGGCGACCAAGTGTGGATCCATGAAACCAACCGATGATTTGGATGATCTAGCTTTAGTCAGCATGAATCTATATATGTACACACAAAAGCAACAAATTATATATGATATTTATCGGTATGACATGAACGGAGACTGTGATTATACACACTTAGAGCGTCTAGCATCGAATGAGTGAGGCGTTGAGAGCGTTCAGCGTGTAAAGATCGAATAAATCTTCAAAGGTCACCACGAAGACACAATCCTTAATGTTGTGCTATAAATGATCCAGCCTGAATTTGACAGTGATACCTGAGCGCCATTCTTCTTGTGGCTTATTGGCCTGTTCCATATACCAAGTGTGTAATCTCTGGCAACTAAGTCCTAGGAGTAGGAGACGCTCTTCCGTAATGATCAGCGGCTTGCCTAGCACGAATTTGTGGGCCAATGGCAGGTACAAGATATCATCATCGGTCTTCTTTAATTTGCCCCTGCTACCCCTGCTGCCTCGGCTGTAAGTCGACTATAAAGGTAGCACCGGTGAAAGTTGCTGCACCGAAAATAACTCCCGTGGACTAAACACCGGTGCAGGTAGCGGTGGTGGAGATAGGCTTTGTGGAGATGGCACTAGTGCATGTAGCTCTGGTTCAGATTGCCTTTGTGGACCTACCACCGGTGAAGAAGCCTCTAGGCAGATGTCGCTTTTGGGCCACTGGATGAAGGTTTCAACGACTTTCCCTAGAGTCACGAGCTCGTCGTTGGGGGCTTCGGTAGCGGGACTACCTCGAAATTAGCATGCACACCATCCACATTCACTATTTCCGAAGCCTGGCTCTAAAGGTGCACCCTGCACCAAGGCCCTAGGACCGGATAGATATGCCTGGCCCTCAAGCAACGCACAAGCCAACGGATGCATATCTCACTTGGAGCTTGCACTTCATAGTCTCCTACATAACGATACAAAATTAGCTACTCCAATAGACCTATCAATAGATTGAGTATTCTAGAGATAATAATTATTATCAGGATGTCGTCCATAGGAAATCTGACCTCGCTTTCTGTCGTAGGATTGGACGCGCAGCTACTCCAACAGTTGGGGGGCTGGCTAGCACAGGAGCGGCGCCAGCGGCCTGCTGATTTTCTGTAAATCTTCGCATCTCATCTCTGACGTAATCAGCAAGCCTATCTCTAAGAGATGCATTGATCTTCTCTCATAGCTGTGCCTCACGCTCGGCTTTGTTTCTCTTCTTACTCCGATACAATTTGGAGTTATCTGATAAATCATATTTCCAAGGAACATAAAGCCCAAGGGCTCTCGTACGACCAGGGTGCTCCTTGTTTCCCAGTGCCGCGGAGAGTATGTCTTTCTCTCTAGTTGACTCGAATGTGATCTCAATTCGTTCTCGTGCAACTATTCCAATCATTCTTCAAAATACGACGGCTGCTCGGCGAGGAAGGAGAGGGGTCCCAGATCCATTGACCTCTGTGATGGTAAATCGACCCTCAGGCTTTTTCGATAGTCCTCTTCTTTAGCGTTTTGATTTTGTAGCCGACGCATCCGGTGATGATGTTGAAAAATACGCGGATGATATGTTGGCCTTCTCATATATGAAAAGCAAGATTTAACATATATTCATATATTCATACGTATATATATTTATAAGTAACATATATTCATAAGTTAAAAAAAACAAAGTAAGAGTTATCAAGAGTTCTAATAAGCCAAGTATATGAATATGAAAATTACATATATGAATATGAAATTTGATTTTAATTATTGCTCTTAGAAGGCTAGTTGCACAAGAAATATTCTTGCCGTCTCCGTCACAACAGATATCAATCTTATATATATATATATATATATATATATATATATATATATATATATATGTATATATATATATATATATATATGTATATATATATATATATATATATGTATGTATGTATATATATATGTATGTATGTATGTATATATATATATATATATATATATATATATATATGTATGTATGTATATATATATATATGTATGTATGTATATATATATATGTATGTATGTATATATATATATGTATGTATATATATATATATATATGTATGTATATATATATATATATGTATGTATATATATATGTATGTATGTATATATATATATGTATATAGCAGTTGTAGATTAGACCTTGAGCTTTATTTTCAAACTTAGCTATTAAAGTAAGCAATTAGACCATGAACGAAATGCGATAACCAGTATGTGACCTCCTTGTAATCAATCGATTGATTTCAACTTAAACTAAATCAAGATTAAACAGTGTATATATGTATGTATATAACTCAATGAGAATCAAATACACAGCTCAGTTAATGATCAGATCAAACAGCTACTAACAAACTCAAGGTCCGTCTCCCATCACATCTATATATATATAAACTCAGTTGTATGGCTTCATCATAGAGCTAGGTCACAGTGCAATCATAGAGTCACAGCATACGAATAGGTCATAATGGGTCACAGCATATGAAGCACAGCATGCATATATATTGTAACATCCTGTTTTTTCTACAATTTTTGAAGCCAGGATTTTAAAAATGAATTTTCTGAATTCAATTCAAGCTTCAAATGAATTTTTAGAATTTTCAAAGATTTAATATGAATAAAATAAACATTAACATAAGCTGGAAATATTTTATTTGGATTCTTCAGGTCTCAAGGAATTTTCTGGTATTTTTGGTGATTTTTTTGGGATTTATTAGCTATTTTCTAGAGCTTTTAGAAGTTTATTTGAATTTCTGAAAAAAAAAGAAAAATAAAATCTCCCCGCCGCCCGATCTTCCTCCCCGCCACGCGTCGCGCATCCCCGCCGCCGCCGTACCCTTTCCCGCGCACCTGCTCTCCGCGCCGCCCGATCCCGCCGCCCGCCACGCGTCGTGCATCCGCGCTGACACGCGGCGGCACCAGCCCGATCGTGCGCCCGCGCTCAATCCCGGCCGTCCGCTCCCGCACACACCCGTCCTAACCCTAACCCTAATCCCGGTTGATCTCAGCCGTCCCATCTCGACACGTTGAATCTTAGCCGTCCAAACCAATCCGGTTTCGCCTCCCGCGCTGTGACCGATTCAAGCTCCCTCGGTTCGCCTGCATTTAACCCGTCGGTCGCCTCGAACCCTAGCCTCGCCCGCGCACCCTCGCCGGAGCAGCTCCGCGGTAGCCCGCGCGTCACCGCCCTCGCCCGTCGCCGCCGTCGTCGTCGTCGGAGACCCTCGTGGTGAGTCGCCGTCGCCCCCACCGCCGTCGTCGCCCGCGTCGCCGCTGCTCGCGCGCGCGACGCCGCGCTCGACCGCCTCGGTCACCGCGCCGCCGCCGCGCACGCGCGCCGCGCGCGCGCCACGATGCCTCGCGCGCCCGGCAAACACGCGTCGCCGATCCACCCCACACCGCGCGATCTCCGCGTCCACGCGCCGCGCGCCGCGCGCGCACTCGCGCCAGCGCGCGCGCGCCGCCACGCTGCGTCGGCCATCCCCGCCGTCCCGCTCCCGCGCCGCCGCATCGCCGCCGTTCGCCCAGATCTGAGCCGAGGGCTCAGATCCGGCCGCGTGCCCACACCCCCGCCGTCGGATCCCCGTCGCGCGCGCGCGCCGTGCCGCGTCAGCCGAGCCACATCAGCCCTAGCTGACGTGGCATGCCACGTGGACATGCCACGTCAGCTCCACGTCAGCCCCGAGCCGTCCCCCGAACCACGTGGCAGCCACGTCAGCCGGGTGACACGTGGCAGCATATGCTGCTGCCACGTCAGCCCTAGCGTGCCGCGTCAGCACCGCCGCCCCCCCGCATTTGCTGTTTGGTGCACCGGGTCCACCGTGGACTAGTTCTATCGTGGGCCGGGTCCACAGCACAGTAACTTTTCTGATTTTCTCGATTTAATTTAGGTTTAATTTTTCGAGAGCCTGTTCTCCTCCGTCCTAGCTCCGATTGACCCCGTTCTTTTTTCTAAATTCATCTAAAATCGAGCTCTAGCTATTGGTTCTGGTTTTGTGATTTTTGGAGTTCATTTGCTTATCATTTTATGTGTTTCTTTAGTTTCGGTCGTTTTCCCTCTCGCTAGATTCGGATTCCGGAGGAGCAGGTTTCACGCCCGAAGACCAGGAGTACCCCGCTGAGCATAACCAAGGCAAGTCGTGTCCTTTGATCATGTTGAACCCAGTTTGCAATCTAGTATTTATTTATTTTGTTTTAAATTACATTGCATCGCTATTTTTATTCAACCGTTGTAACTGGTAGTTATCGTCCCATTTGAGTTCATCCCTCTTTGATATTTTGGAATGCCATGATGCCATTGTCACCATAGGTTGGAAAATTTACTAGTGATGCTAGATTATTTGTCACATGGGTTAGTACGATTAGACTGCTTAGCTGGCTTATATTTACGATTGATCTCATCAGTATATGTTAATTATTAATTTGACTTAATGACATATGGAACTGTGGTTGGTGCCACGTGTATTAAAATTTGTGCCACATCATTGGTGTGACGTTGGCTTGGGTTATACAAATTGGTTTAGCACTCGGGCGAGTGATCGTGCAGTAAAGGGGGAGGTGCAGTTGCACTTCGGGGATGTGGTAGTCTCGCCCGGGTGATGCTAAGGACTTAACTTTGTGCGCCATTGATCTGAACTTAATCGTGCAAACCACATGTCTATTATGGGATGGACCTGGCTGATTAATTTGTAATATCCCAATTCAATTCTGCCATTGTGATGGACATGGTTGCTGATTTCCATGTGGTGCAAGGGGGGTATGATGCGAAACCCTAGCGGCCAGGATTGGGTTGAGGTAGAGCATTGTAAAGGCCTTGTTGTGATTTCCTGAGATCGAGGCTAATCACATCGTGTGGGTACAGTTGTGCAACCTCTGCAGAGTGTAAAACTATTCGAATAGCCGCGTCCTCGGTCATGGACACTGCTCGGGGATTTCACACGAGAGTTAGTGTTTCACTTATAACTTGGTGGTTTATGTTGGAGGTGGACAGGTAGTTCACTGTTGGTCTAGCTTGTGAGTTAGTGTTCACAAGTGGTTTATGTTTAATCCTTTGATTATTCATTATTACTGTTTTCAGTTAATTTTCGCTTTCAAGTTATTTATTATATTTCTTTGTGAAATGCCTTTATGCAAATTAACCTTTCAGCTTTCCTTTGGTAAGCCTTGCATATTATATTGCATTCATTTGTTACAAACGACTTGCTGAGTACCAATGTACTCACGGCTTTACGCCTATGTTGCTCAGTTGAGAGAGAGAGTACTATCGCCAGGAGGTTCGAAGGAGAGTACTACGACGACTTTACGGATTAGGCTTCGTTCTCCACTCGATAGCCTGTGGGCTTGTCGATTGGCCGCTACGCTTTATTTTGGATTTCCGCTGCTATTTTATTAAGCCCTTCCGGCTAGAGATATTGTAAGCTTGACCATAAGGTCGTACCTTTGATATTTTGTCGATATTCGAGTTTTCCTTTATTATTGTCGTGTGTATGATTGTGATGACATCTATGTTTGACTGTGTGCACTAGCGTGATCCTGGACTAGTGCAGTTTACACAGAGAGACCGAATTTGTATATTCGGGTCTCGACATATATATACTAACTTATACATGAATCTCAGCATATATATACTAACTTATACATGGGTATCACAATGGGGGTAGCATATATATACGACACCTTGCGAGGGGGACAGCACGATGGGCTCGGGGATGGCGGCCGACGACGGCGGGCTCGGGACGGTGGCGTTGGGCTCAGGAAGGCGGCGTCGGGCTCGGGAAGGCAGCAACGACGGGCTCGGGAAGGCGGCGGTGACGGGCTCAATCGCGAGAGCGAAGACAAGTGCTGGTTGGTATAGCTATAACTGCAGTGTATGAGCAAAACCCTAGCTTCTAGATATTTATAGAAGGCTTATTTCAGACAATTCTATTTTAGAACCGTCTGTGATATCTTTATCACAAACAGTTCTTAACTAAGAACCGTTATATATCACAGACGGTTCTTAGTTAAGAACCGTCTGTGGTAAAAATATCACAAATGGTTCTAAAATAGAACTGTCTGTGATATGCCTTTCCTTCCCAGGCGCTTGAGTTATTACCTACACCAACTAGCAGGTATTGTAATAAGACCTCACAGAGTGTATTACTTTACAATAGCCTAGTTTATTTCTTTACAATAGCCCAATGAACATAGAGATACATATGTATGATTCATTCTCAAAATTCACCGATATATCACACATTTTCACATATACATAAATTCAAATTCACAAGTACATCACACACATGCATTGTTATATATATAAATGCAAATTCACATATACACATCACATACATGCATTGTTATATACATAAATGCAAATGCTCACATATATATCGTATATTCTCATTCCACTTGCTTATTTCCTTTGAAAATTAGCCTTTCATTATGATCAATGCGTATGTAACTAGTTTCATCACGTTGTTCGTCATCGACTCTTATGCCATTTTCAAAAGGTGATAACTCGTCAAATTGATTATATTCGTCCTCGTCCACTACATTCTCTACTCCGACAATTCTCCTTTTTCCATAAAGAACTATATGGCGTTTCTTATTTGATGAGTCGGTTACATAGAAAACTTGAACAATTTGGTTAACGAGTACGAATAATTCGTCTTTGTATCCGACACGTTGGAGGTCTACGGTAGTGACACCATACTTGTCAACCTTCACCTGTGGGAGATGCACCCAACGGTAGCGAAATAAGGGGATCTTGAAAATCACATAGTCGAGCTCCCAAATCTCTTCTATGAATCCATAATAAGAGTTTCTTAACCCATCGGTACTGAACGTATCTATGCAGACATCGCTGTTTTAGTTAGTGCTCTTTAGATCCTGAGGCTGTGTATAGAATGTGTATCCATTTATGTCATATCCTTGCCACGTCACAAATGTAAATATTGACCCTTTTGCCAACTATGTCAGCATCTCACTTGACGAGCTCCTTGTGTTTTCTCCTTCAACCATTGATTGAACCGACTGTTGTGTTGTCTCATGATCCAAACATCCGATCACTCCAGATTCTATTGCCGAAGTGTGCTTCAGTCATGTGTTGGTCGACATAAGGAGCCACTTCAGTCATATGTTGCAAGACCGTGATATGGGTTTGAGCATACGCGTCCATATCTGGAGTGATTGCTTTCCTTCCGATAGTTCCGATACCCTTGAGCCTCCCCTCATGACAAGATTGAGGTACACCTATCGGTTGAATTTGAGCCATATAATCAACACAAAACTCAATGACCTTTTTGTTTGCATAACCTTAGACGATGCTGCCCTTCGGCCGAGATCGATTCCGTACATAGGACTTGAGCATTCCCATGAACATCTCAAACAGGTACATACTACGTAGGAATATGAGCCTACACATTTTTATCTCCCACATAACGTGAACAATGAGATGGACCATGATATCGAAAAATAAAGGAGGAAAATACATCTCAACATGACATAGAGTCATCACCACCTCGTCCTACAGAGCATCTAGTCCTTCGGGATCGATGACCTTCTGAGCAATTGTGTTAAAGAAATAACATAGCCTCATGATTGTCACTAGAATTTTGATTACAAAATATTTCTAATTGCAATAGGGAACATCTGTGTCATCAGCACATGACAACCATGAGGCTTCATGCCATTTAACTTCAAATCTTGCATCGAAACAAGTTTTTTCATGTTGCCGGAGTAACCAGACGGAATTTTGACACCATGCAAGCACTGGTACAGTTCTATTTTCTCAGCCTTGGACAGAGTGTAACACGCAGGGGGATGATACGTTCGTCCATTATCTGTTTCTGTCGGTGCTAACTCAGGTCTGATGTCCATATCAACCAACTCAAGCCGTGCTTTGACGTCGTCCTTTGTTTTATCACGAATATTCAGTAAGAGACTAATCAAGCCGTCACATACATTCTTCTCTATATGCATAACGTCGATGTAGTGCCAAACATCTAGGTACTCCCAATAAGATAAGTTCCAAAATATTGATCTCTTCCTCCAAATGTTCTTCTTATGAGCCCTCGATTTACGTCTTTTTCTGAGGACAACGACTAAATCTTTAACCATATTATAAACCTCTTTTCCGTTTAAATGCCTTGGAGCTGAACCGTCCTCCTTCTCTCTGTCAAATTGTTTCTTCATCTTGCGGTATGGGTGAGCCCTCCGAAAAAGTCGACGGTGACGCATGTACACGGTTTTATGTGAGTGTTTCAGCCACACACTCTTGGTACCATCTAAGTAGTGAGTACAAGCTTTGGCACCTTTTATACTCTGGCCCGACAGGTTAGTAATGACAGAATAATCATTTATGGTGTAGAACAATTAAGAGCGCAAAGTGAAGTTCTCTCGTTTGTATGCATCCCATACCTGTACCCCTTCGTTCCACAGTAATTTTAGATCTTCCACCAACGGTGCTAGGTACACATCAATATCATTCCTAGGTTATTTTGGCTCTTAGATAAGTATCGACAACAAAATATACTTTCGCTTCATACACAATCAAGGAGGAATGTTATAGATGCAAAGAGTCACGGGCCAAATGCTATGTCGGTTGCTCATGCTACTGAAAGGATTCATTCCATCTGTACTCAATCCAAACCTTATATTTCTCGGTTCTGCACTGAAATATGCAAAGCACCTATCGATGTTTCTTCACTGGGTGGAATCAGCAAGGTGTCTCAGCATTCCATCCTTCTTGCGCTCCTCCGAGTGCCATCGCAGCAGTTTTGTTTCCTTTGGATTCGCAAAAAACCGCTTCAAATGGGGAATTATAGGAAGATACCATGCCACCTTTCTAGGAGATCCTTTCTTCACCTTTGTTCCCTCGCCATCATCATCTGATTGATTGTTACGTTTGTATCGGGATGCGTTGTACATCGGACAGACATGTATGTTTGCATACTCTTTACGGTAGAGGATACAGTCGTTCGGACATGCATGTATTCTTTCTACTTCTATTCCCAATGGACAAAGAACCTTCTTGACTTTATATGTGGTTTTAGGCAACTCATTTCCCTCCGGAAGCATGTCCGCTAAAAGACCTAGCAGCACCGTGAAACTCTTGTCGAACCAACCGTTGCTTGCCTTCAATTTCAACAGTTCAAGCACAGCTGACAATTTCGTGTACTTTGACCTACAGCACGTGAACAAATGTTTCTCTTAGTCCTCCATCAAGTCTCAGAATTTAACATACTCTCTTTCATCGTAGTTCTCTTCTACATCACAAAACATCTGATCCAGATTATCATCGTGCAGCCTATCCGAATCCGAACTACAATCGACATCATCTGGCGGCATATCATTGACTTTGCCATGACTGATCCAACACGTATACCCTTTTTTGAAACCTCTCCGAATCAAGTGCGCTTCAATCTGCTCTCGATTCTTAAATATCTTTAAATTTTCGCAGTCAGTGCATGGACAATACATATATTCCATTTCCTTATTCAACATATCCTCCTTGGCAACTCATGTAAAAGCAGTTACGTCATTAATGTACTCTTCACTCACACGGTTTGCAGTATACATTCAGCTTCGGTCATATATTATGCCACATATATAACAACTTAATTAGTATTAAAAACCACATGCATTGAAGCTAGCTAAATCTAAATTAGCTAGATCTTCAAAGTATATATATAACAGTCACTGAAAATTAGCTAGATCTAAATTTTGATGTAACGAAAAACAAATTTCGTTACTAACCATATCTAGGGCAATAAAAAACTTGATGAATCTTCAAAGCTCTCCTGCCAAATAAGCCTTCTCCCACCAAATTAAATGGCCTGAAAGCCTTGTCGCCTCCAGCTGCAACACCGGCTAGATCTGGATCGAAATGAAGACAGATAAGGTTCTGACACGCGTAATAAATACCTGGTCGGTTTATCACAAACGGTTTTTAACAAAACCCGTCTATGGTAATGGAATATCACAGACGGTTTTAAATATAAAATCGTATGTGATATTCCAGTATCACAGATGGTTCATCGGTAAGAACCGTCTGTGATACTCTTTTTTCCTACCACAAACACCATAGACGGTCTCCAAATTAAAACCGTCTGTGATAGTGTATATCACAGACAAACCGTTTGTGATTTGGCGTCTAGTATTAGACTTTCTGTAGTAGTGTGCGTAGTCTTGTTCCTAGCAACATTATCCAAGTTTGTGTTTTAGGAGCTGTTCATATAGACATTTTGCTTTGGTTTTTAGTTTTGGCTTATAAATAATAACTGCTTGTAGAAAGAGAGAGACAATCATGTACTATTTTGATTGATATAAATAAAATTATTGTAGTATGTACTATAATCGACTAGTAGACCTTGTCTTGAAAAAACATTTCATTTGAAAAATAAGTATTATAGAAAAATAGTTTTTAGAAGCTAATATGGACATGACCTTAATTTCTATGCATGGCATAGTGAGGCCTTGTTTGCCAAAGCCTAAAAAGCAAGAGACTTTTTAATTGGGTTTTTAGAAAAGCCTAAGCCACCCAACAACTATAAGTCATAAGCTAGTTCAGAGATGCTTTTTTGGCTTTTGTGGAATGAAATAGCCCTTTGCCACATAATTTCGCCACTCGCAAAATGCCATTGCATATAAAGTTACAACCCTTCTGTTTTTTCCCGTATCCTTCTCCCTCCCTAAAGCGAGTAGGAACTCGTGCACCCACGCCACCCTTTTCGTCTCCTTGCAGGGGCGCTGGCGCTGGTGGCCTGTCATCCTTGCGCCATGTGCTTCTCCCCCAGCCGGCCGTCATCCTCCAGCCTCAACGCAGCTGTCCTCCTTATGCTCGACGTCTTCTTCTCCAGGCCACAGCGTGAGCTCTGTCTAGCTACCGTCAGATCCCATCGCCAGATGCCCACCGTTAGATAGCCCACGAGCAGCTCTGTCCGCCTGCTCTCCCTGTTGCCTTCCCTCCTCTGCTGGCGACCCTTCTGCGGCCGGTGAATCTGCTCCCCTTCTGTCCAGATCTAGACACCACTCTGCTCGCTTCTCTCCAAATCAGGCGGCGAGGATGATGAGGCATGTAGGCGAGGACGGGAGGCTATGAGATGGCAGCGGTCGGGATGATCTAGGTTCTAGAGTTCTTTTTTAATGAGTTCTTCTTTTGTCCCCTTGATTTGGATAAGGGTTTTTCTTGAAAATAATCATTGGAAACCACAATCCTGCTGCAACCGCTAATTAGAAACCGGAGCATCGAACTACATTTGTATGGAAGCGATTCAAATGTTTGTTCTATTCATGTGTGTTCTTGTATTATTTGAATCTGATTGCATTATTTTTCATCATGTTGTCAGCTTTTCTATCAAACAATTCACTGAGTTTTAGATAGTCTGAAGTTTTCTTTTGTTCTTAAAGCAAGATTCTTGCTCGATCAATGATCAATGTGTTTGAAAATTGGTGGTTTTAGCAATATTTTTACTTTAATTCCAATTAACATTAAGCACAACAAAGTATGTATATAACAATATGAGAATGACATGGAAACATATGTATTATCTCTCCAAATAAATAATACATTCAAAATACTAACATATTGTAACATGCTTAATAAAACACATATGTGGGCATATAAAATCTATATAATGTACAAATTAATTATTGCTTTTTGCTCTTAGTTTGAGGAGTTGCACAAGTTTAATAGAAACTTTGTCTTTAACAACTCTTTGTCAATTTTTCATGATCACAGTGACAATGTCTCACAATTCTGTTGGTTTGACAAACAAATATTACCTCTATGAAGTACCAATGTCAAGAGTTATGTAATACAATTGATTTGAACAAAAATCAGCAAATAGGATTGGGTAATGCTACTTTAGAAACTACATCTATATTTGGCTATTAAAGAAAACAAACAACTATAATTTCGGCAGAGCCTAGTTACCACAGTAAGCAATACTACGCATGTAGTTTCAGCATAAACAATTGACAGGGCCTTGAACTACAATCGACAGAGATAACCAACTAGCATACATAAAAACATACTAGCAGAATTAGTTTGAATGTCACTGTGATATCAATTTGATAATAATTCCTCATCGAGCAATTCATAAGCCCACATTCCAACAATGCAAGTGTCCTCCCAGTGCTAGATCTAATCACAACTTTGAGTAAAATCAACTAACACTGTTGATAAATGCACAACATACATTCATAGAAATTCATAGGCTCGTCGAAGACGATGTCCCAGAAAACTAATCGCCGACGAATACCAGATAATCACCGAAGAGGCAATCGGAGATACAAAGCCCTACTCCACAACTCAATACTCACCAATTCGTGGAGTCGAGGTACAGATCGATGCCACACAAAGCCAAAAAGAAGGCAAGATCGTGTCGCATGCCACACGGCCACACATCAGCCAAGAAATCAGAGAACAACCTCGTGCAAGCATATGGTCCAGAGATGGGACCGGAGGACAGAGAGAGAGAGCGCCACAGTCCGGCAACCGCACAAGCACGACGTCGCCGAACTTCCCCAAAGACCAAATCAACAAATGAAATTTGGATCTGATAGCCCTTACTTGCTCTACATCCACCTAGCTCTTCCATCTCCGATTTAATGCCTGAGAGTATGAAAATCCCGGGGAGGAGAAGGCGGCGCCCACGAATCGGTGGAGCTGAAGCTGTCGCCGAAGAAAGAGGAGGACAAGAGATAAGCGAAAGCATCGCCCAGATTTGATCCGGCTGAACGTGCTTCCCCTCTCTATCCCTTCTCTTTCCCTCTCTTACACGTGGGGCTCATGGCCAGTTTTCTTTTTCTTTTACCCGGAAAATAAGAAAAATTACAAACAGGCCCAATGCAGTGTTTCCTGTTAACAAAGAGATGAATTAATTGCTTGTAGTTTTTAGCTTTAGCATTCGGTGACGTGCAACTCATACGGAGGATAAGTTCATTTCTTCTCTCTGAATTGAGCGTCCATGGAGGAGCAGTCCATCGCATCGTTTCATTTCTTCTTTTCTCTGAATTGAGTGTACATGTGGTTTGATGCAGAACGGGTAGACTTGTTAATTTATGCACCAAATTCCTACACAATCATCACAGGTATTTTAGATATTTCTTCCTTCGGCCACATCTCTACAAGCCAACCAATCAAAAAAAAGCTGACACACGGCTTAACTTGAAAGCTAAGATGTTTATAAACTGTTTATAAGTTGACATAAAAAACTGACTTTAAACTATAAGCTAAAAAATCTAAACCTAAATAAATAGGGTCTGACTAACCCCATAATTTCTGTGTAATAATTTGTACCAGGAAATTACAGCAAGACAAACCTGCATCGTACGGTGAATATGTTGAAGTTGGTAATACAGCAGAAACGTGATCGACACCATCGTTTAATCGATCAAGGACGTACCGCCATGTGGTCCGAGAAAAGCCTCCGACTCTCGGAGCTACTAGTCTCACACGGTTACGTTACGTGCACACTAGTAACACGTAGCACCACCGCTGATGGACTCGGCTCAGCCAAACTCAGCCGCAGAAGATCTCGCCGCTCAGGCCGATGCCCGCCGTGCCATGCTACACAACCACACGAGCGACTCGGACTCAATCATCTCCATCCCAAAACCCCCCAGAAATAAATAAACAAAAAGTAAATAAATAAAATAAAATCATTTACCCACTCTAGTTAAAAAACAAATCCATTTTTGAAATCAAACTTTAAAAACTTTGATATTTAATATTTTTTAAATATTTAGATTAAATATATGAAAATTATAAAGGTGATCAGTACTTTTATAATATTATAATTATGTTAGGTTTTACAAATATAATAGTAATCAGTGGTATTGGAGGGAGTATTTTTCTCTAAGAAATTAAGGTGATATTTTCTAGTGTAAAATTAGAAGGAGGGAAAGGAGTTGAATAAAAAAGAAAGAAGGCTTTGGATCGTTTCTTTTTAATTTTTAAAAGTTACTTTTTGATTTTTCTACAGTAACTAGTTTTTTTTTAAAATTATTTTTTAAGGTAAAATCTATATATTAATTATAGTACATAATATAATTATTTCATTTATATGATCAAAATCACATATATATTTCTATTATCTTTTTATAAATAATTCAAAAACTAATAAATACAGCTAAAAAAGAACCTCGAAAGCTTGAGGGCCTGTTCTTTTCAGCTTCTCAAAACAGGTTTTAACTTTTGCTACAGTACCTAACTTTTAAACAGAGTATTTTTTTAAGATAAAGTCTATAAATTAATTATAGTACACGTTAAAAACCCAATATTTATACCATCTAAAACCGCAAACGAGTATCTCTCTCCGTAATCCCTATCACAAACAACTAAAATTTAAAAATTTCAGTCAAAAACTGTAAACCACACGAAAAAACAGTCCCTCGCTCGCCCCCTCCCCTACTTTTTTTTTCCGTTCCTCCCCTACCACTGTTCCAATAATAAAAACCCAACACGGATTTCTCGATTGATTTCCTCGCGCATTCACGCGGCGCTAGCAGTACACGAGCGCGATCGGCAGTTCGATTCGGCGGCGGGCGGAGATGGTTGCGGTGGCGGCGGAGGGCCCGATCCGTGCGGACGCCGGGCCGGCGGCGACGGGAAGGGTGGATGTGGCGGCGGAGGGGGCGGCGGGGAATGGCGGGGAGGAGGAGGTGGGGGAATTCAAGAGCGACGTGAGGAAGCTGGAGGAGCTGTTCAAGAAGCTGAACCCCTCCGCGGAGGAGTTCGTGCCGCTCTCGCGCCGCCGCGGGGACGGCGCCCGCCGGCTGTCGGCCGACGCCCCCGTGTTCGTGTCCCCCGCGATCGACTACTACGCGCGCCACCCAGTCCAGCAGCAGCAGCAGATGCACGTGCTGCAGCTGGTCGGCGCCGGCGGTGGCGGCGGGGGGAGAGACTCCGGCAGCGACGGATCCGCCAACGGACAGCCGAATCGACGGGTAATCGCCGAATTGCGGACTCGGGTTTGGTGCGATTGGTTCCCGTGTGGGCGGCTTGTGGGCTGTGGCTTGATCGATCAATCGGATTTGGGCTTTAGGGTGATGTTGATGTATTTGGAGTTTTGGTCTCTCTTACGCGATCGTCTCGAAAGTTGATTTTTTTGAAGGGTTTTAGGTAGTTGGGTTATGATATTAATATGATCAACTTAAGATGACGCCAATGTTATTTTAGTGGATGTTTCTCAAGGCTCGATTGATTTGATATTCCCTCTTATACAAGAGATGCATAACCGATGCATTTTGGATCATTGTTTACTGATGATTCCTATTAAACAGTGTTGATCTTGTAGTGGAATCATGGGATTTGACTTCTCTCTCTTTTGTTCTTTTGTTGTTGCTGTTATATTTTCACAAGAAATTGTTTGTCAATGCTAACTGTACAGTCATTTGAATGTATTTAGGTAGTACAGTGAGAGCACTTTTTTGTTATAATGATTAGTTTCATTTGGTGACTTTGATCTGTGGTTACAGAGAAGAAATGGCTTCAACCAGGGGAGGAGGATAGGAGGCCGACCACGGCGAGCTGATAGGGAGTATAGTGTGCGGCGAACCGTCTATGTCTCCGATATTGATCAACATGTGAGAATGTCAAAGAGAATGAACTGCTACATTTGGTTTTTCCATTTTTTCCTTGATTGATTGACCCCTAAATCTGTGATTGACTTGCAGGTCACTGAGCAGAAGCTTGCAGATGTTTTTTCAAACTGTGGACAAGTATGCCTTAAGATTTCTTAATGTTAAATACGCTTGTGGGGAAATATGAGTTTTCTTTGTCTATATCTTTAAAACAAAATAAGTGATTGGAAGAAATTGTTTGTCTTTTCTGACTCAAATTACTGCTAGCGAAGAAGACAAATATTTTCTTAATAAAAAACTATAAAGAGATTTATTTTTTGTTGGATATTTTCGATCAAGTTAGATCATTGACATGGTTGCGTAATATTTGGCAGAGTAACAATTAAACTCAATTTTGTTTGTGCTTTGTAACACCACAGCAGCAAAGAATGAGTTTGCATTATAAGTACGAATGTATGATTAAGATGCAACTTTTATCTACGGGAAATTTAGTTCGGTGCCACTCTAAAGTTCTGATTGAATTGAATGCCACTCTAAAACAAGTACGTCAGTTATTTGCCATTTTCTATGAATTCTCCCCTGTTTTTTAAAAATATTTTTTTACTTGTTTTCTCATTTTCCTTGGGCAGTTTGGCCCTTGCCAAGAGATAATTTATCTAACCGAACCAAGAGAAACATGGTCTAACTGTGCTACATTGGTACTTTCTGCCAAGAAAAGGTAATCCATCATTTGTTTATTCATCTCAGAAACCCAACTAAATTAATCAAAACCAAACAATCTCGCTTAATTAACTCAATGGCCACCAAGCTTGTAAATCTTTAATGCCAGCAGCCCCTGGAATGCTGACGGCGAGACCATGTTGAGTGCCCTGAGTTCAGTGACCTCATTCTCAAGGCACACACTCCCTTTGACCAAGTGCTTGCAACAGCGCTTAAGGTACTTTCAGTCCACCTCCATGTGCTTCAGCTTGGTCTGGACACAACCTTTGTGAAATTACACCCTGGCCTACCTTTTCTTGGCCTCCCTTTGACCAAGTGCTTGCACCAGCTCTTAAGATGAAATGGGAGAAACTAGTAGGAAGGCACCCATTGTAGGAAATGGCAAATGATTAATTGATTAGTTTTGTTGTGGCATTTAACTGAACCAATACTCTACACTAGCATTTTACTGAAATGCAAAATTCAGTGTGCACACACCACACAACAATATTTCCATTTTGTTAATGCAAATCAAATGCAATTGCTAAGCTAAATATTCTGAGCTGCATTATTTTGCTTCAGTGACATCATGTAAAGTATCTGCATCTGATATTTTTGTGTATGAAATAATAACGACTTACTTCGAGTCTTAAGAATGGTTGAAATATCAAGGAAAGTCGAAATGGTTGGATGATCAAATTGATAAGCATGAATAATTTTTCTATTAGCTTGAGCTAGAATTAAATGCACGGAACATGAAATTCGGCATATTTAATAATGTTCTTCCCAACCCAAATTTCAGTTGTAAAACAGTGTTGTTTCCCTACCTTCTGTAGAGGTGGTTTCTTTGATGAAGTTAATGATTCAAGTCAAATGTGAAGTCCCTTGAACATTTAAGTTTGATTCCTTTCTAGGAAATGTTAAACACAAGTCCCTTTGACGGTAGCACCTAATCCAACTTTTCTGCGATTACCTTTTACTTTTATTGAACTGATCTTTTAGTTCAGGTGATCAGATATTCTAAATACACTCGAGATAAATTAACAATGTGACTACTTGTTTAAGTTTCTAAAATGTCGAGCATATGCGGTATCATTGGCCATGACTGATATTTGGTAAGCAGGCGGTCATGTCACTTTTTTTTGAAGAATTTAAAAAATGCCCGAGGTTGATTTTATGAACCACTGCCAGAAATTAGGCAAAATGGTTGGTCTCTGCTGCGAGGTACTTCCATCCTTCACAACACATTTTGTTAGGTATTTGGACCTATGAACATATAGAATTGGCTAAAACTTGCACCATGGTTGTCACGGCGGATTCGGCGACAACGGCGGCTGCTGGGTGCTAGCACACCATGGCGTCTAGGCGTGGTACGCGGAGCAGGAAATGTTGTGTACATTATCACATGCCGTGCTGCTTGATCAAGCAAGCATTTGTACGAGACTGTGGACTGCATGACGTAATATATCCCAACATAAAAGGCTCGCCCAAACTAATGAGAGCGTATGGCCTAGCTTGGTCGCTCGGCAAACAAAGAAAGACTTCGGTTGGACTCAAGCCGCAACAGTTCAACATCCTCCATTTCGGCTTTAAGAACCAAAAGGGAATCAAATCTCACACCCCCACGTCTTCCTCATCGTCTTCTCCTCTCCTCTTTTTGCCATCCACCACCACCAAGTCACCGACTCCAACCCTCCCGTCCTCTCCTAGCTCCCATCGTTGTGACTCTGCCCTGGGCAGAAATCCCCGCTGACCTTGTCGAAATCGCCTGCCGCCTCCCGTGCCTCACTGACCGGAGGGATCTTGGAGACTTGGATGACGGCGGCACCGGCAGATGAGTGGCGGTGGCTAGGGTTCCACCCTGAGTGGCGTGTCACCTTTCTTTCTTCTGTTCTCCTCTCACTTGCTAGTCGGCCTCCAGTCACAAGATAGTAAGACACAAAACTGCTCAGTGCTCACTACACACACACACACACACACACACACACACACACACACACACACACACACACACACACACACATATATATATACATATACGTATATACATACATATATGTATATATATATATATATATATACATACATATATATATATATATATATATATATATATATATATATATATATATATATATATATATGTATGTATGTATGTATGTATGTATGTATGTATATATATCACCTAGCAAGGTGGCACTTGAGATGTCGCCGTGGACAACTTGGCGACGCCGTGGACGACCGGAACGCCTAGGCGCACACCTAGCCCCTGCACCACCGCGACGCCAAGGTGACGTCTTGGCGACACCGTAACTTCCATGACTTGCACAAGCAACCTTATTTTATTTGCCGCCATGCTTATTTGTAAACTATTAGGTGCTACTTACTGAATGCTTGATTCTCGATCAATCTGCAGTGTTGCACCTGTTCTAATAAGCACAATCATCAATGACCAATAATTGGTATCTTTCACGAAACATGAGTAATATCCATCTGCACAGAGTTTAAACTTTAAAGCCATGTGGTGTAAATAAGTCCACACCTATATTTGGTGTGTCAGTGCATACTCATCTGGGAATCCCTGGATACGCCAAGATGTTTCTGTATATAGATAACATTGGACGGTTACCTTTTATCTCATTGTTGATATTATGATTATTTTCTTACAACCATCTTCTGCACTTGTAGGTAGTAGATTGCCGTATCTGTGGCGACCCAAACTCAGTGCTGCGTTTTGCCTTTATCGAGTTTGCTGATGATGGTAGTAGCTTCAACATACAAATTGTTATCTGTTATGCTCTTATGTTGTTGTAAGCAGCAATCCTAAATAAGTTCTGTTTTTTCTGCAGTTGGTGCAAGAGCAGCTCTAACACTTGGTGGAACCATGCTTGGTTATTATCCTGTCAGAGTGCTGCCATCTAAGACAGCGATTTTGCCTGTGAACCCTAAATTTCTTCCTCGAGTAAGTAAACAGATTTGAGCACATAGTTTGTGTAAATTTAATAGTATAGTACTTGCTGATCTCCGAGCTCTGTAATAATATTAGCCTTAATGTTCTTTTTGTGCAGACAGAGGATGAGAAAGAAATGGTATCCAGGACCGTGTATTGTACTAACATTGATAAGAATGTATGCTAGTCTCTCTATCATTTCCATTATGTTTATAATCGCACATGTAAATTTAAATCATATCTAACAAGAGGGCCTGCAAAAATGAGTTGGATGTTCTTGTGAAATTTTTTAATGAACAACCTGAAGACTGAAGCATTGTGTAATAATCTGATCTGCTAAGTGTCTGGAACAAAGGGGCGGTGTGAATGTGATAGCAGCTAGTAAAGAAAGCAGTATCTGTTACAAACAATAATTTTTTTGTTTCACTGAAATGATAATTACAAGTTTTTCCATCTGCAGTCATTGTGAGCTCATCTTTTCTTCAAAAGACAAATTTTTGATCCTTAAAACAAGCTTTTGCAGCTTCCATGGTCAAGAGAATGCATTTTCACCATTCAGTGCAGCTGTGTTGGTGTTCCTTGTATGTGGACTATGGAAGAGACACAATGTGGTGGACTACCTAACCTTGGGTTTCTGGATTTCTCGGCTAAGACCTGATTTTGTTCAATTGGAGTTGAAATCCTTGGTTCGAACTAATGCACACCCGGTTGACCAGTTATGATGGATCCTTGCCAGTTCTCACTGATTTTTGAAGTATTCCTTAAAGAAAACGCATGATTTCGTCATACAGATTGAAAAACTAGTCAAGGTCAAAAATTGGCAGTGAAGCGGACTGGGTTGTTTGGATGTGGACACAGACTTCACCTATCCATCCTGTCATGGAGGGTTGATATTAGATCTTAAAAGGGAATGGATGGATTAGATCATGTCTACAAGGGAATGTTTTTGAAACCCATGCTTTTTGTAGTAGTATAGTTGTGTTATAAAAAAGTAGACCTTTATGGTACTTTGCCATGATCTCTAAGTTAATATTTATAGCTATATTCTTTCGCTTGGGTTTTCTTAGCTTTGAACATTTCAATTGTGATCTAGAATGACAATAAATAGTGAATAAAAAGGACAACTTAGATGCAGATACGTTTTGTGGTTCTTTCTGGATTCTGATATGATGATTGTACTGCAACATTCTGCATTCTTAGTTATCTCTTTTTCTAACTGTGTAGGTTGGAGAAGATGCTGTAAAGAATTTCTTCGAGGGAATGTGTGGTGAAGTATGTTCAAATGTTTTATCTCTGCACATTTTTATATTACCAAGCAAATAATTGTTGGTGCTTATCCTTTTTATTTAGGTTGCTCAACTGAGGTTGCTTGGTGATTATGTGCACTCCACATGCATTGCCTTCGTTGAGTTTGTTCATGTAAGTAAAACAGGAAATTTTACTTTAATATATTACTAGTTATCAAGAATGTATCTTTTTATCATCATTGAAATGCTGCTAATTGCTTAGGACTGAACAGTGCAGAAACAATTTATCTTGTCTGTGTTTTTTAATTGAAAGTATGTAGTTTGCTAACAAGTTGTACATATACGATCGCTACTGGAAAGATAGAACTGAAACAACGTTTTGTATAATTAATTAATTATCCAATTGCTTTGTAGTTTTTTGGTATACAAGAGTGCTATTTTCACAGTTGAACTTAAGTTGACCAGCCTTTTGCATTTGGTTTGCTCCAAACATTTTTTTGTCTTGTTTAGAACTTTATATTACATTTGGTCATTCCTTTGTACCCAGTTTCCATAATCTTTTGATTATTAAGGATTAGATCATTCAAGTAAGGTCTGCTATCAATCTGGAGTATCACCAACATGTTTGAATTTTTTCATATTGTGTTGTGTGGCAAGATTCAAAAATGTTTTAATTAGTTATATTGTGGCAACATTAAAAAATGAGTACCAAAAGTAGAGCGCTTTTGTAAGATTCATATCGTAGAATTTGATGTCGTGCCATTTGGAGTTCTTAACTGATGGAGTTAGGATATCACTATCTGATGATCGCTTCACCATTTGTTGTAATTTTAGTTATGTTTCCTTCTGGCCATAGCTTTGACCTCCTGCTTCAGTTCCATTACTTGTAACAATCATCTGGAAGCTTTGCTAGACGTTTTCAACCCACTTTTACTGTACATGCTTGATGTTTCATTATAAGCATGACGCATTAAAGAGCCATCACATACGCATTAGTGGTTTCTCTGGTTATTCTTGTTTATTTTTAAGATGTTCATTGATGAAAACTGTACCGCTTTAGGTTAGATGTTAACATACTAATTGAAAACTTCATATCTAATTGACTTTGCTAGGATGACTGCATGCATGGATTACCCATTTTTCTGAATTTTGTGAGCAAACCACTGGGCTGTGAAATGAACCCATGTTTGTGATTGTAATTGATTTCTCCTATAATGTAGCAACATAGCAATTAATTTCATAACACAAATGGTGCTGAGCGCTGACTTGTCAAACCCTGTTTTTTAAAACTGATATGGGCTTCACCCAGGATAAAAAAAATCTGCGGTATCTGTCTGGTTACCGGCGGTACCGGACCAGACCAATAAAAAAATGTCGGTCTGAAAAGTTTTAAAATTAATATTTGAATTTAAAATTTCAAATGCTAGCAAAAAGAATGTTATTATATACTTGTTTGCAAGCTAGCGAAAGGTTGGGAGCTAAGGTAGTGAAGTTAAATTGTATTAAATGAAGCAACAACAAAACTTTCTTATCAATTGATTTCTTATCACCATGAAAAATTTGTGTCAAACTTGTTTCCTTGTTTGGCGGTAACCAGTCGGTAACCGGACGATTTTGGTCGGTTACCGGTCGAACATTCAAATTTTCGTTAGAACATTCAATTTTTTGTTTGATGAAATTGGTCGGGATTAAAACCAGTAACTGGCAGTAACCAGCACCAGGGAGGGTCTGATATTTTTTTGTATCTGTTTTGTAATTCCTTGGGCTTAACACAGGAAAACCAATCAAAAATAGGAATAATTGAGGATTTGCACTCTAAAGATGTGCATTTGTGGTAAATCCTTTGTTGTGAACTAGCACAATAAGAAGGTAATCATCCGTCAGAGGGAGGTTGGACGGCGATGATTTGAAATAGAATGACGCTAGATGAAAGAGGGTACCGATTGAGAGAGGAATAGATCTAGAATAGTCGATCAAGGGAATAACCATAACTGGACTTTGGGACTTGTTTATTCATCTTTGCTTGATTAAAGAAGATAAATGTCACCCCTTTTATAAGGATAAGTAGACTTACCTCTAAGAAATAATATCTATCTTACAGAAACAAACTAATCGAAGATAAGCTCCTAAACTAATCAAATCAATCTAATCTCTAAGGAAACTAATTGTTGTGAACAGTACCATGTGCTACAGTAATTGCGTGTGGATGAACATTGCCATGTGCTACAGTTATTAGAATTATTAGATATCTTTTCTTATATGCGCTTATCTTGTATGCATTTTCCTTGTATGCGTTTACCTTGTATGCGCTTACCTTGTATGCGCCTTCCTTGTATGCGCCTTCTTTGTATATGCTTTCCTTATATGCGCCTTCCTTGTATATGCTTTTCTTGTATGCCTACACCGGGCCATATATATACAAAGCCACCTAGCCCTCTAGCTGTGTGGTGTCTGTGCCAATCTCTTTCTACTCTTCTACATGGTATCAGATTTCTCCTGAGCCTTCCTTCCGCTGCCACAAGACATCACCCCTACCTCCCTCCTGCCGCACGACTCCTGAGGCGCCGGCGCTGTCGCCCCACCGAGCCTTCGCCGGCAGATCTCTTCCTCTGCACCTCCTTCACCGGCCGCTGCCTCTCCCAGACGATGCCTTCCCTGGCTGCCGCCTCCCCTGGACGTCGTCGACTTCCCCGGACGACGCCGCTGACATCGGATCGAGGCTCCCCGCCTCCAGCCCGGGCGCCGCCGCCTCCCCTCAGTCCGTTGTCGCTAGCCTGGGCGTCGCCGCCTCCAGGTCGCCGCCGCCTCCACCAGGCCGCCGCCGCTCCCCCCTGCGCCCGCCGCCTCACCCCCTCCAAGCATCACCTGCCGAGCTCAGCTCAGATCCAGATTTGTGTGAGGCCTTATATAGGCAGAGAGAGAGAGAGAGAGAGGATCTAGATCCGGTCTTGCGCCGCGCCTTCTCGACCATGGTGTCCCCTCACCGATCCAGCTGCTGCCGATGAGATCGCGCCTGTCGCCCCTCCGACCGTCCTCAACCCCTACTGCACGGTCGTCGTCAAGTCCCATGTGCCGACCACCCTCGATCTGAAGACACCGAACTACTCCCGTTGGTCCAAATTCTTCCGGACCATGCGTGCAAAGTTCGGCCTCCTCTCCCACATTGACGTTACCGATACGACGCATCACGGCGAGGCCAACTGGGCCCTCGCCGACTCCGCCGTCCTTAGCTGGTTGTATGGCTCCGTCTCCGATGACGTCCTTGACTCAGTGATGACTAATCAAGAGATCGCCCGTGACCTTTGGGTCGCGATTGAGGCGTTGTTCCGCGACAACAAGGAGTCCCGCGCGATCTTCTTCTCCAACCAGTTTCACTCGCTCGTCCAAGGCGATCTGTCCATCGCCGACTACAGCTAGCGGGTGAAGGTCTCAAGGTCCTCGTCGAAGAGCTACGCGACATCGGCTACCCCGTCAACAACACGTAGCTCGTCTTCAACCTGCTGCGTAGCCTCAACCCGCGCTTCTCCACCACCGCCGACGACATCGTTAACTCTGTACCATTCCCTTCCTTCGCCAGGGCACATTCCATGCTCGCTCTCAAGGAGACTCGCCTCAGCAACGAGGCAAAGATCGCCACCGCCACAGCCTTGCTCGCCTCCGGCGGCTCCTCCGGCTACACGTCGTTGACCACTACTCAGGCCACCAATGCTCGTGACGGGCATCGCGACGGCCGCAACCGCCATGGCAAGCAGGGCGGGTTTGGCCGTGGCGCCAGTGCCGATTTTCAGGGTGGCTGCGTACCACCATCTCCACCGACCGGTCCCTGGTTTTGCTTCAACCCGTGGACTGCCCCTATTGGTCATCAGTGGCGTCCCTCGCTCGCTCCTAGCCTCCTCGGCGCTCCACCTCAGGCTCATACCGCCTTCACGCCATCCCAGCCTTCCACCCCGCAGTCCTGGGATCAGCAGGGCCTCATCATCGCGTTGAACCACCTAGCTATCCAAGGACACGACGACTGGGTCATGGACAGCGGCGCCACTTCCCACATGACGACAGACGACGGTACACTCTTCCACCCCCACCTCATTTTGTCGTCACCGTTGGCAACGGTTTTCGTCTCCCTGTCGTTTCTCGTGGTCACATTCCTTCACACACCATCCACTTGTTTTTTTCTTCACAACACTCTAGTTGTTCTTAACCTAGTTCACAATCTTTTTTCTGTTAGACAGTTCACTTGTGACAACCATTGTTCCATCGAGTTTGACGTTTTTGGTTTTTCTATAAAGGATTCCCAGACGTAGCGTGTGATACTTTGCTGCGATAGTACGGGCGACCTCTACACCATACCTCCAGTCGCCACCTCAGCTCCACCCAGCACCCACCTCGCCAACTCCCAGTTATGGCATCAGCGTCTTGGTAATCCCGGCGTCGCCTGTCTCGATACTCTCAATAAAAACTCGCTCATCTCATATAATATAGTAGATCGCTCTCTTTGTCAATCCTGTCAACTTAGCAAATATACGCGCCTCCCTTTTGTTACTTCTTCCTCGCGCTCTTCTGCGCCATTTGAGTGTTCATTGTGGTGTGGACATCTCCAGTTCCTAGGATATCTGGTTTTTTATACTATTTGGTGTTGCTTGATGATTTCTCTCATTATTGTTGGACTTTTCCTCTTAGAAAGAAATCAGAAGTTCCCCAGCATTTAGCAGATTTTACTGCCTATGCTAGCATACAATTTGGTCTCCCTCTAAAATCCATACATGCTGACAATGGCACCGAATTTGTGAACCACATCAACACATCCTTCTTTGCTTCCCGAGGCATTACCCTACGCCTCTCTTCCCTATACACCTCCCCGCAGAATGGCAAAGCCGAGCGCATCATTCGCACCCTCAACAATGCGGTTTGCACGCTCCTGCTCCGCGCCACTATGCCTCCTAAGTATTGGGCCGAGGCGCTCGCAACTGCCACCTATCTCATCAACTGTTGTCCATCCTCTTCTGTTGATGGTTACATTCCCTATGCCCTCCTTCGTCGCTCCCCACCGCAGTACAGTTATCTCTGGGTTTTTGTTTGTCTTTGTTTTCTGAACCTTTCTGCCACTTATGCTCATAAACTTGCTCCACGTTCCACGGCCTGTGTCTTCCTCGGTTATCCTTCTCACCATAAGGGGTATCGTTGTCTTGATCTCGCCACCAAACGTGTCATCATCTCCCGTAATATTGTCTTTGATGAGAGCATCTTTCCGTTTGCTAGTAGTGATCGATCTTCACCCCCTCCCTCTTGCACCGACTTCGATTTCCTCGACGTCGATACTGCCATGCTGGTGCCTTGCACTGCTGCAATGGCACCCTTGCAGGTACCCTAGATGGCTGCTCCACTGCATGGTGTCAAGCGATCATCTCATTCGTCCAACACACCATCTGTCACTCCATCGCGTCCGCCCATGCATCTGGTTTACTCCAGACGGCCACGTGCGGCTCCTTCTGACCCAGCTACACCAGCACCGTTGCCCACACCGGCTCCAGCTACCTCGACTCCTTCAGCTGCTCCATCGGGCCATCCGATGGTGACACGGGTTTGGTCTGCCGTCGATCCCTCTGTAGAGTTTTTCTCCTTAGCGGTTGAACACTCCCCAGCTTCGGCCGTTCCGACGAACTATCGTAGCGCCCTCGCCGATCCCAATTGGCGCACCGCGATGGCTGAGTACAAGGCCCTCATGGACAACGACACCTGGCGACTTGTACCGTGCCCACCAGGTGCTAACGTCGTCTCCGGGAAGTGGATCTTCAAGCGCAAGTTTCACTCTGATGGTAGTCTGGCCTGCTATAAAGCGCATTGGGTTGTTCGTGGCTTCTCTCAGCAGCATGGTGTCAACTACGACGAGAGTTCAGTCCGGTGTTCAAACCAGCCACCATCCGGACGGTCCTCTCCATCGCCGCATCTTTCTCCTGGCCGATTCATTAGCTTGATGTCAAGAATGCCTTCCTCCATGGCACTCTTAACGAGACCGTCTACTGCCAGCAGCTTTCCGGTTTCGTGGACCCTGCTCGTTCCACCCATGTGTGTCTTCTCCAGAAGTCTCTCTATGGCTTGAAGTAGGCTCCCCGAGCATGGTACCAACGGTTCGCCTCTTATATCCACGACATCGGTTTTGTCGCCTCCTCCTCCGACATGTCCCTGTTTGTTCTCCGTCGGGGGACCGACATGGCCTATTTACTACTCTACGTCGACGACATCGTCCTTACGGCTTCTACTCAAGGTCTCCTACAGCACCTCACAAGCTTGCTCCACTCGGAGTCTGCCATGATGGACCTCGGCGACCTGCACTTCTTCCTCGGTATCTCCGTTGCACGCTCCTCCGACGGCCTCTTCCTGTCTCAACGACAATATGCCATTGATCTCCTGCGTCGCGCTGGTATGGCTGAGTGTCACCCTATAGCCACACCAGTGCACACTCAAGCCAAACTATCTGGCCTTGACGGAGCTCCAGTGGCCGATCCGTCCGAGTATCATAGCCTTGCGGGGGCTCTGCAGTACCTGACACTCATACACTCTTGACTTGGCGTACCCCATCCAGCAAGTGTGCCTCTTCATGCATGATCCACGGGAGCCCCACCTCGCGTTGATCAAACGCATATTGTGGTACGTCAAGGGTACTCTCGACGCCGGTCTGCACATCGGCCTCTCCCCGGCGACCTCTATCACCGCCTACTCCGACGCCGATTGGACCGGCTGCTCAGACTCACGATGCTCCACCTCCGGCTATTGCATTTATCTCGGTGACAACCTTGTCTCCTGGTCCTCCAAGCGTCAGACAACCGTGTCTCGATCAAGTGCGAGCGAATATCGTCTTTGTTGCCCATCTTTGTAGCGATCTGCTGCCGCGCAACTTCTTCAAGAGCTTCACGCCCCAGTTGCTTCGGCAACCGTTGTCTACTGCGACAATGTTAGCACTATCTACATGTTGACTAATCCAGTCCAGCACCGGCGCATGAAGCACATCAAGATTGACATTCACTTCGTCCATGAGAAGGTTTCGCTTGGTGAGGTTCGTGTTTTGCACGTGCCATCCTCTCATCAGTTCGCGGATATTATGACAAAAGGTCTTCCGACCCAGTTGTTTCAGGAATTTCGATCCAGTCTTTGCGTTCGGACTCCCGCTACGACTGCGGGCGGGTATTAGAATTATTAGATAGCTTTCCTTGTATGCGCTTACCTTATATGCGTCTTCCTTGTATATGCTTTTCTTGTATGCATTTACCTTGTATGCGCCTTCCTTGTATATGCTTTCCTTGTATGCCTACATCGGACTATATATATACAAAGTCATCCCAACCCTCTAGCTGTGTGGTGTCTGTGCCAGTCCCTCTCTACTCTTTTACAACAGTAACCGCACGTGGATGAACAGTACCATGTGCTGTAGTACTACACACGTAACATCCTCAAATGTACATCTTTTGCTGTGGCAAATCCTCAAATCCCCCCAAAAATTAATATCATAGTTTGCTAAATTTCTTTGAATATGAAATGATTCTTTTGTTAGAAGTGATTATCATTCTGATAACATTGTTATAAAAGAGTTTTAAGTAGATACAGGAGTTCACCTAAAAGAAAAGAGAAACAGTAGGGGAGGGCGCTATGAAGATATATTACATTAAATACTAATAAATTGTACAAAGAGAGAGTTTACAATACCTGAAACAAGGAGTGAAACTTTGCAAAGGTAAAGACATAAAACCACAGAATGCCCCAAGCAACAGAGGTTTGAAGATAATCAAAAACTGAATTGGCTAAGAACACTCTTAAACCAGATAGAAGTACCAATGAGATCGTCTCAATTTAAATTGAGCCTCTGCAGCGAATTATTTAAGGCAGGCAACATTGCTTTTGATTTTTGAAGCCCTCTACTTTGAGCAGTGCCATATCCATCATTAGAATATATTTTTCAACGGTGTTTGTTGGGCTGACGTGGGGAATTTTGTCAAACCAGTTTATCTGTTGTTATTTAACACCTGACAATTCTTGCTGCCCTCTTTGCCACTAGTTATGTTTTTTCTTTCTTTTCGGCATGGAAACCTTTTGTACCTCATGCAAATTTGGCCCCATGATTTATGTTCTTTGTTTAGACTTGGATCTTTTTAACCATTGTTCATGCAGGCAGAGAGTGCTATTCTAGCCCTGAACTACAGTGGCATGGTTCTTGGCTCGCTGCCTGTCAGGCAAACACCTACACTTCCTTCCTGCGCATGTTCCAAACTTACTGTAACTTGTAGGGCTCATCAATCATAACATGCTATTTTCTTACTCTCTGCAGGGTGAGCCCGTCAAAGACACCAGTCCGGCTCCGTTCGCCTCGTGTGACATCGCACTGAATCTGGCTCGTCTGAAGCCGTCGTCCAGGGCAGCAATTCCAGGCAACAAATCCCTCGTCATGGCCTTAGAGACCGTCGCATTGCGGATCAGTAATTGTCTTTGAAGAGAGTACCCCTTGGTTATCTAATCTAGTAGAAGGCTTTTTCTTGCTCATGTTTCTTGGATCAGATGAGAGAACCATCTGTATGTTCGTTGGGAGCTCTTTTTTTTACTTCCTTTTTCTTTATCCTTCCTATCCCTTTTGTTAATTATGGATGGATGCTGTAGCAGCCTTTGACAGGCATTGTAACAATAATGTCTATGGCTCCTATTTCCACTTTGTGAATTGATCTCACACTGATGTTAATGGTGCAGCACAAGATTGTTGCACTTGCATGCTATAGTTTCCTTGGCATGTCATATTGCAGGGCCTCGTCATGACATTGTCTGAATTAACAAGGGTATGTGACTGGTTGTGCAACAGGGTTTAGCCCGCTTGTGAGTTGTGATGCGTTGGGTGATACGGATCAACTATAGGTTAGCTGATGTATAAAGGTGGTATGATCTTTACCGTACAAATAGCAGGGAAACCCTTGTCGTAGACAAGGAACTAGGATTTCGGTTGAGTGTAAGCTCCTAAAAACAACACCTTGGCACTCCTCAAGTTCTAACTTTCGGCCAAAGAAGCATGGTTATCAGACCTGACGGTTGGACCCAAAAAGCCCCAGATCCAGAGGCTACGTCGGGTCGGGTTGGTCACACTCACCGGACCGGCGGGTCGGTCACACTTACAGGACCGTCGGAAAAATCCAATCGATCGGACCGGTTTTTTACCGACCTGGATGTAGAGCTGTAAACGAGCCGAGCTCGAGCGAGCTTGACCTGGCTCAGCTCGAGCTCGGTAGAAACTCGAGCCGAGCTCGAGCGAGCTTGAGATTGCGTTGAGTTTCAAACTGGGCTCGAGCTCGGCTCGGACGGCTCGTGTAGGCTCGGCACGGCTCGGTGTCTAGGGCCGGAGGGCGTACCTGCTGGCGGTTGCCGGTTGGGGGAGACGTTGCCGTAGAAGCCGTGGCCGAGCTGCAGGGGGCGGGCCGGCGAGGAGGGGCGCAGGCGACGGGGGAGAGGAGGGGCACCGAGCGTTGGCGGCATCGGGCGGCCGGGCGCAGAGGTGGCCTCGGCCGGGGGAAGAGGCCGAACGGCGGTGGCTTCCGGGTGGCCGGGTGCGGAGGCGGCCTAGCCGGTGGGGAGATCCGGATCCGGCCAGATCCAGGCCGAGGAGGCGGCGGGGTGGGGCGAGGAGGCGGTGCGGGGCGAGGAGAGGCGGCGGGGAGAGGAAGGGGCGGGGATGGGGAGGAGGGGCGGGGGGGGGGGAGGCGAGGAGGGGGCGGGGTGGAGGGTGCGGGGAGAAGAGAGGCGGGGGGAGGCGAGGAGGGGGACGGGGGTGGGGGGCGGCGGGGGGAGAGGAGGGGCAGCGGGGGAGAGCCGGGGAGGAGAGGCGGCGGCGGGGGCGGGATTAGGGATTTGGGGCGCGGGTGGGGGGGGATTTGGGAATTGGGCGGGGCGGCACGCGGGGGGTGGGCGAGGGCGATTGGGCCGCACAGGCGCGGGGGATTTGGGAATTGGCCGGGGGGAGGGGCGCGCGGGGGGTGGGCCGCGCGGGCAGAGGCCAGGGGGGGTGGTGTGGGGGAAGGGGGAGTAAAAAAATCCTAGGCTCGCGAGCTATTCGAACTTGGCTCGTTGAAGCTCGCGAGTCTAGGATGAAGCTCGAATTCGGCTCGTTTGGAGCTCGAGTCAAGCTCGAATCGAGTCTAGAGCGAGCCGAACTTAAACAGTTCGTGAGGTTCGAGCTTTTTTTATAGCTCTACCTGGATGTCCCAGCCAGTGTTTACCAACCCGGTTGAGTTATGTAGGTGATGAAATACTCAAGAGGAAATTGATGGGCAAACCTATCTTTTGAAATATTGAGAGCTAGTAGGGTTTTTTTGAGTGAGTGAGCTGTGAGCCAGCCATCATTCACCCATGCGCCCCAAATCCCCAATACGCGCCGCCAGTGAGCACCGCCAATCTGCTCCACGCTTCTCCTTACGTCCCTAGCGTGCACTGGGTCGTTCGTCGCAAGTCTCTGGCTCCTGGCAAGCTCCTGCGGCAGAGATAATGGTGAGATGGGGATTAGCTGCACCCAGTAGTTTGCTCGGTGGATCCAAGCCTTCGTAGATGACGTGATGGTGTGGCGGAACTACGTAGTGGTTTGTTTTCATTCCCTTTGATGCCATTGTTTTGCATTGCTTATTAGATGTTGTGAAACCTATGAAGGAAGATTAGTGTGCCAACGAATGAGGAATTGTTGACTGAACATCTGATTGTAGGGCTAAAATTATCATATAACAGTTCATGTCTGCATGCTGTAGCCTTTAGAATGCTGGTGGCACTAGAAATTCGATTGGGGGGGGGGGGGGTCAAATAAGCTGTGGGATGCAATTATATTTCATGAGGGAGGCCAAATAGTATCAGTACTAACAGAATTATATGGAACACAAAGGAGTATAATGTAGATTTGTAGATCACGAAGGGGTCATGGCCCCAACTAGCCGCCTCTCCCTCCGCCACTGCGTGGATTAGGATTATAGTTACTACTGACAACACAATGATTTCCTTTTCTATTGTAGTGATGTTATTTGAGGATGATCTTTTGATCAAGTACCATTTACGGAGGAGCTGGTTTTCAGGGCGTGCATGATACCTCTTCTTCTATGTGGAGGATTCATAATGTATAACATTATATTTCTGAGTCCAGTCTTCTTCAGACTACGTAAGTAGGTATAATATTGCACCAAAATTTCATTTCAAAGGAATCAACCTGGCACATATCCTTAACCTAATGTTGCGTATCAATTATTAACTGCTCCATGGATTCATTCAGTTTTACCTATATGTTCTCCAGTATTGATATTATGTAACTATTCTTAATTAGTAACTGAGGCTTTATGTTGACAGCACACTTAAACCATTTGTTCGAGCTACACCAACAAGGATGCAGTTTTATGAGACCTCTCCTGATTGTAGGTATTTTTCTTTACATCATCTGGTTTTCTCCTTTCTGCAGTATCTTACTGCAATGGTGTGAGAACAATTTTGACAGCTAGATTTAACAAACCTTTTTGCTACTATGTGCAGGGGCGTAGCCAGCCAGCGGCTAGGTCTCGGGCCCAGTCCACTAGAAATAACCATTGAAGTGCCTAATTTACTGTGATCTACAGTATCATAGGTAAGCAATTTTGATCTGGGCCTCAGGCCATTGCCTCGATGGCCCGAGGCCCAGCTCCGCCCCTGACTATGTGAAACTAAGGAGAATTTTAATCCCTTACCTTTCATGTGGTCACGCCATGGTCTCAAATGTTTCATGTTATGTGGTTTGCAATATACAGTGCAGTAACACCTACATATTTCTAACTGTGGTCAACACAATTACTGGTACTTAAAATATTCTATGGCCTGTTTGGAAGAGGGGGATTGCTCTAGAAATTTTTAAGATTTAGGATAACATTAATGTGTTATCTCTATTCTGTTGTGCTATTAACCTCTTAGTATTTTTTTGCTTGTATTAACTTCCTAGCTTACACAATTAAATTATAGGCATTAGGGAATCATTGATACTGCTACAGATTATATTCATTCTGTAAATCTTTTTGAAACTTACCATCAGAGATTATGTAATTACTTTGGTTTCACCAATTGTGAACACTTTTTTGCTTCACTTGTTCGGCTTGCCTTGACTTCTTGGCTTTCATTCTCAGGTGTTCAGTTAGGGTACACTATAATTTTTGGGTGGTATGCAACATTTTTGTTCATCCGAACAGGTCTGACCAATAACCTACCGGTCCGACCACCGGGTTGCTTATGCGGTCCGACCGATGACCCACCGGTCCGACTACCAGGTCAGTGACCCAAGACCTCGGTTGGGTCGCTAGCCGGTCCGGGTTTGATAACATTGCAAAGAAGAACAACAACCACTGTAGATACGGTTGGCGATCTTGAATCATTGTATTAAGAGAGAATCAACACCGAATAGCAGTACCACCAAATCGTGCGCCATTACAAACACGAATCAATGAGTTGAATGTTGTAGATTCGATGCACAACTTAAGAATAGTAGCTCATAATCTATGTATTCTTGGCAAACCCTAAGTGGGAAAATGTCATACCCGTTTTTCACAATTTAGAATTCTCTATAATTCCATTGCACTATTCACTGGATCAGTAGATAGTGCTCACAAATGTATTACTGAATCATTTGTTACATCGTACGAAACATACTATATGATAGTATTACACATTAGAGTTTAAATACATCATAACTGATGTCTGTTTACATAAGCGAGGAGCATTAGGCCAGAATCCTACAAAGCAAAAGCAGAAGTGGAAATAACAGTTCAAAAGGCAGGACCCTAAGATTCCACAGGCAAGCGACTAGAGGTAAAATGTGAACTATAAGTATTATCATAGCTAGGATAATATACGTGCACACAATCTCCATCAAAGTCCGCCTTATTGGAATTTAAGACTTTAAAACTATGTCCTAATTTCCTTCGTCTTCCCCTCCTCAGGACCAGGGGTGTCCTCATAAGCATAATGATCTTGTTCTCTTGTATCTGAGTTTATTGAGTGAGTGTGAGCGTAAACCACTGTACTCCGTGAGTCAACACACATAATACAATTATATCAATGCATGGCTTACCAAAGGAAGGCTCGGGTTATTTTTATTTTGCCAAATGCCTTGACAGTTTATAATAATTAGAAATTCCTAAGACTTAGTAAATTTAATTAAAACAAGTTTTCTAAATGTGAGTGATTACAATGATATTACCATGTGCTATTTTTCCAGCGTTACATTCGCTTAATATCCTCGTTGAGACCGACACCGGGTTAACATAAATCAGGGCATTTACTGCTTGACACTTTTCATTTCACCCACAAAGTTTTAGAAATAGGACTATATCCAAGTAAGTTCCTAAGTCCACCCTTGACCGTGGACATGATTGATCGAACAATTTTCACTCTATAGAGATTGTACACTTTACCTACAAGAAACAAGTAACCCTTTTTACCCACATATGATTCCTTGGTCATGTAGAACAAGGAGATCATCACGCAACTTTTAGAAAGTACCTCACCTCTTCCGTCATCTCACCCATATGGGCTACTCCCACACACAGTGGGTTCCATAAGTTGTGCGGGATGTCTACCACAATGACTAGCACAGCTGGACTACAACTTTTCACAACGACTAGTGCAGCTGGCAAACTTCACCCTCCACTTAGTGTTCCATTCAAGGTTGTACACAAAACTCCTCTTGCACTACTCCACTCCCCCATCAGTGAGATGACTTTTAGGGTCCAATAAATCTTAATTAGCCCAATTACATTTTGTAGACTTGCGGTTGTACTATTTTATATTAGGAGGATATAATTAGATTTAGTTCTTATAGTTATCTGGACAGTTATATCACAAACTATACATTCTCGTGCATCCGGTGCACTAACTCTTCTTACCATCCATCCACATATCTAAGCATACGGGGTTTTTGGAAGCATAAATTATTTACGTTAAAACATACCAACCATTTTTCACTAATGACTGCCCAAACCAAATTTTCATGTTGAACTGATGGTGGGGCAAGTTATTGCCCTCGAGTAGCTAAACAGGTCTAAGCATGGCGTTTAGATACAGTGGATAGCTAGTAAGTTCATTCATAATTTTCTAGGGCTACAATGAATATGAGTGCAATTATTTCAAGGATGGAAGTATCATAATAATAACAGATCAAAAATAGGCATGTAACAAAATTCTTAAGACAAATATAGTTTGCATAATAATTAATAACATGCAATTTGATAATTTAAATAGAAGTAATTTGCATAAAAGATAGGTTTAACATGATCAAAGTATTGACTCACCTTGTTCACTTGTTGCTTGGTCTTGTGGATCTTTGTTTGCCTCGATTTCTTCTTCGACGTTGTACGCTATTCAAATGATTACACGAAAATTTAGATAAATACCCAAAAAATCAAACTACATACAAATAAAAATCCAAATCAACTCCAAAATTCATGATATTGGTTCTATTGGATAGATCTTGATCTTAAATGAATTTATAAATTTGTTTCATCAATTTTGGACTTAAAATAAATATGTTGTGCTTAATGTTTGGGTTTAAAATTAATTCCAGAAAATAAAAGAGGAGAGAGAATTTCTCCCACTGATTAGGTGGGGCCACCAAGGTTTTTTTATTTATTTCTTTACTTAAAAAGGTATTTTGTATGACAGGTGGGCCCCACGGGGTTTTAATTGCTTTTTGAATTTTTTGCTAACTAGAAATGTTTACTGTGACTGATTGGTGGGACCAGCTACTGCATAAACAGTAAACTTAGGCCCACATGTCAATGACGCACCTGTCATTAACTGGTTTATTTGAGTTTTTAATCTATAGATAGGCCCGCCTGTCATAGACTTTGTGCAATAGTTAAACTGAGAGGGCCCACTAGTTAGCGATCGATTAACTAATCAAATGACATTCATTAATGTTAAGCTAATTACTCATTTAAACTAATGGCGCAGCTATAGTTGCATCGTCTTCCCCCCGGTGAGAGACGAGCTCATCGATGGCTGTACACGAGCATGATCAAAACGGGATCCTTGCCATCGTGCACACCTCCAGCCCAACTCTCACGGTCCAATTTGGTCCGCGCGGTGGTCGGCGGTGTGCTCATGCGGGGCGTAACTAGGCGCACAGTAATAAAGCAAATGACAGCAACTTAGCCAGTTCAGAAAACTTGGGAGCATCTATGGACTACCACGGGGCTACTTGACAGGTCGTCAGAGCTCGGGGACAGCTGAGTTGGCACAACGACATTCACCAGCAGTGGCGAGGGGTGGCACATAGCATCAGAGATCTACAGGGCTCCTTGCTTCAATCAACGGATAGGGGATGCATCAGGGGGTGCTAGGCAAGCTATAACTGCTTAGAGGACAATTCCTTGCGATGGGAGTAGCAGTGCGATGTGGCGATGCTGGCTGGGGCCTGCTTGGGCTTTTATAGGCGGCGAGGAGGCTTATCGATGTGAGACGTGGCAGTAGTAGGGTGAGGTGGTCTGGCGATTCATGTGGTCGTCGTCAGCTCCAGCAGGGCCATAGGAGGGTGGAGGGGATGACACGCGAGCTTCAAAGTGGTTGGTCAAGGTGGTGGTAGCGTGGTTCACGAAGCCTCTCTCTAGGGGAGTCCATGGCATGGTCATTGCTCGACAAGACGATGATCCAAGGGGTGCAGGTGCGACGGTCGGTGTCATCGCACAGAGGAGATGCGGAGCACGGGAAAAATAGTCGTGCAGGTTGGCGAAGCGCAGGCAACGCACGGGTGCACACTGGTGAGGATCAGGTGTGACCAAAGCATCGGAGTGCTATGGTAATGGATACCCGGAACCCGATACCCGATATATTTTTACTCTATTAGGGCATGGGTCTGAATCAATTTTCTAACCTATGGATTTCTTAATGGGCAAAAAGTCCATCCCATCGGGTCTGCCGGGTTCAGGTATATTCTTATAGTACCCGAACCCGTAAATCCATAGGTAATATAAAGCCGGTCATCCCAGCAAATCAGCCTATACCTTGGCCCACAATTACCTCAAAACTTCTCTAACCGGCCTGGCCCAACTAGTGCGTATAAAAGACGATGGCCCTTAAGCCCTAACCCTAGCTCACTCACTCCTCCTAACCTCGATTCAACAGCCGCCGTAACATTGTGGATTTGTCGTTGCTTGTTTCATGTATATTAGCATATAAATTGAACTTATTGTTGACACGCGAGCTTCAAAGTGGTTGGTCAAGGCGGTGGCAGCGCAGTTCACGAAGCCTCTCTCTAGGGGAGTCCATGGCATGGTCATTGCTCGACAAGACGATGATCCAAGGGGCGCAGGTGCGACGGTTGGTGTCATCGCACAGAGGAGAGGCGGAGCACAGGAAAAATAATCGTGTAGGTTGGCGAAGCGCAGGTAATGCACGGGCGCACACTGGTGAGGATCAGGCGTGGTCAAAGCATTGGAGTGCTATGGCAATGGGTACCCGGAACCCGATACCCGATAGGTTTTTACTCTATTAGGGCATGGGTCTAGATCAATTTCCTAACCCATGGATCTCTTAATGGGCAAAAACTGCCGGGTTCAGGTACATTCTTATAGTACCCGAACCTGTAAACCCAAAGGTAATATAAAACCGGCCATCCCAGCAAACCAGCCCATACCTCGGCCCACAATTATCTCAAAACTTCTCTAGCCAGCTTGGCCCAACTAGTACGTATAAAAGACAATGGCCCTTAAGCCCTAACCCTAGCTCACTCACTCCTCTCAACCCCAATTCAACAGCCGCCGCAACATTGTGGATTTGTCGTTGCTTATTTCATGCATATTAGCATATAAATTGAACTTATTGTTGACTTGCTAAGCACTGCACTGTCTACAATTTGCACAGCTGTTGTCGGGCACGGACGACTCATGGGTACTCGTTACCTGAGTGGGCATGGGTCTGGGCAAAAATCTTCACCCATCAACGGGTGTGGGTTTTTTAACAGGCACATCCATCAACGGGTGTCCGTTGCCATCTCTTGTCGTGACGGGGTTGACGCGGGAAGAGAGTGGCCAATGCTGAGTTATGACGCACCCAGGCGCATGGCTGGGCTAATCCAAGGAAAGGGGAAAAAGGAAATGGGTCGAAGGCCATATGGGCCACAAGTCAAAGCAAACATGAGCTGGGCCCCAAATCGCATTTTCTGATTTTCTTTTGCATCTTCTAAATTGAAATAGGATAATTAGATTTAAGGTTTTCCAATTATGCCATGGCTAATTTAGCTTAGGGTTGAAGCCTCACATGGGGTTACTTCATTTTAATCCATAGAATTCCCTAAATATTAGTTTAAAGTTTTTAAATGGCAATCCCCTTTTTTAAACTATTGACTTTAAAATGAATTTCCAATTAGAATTAAGTTTAACTAGCATTTGCAAATAACTCCAGATTTTTGGACTTTTAGTATTTTAATTATAGTTCCTCCTCTATTTGAACTTTAGGATTTCCTTCATATATTTTATTTTGGAGTTTGAACCCAAGATTTATTTTTAGTTTATTATTACCTGCATTTAATTCCTTTAAATGTTGCAATTGGCTTGAATTTAACTAAAAACCGTCTGTGATATCACATACGGTTTTTAACTAAAAACCGTCTGTGATAGTCAAGTATCACAGACGGTTTTTATTAAAAACCGTCTGTGATAATACTGCTATGTATTTATTATGCCGCTCAGACCGCATCTGTTTTCATTTCGATCCAGATCTAGCCAGTGCTGCAGCTGGAGGCGGCAAGGCTTTCAGGCCATTTTTTTGGTGGAATGACAAGGATATGACATAAATGGGTACACATTCTACACACAGGCTTAGGATGTAAAGAGCATTAACCAGAACAGCGGTGTCCGCATAGATGCGTTCAGTACTGATAGGGGGAGAAACTCGTACTATGTGTTCATAGAAGAGATTTTAGAGCTCGACTACGTGGTTTTCAAGATCCCCTTATTTCGTTGTTGTTGGGTGCATCTCCCACAGGTGAAGGTTGACAAGTACGGTGTTACTACCGTGGACCTCCAACGTGTCGGGTACAAAGACGAACCATTCGTACTCGCCAACCAAGTTGTTCAAGTTTTCTATGTAACCGACCCGACAAATAAGAAGCGCCATGTAGTTCTTCATGAAAAAGGAGAATTATCGGAGTAGAGAATGTAGTGGACGAGAAAGAATACAATCAATTTGACGAGTTACCTCCTTTTGGAAAATGGCATAAGAGAATGTAGTATCTTAGATGTGTACAACATGTTTGCATAGCCTCCCATTGAGTGCGTTTCAGAATCCCACAAAGAAACCGTGCAGAACTTTTGATGTGAAAAATAATATTGCAATGCATACATCTTTTGGTCACTGCTATATTCATCAGTTTGTGCAAAATAATGAGAATGCCACAACAATTGACTCTTACATATACCATGCGTATGTGTTGTTCTTTTCGTTTATGACACCTTTAGAAGTTCATGATAAGATAAGCCGAAAAAGTGTTGATGACAGATATATATACCATGCATACACGTTGTATTCTTTGTTTAGTACAATTTCGGGCTATCAAAAGCCGATGGCGGCTTTTCTTGAAGAAGGGGAGGATGATGCGGATACGCATGTGTCTTATACTTTTCAGTTAAATATATTATTCAACTGGAAGGAATTATTGAGCCGCATGAAACATTGCCAAGTGAACTCATTCCAAACTAAATATAATGTTGTTATTCATAAGAATGGAATATTACCTGATGTTATCAAATGATGCATTATTAGGTTTGTCAATGGTAAAGCAATGGAGAGGTAAAAGGAAGAGGATAACCACATTAGGTGCTAAAGACATGAAGGAAGAAAACCAATGCAGTGGGAGAGCAAAAGGGAGAAGCCCAAGGACTTAAACTACAAGTTTTAGATAAGATTTTCAAGCCTAATTCGTACCTCCCACAAGGCCAATTGGATTAAAACTCGGATTCAACTCAGAATTCAATTCGGATTCGGTTCGGGACAGCCTGACACACGATTACTAAAAAGGTCATAACTTTCACAAACGGAGTCCGATTTGGGTGTTCTTGTACTCCTTGGAAAGATAATTTCAAGGGCTACGCAATGGATCTAGTCCCAGTATCAAATTCATCACGGATCAAAAGTTGTGATCAAAATAATATGACCGTTGTAAAATCTAGTTTCCTTTTTGTGAGAGTTCGTATCTAAAACCATATAGAGTTGAGTTGTACTAGGTTTGTGGACTCTATGGACATCCCAAGAGGCTATATAAGCTATGTATTAGCAGCCTTAGGGCTCAGACCACCTTTGAGAATAATCAATCTACTAAAATTTGTTCGAGTTTATCATTGCTGCCGAAATTCCATAGGGAATTAGGAATGTTCTTCAATCAAGATCGTTCAGCCTTTCCACTGGGAATTGGGTGCACGATAGATCTTCACTTGGTGGTCGGCGAAATCAACGCGAGTGTGTTTTGGCGGATTAAAGAGTGTTCGTCCCTTGCACTGGCATTGGAGGATCATTGTGATTCTTCAAGACTCCCGCGAGTATCCATCCTACGTCGAGAAGATCGGGCGACCCCGTATCAACTTTTCAAAATGTGGTCACCATTCCAAAAATTGAAAAATATAGCAAACTAAAAGAACGATATTTCAGCATTTCAGCATGTTTGGCCGACAAAAATTGAAAATTGGTGGAGGCTTTCTACATGGAGCCACAAACTTTCACAAAAAAGTTCAGCATGTTTGGCCCGTGGAATTGACAAATATAGCGGTTTCAAGTTGAGTCCGAGTCGGTTTCTAGCTAGAGTAGGATTCTGACTCCGAGACACCTTTAGTAAATCAGGCATAACTTTTGCATATAGAGTTTGTTTTCAACATTCTTATACTCGTTGGAAAGGTAATGACAAGATGCATCTTTTTGGCTTTTTGAGACCTCCAAAATTGGCCATCCTCAGCCCTGAATTTGTGTCATAAATTTTTAGATTCTATTTTTGCCAAAAAAAATTTTGTTCTTCCTTTTAGAATTTGGGGTTCGCCTCAACTGTAAAGTTGTAGATCTCATTGAAACCTTTTAAACGAGCATATATAGGACATATAAAACTTTGCTACTTCATCTTTTAAGACTAGCTATTGTTTTCTACTTAAACTAGATGGTTGTGTATATTGCACTATTATATTGTCTTTTGTGCTCTACATCGTGTGAACAATCTGGTGTCCTAGACAAAAGTTTTAGTAGTAGACTAGCATCTCTCCTAGTCCTTGGTGTGAGAACTTTCTTTGCTTATGTCAAGTCACATTAATTGTTACGTGTGTGTGTGCATCACTTATATCTTGGACATTGTAACTAATCTTTTGATAACTTTGTGGATTGTTTACTAACTTTACAATATCTTGAGCATTTGAATTGTGGTAGGATTATACACTAATCCTATCCCAGCTCTACATAAACTTGGTGAGTGCAGCTCCTATGATTGGTTTTCAACTAGTGACACCTCTGACTTGTCTCTCCCCACCCAAGTACGTGATATTGCTATTTGTAGGAATTGGCAAGATACTTGGTTGGTGGTAGCATTAGGTATTTCTTTATGTAGTATACATCATGTCCATTATTTTCTTATTGTACTAACCATGATAAGGGACATATTAGCTAAGGAGCACCCATCAGGGGATCGCCTTGCTAACATAGATGATGTCAAGCGAATTGTAGAGGATTTAATGAAGTGCTTGTGGAGATTCGTGCTGATTTAAAAGAACTAAAAAATGGTGCAAAAATTCTATAACCAAGATGAGACGTCCATCTACCTCGACCTATGTGCCCAGAGATAGGCCCAAGATAGACATCAACAAATGTATGTTCAACAAACCTTCGAATTCCAATACACAATCACATACTGTGTATAGTGCTTCGAATATGAAATCTACTTCATCACCTAGTGTTAAACTTACTAGTTTATCTAAATCATTGTAATTTTCTATTGGTTATAACACTAAAATGAGTACAATTCTATATTGACGTTGTCAAGAACGTGGTCATTATTCTCATGATTGCCCTAATGCTAATGTTATGATTATCACTAAACTGGTTATGATTCTACTTTTGATTCTAAAACTGAACCTATTCCATGTGATGATAATAACACTAAGAATGAGTTTGTTTTTGATAATGCTGTGGTGAAGGTGAATTTGCTTTGGTTGTTACTCCATATTTATCTATGCTTGTTAAAGAAGACAACCAATCTCATCGTTGTAATTTATTTATGAATAGTGTTTAAAGTGAAAGATATTAATGTTAAAATGATCATTGATAGTAGTTCATACCAAAATTTTGCTAGTGTTGAGATGCGTGAAAAGCTTAATATAAAATTGCTTAAACATCTTGATATATATTGTGTGCAAAGGTTTTGTGCGGGAAGAAAAGTTAAAATTTAGTACCGTGTAGAAGTTTCTTTCAAGGTTAATAAATATGAAGATACTGTTTTATACGATGTTGTGCCTATGACAATATGCCATTTACTGTTGGGCTATCCATAGTTGTTTAATCATAATGTATAACATGATGGATGAGCTAATACTTATAGCTTCAGGTGGGAGGGTAAAAATAGGGTTTTGCTACCACTTACTCCTTCTCATATATAAGCCACTGAACAGAAACACCAGGAGAAGTCACTACTTGTTATTCAGTAAGGTAAGGCAAAGATAAGCACTCAAAAGATCTTGATTACGACAAAAACAGATCTGCAAGAGGTGAGCAATGATCTTAGTGTTATGCACTTTGTTCTTGTTTATAATGACACTAAGATTATGCTTACAACTAATGATCTAAACACTCTACCTAGTACTGTCCAGTTGTTGTTGCAAGCATACGACAACATTTTTCCTGACGAGGCACCACTCAAACTAAGGTTAATTAGCTTGTTAAACAGTTTATTTGTTGAGATTTTTATTTCACTCTTGTTTTTCCCCCTTCCAGGTGATTCTCGAGCATGCATGAGAAGGGTAGAGCGGCACAACACTTTCACACACCTTATCATGATTCATGTTGTAATAAATAAGTGAAGTTTTTAGTTATTCATTCTTTTCACTCATTGTTGATCATTTTTTATTATTGATGCTAGGCTGTGGTTCGCTTAAATTGGTTTAAATTATGAGCAGTTATTCTTTAATTAATAGTGTCCCATTACCTTTTATCTTAGTATGCTTTCGTTTAGCTTATCATGTTTTAGAAGTTGGTGTTAGTTTATTTTATCTTGTAAATTGGCTATTTGTGGAGTGGTTAATGGCATCCCAAGGTAATGTGTGTCCTGGGGTGTTACACAACCCTTGCAGACTGAGAAACCGTAAATGACAATTTCCATATGTACTACGGGCTCTTCATGTACAATGTGAATGCCACAGAGGCAAGTACACTCTCGATGTGACGCATAAATCTTTTGTGAAATTATGTATTAGTTACAGTAGAGTGATCAAGCTTGAAATCAACATTGTACATGAGATGTAATGAAAAATCTGTATATCTTTCTCACTATTGTAATGTTGTAAGAGCTGTATGTATGTAATGCATCTAGGCGTTTATGTCAAGTTAACAAAGCATGTGAGGAATAAGATCATGTATCTGCTTCTTCACTTTTTTCTGATCTTTGTTTCTTTCAGGCGGCCTGCTTGCTAATGTGATCCTGTATTCTGTATTTGTTCTTTCATGAGATGTAATGAAAATGCATTCGTTCATTTCCCATTAAGCACATACTAAGGCAGAATTGGAGTATGGAGAAAATGTACTAAGTCTCACTATTCGTTTTCTCACAAATATATATAAATTCTACTTGACAAAGATCATCAAACTATCTATGTAAATAAACAAAAGCTAAATTCTAAGAGGGAATTTAAGTCAAGCTGTGGCTCTGTCTTGTTGGTAGAACAGAATTCATAAATCAACATTAGAAAGAAGAATCTTTGACTCTAAGCAGATCTTGAACTAACTCTGATTTGTACCTTAGAATTTATATTTTCTTACATGATATCATGGATCACCACATATAAATATTTGCAAATTGCAACTAAAATAGTTGTGAGCATGTGGAATGGCTTGAGTAAGTCCAAGTAGTTGTATAGAATTGGAATATGAAATACAACTTAATTTTGTCCCACCACCACCTTTGGTCTGGAAAAATACGACCCCATCTTGGGTCCCTCCAATATACAATTTTGCCAGTTCTCATGGTGAAGTACTGACGCACATTGACGACAACTTTGGCTACTTTATGAAATAGCATACATCATCGGTAAGATTATACTCCCTCCGGTCACATGTATGGTTCACGTCAATTTGCTTGTCATTTTTGTGCCAGCATTTCCGGTAACGACGCACATCCAAGAAAAGAAATTGTAGGATCACAATGGCAACAGAGAGGTGAATGGTGCCTTAGAAAGTTTTCTCAAGTATTCACAATTCTTTACTTTAATAACTACAGATCCATGGAGATCAAAATCGAAAGCCAAGAAGCAAAGCAACAACCTCAAAAACCCAACAGAACGATTTTTCAATATCTCACCGATTTGGCCACCATAGAGAGTGCGGTCTAACCGATGGGCGGTTTGAGTAGCAAGTAATTGACAGTTTGACCAGCATGGCCACGATGGTCGACGGTGGTGATTGGACCGAGCCTAGGGCGATGCAGTACTCTCCTGTTCCCAAATAGAGAATCTGCCGTCCATTTCAACAAAAAGGTGCAACAAAATAATTACCCCATTGCAACAACAAAATATTGTTGTGCAACAAATCTCCCTACCTGCAAGAAAATTATATTTTGCTACGAGATCTAAGAAAAAGACATTGCAACAAAGAAATACTTTGTGCAACAATAGAGGAAACGAGCTGCAACAATTCGAGAAAACAACCGCAGCAAGCCTACCAAAGACGGAAGAGCATGAACGGTGGCAAGTAGCAGAGCTTACAGAAAGGAGGTTGGCGTGGCATAAGCGAGTATTCTATGGTAACAGAGCTCTGCTTGCCATGATAATGCGCACGAGTAGAAAGCTACTGCTTGTGCACTGGGTCCATGAGGGAGATATCCATGAGGAAAAGAGTAGCACAGAGGGGAAGAATGGCATAGAGTTGGATGCATGTGTGTGAGAGAGAGAGGTCAGAATGAGTGGTTTGTGTTTGCCTAGTGATGTGGATGGATAAGGTAATGTGGGAGTAGTAGTAGGAGTGAAGCATCCGACACGTCGGACAGTAGCAAATTTCACTTAAGAAGATGGTTCTCGGCTGTTTGATCTAGTGCAATCGAACTTGTGAAGTGCAACAATGAAACCCTGAGCTTCAAACAAACTACACTCTCGTTGCAATAATTTCTCTCGCAACAAACAATGCAACAAAACAAACACATTGTTGGAACTAAAAAAATACATGAGTGCAACAAATCAACAAGTCCATTACAACAAAAATAAGTTGCTACAATATTTGAGAAGGATATAATGCAAAAAAAATATCAAAAAATAGTTCTTGCAACAATGGAGAAAGGGTGTTGCAACAATTAGAAAGAAGATATGCGACAAAAACTTATTATGAGGACATAGCAACAAACAAAAATAGTTCTCACAAAATGAAGCAAGTGTGTTGCAACAAATCAACATAATTGAAAACTGCTGCTACATTATAGAAAATGTATTGTAACATAAAAAAAAACTTATGCAACAACTCGACTTTACTGTTGCAACAATCGAGACTAGCTCATATGAGTTTGCAACAAACTCACCAGAGAGGAAGAAAAGGCGATGGCAATAAAGAGCTGAGCTCACAGTAGTAGGAGAAGGCGGCTATCCTGGTGCCTCATCGTCAGAGGGCCTCTGTCGAGCTGGAGCAGTGTGCCTCCCCGCCCTGTGATCATGGGGAGGAGCTGTCGGTATCGACGACGGCGCCACCGGTCGCGGCGCCGTTGTTGCGTGTGGGGATCATCGAGTTCAACAGCTTCGGGCGGTTCATCGCCTGGGGCATCCAGCGGCATGGGCACGCCGTGCTCGCCACCTCTGGATCCGACTACTCCCCTACTACGCCCAGCACGGGATTCACTTCTTCAGGTGATGTCTTGTCACCATTAGCCAATCCAAGAACCCATCTTTTATTATGTACGTGTCACGTTTTCTTGTTTGATCGATTGATGTAATCATCATGTGAAAAATGCTAAAAATAGGAGCGTGGAGGCGCTGTGCGAGGAGCAGCCGGACGTGTTGTTGGTGTGCAGCTCCACCCTCTCCACGAAGACCATCGTCCGCACCAACCACTTTGGTAAGCTCCACCTGGACACCATCGTCGCTGATGTGCTTTCCGTTAAGAAGTTCCCCCACAACCTGCTCCTCAAGGTACATTAACAACTAATCAACCAGAGCCTCACCATTGATCACACTAGTCCCAATGCTATTTGGCATCAGATTCGCTGTCTGTAGTTTTGCGACACATCAGCTCATATGAAATTAGGCCTATGATGATCTATGTGTGTGCGCATATGAGGGTATGGATTAGTCCCATCTTGCTAGTTTATCATGAGAAACACTAATATATAAACCCATAGGCACTATTGGTAATAACGTCCGGTTACCCGTTTTGTGCGAAGCGAGGACGAAAGCGCAAGCAGGTTGTTGCGTGTGCATGGCTTATCTATAATGAGGTTAGGCCGAAGATGGTTTGGACCCTAGGGCGTTATAGTTGGTATCAGAGCCCAGTTTGTAGTTTCTGAAAAAAAATTTATTTGCACGTACACGAGGCTTCGGGTTAACTCATTCATGTAGGCATATCTAGTACCTGGCTTAATACCTTGATACCATGTCCTGTTGCCATTTCCTTTATTCTATTACTACTCTCTGTCACTGTTTCAAACTTCTACTTCCATGCAACAGTATGCCTCCGGCTAGGCGAGCCAGCGCTAAAGTGCAGGAGTACGTGGATCGAGTGCACAGACGTACTAACGACCCAGACAACCAGGGTCCGTCTTCACCACAGACAAACTCCGCTTCTGATGCATCAACTTTACCTCCTCTGGTGGACCCTACAGAAGGTCTGGCTGGTGCCCCTTAAGCTTCGGCACCTGCTGCCTCTCAAAGTGAGGTGCAGCAGCTCTCAGCTCAGGTACAGAGTCTAGTTACACTGCTGCAGATTGCTCTTCTGATGATGCTCACTGGTTAGGCAATTTTGCTAGTTCTCATGGTGAAGTACTGATGCACATTGACGACAACTTTGGCTACTTCATGAACAAGCATACATCATCGGTAAGATTACACTCCCTCCGGTCACATGTATGGTTCACATCAATTTGCTCGTCATTTTTGTGCCAGCATTTCTGGTAACGATGCACGTCCAAGAAAAGAAATTGTAGGATCACAATGGCAAAGGAGAGGTGAATGGTGCCTTAGAAATTTTTCTCAAGTATTCACAATTCTTTACTTTAATAACTACAGAGCTATGGAGATCAGAATTGAAAGCCAAGAAGCAAAGCAACAACCTCAAAAACCCAACAGAACAATTTTTCAATATCTCACCGATTTGACCGCCATAGAGAGTGCGGTCTAACCGATGGGCGGTCTGACTAGCAAGTAATTGACAGTCTGACTAGCATGGCCACGATGGTCTGACCAGTGGCCAGTTGGACCAGGCCTAGGGGCGGTCTGAGTACTCTCCTATTCCCAAATAGAAAATCTGCCATAGCCAAGGCCAAGAATGGTACAACTCCCAAAATCCTCAACCACAAGAGTGAATCCTTGAACACACTTTGCTTAGGGTAATTGAAATGTATTCCACCCAAAAATCTCATAAATCTTGGTTAAAGTTCCAACCATTCCCAAAGACAAGCAAGATTGCACAAAAACTGGGTAAACATCGATATCTTGTGATATGAGTTGTTCATGGGTAGAGGATAACCAATATGGTTCTAAATGAGTTCTTACATGTCACATCAAGCTATTTCTCACAAATATTAGAAGCAAAATCCCTAGATAAAATCCCTCAAGATAAGCTCAATTCCAAGCAAAACTAGGTAACTTTGAAATTCTGCAAGACTTGGTGTCTAGATGAATGAGATTAGATCTTTATAAGTTATCTCCATCACTTATTCATCCTTGGCGCATAGAAAAATCAAGAAAGGAAGACAAGTGATCAAAACCAATAAGAATAAGAGCAAATCAATAAAACCAAGGAGACATCACAAGTGATGAACAAGGTTTATCGATTGCTACTTGAAGATGAAGATTTTACATCCACTCTACCTAGAGGACAAGTAGGCACATCATAATACTCACTCTTCTCTAACTATAACCCTAAAACACAATGTTGAAAATGGTTGGATGATTAGCTTGCAAGCTTCCATCCTAACTCATTAAATAGATGAGCCAATCATCCCACATCTAACCTAATGGATACTATTTGCTAGCATATTTAGGAAAAACCCATTAACCCTATACAACACGGGTTTTACTCACACACTTAACTCATGCACGTTTATCAAAGCACATGAGCCCATATCAATGAAGTCCTTAGCCTTTGATCCATTTGATTTTCTTAGCATCTGCTTGACCTAAACCGCTTTCTCAAGTGTCACGGTTTTGAACAAACGAAGTCTATGGTACTTAGCAAACTACCAAAATATCCTCGTCTTGACCCGGTCTTTATCTTCCCTTGTAAACAATCACCATGCGCTACGAGTAGATGTACCAATAGGTTACCACGTATTGGGAAATCTATCCCGTTCTAGTTCCACTGAACCACGTCTCAGTTGGATCGATCAAATCACTTGACGCAACTCATCGCTTGTACCTTCCCATCTACATTTTCTATCTTACTTGTGTCATATTTGAACTCAACCATCTTACCTAACATCCTTGAATGTTCTAGACCTTAGCTCATCCATGAGCGTAGCCTCCATACTCGCTATCGACCATGGTTGACTCTAAAAGTTATATACACATCGAAAGATAAAGAAATCGTTTTCGGGTATAGATTCTTCACAACTTGATTTACGTTAGCCAAAGTATGCTTTATGCAACATAAACACAACGACCAAATATAATTCAATTCACCCCAAAACCAATTTCCTAAAATCACAGAACCAATCCTTAGGGCCAGCTTGACAGCCAATCATGGGCCGGTCAGACCAGTCAGGTCTAGCACAAAACACCTCTTCTAGGAAAATATAACTGCCATTAAACCTCCGATCACACTACTCGGTAGTCTAACCGCTATGGTCTAGCTGGCAACAACCATCGTCAGATTGGTGGCAACCAACGACCAGATTGGTTGTTCAGACGGCAACCACTGATAAAGTGCAAACAATGCAACATTCAAATTCCAACTCCACAACTTAATAATAGTTCATCACACACTATTCTGAACCTTGTTATATGGTCCTTAGGAATGAAGCACTATAGTCGCTTTTATAGAATGCTATTACTTCCTACTACCATGGATATTTACTATTTAGTTTTCTCATGCTCAAGTTGCAACGTGTTGTCACCCAACATGGAGAATGTTCACGGGAAAAAGAACGGATAGTGTTCCTTTCACCACGTCGGAGATGAACTTAAGAAATAAAAGCGAATGGAAATGTTGCTTACTTTCAGAAATAAGATGTACATCACCTCTTCATCCTTTTTTTAGATCTATTTTATAATAAAAGCTTACTTGCAAAAAATAATGAAAGCTGCTGAAAGGTAATTTACAACCACTAAGAAAAAAAGGGAAATATACTATAAATTCTAAAAAAACAAAAGGTTAGCCCTTAATTGAGTGTTTTTAAGGCTTAGATTCATTTTAAAAAAACTTTCTTAGATTTGATGGTTGGCTTAGAGATATAAAATTTCTAATAATTCTCACAGCAAAAAGAAAAACATTTAGGCTTTAATTTAGTGGATCCTAATTATAAAAACTTAGATTGTCGCACCTAACAACACGAAAATACAAACAATCCCCACAACAAACTTTGGCCTTCATTCACATGCCCTTTAATTTAGCTTGCATCTAGCAAAGTAGCTATCACCGGAGTTACAGAGAACCAGCCAAGAACTGAACAAGAACTCTTAAATTTTACACAGCAGCTGAACAACTCTTAAATTTTACACAGCAGCTGCACAAAAACTGAACAACAGAGAAAAAACTGCACACGCTGCAGAGGCCGACGGATCGATCAGACATCCGGGCGACCACCGCTCACATGATCGAGCAGGCATTCGGGTTGTCATCGCTGAAGTAGCTCCGCGCGGCGAACGGCACGATGTTGGACAGCGCGTGCTCGTGGTAATAGCCATGCAAGTCCGAATCATAGTAACCGTGGACGTGGTAGTTGTACGAGCTAGCCTTGGGTTGGTACCGCGCCGCTGGCCTGTAAGCCATCAACGAGCCGCCGCCGCCGCCGCCGCCGCCGTTCTTGCTGTGCTGTATGCTGTTGTAGTGGTGGTAGTAGTGCTGCGCGTGCGCCGCGGCGGCGTGGGGCTTGGCCTGGTAATAGGCCGGCTGCGCGTAGGCGTGGTGCTCAGGGTTGTACGGGGACGGCCACAGCACGGCGAGCCTCCCCGTGCGCCGCGCCGCGCGAAGAACCTTCTTCTGGCTCACCGAGCCCGTCACCGTCACCTTGTCCCGCATTCCACGTAGTGCACGCCTGAAGAAGACGACGACAAAGTACATGTCACCATGTGCATGGCAAGGTTGAGACATCAATAGGTAGTGATCATCAATGGATGGTTGAACAGATCATGGTACCTGAAAGCCTTAGAAGGGCCTTCCTCACGTTGTCCTCGCAACCGTCGCAGTCGATGTTCATCTGCATCTCCACGATCTGCATACATGAGTGAATGAACAAAAGATTTGACAGGTTTCCACTAAACAAGATTTGTCAAGAAATTAGCATTAGATCTTGCAAATTAAGCTAGAGAAAGACAGAAGCAAGAACTCTACCGTCATGGCTGTTTGCTTTGGGAGATGCAAAGTAAAGCGATGTTATCTACATTCTTCTGTGTATCTGACAAAGTTCAGTTCCTCTTGAGTGTTTTGCTCGGACAATGTATGGGTTTGTATACACACACACACACACACACACACACACACATAATTAAACCAATGGAGATGCAGTAGGAGACTAGGAGAGAAGGAAACAAGACAAGGCCAGTAGAGGGATTTGTCAAGTCAGCAGATGGATGAAGATGTTTTCCTCAAAAATTAATGCCCGCATTGCCCGTTAATTTCAGTGTTGCTGTTGCACACTGCGTCGGAAAAAGCGACGGCGCAACGAATCGTCGATCAGCTGGAATGGCGCGGCCATGACGATCGATGCTGTGCTAGCTTATGCATAATCCCAGTATCTTCCCCACGAATGGCATGGAAGTTGCGTGCCAATATTGCGATCCTTTCGTCATGAGCAGCGACCGGTGAAGTTAATTAAGTAGACTTAATGTAGTGCTGTATGCTAGACAAAAATATGCAAGTTAAACAAACAAACAGGTCGTTGTTTCTGTGAAATAACAGATCATGTACTGCACTAGTTAGGAGTAATATCGCTTTTGATTTTCTATTTTCCAGAATGATGGGCGGCACTACTGTGGCATAATTTTTGGAGTAATTTTGAAAGTCAAACATGTATAGGAAACTGGTAATAAATTAAATCTCATGTTATAAAATTTAAATGTTGCATCTCCACAATTGATTTCTGAGCTAAATTTTCTTAAACAATTTTTTTTTATCAATAACTATTTACTGATCTATGATCCATTCAACAGCTATTGAAAATGGGTAAAATTTCACATATTCACTGAAACACTACAAACAAAATAGAATGCACGAGATTGATTTTATCAACGGAAATGGATTTGTTATTTCACAGACGTCCAAAAATTTGCAAAATCATAATTGATTTTCTCACCTTTGGATTGGCATGAAGATTTATGCTCTATCGAGGTCGTCTTCCTCCTCTCTAGTGCCTGGCGATGTTGGTGGTGGTGGGTCACAAGCTCGATGTACTGGCAAATAATTCATAGCTTTGTGGCGTACATGGCACCAACACATTGGCTTTGACGTGTAACTGTCCTACTAGTACCACTACATTAGCTCGACTTGATTATTGTTTGGTGGCATATGGTCAAATCGTAGGGTTTAGCGTGGTTCTTCTGCAACAGTTCTTGGGATATAACTTTTAGCACCCACACCCTACATGCCTTGACCACATCAATCTTAGACCACTGTTCCCTGCTCTCTCTAATACCACCGGGCCTCAACCGCCTGATGAAGACATCACTATTATCAAGGTTTCATGTACATAATCATCACCTCTATCATTATATTCAAGTAACAATAACAATAATAAGACTAGTATTGGTCCTATGGATAAAATTTTACAGCAATTGTACAAGGGACCAACCACTCGAGGAAGAGTAAGGGAACTCACTAAACAAATGAATCTGAACTTAAGTTCCTTTTATTTCACTGCTAAGGATCAGGGATGACTTTATCGGCCGATATTTTCCGATTTTCGGCGAAAACCGGTTTTACCGGCCAGCACCGGTTGGTGTACAAACCGGGCCCAAAACTTTCGGCCCATTTGAAAACAAAAGCGGCCCAACTAGCCCACTCCACGTCCTCTAAACGTTGCCCTAGCGGACGACTCACTCCTGAGTCTTGCCTCCTCCTGGCGGCTGCTCAGCCTGCTCGCAAGCGACGTCTTCTTCGGCGATCTTCCTCTGATCCATTCTCTTCCACCCAAATCGGCAAATCAAGAGCGGATGGAGGTGTAGGGCAACGTCGACGACCCATCCCGAGCTCCTCCTCAAGCTCTCAAGGTCCTGTGAGGAGACACAAGGGGCGAAGATGGCGGCCAGGGTGGAGCAGAGGTGGGCTCGTCGGAGGCTAATTCCGGCGGTCCCTCGGCCGATTGGCGGGCGCATGGCCATGGTGTGGACATGAGGAATCTCATGGTGGTGGCGGCTTGGTATGATGTGGTCCTAAATAGGCTAGCAGCGGCGACGCGCGCGGTGGTGTGCAGATTCAGCAATGGCATATCAGGTAAACTTAGTCACCACCCTGTAATTCGTTGAAGAATTTATGCAATAGCTCATACCTTGCTTGCTATTGTCAAGGAACATGTTTACAACCGATTTTGTTTAGGGTTTACTTGGATGTCTTATGAATGTACATGCATGTGTCTGAGTATATCGTTCGAAATTCCTCTGATATGTTCAACCAATTTTCGGCAGATTTTCACCAATTTTTGGCCAATTTTTATTTGAATTTTGAATTTCATTTGAAAATTTCGGCACGAAAACTACCAAAATTATCCAAAAATCGCTATAATCGGTTCTATCGGTGACCGCCGGTAAAAAATTAAAAACGGTAATCAAAACCCTGCTAAGGATAGCTTGTTACCTAATGCTTCCACATTATATATTCTCAGGATATTAGGAGAGCAAAAACTTGGTGCTACCAAGCTGGAGGTGAGGGAGGCTGGCGCACCAAGAGAAGGTTCAAAAGGAGGAGATGATGACACTTCACTTATATTAGTGGGAAATGCTATTAAGATGCTTGAATTAAGTTTTTAAACTTTAAATTGAAGATTGGAGAAGACTAGGATTCAAAAGCTCAATTGTGTCTAGTCTTCAATTCTGAGTTGATTTGAGTTTTTAGCCAAGTTCCATGTGTCATGGGCTGGTTTGTATCTATAATAAGACATATTAAGATTGTTTTAGGTTTTAGTATTTGTTTTGGTTCAGTTTTGAGGTGATGGCGATGCTACACCTTTAAACGGGCTGAAAATGAATACTTGGACCGCAAGGGAAGTTGGGCTAATGTCAAGAGAGTTGCATGCCACCTCATGGGCCAGCCACCACACGGGGCCTACCTCATGGGCGCCCAAACCAAGACGACCAGCCAGCCATTTCTTATTGCTTTTGGTTTAAATTAGGAATTAGAATGAGTTTCCAGTTGTTTCCTTACTTTGAGTCCGGCTAGACTTGTACAAGGGTATAAAGTCTTGGCCACCATCCCTTATAACCCTCGAACGTTAATTTTGAGTCAAAGCAATTTCTTGCTCTTTGGTTTATGCCATGCTGTCATGGGAGTTGAGAAGCCGACTAGTTAGCGTTCCACCAAATTCCTGGTTACCAGTGTTCTTGTTGTTCCTTACGGACCAGTAAAGTCGTTTTTCTTGGTGTGGTGAGAAGACGGAGATCCAGAGCGTATTGCTAGTTAAATTCTGGTACATGGGAGTCTGTAATCACATCTGAATAAGCTCTAAGGGTAAGGCATGATGAAAAAGAATACCATAAGCCAAATTCTAAAGTTAATTGAAGATACCTAAAAATTCGCGCTACTGCCTGACGATGTGAACCACAAGAGGAAGCCTAAAACTAAGCACATAAACACACAACAAAGTGTATGTCTGGCCTCGAAGCAATGAGATACAAAAGTGAGTCAATCATGTTTCTGTAGTCCTTTTGATCAATAGGTTCTCCATCTTCGTTAGGATCCAACACTGCAGTAGATCCTATGGGTGTGGAGATTGGTTTGATTGTCCCCATGTCAAAGTGATAAAGCAGATCCTTGGTACATGGGAGTCTGTAATCGAGACAGACAATCGTGTTCTTTCGTTCATCGAAATCCACAGGATTTCAGGTTAGCCACATAATTATTATTCAAGAGAGATCCTACGTCGTGAATATCAGGTACCCCTCGTATCATCTTGGTATCAGATCGTTGGGTTGACATGGTAGGATCAATATTTTATTTTAATTATTTTTTTATTTTTTGTCCTATATATAAAGCCAAAAAAAAATACTAGGCTTAGTTTTCAATTCATTTGCATCTTGTGAGTTTTATTAGTTTTTAATCCGTTAGTTTCAATTGCATAGTTACTGTCCATTGCATCTCGTGTTTCTTTCGCGTTGCTTGATCGTTCTTTTAGGCTTCTTAGTTTTTGCATCCACAAATATAAAATTCATAGGTTAGAACTCGTCAAATCCACATAAAAAAATCATTGTAATTTATACTCCCTAAATCACAACAAAAAACATTCCCTTACCCTTTTTGAGTTGTTGGATCTCTTAAAATCCAAAATCCGGTGTGGTTGATCATCCAACTTTACATCTGTAACTTATCTTAGTGCTGGAACTTACATTTGAAAGTGTCTTAGATGTGTACAACATGTTTGCATAGCCTCCCATTGCGTGCATTTCAGAATCCCACAAAGAAACCATGTAGGACTTTTCAAAAAGTGGTCACCATTCCAAAAATTGAAAAACATAGCAAACTAAAAGAACGATATTTCAGCATTTTAGTATGTTTGGCCCACAAAAATTGAAAATTGGTGGAGACTTTCTACATGGAGCCACAAACTTTCACAAAAAAGTTCAGCATGTTTGGCTCGTGGAATTGAAAGATATAGCGGTTTCAAGTTGAGTCCGAGTCGGTTTCTAGCTAGAGTAGGATTCTGACTTCGAGACACCTTTAGTAAATCAGGCATAACTTTTGCATACAGAGTTTGTTTTCAACATTCATATACTCGTTGGAAAGGTAATGACAAGATGCATCTTTTTGTTTTTTTGAGACCTCAAAAATTGGCCATCGTCAGCCCTAAATTTGTGTCATAAAATTTTAGATTCTATTTTTGCCAAAAAAAATTTCGTTCTTCCTTTTAGAATTTGGGGTTCACCTCAACTGTAAAGTTGTAGATCTCATTGAAACCTTTTAAACGAGCATATATAGGACATATAAAACTTTGCTACTTCATCTTTTAAGACTAGCTATTGTTTTCTACTTAAACTCGAGGGTTGTTTATATTGCACTATTATATTGTCTTTTGTGCTCTACATCGTGTGAACAATCTTGTGTCCTAGACAAAAGTTTCATTAGTAGGCTAGCATCTCTCCTAGTCCTTGGTGTGAGAACTTTCTTTGCTTATGTCAAGTCACATTAACTGTTACGTGTGTGTGCATCACTTATATCTTGGACATTGTAACTAATCTTTTGATAACTTTGTGGATTGTTTACTAACTTTACAATATCTTAAGCATTTGAATTATGGTAGGATTATACACTAATCCTATCCTAGCTCCACATAAACTTGGTGAGTGCAGCTCCTATGATTGGTTTTCAACTAGTGACACCTCTGACTTGTCTCTCGCCACCCAAGTACGTGATATTGCTATTTGTAGGAATTAGCAAGATACTTGGTTGGTGGTAGCATTAGGTATTTCTTTATGTAGTATACATCAAGTCCATTATTTTCTTATTGTACTAACCATGATAAGGGACAGATTAGCTAAGGAGCACCCATCAGGGGATCGCCTTGCTAACATAGGTGATGTCAAGCAAATTGTAGAGGGTTTAATGAAGTGCTTGTGGAGATTCATGCTGATTTAAAAGAACTAAAAGAATGGTGCAAAAATTCTATAACCAAGATGAGACATCCATCTACCTCGACCTATGTGCCCAGAGATAGGCCCAAGATAGACATCAACAAATGTATGTTCAACAAACATTCGAATTCCAATACACAATCACATACTGTGTATAGTGCTTCGAATATGAAATCTACTTCATCACCTAGTGTTAAACTTACTAGTTTATCTAAATCATTGTAATTTTCTATTGGTTCTAACACTAAAATGAGTACAATTCAATATTGGCGTTGTCAAGGACGTGGTCATTATTCTCATGATTGCCCTAATGCTAATGTTATGATTATCACTAAAACTGGTTATGATTCTACTTTTGATTCTAAAATTGAACCTATTCCATGTGATGATAATAACACTAAGAATGAGTCTGTTTTTGATAATGCTGTGGTGAAGGTGAATTTGCTTTGGTTGTTACTCCATATTTATTTATGCTTGTTAAAGAAGACAACCAATCTCATCGTTGTAATTTATTTATGAATAGTGCTAAAGTGAAAGATATTAATGTTAAAATGATCATTGGTAGTAGTTCATACCAAAATTTTGCTAGTGTTGAGATGCGTGAAAAGCTTAATATAAAATTGCTTAAACATCTTGATATATATTGTGTGCAAAGGTTTTGTGAGGGAAGAAAAGTTAAAATTTAGTACTGTGTAGATGTTTCTTTCAAGGTTAATAAATATGAAGATACTGTTTTGTACGATGTTGTGCCTATGAAAATATGCCATTTACTGTTGTGCTGTCCATAGTTGTTTAATCATAATGTATGACATGATGGATGAGCCAATACTTATAGCTTCAGGTGGGAGGGTAAAAATAAGGTTTTGCTATCACTTACTCCTTCTCATATATAAGCCACTGAACAGAAACACCAGGAGAAGTCACTACTTGTTGTTCAGTAAAGTAAGGCAAAGGTAAGAACTCAAAAGGTCTTGATTATGACAAAAACATATCTACAAGAGGTGAGCAATGATATTAGTGTTATGCACTTTGTTCTTGTTTATAAGGACACTAAGATTATGCTTACAACTAATGATCTAAACACTCTACCTAGTACTGTCCAGTTGTTGTTGCAAGCATACGACGATATTTTTCCTGACGAGGCACCACTCGGACTAAGGTTAATTAGCTTGTTAAACAGTTTGTTTGCTGAGATTTTTATCTCACTCTTGTTTTTCTCCCTTCTAGGTGATTCTCAAGCATGCATGAGAAGGGTAGAGCGGCACAACACTTTCACACACCTTATCATGATTCATGTTGTAATAAATAAGTGAAGTTTTTAGTTATTCATTCTTTTCACTTATTGTTGATCATTTTTTTATTATTGATGCTAGGCTGTGGTTCACTTAAATTGGTTTAAATTATGAGCAGTTATTATTTAATTAATAGTGTCCCATTACCTTTTGTCTTAGTATGCTTTCGTTTAGCTTATCATGTTTTAGAAGTTGGTGTTAGTATATTTTATCTTGTAAATTGGCTATTTGTGGAGTGGTTAATGGCATTCTAGGGTAATGTGGGTCTTAGGGTGTTACACAACCCTTGCAGACTGAGAAACCGTAAATGACAATTTCCATATGTACTACGGGCTCTTCATGTACAATGTGAATGCCACAGAGGCAAGTACACTCTTGATGTGACGCATAAACCTTTTGTGAAATTATGTATTAGTTACAGTAGCGTGATCAAGCTTGAAATCAACATTGTACATGAGATGTAATGAAAAATCTGTATATCTTTCTCACTATTGTAATGTTGTAAGAGCTGTATGTATGTAATGCATCTAGGCGTTTATGTCAAGTTAACAAAGCATGTGAGGAATAAGATCATGTATCTGCTTCTTCACTTTTTTCTGATCTTTGTTTCTTTCAGGTGGCCTGCCTGCTAATGTGATCCTGTATTCTGTATTTGTTCTTTCATGAGATGTAATGAAAATGCATTCGTTCATTTTCCATTAAGCACATAATAAGGCAGAATTGGAATATGGAGAAAATATATATAAATTGTACTTGACAAAGATCATCAAACTATCTATGTAAATAAACAAAAGCTAAATTCTAAGTGGGAATTTAAGTCAAGTTGTGGCTCTGTCTTGTTGGTAGAGCAGAATTCATATATCAACATTAGAAAGAAGAATCTTTGACTCTAAGCAGATCTTGAACTAACTCTGATTTGTACCTTAGAATTTATATTTTCTTACATGATATCATGGATCGTCACATATAAATATTTGCAAATTGCAACTAAAATAGTTGTGAGCATGTGGAATGGCTTGAGTAAGTCCAAGTAGTTGTATAGAATTGGAATATGAAATACAATTTAATTTTGTCCCACCACCACCTTTGGTCTGGAAAAATATAACCCCATCTTGGGTCCCTCCAATATACAATTTTGCTAGTTCTCATGGTGAAGTACTGACGCACATTGACGACAACTTGGGCTACTTCATGAACAAGCATACATCATTGGTAAGATTATACTCCCTCTGGTCACATGTATGGTTCACATCAATTTGCTCGTCATTTTTGTGCCAGCATTTCCGGTAACGACGCACATCCAAGAAAAGAAATTGTAGGATCACAATGGCAACAGAGAGGTGAATGGTGCTTTAGAAATTTTTCTCAAGTATTCACAATTCTTTTATTTAATAACTACAGAGCTATGGAGATCAGAATTGAAAGCCAAGAAGCAAAGCAACAACCTCAAAAACCCAACAAAACGATTTTTCAATATCTCACTGATTTGACCGCCATAGAGAGTGCGGTCTAACCGATGGGCAGTCTGACTAGCAAGTAATTGACAGTCTGACCAGCATGGCCACTATGGTCTGACCAGTGGCCAGTTGGACCTGGCCTAGGGGCGGTCTGAGTACTCTCCTATTCCCAAATAGAAAATCTGCCATAGCCAAGGCCAAGAATGGTACAACTCCCAAAATCCTCAACCACAAGAGTGAATCCTTGAACACACTTTGCTTAGGGTAATTGAAATGTATTCCACCCAAAAATCTCATAAATCTTGGTTAAAGTTCCAACCATTCCCAAAGATAAGCAAGATTGCACAAAAACTGGGTAAACATCGATATCTTGTGATATGAGTTTTTCATGGGTAGAGGATAACCAATATGGCTCTAAATGAGTTCTTACATGTCACATCAAGCTATTTCTCATAAATATTAGAAGCAAAATCCCTAGATAAATTCCCTCAAGATAAGCTCAATTCCAAGCAAAACTAGGTAACGTTGAAATTCTGCAAGACTTGGTGTCTAGATGAATGAGATTAGATCTTTATAAGTTATCTCCATTACTTATTCATCCTTGGCGCATAGAAAAATCAAGAAAGGAAGACAAGTGATCAAAACCAATAAGAATAAGAGCAAATCAATAAAACCAAGGAGACATCACAAGTGATGAACAAGGTTTATCGATTGCTACTTGAAGATGAAGATTTTACATCCACTCTACCTAGAGGACAAGTAGGCACATCATAATACTCACTCTTCTCTAACTCTAACCCTAAAACACAATGTTGAAAATGGTTGGATGATTAGCTTGCAAGCTTCCATCCTAACTCATTAAATAAATGAGCCAATCATCCCACATCTAACTTAATGGATACTATTTGCTAGCATATTTAGGAAAAACCCATTAACCCCATACAACACGGGTTTTACTCACATACTTAACTCATACACGTTTATCAAAGCACATGAGCCCAAATCAATGAAGTCCTTAGCCTTTGATCTATTTGATCTTCTTAGCATCTGCTTGACCTAAACCGCTTACTCAAGTATCACAGTTTTGAACAAACGAAGTCTATGGTACTTAGCAAACTACCAAAATATTCTCGTCTTGACCCGGTCTTTATCTTCCCTTGTAAACAATCACTATACGCTATGTGTAGATGTACCAATAGGTTACCACGTATTGGGAAGTCTATCCCGTTCTAGTTCCACTAAACCACGTCTCAGTTGGATCGATCAAATCACTTGATGCAACTCATCGCTTGTACCTTCCCATCTACATTTTCTATCTTACTTGTGTCATATTTGAACTCAACCATCTTACCCAACATCCTTGAATGTTCTAGACCTTAGCTCATCCATGAGCGTAGCCTCGATACTCGCTGTTGACCATGGTTGACTCTAAAAGTTCTCTGCACATCGAAAGATAAAGAAATCGTTTTCGGGCATAGATTCTTCACAACTTGATTCATATTAACCAAAGTATGCTTTATGCAATATAAACACAACGACCAAATATAATTCAATTCACCCCAAAACCAATTTCCTAAAATCACAGAACCAATCCTTAGGGCCAGCTTGACAGCCAATCATGGGCCGGTCAGACCAGTCAGGTCTAGCACAAAACACCTCTTCTAGGAAAATATAACTGCCATTAAACCTCCGATCACACTACTCGGTAGTCTGACCGCTATGGTCTAGCTGGCAACAACCATCGTCAGATTGGTGGCAACCAACGACCAGATTGGTTGTTCAGACGGCAACCACTGATAAAGTGCAAACAATGCAACATTCAAATTCCAACTCCACAACTTAATAATAGTTCATCACACACTATTCTGAACCTTGTTATATGGTCCTTAGGAATGAAGCACTATAGTCGCTTTTATAGAATGCTATTACTTCCTACTACCATGGATATTTACTATTTAGTTTTCTCATGCTCAAGTTGCAACGTGTTGTCACCCAACATGGAGAATGTTCACGGGAAAAAGAACGGATAGTGTTCCTTTCACCACGTCGGAGATGAACTTAAGAAATAAAAGCGAATGGAAATGTTGCTTACTTTCAGAAATAAGATGTACATCACCTCTTCATCCTTTTTTTAGATCTATTTTATAATAAAAGCTTACTTGCAAAAAATAATGAAAGCTGCTGAAAGGTAATTTACAACCACTAAGAAAAAAAGGGAAATATACTATAAATTCTAAAAAAACAAAAGGTTAGCCCTTAATTGAGTGTTTTTAAGGCTTAGATTCATTTTAAAAAAACTTTCTTAGATTTGATGGTTGGCTTAGAGATATAAAATTTCTAATAATTCTCACAGCAAAAAGAAAAACATTTAGGCTTTAATTTAGTGGATCCTAATTATAAAAACTTAGATTGTCGCACCTAACAACACGAAAATACAAACAATCCCCACAACAAACTTTGGCCTTCATTCACATGCCCTTTAATTTAGCTTGCATCTAGCAAAGTAGCTATCACCGGAGTTACAGAGAACCAGCCAAGAACTGAACAAGAACTCTTAAATTTTACACAGCAGCTGAACAACTCTTAAATTTTACACAGCAGCTGCACAAAAACTGAACAACAGAGAAAAAACTGCACACGCTGCAGAGGCCGACGGATCGATCAGACATCCGGGCGACCACCGCTCACATGATCGAGCAGGCATTCGGGTTGTCATCGCTGAAGTAGCTCCGCGCGGCGAACGGCACGATGTTGGACAGCGCGTGCTCGTGGTAATAGCCATGCAAGTCCGAATCATAGTAGCCGTGGACGTGGTAGTTGTACGAGCTGGCCTTGGGTTGGTACCGCGCCGCTGGCCTGTGCGCCATCAACGAGCCGCCGCCGCCGTTCTTGCTGTGCTGTATGCTGTTGTAGTGGTGGTAGTAGTGCTGCGCGTGCGCCGCGGCGGCGTGGGGCTTGGCCTGGTAATAGGCCGGCTGCGCGTAGGCGTGGTGCTCAGGGTTGTACGGGGACGGCCACAGCACGGCGAGCCTCCCCGTGCGCCGCGCCGCGCGAAGCACCTTCTTCTGGCTCACCGAGCCCGTCACCGTCACCTTGTCCCGCATCCTGTCCACTTCCACGTAGTGCACGCCTGAAGAAGACGACGACAAAGTACATGTCACCATGTGCATGGCAAGGTTGAGACATCAATAGGTAGTGATCATCAATGGATGGATGAACAGATCATGGTACCTGAAAGCCTTAGAAGGGCCTTCCTCACGTTGTCCTCGCAACCGTCGCAGTCGATGTTCATCTGCATCTCCACGATCTGCATACACGAGTGAATGAACAAAAGATTTGACAAGTTTCCACTAAACAAGATTTGTCAAGAAATTAGCATTAGATCTTGCAAATTAAGATAGAGAAAGACAGAAGCAAGAACTCTACCGTCATGGCTGTTTGCTTTGGGAGATGCAAAGTAAAGCGATGTTATCTACGTTCTTCTCTGTATCGGACAATGTATGGGTGTATGTGTGTCTACATATATATATATAGACACACACACACACACATAATTAAACCAATGGAGATGCAGTAGGAGACTAGGAGAGAAGGAAACAAGACAAGGCCAGTAGAGGGATTTGTCAAGTCAGCAGATGGATGAAGATGTTTTCCTCAAAAATTAATGCCCGCATTGCCCGTTAATTTCAGTGTTGCTGTTGCACACTGCGTCGGAAAAAGCGACGGCGCAACGAATCGTCGATCAGCTTGAATGGCGCGGCCATGACGATCGATGCTGTGCTAGCTTATGCATAATCCCAGTATCTTCCCCACGAATGGCATGGAAGTTGCGTGCCAATATTGCGATCCTTTCGTCATGAGCAGCGACCGGTGAAGTTAATTAAGTAGACTTAATGTAGTGCTGTATGCTAGACAAAAATATGCAAGTTAAACAAACAAACAGGTCGTTGTTTCTGTGCAATAACAGATCATGTACTGCACTAGTTAGGAGTAATATCGCTTTTGATTTTCTATTTTCCAGAAGGATGGGCGGCACTACTGTGGCATAATTTTTGGAGTAATTTTGAAAGTCAAACATGTATAGGAAACTGGTAATAAATTAAATCTCATGTTATAAAATTTAAATGTTGCCTCTCCACAATTGATTTCTGAGCTAAATTTTCTTAAACAATTTTTTTTATCAATAACTATTTACTGATCTATGATCCATTCAACAGCTATTGAAAATGGGTAAAATTTCACATATTCACTGCAACACTACAAACAAAATAGAATGCACGAGATTGATTGCATCAACGGAAATGGATTTGTTATTTCACAGATGTCCAAAAATTTGCAAAATCATAATCGATTTTCTCACCTTTGGATTGGCATGAAGATTTGTGCTCTATCGAGGTCGTCTTCCTCCTCTATGGTGCCCGGCGATGTTGGTGGTGGTGGTCAGCGGATTAGAGTTAGGGTTCACCACTATTTAGGGTTTGGATTCCCCGGTGGTGTCGCCCGGGCTTTTAGAGGGAGTCTTGAGGGGTGGTGGACTGGCAGTGAACGATGGCGGCGGTGGGTTGAGGCCATGGTGGCCTCGCCAGACGCGGGCGAAGAGGAGGGCAGTGGATGGGGTCGGCATGGGTGGTGGCAATTAAAGTAGTTAGGAGGTTGTGGCGGATCCAGCGGCGGCACCTGCCAGAGATGAGGAAGGAGGCGAAGTGGGGATCTCTCCAGAGAGGAGGAAGAAGGGAGGCAGGTGAATGGGAGGCGGGGCAGAAAAGCAGGAGGAGGAGGTGGGGCAGAAGGAGCTTGCCGGCGGGCATCGCCAACATTGAAGGCGGTATGGGGGCAGGGGCGGCGGTTGGGTGTGAGTGGATTAGAGTTAGGGTTAAGAGGTGTGGGTGAGTTATATGGGTAAGAGAAAGAGAGGATGTGAACCACAGGTTCTTGATCCAATTCAATAGTGGGAAAAATTGACTATGATTTAAAAAAATTTACTCCACTGTGTAATAGTCGTCTCCTTACGTATGAAAGAGTTTCTGCGCCATTAGCCATACATTTTATTTAGACATTGCTTGAATAGCTGAGAAGATCCACTTCACATTTACGTCAAATACGCATCTAAAAGGCGTAAGCTGAGGAAACTAAGCAGTTCCAGTTTTAGTTGTGAGCTTGACATCCCCAATAAAACAGACAAAACGCAATCACTAGGAGGTGTCTTCAGCATTCTCTGCAGAGTTGCACACAGTGAGCTGAAGCAACTTATCCTGTGTTGCCCTTCATGGTCAGGATGAGCGTGTCCTCCAGGCCCGGCCCGTACTCTCTCGCGGGGTTCAGCTTCACCAGTGAAGCAGGCTGGTTTTCATTGGTGAATTCCTTGGACAACGGTTGCTGCGCCGCCACTTGGAAGCTGGGGTCCCTCATCCGCTTCAGCGTGTGGGCTTGGCAGACGTTCAGAGTTGTAATGTTGTACCATTGTTGGTGACAATCAGAGAGAGGTGAATGATTGCCTCTACTTTTTGAATACTTGAAACATAATGTAATGCCAGAAGAAAAGCAATCTAAATAATAGATTATATTTACTGGAACCAAAACAAATAAACCATAATAAAATTGACAAAAAGCAGAAATCAAATCCTTGAGACAGTCAGATCGCACTGGAGATGATGGTCTGACTGGTCTGGGCCGGTCTGGCCGGTGGTTAGATGGCGGTTAGACCGCACCAATACTGTTCACTAATTAAAAACAGAAAATTGATGCGAACGAAAATCGATCTAACTTCTACACAACTTCGATTGACCTCAAATTTGACACACGTAATGCTAAGGATATCTAGAATTAATTCCAACAAGAAATTGCAAGAATTATCAATTAGATACGAAGAAATTTAGATCGTAACACGAAATAATCAAAAATTAGGTCGAACCCTAAAATTGCAATAACTTTCAAATGACATGGACTGTAACGAAACTTTGCAGATCCGTTCCTAAGCCTATTTGCAATCTATTCCTCAAAGAGAATTGAATCAAAATCGCACAGATAACAAAATCACCTGATTCCACAAAATGAAGTAAAAACCTAAGAACAAATGCAAGATTCCAACATGGATTGGATCAAAAGTTGATTTGCGTTGCTAGATGATGATATTCTGTTACTACAAAGTGCCCTACGACACTCTCAAACTGTAGCACAAAAATTCCCTCTCCAAAAGATATGGTTAACACTTAACATTTCCTTCTTATTTATGTGCTAGTGCCTAAAACATGTCCTTATCGACATGGACACAAAATTCTATCTGATTCCAAAAATTAATGGATCCAAAATCCTTCCAAATACGGGTTTTTTCAAAATCTCAAAACCTTCCAAATACGGGTTTTTTCAAAATCTCAAAACCTTCCAACTATGAACACCTTTCATAACTTATACGCATTTCATCCTCCTTTGATCTCCATGTGCCTCAGTGTCAGCCCTACCATCTTGCGACATCGTCAACCGCCTGAACCTCAAATCTTCCCATTCTTATCTTAGTTCACCTTGTCATCAACCATGATCGCCTTTATGCTCAACCTGCACATGCAAAGACTAAAGAATATTTTTTTCTAGCACAAGTCCTCTTCAACTTAACTAACATCAGTCCACACGTACATAACACACCCTTAACCAACAATAAACACGAACCAAATCATCCAAAATCTCAGTTTTCACACTTTCCAAAAATCAACCCGAGACCACATAGCCAAACAGGTCTGATCGACATGCACAGGCTGATCAGACCGCTGACTGGTTAATAGAGGAAATACGAGTACTCGAAGGTTACAAGTAATTGTAGCACTTGAAGCCTACAACTATCGATCGTGGTTAAATCCTACGATTGCCAATCATGGTCGAAGCCTATGACTGCCGATCATGGTCGAAGCCTACGACTATCGATCATGGTCGAAGCCGAGCAATCGAAGCGGTCATCGGGTATCATCAACAGGACCGTCCAATACATGGTGGTTAGACCGCTTAACCTAAATATTCTAGTAATTTCTAGTTTTACAATAGTGTATGGACCAAAAATGTCACAAACACAAATTTCAATGCAACCCAAACGTAAATTATTCGTCAACACTATATTCTCGACCTATCCATATGGTCTAACAATCCTCCCTTGATGAATATATTGACAACACCTCAAAATCTCTCGAATGAGTTATATTTTATAAGAAAAGCAAAAATTTGCGAAAGAAAATTTCAAAGCTGCAGAGAAAAGAATTTGATAAACCACAATAGCAAATTCTCAACAAAAACTCAGAAGACTCCCCCTCAACACCACAAAAACAACTAATTTCTCCATTTTTTCAAAATCTGTCCATTCTCTCCAATTTCTCTTCCTTTGGCAATGTAATCATCAATAAACTTCAGAGAAAGAATAATTCTAAGAAGGAGCAATGAGAGTAAACATCAAGACGTTTTGTAGATTATCCAAGTCACTTTGCGTTGATTTAATAATTTAACCAAGCCATTCTTTTGAGTAGAGCTACCTAAATCATATAAATTTATATATCATATAGCAATGTCAAAACAAGTTTTTCAACATGATTAAGTGATTTACATCAATGATAAGCATATCAACAGTAACCAAACCAATTATAAAGATTACAATGAAAAGTAAAACCTTAAAAGTAAAGCAAATATTAAATCTAAATGAGCTAGCAGTCTCATGTAACAACCTATTGCTCTACACTCATATTCTTAAGTATGTGGTATGCTTGGAGCATATCTTTTAAATGCTAGCATGCTTAAAGCATATTTCTTTTATTTCTTTTTATTTGTGCACTTTTTGTGCCCTTATATTTATATATATATGGCATGCTTGAAACATACATCTTTTCAAATGCCTTTTTCTTGTTTTTTTCATAACATGCCATATTGAGTGAACATAAAAAGATTGTAATATAAAACATACGAGCCTCATAGCCAAGATTTAAAATAAGAATCACAATCAAGCTAATCCTTTTAGATGAACATCGTAAAGTACTATCTATAATCAATCTAGTCAAAGTATTGTACTATGTCATATTTTAGTTCAAGTATAGTAAATCACTTACAACTAGTCATGATCAAATCTACATAGTAGATGAGTAAATATGATAAGAAACTCTACAAGTCATTTGATTTCAATAACTTGGGCTTGACGAATTATATGACAAGCATAATAAACACAGTTTCTAAAATTTTTAAACAACAAGTTTTCCCTCAGAATAATCTATAGGATGCAACACACCCAACTCACTTCGCAAACGAGCTATATGTGAAGAATCAAGTGGTTTTGTAAAAATATTCGAAACTTGAGAATTTGAACCAATGAAATGTAAGATAACATCTCCCTTTTCCATATGATCTCTAAGAAAATGATAGCGAATATCAATGTATTTGGTTCTTAAATGTTGCACATGATTTTTAGCAATACTAATAATACTAGTATTATCACAGAAAAGTGGAACACTATCTAATTCTAAGCCAAAATTCTTAAGTATAGCTGTCATCCAAAGCAATTGTGAGGAACAAGAAGTGGCAGAAACATATTCAGCCTCAGTAGTAGAAAATGCAATAGACAACTGTTTCCTAGAAGTCTATGAAACAAGAGATGTGCCTAAAAAGTGACATGTGCTAGAAGTACTCTTCCTATCAATTTTACAACCCCCAAAATTCACATCTGAATAAGCTCCAAGGGTAAGGCATGATGAAGAAGAATACCATAAGCCAAATTTTAAAGTTGATTGAAGATACCTGAAAATTCGTTTTACCGCCTGACGATGTGAAGGACGCGAGGAATCCTAAAACTAAGCATATAAACACACAACAAACTGTATATCTAGCCTCGAAGCAGTGAGATACAAAAGTGAGTCAATCATGCTTCTGTATTCCTTTTGATCAATAGGCTCTCCATCTTCGTTAGGATCCAACACTACAGTAGATCCTATGGGTGTGGAGATTGGTTTGATTGTCCCCATGTCAAAGTGATAAAGCAGATCCTTGGTGTACTTAGTTTGATGAACAAAAGTATGCAACTTCGATTGCTTGATCTGAAAGCCTAGGAAGAATGCGAGTTTTCCCATTATGCTTATCTCAGATTCCCTACTCATAGTATCTGAAAATTTGGAAATAAGAGCATGAGAAGAACCACCAAAGATGATATCATCCACATAAATCTAAACAAGTAAAAGATCATTGCCATGCCTGAGAGTAAACAATATTTTATCTACATTACCATTTGAAAGTTATTTTTGAAGTAAATATGATTTAATCCTATCATACCATGCTCTAAGTGCTTGTTTTAAACCATATAAAACTTTGGACAGTTTGTAGCCATGACACAAAATTTAGAATTTCTAAAACGAAGTAGTTGTCTAATCTAAACTTCTTCCTCAATACAGCTATTAAGAAAAGTGCTTTTAACATCCAATTAATATAACATAAAACCCTTTGATGCAACAAATGCTAAAAGAATTCTAAGGACTTCTAATCGAGCAATAGGTGTAAAAGTTTCACCAAAGTCAAGATCTTCTACCTAGACAAACCCTTGAGCCGCAAGTCTAGACTTATTTTGAACAACAACATCATTCTCACTTTGTTTATTCTTAAAAACCCATTTAGTTCCAATAAAATTATGACCATGAGGAGGTGAACTAAAGTCCTGACTTTATTGTGCTCAAAAAGTTTCTAATTTCTCATGTATGGCATTAATCCAGGACTCATCAGATAAAGTGTGACTTACATCTTGGGGCTCAAAAGAGGGAACAAAAGCAGCATGAGCATATGAGGCATTGAAATTATACCTGTTACGAAAAACTCTCATACTCAACTCACTAATACATTGTTTAGGGGGATTACGTTGTTGAATATGCAGGGGAGCCTGTGGAGTCGTCGATGATGTAGGTGTAGCAGTAGTGGCCTCTACCTCATGAGAGGTAGGAGTTATAACATTCCAAAAATTTTATTCCTTTATTAAAGTATTTTCTGGGATTTATTGAAGTTTCCTGGATTTTATTCCAAAGCCCTGAATTGAGAAAATTAAAATTTTTATTTTTAAAAGGCCAAAATGAATTTGTTGCCTTTCATTAAAGTCAAAATAATTGTATTTCATTTTCCTAAAGTCAAATCTATAATTACTTTAATTTTCAGGAAATTATAAACATTTAAAACCCTCCCCTTAAAGACAAATTGTGTTTTTGTAAAATTCAATTATCAAAATGGGTTGGAAGTATTTTTATTAAGTCTAAAATAGTCCCAAAAGGTTCTCTGAAATTTTCTGGATTTTTCAAAATTTATTTGGTATTTTTTTGAGCTTTCTATAGCTTATTTTCATTTCTGGAAAATCAAAAAGGAAATTTAAAACCCAAAACCCCTCCCAACTTGACACTTTCATCCATCGGATCAATCCTGCCCGCCGGATTTAACCTCAACCGTCCGATCCCACTAACCCCTTCAACCCGCCTTCCCCTTCCCTCGCGCCGACACCTGTCGCTCATCGAACCGGCCACCCCTTCTGCCCGATTCAATCTCGGCCGCCCGCGCCAACTTACCGCTTCGCCCGCCTTTCTCTCTCTCTCTAGCCGACACGTGGAGTGATCCGTGCTGTCTGCTGTTGCCGGATTCGATCCCACGCGTCCATAGCCACTTAACCCTTCATCCGAGACCCCAACGGCCCAGATTAAGCCTCATTTGCCGGACGAAATCTTGGCCGCACCTCTTCACTTACCCCTCCGCTTAGCATCCAACGGCTCTGGTCTCGCTAGTGCGCCACGCGTCGCAAATATCGCCGCTACCCTCGCCCCTTCCGTTTTCTTTCTGGAGCCCACCCGTCAGGACCGTCGTCCCCGCCACCTTCCTTCTTCCTCGCGCCGTCCCCGCCGCCATTAACGCCAGAAGCCGAAGCTTTGAAAGCTTCGATTTCCATCCATCACTCCCGCCCGTGCCGGTACCCGATTACTCCCCCGCATGCACCGCGTCCATTTCTGGCATAATTTCCCACTTTACGCCTCTCCTCGCCGTCGCATTCAATTTCGCCATCGGAGTGATTTCGGACGCCCGTTACCTCCCCTCCCCGGCCTATAAAACCCACACCCCGAGCTCCCCATCAACACACCACCTCCCCCTCTCTTCTCAATTCGAGCGATCAAGCCCCGGGGACCTCCCTGTGCACATTTCCCTCTCCGCGGCTTCGACGACTCCGACGAGCAATCGCCGCTGCCTCAAGCCTCCCCGAGCCTCACCGACACCACCCCGACGTTGCTCGTGCCCCGACGACCCTCGACAACCTCTGCCCCGAGCCTTTGCGCCGCCGGAACCCCTCCGCAGCCGTGAACCCCTCCTCCGACCGCCGCCCCTTTCCTCCGTTTCTCCTCTCCGGCCACCCTCGGGATCCGCGCTAGGTACCGATGCATTCCCCGTGCTCTCCTCTACCTTTTGCACCGCTCGGCCGGCACCGCCGGCCGCCGGACCGCCGGCGGCCATCGGGCCCCGAGCACCACCGCTAGCCGCCCTGCCCCGTCAGCCGTCGGGCTGCGGTGGCAGCAGACGTGGCCGCCAGTTGGGCGCCACGCCAGCGCCACCCGAGCCCCTCCTTACCACCTCGCGCGTGCCTGTCCACGTCGACATAATGCCGTGACGTGGCAGCCACGTGGTGCCAAGTGGCAGCCACGTGGAGGCCACGTCAGCCCCCTTTGCCACGTCAGCCCTACCATTTTTTATATAAAATCCAAAAATCCCTGCTGACGTCATATTGTCGCAATAAATCTGAATTTTCAATATAAAAATAAATCGGCCAAAATTAAATTCATAAGCTGACGTCATAATATGTTAGTTCCTTTAGAAAAATAATTCATGCTGACATCATAAATACTTTTTCGGATTAAAAATAATTTCAGAAATTAGGTATTTTCTTTTTAATTGTATTAAAACTTTAGAGAGCTATAACTTTTACATTTTAACTCCAAATTGACCCGTTCAAATTTCTAAATTTTTCTAAAATTATGATCTATCCATTTCTGGTATCCTTTTGAAAATTTGAATTTATTTGAATTTTGTTTTTGAAATTCTTTTGAATTGGCTCTTTACGTTAGATTTTGACGATTCCGGAGAGTTCGAGTTCGACGATTCTCCGTAGGACTTCGAGCAAGGCAAGTTACACCTTTGACCATATTGAACCTAATATTTCAAATTTATTTATGTTGCTTTACTGTATATGCATGCATACTTCTATTCAAACTTAGTTTAAATTCAGTTTAAACTTTAGTTATGTCCATGATCCTTTGTTTATAGCCCATTTGAATCCCGATTTCATCCACCTTGTCACCTTAGCTGAAAACTAGTTAGTACTATAGTATTGACTAAAAATTTTATATAAATGCTTAGCCTGGCTTAGTATAATTTTAGATGGGATCACTCCATTCACATGAAATGACAAGCTTTGAAAGTTGATATCTTGACTTCGGTGAGTCAAGGATGGTTTACGAAAATTGTTTAAAAATGAAAATAGAAACTTATGTTTTGGACTAAGGCTCATGGTTAGGAGGTGGGTGCCGGCATGCCTCGTGTTTGGTGACACCTGGTTGATTGTCGTGCATGTAGATATGTGGTTGAGCCTAAATCAACTTAAGGACCGTTTCTGTGAATCATTTTACGAAGTCACTTCGTACTACCACAAGTCCGGTATGGGACGGACCTAGCTAAGTAATTTGTGAAGTTCCAAATATAGTTTCGCTATAGGCTGAATGTGAGCGTGGCGTAGGCCGCGAGACGTCTCACATGGCACCAGAGGGGGCTCCAACTCGTGGATTCGAGTTGTGGTGAAACCTTAGTGGCGGCGTGATTATTTGGCTATGGAACATCGGAACAGCCTTGTCATGAACTCTCCACCGCACACCTAAGACAGTGTATTTATCGCGTGGCTCAAGTGAGAGGGAATGTCTTATGGGTAAAGTTGTACACCTCTGCAGAGTAAAACCTATCCTGGATAGCCGTGTTCACAGTCATGAACATGCTGAGTAGAGTCTTCACAGATTAGACTTGGTTTATAAAACTTGATTTTCGGACAAATAACAGTGGTTTTGATAATGTTTCGGGTGGATTCCCGTGGTTATGTTAGTGTAGGTCAGAGCCTACACTAACAATATCACTTGTTTCACATATTATTTCGTATATGGTATTAAATTCAGCTTTCATTCTCACATGGTTATATTTAAAATTCAATTACTACTTTTCGCACAAATAACTTGTTAAGCCTTCTTTTGTTATCCCTATGCATGCATCTACTCTGTTAAATCTCTTGGTGTAACTTACGTAAACACTTAGTGTGCTTACCTTAGGAGTACTTTATGTGCTCACCTTGCTAAAATCTGTTACCAGACTTCGACGGCGACTACGACGGTGAGGACTACTTCAGCGAATAGGATGCGTCTTACAGTCATTCGCCTGTGGGAGGCTGGATGGGCTGATCTGCTACCTTTAATGTTTTCTGCTGCTTTTATTTTCATTTGGCCTTGTGCCACATTATTGTAAGACTTGGCCATAAGGCCGTACTTTCGTTTAATAAATTTCTGTAGTGATTTTTGCATGATATACATTACTGTGACCCTGTGTGCACTAGCTTTTCCTGGGATAGTGCGATTTACACAGAGGGACTTGGAGTTATTGTTCTGGGTCCCAACAGGAGTAGAGTCACTAGCTGTAGACTCCATCTGTATAGATACATGTGTTGAAGTGTGAATCGGGGTTTCCCTTTCACCGTCGTCAGAGTCATAAAGGATGTCTTCATATGCGTCAGTTACCTGTATACCTACATTATCGGGTCTAATACCAAGACTAGCCCCATCAAAAGTGACCTCGCAGGTCTCAACAATTTTGTTAGTTTTTAAGTTGAGTATATGATAACCTTGAGAGTGAGCTGCATATCCAAGAAAAATACCATCCGAGGATCTAGATTCATATTTATCAAGATTTTCATATTTAAGTATAAAGCTTCGACATCCAAATACCCTCAAGAGAGAAATATTAGGAGTATGATCAAAATGAAGTTCATAGGAAGTTATATGCAATTTAGCTCACAAAAATACTCTATTATAAATATAGCAAGCAGTAGAAATAGCTTCAGCCCAATACTTTCTAGCTGTAGCATGTTCATTTAATATCATTCTAGTCATCTCAATCAAAGTTATATTTTTATGTTCTACAACATCGTTTTGTTGTGGCACACGAGTTGAAGAAAATGGATGATCTAAACCTTTTTTAGCATAAAAAGAAGTAAATGATGTGTTCTTGAATTCAATTCTATTATCACCTCTAATTGCTCTAAGTGCTCTAGGAAGTTATTAGTAATTCTAAGAGCATTTACCTCCAGTAGACTGAACCCTAGAAAGACATACAATGTCCATGTGCAACAATTAACCTGGAGCATTAGTCATAACAAGTGTGATTAGAAGACATGATGAGACCATTTTACCATGTCGATAAGGTAAACAAACTAAATCCATTGACTTTTCTATTTTAAGATTAGGTATTCCTCTAATAAGATTCATATTACTGATTCGAGTAAGATGATCAAAACCAATATATCCTAACCTATAATGCCAATGAAATAAATCCTTGGAATCAAATGAAACAAGACACCTAAGATTAGAAGATGATGAATATGAAAAGTCACCCTTAAACAAACGACCACCTCATCATAGACGGTTAACTAAAATCATCAGTATTAAATACCATCACAGATGATTTTGGTTTAGAGATCATTTGTGTTGCTGCCAGTGCTAAAAACTGTCTGTGAAGATGTATTATTACAGACGGTTTATGGTCACAGACGGTTACTAATAAGAATTGTCTATGATATTATCAAATATCACAGTCATTTTTTTATTTAAACCATCTGTGATAACTCATATACAGTTTATATTAAAAACCATCTATGGTAAATAAGTCATCATAGATAATTTGTATTAAAAACTATCTGTGATAATTTTTCTTATTAATTACAGACTCGTTGACCCACCTAGATCTATCTTAAATTCCAGATCTGTTCTCACAGCTAGCTATTGCTTTGAGGAGGTGGGGTTTAAGGCCATTTGGTGAAACAAGACCGTGGATTTGGTAAGAGTGATTATAGATCTATTAAGTTCTTAACTATCTATGTTTAGTATAATTTGTTCCTAATTGCATTATAATTTTGATGTAGCTATTGGTGAAAGGAGAACTGAAGATGATTTAGTGTCGAGACCCGAAGATGATTTAGTGTCGAGACCCAAAGATGATTTAGTGTCCGCGGTGTAGGCGAGGGTAGGTGTACTGATGACTGCGGTCGAGGCTCCTCCTTGACCGGCTCTGCCATGCTGGGGGTGGCTCCGTACTGCTTCTTGAACCTCCGAATGAGTCTAGACATGTTGATCTTGTATAACTTGCATAGTGTCATATGGCCTTGTGCGCAGCTCCTTGTGCTGACCACTCACCACAAGCACCGGTACTCTTGAAGCCGTGGTGTAGAACTTATTTGCCAACCTGGGTGGTGAAGTACAGCCTGATAATGTTTCTGATGCGTTGGCCTTTTTTCTTCTCGTCCTTGGTGAGGTAGACGGGCGATCTTTTTAGTCCACAACTCCACAATAGAACGCGAAAAAGTCCTCTCTATCCTCCTGTTTGGCTGTAAAAAGCTTGAGACATCTAATGCATTTATAAGGTAGAGATCAGTTTAAGAGTTTGTGAAAAACAAATTTGCGAGAGTGGGGCGAAGAGCAAGAATCCTTAATGAAGAGGTAAGGGAATAGAGATATTACTAAGTATCCACTTTAGTTGGTTTGATTTCGAAAATAATTTTTGGGCTACACGACCATTCTAATTAGGGCTTCATCCTACAGTGGATATGGCTCTGATACCATCTCTGTCGAGAACCGAATATGAAAATTCGGACTCTCTGTGTATAACGCACTTGTCTAGGATCATGCTAGTGCACACAGTTTAACATAGATGAAATATCAGCCACATACATGCTAACATAAAGAGAAAACTCAAATATTAATAACTATCCAAAGTACGACTTTATGACCAAGCTTACAATCTCACTAGCTGGAAGAGCTTAAAATCTAGCAGCGGAAAACAGAGATAAACGTGGAAATCATTCGACATGCCCATAGGCAATCAACTAGGGAGCAAAGTCCTAATCCGCGAAGTCACTGAAGTATCCTCCCTCTGGTACCTCCTATTGGTATAACTCCTCCTCCTCAACTGAAAAACATTGGGCAATAAGCCATGAGTACATTGGTACTTAGCAAGCCATTTGTAACAATATGCATGGCTTACCGATGGATGGCTGAAAGGTTAATTTGCATAAAGTGATAGTTTAAAATAAATATGATAAATAGATTGAAAGTGAACTTTAAGGAAAAATAATAATAAATAAACAAACAATGGAATTGAATAAGGCACTTATGAACCACCCATCCATAAGCTAAAGCAACAGTGAACTAGCTATTCACTTTCCAACAATAACCAACAAGTTTGATGAAAACTCTACCCCACGTGTGAAATCACTGAGTATTGTTTATAACCGGGGACACGACTATTCGAATAGTTTTATACTCTGTAGAGGTTGCACAACTGTACCTACACGATGTGATTAGCCCTGTACTAAGAAAATCACGACAAGGCCTTTACAATGTTCAACCTCAACTCAATCCCACCCGCTAGGGTTTCGTATCACATCCCCCTTGCACCTCATGGAAATCAGCAACCATGTTCATCACAATGGCGAGATTGAAAATGAAATATCCCAAATTAATCAGCTAGGTCTATCCCATACTAGACATGTGGTTTGCACGGCAAATCTCACATCAATAGCGCACAAAGTTAAGTCCTTAATATTACTTAGGAGAGACTCCCACATCCCACGAAGTGAATCCACATTTCCCCCTTTACTGCGCGATCACTCGCCCAAGTGAAATCCAGTTTGTATAGCAAACACCAATGACACACCAATGTCATGGCACAAATTTTATAACTGTGGTACCAACCACGATTCTATATCTCATTAAGTTAAATTAATTATTCACATGTGATGATGAACCCATCGCAACATAAGCATGGTTAAGCACACTAATCGTACCACCCGTGTGATATCTAGCATAGCATCACTAGTTAATTTCCTAACCTATGGTAACAAAGGCATCATGGTATTCAAATTATCAAGGAGGGATCATTCAAATTGGAACGGTAACTACCAAGTAGAAAGGCTTGTAATAAAATAGCGATGCAAGATAACTTAAAATAAAATAATTAAATAATAGATTGAAAACTAGGTTCAACATGATCAAAGGACACGACTTGCCTTGGTTTGGCTCAACGAGGAACTTGGGATCTCCTGGTGGCGCTCCTGCTCCTTCGAAGACGGGATCTAACGAGAGAGAAAACGACCGAAATAACAAAAATAAAATCAAATAAAATTCAAATAAACTCCAAAAACCTTGAAAGTAGAATCAACAGGTTGAGCTCGATTTTAGATGAATTTAGAAAAAAGAACGGGGTCAATCGGAGCTAGGATAGAGGAGAACGTGCTCTTAGAAAATTAAATGGGCTAGGAAATACTAAAAATCGAAAAGGTTACTGTGTTGTGGACTCGGTGCACGGGAAGACGGGTTCATAGTGGACTCGACTCATGAAATAGTGCACAAGGGGGCGGTGCAAATGCGACGGCTAGGGCTGATGTGGCAGCTGACTATGCTGACATGTGGCACCAGGGCTGACATGGCTACTGACGGGCATTGACATGTGGCATTTAGGGATGATGTGGCACTAAGACATGGCATCTGGGGTCGGTCGGTGCTGACGTGGCACTGACATGTGGCGCTACATGGCGGCTAGGGCTGACGTGGCTGCTGACTGGGCTGCTGACTCGGACGGGCGGGTCCACGGGTCTATGGCACAGTGCCTCTGACAGGTGGGTCTGGGATGTCGGTCTCTTGGCGCACAGTAGACCGGGTGCACCGAGGAGGCAAAGCGTCGGTGGCACGCGGGTGCGGGCTGACGTTAGCGGGATCCGACGGCGTGGGTATGGACATGTGGCATGATCTCGGCCGTCGATCTAGATCTCGATCGATGGTGGCGATGGGGAGGTCGGTCCATCAGATGGCCGACGCGTGGCAGCGCGGGCGCGGAGATCGAGGGGTAGCGCGACGTGGCCAGGCGCGGGGTTCGGGTCCGACGGCGGTGCGGGCGGCGGCGGTGCTATGGCGACGGCGAGGCTCGGGGCGGCGGCGGGGCTTACCGGTGAGGGGTGGAAGGGACGCGGGAGGCGGCGGTGCTCACCAATGGTCGTCAAAGATGGCGGCGAACGGCGGGCGGTGCGATGACGTTCGGCTCTAAGGGCAGCGGTCTTTGGTGACGGCAAGAGGTGACGATGAGGAACGACAATGAGTTCTCGGAGGTGCATAGGGCGGCGGTGCACGATGCTTTTAAGCACAGGACTTGAGGGTGTCCTGCTCGGACACGAGTGTGGGCGCGCGGAATCCCGGTCGGGCATGGACGTTGAGGATCGCACGCAGGCGGCGGTAAGAGCTCGGATCGAAGACGATGCACGTTGGCGCGACACGTGGCACAGGGAAAGGATCGACGGTTGCGGCGAAGCGGCGGACGCAGGTGCGCAGATGCACGACACGCGGTAGGGCGAGATCGAGCGGCGGCAAGTGGCTAGGCTGGGTGAACAGTGATGGGCTGGGCCCAGTACTGTTCACAAGGATTTCTCTGGGCTTTTGTTTTTTAGAAAATCAAATAAATTACAAAGAGCTCTAGAAAATAGCAACTAAATCCGAAAAATTCACAGAAAAATCTAGAAAAGTCCTTAAGACACAAGGAATCCAAATAAAATATTTTCAACTTATGTTAATGTTTATTTTAATCATATTAAATCTTTTTTAATTTTTAAAAATTCAATTTAAGCTTTATTAAATTCCAGAAAATTCTATAATGCATTTTTATTTTAAAAGCTTTAAAAAAATAGCTGAAAAACAAGATGTTACATTTAGATCAATTTATCTTGATGTGGAGATAGGCTTATTTACATCTAGCATGGTTTAGGGTTTAGCTAATTCATAGTCTATTTCTACTTAGTTCAATTTAATTAATTATTTTTAGTACATATAACTACTTTTGATCATATATATCTAGTATACTAATTAATTAATTAATTTAATATTTAATACTAAATTATTATATGTGTAACGTAGCACTGAAGCTGGATATACATTGGGAAACGTGTGAGTGAAGAGTACATTAATGGCATGTGTGCTTTTACAAGAGCTGTCAAGGAGGATATGTTGAATAAGGGGTTGGAATATATGTAGTATCCATGCATTGACTGTAAGAATCTGAAGATGTTTGAGAATCAAGCATAGAGTGAAGCGCACTTGATACGAAGGGGTTTCAAACATAGGTATGCATATTGGACTAGTCATGGTGACAGGAAGGTAGTAATAATGACATCGCTGATGAAGTCAACGATATACCGTCGGATGATGTCGATTATGGTTCCGAGTCGGATAGGCTGCATGATGACAATCTGGATCAGATGCTTCATGATGTAGAACGAAACTGTGATGAGAAAGAGTATATTAAATTTCAGGACTTCATGGAGGAATTGGAGAAACCTCTACAGTAAAGAGTTTGGAGATATGCATGTATGTTCGGTGTGCAACGCATCCCGATACAAGCGTAAGAATCAATCAGATGACAACGAAGGAATAGAGGTAAATAAAGGATCTTCGCTAAGGTGGCATGGTATCTTCCTGTAATTCCCCGTTTGAAATAATTTTTTACGAACCCAATGGAGGCAAAACTGCTATGTTGCTACTCGGAGGAGCGTAAGAAGGATGTAATACTATTACACCTTATTGATTCCACCTAGTAGAGAAACATCGATAAGAGGTTTACAGACTTTGATACAGAACTGAGGAATATAATGTTTGAATCGGGTAGAAATGGAATGAATATGTTCGGTAACATAGCATTTAACCCGTGACTATCTATATCTACAACGTTTCTCCTTGGTTATGTATGAAGCGAAAGTATATTTTGCTGTCGATACTTATCCAAGAGCTGAAGCAACTTGAGAATGATATTGATGTATACCTAGCACTGTTAGTGGAAGATCTAAAAGTACTGTGGATCGAAGTTGCATGTTACGCGTACAAACAAGAACTTTAATTTATGCTCCATGTTGTTCTGCACTATAAATGATTATTCTTCCCTTGCAAATCTGTTTGCTAGAGTACAGAAGGAGCCAAAGTTTGTACTTATTGCTTAGATGATATCAAGAGTGTGTGGCTGAAACACTAGTGCAAAACTGTGTACATACATCACCGTAGATTCCTTTGAAGGGCTCACCCATACCGCAAGATGAAGAAATAATTCGACAAAGAGAAGGATGACAGTTTAGTTCCAAGGCATTTAAGAGGAAAAGAGGTTTATGATATGGTTAACGATTTAAATATTGTGCTCAGAAAGGGACAGAAATTGAAGACCCGTGAGAAGAACATCTAGAAGAATAGATCAATATTTTGGGACTTATCTTATTGGGAAAACATAGAAGTTTACCACTACATCGACGTTATGCACGTAGAGAAGAATATAAATGGTAGCTTGATTGGTCCTTTACTAAATATTCATGATAAAACAGAGAATAGTGTCAATACACGGTTTGACTTGGTTGATATAGACATTAGACCTGAGTTAGCACCGACAAAGACTGATAAAAATGAATGTACCTTCTCTCTGCTTGTTACACTCTGTCTAAGGTCAAGAGAATTGAACTGTGCTAGTTCATGCATAGTATGAAAGTTCTGTTTGGTTATTCCGCCAATATGAAGAAACTTATTTCGATGGAAGATTCGAAGTTAATTAGTGTACAATCTCATAATTGTCATATACTGATGATACAAATACTCCCTATTACACTTAGAAGTATTTTACTGATCAAGGATTGAGAGATAATCATGAGGTTGTGTTATTTCTTTAACACAATTGCTCAGAAGGTCATCGATCCCAAAGGACTAGATGCTCTGTAGGATGAGGTGGTGACAACTCTATGTCATCTTGAGATGTATTTCCTTTCGTCGTTTCTTGATATCATAGTCCATCTCATTGTTCACATTGTGTTAAAAATAAAGATGTGCAGGCTGGTGTTCCTACATAGGATGTATCCATTCGAGAGGTTTATAGGAATTCTCAAGTCCTATATACGACATCGATCTCGGCCAGAGGGCAGCATTGTCGAAGGTTATATAACTGAAGAGATCATTGAGTTTTGTATCGATTACAAGAAAATATACCTTGATTCTCTATAGAGGACCAAAACTGCTTTCACAACTGTCTAATAGTTAATCGACATGTAAATATATTTTCTTCATAGATAACTCTATTATAGTCTTTCCTTCCTTCACAATGACTAAGACTAACTTTTTGGATTCACATAGGTTATTCACCAAGTACATTGCTAATGTACAAAAATCCAAGGGAGGGATCAACGTCCCGCGACATGGTCTAGATTTCCTAGTATTCGATAGTACACATTAATCCAATATTATACTTCATAGTAGTGTCTCTCGAACTAATAAATTCTATTTTTATAGTGCCACTAGCAGCCATCAGGAAACACCTATGGATTTTACGTTTGCCACAACATAGAACTACTCCTTATTTTCATGAAAAACAATGATTCTTAGGTTTGTCAATCTTACAATAATTATTATTTCATACTTATGAATTTATATGTATGCACGACATTGATCTTCATACCAACAGAATTCATCCATCGCTACAACTGCGTTGGAACAGACTGAGGTCTTAGGTCATAAACAAAGATAGGGAGTTTTACAATGTAGAATGAATTTGATTGGGATAACATTAAACTTAATTTTACATGTGTGTATTTATTCATGGATGGTTAATTGATTTTATTTGAGTTAATTGATTTGTAAAATGGATGTTCTTGTTTCTGAAATGAATGTGAATTGGATGTATATATGTACTTGTTGTCTTTCTGCTTGTTTCAGAAGGCATGGTTAGCATTTCCTGAGGTTAGCCAACAAACAAAAATGCCTTTATCACAGACGGTTTTTTGTTAAAAACCGTCTGTGATATGCCTTTATCACAGACAGTTGTTTCTTACAAACCGTCTGTGATATTGATATATCACAGATGATTTTTTGTTAAAAACCATCTGTGATATGCCTTTATCACAGACGGTTGTTTCTTACAAACCGTCTGCGATGCTAGCTATCACAGACGGTCTGTAGTTACAAACCGTCTGTGATATTCTTTCCTACCCTTAGATCTATTTCTGTTTATTGGCTAGCCTCAGGAAATGCTAGCCATGCCCTCTGAAACAAACAGATCAACATGTACACATACAGGCAATTCACATCTCAATTCATTTCAGAAACATATAACATCCAATTCATATCTCAATTCATTTCACAAACATAAAACATCTATTTCGCAAATCAATTAATTGAAATGAAGTAAAATATCCATTAACAATACACAATTACAAAAGATCTACATTGCATTGCACTTAGATGGTAACATTGTATTTTTTATTGCTCTATCACTCCGGAATCGAGGTCTCGCAAAAGAAACAGATCCATAATCAACGAACTTGTCAGGCTGCATAAGCATTACTTAGATGGTGCATGATTGCCATCCAAGTATTGCTTGTGCAGCCTGACAAGTCGTTGATTATGGATCTATTTCTTTCGCGAGACCTCGATTCTGGAGTGATAAAAGCAATAAAAAATCATTGTGGGTTGTGGAACTCTCCCTTTGATTTTAGGACTTGAGCTACTAAAAAGTACGCGGACTCTCCTAGAATTCCTTCAAAGTTGGCCTGTGTCAATGTAGTCTTCGGGATGGACGCAGTCTGTCGATAGGAATATCAATGTGCGTATATATATAACTTGATAAATATGAAGTAATTATGGGAATATTAACAAACCTTAGAATTGGAATTGGCGATCTTCGAGGAATCGAGGAGTAGTCTTATATGGTGGCAAACGTAGAATTCACACGTGTTGCCCGGCTGCTGCTGGTGGCACTGCAAAAAATAGAATGTGTTAATTCAAGAGGCATTAATACTACAAACTGTTGCATAGGATTAATTAATATGTACTAGCGAATACCTTAAAGTTTCGATGATGTGTCAGGGCTTTGGCCCCTTGCGTCGAGAGTTTTGCCATTTTAACGTATGTTGTGAACGCCCTACATGATTCGAAAAAGTTGACCTTAGTCATTCGGAAGGAAAGAAAGAGTACAAATGTAAGTATGTATGGAGAAAATGTACTTACCTATCAATGAGTTGGCCGACAACTATGTAGTCGGTTTTATTCTTACTTAGGGAATCAAGGTATATTACCTTGTTCCATTTTAGTACAATTACTATTAAAATCCAATGAAACTCCTGATTGTAGGGCATCAGTACGTATTCCTTATCGCGGTAAGCCAGCAGTGATGCTGAAATGTACCTCTCGACGACGTCAGCATTCTCGTTGATGGTATAACGGGCGACCAAGTGTGGGTCCAAGAAACCAACCGATGATTTGGATTTTCTAGCTTTAGTCACCATGTGTCTATATATATACACACGAAAGCAACAAATTATAGATGACATTTATCGGTATGACATTAACAGAGACTGTGATTGTACACACTTACAGTGTCCAGCATCGAACGAGTGAGGCGTCGAGAGCGTTGAGCGTGAAAAGATCAAATAAATCCTTAAAGGTCACCACGAAGACACCAGCAATGATGTTGAAGAATGCGCGGATGACATGTTGGCCTTCTCATATATACGTAAATAGTGTGGTATAAGTACATACTTAAATTTAATTCCAATATATGTATACATATATTCAAGTATACATATACATATCTAAGTTCATTAGCAACATATATATACATATGCATATGCATAACAGTAAGATTTAATAACAATACGATCTTAAGCATATGCTATACAAGTAAGATTTAACAAGCAACATATATATACATATGCATATGCATAATAGTAAGATTTAACAACAATAAGATCTTAAGCATATGCATATACAAGTAAGATTTAACAAGCAACATATATATACATATGCATATGCATAACAGTAAGATTTAACAACAATAAGATCTTAAGCATATGCATATACAAGTAAGATTTAACAACAATAAGATCTTAAGCATATGCATATACAAGTAAGATTTAACAAGCAACATATATATACATATGCATATGCATATGCATACCAGTAAGATTTAACAACAATAAGATCTTAAGCATATGCATATACAAGTAAGATTTAACAAGCAACATACATATACATATACAAGTGCCTATTCTTTCCTAACAGATCATGAATATAATTTACTGCACAACAGAACAGATCATGCAAAAATACATATACATACTGGAGGCGGCTCGACGGAGGCGGCTGGCGACGGGCTCAAGGACGGTGACGGGCTCAGGGGACGGCGACGGGCTCAGGGGACGGCGACGGGCTCGGGGGCTCGACGGAGGCGGCCAGTGACGGGCTCGGGGGGACGGCAACGGGCTCGGGGGGACGGCGACGGGCTCCGGGGACGGCAACGGGCTCGGGGCTCGACGAGGCGGTGGCGACGGCTCGAGGACGCCACGGGCTCGGGAACGTGACGGGCTCGGGACGGCGGCGCGACGGGCTCGGGGCTCGTGGTGTTGGTATTGCGAATAATCGCGCGGTTTATTTCGCAAAACCCTAGCGGGGTTATATGAAGGCTTATTACGCAGCGGTTCTAATATTAGAACCGCTCGTGATAATATATATCGCGCGGTTGCGAGATAAGAACCGCTCGTGATATATATGGTATCACGCACGGTTCGATCTCGTAACCGCTGCGTGATATAATAGATATCACAGACGGTTCTGAGTTTAGAACCGTCTGTGATATTTAGTATCACAGACGGTCTTAAACTTACAACCGTCTGTAATAAGCCTTTGCCCGGCTGTAGTAACTGCAACAACCAACATTCAATAAGCCTTTGCCCAGCTGTAGTTATTTCTTTACAACAACCCAGTATATTTCTTTACAACAGCCCAATGAACATAGAGATACATTTGTATAACTCATTCTCAAAATTTACCTATATATCACACATTTTCACTTATACATAAATGCAAATTCACAAATATATCACACACATGCATGCATTGTTATATACATTAATTGCCAACTCACATATACATCCCATACATGCATTGTTATATACATTAATACAAATGCCCACATATATGTCGCCATTCTCATTCCACTTGCTTATTTCCTTTAAAAATTAACCCTTCATGATAATCAATTCGTACATAACTAGTTTCGTCACGTTGTTCGTCGTCGACCCTTACGCCTTTCCAAAAGGAGGTAACTCGTCAAATTGATTGTATTATTCCTCGTCCACTACATTCTCTACTTCGATAGTTCCGATACCCTTGAGCCTCCCCTCATGACGAGATTGAAGCACACCTATCGGTTGAATCTGAGCCATATAATCGACACAAAACTCAATGACCTCTTCGCTTGCATAACCTTCAACGATGCTGCCCTCCGGCCGAGATCGATTCCGTACATAGGATTCGAGAATTCCCATGAACCTCTCAAACGGGTACATGCTACGTAGGAATACGGGCCCGCACATTTTTATCTTCCACACAACGTGAACAATGAGATGGACTATGATATCAAAAAATGAAGGAGAAAAATACATCTCAAGATGACATAGAGTCATCACCACCTCGTCCTACAGAGCATCTAGTCCTTCGGGATCGATGACCTTCTGAGCAATTGTGTTAAAGAAATAACATAGCCTCATGATTGTCTCTCGAACTTTGATCGGCAAAATATTCCGAATTGCAATAGGGAGCATCTGTGTCATCAGCACATGACAATCATGAGACTTCATTCCATTTAACTTCAAATCTTGCATCGAAACAAGTTTCTTCACATTGCCGGAGTAACCAAACGGAACTTTGACACCATGCAAGCACAGGCACAGTTCTGTTTTCTCGGCCTTGGACAGAGTGTAACATGTAGGGGGAAGGTACGTTCGTCCATTATTTGTTGTTCTCGGTGCTAACTCACGCCTGATGTCCATATCAGCCAAGTCAAGCCGTGCGTTGACGCCGTCCTTTGTTTTATCACGAATATTCAGTAAGAGACCAATCAAGCTGTCACACACATTCTTTTTTACATGCATGACGTCGATGCAGTGTCGAACATCTAGGTACTCACAATAAGGTAAGTCCCAAAATATTGATATCTTCTTTCAGATGTTCTTCTCACGACCCCTCAATTTACGTCCCTTTCCGAGGACAACATCTAAATCCTTAACCATATTATAAGCCTCTTTTCCGCTTAAATGCCTTGGAGCTGAACCGTCCTCCTTCTCTCCGTCAAATTGTTTTTTCATCTTGCGGTATGGGTGAGCCCTCCGAAGGAATCGACGGTGACGCATGTACACGGTTTTGCGTGAGTGTTTCAACCATACACTCTCGGTACCATCTAACCAGTGAGTACAAGCTTTGGCACCTTTTGTACTCTGGCCCGACAGGTTAGCAAGGGCAGGATAATCATTTATGGTGCAGAACAATAAGGAGCGTAAAGTGAAGTTCTCTCGTTTGTATGCATCCCATACCTGTACCCCTTTGTCCCACAGTACTTTTAGATCTTCCACCAACGACGCTAGATACACATCAATATCATTCCCAGGTTGTTTTGGCCCTTGGATAAGTATCGACAGCAAAATATACTTTCGCTTCATACACAACCAAGGAGAAAGCTTATAGATGCAAGGAGTCACAGGCCAAGTGCTATGTCGGCTGCTCATGCTACTGAAAGGATTCATTCCTTCTGTACTCAATCCAAACCTTATATTCCTCGGTTCTGCACCGAAATATGCAAAGCACCTATCGATGTTTCTCCACTGGGTGGAATCAGCAAGGTGTCTCAGTATTCCATCATTCTTGCGCTCCTCCGAGTGCCATCGCAGCAGTGTTGCCTCCTTTGGATTCGCAAAAAATCGCTTCAAACGGGGAATTATAGGAAGATACCATGGCACCTTTCCAGGAGGTCCTCTCTTCACCTCTGTTCCCTCGCCATCATCATCTGATTGATTGTTACGTTTGTATCGGGATGCGTTGCACACCAGACAGACATGCATGTTTGCATACTCTTTACGGTACAGGATACAGTCGTTCGGACATGCCTGTATTCTTTCTACTTCCATTCTCAATGGACAAAGAACCTTCTTGGCTTTATACGTGGTTTTAGGCAACTCATTTCCCTCCAGAAGCATGTCCGCTAAAAGACCTAGCAGCGCCAAGAAACTCTTGTCAGACCAACCGTTGCTTGACTTCAATTTCAACAGTTCAAGAACAGCTGACAACTTCGTGTACTTTGACCTACAGCACGTGAACAAAGGTTTCTCTAAGTCCTCCATCAAGCCTCGGAATTTAATATACTCTCTCTCATCATAGTTCTCTTCTACATCACGAAGCATCTGATCCAGATTGTCATCGTGCAGCCTATCTGAATCCGAACCACAATCATCATCTGGCAGCATATCATTGACTTCACCGGCGATGTCATCCGGCGGCATATCATTGACTTCACTGGCGATGTCATTCGGCGGCATATCATTGACTTCGCCATAATTGGTCCAACACGTATACCCCTTTTTGAAATCCCTCCGAATCAAGTGCGCTTCAATCTGCTCTCGATTCTTAAACATCTTTAAATTCTCGCAGTCAGTGCATTAATGTACTCTTCACTCACACGGTTTGCGGTATACATCTAGCTTCGGTCCTATATTAGGAACATATAAAATAACTTAGTATTAAAATTAATTTAATTAATTATTACTACATATATACCACATGCATTGAGGCTAGCTACATGTAAATTAGCTAGATCTTCAAAGTATATATATAACAGTTCACCGAAAATTAATTAGCTAGATCAAACTAATTATTTTGATATATATTGCAACCAAAAACAAATTTCATTACTAACCATATCTAGGGCAACCAAGAACTCAATGAATCTCCTGCCAAATAAGCCTCCTTCCACCAAAAAATGGCCTGAAAGCCTTACCGCTTCAGTGCAAAGACCGCTAGATCTGGATCGAAATGAAGACAGATGCGGTCTGAGCGGCGCAATAAATACATAGCAGCATTATCACAGATGGTTTTTAAATAAAACCCGTCTGTGATAGTCAAGTATCACAGACGGTTTGCAGTTAAGAACCGTCTGTGATAGCACAGACGGTTTTTCGTAAAAAATCATCTGTGATACTTGACTATCACAGACGGATTTTAGTTAAAAACCGTCTGTGATATTCCCGATATCACAGACGGTTCTTACCAATGAACCGTCTGTAATACGGATATATCACAGACGGTTCATTGGTAAGAACGGTCTGTGATACTCGTTTTCTCCGACGCCATCAACACAGACGGTGTCCAAATGAAAATCGTCTGTGTTACTATCAGTCACAGACGGTTTTGTCAAACCGTCTGTCATTTTGCGTCTTGTATTAGGCTTTCTGTAGTAGTGTTAATAATTGTCTGTGATAGTATGTATCACAGATGGTTCAAAAATCATTGGTGATGACCTCATGTCATTACTGACCCATAAACTTAGACAGTTTATGAAACCGTCTATGATGACATTTTTAAACCATCTATGATGATCTTTTCTGCAACAGTGACTCTAATCCAGAACCAGAAGCTTTCCTTAACCTATCTTTCTTTTCTTTCTTCGCTTTTTGATAGTAAAATTGAACCAAATGACCCTCTGTCCCACAATGAGTGCATCAATACTTGACTCGATGAGAAGTCGTATTTACTACCTTTACAACACCCACTTTGGTTGAGGAATCATTTGCATTACCGGCAAATTTAAAATAATTTATTTTGATTCAGATTTTACTTCAAATTTTTTAAGTTCAAGAAGCTTAATGACCTTTGAAGGATTATTCTTGACATGTTCAACAAAATTAAATTCTAGACCTCAATTTTCACACTTATTTTTTACTTGTCTAGAATCATATTCAAATATTTCTTGCCTAAAGAAAATCTATCTAAGGTGTCCTTAAGATACTCATTCTTTTTAGCCAATGAGGGACAAGATGTGAAGTTAACAGGTTCATTCAGTACATTCTTGGAAGTACTAGATTGAGTCAATCTTTCTTTTTAGCAAAATCATTTAATTACCTAGTTAAAGCATCAATTTCAATATGTAACTTAGAACAATTTGAGCAAGATAGGTTTTTGTGATAAAACATTTGTTGAATAGATTCCTGAGATGAATTAAGTCTAACTTGTAATAGATCACAGTTAGAACAAACTTTAGAAAAATTAAACTTCGGCTTTTCAATTTTATGATTAGTAAGTTTTAGTTTTCCATCATAAGAGTCATGTGCTAATCTTAATTCATCAAATATATTAGTTATATCACTAAGTTGAATCAGGTTTGATACATTAATTGACCTAGTAGTCTCAAACTCAAAATGGAAATTTTGACAAGACTCACATGATTTATTATTAGTAATAGAAGCTTAAAATCTATTAATATCAGAATTTAAGCTTTCAAGAACAAAATTATTTTCTTTCAATTATTTTTTGTCTTTTTCAATTCAATAATAAGTTTAATCAAACCATATTTGAGCTCATCATATGATGGTCTTACTGCATCGATATCACTGTCATCATCATCATTCCTTGTCATGAAACATATGCCTGTGAAGTCATTGTTCTTCTTTTTACCTTTAGAATCATCATGATTGTTGATGTCGTCGAGTCAACTCTCAAAATCTTCATCACTCAAATCAAGACGCTCAATAGCCGAAAAGACCTTTTCCAAAAATTTATGAAAGAAATTGCCACCCTTGGTGTTGTTGTTCTTAGATGGCCGACGATGATAATTCTTGTTTTCCTTGATCACCTTCTCCTTGAGCTTGGGGCCATCCATCTTAATGTGGTCTAGGTTGCCACACTCATAGTACTTAATCGAACTTGACACATCACTTCGCTTTCTTATCTTCACGTTATTGAGGCCTTGTATGCACGTGAGAAGATCAACACCAAGCCCTCTACAGAGAGCTATTTGAACTATTCCTCTAAAAAAGAAGACAAAGCAGACAAAGAAATATAAGACAAAGAACTCGATGAAGCAACCTAGATAGGGTTAGTCACAAGTGTTAAAGGTGAAAATTTCTCAATCTTAGATGGTAAAGCTTTCATTTCATAGATTTTCAATCTAGAATAAAGATCATCTATGGTTAAAATATCTAGATCGATAATTTGATTAATAGTTGTGACAACTATCAACCACTCAAAACATACAGATCATAAAATTTTAATTACAATATCTTCATTAGTATGATTAATATTAACACCACGTAAATTACTCAATATTTTCTCAAAATGAGCAAAAAAGATCATCAATAGATTCACCATTATTCATAGTAAAATTAGAATATTCTTTTTGATAAAGATTTTTATGCACTTTTTTATTTTAGTGGTTCCTTTATGATAATTACAAAAGTTTTCCATATTAAGTGGGTAGAATTAATATGAGCTACACGATCAAATTCTGTGTGAGAAATCTCTTGAAACTACAAGTTACGAGCTTGAGCATTTAAATCAACATCTATTTTGTTTAGATTAGTAACAATAGCAGAAACCTCATAAGGTTTAGAAATTTATTCCGAACATCATTACCTTGAGCCTCAATATAAATTTGCATACAACACTTCCAAAAATTAAAATCAGTACCATTTAGCATGAGGGGACGGTTCACATACCTTTCCCTCCTATTTATATACTAGTGCCTAAAACATGTCCTTATCCACACGGACACAAAATTCTATATGATTCCGAAAATTAAGGGACATCTTCCATACTCCTTTGCATACTATCCACCTTTGATCTCTATGTGCCTTAGCGTGAGCCCGACCATCTCGTGACATCCTCGACCGTCTAAATCTCGGATCTCCCCATCCTAACCCTGGTCCACCTCGTCATGGACCATGATTGCCTCTACGCCTAATCTGCACATGCAAAGACCAAAGAATGTTTTTTTCAGCACAATTTCTCTCCAACTTGACCAATATCAGTTCACACATACATAACATGCCTTTAACCATTAATAAACACGAACCAAATTGTCCAAAATCTCAATTTTCACAGTTTTCAAAAATTAACCCGAGACCACCCAGAAAAACCGATCTGACCGCCATACATAGGCTGGTTAGATTGCTGGTCAGTTAACAGAGGAAATACAAGAACTCGAAGTTATGAGTAACTAAAGCATTCGAAGCATACGACTAACGATCGTTGTCAAAGTCTACGACTACCGATCGTGGTCGAAGCCTACGACTGCATGGTCATGGTCGAAGTCTATGACTGGTAAGAGTTTATGACTGTTGAGCGATCGAGTGCTGAGTGGTCAAAATGGTCTTCTGGTATCGCCGGTCAGACCACCTAATGCATGGCAGTCAAACCGCCCAATGCATGGCGGTCAGACCACTTAACCTGAATATTCCAGCAATTTTCAGTTTTATATTAGTGCATCGACTAAAACTTTAGCTTAAATTTTAATTATTCATCATCACTATATTTTTGATCTATCCACGTAATCTAACATCGAGAACAGAGACCCATTAATCTTGTGAACGTTGGACCCGAAAGGGATCGGACGGAGTCCACATCCCTACCGGAACTGACGTGCATGCATCAGTAGTAGTTCAGTACAGTGCTCGATCATATCAGTATGGTCGATCCATCGGTCATGCATGACCGTATATGTATCTCGACCATATCTATCGATGATTGATGTTCATGTGTGTTCATAGCATATCATATGATGGCTGGCCCGGCGAGGATCGATAGATGGAATAAATTCCTCTGGTCTGGCCTGGTTGGGGAGCTGGCTAGCGGATGCTGCGGATGTCGCGCAGCCACCTAACACGTGACCATCGCACGCCGACAGCAACCCAAATGTACGCAAGTAAGACAACCACATGATCGATCGATCCGTGGGGAGAATTAATGCACAATTTGTGTGATACTACATGTACACACTGTTTTTTTTTCCTTGTAGAACGTACATACCAACCAGTATTTGGCTGCAGAACTAACCACATGTCCGTAAAAATGACCCTCCAATGGGTTAAATCTGACGCTTTTCAGCCAGTTATTTTAGCTGATTGTCCATTAGCTAGGGCTTTAAATTCGAACGTCAATGCGCTGTATGGATCCCGTGTACACTACACAATATCTGCCCTACCACATTGTTCTCAGGCCACTAAGCAATTTTGTCCACTGCTCGTTGTAACCAATTGTTGGTGGCAACCTCGTGAACATCGTCCCACTGTATATATTGTCCTCGTCGTCTATGCATGATGTCTCACCACCTGCCACTACAAAACCTATGGTTGTGATTATACATCAAATAATAGATAGCAAGTTTTGAGGATCCGAGAGGGATGTTCCAAGCCTAAAACTCAAAAGAGGAGAGAGGAGTAGAATAGATCCGCAATGTTTGATAGAATAGATCCACAATGTTTGATCTTGTTAATTATGATCTTTTACCTCCCTTCACTCTCCCTTTTCTCTTCTTATGGTGTTCTAAAGATTATATTTATAGTTATAAAAAATAATTTTTACATAAATACCTCCCACAAGAGTTTACACAATTTTTCTTTGCTACGTCCTAACTAGACCGGCCGCTCCCCAAACACGTGTCGAGTGAAACCCTCATCGACTCATCGCCCGACCACCCCCGGCCGGCCGGATGCTCGGCAAAACAAAAGCCAGATCTGGCTCGGTGATCCCCGGCGATTACCAAACCTGTAGTACAGTATTGTACGTACTCGATGCGCTGAAACATCCATCTATTGCAGGCTGGGACCGCGCCAAACTCCGAAGTCAAGCGTGGGGCAGGCAGTTGGTGAAACGGTCCGCGTCGCAGGCCCTGTGGCTGCCGCTGCGCGTGTCTCGTCGTTGGAATTTTTGGCGCCGGGCCTGCCGGCCTCGCGCGCGGTTTGGAGACAATCCCATCATGTTCCCTTGCTGCACGCACACATAGGCCGGAGCCTGGAGCTGAGAAAATTTGTACCAGCTAGCGGGGGCGCCATACGCGAGTGCCTTGCACTAAGCTAGAAAAAGGTCAAGTGATCGGCAGGCGGTGACACGACCACAACGTTCTGTTGCTCACTGCAGTGCTGCGTGGCCTGCAATGTATTGGCCAGAGGGCTGTCATCTCGCTGCTTCTCCGGTGGTTAATGCTTTCTTGTCCTCATCATGAACCTCTCTCTGGACTTCAGTTCTCAAGCATGCGGTAGCTAGCTGGCTAGCTATAGGGTCTGTTTAAAGTTGTTTTTAATAATTGCTTTTAATTTTTATTATAGTATCTAATTTTTAAATAAAGTATTTTTTAAAATAGAATCTACAAGTTAATTGTAGTACACATTAAAAGTATAATATTTATATCATTCAAAATCACAAGTGAATATCTCTTTTTCTGTAATCTCTGTCGTAAATAGTTAAAATTTAAAAATTTCAGTCAAAAATTAAAAGTTATAATAAAAAAGGACAGATACATAGGTAGCCTAGCCTACACAAATGGGTAGAGAGTTAAAAGGTGCTGGAGCACGCCTTACATTACATTACATGGTTGCATATATAAGTTCTTCTAGTGCCTCCTGATTGCTAACAGTCACCTCCTTTGTATGTTCTTCTGGAGCTCACAGGTGACACTGACCGGTCAGTAGAGAGGGGGAATACTGCTGACAAAGCTGAAATTAAGGGAAGAGGGTAGGCACGTTCGTACGTACTGCCAAAGAAAGTGGAAGCTTGACACATGCAAGGCGCCTTGATCTGTTCAGCTCTGTGTAGGATTCAAGTTTTAATATGCATGCATGCATGGCTGTTCAGCCTCAGCTTAAGCTTATGTTAATGTCAAACTGGTGGTAGATCCAGAAAAGAGGGTACGTATGAAGCTTACATAGTTAAGACTAGAAACATGGGTATATATATACACCTGTATATATGCAGTTGGGTTGTGATAATTCAGGTTCCTGAACTTGAAGATATAATTTACCAGGCTCCTACGTTGTCCGTTTTAGTCAACTTAATTAGTCCTGGCCATTAATTAAGTACTCTCTGTAAAAAATGACATTTTTGAATTTTCATGTTCTCCGGTACACGACTTTGACAATAACTTTTTAAAAGTTTATATTAGTATAAATTAATAAAAATTGTAATATTATAAAGTGCGTTTAATGGAAAATCTAGTGGACTTGATGAATTTTATCAATCGTAATAGTTTTTAATGTATTAATGGTCAAAATTTAGAAAAATTGACCACACCGATGTAAAGCGTCATTTCACAAAGAACAGAGGGGATAGCTATTGGCTGACGGAATATATGAGGCATATACGGCCCTGTACAATTGAACATCTTGTGCCATTTAAGACCCAAAACATGGAAAACCAATCTACTGTGACATTTCGTGATGTTCTCAAATGTATTGACAAACTTGGCTAATAACTAGAACGCTAAGCTGACCGGCCGGACAAATTAGTTTTCAAGTTCAGGGCTATACTGGGACAACTATATTCTCTAGAAATAAAATGCAAATGTGTGCATAGATATTTCTTCAAAGCCTATGAATCATGTACATATAATCTTACAATTTCATTTAGTACTCTTTTGTTTACGAATGATTGACGTAACACAAACGAAACCTATCAGTCTTGTCGTTCCAACCGAACACTTGAACCCATTGAGAAATTAAAAGGATGTCATTGTTCTAGCTTAGCCCTTTTTTGATGTCATTGTTCTGTCTAGTGGTGCCTATCTGTGTTGGGATACGGATAGACTATACTAATATAAATTAAAATTTTCTACTACATAAAATAGAAAGTCATGCGAGTAAAAGATCATAGATCATTACACTAAACGAGCAGTGCAGCAAAAATAGAGTTGAAATAACCAATTCAACGAAGAGCGCGTCGGTGTAGTGGAATCAGTCAATCATCATCCGGCCAACCGTTTCCTCCTTGCGATTATCTCGATTAGTGCTGCAGTTATAACAAGGCTTCTACCGAGATCCACACATCTAGGAAGGAAACATCATGCGTTAGTGTGCTAGCACTAGCGCGCATGGCAGGAGTTATGAGAGGTGGCGGCTATGGTTTTGATGGTTGTGTTTCGGGATACCTCTCTTAGCCCCTGCACCTTTCCTTATATAGTATTCAATCGGATCCTTATCCGATATGAGTAGAGATCAAATCCCACTTGAAAACTATTATCCGGACCCTTACCGTTCTAGCTCATTAAGTATGTGACCCTGTAGGTACATATATATTTGGCTATGGGCCGAAAACTCTTTTTCGATTTATAAGTCGGTAGCGGTCTCTAACAGGATATAACGCCCTCCAAATATACATAAAGATTATATTAAACGAACCAATATAGTGTTTATGTATTGATCCATTTGCCTCATGATATAAGATCAAGCAAAAGGTGAGAAGCGTGCCATCCTATGATAGCTCGATCTTTCACTCGAACCTGTAGTGGATTACTCAGTTGTGATTAACTCTTCAACCACATTCGGTATGGCCATGCACTTTTTTAATCCAACCACATAGAGGAGCTCAGAGATATCTCTCCTGTTCTATAGGAGGGATAAATTTCATCTTGATCGTATTCCTCCGCATGTTTCATAGTAAACATGAAATCTACCTTTAATCCAACCACATAAATTTCGTTTAATTTTGAATATAAATTGTTATGTAACCCACTATTTCATCAATGAATTAGTGCAAACAATTTGTTATGTTTACTTGAATTATATGCACGATTGTTCTTCAGATCAAATTACCTTTGAAATAACAGTATGCCATGCTATTAATAATATTAATTCATCTAACTTGCATGTGTACTGCATATATATAGGTAAGCTTACTAGCGTTGTAGATGTTAAAATACTAAAATTTTCAGCGTTTGCTAGCTAGTTGACGTAGAATGAAAATGGTCATCATACATATTACATGAAAACAAACAATTCTTGAATCTCCGAATGAAAGTACATCACAGTTATTTCTGAAAACTATAAATTAATTAAATGTCGGATTTCTCTCTAGGATACTCAATATTGGACGGCCTTTTTTCAAAAAAGAACTGGATTTGATCTCTGTAGGATAAGCTCTCGATATGGTGGGTTTTTAAATATTATATCTTAAAAATCATTAAATAATGTCATGAAACAAAAACTAATTACAATGTACCTTCACATGGAAATGTGCTGTAATACAATTCAGATATAATAAACATGTTTTGAGAGTACCCTGATGACTTTTGGATCCAGGTTTTTCAATTAGGTCCAAAGTAATAATATTAGCTTTGATCAATGATATTATGATAGCTCCATCACGTAACCTATATATATGACAAGGAAATTGTAAGCAGTATATCGCAATGTTTTTCTAGAGAGAAGTATGGAGCAATGTTACCAACCAATGCTTACATATGTATGGATTTTATTGTGTTCTCAGTTTTATTCATTTTATGCAGTATGTAATTTATTATATTTTACTCTCAATTTATAAAGTAACTTGCTGTTATATTATTATTATTGAAAGAATAAATGAATGCAGTTTTTTTGTATCATTGTAATTTCATGAAATGAAAATTGCAACTATAAAACGTATATGGACAAATAGATTATTAACTTCTTCTAAGAGAAGCCTATTAATTGAATGTAGTGGGTTATGTTTTGTTTAAAATATTCAAACTAAATAAGTACAGACTAGGGGTGCTTGTATAAATTTCGAACATAACACGCTGAACCAAGATGCATGTTTAACTAGAAGTACTTAGAACATTTGTGTTGCGCATAATTAGAAATAAAATGGTTCAATGTGAAGCTACTTTATTTTACATTATGTACAAAATATTATTGCTTCTTATCCTAATATAGACACCTCCTCCTTGCCAGCAAGGAGAAAAAGAAATTCATATACATGAGCTAGCACCCAGGCAATTATGGAACTAAGCTGAATCCCAATATGTACACAGCAGCAAAAAAACTATTAGACAAGCAATTGCAAGATTAACCAATTGGGGAATTAACGTGGGTATTAATTTTTAACATTTGATATATGATTTAATTAACTTCCCAATGATACCGTGACAAAAAACTGAACTGATCATGCATGTGACCATATATATAGAGAAACAGTCTTCCTAGCTACTGTTTGTCACTGAACATAAGATATGTATTTATATATGGTCCGGAAGCAAGATTAAATTAAATTAACAATCTTATTAATTAATCTCATGGTGCAGTGTGCAATTTTTGGAAGGCCTTGGGACAAGTACTTGAAAGATCTCACTCCAATGCCTTGATCGACATGGTCAGATCCAAAGTACTCAGCCCCAGAGCGGCCTTCTTTCTCCTGCTACTACCTGTCGCTTCCTCTAACTTCCCGGCATCCCCGCCGCTGCCCTCGCCGCCGCAGTCGCCACCCCGGAGTGACAGCAAGAGCGAGAGTGGCAGTTTCTCTCTGTCCACCTCCTGCTCACTTAACGCGATGCTCTTTCTCTTCTTGGCCCAGTCAGTGTCTGCTCCCACATTGGGGCTCAGGCTTAGCTGCAAGTCCGGCGTCCAGCCGTTCTCCTCCACCGACGTCTTCGTCCTCGTCGCCTCCGTCTCGATGCGCATCTCGTCAATTGCTTTGGGAGGAGCCATCGGCTCTAGGTGCTTCTGCAACTGCACAGCGACACGACCATTGTTGAGACGAAGTTAAAATTGAACATATCAAAGCTAGAATTAGACAATAATACGTAACGTACCTCGAGCCGGGTACCTAGGGCTTCCCTTGAAACCACGGGATCTGACGACGATGTGTTAGCGTTTCCGTTGGGGTGGTAGCCACTGCTCCCAGTGGCGCCTCGCCACCGAAACGGGAGAGGGTGATCGCCAAGCGCAAAGACCGCGGTGGCCGCCGACATTGTCCTCGAGAGCGGTCGGGAGCTACTGCCGATCCAATCAAAGCTACTGACCTTTCCGCCGTCCAGTCGACTTTCGGCGGCACCCGTGGTTGCCGACGACGTCCGGTTGGAGGCGATGGCGTCCCTAACGTCGAACAAGTGCGACGTTGGCTTGCCGTCCTTCCTGAAGATCATCTCGTGGTCGTGGATGAGCCCTTTCGCCGGACCGTGGTCATTGACGGCGCCTGCCCTCGCCGTCGCTGCGTGCTGGTTGAACGCCCATTCTTGGTTCCTAGACGCATGAATAAGAGAGATCGATTAGGGTTTTGACATGATCACAGCACGATAGTTCCCAAGCATACATGTTGTCCTTCTGCTTTGGTTTATTACCTAAAGCTACTGTATTTCTTGAAGTCGAAGGTTTGCATGGGAGGCGGCCGGCGTTGGAGGAGGCCGTAAATCCTGCTGGCCTCCGACAAGCCGGCATTTCTCGACGTGAAGAACCCGCCTTTCTCGTGCAGCCTGGAGGAGAGCTCCGAGCTAGCAGCTCGCTGGAAGAACATGTCGTGGAACCGATGGTCCCCTCTCCTCATGTGGAAGTCCATGGGCGAAAAAACTGTCAAAATTAAGTAGAAAATACTTAAGGAACTGACCTCCATGGCTTTTTCGATGTATGCTACTGTGGAAGAGATTAAAAATGGCGAGAAACGAGATAAGAACCTGAGGATATGGCTGCCCTCTCGTGCCTGGATTCTAGCTTTTTGCTTCTGTACATCTGAAAAGTCGAAATGGATGAACAAGAAAAGGGTTAGTTCCAACACTTGCTGTGTGAAGAAGCAGCTAGCACAGCTGCTAAGTAGTCATGAGAAGTAGACCTGTTCCTAATCTGCTTTTACCTGTAAGTGACTTTTTACATGAGCAATGCTGAGCCCCCTCACATTCATCATCTGAAGCACGAGCTTTGGGGTTGCTCCTATCAACAAATTAACAAGAAAATTTAGAACACCAATCAAAGGAAAATTAATTAGTAGATGCCCTTAACCAGCCTTGTTTTCAGAAACTGGGAGGTTGTTTTGTCATGAAAAAAATGCACAACAAGAACCCACAAGATGACTTACTCTCTTGGCCGCCCAGCCTCTCAACGGCGTGGACGAACGCCATGTGGAGGTCAGGCGTCCACCGGAGCCGGGGAAGCTTAGACCGGTTGTACTGCCGCACCGTTGGCACCCTCTCACCCCTGCCCCCGGCTTTGCTGCTGCTGTCCATGTCGAGATCCTTGTTGCTCTCGGAATTGTTGTTGGTGCTGCTGGAACTCCTGCCTCCTCCTGCAACTTCACTTGTGCTACCACCGTCGTCGTCGTCCTCGCCGACTTTCCCTTCCTCGCTGCCCTCATCGAAGCCCTCGTTGAGGTCCAGCGCCGCGGGCGGTTCCGAAGATCTCTTCCCATCATCCTCAAGAATGTCCACCACCTCCTTCTCCTTCACCTCCCCCATACCCTCCACCTCTCTCCAGAAATCTTCTCCTTCTCTGTCCCTCTACACCACCATGATAGGATTGGAATGATGTGGGGTACAGGAGTAAGAACTGGGAAGGAAGAAGAGGGGAATGTGATGCGAATAATAGTAGGAAGGGGAAGAAGCATAAGCAAGCTAATGATGTAGGAATAGAATAAGGGGCAGGGAAATGGACAAGTATTCCACTACATTGACTAGTTTTCAAGACTGATATTCCATTTCATCCCTTTTTCTATAGGGTGAGGGAATTAGGGAGTATACTATTTTGTGAGGGTGGTGGGTATGCTAGCTAGGGGGTATATGTAAATATAATTGGATGTGGGGAGGGGGCTGATTATCAATTGGCAACTGGGTGTGGGAAAGGAAGCAAAAGGAGAACGTTGACACTTGCCTCCAGTGATAACACTTGTTGGTCTCCAGGTTTTATCATATTGATTACTTGTGCGCCTAATCCATGTAGGATGTAAGAGCTGATGGTTGTTATCGCTTCTAGATATTCGCTCATTTTAGATTTGAGAATATTATAACAATAAAATGAAATAGAAGACACAGGTTATTACCTAGTGTTAAAGTAATTAAAGTGTTAGAAAGAAATTATTTTAAATAAATATCATCAGAGGAAACATGAAATAACAACGAATGCATCAACTAATTTCATCTTCATTGGGAACACTTAGGTATCACTTTTTTACTTTTAAAAATCTAAATTTTCATCAGAAGCACATTAATTGAGTTAATTATATTGTTATATTAAGAGCTACGTACATGGCTTTCTTGACATAACATGTAAAAAATCACAATTTTAAACTGCTGGATATTTTTATTTTTCAAAATAATATTATTGAACGGTTCATTTAGCAGAAACTTTTTTACTAACTGTAATTACTAGTACACGATAGAATAAGTCAACTACCAGTGACTTGGTTTACCAGTATAAGATAAATTGCCTGTAGTTAGCCAAACAGTTGTTCCTGGTTATTCCAGCTTTGCACTGTTAGTGCATAATTAAATAGGTGCCCGCCAGGCCTGGTAATTGTGTAAAATTTCCACTCGCTATTTCTTTCATTTTTTTCAGAAGTTTTTTTTTTGCGAGGAGAGAAGTAATGATTTTGATTGATATGCAAACTTTATCCTTCTAAGAAATTGTGCCTGAATAGTTTTGCAGTGCAAGATCTGTAATTAAAAATATTCCTTTTGTACACATGCATTTCGTTTTTATATGTATGTATACAAGACGTATTAGCTCGTAAGAATACTGATAGTCTTCAAAAAAAAAAAAGGAATGCTACTCGATCTGTATGCAGACATAGTTTTGCATGTGCAAGAGTACATGCAAGAGTTTACATGTCTACACCATTTTTTCTTATCTCATTATCTATCTTCCAGTTCGAGCCTGATTAATTTGTGTAAAGAAAGGACTTCATCGGTACGTAGTAGTATGAAATTATATAATTCGGAAGAGTTGGTGGCACTGAGGAATCAAGCATTTTCTGCTCGTTGAAGCTAGCTTACTAGCTAGCTAGTTTGCTGACTTGGACCCCGGTGGAGAAATGAAATCAAGAAAAACAAAGCAGATATTTAAGGAGCTAGCTCCAGCTGCTATTTAATTTAAAATTATTAACGGTAAAATATATACAAAAAAAAGTTGAACATACATGAGCAAATACATATTTTAGCTAAAACAACGGTTTTGGTAGCGCTCAGTTTGGCGTTAGCTTATGACTTTTTTTACTGTAACTGGTTTATTTTTTTACTATAGCTGAGTTAGCTTATTTGGTATAACTAAATTTTAAAAAATAGAAAAATAGAAAAAAATATGTTAGCATATCATCGACAATGCAAAGGAATACAAGAAAAAAAAGGTAAAAAAACAGATAAAGACAAAATTACTGAATAGTGAAAAAAAACAGAAACTAAAAATAGAAGTCGGTTTTAGACCAACTTGAGCATAACGATGTCACGGGCATTCACAAGTCAATGCCCACCTTCACACGCATTCTTGTGCTACATGAAAAGTAATTTAATTATGACCGATTCAGCAAAAAGATCTTGACCAATCAATTCGACTGATGAAACGGCAGCTGACTCAGGTCTGCAGAAATTACAGGGTCAAAGAATCGCCTTAGTAAAAATTCGATTGCTTGGAATACCCGATGATGTTGAGCTGCTGACGGATTTGCTGATTAATTGATGTCGAAAGTTGCAAATTTTCTACACGCACTTTGTCTTTCTGTCATTTGTAGGACTTGTCAGACCTGAGTATGAATGGATTGTGCTGACGCGTGTGATTCCATTGGTTAATGTTGAATTCTGTTATCCGAATCTTATCGGATCTGACCCCTTCTAGTCGGATCCAACCCTTCTAGTCGGATCCAATCACTGATGGTCTTTCTGACCAGTTGAACCAAATTATATTGGGTCTGATCACTTCTAGTCAAGTCCGACTACTGCTAGCTGGTCTTTCTTACCGCATAAAGAGTCCGATCAGATTTTGCTCAAGCAATGCGAACTGGTCGGAGATTATTATTGGGATCATCTTAGCACCCGAATGGACCCTTCATCGACTGAAGTCAACGTGGCTACTCGAGACGTTTTCTACTACAACTCTACACTGTATGTTATTCCTATCTCCAAGAAGGTTACTATTCCAGTTTTAGATAGGTCTATGTTTCATTACCGACTAGGATTTTGTTTCTTTTTTCGTTAGGGACTCTAATCCCTAACACACACACACACACACACACACACACACACATATATATATATATATCCCTATAGTCTCATAGTTGATATATGCTGAAGTTTTTTTATGCTTGTAATCACTTCTTATATAGTGAATTCTACCATCATACGCCGTGGCTTTTCCTGAAAGGGTTTTTCATGTAAAATCCATATCTCTTGTCCTTTTTATCCTTTATATTTGTCATGCGTTTTATAACAAGTAGTATCAGAGCTCCAAGTTTGAGTTCAAAGCCACTGCCCCAGGAGGAGGAGACTCCCAGAGCAACCATTGTGCAGCATCAAGAATGGCATCCAAGAGGTTATCGTTCTTGGCGATTTGACTCGCCTCGACTCCGTTCCACATCTCAACTCTAACTTGTTGCTAACTTGCACCATGCCAAGAGTCAATCGGTGCTTTACCTCGGTGACTGTTCTAGTGCCAGTTTCTCTAGCATCATTGCCTGTGCCGCCCGGCACCATGCCCTGGCGTCGTATTGTGCCATCTCCATCGATGATCTTCTACCTCAATCGATCATCATCTTCCATCAAGAAACTGTGTTGTCAGCTCTACATATTTTTTCTTGAAGATTGAGTTCATTACAATTCTGACCGTTGTGCCAATTATTGGTGGTATTCATACGAGTTTAATCATTGGTGATTTCATCGATGATCCATCATCTTCTATGAGTTACTGCAAAAAGATTCACACATATAGAGTCTAAGGTGGACCTGCAGGTTTTCAACACAATTTACGCTACGATTGATCGAGGAGATTTTTAAGAAAAAACAATGTCAGTTGTGGGAGCAACTGAATTTGGTATATCGTTCACCGTTTGGATATGTTGCAATTTAGATTGCTTGCGCGACCATCATTAAGGACTTTATTGCATTCTTTTCACTATAGGAGGAATTCATTTCAAGGGGGAGACTATTGTATTTTATGATCTGAATCTTGTCGGGTCTGACCATTATAGGTCTTTTCGACCATTTGAAGAGTTTGGTCATGTTTCTCTCAAGCAACACAAACTAGTCAGAATTTATGATTGAGATCATCTTCATGTCCAGATAGACTATGCACCGACCGAAGTCAATGTGGCTACTCAAAGCGCTTTCGACTACAACTCTACATTGTTATTTTTTGAGAATCTCCGAGTAGGCTACTGTTAATGTCTTTGAGAAGGTTGCTATTCTAGTTTCTAATAGGTCGTTATTTTGTTGCCGACTAGGACTATATTCCTTTATTTGTTAAGGACACTGATCTCTAGCTTATATATGTACCCCTATAGTCACATGGTTGACATATGTTAAAGTATCCTGTGCTTGTAATCTCTCCTCATATAGTGAATTTCGCCTTTGTGCACCTGTGGTTTTTTTTCGAAGGATTTTCCATGTAAAATCCATGTCTTTTGTACTTTTGATCATCTATATTTGCTGTGTGTTTTATAATAAGTGGTATCAGAGCTCTGAGTTCAAAGCCATTGCCACGGGAGGAGGAGACTCCTAGAGTGGCCATTGCATGGCATCAAGAGTGGCATCCAGGAGGTTTTCATTCTCAGCAATTCAATTTGCCTCGACTCCATTCCGCATCTCAACTTGACTTGACTTAACACCAACGTACACCATGCCGAGTGTGAATCGGTGCTCTACCTTCGTGACTGTTCTAGTGCCAGGTTCACCAGTATCATTGGCCCCCGACGCCATGTCCTAGAGTTGTATTGCACCATCTTCATCGATGATCTTCTATCTCAATCAATCATCACCTTCCATCAAGAGACCGTGTCATTAGCCCTACACCTTTTTTGTTGGAGACTAGGTTCATTGCAATTTAGGCCATTGTGCCAAATATTGGTGGTATTTATGCGAGATTAATCATTGGCAATTTCATTAATGATCCATCACCTTCTATGGGTTACTACGAAAAGATCCACATATATAGAGTCTAAAGTGGAGTTGCAGGTTTTGAACATAATTTAGTCTACGTTTGATCGAGGAGACTTTTGAGGAAAAAACAATGTCAGTCATGGGAACAACTAAATTTGGTGTTTTGTTCACCATTTGGATGTACTATAATTTGGATCACTTGCGTGACCATCATAGAGGAGTTTATTGCATTCATTTCCCTATAGGAGGAATTCATCTCAAAGTGAAGATTTTTGTATTTTGTGATCTGAATCTTGTCAGGTCCGACCATTTCTAATCAGGTCCTACCACTACTAATCTTTCCAACTGTTTTAAGAGTTCAGTCAGGTTTTGCTCAAGCAATGCGAACTGGTCGGAGGTTATAATTGGGATCATATTCATGTTTTGGATGGACTATGTGCCGATTGGGACTACTCCATTGTCGACTAGGACTCTGATCATTTCTTCTTTAGGGATTCTGATCCCTAACCTATATATGTATCCCTATAGTCGTATGGTTGACATACGTCAAAGTTTTCTATACTTATAATCTCTTCTTATATAGTGAATTCCACCTTCGTGAGCCTGTAGTATTATTTGATTAATTACACAATCAATTCTATTGGTGAGTTGATATGTACTAACCATTCAATTCTGTACCTTTGGGGCAAGCATTAGATTTTAACTACAAGAAATCTACTAATATCATTCGCATGCAGTCATATATTATTAGTATTTTATAGTAGGGGTGTATCAAGTGTGTCATCGATACGAATCCGGACAATAAACTTAAAAGCACCCCTAGTCAAATACAGAGACCATTGAGAATGCAAAGGGACTCAAGGAGAAGCACAAAATCACCAAGTGTATTCAATATGAATATTTAGGGTTATAAGAATGGCCCCCTCCCATTACAAGGGATCCTATTTATAGGGGAGAAAGGTAGAAGAGTGAGTTACAAGTTTACTCTTGGGGCCCCAGCTTACTCCTAGGGGTATCTACATCATTTTCCCCCATGTGGGCCCCACCACATCCAGCACTCCGGGGTTGGTTCGTGGCTGGCTTCAGACTCCATCTGGGGTTGGCCCTGGACCTCGCCTGAGATCAGCCACGGACCCCTCCGGGATTGGTCTTGCGACATCGCCCAGGGTTGGCCCTAGCCCCCCTCCGAGGTTGATCTTGTGTACCTTCCCTGGGGTTTGTCTCAGACCACTCCAGAGTTAGTCTTGCGTATCTTGCCCTGGCTGGTCTTGCGTACCTCGCGTAGGGTTGGCCTTGGATCCCTCTGGGGTTGGTTTTTGGTACCTCACCCGGGGTTGGTATCGGTTCCCTCCATGGTTGGTCTTGCGTACCTCGCCCGATATTGGCCCCGGACCCTTCAGGGCCGGTCTTGTGTACTTCATCTAGGGTTGGCCCTGTGCCCCTCCGGGGTTGGCCTCGTGTTCCTTTCTTAGGGTAGGCCTTGTGAACCTCGTTGAAGTTAAGTTGTGGGCATGGTTCAGGGTAGGCCTTCTGATGGGTGCTATCGCTCCAAGGTGGTCGTTAGCCCGAGGTAGCACAGGGACCCTCCCCTAACAGTAGCCCCTTGCTGATTCGAGCGGTCGTTATTCACCTGCTCGGGCCAGTGCACCAACTATACAAGGGGTCGACATGTGGCCTTGGGCCATCGATCCCTCCGGTAACCTACAATGGATTGACAAAATATTAGGATATCTTAGCATTGGAGGGAGTCTGGGTTGGTAGCTCACAGCATGTTGGCCATTTGGGGGCGAACTCAGACTCGCCATCATGCTAACACCATGGACCCAGTCCTTGGCATGGCACGGGATGGGTTTGACAGTGGCACATACTTCGAGGAGTGCTTTTATGAAGGAGAACAGGTAGGCTACGCTAGCTACAACATTTGATTTTCTACCGCGTTCAACCAGAAAATATGCGCGTAAGGGAGTCATGGATAGTTACCACTAAATGTGCTGCGCAGCGGAAGAAGAGTTGGAGCAGCTCGGTCCAACGTAGATGCGCGTCGATGAAGAGGAAGCAGTCGATCGTTTCACGAACTGAACGTCTCCTCCTCGCGTCCTAGCAATAGCCTTGCGCTTCTTGCCGATCAGCACAGCAGCAACAGCAGCGGCGCCTCCACGGAGTCCACATGTGCGGGATGGAACGCTGTGCGCTGATGTGCTAGCACCACGCGCCTGGCTAGGGTTTCAGGATACGCCCGAGGGGAGGTGGCGGCTAGGGTTTTTAGGATGATTGCGTACCCCTTGCAGCCCCACCTCCACATATTTATAGTGCATGCTAATGGGCTTCCACGTTGTAGGCCCATTAGAACCCTAATCCCATATGGATCAATATACCTTTTGGCCTTAATATCAAATTGTTTATGATTGCCTCTTGGACACATCACTAACATTTTATTCAAGAGTCGCCCTGGAGTACGTCGTATGATCAAGCGGGTATTGCTCCACACATTGGGTGTATACTTTGATGTGAACCTTGTGCTCTCTTGGCCTAAAGGGATCTGGTGGACTTGGTCTGCCATGGACAAATTTCTTAGCTATAAATGCCTCCATTGGTGGACCTCCAATCCCTACCCACTCCAAGCTTGCTACCCACCGTGCAATATAGGTCCTATTTATATTAATTTCTAAAAATTATTTTTTTATAGTAAATAACTTTTATAGAGTACGTAGCTTTTAAATGGAGTGTTTTTTCAAGACAGGTCTACTAGTCGATAGTAGTACACATTGTAGTAATTTTATTTATATTAGTCAAAATTGTATGTGAGATTCTTTTACTCCGTATGGCTCTTACAAGCTATTACTATTCATAACCTAAACCCAAAAGCCGATATGAACAAGCTCATTGTCACATATCCGTACGTTCATACGGCACAAACTAACTAATTTATTGACGAACTACCAATACATTCGTAGTAATTTACACAAAGGATTTAGGTCCAGTGCAAAATTCGAGGAAATGAGCAAGACCATCGCTCTTCTACATTTCTTTCTTTAGAGCTTGCGACGAACACAAAATTTCACAAGTAATAGTGTGATATTGTGGAATCCTACAAAATTATTTGTAACAAAGATGTATATTATGGTTGTAACGCTTTCAACACGTAAAATTAAATGGGAAGATGATTTGGCAGTTAATTCATCAACAAGCTTGAGAAGTTCATATTTTCCTGGGAAAAAAATGTAACGCTTATTTCAACGTATAAAACGTACTACATAGGATATCCGTACTCTCTACCACTGTATTACAAACTGTTGAGGGAACAAGTGTGGGGACAGTACGTATCACTCAAGGCTTCATTGTTTGTCCTTCCATTATATATATATATAATTTAAAGCCATCTATCTCAACTACAATGTCATTAGGCCTGATTCCCACATTCTATTTAAAGTACACAGTTCTGTTGGAGAAACTATACACAACAGTGCAGCGCTTACTAGTAGTGACTTTAGTTGCACGCTTGCACGTATGTATTCTGTCACACCGTGTAGCGAACCAATGTCGTTTGAACCACAGAACTTAATTCCCTAATTATTGCTTAATCCTCAGGACTTATGAGGACTATTAACTAGCTAATGGATTAGATTCTAGGGAGGCCATGCATGCATTGCCAGCTAGAGGCTCTGTTCTTTTTAGTTTCGGCTAATAACTTTTGGTTGCGGTTTATAGTTTTTAAGTTGTTTATGAGAGAGTACGGAGTAACAGAAATTCGTGTACGATTTTGACTGATATAAATAAAGTGACTAAAGTGTATACTACAATTAATTTATACACTTTATCTTAAAAAATATTCTATTTAAAAATTAATTACTGTAAGAAATCAAAAAACAGTTTTTCAAACAAAAAGAAGAGATCTCCACAATTGCAACGGCTCAACCTGGTGGAAGCTGCAGATGGTTCTTTTAGAAAGCGACGCCGGCCGTGCTCACGGGCCAGGTTTGGGGTCCGGTCCTTCCGGACCACACACCACCCCGGCCGACACAAAGACAATAAAAACCTGGCTAGCTCGTATCGACCCATCTAACCTGGACTTGATTCGTTCGACCAAGAAGAAAAAGATATAATTCATGCATGTATTTTCTTCCTTTTTTCGAAAGCTATGTACTGGTGTTGTATACAGTTGCCACCTGCCAAGCTCCTATAGTTTTTCTATCAACTTGATCTTTGATACGATGTGTTTTGGACAGTTCAAACCTTTGTCCCGACTCAAAATTGCTTGCCCTCGCGGAGCGAGCTTTGGCCGTGCACCATACCCATCCGAGATCATCCTGTGGCGTCGTAATTCCAAAGATACTGTTTATATAAATAGTATTTTTTAAGTATCTACATATGTGGATGTGTTCAATGATTAAATTATGTACCCTATGTACCATGAGGCTTACGTCACACGCTTTGTCTCTAGCGTGCATTAGGATGCACCCACATAGATGTGTGTGCGTGTGGAGTGTCGTGTGTATGCTGCGTGTGTGCCTAGTTGTACTCTAAGGGGGTGATCGGAATAGCGATGGTTTTGGTGAAAAATATCAGAGTGATCAAAAACATCAGAATCGAGTTAGTAGATAGTGTAGTGAATAGTGAAAAAAAAGCTGAAACTAGAAGCTGAAGCTAAAAAAAACTAAAACGATCAGGGTCTAAGAAAAAATGCTTGCTGTTGAGCTAGCTGGAGTTCTAAGCTGCTCAAAATGTAGCTCATAGCACTCCCAAGCTAGCTAGGTGTGTGTCTAAATTTGCTTGTAGTTATAGTTTAACCTCAAACTACAAGCAATTTCTTCTCCAATGGGCTTCAAAAAAGTGGTTTTTTGGCTTTTTGTGTAGAGTTTTAGCTGCAAGTACACTATAGTGACTGTTAATTTTTTTCTGAGTTAAAAAAGTAAAAAATGAAAAAATGAGGAAAAAAATAGAAAACACAGCTTAGAAGCTGAAGCCGTGCAAAGCGGGGCTTGCTTAGAAAAATGTTTAATTCCATGCATAATGAATAGATGTAGCAAGGATTTTGTTTTATGTGTGTAATTAATAGAGGCAAACATCTACTATGAGGCCGCTCGGTTGTATTGAAATTTAGTGACTTATGGCTAAAATTGTACTGTAGTTAGCTAAAATTACACTGTAACTGACAGTGACTTATTTGGCGTAATTAATTTTAAAAATCTAAAAATAAAAAAACAGGTTAACTCATCACGTATAATGCAAACGAATACGGAAAAAAAGAACCAGTAAAAAGCTTTAAAAAATATCAAAAACTAGAAAAAGCAAAAATTATAAATAGTAAAAAATAAGTTAAAAGTCATAAAGGCTGAACCCAAGTGAGCGGGGTTTAAACCCTTAGGAATGCTTTTGGCGGCCAACTGTCATGAGGTTGCAATATGGTACTTAGCGCTAAGATCTTTTTTTTCTAGGCTGCAATGCACGAGATGGAGCTTATGCTAGCTAGCTAGCAGCTCACGTGATCCAAACGGCCAATCTGGCTCGAATCCAAAAGCAGTTTGTTTTTTTATGCTGTTTCGATTGGCTCGCTGACCCCCTTGTCGTGTGGATCTGAGCGTCCTCTCCGTGACACGACGATAAAACAGACCTTTGTTAGTTGACCTCTGCGTGCAGCCTGCATATATGGTCCCTCTCTTGCATAAAAAAGGATTCTTTTAATCACCAACTTGTTCAGAAAGAGAGAGAGAGGTAAGTTAATTTGGGTTGGTCACTTCATGACATGCATGGCCAAATTTTTACTTGTGTAAGAAATCCATGTCTACATCTTTGGGACATATTCTATTTGCTTGTAGAGAATGAGTCCCTTTGGACATTCTGAGGATTTCAACGAGAGACCTAGGTAAGGTGAAGTGTATTGTGCTTGGAACGTTTCGGCGCGTGCTGGTCTAAATTTCTCGCTCTGATCGAGTCAGCCTAGAATTTTAGGAGATAATCGAGTCCGAGTGGAATATGACATTATGTATAGGTGCAAATTAGTGACTAACTATTACATCTAGCATGTTATTTTGGAAATTGTACTAATTAACATGTAGGTTTGAGTTTTGACCACTGAATGTTACCATAATGAATATATTAACAAAAGCCCATAAATTATAGTATTACGTTTCAGTAAATCTATGGGTTCCATTTTTCAGTGGCCATTCAGATCTCAAATCGAGTAAACTTGGAGAAGTGATATGTACATTAATTGATTCGTAAACAAAGGGTGTATCAAACACTTGGCTACCTTGAAGTACCAAATCAAAGGTTGCAAAAGGCATTCGACAACCAACGAAATCAACTACACTGACAGGATTTGTCCCAGGCAGTAACTGTAAGATCGACTGGTATGGCAGAAAAAGAAGTTAGGTAAGGTGAAGTTGTATAAAAGGGAAGAAAAATGTAGGTTTCAGGTCTCATGATCAGCGCTGCTTCCGAAAAGGGAGACGCTCACACGAATGCTGGTCCATGGCTGCATCCTCACGGCTCTCATGCTCCCTCCAACTGCACGGTGGATTGCTGGACAGCCAAACTAAAGGAATTAACCGGCCGGCCACCCGTGTGCGTGTGCATGAGCGTGACAGCGACGAGCTAGGCGCCAATTAATACGGCTGCGCCCTGTCTTGTGAGCTTAACCAGTTAAAGTTGCCTTCCTAGGCTAGATGTCGACATGGTTGGTTCTTTGTGCTTTTTCTTTTCTTTTCTTTTTTCTCTTTCGTGACGCGGAGAAGTATTCTTGGGTCTAATCTGGTTCGGTTGGGAGGTTATACGAAAATAGCTAGATCTAATTGTTCATCGCAAAAAAAAAAATGTTTAGCCACCTCAAAAATGTTCAAAACAAAGGAATTTTAAGGTTGATTGATATTACTGGGAAGTAATATGAATAATAACAGTAATGCTGCTATGCTCTGTAAAAATGTAATGTAAGTTGGCTCGAAATTAATGAAATGTTCTTGTGGCAAACATGGCAGACCCATAATTCTAGGTTTATTTACTTTATATCTATAGGATCGAGTATGACAAGTTAGAGGAGGGTGAATAACTCTCTCAAAATCTTTCTCAAAATATCGACAATAACATGCAGTGGAAAACCAAATTCATGCTCTATCAAAGTCTTGAGCCAAGAAATGCAAAATCCTGAAAATTCAAAATCACACTAGTCAGACCTCTGACTGGAACCGGTTAGGTCGGGCATTCTCAACAGTCAGACCACTAGAATAGTATTCAGCACACTGTGAACAGTGAAATCAGGCAAATAAATAGTGAAATCAGCGTTGTTTCAAATCCAGAAATCCATGTAAGTTTTGATCGGTTGATCCAAATGACTTGAAAGTTTGTGTGCACCTTTTCTAAGATGTTAGGAATCTATTCTAATCAATGATCAAAAAAATCATTATCAAAGTTCTGATTTATTTCCATTCAAAGGAAGGTTGTACTAAAATCGGGCAAAAGAGGGAAACTTCGATCTGCACTTGTTGTGAGTCCTAGATGGTCTAGGTGACTTGGGATGAGTTCTTATGTGTCATAGCAAGTTAGAACACAACACGAATTCAGCCCAAAGCACTCATAAGAGCAAAACCCGAAAGTCATCTCTCTTGAGAAAAACTGAGCAAACTCAAGAATGTCCTCTAGATCGTGACTAGATAGATGAGATCTTATCTCCATGAGATATCTTTACCTTTTACACATACTTGGCACTAGAAAAACTCAAGAGAAGAGAAATCTAGAAAAGAAATCCAAGAAAATCAAAAGCATATGAGGAGATTCATGGCACAACTCACTTGGGCAAACTGTGGATGTTTATTTCACTTAGAGAGGAATATTTTATAACCAATCCTTCTGTAGAGCTCTAAGCCTAGAGCACACACAGAAAGGCTTCAATACAAGCAAACTTTAGCCCTAAACACTCAAGTCTCCACGGGAGCCAATGCGACGGGTTTCTAAAGCAGAGCTTGAAGTGGAGTCATAAAGGATTCTATTTGATAGGGATGATCATGTGGAGATTGTAGCACGGAATGGTCCAGGGTGATGTTTCTCTTGGGCCACTGGATGAATGTGTGGACGGCATCTCCTAGTGTTATAATCTCTTCATTTGGGGCCTTTTTAAGAGGGACTATCCTCAAAACGGTTAATCATGTCCACTTGGATCTTCACAAAACCGGTCTCTAGCTGGGCACCATGCACCAGTGTATCCATGATCTCTGGCAGGCATGGATACGTGTCGGGACCTGGAACAACAACTCCAACTCCCTCTGTATAAATCGCACTATCCCAGGAAAAGCTAGTGCACACAGGGTCAACAGTAATGTATATCATGCAAAATCACCACACTTTATTATCAAACGAAAATACGGTCTTATGGCCAAGTCTTACAATATAGGGGCATGAGGCCAAAAGAAAGCAATAAAAACAGCGAAAGATAAAAGGTAGCAGCGCAGCCCATCCAGCCTCCCACAGGCGAATGACTGTAAGACGCGTCCTATTCGCTGAAGTAGTCCTCACCGTCGTAGTCGCCTTCGAAGTCTGGCAACAGGTTTTAGTAAGGTGAGCACATAAAGTACTCCCAAGGTAAGCACATAAAGTACTTACGCAAGTTACACCGGAAATATAACAGAGTTCATGCATGCATATGGGTAACAAGGGAGGCTTATTAAGTTTAACTGTGCGAAAAGCAGTACTGAATTTAAGTACAATAACATAAGTGCAAAAAGCTGAATTTTAATACAACATATGAAACAATATTTTAACCAAAGTATTATCGTTAATGTAGGCTCCGACCTGCACTAACCTAACCACGGGTATAAAACGTTTAATACAACATATGAAACAATATCATGATTTTAGAAAAATTTAGAAATTTGAACGGGTCAATTTGGAGTTAAAATGAAGAAGTTATAGCCTTCCAAAATTTAAATACATTTAAAAGAAAAAATACTCAATTTCTGGAATTAATTTTAAACCGAAAAACATTTATGACGTAAGCATGAATTATTTTTCTAAAGGAATTAAAAGATTATGATATCAGCAAGGTAGTTAGTTTTCGGTCGATTTATTTTTATACTGAAAAATCAGTTTTATTGCGTCAGCATGACGTCAGCCCTGGGTATTAAATAACTAAACAGAGGCTGACCGGTGGGGCCAGTCTACGGTGGAATGGGTCTATGGACCGGGGCAATGCTGACGTGGCACGTGAGCCCACGGGTAGGCGAGGTGGCGCTGACGAGGCTTCCACGTGGCCCCATGTGGCTGCCCGTGGCCGCCACGTCACGGCAATATGCCGATGTGGACAGGCACGCGCGAGGTGGCGAGGAGGTGCTCGGGTGGCGCTGGCGTGGCGCCCAGCTGGCCGCCACCCGACTGCCACGCCACCTCCAGCTCGGCTCAATGGGTCGACGTGGCCCGGCCGGCGGCGGCGGCGCTTGGGGCTCGATGGTCGCCGGAGCTCCGGTGCGCGGCGGCGCCGGCCGAGGGCACCAAAATGAAGAGGGGAGTGGACTGGTACCTAGCGTAGGTCCCGAGGATGGCCGGAGAGGAAGATCGGCGGGGAGGGGCGGCGGTCGGAGAGGGCTTCACGGCGGCGGAGGGGCTCCGGTGGCGCAAATGCTCAGGGCAGAGGTCGTCGAGGATCGCCGGGGCACAAGCAACGTCGGAGAGGCGTCGGCGAGGCGCAAGGAAGCCTGGGGTGGCTGGAATTGCTCGTCGGAGCTGTCGGAGCTGTGGAGGAGAAAACGAGCACCGGGAGGTTCTCGGGGCTTGATCGCTCGAATTGAGAGGAGTGGGGGGGCGGTGTGAGTTGAGGGTCCTCGGGGTGCGCTTCTTATAGGCGGGGGAGGGGTGGTAACGGGCGCCCGCAATCACTCTAGCGGCGAAATTGAACGCGATGGCGAGGAGAGGCGTAAAGTGCTACTTTATGCCAGAAACGGACGCGGTGCATGCGGGGGAGTAATTGGGTACCAGCGCGGGTGGGAGAGAGGGATGGAAACCGAAGCTTTCAAAGCTTCGGTTTCGGGCGTTAATGGTGGCGGGGACGGCGCGAGGAAGAAGAAAGGTGGCGGGGACGATGGTTCTGACAGGCGGGGCCTGCGCGTCAGCGAGAGAAAGAAACGGGAAGGCGCGAGGAGGACGGTCGGATCTTTGACAAGTGGCAGCGGGGTGAGAGGGCGACTGTTGGATCGTGGTTGAACCGGTAAGTGACCGGGAACGATCGAGATTCAATGCGGCAACGGAGGTTAGATCCGAACCGATCGAGTGCTTTAAGTGACGGGGAATGGCTGAGATTGAAATCGGCAACAGGGAACGGTGCGGATCGTGCCACGTGCCGGGCGAAGGGGGGGAGGAGCCGCGAAGCGGTAAGAGGGGACGGGCGGCTGGGATCAGACCGGGCGGGGAAGCGGACGGCTCGATGTGCGACACGCGTCGCCTGCAGAGAGAGAGAGAAGACGGGATGAAGGGGTAAGTGGGATCGGACGGCTAGGAAAAAAACCGGTGGTGCGGGCCGAGCCGATGCTTGACACGTGGCAGCCTGAGAGAGGGTTTGGATTTTTAATTTCCTTTTTGATTTCCAGAAATGATATTAAGCTTTAAAAAACTTAGAAAAATACCAAATAAATTTTGAAAAATCCAGAAAAATTCAGAGAACCTTTTGGGACTATTTTAGACTTAATAAAAATATTTTCAACCCATTTTGATAATTAATTTTTACACAAACATAATTTGACTTTAAAGGGAGGGTTTTAAATCTTTTTAATTTTCTAAAAATTAAAGTAATTACAGATTTGACTTTAGGAAAAGAATTACATTTATTTTGACTTTCATGAGTGCAATAAATTCCTTTTGGCCTTTATAAAATAAAAAACTTTTGTTTTTCTCAAATCAGGGTTTGGAATAAAATTCAGAAAAAACCAATAAACATTTTAATAAAGGAATAAAATTTTTGGGATGTTACAATACGCCATCCTCTGCCCAGCGTCAATGGGAATGGAGCCAACAAGCCAGACTCTGAGGATGCACGACGTGGGCTCTTATATAATAATACACGATGAGCTAAGACATCTACCAGGTCTATCTATATAGCATCCTAGAGAGGTATATTACTTGGATGTCATCGATAGGTAAGTGGACATCACTATGTTCAGAAATTGGCATGGACGTGCAGCTACTCCGACGTTGAGGGGGACTAGGTACCACATTAAAGGTGGTGGGTTGCGATTAGTTGCAGACTTCTCTCAATTATTTCCTCAATAAATCTATCTCTCCTCTAAGTGAGGTAGTTATCTGTTCTCAAAGTGAGGCAGACAGTTGTTCCTTAAGTTGTTCACGAAGCTTTTGTTTTATTTGTTCTTTACGATATGCCTTGTATCTCTTCCTACTCTTATACGTCTTGGTGTCGGTTGAAAATACGTTCCTCCAAGGTATGTAAACCCCCAGCCCTCGTATGCGACCTAGGTGCTCCTTGTTCCCAGGGTCTGTGCTAGTATATCCCTCTCCCTATCTACTTCAAAGGGGCTTTGGGAAGATTTGGTAGTCGATGCTTACTGTAAGAGGCAATTTTATTATTTTAGACCCCATGAAGTTATGGAGCTATTAACTAGGTAGTTTAACATATTTTACAAAGGGTTGGGACACTTCTTCATCTACGGGGTTTTTGAAAGAGGAGACATCCGAAGACGTGGTTGATGACCTCGCTCTTAACCAATTTCGGGTGTGCTCATTTGTGATCCTATCAAATGGCGGGGAGGACTCCGATCGGATTACAACCTCATCCTCTATTGTAGGATTTTACCCACGTACCCTGTAGGATCAAAGATAACCAATTAGAAGGGGGTTGAATAGGAGGTTCTAAAAATTCTTACCTTCTAAAACTAATTACCATAAATTGAAGCTAGGCAAGATTTTAATACAATGTTAAACCTACACAATTTCAGAAACACTGAGGCACCAAAAGTAATAATCTCTACAAATATATTTCTAACGCAAGTAAATATTACAATCTTAGCAATTTCTCAACTAGAAATATAAGTGCAGAAAGTAGAGAGATTCAAGTAACCAAAAGACACACGATGTTTTACCGTGGTGTTAAGAAACTTGCTGGTTTCCCCTAATCCACGTTTAGGAAAGCCCAAATAACTTGGACCGGCTCCACGAATTAAGCCTCAACTTCTCAATCCACTAGTGATTGCCCTTCCTCCGATCTTGAGATGGTGGACACCAAACCACTTACAAGTCGACGTCGAGCCTCTTCATAATCTTCTTGAAGAAGTCACCTTGCAATCACTTTTCAAGCCGTCTAGGTGCCGGCAAGCACTAAGAGTAATAAACCAAAGCTTCACTTGACAACGATCAAGTGCCAAATGATCAATTTAGATGAATGCACTTGATTTTGGCTTAACTACCTCAAATGAATGGATAATATGAAATTGAGGTATGGAGAGAATGCTTAATGCTCAAGAATATTGAAATGAGTCTCTTACTTTTGTACTTGAGTTGGTGGGGGAGTATTTATACTCCCACCAACCAAATATAGCCATCATATAAAACCATCCTGAAAAATCAAGGACATCGATAGTACCACTGTGCAATTTGCGAAACTACCGCATTATGCTGTAGCAACAATAACGGCTATATCAGAGCGTCAGAACTAGTCATTTGAAAGTCGGCACGATACTACCACCGTTGAAATTGCGATGGTTTTGATTTTTGGTAGTTCTTAAAAGTTGGCACTGTACTACCGTTTGCTCCGAAACTGCAAGTTGGTCTTCTTTGGAAAAAATATACTGCCCAAATTTTCAGAGCTTCCAAGTTCCGGTAGTTCAAATTTGGAGTACGGTCATAACGCTTCACGGTAGTTCCACCATTTATTTTTCAGTACTATCGATATCAAAGAGGCTAAATACTTCAAATGGGTGCTCTCTGAAAAAATGTATCACCCGAATTCTTGGAGCTTCCGATTTTCTGTAGTTTCGATTAAGTGTGCGGTCATACCGTAACACGATAGTTTCGCGATGTCCATAGCGGTACTTCTGATTTTTCTGACAGAGCTCAAATTATTTTTCAAAATAAGTTCTAAGTGTATGCATGATTCTAAATTGATCCAAATGGCACAAGAACAAGCTATCAAGTTACTTGCTATGATCCCTCTTAATAGTATGGTAATAAACCTATAATATAATCTTGCAACCTTTCTCCTAAGACCGGTAAAAAGTAAAAAAGGATCCTAGACTACTTATACCTTTGTCTTGAACCGTCTTGATCCTCATGTTATCCCTTAGTATGCATTTTCAGTTTGTTACGTTTATCATTAGGGACTAAACCTATTTAATGTTCAACAAACACATTAGTCCCTTATTCACATATTGTTATTAATTACCAAAATTATTTTTAGGAGCCTATATGCTTTCATATCCAGCAGTGCCGAGTCTGTGGGCTGAGTGTTTTGTGCCTGGAGAGCCTTATGCGTTGCACTTTACTGTTGAAATTCGGTCGTCATCTTCATCTCTACAAAGGCCTCCTATCTTTTCAGTGACATGAAAGGATATCTCGTGAAGGGCATGTGATCGTTAGCCACGTACTACATGGCAAGTATACTCTTGAAGTTCTTCTACGCTTTTCCCATCGAGAAGAGTGCCTGCCATTGCACGAGTCCTTAGACTTCTTCTAGGATCTCGAACGACTTTATTATTCCACCCACAACTATTTTTTTCTGAACTTTAGTCAAATCTTTCTATCTTTCTACAGTGATGAGGACCTGTTGCCTTCTAGGTAGTCTGGAATGTTGCCGCTGTTTTCTTTGGTTGTAGAGGGACCCGATTTGGAGAGACCACTATGATGGTCATTCGGTCCTCTAGCCTTTTCAATACTCCTCTATCACGCTTAATTACCCCGGTCATCAGAGCGTTAGACACATTTGGCAACATCGATGGCGACGACGATGATTATGTGGACGTCATCTCTCTTAGAAGAAAAAACTAATTACAATGAGCTATGAGCGTAAACAAAGTTTCATGAAGCTAATGACACACCAGTGTCTCAAGTTCTATGAAATTAGTTATAACTTACTTCATAGAACCTGAGAAACTGAAGTGTGTAATTTTCTTCATACCCTTTGAAGGTCTATGTGGCATATATTATTGCTACAAGATCCTTTTAGAATAGTAACATGTCATTCCAAATAGATCTTGTAGTAATAACATGACCCTCCCTTAATATTGTCATTAAGAACTTCAACTCACTTATAGCTTCAATAATTTATCTCTAAATTCATTCCTTATCTATTTTTAAAAAAATTCTCGCCACAACATGTATTTATCAACAACTACAAGATGAATATTAAAGCACCATACACTTGAGCTTCAAAAGGATTGATGCTAATTAGCCTTGTACGTGACCAATATTGTAAATAAAACGGTTTTAGCAAAAATTTTAGATTTGATTCTAGCATAATAAAAGATAATCAAAGTATATTCCTAGTAGCATATAAATATCAAAATTAACATGATATCATGTAAATCATCCAAGACATTTAGACAGGACAATGTACTCAAGGCATAGAGTAAATAAATAATTAAAGCCAGCTAAATACTTATGTTGTAATGGATATTATTGTTCTTAGAGGTAGAGTTGCTCAACTTGGTCTTCTCGATACTTTGTTTATACTCTTCTCAACTTACTTATCATACTCATCTCAAACTCTATACTCATGGTATCAGAAAATGGGAAAACAAGAGCATGAGAGGAGCCACCAAAGATAATGGTATCCATATATATCTGAACAAGTAGAAGGTTATTGCCATACCTACGAATGAATAAGGTCTTATCTACCTGTAACACCCCGGTCAAACAATGACCCGGAATGCTACCCAACTAGAAGCAAAAGAATGATAACTAGTTACATGATACAAAATTTCGGCAGAGCCTCCATTGTTATTTATCTAAATCAGAGATTCTAAAAGCAAAATCAATTATAATAAGCAGGGAAGCAACTTAAGAGATAATTAATCCTTTAATTACATGTTGAATCCGACAAATAAATGATCATACACTACTTAAGTAATTCAGGCAAAAAGCTTATTATTTTCTTTCCTCTTCTATTGTAGATAGTCCGCGTAAGGTGCAACAATACTACTCGGTCCCTTTCCCCATGCATGCCGATCTCAGATGGTACCTAAAAGAAAAACACAACAACAGCAAGAGTGAGTCCAACGACTCAGCAAATATAATGGATAGAAGCAAATACAAATATAAACATTCCTTCGCAACCCATTCATCAACCATATAATCGAATCATGCTATGCAAGATGGTCAAAACTCTTTATCTCTTTCTCTTTGCATTTTACCGGTAATGCAAAGTGTGCATCCGTCGATGCACACCCATGCCTGTACCACATGGTACAGGGACCAATTGCCCATACTCCGCGAGTATGGGGACCTTTAGCCCGTCATGTCCTCAACATAACGGGGACCTCGGCGCTTAGTCATCTCGTGACCAAGACTTCAAATAAGCAACATGATGCATATGCGTGAATGCTCCAATAAAATAAATCTTGCATTCACAATATCTATGCACCATAAATACTCATGAACACTGTAAATTGCAACATCCCGATATAACACCAATACATTGTTACCATCACCCTAAACACACATGTATTCATACCATTGAACCATACCACAACCATAAACACACATATAATTCCTACCATTGAACGATACCACAACCATAATCACACATATAATTCATACCATTGAACAATACCACAACCATAAACACACATATAATTCATACCATTGAACAAACACCGAACTTCCACCTTATCAATATTAAACCAGCATTATACTTGCCTTAACCGTGAGGGACGTGCAGAAGGTGCCGCCTCTGGGGATCGTCCTCCACCTGAATAATAATTATAATAATGGCTAAGATAACCGTAGCGAACCTTCACTCAAATAAAAACAACCACAAACTAGCACAATTCGTCTATCTCGGTTCCCAAATCCCAAATCTTACCGGTCACCCCGCCTACCTCTGTGGACAGCCAACCTCAAAAATTCATATCTAATGGCACAGGAGTCCGAATGGGATGTTCTTTGACTTTCTGGAAAGATAATTAAATTATCTAACTAAACCTATTTGGGGTGCCTCCCTGATTCGGCCATCTTCTACCCGCAACACCCAGTTTTCTAAAATATCAATGATCACGTCGGGTTCTCTGGAAAGCACACTAAAAAGGCCATAACTTCCAGCCCGAGTGTCCAAAAATAATTTCTTGACCTTTCTGGAAAGCTAAGACAATTATCTACAACTTTCATAATATGAAGATCCTCTGATTATTCCATTTTCCAATCGTCCAACCCGATCTACCAACATCTGACAGAGAACCCCCGATCTGCAGAGCAGTCCTACGAGAAAAATCATAACTTTTGCTACAGAGGTCAGATCGACGCGTTCTAGTACTTCATGGAAAGATAACGACGACCACTACAACTCTCTAGGAGAGGTCCAGATCTGAATCCCCAACAAAATATCCCAAAATCACCGCCTAACCCAAATCGTCCCGGCAGGCAAGAATATTGATAAAGTAGCAACTAAAAGGAAATGCATCCGATTGAAGAATAACAAGGTTACCCTTGACAAACCGAAGAACATGACGAACACCCCACAAAACTCCCTCCCTCTTCCTCTTCCCCTCTTCCTTTCTCTCCTTTCCTCTTCCCTTCCTCTAGGGCTCACAGCAGGGAGGAGAGGGGAGGGCGCTGGGGGAGGCGCAGGGGAGCAGCACAGGGGCGGCGCAGGGGAGCACACAGGGCGCAGCACAGGGGAGGCGCAGGGGAGCGCTCAGGGCGCAGCACAGGGGCTCGGCGTGCTGGGACAGGGAGCCAGGGGGAGGGGTGCTCGGCCAGGGGCTCGCCCAGGGGGCGCACGGCAGGGCAGCAGGGGGCGGCGCCTAGCTAGGGGAGAGGGAGGGCGCTGCGCAGGAGGGAAGGAGGCGCAGGGGGGCGGCCAGGGGCCAGGGGGCGGCCAAGGGCCAGGGGGAGGAGAAGCTAGGGTTTGGGGGAGGGATGCCTCCCCCTTTGGGCCACAACCCAGGCCCAAGTTGCCAGGGGCCAGAATTGTTTTTTGGATATTACACTACCATACCAATCTCAAACCTATGACTCGAAAGGTAGAAATTAGGCCTCTCATATCAAGCTCTATAGGCTTGTTTAAGTCCATACAAGGCTTTGAAAAGCTTAAAGACATGGTTTAGATATTTGGGTTTCTTGAAACCTACAGGCTATTTAACATATACCTCTTCCTAAATATATCCATTAAGGAAGACACTCTTGACATCCATCCGGTACAACTTCAAGCCCTTAGAAGCTGTGAAAGCAAGCAAAATCCTAATGGCCTCTAGCTTAGCTAAAGGGGCGAAGGTCTGTTCAAAGTCTAAACCCTCAACCTAAGAAAACACTGAGCTATCAGTCTAGCCTTGTTTCGAATGGCCACCCCATCCTCACTCTGCTTGTCTTAAAAGCCCACTTGGTTCCTATGACATTATGACCACTATGCGGCTCAACAAGTGACGAAACCTTGTTTCTTCTCGAAATTGATGATGACGATGCTAAACGTGTCAGGGAGGTCCTAGATGAGAAGAAGTGGCCTCTACCTCATGAGCTGAGGAGGTAGGAGCAGAGCCATAAGCTCCAAAAGAATCAAAAGATAAGAGCTGATCTCCTTGAGGCGCAGTGGTAGAAGCATGCACCTCAAGGGAAGGAGAGACTAGATCAGGTAAAGACCCTTCATCTCCATCCTTCTCATCATCTACAAAGATGGCCTTGGATTGCATAACTGGACCTAAGATGTCGAGCCTAGTGCCAGGACTGGTCTCGTCGAAAGTCACTTAACAGGTCTTTATAATCCTACTAGTCTCGCAGTTGCAGACCTTACAACCATGCGAGGAAGTCGAGTAACCCAGAAAGATACCATCAGATGAATATGACTCGAACTTATCTAAGTTACCAGATTGCATAATAAAATATTCGCAACCAAAAATACGAAAATGAGAGACATTGGGCTTTTGCCCATACCTCAACTCATAAAAAGTGTGACGTAAGTGTGACCTCAGAAAAACTTTATTTGAAATATGGCACGTAGTGGCTATAGCTTCAGTCTAAAACTTTCTAAGTGTAGCATACTCATCTAGCATTGTCCTGGCCGTCTCGAACAAGGTACGGTTCTTCCTCTCCACAACGCCATTTTGATGACAGACGTATGGAGAAGAGACCTGATGCTCTACACCTATCTCATCATAAAACCTCTCAAAGTAGGGGTTCATAAACTCCATGCCGTTGTCACTACGAATTATTTGTAAGGCACCAGGAAGCTCAATAGATAACTGTAACAGCCCAGTTTTTTTAAAACAAAATAATAATAATAAAAAATTAATAAAAGAAAATAGTAATTAATTTAGTTTAAAATAAAAATCAAAGTTATTTGGTTGCTTGAATTTTAAAAATTTTAGTTGACCAGATTTTCTGCTTTAAAGAAAAGAGCCATTTTGTTAAATAAAAAAAATTTTAAAAAGAAATATATGCAAATTTTAGTTGGAAATTTTTTTATAAGTTCAAAATAGCTTTAGAAACTTCTATGAATTTTTCTAAGATTTGTAGGCTTTATTTGTAATTTATTGTATTATTTAAAGCTAGAAAAAGAAAAATATTTTTAAAAATTAAAATATACTTCAATAAATTCTGAAAGTATTTTATTTAAATTTTTTGAGGTTCCAGGGATTTTTAGAATTTTTTTAAAAATTTTCCCGAATATTATTTTTCTTTTTTCTCTTTTCTCTCTTTTTCTCCCTCCTCTCTAAACTTTCTTCTCCAGCACGTTGGTTCCCAGAGATTCCCGTGCGCAGCCATGACGTTTCATGGAGCTACCTTCAAACTCTCATAACTCGCGATTTACTCAACCGTTTTCTGTGAAATTAAGTGCATTCTCTTCCTCTCATTAAGCTTCTCCAATTCCCTACCGTTTCCCCTCTCATTGATGACCATTTTTGCGGGATCTAACTCATGCCATTTAAAGATATGGATGGTTGATCTCCCTCCTCAGGCCTCCTCAACCCCTATAAAAGGGAGAACCGTGAGCCCCTTCTCATCCTCACTCACTCCCGAAAATCTCAAGTCCCAACTCCCATTCGTTTGGCCGCAATCGAAGTTTTATTTTTGTGTACCAAGCGTCGCTCTTCGGCCTTTTGCGCCTCGTCCGGTGGAGTCCTGTCGCGTTTGACCACACCGTTGGCTTCGCCTCGTCGCGTTCTACGCGGTGCTCACCTCCCCTTCGCTGGAACTTCGCCGGAGCACCGTCGCCACCGTGGGCTAAATCGGGTCCGCGTTCCTCGCGTCGTCACCGGCCGACCGTGCATGCCCGACCAAAACCAAGGTGAGCATCACGATCCCCACGCTCTACTCTTCGATTCGCCGCAACTCTCACATGTTAATTCCTCTCCGTTTGCCCGGAACACCGATGTCATCCTGTAGGCTACATAAAGTCTTGTCCACCGTGTTTCGCTAGTCCGTTGGCCAAGCCGTCTGCGGCGTTGAGTTTGTCTCGATGCGTTCTACGCCGTGCTCCCCTCTGTTTGTCCAAAAACTATCCACAAATATTTGCGCCGACACCTAGCCATGGCCGCAAATGGCACTTCGTGTCCCCGCCTATCCGGGAATGCTTTCAACAATCCGTTCGTGTCAAAACGTGCCAAACCATCCCAGATGGCTACGTTTCAGATGGTTTTGAATTCGCCGCACCGAGAGCGAAGATATTAAGTTTTTCGTTTTTCGGTACTGACGTCGTTCAAACGACGTTTGCGTCGCCTCCGGTGAGTTTTCGGCTTAGCCGATAACTTTCCTAGCTTCGCCTCACCGCGTTCTAGGCCATGCTCACCTTGCTTCTCCATATTCCCTATCCGAAAAATATTCTTCTTTCGAACCCTATGTCATTGTCACCGTACACGTCATCACCGTGCTCCGTTTGACATGCCGTCACGTCATACATGTGCCTCGGGTCCTTAGCAACCCATTTTGTTAGTTGGCTTCACCTTCTGTGACTTTTCTCACCGGTGCTGCGACCAAAACAGTGAAAGGGCTGCTCTCTGCGCAGGAATATTCCCTCGGAATATTCCTGATTTTTCTTTTTTCAGGATTTTCTGATCCGCCAATTTTCCAATTGCTCGTTCTCCTCCGTCCGAACTCCGAATCAAGTGATTCCAGTTTCTAAATTCATCTAAAATCATAATCTATCTTTTAGTATATATTTTATAATTTTTAGATTTTCTTGACCGCCCTTGGTTGAGTCTCCTCACCGTTGGAACACCGTCGGCACCGCCGCCCAAGTTACGCCACTGCTCCACCTCGCCGCCGACCACCTTTCAACCACTTCTGGTATTGCACGAGAGCACCAATGCACTCCTCGCAATCCCCTCTCTCTTTTCTTCTCCTCGCCACCCCTTCGCCAAGCAATCCCCCGCCGGAGTGTCTCTTCCGCCGACGCCGATGCCACCATCGCCAAATCTTCGATGGGACCACACGCACCTCCTTCACCCTTTTCCCGAGCCAGAGCATGACCGGAGTACCCCGCCGCCGGTAACTTTCCCCAGGACCGCGCGAACCTTCGACGCCCCTTCTCCGAGCAAGCCGTCGTCGGAGAGTCTCCGCCGTCGATAATTGTACCCCGCCTCCGCTACACCTCGCCGCTCGACAACTTTGTGCAGTCCAAACCTTGCGCCAAGGTAAAATTGGACTCATACTCTTCTCCCTCTTTTGTACATCTCACCGGTGTTCGCCGCCGTTGGATCGCTCGGATCTTGTCACGGGAAGTCGTCCGACTTCTCCTAACCATCCGATTCTTAGACTCCGACTGCTCAGAGCCTTCAATTTCGACTTCGACCTTCAACCCCAGAGACTTCGACCTTCGAAGACTCCGATTTTGACTTTGACCATTTGGAGGTTCCTTAGACACCGACGGTTTGGAGACTTCCTTAGACTTCTCTGATTCGGAGGCATGAGAGGAGCCACCAAAGATAATGGTATCCATATATATCTGAACAAGTAGAAGGTTATTGCCATGCCTATGAATGAATAAGGTCTTATCTACCATACCCATCTCAAACCTATGACTCGAAAGGTAGAAATTAGGCCTCCCATATCAAGCTCTATAGGCTTGTTTAAGTCCATACAAGGTTTTGAAAAGCTTAAAGACATGGTTTGGATATTTGGGTTTCTTGAAACCTATAGGCCATCTAACATATACCTCTTCCTAAATATATCCATTAAGGAAGACACTCTTAACATCCATCCGGTACAACTTAAAGCCCTTAGATGCTGTGAAAGCAAGCAAATCCTAATGGTCTCTAGCCTAGCTACAAGGGCGAAGGTCTGCTCAAAGTCTAAACCCTCAACCTAGGAAAACCCTGAGCTATCAGTCTAGTCTTGTTTCGAATAGCCACCTCATTCTCACTCTGCTTGTCTTAAAAACCCACTTAGTTCCTATGACATTATGACCACTAGGGGGCTCAACAAGCGACCAAACCTTGTTTCTTCTCGAAATTGATGATGACGATACTGAATGTGCCAGGGAGGTCCTAGATGAGAAGAAGTGGCCTCTATGTCATGAGCTGAAGAGGTAGGAGCAGAGCCATAAGCTCCAAAAGAATCAAAAGATAAGAGTTGATCTCCTTGAGGCGCAGTGGTAGAAGCATGCACCTCAAGGGAAGGAGGGGCTAGATCAGGTAAAAACCCTTCATCTCCATCCATCTCATCATCTACAAAGATGGCCTTGGATTGCATAACTGGACCTAAGATGTCGAGCCTAGTGCCAGGACTGGTCTCGTCGAAAGTCACCTCATAGGTCTTTATAATCCTACTAGTCTCGCAGTTGCAGACCTTACAACCCTGCGAGGAAGTCAAGTAACCCAGAAAGATACAATCAGATGAATATGACTCAAACTTATCTAAGTTTCCAGACTGCATAATAAAATACTCGCAACCAAAAATACAAAAATGAGAGACATTGGGCTTTTGCCCATACCTCAACTCATAAAAAGTGTGACGTAAGTGTGACCTCAGAAAAACTTTATTTGAAATATGGCACGTAGTGGCTATAGCTTCAGTCTAAAACTTTCTAAGTGTAGCATACTCATCTAGCATTATCCTGGCCGTCTCGAACAAGGTATGGTTCTTCCTCTCCACAACGCCATTTTGATGACAGACGTATGGAGAAGAGAACTGATGCTCTACACCTATCTCATCACAGAACCTCTCAAAGTAGGGGTTCTTAAACTCCATGCCGTTGTCACTGCGAATTATTTGTAAGGCACCAAGAAGCTCAATAGATAACCTTCTAAATAGACTCCGAAAATGACTGAAAGTCTCATCCTTTTAGGCTAAGAAAAATACCTAAAAAAAGCTCGAGAAGTCATCAATCACAATAAGAATGAACAGAAGTAGCAACCATCTTGCTATGCTAGTAAGGAGCAATAGTGTCCATATGAAGAAGCTGTCCTGGTGCATCGATCATAGTCATAGTCACTATGGGATGAGAAGTAACAATCATCTTGCCATGCTAGCAAGGAGCACAAACTATGTCTTTGACCATCTTGAGCTTCCATAGACTACGAATAAGGTCATGGCCGCTAACTCGGGTCAAATGATCAAAACCAATGTGACCAAGTCTCCTATACCACAAGGAGAGATTATGAGACTTAGAAGCCACTAAACATTGGAGAGAATCACCAGAAACTCAATAAAATCAGTACAAAAGATCATCCCAAATCCAGAAATCTTGTAAACTAGATTCTCCGAAGAATCAAAAATCTTACAAGCATTTTTCTTAAAACTTACCTCAAAATTGTCATCGGTAAGGTAGAAATCATAGCTTACTCATTAAGGTAGCATCCTTAAGAATAAAAAAATCTTTAATGCGCCCAGTACTTTTAACGATGACTCAACTTGGTGAAGCATCTTCAAAGGTGATCTTTTCATTACCTGTAGCTCGGACTAGGGAAGAGAACCAACAGAAGTCTCCGGTCATGTGGCGAGAACAGTCGAAGTACACAACCCAAACATCTCCCTTCCTCACCCGACTAACCTGAGTCAGTGAGAAGAAAATATCGGTGGCTCAATATTGGGGTAAATAACAACAGATCTAGGAACCTAATACTGAGTCACACGATGAGCAGAAGATCCAGCCACAGACGAAAAAGACTGAAGTCTAGCAACACTATGCACCTCGCCTCTCATGGAATCAAAAGGTCAAGGAGTAGACCTCAAACTTCTTCTGGGCTTGACCACTATTGAAGAGCGGGTCTGATCTACAACAGTATGCTAATCATACCATGGAAAGCTACCTCAACGGGGAAAACGAGGTCTATCCTTAGGACGGTAGACACCTTGACCAGAAGCAACTTGAGGAGCAAAACCAGAAGGTGCCTGAAAGCCAAGTCCTCGACGCTGCCTAACACCAACAAAGTCAGAAAAATTACCTACAACTCTGGACCTCGTGTTGGTCCTAGGAGCATTCCGAGTCTGGGGCTGACCCTGAATACCCTAAGAGCGCGAACATGGTCTCTACGTGCTATCTTAGCATGCCTGAAATAGAACTTATCTACATGTCCATCCTTCTAATAGAAGGTGCAATAATACTTCACCTTTGAGAGGTCGAAATAGCAGAAGGCACAGCCTTACTATAAGAAATCTCTTGGACAAAACCTGTAGACTTAAACACTAATTTCTTAGGCTCAGGCTCATCCTCAGTGATACCTGCTGCTATGGCTCTAACAACTACAGGTGAATGTTTCCTCACATCATCTAGAAAATCATATCCTAGACCTGGATTAAATTTGTAAATCTTGGATTTATCCAGGATAAGATTGAGCCTTTTCTTGCCTCCAACAAATTTCTTGAGAGTATTTATGAGGTACTCACACTCTCGAAAAAGAGAGGCACAAGAAGCACAAGGAGTAGTAGAGGGTGAGAAGACAAAAGGAGACGATGAAGAACCAGAAGAAGAAGATCGAATATCACGAGTATATCTCTCCTTATATCATGAGTCCATCTCAACTTTGAGAGTTTCATAAGGCACACAAGGGATAGTCCTGATTCTAGTCATCTGGGCCTTATAACTCTTCCTAAAGGTTTCTTGCATATTTCCCAATTTCTCCTCTACCTTAGCACAGAAAGAGCAAACGGATTGTGGTTTTTCTAGTAAATATTTAGTTAGCTTCACATATTTGTTATCCAAAATAATCAATTCAGATTGTAGTTTTTTACAATTATTGCATGGTGTATTGAGCCATTTTCTTATTTCGATCACACATGTCTGAAAATTGTTTAGAGACATATTCAAGTTCAGTAGTCAATTTATGGTAGTTGGCATAAAAAATAATAGGGTCCATCAAAGCAGCTTATATCTCAACAATTTTATGATCTGCCTTCTTTAGATTAACTTTCAAGTTGTTACAACTATCACATGTTTCAGGCAGATCAAGAAACATGCATATAATCCTCTAAAAGCCATATCCTCACATGAGGTGCAGAATGTAGTCTCAATAGAATCTGAATGTAATGCAGCAACTCTAGACAATTCTAACTCAGCTAGCAGACTAACATTCTCCACCTCAAGCAAATCAAGCTCAGAAATCACACTATCTTGTGATGTCCTTAATTTTTCCATATCTCTGAGCAAGGTAGCACATACATCACAATCGTCATAGGAGGAAGCAGATCTAAGTGAAGTAATATTGAGATCCGAATATGCAAATCTGGACTCTCTGTGTATACCGCACTAATTCAAGATCACGCTAGTGCACACAGTGTAACATAGATGAAATATCGACCATATGCATGATAAAATAAAGAAAAAGACTCAAATAGTAATAATTATCAGAATATAATCTTATGGGTAAGCTTACAATTAATAGTCTGAAGGGTTTAAGAAACTAACAGCGAAAAAGAAAATAAACATAGTAGCCATTCAATTGGGAAACGAAGTCCTAATCTGTGAAGTCATCGAAGTATCCTCTTTCTGGTACCTCCTGCTGAGATAGTTCCTCCTCTTTAACTGAGCAACAACAGGCGTAAAGCCGTGAGTACATTAGTACTTAGCAAGTTATTTGTAACAAAAATATAATATAATATGCTAGGCTTACCAATGGTTGGCTGAAAGGTTATTTTGCAAAAAGCAATAAATTAAAGTAAATACAATAAATAGATTGAAAACGAATCTTTAAGAAAAACTATAATGAATAAATAATTAAAAGAATTATATAAATCATAAGTGAACTGACCATTCACCAATGAACCACACGTAAACCAACCATTCACGTAATAAACCACCAGAGAACTAATCATTCACATTCCACAACTCTCCCAGTCAAAATTTTATGAAAAATATCTACCCCATGTGTGAAATTACCGAGTATTGTCCATAACTAGGGATATAGCTATTCGAATAGTTTTACACTCTACAGAGATTGCACAACTGTACTCACACAATGTAATCATCCCCGCACTAAAAGAAATCACAACAAAGTATTTGCAATGTTCAACCTTAATCCAATTTCACCCGTTAAGGTTTCGCCATCGAGTAGGTTAATCACCTAGTCGATAATTGCCCCCTCTTGCGTCTCATGAAAATCAGCAATCATGTTCAACTCGATGGCAAAATTGGAATTGAAATATCACAAATTAATCAGCTAGGTTTATCCCATACTAGATATGTGGTTTGTACGATAAGGCTCAGAACAATAGCGCACAAAGTTAAATCCTTAGATATTACCCAGGTGAGACTTCCACATCCCTCGAAGTACTAACCACACTCCCCCCTTTACTATACGATCACTCGCTCAAGTGAAAATCAATTTTGTATAACCAACACTAATAATATACCAATGTTATGGCGCATAAATTTTATTTCTGCGGCACTAACTGTGATTCCATATCTCATTAAGTCCAAATTAATTAATTGATCATATGTGATAATGAACCCACGAGATTATAAGTATGTGTAAGCAAATTAATCGTACAACCCATGTGATAACTTGTATTGCATCACTAAATAAATTTTATATCCTAAGGTGACAATGATATCATGACACTCAAATTATCAAACGAGTGATTAATCAATTGGGACAGTAACTACCATGTACAAGGGTTTGTAATAAATTAGCAATGCATGATAATTTAAAATAAAATAATAGATTAAAAATTAGATTCAACATGATCAAAGAACATGACTTGCTTTGGCCTTACTCAGTTATGAATTCTTGATTTTCTGGTTGTGCTTCTGCTTATTCAAAAACGCGATCTAACGAGACATAAAAATAAAATTGAAATAAACTTCAAAAACTTTAAAACTAGAACTAAAAGATAGAGATCGATTTTAGAAGAATTTAGGAAAAATAATGGGGTCAATTGGAGCTAGGACGAAGAAGAACAGGCTCTTGGAAAATTAACCCTAAAAAAATACTGAAAATTCATAAATTATACTATGTTGTGGACTCGGTGCACAGAAAGACACTTCTACAGTAGGCTCGACTCATGAAACAGTGCACAGTGCGACTTGACTACTGACGTGGCAGACACGTGACAGGTATGGCTGACGTGGCATCTGGGATAGCTTTGATGCTGACATGGTGCTGACACATGGTGACACGTTAGATATAGGGCTGAGGTGGCTGCTGACGTGGCGATGGCTTGGCTAGGGCTGACTCGGCAGGGGTTGGTGTAGTGATCAACTGGTCCGAGAAACGATCAGACGGTCCAACATTGATCGGATGGTTTGGAGTCATGGAGAGGTTCGGACTGTCCAAAGTTCGACGACACACGTCGCTCGTCGATTGGCTATGGGACGCGAAGAGACAAGGTGACCGAATGGAAGAGGTGTTACGGTGAGGCTACCGTGCACATGAAACGAGGTGGCGGTGTGACGAGGCAAAGCTGTGGTCGGGGTGAGACGGTGAGTGGTGGCTAGTCAGCAGGGACTCATCGGCGGTAGCTCGGCGGACGATGGTGGAGACCTCTAGCGTGAGATCAATGGCGGTGGCAGAAGGCAAAAACGAAGGCAGCGGTGACCTCCGTTATGACGATCCTCAACGCAAGGATGGCGACACACGGCGAGGCTAGCGAGCGGATTAGGGATGCGGGAAAAGGATGGGGTTGTGCGGCTATTTATGGCATGAACATTGAGAGGCTGAGGAGGACATGGCTTAGAGTCTGAGGATGAGACAATGGTAGCGGTAGCGGTGGCGAAGATGATGAACAGTGTGACCACCACTCGATGATCCACACATGGCATCGCAAGTTATCAGATGGCCGACGGCTAACAGCACACATGAACAGTGCTTGGGCAGGTTCAGACCGGGCGAACGGCGTGACCGATCTAATGGTCTGGATGGATACGAATGTTCGGACGGTTTGAACGGTAACTTTGACCAGACGGTTAGGTACGCGTGGCATGCAGTAGATGGCTGACGCATGGCAGCGACGGATCGAACTGGTCCGATCAGTGCGGGAGGGTTTAGGGGATTTTTCAATTTTAGAAATGGAAGAAATTAAAATGAGCTCTAGAAGATAGCAAATAAATCCAAAAAAATCAGAAAAAATTCCAGAAAATCTCTTAAGACACAAGGAACCCAAATAAAATATTTTTAGAATATGCTAATGTTTAGTTTATTTAAAAAGGTTAATGTTGATATTTTGTTAATATTCTAAAATTTTTAATTTAAGCTTGTGTTAATTCCAAAAAAATTCAAATAGTGAATTTTATTTAAAAAGGCTTCAAATAACACTAAAAATCAAGATGTTATAGCAAGCTCCTATGACAAACTCTATACCTCCTTCTCTAACTCACCACACCTAGTTCTAGACCTAGCATAAAACTTTTCTAACTTAAGAAAAATATCATTCAACTGGTCATAGCATAGACATACCTCATCAGAATCGTTGTAGAGATTGTTATCGCTGATGCTGTTCTTGTCAGCCATGAAGCACGTGCCGGTGAAAGTCATCACTATCCTTGGTATTCACTTGCGGATCATCCTCGCCATTTTTGTTGCTCCAGCCCTCCATGTCACTGAAGTCGAAGTTGGACATGGTGGAAGAGCTTCTTAGCTTTGCCAAGGTTGCGGTACTTCTTTTACTTGCCTTGATCATGAGCTGACGGCTTTTTGTTGCGCGTTTTGCTGATGTGGTCATTTTTGCTCATATCGCTGTAGTCGTTCTTCCCTTTCTCCGGCCTGGGGCAGTTCGCTCGAATGTGATTGGGGCCACCACACTCAAAGTAGATAACCGGACCTGCTCGAAGGTAGCATTTGACGGGCATTATCTGAGTCTGAGTATGTGAGACCAACAGCTCGGAGGTTACTCATAATTTTATGAAATTTGTTGAAACACTCATCGAAGGACTCACCAGCAAGCATCTTGAATTTGTTGTATTCTCGCTTGTACAGGTACTATTGGATAGTCTTGATCTAGATGGTGCCCTCATGGTATGCATCAAAGGTCATCCAGATGTTAAATGCCAATGTAAGATGAGATATGCGATCAAACTCAATCTGGCTAAAACCTTGAATGATGATATTCCTTGCCTTAGTATTTGCCTCAACATCTGGCATATTTATAGCCATGATGTCATCCTAGGTGGGAACAACAAATATGGTCATAATTCTCTTCTAAATCGTATAGTCTTGAGCTTGAATGTAAGACATCGTTCTACTCTTTCAAAAGGGATAGTCGACCCCATTGAAACTAGAAGGCTTGATGTAATACTTATCTGCTGTCATGGCTCTTAAGACCGGTTAAGATCTATACGAAAAGCTAACTGGGATCTGATACCAATTGAAAGACCGAATATGGCAACGCGGGGGGGGGGGGGGTGAACGGTGCCAACTCAAAATTTTTCTCTAAGTATTCAAAATTCTATCCTCAGACACCTACAGAGGTGTACAATACAGAATTCTTAGCTAAAAATCAAACCAACTAGCTTAAATCAACAAAACATGAAACCTAACCCTTCCCAGTGGTCTGACTAGCCTCGAAACAGTGGTTTGACTGGTAGGGGTGAAAACGGATCGAATAATTTCCGACCGATCCGGACGAATACGTATACGGATTGTGTCGGATCGGATTTTTTTCGGATAATTCTCGAATCGGATACGAATACGGATACAGATTTTTTTATCAGATACGGATACAGATACAGATTTTTTTATCGGATACGGATACGAATACAGTAAGCCTGGTATCCTTCTAATACGGATACGAATACGGATTATCTGGATATTACGAAAACGGATATCCGGGATTTTAGCCCAATAGCCATCCAGCCCATAATGTCTCCAGCAGTCCAGCCCAATCATACAACCCATGAATACGAAAACAAATATTTTGGATGTTTTGAATATGAAATATTTAGATTTCATGAATGTTTTAACAAGATGAACTATTTATTTATTTTTGTTAATTTTGGATGTATAGTTTAAGGGGTTTTCAAGTTCCGATAAATATTCGTAACTGTATTCGTTTCGATTCGTATTCGCTCCATATCTGTATTCGATATTATTCGTATTTGTATTCGTATTCGAGTTATCCGTATTCGTATCCGTATCTGAAAACAAATATGAAAACAAATATGGTAGAGGCATTATCCGTCCGTGTCCAATCCGTTTGCACCCCTACTGACTGGCCTAGGAGGTTTGACCGCTGCTATGGTAAAATCAGGATGATAAAATAGTATTTTTCGCCCAATTTCAAATCTAAAAATCAAGAGAACTTTTGATCTATAGCTCCAAATGACATAAAAATTTGCATGGATCTTCTCTAGGCTATTGTGATTATATTCCAATAAATGATCATAAAAATCATCACCAAAGTTGGGACTTTTTCAGTTTATTAGAAGATTGCACTAAAATCGAGCCAAAAAATGCAAATAGTGAATGCAACTTGCTCATGGGTAGATGATGGTCAAGATGACTCTAGATGTATTTTTACATGTCATAGTAAGCTAGAACATCAAAGAACACAACTCAAAAACCCTTGAAACAAAAAATCACTCGATGATGCCAAAATCAAGCAAAATCGGATCTCTCCATGAGCTTGCTTCCAAAGTGCCTAGATAATAGGAAATTGATCTACAAATGTTATCTCCATCTCAATCACATCCTTGACACAATAAGATCAAGAAGAGGAAAGAAGAGAGAGAGTAAAACCAACTGAATAAGGTGCAAATCAATCAAAACAAGAAATAGACACAAAAATTATTAAAGATTGATGTATTGCTCGTTTGAGAAGGATAGTTTTACAGCCACTCTATCTTAGAGGACAAAGAGCACACCATACACTCAAAACTTAATTCTAAAATTTCAAAACACAGGAGAGATGGGTTGGATGGTTAACTACATATCTCCATCTTAACCCCTTTTTATAGACGGGCTAGCTAGTCCATACTATCCATTTAGCACAATGAGATAAACCCGTTAACCCCATAGACATGGATTTTACTTACACATGTTCGCTTATACATGCTTTGCAAAGTGCATAAACTCGTATATGCTAAATCCTTAGCCTTGATCCATCTCGATGAAACTAGCTCCACCTTGACCTAAACTGCTCTCCAACGCATTGCCCACGTGCCACGGTTTTGATCCAAGGTGGTTTCTAGTATTTTGGCCAAACTACCAAAATACCCTTCGTTGACCCGGTCATCAATATCCTTTGCAAGTAATCACCATGCTTGCCATGTGTAAGTGCACCACTAGCTTGCTATGGGTCACCAATTTCTCTAGACATGTGAAGCGTAGGCTTAAATCTGTCAGAAAATTGTGCAACTCTTGAGTGATAGCTGTGAACTATATTAACACTAAGAAAAATCTGGCAGACCCTTTTACAAAGAGATTAGCACAGAAAACGATTTTCGTTGCTTCAATGGACATGGCAATGAAATCTATCTGAGTTACATCATAATGGTAACCCATACCTTCTTGATCGGAGATCTCGTGACTTAGGTAATGAGAAAAACAAATTGATATTGTAACAAGAGAGTACATATTGATTATACATATGTCCTAATAAATAAAGTACTCTCAACTGTATGGAAGGTTGGCATAAAGTCTTAATGTATTCTGTTGTCCAAATGAGAAAAAGGTATTAGCCTGCAGGATACTAGAAAGAATACACCTACTTGAGTTTAACTGTGTGGTCGCAGTTCACGAGAACAGGGCATTCTCTAGAGAGCTCATGAGCAGATAAGGGAGCATGACCATTTAACGCTTCGTTTAGGCGTGGTTCATTGGCAGCCTAGTACTAGTTAAGATTTCAAGTGAAATCTAATCACAAAAAGCTGTGAATTCAAGGCATAGTCCATTCATTAGCTTTGAGAAAATGAATCTTGTAATTCTAGGTGCAAGTTCAACCCATACGAGACTTACACTAAAAGGCTGCTATATTAATAGTACTTCAGCACAATATCTTTGATATCTTTTTATTTTCTGCTTTGGAATTAGTAAGAGATTGTTAGAAATAGGCCCATAATTTGAAGCCTATTTTCTTAATTCTAAAGCATGCAAGGTTTAAAACGATATTGCTAAGGCAAGGTGGAGGAGACCAATTTATAAGGTAGAGATTATTCCACTCCTTGTGTTATGGAAGTGGATGACATAAGGATGGTTTTGGCTAATTACACACATGCGCACGCACATGCGTGTGTATTCGCGCATTTTCGCGTGAAAATCGCATAACTTATAACTTGGCAGATCATGTCCACCTTATTTTTGTTGAACCTTGTACCATTTCTCTTCTTTTAACTGGTCATGAGACTGCGTAATTACCATTATTTGGTTTTGAATTTTATCAGTTATTAGTGAATAATTGATCAGTTACCAGTGAATAATTGAGTAGTTACTAGGAAATTATTTTAGTTCAATGGGGGCAATTACTAGAGAGTAATTTGCCCATCTATAAAAGACCTGGAGACGTCCAGGCTTAAGATTGAACTTGTCATTTTCCTTCTCCTACTGTCTTCTCCTCTCTGGTGATATTGTGCTGTGGTACTGTGCCGTCCGAACTTCGCTGGCCTTTCTTCCCGGCGTGTACCTAGAAGGAGGGTGAGCGGTATCTCCGACCCATTGTTGCTGTGAAGACCTGCACGGAGGCGGCAATAAGGTTTCTGGGCAGCGCATTTGAGCGACCACTCCTACTCTACTTCATCTACATCCTGTACTGCATCGAGCCTACACTGCATCACGCCTGCGCTGCTTTCTATTCTTTATCAAGCCCAACAGTAAGTCGTTCATGTATTCATACGACTTTGATACTACATTTTTCTTGCGTATATTTCAAAATATTATGAGTAATCTACTGTTAGTAGTTAGCTTTGCATCACTAGTATATTATATTTGTCTCCTAGTAAAATTTAAAATTAAAATATTACCTACATTTTCAACACTACTATACATACATTGTACTACAACTATACAAGTATGAACTATAGAATGACAACCACAGTATTCTTCAAAAGATTTGGCACAGGGAGAATGCAACATTTGTCTCTAACCACGCATGATGGCTCAAGTGTCGATATCCCTCCATCCCTTTTCCCACAGTCCAAGCCATTACTTTCCGGAACCTCGATCGAGTTCTGAGCTACATTTGCTCAAAGGCGAAAGGGAATTTTGGACAGTATGTCGTGTTCGTTGCATGGGACAAGATGACAACCTACAATTTGCATTTTCGAGGTCCCACTGATGCATTTGTTTAAGGGCATGCATCTTGAGCACCAAGCTCTGCGATTTGTGTGATGATATGAACTAATCAGCTGGATTCTTGTTTATAAATTAAACTATTAGAAATAAGATGGATAGCCTAGGGGGTAGAGAAGGTCAACCGTGTGATGTGGGAATCATTCACAGGATTGGGGACATGTTTGGGGACTTGGAGCTGATGAATGTTTTTCTTTTACATCCGGCAAAACTCCAACCTTGTCGGCATGGCAATGCTGCCAAAACATGCGGTGATAAATAAAACACTTTTATACCTACTAAATTTTACACAGTACTTATGTTTTCATAGAAATATTACAAGAAACGATGTTATTTCCATAAGATTGGCATGAAATTCCCACACTCCAAATGTGGCCATAGTTGGACAGTATACATCTATAGGATGAAACTGTGTGTGAGATGTTATTAAGGTTGAGATTACCATATGTATTCAGTATTTCAGCTAGTACAAAGGTTTTCCCTATTTGAATCGGGAAGTAGCCTGACGATGCATAGTTAGGAGTAACTCTCACAATAATTAATCAAACCCGAATGACACATAGATAAGCCCTCTTCCTAGCCAAAAAAAAAAAGAATAAGCTATTGTAAAAAATTAGTTACTCCATCGATTGAGTACATGGATGGACGACGCACGAGCAACACCGACAAGCATGCCCGCGACATGGGAGGGGATTCCAAATGCAGTAGATGACAAATATTCCAGGGCTACCACAAGTAAAATAGTACACTCCCTGTTGTACAAAGATTACTATTACTAGGTGCTAAAATTTCTAGCAGTTCTTGTTGCCCGAGGCAATTAACTGTGTTCTTAATCAAATCCAAGAAACTTCACAGGGACGGCCGGGTTCTGCGCTAGCTGTGGGGAAGCTGAAGGATCGAGATGGCAAAACTACATACGTCGTATGTGTAGTTCTATCTTGTGGTAGTCTAATTCTGTGATACACAAGGCTACATGCTAGCTATATGGGTAATCTTTCAGATATGTCAGTATGTCACTGCCCATTAATTAGCTGATTTCAATTTTTTGTGTCTTTATAGGGAAGGCAGCTTTATTAAATATGTCCAACTTCATCAAACATACAGAAACATGTATGTATGGGCGAAAAGTTGAAAGCAAACAAACCTCCAAAATTAGAGTGGCCAGGTTACCTCTGAATACTGACGCCACATGACCTGTCCGGGTAATCTCACCGATGGGTCTATTTGAACCAGTTATGTAAATCGAAATTCAATTTTCACCAACTACCTTTGATCTAGACCATCCAACTGAATTTAGTACACACATCAGTGCTCATTGCAACCGGTAACACATTTTGCTAATCATCGACACAATATTGCAATGCCCCTGCTGAAATCAAATATCTGATCTGATTTAAATAAATGGAAAATAAAAGGTATAGCAAGATAGAGTAAAGGGCACGATATAATCTCTTGGTTTCAGCTTATTTTTTTTACTATTCTTAAACTTTATCTATTTATGATTTTTTGACTTTTTGAGTTTTTTTTTTGCCAATTTTTTTTCATATCCGTTTGCATTGCCTATGACCTTTTTTATATTTTAAATTTTTTTAAAATTTAACTATACTAAATAAAGCATTATCAATTATCATTCAAAATAAACTAACTTTAGTGTAGATTCAACAATAAACTAATTTAACAAACCTAACTCAGCGGCCTCTTATAGTACGGAGGACAACCAATAGGGTTTTAGCCCACATTGGAATAAATAAAATAGATGGAGTCAGAGATCTAGCTCAGAGACCCTTGTCCCTACCTTAATTGATTATTAATAATTAATTGATTAATTAAGTTCTGTTCAGTGCTTGCAGCCTCAGTTGCTCAGCTCTAGTAGTTTCCTTGTGGGTCCTCATGTGTTGTACTCTCTAACTTTTTCTTCTCTTTTTAGTCTATACATTATCACTATTTAGCTGAAGAACCGCCGCAAACGCAGGCAATATATTCCATTAGATGCAGATCTTCTGCGCTCAAGGGTGCGCATATACATTGGTGGCTTTCTTTCTTTCGTACTCTCTTTCTTTCTTAAAAAATCATTTTTAAGACATCGTTGGTGCTTTCCACCAGCAAAATGATTAGCCATGTATTCAGTCTTATGTGAGACATCCAATGGAACTTTATTTTCTGCCATATGATTCACTGTGTTGCGAACCATGCATGTATTAAATAGTACAACAACACTTTAGGCTGCTCATTTCGATTTGAGCTAACTTATTTTTTATTATTCCTATATTTTGTATTTTTCTAATTTTTTGGTTTTTTTGAGCTTTTTTGTTAGTTCTTTTTTTTCGTATTTGCATTGTCTATGATAGGTTAACATATTCTTTTCTACTTTAATTTTTTAAATTTAATTATGTCAAATAAAATACCATCAGTTACATTGTAAAATAAACTAACTACAGCACGAATACAATTATAAACCAACTTAATAAGCCGAATGAACGCCCCCTTAATTAGAAGATATGCTCGTAGTAATATCATTACTAATATATGTGAAACGCATGTTAGTATAACTCCATGTCAAAAACTTGTGTTCTTTTGGGCATTGACACTGGTCTTCAAAATATTACTTTGACTGGTACGTTTCTATTAGAATGTGTTTGTAAAACCTAACAAAATTACAACATTGTGAAAGTATCTTTCAAAACAAATTTACCTATATTATTTGTATATGACCCATCTAAATGTGTGTGTGTGTGTGTGTGTGTGTGTGTGTATATATATATATATATATATATATATATATATATATCCATAAAGATATTATTCAAATTGTTTGACCCCATGCATTCTATGATGCATTTTTTTACCAAAGGGAGTACGCTTCTTTTATCATAATCGATGGATGGATAAATTGTTAAATATCACGTGTGTTTCTAGTGAACCATTCCAAATTTTATGAAATGGTTGTTTGATTTTTTAAAGATTGTATTATGAGTTTTTTTTTGGAAAAACGGTATGACCACCGGCATGATGTCGGTCATATCTCTGTGCGGTAGTACTGTAGTGTGGTGCCAGTCATACCTCTGTGCAGCAGTACCACAGCGTGGTGTCAGTCATACTACTGAGTGGTAATTCTGATTTTTACTTGATAGTAGCTATTTTGGGAAATTGAGTCATGAATTGAGTTGAGTTGATCTAGATCAATGTATTAATGTTGCATGAAGCATGTTTTCTTGTTTGCTTCACACTCCTTGAGTGATGAGCAGCTAGAAAAGTTTTCTAATGATGACTTAGCCCTCCTATCTACAAAATTCACGAGCGATACAACAAACAAAGGAACAAGAGGGGAGGTGACCCAGTCACATGCCTTGTGTGTGGTGAACTAAACCACATTCGGGCCAAGTACCTTAAGCTGAAGGGTAAGAAGGAGAAGGACCTTCGAAGGTGTCCACAAGCTCATGACTCGAAGGTCAAGAATCCCAATTATCGCAAGCTCATGCTTCTTCAATTGCCGCTCTTGAGAACGTCGACATAAGCGATGTGGACTCAGAGACGGAGGACAACGAGGATGACTCCCATGGTAGGAAGAAGACCCAGGACTTCACTGGTATGTGCTTTATGGCCAAGAGTAGCAACGATGTTGACTCCTCTGACGATGACGAGCCCTACAATGACCCCAATGAGGTACGCCCCTCCTCTAAAGCAATAAAACGTGGTCTTGCTACTACTAAACAACAATTGAAGAAGCAAGATAATATGATTTGGAATCAGGACATTTTGATTGACAACTTGAACCTAGATAATGTTAGGCTCAAATCTATTAATCCTAATGATAATTGTGAATCTTTCTTGTGTTTGCTTGATGAATTGTCAAATCTCAAATCTGCTCATTTCTCTATTATTAATCAACTTAAGAGTGCTCTAGATAAACTAGAATCTTTCAAATCTAGTCATGATAATGTTTGCTTGGATGCTATTGCTTTAAATGTGATTTCTATAGATGCTATTCATTCTTCATGTTTAAATTGTGCTTTATTTGAGATAAAGTTAAATAGTGCTCTTAAGGAATTGCATAAGTATAATTTTGATCATATTTGCTCTCATTGCAAGGATAAAAAAATCAACATAAAAGAAATGATGAAATGGTTATTCATTCTAGGATTGCATTCTGTGAAAATTAAGCTAGGCTCACAATTGAGATGGATGCTCTTAACAAGACTATTGATGAGAAAGCTAAAATTGAAAAGTCCATAGCCATGATTGCATCTAAGAAAATGATTGATTCTATTTCTTGTGCATTTTATGTTGAGATTGGGAGTGATTTAGGTGAAATGCATGAGCCGTTTAGGGTCACGTACAAGGAGTAGCTGGCTAGGGTTATAAATTCTCCTACTTCAGGTTTCTTATTTAAATATTCTTCTAGGTACACGATGTCTAGGAATAACAGTAGAAGATCTGGTCTTACAATGAGATCTAGGTACACTCTAGGTACAAGGAGTAGCTCAAAAGATATGTTAGGGATCTCTAGGTTTGAGTGGATCTTTAATACTAATTTAAATATTCTTCTACTTCTAGCCCTAGGTTTCTTGTGACTTCTGACTCTCATGATTTAGTATTGTGGCATTGTAGGCTTGGATAAATAAGCTTCAACCATCTGACTAGAGTAAGTAGCAAGAACCTGATTAGAAGACAGCCTAGGCTTAAAAGTGCTAGAGATCTAGTGTACACACCCTGTAGACATGGTAAGATGGTTTTTGCTTCTTATCCACCTCTTACTTTAGTGATGACTGATGGACCTAGACAACTTCTTCACTTAGACACAGCTGGTCTTTCTAGTATCTAGTCTGCAGGAGGGAAGTTGTATGTGTTTGTCATTTTAGATGGCTACTCTAGATATACTTGGGTGTATTTTTAGTTTCTAAGGATGAGGTTTTTAGCTACTTTAGAGAGTTGGTCCTTATACTTGCAATTGACCTCCCAGAAGCCTTGAGGGTCATTTGGAGTGACAATGGCATAGAATTCAAGAACTTATCCTTTGCCACCTTTTGCACTGAGACAGAGGATTAGAATACCAGTTCTCCTCACCTAGAGTTCTCTAGCAGAATGAGGTTGTAGAAAGAAAGAAAGAATAGAACTCTTATAGAGATGGCTAGGACCATGCTAGATGAGCACAACACCCTTAGGAGGTTTTGGGCTGAGGTGATCTCTACCGCTCGCTATGTGTCTAATAGAGTTTTCTTGAGATCGAATATAGGCAAGATGTCTTTTGAGCTTAGATTTGGTCATAGACTTAACATATCTTATTTTCAGATATTTGGTTGTAAGTGCTCCATTCTTAAACATGAAAACTTAGATAAATTTGAATTTAGATATTATAATGACATTTTTCTTGGATATCATACTCATTATCGTAGCTATCGTGTATTTAATTTGGATACTAAAAAAATTATTGAGACTTGTGAAGTCACTTTTGATGAGACTAGTCCTAGTACTGGATCAGACGGTGCATGTACACATATACATGGTGATGGAGAGAGTATTTTCATTAATGATGACTCTGACATAGAGGATGAGAACCCAATCCATCTTCTAGGCACTTCTGAGTTGGTTGAAGAGTTTGCTTCTACTTCTCCAGCTTTAGCAAAGCAACCTCCTCCTACCTTCACTAGCTCTTTGAGTGGCTCTACTCCTACCTCCACATCCCATGAGATAGAGGCCGTGTCTACACTAGGAGACATTCTTCATATTTAGTGATGACATCCTCCAGACCATATGATTGGGGATCTCCATGAACGAGTTACTCGCTTCAGGTTTATCTCTTCAGATTCTCATACATATTCTATTTTTGTTGCATCTTTTGAACCCCGAGATGTCATCCATACTTTACCTAATTTTCCTTGGGGTCAATGTCATGTATGAAGAGCTTGGAAGCTTTGAAAGAAACTAAGTTTGGACCTTAGTTAAACCTCCACATAATCATAATGTAATTGAAACGAATGGATTTTCAAAATTAAGCAAAGTGAGGATGGGTAGGTAGTTCGCAACAAAATTAGGCTTGCAGCTAGATTAGAAGCTATTCACACATTGCTAGCTTTGGTAGCATCTAAGGGTTTTAAGTTTTTCAAATAGATGTCAAGAGTATTTTTCTTACTGGTTTTATAGAAGAGGTCTATGTCAAGTAACCATCTGTCTTTGAAAATCCTAAGTTCCCAAACTATGTGTGTAATCTCCCCAAAGCCTTGTAAGATTGAAGCAAGTCTCTAAAGCTTAGTATGATAAGCTTAAGAGTTTCTTGCCTAAAAATGGTTTCAACATAGGAATAGTAGATACAACCTTATTCACTCTCAAGCATATAAGTGACTTCTTACTTGTTCATATTTATGTAAATGATATCATATTCGGTTGTTTTTTTCATGCTTTGGTATCCAAATTTTCAGACTCTATGAGTAGGGAATTCAAAATGAGTATGATGGGTGAGCTGACTTTTTTTCTTAGTTTTCAAGTCAAGCAACTAAAAGAAAAGACCTTCATTCATCAAAGTAAGTACATAAAGGACCTTCTTCAGCACTTTGACATAGAAAGTAGCAAGCCAATGTTTACTCCTATTGCCACTTCTATCGTGCTGGATCTTGATGAGGATGGTGAGTTTGTGGACCAGAAAGAGTACCGTAGCATGATCGGCTCTCTCCTCTACCTCACGATGTCGAGGTTGGATATACAATTTGTTGTGTATTTGTACGCTCAATTTTAGGCTTCCCCTCATGCCTCTCATCATCAAGTAGTGTATCTCATCTTTAGGTACCTTCAGAACACTCTTGACTTTAGACTCTGGTATTCCTCTGATTCTGCTCTCTCTATTCGGGCTTTTTTCTGATGCTGATTTGTAGGGTGTAGAGTGTATAGGAAGAGTATTTCTGACACTTGTCATTTTCTAGACACATCTCTTATCTCTTAGCCATCTAGAAATCAATCATCTATTTCACAACTCACTACTGAGGCAGAGTATATAGCTACAGGTAGTTGTTGCTCTTAGGTTCTCTGGATCTTATCTACTCAACGGGACTATGGGTTGGCCTTCGATAGTGTTTATCACTTCTGTGATAACACTAGTGCTATAAATATTATTAAAACCCTAGTACAACACTCTAGAACGAAGCACATTGACATTAGATACCATTTCCTTAGAGACTATGTAGATAAGGGTGATGGTGTACTTCACTTTATAGAGTCTGGGCAGTAGGTTGTGGATATTTTTACTAAGCCTCTTGATTCTTCTCATTTTACTTCTTTGCAGGCAGAGTTAGGAGTTATTAGTCCTTTTGGCCTACTTTATGAGGGACTTTGACTCTTTTGCATCCATCATATCATATTGCATCTTTAAATTTAGCAACTTGTATTGTAACATAAATACATAGAGTTTTGACTATTATCCTTATATGACATGATATCTTATTTTACATCTTGCCCTATCTATGCTAGTTTGCTAGATTTATAATATCCTTCTATGTGTAGATTAGCTTTTGCCATACTAGTTTTATTTAAATGTGAGAAACTTGAATTAAATAATGTCTTGTTGAATATTATGACTAGTTTTACTCTTGTGATCCTCTTATAATTCATGTCATATCAAATAGGCTAAGTTGAGTCTTAAACTTTAAGTTGAGGTTTAGGTTGAGCTATGCTAGTTCCTTGTTGAAGTTTGAGTTAGTATTAGCTCTTTCTTCTTAAAGTAAGTAAACAAAATACAAAATAATCTCTTCTATGTGAATTCTTTATGGCTTGCCATTAAACTAGGCATGAATTCAGGGGTAATTTTGGATAACCTAGTCCACTCTCTTAAGCTTATTGCTTGGGATAGTCATAACATAGCTTGAGACCTAGCACATAGCTAAGAAAACAAAACATTATGAAAAATGGTTACAATTTAAGAGGCAGTTGTGAATGGTTCCTAGTTCAAGACTTCCTTTGCTAAGATAAAACTAAAAATGAATTTCGGCAAGTGCTAAATATGCTTAATTCTATGTGCTTGAACAAAGTAATTCAACAGTGAACTTATAGCACTCTAAATTGACTTAATTAGAGCTTCCTAGTTTCATTTAGTTTATTGACATGGCTTGACTCATTTTTAGATACCTTTAGCTAAACTATGATTTTGACCAACTTGACATACTAAAAATCTATTTAATTTCATATTATTGCTCACTTGATTTTAGTTTTGCTATATATGGTTTGCTATGATTTAGATAGCTTTTGCATATAATATGGCATGGTGTAATTCTTATAGATTCACCGTGGATAATTTTTATGGCTCCTAATGTTAAAAATGAATAAAATGCAACCACTTCAATTCATTCATACTCTATTTTCTTTCATGTACCTTGATGACTCCATTGTCAAATGGGAAGAAAGATTAGTAAAAATGCATATCTAGAACATGATTTGGAGTTTTGTGCAAAAATCTTGCTAAATTGGAGTTTTAATATTTTGATGTGATTCTCTTGATCTATTTATCTCTTCTCACCATAACCAAGGTCAAATAGAACAATTGTTCTTTCATATGGATCTATAGTGGGATTTCCCATGTTATTTGTGGATTTGAAGCTTTTTGTGAAAAGTAAGCTATTTTCATTAGCCTCACTCTATTTTTACCTCATATAGTCATTTTCAAATTTTCCATTCCTCTTGTGACCATTTTGAGCCTCTCTTTGCAAAATTCTCTACGTCTAAAATCACCTTCTATTTGTATTTTTGAAGAATTGCCATTGGGTTCATCAAGGAGAGACTGAAGGACCATCTGAGAAGGTCTAAGATAATGTTGTGATGAACCATTGCAAGTTTTGTGAATTGGTTGTGTGATTTTGCACACATTGTATTTTGTTTGGATCGTTTTATGAGTTTTTCTAGGAAAACGATATGACCACCGATATGGTGTCGGTCATACCACTGTGCGGTTGTACCGTAGCATGGCACTGATCATGCTGCTGTGCAGTAGTATAGCGGTGTGACATCGGTCATACTGCCAAGTGGTAGTTTAGATTTTTACTTGGTAGTAGATATGTTTTAGAGAGCTCCAATTGCAAGGTGCGAAGTGTGGTAGTACCGAACTGTGATGGGCGGTTGTACTGGCTGAGGTAGAAATTCAGATATTTTGGGAAATTGAGTCATGGATTGTGTTGGGTTGCTCTAGGCCAATGCATTAATTTGGTATAAAACATATTTTGACTAACATGGGGTCATGTTATAAAGAAATTATGTCCGAAAATGATTTCTTTGTCTTTGGGTGTGTAGGGTCGCTTGGAGTCATCAACGATCAACAGTGAGGATTGGGGTTATGCTCATGGAGGAGCCAAGGCCTAGAACTATGGAGGATGCCAGGTGAGGTGGTGAGCTAAAGAATGGATAGGTAAGGCAAGAAATGTTGAAGAGAAGTTCGAATGGCGTGTTTGCAACATGTGAATAAGATGAACGATACCATGATGAACAAGACAAATTAAGTAAGATAACAAACCATAGACAACCATTGTAACGAGTTCATCAAGCATAATTTAACCATAGTGATTACAAGTTCATGCATCAAGTACAAAATATCACAAGTTCATGCAAACAAATCCAACTAGCAAATGTAGCATTTATAGATAACTAGATATAATAGATTAGCTTGACCTGACTTCTTCGTTCCTTCCATCATCTTTTCTTCTTGCCTTCTTAATTCTCCTCCTTTGGTATCAAATACCAAAAAGAATCACTTCTGAGGGGAAGGATCACGATGGCGATGACGGCTGTAGCGAATGCGTGAGACCATGTGGAGGTAACCCCGGTTGCGTGATGAGTAATTGACACGTGTTCTAAAAAGTCTGAGTTTGTTCCGGGTATTTTTGTGCTAATTACTGATGCAGATATTTAATTATAATATCTTGTGCGGTGCTATGTAATGTGTTTTCTTGTCGGTGATGACTGCAGGACTTTGAGGCGGAGTCGTAGCGAGGCACGTGTGACCGAACTAGGCACAGGCGGTGCTGAGGTCAGAGCGGTCGAGATATGTCGAAGACGGCGAGGACTCGAAGTGGTTGCGAGGCGTACGTGGCAAGAAATGAGGAAGCTTCCAGGAAGGTGCAGGAGTGGCATTTTGATAAATGTGCAAGGCTACACAAAAGGAAGCGGATTGGATTAAGAAAGAATGGGCAAAGTGGAGTTTGTTAGGAGATGATCCATTAGTGGAGAGGTGTTGTGACCTAATGGGTAAAATGGTGTGTAAACCCATTAGTGGAGAGTTGGTGTGACCTAATGGGTAAAATGGTGTGTAAACCCATTAGTGGAGAGTTGGTGTGACCTAATGGGTAAAGTGTTTGTAAACCCATTAGTGGAGGCTATAAATAGAGGTGCTCTCTAGTTGGAGAAGTGCACTTGAAGTAAGAGAAAGAGAGAGAGGGGTGTGAGTGTTAGGGTTTCCTAATGCTTATACTCTAGGAGAGAATTGGATTTAGGGTTCTATTTATTTCTCTCCTTGTGTGTGTTCTTAAATGAGACATGGAAGAGTAGATGTAAACATTCATCTATTAATCATTCATCTCTCTTCGTCTCAATATGAAAGTTCTTGTTTTATATCTCGTGCTATTTGCTTGTTTTCCTTTTGAATTAATGTTCTTGTTCTAATTGCTACTATATATATATTTGCTTTGAACGGGGATTCATCTCAAAGCGCTTTGGCTAGTTCATCCCGAAAGCAAAGTTTTTAGCTTCATCTCATTAGTTTTCTTGCTACTCTGTGATGGGAGGTGGCCTCAAGATCAATTGATCAATTCATCCCAAGAGTAGATATACTAAATTTTTTAGTTTGGGTGTTCTCTTTTTGGTTCGGTTGCAGCATGTGACCAATTTGTAGTATGCACTAGTTCTTGCTGTTTTTCGATTGAAGCAGTAGTTTGCAGTTTCGGTCAGGTGCAGATCCCCTATGTTCTCGCTGCCAGAAGCTTACCTGAGAAGGACATCAAGTTCCTTGACTTCGGCTGCAATTCTCAGGTTTCGGCCAATCTTCTACTGTAAAAGGGTTCAGTTCATTTCTGTTGCACAGTCAGATTTTCAGCAGTGTGTTTTGTTTCGGCAGCAGCTGGTCTAAATTAAATCCAAGTGTTCAATCTTGCTGCAAGTTTTTGGGCAGATGTTGGTAGCAGTCTATTGCCAGATTTTTGCTATCTACAACCAGCAGTATTTCTTTTGGACAACAGATCTTTGTTTATAAGCTGCTGCGCCTCTCGGTTCCTGCTACTAGTGCTCTCGGCCAGGCTATTTAATTGATGTTTTGGGTGCTGTTCCCTGTTCGGCTGCACCAAACTGCAGTTCCCTGTTCAGCTAGTATGCTTTCGGTTACATGCAGTAATCACTTTTTCTGTTCGGACAGCAGGGAGGTTGCAGCCTACAGTTCTCTATTTGCTTTTACTGTTGTTTTCTGGTTTCCAGTCTGGTCTTTATTTCTTTCGGCCAACAGCATGTACTCTTTTCAGTTTGATTAGGTGTAGTCCCCTGGTTCGGTTACTCATCATATTTTCTAGAACCTCTTCTTCTTTTGCTAGCAGCCAATAGTGTTTAATTTATTTGCTATTTCAGTCTTGGTCAGCATCTTACCTTCTTAGGGTAACTCCTCTCTGCTTTTAGTCAGTCAGCAAGCCACTCCTTTCGGTGTTCTAGCAGTTTTATTTTTTTGTTTTCAGTCTTTTCTATTTTTAGTTTTTTGTAAAATCAGTTCTTGATAAATAGCTCTTTTCAAGATCAATGTTATGCTATCTCTTTAAAATATATATATATTGAAAATTTCAGGAAATCTAGAGAAGCATTTATTGATCTTGTTTTTGCCATCTCTGTAAGCTCTTTTGGCTTATTGGCAAAATTGTTATTAACTTTCCTCAAGTAAACTCTTTTTTACTTTATAGCGTCTATAGCTATCGGAGAGGGAATTTCGTGTGTACGATTTGTGTCTGAATACTAGGGGTGTTTTTAAAAGGCACCATTCATCCCCCTCTCTGTTGCCATTTTCGATCCTTCAGAATGGAAGAAGGAGGAGCCACCATAGTATGCTCAAGAGCACTCAATCTGTTAGTGAGAGAAGCTAGCTACGAGTTTGTTTCCAACTGATTATCTCGAATATGGAGGATGATAGACTAGATCTAAGAAAGAGATACTGTATCGATAGCTAGGTATTGAGGTGCTTGAACTTCTTCTTGGGTATGTGGAGGAGCAGCCAAGGGGATAGGAGCGCCTTCTTTTGGCTTGTTAGCCTTATGCACTCCACCCCTTCCACTACAGTAGCCAATCTTTCTAATGATGGGGGCCATAATATATGGTGCATACAGTCTTTCTAATGATGGGGGCCATAATATATGGTGCATAGTAGTCCTCTTGACCCTATCATTGGAAGTGGCTATCTCTCGGATGATCAATTCTACTACATTAAATTTCCTTCCATTCACGATGCTATCAATGATGTTCTATGCATGTCCTCAGATAGCATTGAAATTTCCAATATTTGGAAATATTGTGTGGTTGATGATCTTGTTGATGAGGCTAGGAAGGGGAAGCAACCTGCCCGAACATACCTCACATTTTGATCATAATACTTGGTCCATGCCAGGGTCATGAGTGCTTGCTCCTAGAATATATCTTCTCAAAGTGTCCTGACTCAGTCCATAAAACTAGCTCCAACTCATTCTTACTAGACTTTAGTCTCTCCTGTCTAGTCATCCATGTCATGAAGTTGAAATCCTGACACACATAGACTATGGCATAGAACTGATGGATGACATCTTCGTTGTAGTCGTATTTGAGGGATATGATGTCATGTAGTCCGGTAGAGTAGAATAGCTGATAAGCACCTGTGAATGGGTCAAGGGAGTCAAGGTGCTGCCAATCCACATACTTTTGGTCAATGAACTGGCGATGATGACCGTATATCTAGAAGAAGACATCTTGTTAAAACTTTCTGTGAAAGTGAGGATCTATGGTAGTTCTTGGATTCAGGAATTGGTTGGGTTGGTGAATGATCTTATACTCATCACTTGTGATGAGCCTGAGATTTATGGCTTGCTCTTTAGCCTCACCCATCTCTTTGTTGCTTTCTTCTTCTTGCCCATGAGAGTAGCACTCATATTCATTACTCTCAGTGGCCTCTTCAGACTCATGGGTTTGTCTTGAAGACTGCCCCTTGTCCTTTGCCACCATGTCCCTCAAGGGCTCGGTCTCCAAGTCACTGTTAGTGCTAGGAACAAGTGCTCGCATGGATGCTACCTTCTGTGAAGCCGCCATGCAGATAGACAAACCCGCTTAAGTTGCTGGAAGTCCATAATGTATAGCTGGTTTGCCTTGAGGTGTGGCATTCTTGCAAATAGATGTCTTGGTCCTTGGCATCTTAAATAGGAATGAAAAGGATAATTAGGACATGAAGGAATAGTTTCAAACTAATGGAGAAAAAGTAGTTGAATTTCTTCAGCAAATCTGGTAATTCTGCTTGTACATATCGGTAGTACCGCAAGTACTTACCGGTACTACCGACTTACGGTACTACCGCAAAAGTCGAGCGGGTTTACTGTTTTTGCTCAACTGAGTTTAGGGCAAGATCAATCTTGATTCTAACTATAGTTTGTCATGGTTTTATCCATGGAATAGACTTGAAATGTCAACAAACACTAGTTCTAACCATTTTCCCTAAGAAGATAGGGCTTTGAAGAGTTTATACATATGATCCTTAGTTTTGCATTCAAGTAAACCACTTTCAATATCATTATGCATTGAGCTTGGCAAATAACACCCAATAAAATAGTTTTTTATTAAATTAGGGCTTTATGAGAATTATTTTAAAAGTAAATATCTCAAGAACTCCAAATAACACCAAATGAAAGCAAGTAGCATGAGGCATGAGTTAAAGAAATATCAGAATAATCTATAACATTTAACTCATTCCTCAATTTGCAAAAGGGGCTTTCATTTAATGGTTTGGTGAGGATCGGCTAATTGGTCTTCGGTCTGTATGTGGCTAATGATAATGTCACTCTTGCTCACATGATCTCTCAAAAAGTGGTGACGAATACCTATATGTTTTGTTCTTGAGTATTGGACCGGGTTATTTGCTATCTTCACGGCACTATCATTATCACGCAATAGAGGCATTTTGTTGAAATTGATTTCGTAATCCATCAAAGTTTGCCTCATCCATAGCAATTGAGCACAATAACTACCTTAACTCCAGTCGGGTAGACTTGATGGTGATTGTGTGAACATATATTATCCAAGTTGGGTACTATCTGACTCACACTATCTTAACTCCAGTTGCTTGCCTATAGCAAGATGTGCCCTTCCCTTTTGCTTCTCACTTCCGCTATTGTAATGAAGCTATTTGGCCTAACTAGCCTTTATGTAAACTTGACCAGATGTAGTTTATTTGAACATCTATTATGTAATATTAATGAATGGTATGGTTTCCACTATATACAAAATGATTCAGTGATGTATCTGTGAGCACTACCTACTTATCTAGATAATAGTGTAGAGGTTTCACAGAAGATTCTAATTTGGCGAAATCCAAGTTGCTGGTATCAGAGCATATGACTGTAGGTTAAAAGAACCTTAGATTGGCCATTAAATAAGGACTTGGGTATTTTTCTAAATTCTAAGCAAAGTCTTATACAAAATATAGCATATTATTGCTTATGCTCATCACTCTGAGTTCATGTCTCATCCTCATTCCTTTATATTTTTAGTCTATCACTGTCTCTCTGTCTCTCTTTTCAAAATTGCAGATGGTCAGATCATCTACTAAGGGCTTGTGGGACATTTTCTCCCATGGCAAGGATGATAGAGAGTTTGTGGATATCCTCCGCAAGTTTATGCAGTATCTGAGCTATTGCTAAAAACCTATTTTTCTAGGTCGAAAGACCTGGATAATGGATCATAAGTCTTAGTTAATGGAGATTTTCCTCTATGTGAGAAAAGGGGAATTTGACTCCCACACCTTCAAGATCGAGTATCCCAGGAACCACTTTTCGGATGTCGTCTAAGATGCGGTGCATCTAGCCTTGATTCGTCTATGTGAGATTCATGAGACCACCTTGCAAGGTCTTTGTTCTACTACTACATGTCTCATCGGGAGGGAGAGCGCTACCCCGAGATCTACGTTGCCAGGTCTAGCTCACTAGGGCCATGGAGGCTACCTACATCGGTGTCTTGGGGAAGATCGTGCAACTCCGTGCACTCCTCACTACCAGCTACTATCACTCCAACACCCTTTGTGCCTAGCTCATCAGGTGTGACACGGCCCTCTGTATCATGAAGCATGTGAAGATCACAGCTATCGCTGAGCTTGAGCGCATTATAGTGGCAGCTACCACCTAAACTCCACCTCCTCTTGCACCTGCCATCGGCCCCATCGACCCTACTCCGACTTGACCCTACACTGGAGGACCTCGCATCAGGATCACCGTGTGCAAGAGAGTGTGGTGCCAAAGCTCACTGATCAACATTGACCTAGGAGATACCAGTAGAGGGTGTAGTCTCTCCCACTCACGCTCCTGCTCCCTCTCTCAGACCTTCAACTGCTCCCGCTCTCGTTCACTAGGAGATTGTACCACTTGTTGTGGCCATAGCCTCATGGAGGAGTAGGCAGGTCTAGTCCAGGTAGTTAGCAAGTGCTTGCTAGGGAAGTCTTTTGGTTGCAATCACTCTTTTTCTTTTTGTGTCATTCGATTAGATGTTGTGGCATGTATCTTAGTTTCATGGCTGAGCATGGCCTATATGCTATCTATTATTGGTAATGTAAAACTTAATTCTGGTGCACGGTGGACCGGGTCCATGGAACAGTGTCACGTCGACGTGTCTGGTGTGGCTGACCTGGCACACCCTGGTGCTAACACGTGGCACGTTGATGTGGCATGCTGACGTGGCGTGACACGTGGCACTAGGGCTCGGTTTGGCTGACGTGGCATGCTGACGTGGCATGACACGTGGCACCGGAGCTCGGTTTGGCTGATGTGGCATTGACGTGGCAGGACATGTGGCAGTAGGGCTGACGTGGCTAGGCTCTGGGGTGCAGCGACGGCGACATCGGACGGGTCAGGTTGCGATGCGTGGCACGATCATGGCCGTGTATCCAAATCTGGTTTGACAGTTGGGATCGGGCGGCTGAGTCATCCGATAGGCGACGTGTGGTGGCACGGTGCGCGAGGCGTTGCAGCTGAGTCATCCGATGAGCGCGGCGACTGAGGTGGGGTGCGGGCGAACGCGGGTGCAGGGTCATGGGCACGCAGCCCGAGAGGCGATGCTTTGCGGGAGTGAGCGGGGTCCGACAGCGGCAGTGGTGTGACATGGTGGCCGGCGCTGGGGGAGAAGGGGGTGGCATGGCGGCTTACTGGCATCGGCGGTCACGGGAGCCGAGGACTGCGGGGCACGGCGGTGGCGGGGACTCCGGCGACGGCGGGGACGGGCGCACGGCGGAGGGAGATGGCGGCCGGAAGGGACGAGGATGGAGGCGAGGGCAGCGGCGTTCGGATGCATGCAAACCGAGGCGGCGACGCACAAACTGAGGCGGCGGCGGCTTTTATATCGCGTGAACCGAGGTGGGTTCGGAGACATCGGCCGAGGGTTCCGATCAGGGATGGAGGTAGGAGCGGGTGACGCGTGGCACGGGGGAATGCATCGGACGGCTGTAGTGGGGTGCAGGCGAGGCAGCGCGGATGCGCGAGATCTTGCCATGTGTGTCGGGCGGTGTGCGGTGGCGGCGCTAGAACAGCGTCTGTGAAGTGGGCGGCGACGGATGAGTGGGCGAGCGGTCGTGCAGCGGGCATGGAACGGCCGACGCGTGGCACGGAGAAGGCGTGACAAAGGGAGATGGGCCAGAGAGATTTCGGCCCACAGGATTTTTGAGGATTTTCCCCCCTTTTTCTTTTTAATAAATCCGAACAATATCAAACTAGCTCCCAAAAATAGCAAATTAATCCTAAAAATTCACCAAAAATACCAGAAAATTCCTTGAGACACAAGGAACTCAAATAAAATATTTTCAACTTATGTTAAAGTTTATTTTGATCATATTAAGTTGTTTTAATTTCCAAAAATTTATTTTAAGCTTGATTAAATTCCAAAAAAATTGCAATAATTTATTTTTAATAATAAGGTTTTAAAAACTCCATAAAAATGGGATGTTACAAGTTGATCCCAAGATCGTCGCTATCCAGAGTTGGCTGCCTTCTAAAACGGTCACACAAGTACGGAGTTTTCTTAGGCTCGCTGGCTTCTGTCAGCGTTTTGTTCGGAATTTCAGGACCATCGCTGCACCGCTGAATGAGCTTACAAAGAATGGTGTTCCTTTTACTTGGGGCACCATATAATAACATGCTTTCTACGCTCTCAAAGATAAGTTGACACACGCCCCTTTGCTTCAACTCCCTGATTTTTGCAAGACTTTTGAATTAGAATGTGATGCTAGTGGCATAGGTCATGTTGGTGTGTTAATTCAAGAAGGAAAACTTTTTGCTTACTTTAGTGAAAAATTAAGTGGGCCTAGTTTGAACTATTCTACCTATGATAAAGAATTATATGGTTTAGTTCGAACTTTGAAAACATGGCAACATTATTTATAGCCCAAAGAGTTTATAATACATTCTGATCATGAGCCTTTGAAGCATACTCGAAGTCAAACCAATCTGAACCGTAGACATGCTATGTGGGTTGAGTTTATTGAGTCATTTCCATGTCATTAAACATACACAGAGCAAAGAAAATGTAATTGCTGATGCATTGTCTAGGAGATATACCATGCTTTCACAACTTGACTTCAAAATCTTTGGATTAGAGACAATAAAGGAGCAATATGTGCATGATGCTGATTTTAAAGATGTGTTGCTCAATTGTAAGGAGGGAAAGGGTTGGAATAAATTTGTGGTGCATGATGGGTTCTTGTACTGTGCTAACAAGCTATGCATTCCAGCTAGTTTCGTTCGTCTTTTGTTGTTACAGGAGGCGCATGGAGAAGGATTAATGGGTCACTTCGGCGTGAAGAAGACCGAGGACATTCTGATCCACCCTTTTATTGTCCAAAGATGAGGTGCGACGTCGAACGTTTCATTGCCCGCTGCAACACATGCCAAAAAGCTAAGTCACGACTTAATCCTCATGGTTTATACATGCCACTTCCTGTGCCAAGCACACCTTGGCAAGATATTTCTATGGACTTTGTTTTAGGTCTGCCTAGAACAAAGAAGGGGAGGGATATTATTTTTGTTGTTGTGGATAGATTTTCTAAGATAGCTCATTTTATACCATGTCATAAAAGTGATGATGCTACAAATGTTGCTAATTTGTTTTTTAAGGAAATTGTTCGCTTATATGGTATTCCGAATACGATAGTTTCTGAGTGTTATGCTAAATTTCTTAGTCATTTTTGGAGAACTTTGTGGGGTAAGTTAGGAACTAAGATGTTATTTTTCACTACTTGTCATCCCCAAACCGATGTACAAACTGAGGTAGTCAATAGAACATTATCTACTATGCTTAGGGCTGTGCTTAAAAAGAATTTAAAAATGTGTGAGGAATATTTGCCTCATGTGGAATTTGCTTATAATCGTTCGCTGCATTTTACTACAAAGAAATGCCCTTTTGAGATTGTTTATGGTTTTATACCTCGTGCACCTATTGACTTGTTGCCTCTTTCTGCTTCAGAGAAGGTAAATCTTGATGCTCAACAACGTGCTGATTTGATACTTAAAATGCATGAGACAACTAAAGAGAACATTGAGCTTATGAATGCTAAATATGAAGTTACCGGTAGTCAGGAACGCAAGCATGTTACTTTTGAGCCTGGTGATCTTGTGTGGTGACACTTGCGTAAAGAGCGATTCCTTGAATTGAGAAAGTCTAAACTCATGCCTCGTGTAGATGATCCTTTTAAAGTGCTTGAACGTATTAATGATAATACATATAAGTTAGACTTGCCTGCAGATTTTGGGGTTAGCACCACCTTTAACATTGTAGATCTACGACCATTCTTCGGCGCGGAGGATGAGCTTAAGTCGAGGATGACTCCAATTCAAGAAGGGGAGGATGATGAGGACATCACTTCGACTGATATGAACACTCCTCTTGCTACTACTTTGAATGATGTCCAAGGTCCAATTACTCGGGCAGGAGCCCGTCAACTAAATTATCAGGTAAATTCATTTCTAAGGCTGAGTGTATCACTTAAGAACTCTATGATGCTGCCTAATGGAGATGATTTGCTTGTGCTTAGAAATCTAGGACAGGACAACAAGGAGTTGATGATATGCATCAAGGAAAGAGAAGGCAATAACAATGGCCAAAGGAGATGAAGAATTTGTAGCCTTCAACTCAAAGAGCTTCGGCCACCCCTTTACTTGGTGTTACATCACCTTTTAGGCCAAGGGTCTTGTATCACCACTTAGGCTATTTGCGCCAGTACTGTTCACGTGAACAGTACCACGGCCCGTACTGTTCACGTGAACAGTAATCGTGAATAGTACCGCACCCCTTTTCATTAGATAAGTGCGGCTTCCCCTTCACTATTTAAGGAAGTCGTACCCCTTTAATTTTTCTCGAATTTTTCTTAAGAGATTATTCTGCTTAGTAGTTTCACCGCATATCCGGTTGAGGAACCCCAACTTGTGAACTTAATCTTTATTTAGAATACAATTTTAGATTGCATCTTGTACTCTGTTGTTTGTGTTCTCGATTCGCTTGCAGGAGATAGCCTTCTTGGCGAGGTCAACCGCGTTTGGCACGATTGATAACCATCGGAGCAGTGGTGTAGTGATTGCGAGGGGTTTGATCTGTTTTGGTCGGAGCCTTTGGATCATCAATGTCATGTTCTCCACAATCGACATATCAGTACCTTTCAGAAGATCGGGCCATCATCATATTACCTTATACAAAAGAAGTAAACCAATTAGAGAAATAGATACCAAGATAAGAAACTACAACAAATTGGAAGATGCTCGAGTCACCAAAACGTAAACCGCAAGCACAAGACATCTAGTCCAAATCATCACCTTTTACTCCACAAAGGTCTCCAGGCCAAGAAGAGCTCAAGCTAAGGAGCGAATCAACAACACTAGGTATCCCCACTACTAGATACTAGTGACTATAGAAACAAGCTCAACCTAGATAGGATAAAAGACACCAGAAGACCTAAAGGAGAGAAGACACTCCTGAGAAAGACACAACTCAAGGAGACCAACATATCCAAAATCAAATCCTCAACAAAACCCCCAGATGATATGCAATGATGAAAATAGTAATTGAGAATCTATAAAATCGCAAGTAGTTTTATCATACTGGTTGATGAAGAGGAAGTCGGAGCTCGGTGCAGTCTCAAAGGTGATAGATATCATTATAAGTCCATGTGAGGGGGATCCAAAATAATATCCACCATATCCATGATCTCCTCATCACCTAAAAAGTCTATCTCAAAAGGACAAGACCATTGGTGCCTCAGTATTGGAGTTAGTGATAAGAGACTTGGGAATCAAGTACTAGGACATACGATGTACAAGAACAACATTACATGAACCATAAGAGGGATTAGCATGAAAAATATGAGAATACACATGAGCACTACCTAGACTTCTCTTCGGCTCTCTCCTAGGTCCATCAGCAAAAGACCTACACTCCCCTGTCTAGTAGACACTCGTGATCTAATCCTATCCTCATGGTATCAAGAATTCATAGATATCTTGTTGATTGTTAGATATCAGTTGATTCTTAGATGCAGTCATAGATAAGAATTCTTCATTTTTATGTTTATCTTCAAGTATCTTGTTAAGAGCATCAATTGCATTAGTGAGTTTAGGGCAATTTTCACATGATTTAGCAAAAACCGAATTACCAAAAAACTGAGTTTTTTGCATACCAAACTGAATACCAAATACAAGTCAAACCGAGTTGACCGGTATGATTCAATTTTTTGGTTCGGTACAGCTGTGAACAGCCCTAAATATAATGACCTAAGACTCTAAAACTCAACCGATGATCAATTCACACAAAATTCCAAAACCCATCAGATATTTTTAGACACAACTAGTCGGTCAAACCTATCAAACCTCGGTAACAGGGAGCCAGTCAGACTACAACACCTTTTGCCAGTCTAGCAACTAGATCAGCCCCGACTGAACCACCACCCACTGGCCGATCAGACCACTCCCATTTCTCTCATGCACACAAGTGAGCACCTCTATAGAAAAAATAGGCACCAACTAAAAACCGATTGCACCACACCAATGGTCTAACCACCCCTAAAATCTGGTCACACCAGACCCCAGTCAGACCACTATTACACAACTAGTCAGGCCGCTTTAACACCATGGCTAGGCCACCTTTGCAAGCTAGTCAAACCACCTTCAGTATGACAGCAAAAACTGAAGACTTGCAAACTTTCATAAATTCAAATCTCAACATGACACGATTGCCAATTGTTCAACTCAAATGAACCATGAACATTCTCAACATGGTTCTATAGGGAGTCATTTGCAAATAATAGATGTGAAACAAGTAGTGCTAATGAGCATACCTTGATCCCCTTAGAGTTCACTAGTCACAAACTCGACAAACCTTTAGCACATATTAGGAATAAGTAGGGAGATAGTGGATCTCCTTGTCTCAACCCTCTCTTTGGGTAAAGGTGTCTATTGAGGTGTCGCTAAACCAAACTTGGTAATTCCCCTATGTGACACATGCCATAACCATAGAGATCCAATTGTGCTGAATGCCAAACCATCTCATCATATCTTGTAAGAAACACCATTCCATTTTGTCATAAGTCGTGTTCATGTCTAACTTAACAGCACATAGGCCCTCATGCCCTTTCCTTTTGGTTTTAATTTTGAGAAACATGTCATAAGCTACTAGCACATTATCAATCATTAACCTTCTAGGAACAAAATCCCCTTGTGATCCCAGAACCACTTCCCTGTTGGTGCAAACTTCAAAACCCAAAATCAATTGAGATCAAACTTCGCACACATCTTGCTGAGGGTCTCGGGAACCTATTCCATCGAAGGATCGGGGTAATCCTAGCCAAGTCCCAACTTTCCTCAAATCATGCAAAGTTACACCAAAACTAGGGAAATCACAAAATATTAAGAGATAATTAGCTCGTGAGTTAAGAATAACTAAGATGGCTCTAAATATGCTCTCATATGCCATAGCAAGCAAAACCAACTAACAAATCAAGGTCAAATCTTTCAGATCAAGTTTCCACAAGAATGGTTCCAAATCATGCAAGAATGTAATATCTCAAAATTTTATAAACTATTTAAATTATGTTCAAACCATCATTTTCTATATTTTGGTGAATTTCTAAAAAAAATTAGCATTTATTAAAAGGTTTATCTAATTTTTAGCAGTAGAAAATGAATTTCTAAAATTAATTAAAACATTAATAGAGGTTGTAAGTAATTTAACTAGGTTCAAAATATTCTAAAGTGCCTATCCAAAATTTTTCATAATTGTTAGAGCTAGTTTGCTAATTTTGAAAATTCAAACTCAATTTCTGTAATTAAATCAATTAGAAAACGAATTCAAAATATAATTATGTCTGTGGACCGAATTCTCTCCCCTCAGCGGGCCCATCACTGTTTTGGCCTAGTCCCCGACCTATTGGCATCCCTAGCAGAAAGCTATTTTCTTCACTCTGTTGTTCCCGTCTCTATAGCGCGAAAGTGTATTCCCCCCTTTTGTTTTTGTTTTCTCTCACGCCATCCCTCTTTCTCTTGCTGAACCATGGGCCTAGGGCCCACCCATTAGAGCCATTCTTCTAGCTTGCACCTACGCCATGGCTAACTACCTGCGAGCTCTACTCCACACTACGCTAAAGCTGCGATGCTCGCCAAGTGCCTCGAGCTCCCTTCCCCATGCGCTTCACTGTAACCCATTTGCATCCCCAGAGCCATACCATCACTAGTAAAGTCATGAGCGACTTCCCCTATCACACCCTAGGGAGAATCGCTGAGACACACCACGCCATCATCCCTTCTTAAGTTTGCCCGAGCACGTCTTCCTTCTCTATACCCCACGTCGTCTCCATTTCTTTGCCCGAAACATGCCATCATCCCTAGCTCCGGTGCATGTGCTCTACCGTGCCCTGCCATGCCTACCTCGCTTCTGGTGAGCCCTACCCATGACACTTGCATCATTTTGCACTGGTTGGTCCCTATTTCTAAAACACTTATTCTATTGGTGTTCCATCCAGTGAAATGCTAGGAATGCACCATTTTCTCCAATTCTAGCCACCATCATCATCTCCATTGATTTAAGCTAGCCAATGAACCTTAGCCCAATTCCTTCTTTGATACCATCTCCCACACTCAAGAAAGTTAATGCGCCTCTTCGTGTAGCCCTTCTCTTAGCCAAGTTCGCTATCACCATGTGCCACCCTCCACCATAGCTGCTCACCGCTATCATGTTGCCTCGGTGCTACTCTGACATTGCCAACCTCTCCGCCGTGATCATGGTAAGTTGTTGATGTTCTTGAACCCTTTCATTTGCCGCAGGTAGGTCATCTTTGCCGTCGCCACTATTGCCGCCCATGTCATCACCATGGAAGATGTCATCGCTACCACTCTGATGACCATAAGTCCCCATGCCCACCACCTCTCGCATGGCAAAGCCTCACAAAACCCTTTTTAGTGCCCAGATTCTAGCCAAACTCCCTCGTACGCCAAGCCCAACCCCACCCCAAGTGCACCACCGCTCAACGCCATTATGCCACCGCCTCCAACCACCCCTCTAGCCGCCATCACTACTCAGAGGTTCATCATGGTCTTCTCTTCCCATCCCCAAGGTCACCCACACCCCATCGCCGCTACCTCGCCATTGGCAAGCTCGACAATGACCTTGACCATGGTGCTTAACTCACTCCTCTAATCCTCTCTCTGACCAGTGGACCCCATGGGGTGAGATTAGTTAGTGCTAATGACCTTGGTTAAGGCTAAGAATTCACTGACAGGTGGGCCTGACGATATAAATCTACTTAAATTATGTTTAAAACTGGTTATAAAACATGAGTCATTGACATGTGGCCCCACATGTTAGCCATTTCAGAAAAATAATAAACCTCTAACAAGTAGGCCCCACCTGTTAGCCCCTTAACATAATAAATCCAAGTTTTCCTCTAGAAAGAAACATAGAATTTAAAACCAAAAGTCATGCACAATGTTTTCTCTCTTATTTTCTAGGATATTCTCTCCTGACAAAACTTTGAAAGCCCATAATTTTTGTGTCCAAACTCCAAATTGAATGATCTTTATCTCTAACATTTTATAAACTCATTATGTTTCATAATGTACAAAAATATTTGATTTTGCCTTTATTTAAATTTACTTGGTATTTATTTGTGTTATTTGGCTTATACGCTACATATCGACATACCAAAGATACTTGAAAATGGATCCAAAGCAAGATGCAAGTGTTCAACAGCAAGCAAGCAACCTCTTTGACCATATTGCTCCTATATTTCAATGTTATTTATTTTGTTTGCTCAAGTTATTATGCATGCATGTATTTTAAGTAAAATCAATATGTTGGTATGGTGGATAGTTACACCAATTTGTTGCATTGATCCCTCCTTGCAAAGTCATCATACTTACTGTTGTTGACCTAGTAATGGTATCCATTGCTGGTATGAATAATAATAGAATTTTAGAACAAGTATACTGTAGAGTTGCTTAGCTCTGCATAGTTATCGATATAATAGACAATCAGTCGATTACACTTTCAAGACATGGGTTGGCTATGCTGCTGGGTTTGTATGGTCACCCTTGATATTTTGCTTAGAAAGCAAAACTAAAAACTATTGTTTTAACTTGGGAGAGATATTTGTATGACTTGTGATGTGAGAGGAAAGTTGCATGTATTGGTTTGATGGTGGAAATTATGTGGATAAACTTGTGGTGTGAAGGTAAGTCGCATGTAATGGTTGATGGTTGGAGACTCTCACCCAAGTCACTTAAGGACCATAAACTTATGTGTTGCTAACCTAAGTCTTTCCTACAACCACAACCACCTTTATGGGAAAGCCCTGGCGTAATAAGTTAATTGGGTCTAATTTTGCACCTGTGGTAGATCAGAGTAGTGCGAGCACCTGTTAGGACTCAAGGTGGCTCCCGTCACAGTCATGTATGGGGAGGTAAGGATGGAATCGAGTAATGTAAAAGCCTTGTTATGATTTACTGCCAGCCACACTGTCACTGTTTGTATGTTATCGGTAAAATGTACAATCTCTGCATAATGTAAAATATATTCGAATAGACGTGCCCCCGGTCAGGGGCAAAGCTTAGTGATGTTGCTAAGGCTAGTCTTATGTTTTCAAAACATGGTTTAGAATAGGAGGTATCCCCTTTTGAAACTTGGTCATGAGGATGTGGCGTTGTTGCTCATGGCTATGGAAAGCCATTTATGAATTATGCTTATGTTATTTACTTATTACTTTATATCAAATGTCAATTGTATTTACAACTTCGATTGCAATCTATTATTCGTTATCTCAAATAAAAGTATGATTTTGGAAAGTAAACAAGAATAGATAGCCATCTTTGTCTTAGCTTGCATACTATATAACTTTGCTATAAAGTCTTGCGGAGTATATTTTTGTACTCACTATTGCTTGTTGAACATTATCAGAGCAAGAAGAAGGAAATCTACAGATCGGTCACTTCTGCCCCGTGAGTTTGGGCAAAGATGACGCTATTTGCTAAAGTTTAACTCCAGTCAGTTGCATGTGGTGAGCCATGGTTGCTTGCTGGAATTTTTGTCCCATTTATCATTATTTCCACTGCTATTTACTTGTTATACGAATTATTTGATCGGTTGGCCCTTTTGTCAAAAGTTTAGCTGTATAAGCTTATGTTCACGTGTCTAGTATTATACACTACTCTGTTTATTCATGCGTGTATGGATGTGATACAATGTTGTAACATGTATGCGCTAGCTACTGATAATAGGACTAGCATAGTAAACATATAAGGTTCAGAAATAAATTTTTCGGGTCCAACAAAGAACTAGACAACTTTGAGATCTTGCAACTGCAGTGCCTACATAGATGGGATTTGATCTACATAAGTCATCTCTATCACTTACACATAACTGGCACTAGCAAGATCAAATAAGAGAGAGAAGAGACAAATGACCAATAAGAACAAGAGAAAATTAACCAAGATAAGAAAGAATCATGAGAGATGAATAAACTTAATTATATTAGTACTTGTGGATGAAGGTTTTACAACCACCCCAGGAGGAGGATAAAAGAGTGCACCACATCACTCACTCTTCTCTCTCAAACCTTAACTCTAACTCAAGAATAGTTAGAATGGTTAGCATGCAAGTATCCATCCCATCCACTAAATAGATGGAGCAACCAACTCACAACTAATTCTAATGGATATTATCCACTAGTATAAATGAGAGAAACCTGTTAACCCCACACAACATGGGTTTCACACTCATACTTTAACTCATGCATATTTTCAAAGCACATGGGCCTGAACTGAGTAAGTCTTTAGCCTTTGATTAACTTGATTCTCTCAACATCTCATTGACCTAAACCGCTTTCGCAAGTGCGCTCAAGCGATGCAGGTTTGATCCAATGAAGTTTTTAGTATTTGGCAAAATACCAAAATACCCTGCCTTGACATAGTCTTCATCTTCCTTTATAAGCAATCGCCATACTTACGCACGTATAGGCGCACCAATGGCTTGCCACGTATCGGTAAGTCTCTTCTACTCTAGTTCCACTAGATCATCTCTTACATGGCAAGACCAAGCCACTTGGTACAACTTGTCACTCGAATCTTTCCTTCAACATTCCTTGCCTTCTCGTGCCATGCTTGAGCTCAACCATCTCAGCCAGCATTCTTGACCATTCTGGGTTTTAGCTCCTCCATAAGCGTAATCCTGGTCCTCGCTATTCACTATTGTTGACTCAACATTTTCTTGCACATCCAAAGACAAAGAAACCATTTTCGAACACAAGATCTTCATAATTTAACCCATGTTAGGTAATATATGCTACATACAACAAGAATACACTCACCTAGGACCAAAATACCAAATCCATGACCAAATTCCCAAATTTTAAAGCTCATTGCCGAAAATCATAGGTAACCAGTTTGACCGCTGTGCACGGCCTATCTGACCACTATGCATGGCCAGTCTGACCAGTGTGCTTGGCCGGTCAAACCGCTAGGAGCTGAACCACAAACTGAAAGTCTAAATCTTTCATAAATTTAAACTCTACATACATTAACAATGGTTTATCACAAATACTCGAGAAGACTGTCCCTCACTAGAGCTATGCTATGCTGAATGTTCAAATAGTAATCATCCTATGTTAAAATAATCTTTCAGTTCCATTGCCTTGCTGTCTTTAGACTCTTAGTTGCTACTAAATTTAATTGCGAGGTATATTTAAGAAGAGAAAAAGGTAGTACAGTGCGCACCTTAATTGCTCTTCTGAAATGTTTTGATACTCCGATTTGTGCGGTGTGGCGCAAGCCATGGAAAGAAAGAAAGAAGGTGCAAAATACAGTATGCACCCGTACTGCTGTGCGAAAATACTCTAATAGGCAGCAGAAATTCGGTATATTACAGCGATGAACTTCCTATTCCATTTTTTGATATTAACATACATGCACCTTTGGTTGATCTGCCTGCTTAACACACCATTCTTTTTCAAATGTAGGCATGCAATAAAGCCTAGTGCAGCTGGTTGCAGGAAAAGAGAACAGGATGTTGACCTGCATCTTGCAAAAAGAATTGTGCGTAATAAACAGTACAACGTGTCTAAATGTGTAGAGGATGAATATGATTTTATTTTGCTGATGCTCCCTGTAAGAGAAGCAAAAGGAAGAATACAGGCTCGTGAGGAGAAGAGAAGCGCTCATAGACCTCTCTTAACTCAGAAAGAGCGCTGTTTATATAGACCTCTCTTAAAGAGCGCTGTTTATATAGCTTCGAGAACCTTTCAAGGCCAAAGGATCTAGTTGTTGCTATAGGAAACTTCACTTACTTGATGCTGCCACAGTTTGAGACTGTTGTCCCTGGGCACTGTGTTGAGACAATTTACTCAGCCCTCTTGCATTGTTAGGAAGTATTTTATATATATATAAAAAGATTTCTGTGCTGTGCTCTCTTAAGAACATAACCGGTTTAAACTTGTTTGTGGTTTTGAATAGGCCATTCTGTTGCCTTCAACATTTCGTTACAATTCTTCTGAATGGCCCAACATTTTTTTCTTAAAACTCTTATTGACGCTCTGTTTCTTTTAGTGGTTCCAGCATGAGTCTGCAACAACGGTATTTGACACAAATGCTTGGGAGGAGATCCGCAACTTCAAGAAGTGCCTACTGAAGATGTTCAGGCAGCAGGGCAAGGATGTTGTTTTCATGGAGACTGCCATAAGCCTGTCCAAACAACAGAGGCACTGCATGGTTGAATGCATTCCTGTCCCCAGCCAAGTCTCAAACAAAGCGCCCAAGTATTTCAAGAAGGTCAGCTGTCTATTGCTATCCTCATTACTGACAATAATTTGTTTCTGTGCTTGAGATTGTTATGAAATTCATTCTATTTGCTCCAGGCGATTGAAGAAGCTGAAGATGAATGGGCCCAGCATGAGATGAGGAAGCTTATTCGAATTAGAGGCAACCTGCAGCGAGTCATCCCGGAGAACTTTGCCCACTTCCATGTCGAGTTCTAACTAGACCGTGGATGCGTGCACGTAATAGATGATGGGAGCAAATTCAGTGCTAGTTTTGGATTGAATGTCATAAAGGATTGTTCGGCCTGCCAGTGGAGGACATGCACCGGTGCCGAAGGCATGAATCTCGTGACATGCAGAAGCGAGCTGTTGATAGATTCAGGAAGGACTGGGAGCCCTTTGTACATGAAGGACTAGATGTAAATGCAGTACTTTAAGAAAGGATGTAAATACACTTTCAGAAGGACTTGGAAGAACAACTTCCGTGAAAATTATGCTAAAAATTTTGTAGGAAAACTTGTACTGATATTATGGTTACACATGCTGATTTCTTTGTTTTCGAGCGGAACACGCATCTGCAGATTTCGTTAATTGAGTTTTCTACACTTAGATTAAAGTGGAGTTGGACCTTATTTAGGGCCTTACGGCGTGCACTTCATCTTACAAGTTGTCCCTGTCCATAAGCTGAATTTGGTCACTAACGCAATCCGTGTTGGATTAATTGGGCTTGGTCCATTTAATTTAGCAATTAATCAAATGAAATTCCTAGGCCCACATTGAAAAACTGTTTAGTCCCATATGGAGAGTTGAATGGGAGTTACACCACTTTAAAAGGTGGAACGTGGTAACCCCCTTGTGGAATTGGAAAGAGCCAACACGCGCGCGCGCTCGCTCGCTCGCCTCGCCTCGCCACGCCACGCCGAGCCGTGCCGTGCCGTGCGGTGCGGTGCGTGCGCGCAGGCGTGTCGGGTGCGTGCGCGTTTTTCTTTATCTATTCGAAAATCGTAACGCAGTAACGGTTCAGTTACTAGTGAATATGGCTGCAGTTATTTTCGAGTAATGACTACAGTTACTAGTGACTAATGGCTGCGATTACTCGGCTCTTTGTTTTGCTGTTACAAAACTCTCTCCACTCCATACGGGATGATAAAAGAGAATTCGGTTACGTCTTGTTTGTGCTAAGAAATCTCGGTCGAACTTTACGTGCAAAGAGTTACGGCGAGTAGGCCTCGAAACTCCGTCCGTTCGCGCACTGCGGGTAGGCGGGCAATCAAGTTTTGGGAGCGCATTGGCGCGATCGCTCAATCTGTGAAGAACGCCATCTACTTCACGGTGGTGAATCGTTCGCGAGGCGCACGGCGAACATCTTCACGCATCACGCCTGCGTCCGCATCACGCCTCGATCGACTACATCGAATAGACCATCATGTCGATCGATGGTAACGGCGCCTCGGTGTCACCGACATCGCCCCGCCCGAGGGTATAACATGAACACTTCTCGGTGTATTTGGTTTTGTATGTTATGAATTTGATAATAGGTGTTCTTTGTTAGCTTGTTCATAAGCAAATATGAATACATCATTGTTAAATCACTCATGCTTTTGTATGTCATGTTTTATATGCTGAATTTCTGGATTAAAATATGCGAAAATTGACTAAATATTCAACAATCCAAAAACTCGAGGTCTTTTTGGTAGTTGGCTTTCTGCGTCGCTTAAACCGCACCCTCCGTTTGATGGTTCAAATTTTAAGAGATGGCGTGCACGTGCGATCCACGTGGTTTCTTGCCATGGAATGTTTTCATGTTGCACAAGGCAAGCCCCGAGCCTCTATCTGTTGAGGATGAGCATAAGTTCAATGTAGCGGATAACTTGTTTGAGGTGCACTTATTAACATCTTGCGAGATAACATTGTGGATGTGTACATGCATTTGCCTACGGGCAAAGAGATGTGGAATGCACTTGAGGCCAAATTCGGAGTTTCGATCTTTGGCGGTGAGTGTATGTCATGGAGCGGTTCTATGACTACAAGATGGTCGATGACCGTTACGTAGTAGAACAAGCTCATGAGATTGAGCGCCGCAAAAGAGCTTGAGAATAATAAGTGCGAGTTCTGGACAAGTTTGTGGCTGGCGGTATTATCGCCAAGTTACCACCTTCTTGGTCGGATTTTGCTACCTCTCTAAAACACAAGAGGCAGGAGTTCAGTGTTACTGATCTCATTGGCTCTCTTGGTGTTGAAGAGAAGGCGAGGGCAAAAGATACTCGTGGCAAGAAAGTTGCTGCTGAGGGAGGTTCTAGTGCCAATTTGGTGCAGAAAAAGAACCCTCAGGCTTTCCACAATAAGAAGAAAAATAAGCCTATTAGCAAGCCCAAGGCTACTACTGAATTTAAGAAGAAAAGCAAAGGAAAGGGCGGCTGCTTTGTGTGCGGTGATTCTGGCCATTGGGCTAAGGATTGTCCAGACCGCAAGGATAAGCAAAAGAAGTCTGCCAACATGGTTATTAGTGATGCTGGAGGAACATCGGGGTGCGGTAATTATTTACCTACAGTTCTTTCTGTTTGTCAATCACCTGAGTGGTGGGTTGACACTGGTGCTAATATTCATGTGTGTGCTGATATTTCCTTATTTTCATCTTATCAGATCTGTCGAGGTTCCTCCTTGTTGATGGGAAACGGATCGCATGCAGCTGTTCATGGTGTTGGTATGGTCGATCTGAAGTTTACTTTGGGAAAAACCGTGCAGCTGAAGAATGTGCAGCATGTCCCCTCCATAAAGAAGAATCTCGTCAGTGGATCTCTATTGTGTAGAGATGGTTTTAGGCTTGCATTTGAGTCCAATAAATGTGTCGTGTCTAAGTATGGAACATTTGTTGGTAAAGGCTATGAGAGCGGAGGCTTGTTCCGTTTTTCTTTGATGGATTTCTATAATAAATTTGTGAACCATGTGTGCAACGATGATGATGAATCTAATGTTTGGCATTCACGACTTTGTCATGTTAATTTTGGGTGTATGACGCGCTTAGCTAATATGAGTTTAATCCCGAAATTCACTTTGGTCAAAAGTTCTAAGTGCCATGCGTGTGTTCAATCGAAACAACCTCGCAAGCCTCACAAGGCAGCGAAAGAGGCGAGAATTTGGCACCGTTAGAACTCATTCATTCCGATTTGTGTGAGATGAATGGCGTGTTGACTAAAGGTGGGAAGAAATATTTCATGGCGTTTATAGATGATTGCACTAGATTTTGCTATGTGTACTTATTGAAAACAAAAGATGAAGCATTAAATTACTTTAAGATCTATAAAGTGAGGTAGAAAACCAACTTGAGAGAAAAATCAAGCGGGTAAGGTCGATCGTGGGGAGAGTATTTTTGAATGAGTTTATTTTATTCTGCGAGGAACATGGAATTATTCATGAGAGGGCGCCTCCTATTCTCCCGAATCAAGCGGGGTTGCGAAAGAAAGAACCGCACTCTAAGCGATTTAGTTAACGCTATGTTAGACAACTGCGGGACTTTCTAAGGAATGGTGAGGTGAGGCTATATTGACCGCGTGTCATGTCACGAATAGAGTTCCTACAAAGAATAAAGAAGTAACACCATTCGAGGAATGGGAAAAGAAGAAATTGTCTCTCTCATACTTGCGCTTTGGGGATGTTTGGCCAAAGTTAACGTGCCAATTGTCAAGAAGCGCAAACTTGGACCAAAACCGTAGATTGTGTATTTCTTGGTTATGCTATGCACAGCGTGGGTTATAGGTTCTTAATTATAAAAGCTGAGTACGACATGCGTGTTGGTACAATTATAGAGTCGAGACGCCACATTTTTGAGAATGAATTTCCTATGAAATGTGATGTACCTAGCTCATCTAGTCAAGAACCTATAATTTCCCTTGATTCTTTTGTGCCGATAGAACATCTTGAAGAAACACTTATGGAAAATCTGAGGAGGATAACAATGAGATTACTCAAAGAGTAAGAGGCAGAGGATTGCAAAGTCCTTTGGTGATGATTTCATTGTATACCTCGTGGATGACACTCCAAGAACCATGGAAGAGGCATATTCTTCTCCCGACACGACTATTGGAAGGAAGCGATGCGGAGTGAGATGGACTCTATTATGTCTAATGGAACTTGGGAGGTCGTTGACCGTCCTTATGGGTGTAAACTTGTAGGATGTAAATGGATTTTCAAGAAAAAGCTTAGGCTGATGGTACAATTGAAAAGTATAAGGCAAGGCTTGTGGCCAAGGGTTATACCCAGAAAGAAAGCGAGGACTTCTTTGATACTTATTCACTGTTGCCCGATTGACCACAATTCGAGTACTACTTGCCTGGCTGCCTCTCATGGTCTACTCGTTCATCAAATGGGCGTTAAGACAGCTTTCCTAAATGGAGAGTTGGAGGAGGAGATTTATATGGATCACCAGACGGGTTTGTGGTAAAGGTCAAGAAGGAAAGGTGTGCAAGTTGTTAAAGTCTTTGTATGGCCTAAAGCAAGCACCTAAGCGGTGGCATGAGAAGTTCGTGAACTTTGACATCTCTGGCTTTGTTGTGAATGAAGCCGATAGATGTGTGTACTATCGCTATGGTGGGGAGAAGGAGTGATCTTGTGCTTGTATGTTGATGACATCGATTTTTGGGACCAACCTCAATGTGGTTGAGGAGGTCAAGGACTTTCTGTCCAAGAGTTTTGAGATGAAAGATTTGGGAGTGGTGATGTGATTCTTAACATTAAGCTCCGAGAGGAGGTGATGGTGGGGTTACACTTGTGCAATCTCACTATGTAGAGAAGGTCTTGAGTCGCTTTGGTTATAGTGATTTGCAAGCCTGCTTCTACTCCTTATGATCCTAGTGTGTTATTGAGGAAAAACCGAAGAATAACAAGAGATCAATTAAGATACTCCCGGATCATTGGCTCATTGATGTATTTAGCTAGTGCTACGAGACACGACATCTCGTTTCTTTGTGAGCAAGCTAAGCCGATTTGTTTCAAATCCGGAGATGATCATTGGCATGCTCTTGAGAGAGTAATGCGCTATCTAAAAGCAACCGTGAGCTATGGTATTCACTATCTTTGGGTACCCAAAGGTCTTTGGAGGGCTCTGATGATTCAAAGCGGATCTCGATCTTTGATGAGATAAAAGCCACGAGTGGATATGTGTTCACACTTGGAGGTGGTCTTTGTTTCTGGAAGTCTTGCAAGCGGACCATCTTAACGAGGTCAACCATGGAAGCGAACTCACGGCATTAGACACCATGGCTGTTGAAATTTGAGTGGCCGCGAACTCCTTATGGATTTGCGGTGGTTGAAAAACCGATACCGGCTATCGATGAACTGTGATAATCGATTGTAATTATCAAGGTGAAGCAGTTATAAGGACAACATGAAGTCATCTAGGCATGTTAAAAGCGGTTAAAGTCTGTCGAGAAGCTGAAAAACTCGGAGTGATAGCTGGACTATGTCGAGACGGCTAAAAATCTGCCGACCAATTTACAAAGGGTCTATCACGTAATGTGATAGATAGTGCATCAGTGAGATGGGCTGAGACCCACATGAGTCATACCACGGTGGTAACTTTGTTCTACGTGATCGGAGATCCGTGAAGTAGAATGGTGAAACAAGTGTTAGTTGGTGGGAGGAGAGACCTTTACAGGCCCATTTCTTCAATGATGCGCTTCTCTCCTATTCTGTATGGCAGGTTGGTTTTACCTCAATGTGATCGAGTGGCTTATTTAGAGCGAGAGATGTCGGCCTACAGGACATCTTAGAAGGAACACACCTATATGAGTTCGACTGCTGGTCACAGTCTATGAGATTTGGGTGATCTCTAGATACTCATGAATAGGCTTGGAGTATGACTTATACGCTCCAACTAGAGGGGATGCTTTTGGCGACCTAGTACTAGTAAAGGCTAGGTAAAACTTGTTCGCACAAATGTCAATTCAAGGCATAGTCCATTGTTGATTGTGGATGAGTGTAACTCCTTTCCTAGGTGGATGTTCAACTTAACAGTCTCCATCGAAACACTGGTATATCAAACAACAGCAGAACTGAGAACATTTCTCGTGTGCCTTGAAATTTGGTGGGGATTGTTGGATTAATTGGGCTTGGTCCATTTAATTTAGCAATTAATCAAATGAAATTCCTAGGCCCACATTGAAAAACTGTTTAGTCCCATATGGAGAGTTGAATGGGAGTTACACCACTTTAAAAGGTGGAACGTGGTAACCCCCTTGTGGAATTGGAAAGAGCCAACACGCGCGCGTGCGCTCGCTCGCTCGCCTCGCCTCGCCACGCCACGCCGAGCCGAGCCGAGCCGAGCCGTGCCGTGCCGTGCGGTGCGGTGCGGTGCGTGTGCGTGTGCGTGCGCGCAGGCGTGTCGGGTGCGTGCGCGTTTTTCTTTATCTATTCGAAAATCGTAACGCACTAACTCGCTGGCAGTAACGGTTCAGTTACTAGTGAATTATGGCTGCGATTATTTTGAGTAATGACTACGATTACTAGTGACTAATGGCTGCGATTACTCGGCTCTTTGTTTTTCTGTTACAAAACTCTCTCCACTCCATACGGGATGATAAAAAGAGAATGCAGTTACGTCTTGTGCTGTGCTAAGAAATCTCGGTCCGAACTTTACGTGCAAAGAGTTACGGCGAGTAGGCCTCGAAACTCCGTCCGTTCGCGTACTGCGCGGGTAGGCGGGCAATCAAGTTTTTGGGAGCGCATTGGCGCGATCGCTCAATCTGTGAAGAACGCCATCTACTTCCTGGTGGTGAACTGTTCGCGAGACTGCACGGCGAACATCTTCCTGCATCACGCCTCGTCCTGCATCACGCCTCGATCGACTACATCGAATAGACCATCATGTCGACTGATGGTAACGGCGCCTCCGGTGTCACCGACACTGGCCCCGCCCGAGGGTATAACATGAACACTTCTCTGGTGTATTTGGTTTTGTATGTTATGAATTTGATAATAGGTGTTGCTGTTAGCTTGTTCATAAGCAAATATGAATACATCATTGTTAAATCACTCATGCTTTTGTATGTCATGTTTTATATGCTGAATTTCTGGATTAAAATATGCCAAAAATTGACTAAATATTCAACAATCCGAAGGACCATATGAGAAGGTCTATGATAATATTGTGGTGAACCATAGTCAAGTTTGTAGAGTGGAATTTGAATTTTGCAAAGTTTATATTTCGGTCAGGTTTGTTGCCAGACGGACCGATCTGACCACTGGCTAACTGCCCATCTAACCGCTGACTTGTTGCTGGTTAGACTGCCGATGTGTTGCCGGTCAAACCATGCCGGGCGGTATGACCATGGTGGTTAGACTGCTATCCGGTATGACCAAAATTTTGTTGCCAGTTGTAATTTTCTAGAGCAGGCATTGTGCTGAGTATGGCTAGTTAGACAAGCCTATGGTTGGAGTCAGACCGGCCCTGAAAAATTGATTTTGTGATTGTGGGAAATTGGTCTTTGGGTGATTTGAATTATAATTAGTTAGTGCATTAACGTTGTATGAAGCATGTTTTAGCTAACATGAGACAAGTTGTGAAGAACTTATATCTGAAAACGATTTTTTGTCTTTAGAAGTGTAGGAAGCTTTGGAGATTATCATGGTTAATGATGATAATCGAGGCTACGCTCAAGGAGGATACAAGGCCCAAATGGTCAATGATGTCGAGTGAGATGGTTGAGCTCAAACATGGCACAAAGAAGACAGAAAATATTGAAGAAAAGAGTCAAGCGACGGGTTGCACCAAGTCAAAATGTGGGTATTTTGGTAACTTGCTAAATATTAGAAACTACATTGGATTAAAACTTTGGTGCTTGAGTGGCTATTGGGAAACCGATTTAGGTTAAGGAGATACTGAGAAGATTAGGTGGATAAAAGGTTAAGGACTTAATAGATTACTACTCATGAGCTTTGAAAGACATGCATGACTTAAGTGTGTGAGTAAAACCCATGTTGTGTGAGGTTAACGTGTTTCCCCTAAATGTACTAGTAGATAGCATCTATTAAGGTTAAATGTGGGCTAGCTGCTTCATCTATTTAACAGCCTGGGATGGAGGCTTGCAAACTAACCATCTCTATTTAACAGATTGGGATGGAGGCTTACAAACTAACCATCCAATAATTTCTCATTCCAACCTTGTGTTCTAGGGTTAGGGTTAGAAGAGTGAGTGCTGTAATGTACTCTCTTGTTCTTAAGATGGAGTGGCAACAAAACATTCATCCCAAGTAGCAATATATCAACATGGTTCGTCTCTAATTGTGTCTTTTTGTTTTGGTTGATTTGATCTTATTTTTGTTGGTTTTGACCACTTCTCTCCCCTTCTTGATCTTCTTGTGTGGCAAGAATATATAAGTGATGAAGATGACTTATGGAGATCATATCCAATCTATCTAGATACCAAGCTTTGTAGGATTTCAAAGTTGACCGATTTTGTTTAAATTTGGCCTAATCTTGAAGTTTCTTTATCTCAAGGTTTTTGCTTCGAATCTTTGAGAGTTTTTTCTTACTATAATATATAGGAATATATCTAGAGACATCTTGTCTATCCTCTACCCACGAGCAAGTCATATCCCGAGTTTTTAATTTTTGCATAGTTTTGATGCAACTTTACTTATTCTTGAGAATGGTTCGAACTTTGACAAAGATTCAAGTCATCCTTAGATGGAATATGTTTCTAAAATCCAAAGAAAGGTGTATGTAAAGTTTATCTCAATTGACTATGAATTTTTAGAGTTGCACCAAAAGTGATTTAGATTTGGGCTGATTTATCTCAATCCTTGGTGTAAACTAGAAAGTTATATGAGTAAGAGATCATAAATCGTTACCATTAGACGTGCAGTGTAGCGGAAGTAGAGTTGAAGCAGCTAGTTCAACGTAGCGTATATTGATGTAGTAGAAGTAGTCGATCATCCTCTAGCCAAACATCTCCTCCTCTTAGTTGTTGCAATCAATGCTACAGTCATTGCAGTGTCTCTACCGAAATCCACATATCTAGGGATGAAACATTGTGCACTGATATGCTAGCACCAGTGCGCACAGTAGGGGCTTTGAGAGGTGGTGACTAGGGGGTGATCTCAAGGGATCACCTAGGTAACTTTTCTCCATCCCAAATCCTTGTGTTTTTCGTGTAATTAGGGTTCTTAGCTTGGGATTAGAAGGGGATTATCAAAGCGATTAGCTGATTAATGATTTTTCCTGTTTGCGTGTAGTCTAATTCGTGCAGCACGACTGTTCGAAACGATTTTTTCTGTAGGTCTGGCCAAAAGGAAAGCTGTATAGGACAACGAGATCTAACTTTTTTATTTTTTCTAAAATTTTTGACCACGGGGTTTGGGTGCATCAGAGTCGGGAACATTGTAGTTTGGCAGAGGTGTAGTCTGAGACAGATTGTTATTCGAGTGTAGATTCAGAGTAGAAGATGATTTTTATGATTTTTCTCTCAATAACAAAAGTTGTAAGAAATCTTATGATCTAGTTGCTGTAAACAAATCATGGATTTTAGAGTTTTGTGCAGTAGGTGGGGTGCATTAGAAGATGACTGGCCAGATTGCCAATACAGAGTATGTACTCTGTTTTGCATGTTAAATTACACCATGTTAGTAGCAAAATAAAAATAAGTGGTATACTTGAAGATTGAAGATATTTCATTGTAGTTTCCAGAAATATCTCATTTGTTGTGATTGGCTTAATAGTTTTAAAGATACAAAAATATTAAGCAGCGCTACCGCATTGGGCAAGGTGAAGGATTGACGAGCAGAGAGGTTATTATCGGGTTTGGAGTATAGAGGCATCTTTTTTTCTTAAGTTGTGAATACCTTGCTATACTCTTGTACTGAGAGATAATTTTGGACAGGTGGTTTCACTTCTGACCGCGCGTGATCGCTTCACTTCAGCGGTAGAGGCAAGTAAACGTAGCGAATGTGCTATCGTTTAACTCGTTAATCATACTACCTTCACATTAAATATTTCTCTTAATCTGAGATGCTTTACTGTTGCTACATGATTTCTTAATGTGATCTAAGTGAGAGCAATTTAAGAATCATTTGTTTATATCTTGATGGATTACTTATGGTTAATGGTGGTGTTCTTGATGAAACATGTATGGATGATGAGGTAGAATACTTGATAAATATATTACTAATCTTTATAGTTATATATTATGAATCTTGTGAATCATATCATGACATGTCAATTTGCATTATGGATGTCGCTGCACATCGCCGCGACCATACCGGTACAACATCGTAAATTTCTGTAGTACGATGCACACTCTTACCTTGTTGGGTAAGGGTGCAGTGGATCATACGTATTCATATGCATTTTCATTGTGTATGGATCATTTGTATACTTATGCAATGTGTGGTGGATGAATTATTTGTAAACAAACGCAACTTCTTAACTGTTTTTGTGGAATTGGCTCATGAGAGTCTCTTGTGGTATGAGGGATGTGGCTGTGGTCGTAGAGTGGGGTTCACCCACCTTGTGGTATGGTAGTGGATGTGGCTGTGGTAGGAGGAATATCTCTTGTGGTAACTGTTGTTAGCGGTTATGGTTGTGGAAAAAAAATAAGGTTAGTGAGAAAAATAAGTTAATGTTTTACTGATGTTGATAGTAGTGGTGGTTGTAATTAAGAAGTAGGCATTCGAGTCCTAATTGCTAATATTTTGTTGTTGTTGGTAGTAAGTGTGGTTAAGTCTATAAATTGTGGACATTGTGGAAAATAAATGTTGATTCTTAACTATTATAGTTTAATTAGCTTGTTAAACAGTTTACTTGCTGAAATTTTTATCTCACTCTTGTTTTCCTTCCCTTCTAGCTGATTTTCGAGCATGCATGGGAAGGGTAGAGTGGCACAACACTTTTGCATACCTTATCATGATTCATGTTGTAATAAATAAGTGGAGTCTTTAGTTATTCATCATTTTCACTCATTGTTAATCATTTTCTTATTAATGAAGCTAGGCTGTGGTTCGCTTAAATAGGTTAAAATTATTAGCGGTTATTCTTTAATTAATAGTGTCCCATTACCTTTTGACTTAGTATGCTTCCGCTTAGCTTATCTTGTTTTAGAAGTTGTTGTCAGTTTATTTTATCTTATAAATTGGCTATTTGTGGAGTGGTTAGTAGCATCCTAGGGTAATGTGGGTCCTGGGGTGTTACATGTTCCTAGCTTAGAACCTTTCCAACTCACTACTCCTCCATTAAGACAAAATACAAACCTAAACTACAATAAAAAATCATCTTTATAGGTTCAGAAGCTAACAACAGTGTAACCATTTATAACTAGCTCTTCCTCACCTCCATAATCAAGGAATGCATTCCTAGTCCTTCTCAAGTATTTTTGGATATTCTTTATAACTATCCAGTGACTTTCATTTGGACTTAACTAATATACGCTCGTAACACTCAGAACATATGACACATCTAGACATGTACAAAACATGGCATACATGGTAGAGGCAATGGCAAAAGCATATGAAATCTTACTCGTCTAGTGTCACGCATCAAGTGTTAAAGGACACTGAGTTTTGTTTGGACTAATGCCGTGTGACATAGGCAAGAAATTCTTCTTGAAATTCTGCATATTGAACCGCTTCAATATTTTGTCAGTGTATGCATCTTGGCTTAATCCAATTAGATTTTTAGTTCTGTCTCTATAGATTTTTATACTAAAAATATATGCTACATCTCCTAATCCTTTCATGGAGAAACTATTTCTTAATGAAGACTTGACATATTCAAGCATAGGAATATCATTTTCGATCAGTAATATGCCATACGTATATAAGACTAGAAAAACAAATACGCTCTCACTAGTCTTTTTATAAATACAAGGCTTTTCTTCATTCTTAATGAAGCCAAACCCTTTGACTACTTTACCAAAATAAATGTTTCAACGCCGAAAAGCTTGCTTTAATCCATATATAGATATCTGATACTTGCATATCTTTCTAGTATTTTGGGGGATCAACATAACCCTCAGACTATGTCATGTATATATCCTTTCATTTAGGAAAATTGTTTGGACATCCACCTGACATATTTCATAATTGAAATATGCAACAATAGATAGAATAATCTTGATAGACTTAAACATAGTGACGGACGAGAAAGTTTCATCACAGTTAATACCTTGAATTTGTTTAAAACTATTCACCACCAATCATGCCTTATGGATATGAACATTACCATCTATGTCTATCTTTTTCTTAAAAACCCATTTGCACTTAATGGTTTTTACACCATCAACGAGATCAACCAAGTTCCAAATTTGATTGGCATACATGGATTGTATTTCGGATCTCATGGCTTCAAGCCATTTCTCACAATCTGGTCCCATCATCGCTTCGTATTGGATCCCAGCATAACAACTCTGAAACCATTTGTGTAAATCACACTAGTCTAGGAAAAACTAGTGCACATAGGGTTAACAGGGATATATCATGCCTAAAAACCACATTTTATTATAAAATAAATGTATAGGCCTTATAGCCAAGTTTACAATAAAATGGCTCATGGACAACATAAGATAAATCAGCAGAAGTTAAATAATAATGGAGCAGCCCATCCTACCTACCCATAAATGAATAACTGTAATACATGCCTATTCATTGCAATCCTTATCGTAGTCAATGAAATCATACTCTGGCAACAATAATTAAGTAAGGTGAGTACATAAAGTACTACACAAGTTACACAAGGCGGTTTAACAAAGTAAACGCATGCATAAGGATTGACAAAGGAAGACATAGTATGGTTAAGTGTGCAAAAAGCAATATTAAGGTAAATACCGTAAAGTAAGTGCAAAAAGTTAAATTTAATACAATATGTAAAAATAATATTTTAATTGAAATAATACTATTAGTGTAGGCACCAACCTCACACTAATCTATCCACAGGTATCCCACCCAGACCATCTTCCCATACGATTTCTCATTCGTCCAAAAATCAAAGTCTAATCTATGAAAAATCATACTCAGCATGTTTATGACCATGAACACGGCTATCCAGGATAGTTTGTTACCCTATAGAGGGGTACAACTTTACCCACAAGATATGTCCTCTCGTTGTGCCATACGATTAGCACATTGTCTTAGGTGTGCAACTGAGAGTTCATAACAAGACTGTTACAATGTTTCGTTGCCAAATTAGTTACGCTACTACTAAGGTTTCACCATAACATGAATTCACAAATTGGGGCCCTTCTTGTGCCATGTGAGACTTCTCGCATCCTACGCCACGCTCACGTTCAGCTTATAGCAAAACTAAGTTGGAACTTTACAAATTACTTAACAGGTCTGTCCCATACTAGACTTGTGGTAGTACGGTGTGACTTTATTGTAGTAACTCATAGACCAGTCCAAAATTTCACTTAGACATTACCCACATGCCCCATGTGCCTGGTACCAACATTGTGTCACTGAACATCAATGAGAACCAGTAAGCACCCACCACCATAACAATGTCTAAGTCTAAACCAGATTTTATAATTTTATTTTATTAAAATTTCATAGATTTTCTTTACTCATCAAAGTCAAGAATAGATTTTCGAATCCATCATTTTATATGAAACAAATATTCCCACCTAAAATTATTCTAAGCATGGCTAAGCAATTCTATGAAATTTCTATTAATACTAATATACCAACCAGGCTTTCATCTAATGTGACAAGGTATGTTGGTATTAAATATACAAAGGAACTAGCCATAACTAGAATTTGAATTGAATTTAAACTAGGTTTGAATAAAAGTACCCATGCTTAATAATTTAAAAATAACATAAATAATTTAAATTACTAGGAGCAATAAGATCAAAGGTGTAACTTGCATTGCTCGAAGTCTTGGTGCTGCGAGTCATCGAAATCGAACTCTCCTGATTTGTCGTAATCTATACGCGAAGAATAAAAGCAAAATAAATTCAAATAAAATTTAAATTTTCAAAAAAAATCTAGAACTGGGTATTTTAGGATTTTAGAAGAATTAAGAAATTTGAACGGGTCCAATCGAAGTTAAAATGAAGAAATACAGGCTTCCGAAAGTTCTAGACTAAAGAAAAAGAAAAAGGCTGATGTCCTAAATTATTTTTGTACTGAGAAATTGATTTATGATGTCAGCATCATATTTAGGATTTTGGGATGAATTAATTTTGTATGGGAAATGCTTTGGAATTGTTGACATAGCGGGACTCGACTGACGTGCCAACCTTGGCACGCGATGTGGCCACCACATCGCTACCACGACAGCCCGAATGATGTCACGGCATGGCCGGCAGTGGCACGATGGGTGGTAGTGCACGGGAAGGGTACCAGTAGAGAGAGGAGGGCACGAGGATTCATTTTCCACCTAGCGCGGTGCTCGGTGATGAATGGAGGCGGCCGACGATGAGCAAGTGGTGGCGATGGCGTTCGGCTCCAGTGGCAAGGGGTGGCGGAGGTTCACACCGGCCCAACGGAGGTGACGGCGAGGCACGAGGTGGTCCGAGACAGTGGCAATTGCTCACCGTGGAGGCTCGTCGATGCCGAGAAAGAGGGAGAATGGCATGGGGTGCTCCAAGGCTCGAGGAAGGAATTGAAAGATGGGGCGGTGGGAGGTGAAGCTCGAGGTGGAGGAGAGGAGCTTTATAGAGTCGAGGGAGGAGTAACAGCTGAGGAGTAACTCACCAGAGTTAAGGCGGGCAGAAATGGGATCAGCGGCATTCAGAGGGTTGGAAATGCAGTAGTCGGAAGTGAGTGCGGTAATAAAAGGGCATTCAAAGGTGCATTTAATCAGGATTAAAGGAAGTAGAAACTAAACCTTGAAAAGCTTGGTTGGGGCAGCAATGGTGGCTAGCGGTCGTACAGAGAAGATGGGGGAAGAAGATGATTGCGGGCCCCACCGACCGATGAGAGGAGAGAGGAGGGGCGGAAGGGCGGGCGGATAAAAGCCACATGGCGAGGAACAAATCAAGGCTATTGGTTCAGTTTAATGAAAATGGATGCCCGAGATTAGTTTGGTCGGAAAGGATTTGATCTAGGCTTGACACATGTCAGCCCGAGGAGAGAGGTAGATGTAAAATTCGTTTTAAAATTTCAGCAATACTATGAAGCTTCAAAAACTTAGAAAGTAGGAAATAACTCTGGACAATTCCTAAAAAAGTCACAAAAATACTATCAATCTAGGAGAACTCAGAAAAAATAAAATAAACTATTTTTGGCTTTTATAAAATATATAAATTAGGTTTTCTTGCTCTAGGCATTGGAATAAAATCCAAAAATATCCAAATAAATTTCAATAAATGCAAATAAAATTTTGGGATGTTACACTTCCTCCTAAGTCTTAGGCTCATCACTGTCTAACAATAAACTGTTATGCCAATACCTTATCGGCAATTTACGTGACCTTTTAGACCTATATGGGGATGGTGCCTCTTCCACAAGTTCTACAATATCTTGTACATCCTGTAGAGATTTAGTAGGAATTAATACTTTTTCTGATGGTTCTCGAATTTCTTTGAGTTACACTATGTTCCCACTAAGTCCTTTTGAGATAAACTCTTTCTCCAAAAAGACATTGTTTCGAGCAACAAACACTTTATTCTCACCCCTTTTATAAAATTAATATCCTTTAGTTTTCTTAGGATACCCCACAAAGAAACATTCATCTGACTTGGGCATGAGCTTGTTAGACGTCAAACATTTTACACATGCCTCACATCCCTATATTTTGAGAAAAGACATCTCGGGATGTTTCCTAGTCTATATCTCATATGATGTCTTCTCTACAACTTTTGATAGAACTCTATTTAATGTGAACGTGGCTATTCTGGAGCATACCACCAAAAAGACAATAGCATATCAGATAGGCTCCTCGTGGACCAAACTATGTCTAACAAAGTCTGGTTCCATCGTTTGGACACCCCATTCTATTAAGGCATTCCCAACGGAGTTAGCTGTGCAACAATTCCACATTACTTTTGATGATCACCAAACTCATGACTCATATATTCACCTCTAAGATTTAATTGTAGGGTTTTAATTATTTTGCCAAGTTAATTTTGTACCTTTTTATGAAATTCCTTGAACTTTTCAAATGATTTAGACTTATGCCTCATTAAGATATGTAACCATATTTACTGAAGTCATCGGCAAAAGATATAAAGTACTAAAAACCACTCCAGTCATTGAGCTCATTGGTCCACATATATCCAAATGTACTAGGGATGACAAGTCACTTGCCCTCTCACCTAGACCAATGAAAGGTTCTTTAGTTATTTTGTCAAGTAAACAAGACTCGTATGTTTCAAATGATTCAAAATCAAATGAGTTTAGAAGACCATCTTTATGGAGCTTCACCACGCGCATCTCATTTATGTAACCCAAAGACAATGCCAAAAATATGTGGGGATTCAAATCAATAGGCCAAATCTTGTTAGCATTAATGTTATACACAAATACACCCTCAAGATTTAAAACATATAATCTATTCATCAATGGAGCATAACCATAAAGCATATCATTCAAATAAATTGAACAACAATTATTCTTTATTCTGAATTCATAACCTTAAACAACAAATGATTCAATGAATTTGAAAATAATATTTTTGCTTAAAGTAGGAACATAATAATAATTATTCAATTCTAAAAATAATCTTGAGGGTAAAAATAATGGTAAAGTGCCAATAAACAACACAACAACTCTTGCTCCATTGCCCAAGCAAAGGTCAACCTCGCCTCTTGGTAAACTCCTACTTATTATCAGCCCTTGCATTGAATTGCAAATATGAGCAACTAATTCGGTATCAAGTACCCAAGACCCAATATGATAAGTAGTAAGATTTATTTCTATAACATTTATACATAAAGTTGTTAGTCTTCTGAACCATTAGCATATAATTAGAGCTTTTTTTAATGCTCCCATCTGCTGACTTCACCATCCTATGTAATTTGGTCATCGACTTCTTCATCACATTCATATGATAGTCCGAAATGACTAACTCAAAGCTCAAAGAGAGCGACTGAAGAATCACATCAGTAGCCAACACTTGGCTAAGAGAAAAACTAAGCTTTTTTAAACTCTCAATAATAGTATAACAGGAACATAAAAACATTCATAGTAAATAATATTAAACTATGAGATAGTACTGCCTGTAATAGATAATGCTCGGTGATTTCACACAAAGGGTGGATGTTTCATAAAACTTGGTTGGGATAATTTTAGAAAGTGAATGGTTAGTTCACTGGTAATTTATTACGTGAATGGTTAGTTTACATGTGGTTCATTAGGTGGATGGTTAGTTCACTTGTGGTTCATTCAAATTCCTTTAATTAGTTGTTTGTTATCATTTTATTTAAAGTTTATTTTTAATCTATTTATTGTATTTACTTTAAATTATTACTTTCTGTAAAATAACCTTTCAGCCATCCATTGGTAAGCCTTGTACATATTATATTGCATCTTTGTTACAAATGACATGCTGAGTACCAATGTACTCATGGCTTTATGCGTATTGTTGCTCAGTTGAAGAAGAAGAGCAATATCAACAGGAGGTACCAGAAGGAGGATACTTCAACGACTTCACGGATTAGGACTTCACTTCCTAGTCGATTAACTGTGGGCATGTCAAATGGCTACCATGCTTAATCGTGTTTTCCGCTACTAGTTTCTTAAACCCTTCAGGCTAATATTTGTAAACTTAGTCATAAGGTCATACTCTGATAATTATTAATATTTAAGTTTTTTTCTTTATTAATCATGCATATGGTCGATATTTTATCTGTGTTTACACTGTGTGCACTAGCATGATCCTAAACTAGTGCGGTATACACAGAGTCTATATTTGCTTATTTGGTCTGGATAGAGGTAGTATCAGAGCATATCAACTATAGGATGAAGCCCTAGTTAGAGTAGTTGCATTAGCCAAATTTCAAAATCTATTTTCTAAATCAAACGAACCAAATTAGATATTTAGTAATGTCTCTACTCTCTTTCCCCTTTCTTAAGGTTCTTACTCTCCGTCTTATTCAAAAATTTGTTTTTTCAAAATTCTTAAATTGATTTCCTACCTGTATAATGCTTTAGATGTCTCAAGCTTCCTATAGCCAGACGGGAGGATGGCAAGGACTTCTCTGAGTTTTATTGCAGAGTCTTGAATTAAAGAGGTCACCAGTTTACTTCACCAAGAATGAGAAGGCAAAAGACCAACTCATTGGATGCATCACCAGGCTATACTTGACCACAAAGATTAGCAATTAAGTTCTACATCATAGTTTCAAGTGCACCGGTACTTGTGGAAAGTTGTCTACATAAGGAGACGCGCACCAGGCCGTTCGACATCTCTGCAAGCTATACAAGATCAGTATACCCAAGCTCATTCGGAAGTTCAAGGAGCAATATGTAGCTACCCCTAGAGTAACAGAGCAGGAGGAAGCTATGGAGGAACCTCAATCGCAGCTGCCAGTACCTCTACCTTCGTCCACGCCACCGAGTTTGGAGGAGAGGCGATGCATAGCAGGCAATTGTCAGGAGTATCTTTGGCACTTCATTCCAACAATAGCAGAAGAGTAGTCATCACAAGTCCGTAACTCATGGGTATTCTACAGTGACTCGGAGGAAGAGTCAAGCGAGCCCTACTTGGTAGGACCCGAGTGGAAACCCTTAGACTAGATCCTTGTATAGTTTAGGAAGTACAAGTAGAATATTTTGGTTTTTAGTTGCAGTTGCTTGTGATGTGAGTTATAGTCTTACCCTTAAAAGCATTATGTTGCAGTCATATCAAAACTTTTATTCGAGTAATTTAATTGCTTCTTTTGTTAGTCTCTCGACTAAGTATTTACTTAGTCAAAATTTCCATTAGAGATCCCTTTAGACGAGTTTACCCTTTATCTATACTTTTTCCTCTTACCTTTGAGCCATGTGAAGTTAGTTCTCAGTAGTTATGTTTTTCTTTAGAACAGTAAAAAGATGGTTGATACTAAGAACTCATCTGGACGTGGTCAAATGAATTAGGATCTAAGAAGCAGCAATGCAAATCCATCAACTCAGAGACCACAAACAATCCTACTGGGAGTGGATCCAGCCCTAAGTCAGTTCATGGCCGCCCAGACTCAATTGATGAAAACGATGATGCAAAACATGAATACAATGATAAATTAGTAGAATCAGGAAGCAGTTGCACCTCAGCCAGCTCGACAATAATCAAAATTTGCAAAGTTCATGAGGACAAGACCACCCACCTATTCCAATTCTTTCAAGCCCTTGGAAGTGGACGATTGGATTCAATCCATATAGAAGAAGCCAAACCTTGCCCATTGCATCGATCGAGAGAAAGTGCTCTACGTCGCCTATCAGTTGGAGGGAATCTCCATAGAGTGGTGGGAGAACTACTATGCAACTCATGAGGATCAGAATAACATCATTTGGGCAGAGTTAACAGCAATATTTTGTTATGCCCATATCTTGGATGAAGTAATTTGGAGCTAGCAGCCATAATGCATGCCTTGAAAATTTGGTGTCATTATCGCATGGATAATCGTTATGAGATCTACACGGATCACAAGAGTTTGAAGTATATTTTCATTCAAGTTGATCTGAATCTTATGCAAAGAAAGTTGGAGTTAATAAAGGAATACAATGTTGGAGTTGTGATGAACATGATTGCTGATTTCTATAAGGCGCAAGGGGGTGTAATGCAAAACCCTAGTAGATAGGGTTGACTTGAGGTTGAGTATTGTAAAGACCTTGTTGTGATTTTCTGATACGTAGAGGAAATCACATCGTGCAGGTACAGTTATGCAACACCTATAGAGTGTAAAACTATTCGAATAGCTGTGTTCCCAGTTATAGAAAATGCTCGGTAATTTCACATGAATGGTAGATATTTCATAAACTTAGTTGGGATAACTTTGAAAAGTGAATGGTTAGTTCTCAGTTGATTGCCTGTGGGCATGTCGAATGGCTAACATGCTTAATCGTCTTTTCCGCTGCTAGTTTCTTAAGCCCTTTTGGCTAATATTTGTAAGCTTAGTCGTAAGGCCGTATTTTGATAATTATTAATATTTTAGTATTTTTCTTTATTAATTGTGCATATGGTTGATATTTTATCTATGTTTATACTGTGTGCATTAGCGTGATTCTGAACTAGTGTGGTATACACAAAGAGTCTGGATTTACTTATTTGTGTCTTAACACTGAGCCATCAATGCTTGAAGTCACCTCACTAATATCAAGCATCATAAGTCGACAGGCAAACCATTATACAATAATATGTAGCCCATGGCTATAAATTAGCATGACCTGCAGGCCATGAAAAACTCATACATACATCACATACACAATAGGCAATACTATTCACATTAACCCTCCTGCAAAAATGAGTTATACATAGAATCTAATTCTATCGCGCACCATGAATACATAATACTTATCGGGACATGAATCCTATTTACAAAATTTCCTTTGAAATTTTTATCAAATTAATCACATTAACCCAATTCTGAACCAATCAGATCAGCCCAATTTTCTATTGATCAATCACATTGATCGGCGCAGGAGATTTCCAAAAAGAACAGCAACTCGATACTATCAATTATACCTCCAACGAATCCATCTACTATCGCTGAAGTCGATTAATATCATCAACCGGTGTCTAAACCAATACATCAATATGAGCCAATCTAAGCTATCATATCAAAATAGTAAGAGATATAATCTACTACTACCACATATCAACTACATGCGACCAATCTATATCAAATACTATACAGAATGGCTCTGATACTACTACTGGGATACGGGTAAGCTACACTAGCGTATATTGAAATTTTCTACTATGTAAATAAAGAAATCATGTGAGTAAGAGATCATATATTGTTATCACTAGACACACAGTGTAGGGGAATTAGATTTAAAGCAACTAGTTTAATGTAGAACATGTCGGTGTAGTGGAAGTAGTTGATCGTCCTCTAGCCAACTATCTCCTTCTCTTGATCATCCCGATCAGTGCCGCAGTCATAGCAACGCCTCTACTGAAGTCCACATGTCTAGCGATTGAATGTCGTGCACTGGTGTGTTAGCGCCAGCGCGCATGGTATGAGCTTTGAGAGGCGGCAGCTAGGGTTTCGATGGATGTGTCTCAGATACTTTCTCAGTCCCACATCTCTCTTTATATATATACATATATATAGAGCCTCCAATCAAATCCTTATCTAATATGAGTAGAGATTGTATCCTACTCAGAAAGTTACCGACTAGATCCTTATCTAATATAAATAGAGATCGTATCCTACTCGAAAAATATAATTTAGACCTTTAATATTCCAAAACATGAAGTGTATGACCCTACAGATTTATGTATATTTGTCCGTTGTTTGAAAACTCCTTTCTGGTCTACAAGTCAATAGCTGCCTCTAGTAGGACATACCAGCTTCTAAATATACATAAATATCATATCGAACGAACCTATATAGTGCTCATGTATCAATCCCTTTGCATCATGATACTAGATCGAACTTAAGAAGAGAAGTATGCCATTATGTAATAGATTGATCTTTTACTCGAATCTGTAATGGATTACTCAGTTGTGATTGACTCATCAACCACATTCGGCATAACCATTCACTTCCTTAATCTAACCACATCGAGGAGTCCAAAGATATCTCTTCTATTATATAGGAGAGGTAAATTTTATCTTGATTATTCACATTTTTTTGTATATTTTATAGTAAATTTAAAAATTACCTTTATAACCACTTAGTTATGGAGTGTTATTTGGTAACACCTAACTATTACACATATAGGAAATTATGATGATCTCAGATCTAAGGATTCTACATACACTATGTAGGAGACCAACTGATGATATTTAAGAATATAACAATTTGCATAGTATCTCATGGTAGGTCAATTCAATATCATGTTATCTAACATATGTCTGTATTATTGATTTGATATCTCTATATCCATGATCTGTGAAACAGGGTCATCAATCAATAAATATGATGATTTATAAATCATAATTATCCTACATAATGATATAAGATCAAAAATAATTTTGAATAACATCAACACAAGAATAAAGAGTTTTACTGATGCGGATACGCACGTGTCTTGTACTTTTCAGTTAAATATATTATTCAGCTGGAAAGAGTTATTGAGCCGCATCAAACATTGCCAGGTGAACTCATTCCAAACTAAATATAATGTTGTTATTCATAAGAATAGAATACTACCTCATGTCATTAAAAGGTGCATTCTTAGGTTTGTCGATGGCAAAGCAATGGAGATGCAAAAGGAAGAGGATAACCACATTAGGTGTCAAAGACATGAAAGAAGAAAGCCCATTCAGTGGGAGAGCAAAAGGGAGAAGCCTAATGACTTAAACTACAAGTTTTGGATAAGATTTTCAAGCCCAATTCGTACCTCCCACAAGGCCAATTGGATTCAAACTCGGATTCAACTCAGAATTCAATTCGGATTCGGTTCGGGACAACCTGACAGGCACTTACTAAAAAGGTCATAACTTTCACAAACGGAGTCCGATTTGTGTGTTCTTGTACTCCTTGGAAAGATATTTTCAAGGGCTACGTAATGGATCTAGTCCCAGCATCAAATTCATCATGGATAAAAAGTTATAGCCAAAACAATGTGACAGCTGTAAAATCTAGTTTCCTTTTTGTGACAGTTCGTATCTAAAACCATATAGGGTTGAGTTGTACTAGGTTTGTGGACTCTATGGACGTCCCAAGGTCCTATATAAGCTATGTATTGGCAGCCTAAGGGCTGAGATCACCTTTGAGAATAGTCAATCTATTAAACTTTGTTCGAGTTTATCATTATTGCTGAAATTCCGTGAGGGAATTAGGAGTGTTCTTCAATCAAGATCGTTCAACCTTTCCGCTGAGAATTGGGTGCACGATAGATCTTCGTTTGGTGGTCGGCGAAATCGACGCGATTGTGTTTTGGCGGATTAAAGAGTGTTCGTCTCTTGTATTGGCATTGGAGGATAGCTACGATTCATCAAGACTCCCGCGAGTATCCATCCTACGTCGAGAAGATCGGGCGACCCCGTATCATCTAGTATCAGAGCGCGGTTTACTCGGTAGGATCTTATCCCTTTACTTTTAGATTGATTTATTTCTGTCCTATAGTCCATTAAACCGAAAATTGCAACAAAAAAAATCCAAACCCTAGTTTCGCATCTGTTTTTTTCGTGAGTTTTATTAAGTTTTGATCCATTAGAAATTTTGTTTACGTGCTGATCTTAGTGTTCTTTTGCGTTGCTTAATCGTTGTTATTTTGAAACCTTGAAAATCTGCTAGTTGATCTTTCAATTAGCATCCAAAAAAATTAGATTCAATTTACTTTTTGAAACCTTGTTCTTGTTGTCCACATAAGATCTTTGTGCATCTTGAAAGAATATCACATCCGAATATATCTGGGTTTTCTTTTTCTTGATTGATTCGGCCACAAGAATCTTAGTTGCACATATTCAGATCTTCACTTAAATCCTTTGAACCTTGAGACTAGTCTTTGATAATTGCTTTAGGGCTGTTCTAGAATTATCTACACATTGCTGAACAACTTTGGACTTACGAACAATTAAACCTAGTTCGGCCTTGAGTATAAAAAAAAGAGAGCCAAAAAAAAGAAGGCAGGCAATTGAAAAAAAAAAGAGAGCCACGGTTTGAGCAAAAAAAAGAAAGAAAGAAAGAAAGAAATAGAAAGCAAGAAAAGAAAGCATTGGCCGAATTTGGGTAAGTTAATCTTAGTCCATAAATTCAGATTGTGTATTTAATTTTTTTGGACAATCTTGTGCCCTCAAATTCATATTATTGCAATTGGCTAACGTCTCTCCTAGTACTTGGTGCAAAACGAGCTAATATTCCCGATTGTTTCCTTTAGCTCATTCCTTTTGTTTGCATTGAGTCACATTGATCATTGCGTGTGCGTTCATATATTTCACTTATATCATTTGAATCGGCACATAGGCAATACTTTCTAGCTTGGATTATTACTTAATTTTACAATATCATGAAATTCAGATTATGTAGGACAAATACTTCCTAACCAAACTCCACAAAATATCCTTTGTCGTGCAATTGTGAGTCACTTTTAAATCCGCTTGATCATCACTTGCTATTGTAGCCACCACCAAGTGTAAGTTTCTTTTTGGCCTCAATTCACTTCGGAAAGGTAAGAACTTTACTTGGTGAGGAAAAAGTGAGATTGAGTTAACTCTACATATCATACATATATTTGTGTTTGCTTTGCACAATCTAACCATGATAGGCGAAGAAAATAACGATAATGACGTTTTTAACATCTGGCAATGAGAAGTGCTATGAAACAAGAATTTGTAGCTAGCACAGCTACAATGGATGGACAGCTCAAGACAGATATGCAAGATCACCGCATTGAATTCAATCATCAAATGAAAGTGTTATGCTCAAACATTGTGAATGATATTGTGCGGGAAGTATCCACAACAAGAAAAAGACAACTTTATTCCTTTCTATGGAAGTGAGGATCCAGAAGAGTATCTTGAGTGGGAATGGCGCATGGAGAAAGTATTTAGATTTCAAAAGCTTCCCAAAAACCAAGAGGTGATGCGTGCCACTAGAGAATTTGAAGATTATGCTTATAGTTGGTGGCATCAACGATTTGGAAACGAATTCATTAAATCTTAGTCAGATTTGAAAGCACTCATGAGGAGAGAATTTGTGCCATCCTATTATGCACAGGGATTGCTTTGCTATTTGGAAAGTATCACACAAGAGAGTAATACCGTACAAGAATATTACTTTGAGCTGCAAGATGCATTACGTCGGGCCGGTGTCATTAGTGAACTACAAAAGAAGACATACTTCAAAAGAGGATTGAATTCTAAGATTGCCGCTACACTTCAACATAAATATTTTGGTAGTGTGCAAGATCTTGTGAATTGTGCTATTCAAGAAGAGAAGAGACTTTTGGAGAGACGTACACCACAGTTTGCTCCCAGTCCATACTTCAATTCTGCTGCCTCTACTAGTGTGACACATGAGAAGATGACCGAACACGGGACTTTTTCTTCGGTCAAGGAGATATATAGTATTCCAAAACTACATATAGCTCTTAAGATACACCACAACCTATGTGAGGATGAGAGTCACATAGCCAAATTGAGTGAGAGTGATAAAAAGACTGAGCTATGTGATTCCACCATATGTGAGGTTGAGAGCATCCAAATTGAGAGTTTGAGAGAGACATCAAAAGAAAAGAGAGAAGTAGAAGATAGACAAAGTGAGGATGCATCTGAAACTAACACATTAATATCTACTTCTAGTGTTGTTTCTCACATTGTGCAGGTTGACATTAAAGATGAAGAATTGAACATTCAACAACCAGCACCTTTGAAGCCAAATGAGGAGGAGATAACCACGGGAAGGGATAAAGTGCTTGCTGCCCCGTGGGTGCATCCTAATAATTTTAAACAACCAGCGCCTACATCATCTGAGGAGGACGATAAAGGTAACACTATTGGTGCTGAATTTAATTGTGCAAAGGTGAGTAATTGTGAGTACTCATATGATCAACCAACAATTCCATGTTCTGAAATTTCTTTGCTTAATTTACATAATGTTGAATTGATTACTCATAAGGAAGTTATTACTAGAATATCTCCTAACGATTCTTTGTGCTATATTATGTTTGATGATCCTAGAGAGCTATCTAGTGTGATTTATAACGTTGCTGAAATTTCAAGTTCAAAATCACTAGTTAGTACCTATGCCTACACATATAAGTTCAATTTGATAGGCGATTATGGTGTAGATAACAAATTTTACGTTCACAGAATTTGCATTACATGTGATAAGCTTACAGAATTGAAATCGTATATTATGGATAAACAATCTTTTATGCCATGTTATGATCACAATGAGATTAATTTCAACAATTGCACGTACTGTTTACAAAGATGTCATAATTCTACTTGTTCGATCTTTAATGTACAATCATGTAAAAATAATCAGAGTAGCGCAGTTGAAGCATGGAGGCTGCTCAAAATTTTCTTTACTATGTATTAACAAATAAATCTGATTTTTCCCATTAACGATTTGTCTATAGAAAAGTCGAGGACGACTTACTTTTATGGGAGGGAGAATGATGTGAAAAACAATATTGCAACGCATGCATATTTTGGTTGCTACTATATTCATCGGTTTATGCAAAATAATGAAATTGGCACAACAATTGACTCTTACATATACCATACGTATGTGTTGTTCTTTACGTTTATTACACCTTCAGATGTTCATGATGTGCTAACCAGTAGAAGTGTTGATGACAAATATATATACCATGCATACACGTTGTATTCTTTGTTTAGTACAATTTCAGGCTATCAAAAGCCGAGAACGGCTTTTCTTGAAGAAGGGGAGGACGATGCGGATACGCACGTGTCTTGTACTTTTCAGTTAAATATATTATTCAGCTGGAAAGAGTTATTGAGCCGCATCAAACATTGCCAAGTGAACTCATTCCAAACTAAATATAATGTTGTTATTCATAAGAATAGAATACTACCTCATGTCATTAAAAGGTGCATTCTTAGGTTTGTCGATGGCAAAGCAATGGAGACGCAAAAGGAAGAGGATAATCACATTAGGTGTCAAAGACATGAAGGAAGAAAGCTCATTCAGTGGGAGAGCAAAAGGGAGAAGCCTAATGACTTAAACTACAAGTTTTGGATAAGATTTTCAAACCCAATTCGTACCTCCCATAAGGCCAATTGGATTCAAACTCGGATTCAACTCAGAATTCAATTCGGATTCGGTTCGGGACAACCTGACAGGCACTTACTAAAAAGGTCATAACTTTCACAAACGGAGTCCGATTTGGGTGTTCTTGTACTCCTTGGAAAGATATTTTCAAGGGCTACACAATGGATCTGGTCCCAGCATCAAATTCATCATGGATAAAAAGTTGTGACTGAAACAATGTGACGGCTGTAAAATCTAGTTTCCTTTTTGTGAGAGTTCGTATCTAAAACCATATAGGGTTGAGTTGTACTAGGTTTGTGGACTCTATGGACGTCCCAAGGTTCTATATAAGCCATGTATTGGCAGCCTAAGGGCTGAGACCACCTTTGATAATAGTCAATCTATTAAACTTTGTTCGAGTTTATCATTGTTGCTGAAATTCCGTGAGGAAATTAGGAGTGTTCTTCAATCAAGATCGTTCAACCTTTCCGCTGGGAATTAGGTGCACGATAGATCTTCGCTTGGTGGTCGGCGAAATCGACGCGAGTGTGTTTTGGCGGATTAAAGAGTGTTCGTCCCTTGCATTGGCATTGGAGGATAGCTACGATTCATCAAGACTCCCGCGAGTATCCATCCTACGTCGAGAAGATCGGGCGACCCCGTATCATTTATGAAGACCAATACGAAAGACACTTATTCAAAGAACAAAATAACATATTATTAAAAAGATTATAAATATAGAAGTGATACAATTTTCTCCATGATCGCCTCTAGAGCATATCACTAACATTTGGCCTAGTCATACTGCTTACCGGTCAGACCGCTATCTTGCCTCTGGTTAGACCGTCATGTAGCTGCTAATTAGACCGCGCCTCAGTGGTCGGTCATACCGCTCTAGTTCTGAAGATTTTTCTTTTTGTTTCTTGATGTTGTTGGTCTGGTCTAGATATTTTATTCTAATTTTTATATCTTTGTAACTATTACAATGAAGAGTTTGAGAATATTAAGTGATAATTTATGAGGCACCATTCACCTTTCTCATTGCCATTTGGTCCTACACCATCCGGATTATGGAGCCTGTAAGCTCGAGCTGTATGTGATGGAGAACGGCTTCAAGTTCACCAGGCCCAAGGACAAGGAGCAACGCCGCGCCGTCTAGTCGGCGGTCGTCAAAGCGCTGCCGACGAGAACAGTTGGTGTGTGACGGGGCAAAAGTGGAAACCGACGAGCGCCGGGAAACTTTTCCTACTCGCGCGTCGGCAAAGGCGGAATTGCTGAGCGCCCGCTAGCGCAGGTGCAACCTCTCCCTCGCGGCCCAGCAAATTGCCGAGCGTTGAGGTGGAGCCGGCAGCTGTCTCTCGCGTAGGCGGATGCGGTGTGACCCCCGCAGGCCGCGCCGTCCTGGCTGGGAACCCGCGTCCTGCCGGCCAATACCGCCGGCAGCACAGAGCCCCAGACTCGAGTTAGGGACGCGAGGAGCGAAGTTTTTGGCACGGGCACGGGGCCTTGCACGCGGGCCACCCGTGGGTGCAGATAGCGGCCGACGGCCGTGCATGGTTGCGACTTGCAAAGTTGCAACTTGCACGGATGCCCAAGCCCAGCTACAAAACGACCTATTGCTCATCGAGGCCTACAGACGTTTGGATGTTTGCTCTCTCACTCTAGAATCGATCAAACCTCGATTTTTTTTTTAAAAAAACAAATCACTAGAATGAAAGAACACGTACGTACTATAAGAAACGAGTTTTGAGGGGGCTAATGATAGATGCTTAGCGGCAGCGCCAAGTAACAATAATTCAGCATGCGATTCAACCAGGTGAAAACCAATGAGTGGGTTCGGTGGGCGTCTGAAAAGACGATATCCTAGCCACCTAAAGGCATCTTCGAACGGACCAGTGGCTTATATCTTTTCATTTTTACTATAATAATTAACTTTTAAATAGTATTTAAAAAAAACAGAATCTACTAGTTGATTGTAGTATACACTATATCAACTTCAACTATACTGATCAAAATTATATATAACTATCTCTTTCTTTGTAATCTTCTTGCGAACAGCCAAAATTCAAAAACTATAAATCAAAAGTTATAAGTCGCAATCTAAAAGAACTCATCGTATGATAATTTACGGATCCTATGTTGTGATGGCTAGACACTCAATTCAGGTAAGATTTTTTGCAACCATGCTACTCAGGTTCATTTTGAAACATTGGCTGGTGTTGTTTTCAACTAAATGTGCCATTTCGCTGGAATTCATCATATCACCTGTACAACTATATCGAATATGTACCATGCATATTGATGATTTATGTTTGAGGTATACTATTCACAAATCTTAGCGACCTGCAAAACAAAGTAGTGTGTCCAACAGTACTCCTTCACTTTCACAAAGCTTTAATCACCCGTCCTATTGAGTTACTCAAGCCATGGGATGATGCAGTCATTTGTCATCAGTGGCAAAAACATAGCCGTTAGTGAAAAGAGAAATATCATTACTTACTTTGGATCGAAGCAGATGGGAAACGAAGACGAGAACATCATTACTGTCTAGTGCCTACTGACTTGTGGTCTGTAGCTTTATGTACTACAAAATTCTACAAATCTACACAAATAACGTATTCTAGGCTCGGCTCTAGGGGTGATCGGAATGGTTTCTAAAAGTTTCAGCTTCTAGTTTCAGCTTTTTTTTCACTATTCACTACACTATCCACTAACTCAGCTACAGTGTTTTTTCAGCCAGCTACAGTGTTTTTTCAGCCAAAAGCCAAAAGCCATCGCTATTCCGATCACCCCCTTAAGTGTGAAGCATGCTTTTTTTTATTTTGGGCTGCCCCGAGTATAGTCCTAATGCCTGTTTTCTCCCCGTATAAGTCATCTTGATCCAAATGACGAGGTTAGTGTAGTAGTATTTGCAAATTTCCTTCTGTAAGATTATTGATATATTAGGGTTAATCTGTTGAAATCGTATATTAGAATTTCTATGATAACATGTTTGGATAGTGATAATTTCTATGATAAACATGGTATTTGGATAGTGATGCTTGTAAAATCCAAATAAAAAGTTCAGAATGCACCAATAAATTTCTATGCGGTTTGTTAATCCTATCAAATAATAAAGGCAAGCAGTAGGATACACGCATGCTCCAAGTTGGCCTATATAATACACCACTCATAAGTTTTAGTAGAAATAATCGTAAATATGAAAATTCCGTCCATCAGATCAACATCCCACGACCGAAGCACATCCATCTCCAAGCAATGTAATGGTCAAAAAATTTGACATGCGTTTAAGAAATATATAGAGCCCCTGATAATTAGCAAAACGGGTTTACAAAAAGTCAATGATCTACGCTAAATTGTTGTCTAGATCGCAAAATCAGATGACGTGTAATCCCATTGTGATGTGCTTTGCAAGTAATCATAGTCTTTTATGGGAACTCTGAAGATTTATTCATGTAGGAACAGAGTACAGGAGTACGCAGATAAGTGCGTAGCAGGACACCTTCTTAATGGAGAATATAGCACACAGAGCAACCGAAACAAGGATAACGTTTCCTAACAGCGGACGAGTCGTTGCTAGGCAAAGAGTTCGCTGTCAGGAACAGATATTTTTAGATTGTAGCTAATGATTTTTAGCTATATCTAATATCTTTTATCTATAATTTTGTATGCCGAGCGTACCTTCTTGCTTCCTCCCCTGCACAGCTGCACTATTCCATTCTTCAATGCCACCTCCGTTCGTATCCCCTCCTTAACTCCCCTGCGCACGCACGTACGTACAGTTCACGTGCTCAACACCTCATCTCCAATGCCACCCCGCCATCTGCTGCTCCTACTACTGGTTCTTTCCGCCTCGGTTCCCGCCTCTGTCTCCTCTTCTTGCGCCGGCGGCGGCGGCGACGCCACCATCGTCGCGGCCGCGTTCCGGTACGTAAGCAACTTCCAGCCCCCGAGCGTGCCGGCATGCCGGCCGGTCCGGGAGCTGCGCCTCCCGTCGCGGAACCTCACGGGCGCCGTGTCGTGGGCGGCGCTCGCCAACCTGTCCGCACTCGCGGCGCTCGACCTCTCCGGCAACGCGCTCCAGGGCGCCATACCGGGGGGCTTCTGGCGCGCTCCGTCGCTCCGAGCGGTGGACATCTCCGGTAACCAGTTAGGCGGCGCTCTCCGGGTCGAGCCGAACCCGCGGCTCAAGTCCCTCAACGTGTCCGGCAACCGCTTCACCGGCGTCACGGGCGTGGAAGGGCTCGCGGGGCTCGACACACTCGATGTGTCGGCGAACAGGATCCGGGCGGTGCCGCAGGGGTTGAGGCGGCTGACGCGGGTGAGCCGACTCGACCTATCTGGGAACGCGATGCAGGGGATGATCCCCGGTGACCTGCCGCCGCTCGGTGGGGTCCGTTTCTTGAACGTCTCGTACAATAACTTCTCTGGGGTTGTGGACGCCGGCGCCGTCAAGAAGTTCGGGCGCTCGGCATTCGTCCACGCCGGCAATGCGTCGCTGGTGTTCTCGGAGAACTCGACAGCGCGGCGGCGGCCTCCTGCGCTGCCGCCGCGGGGAAGAAGTAGAAAGAGGGATTCTGGGAGGACGGAAAGGAGGACTACGACGAAGCGTAGGAAACATTTGAGCGTGGTCGCGGTGGCGGTGGTGTGCGGGGTGGTGTCCGTGGCCGTGCTGCTCTGCTTGGTCGGGTGCCTGGCGTGCGGGGTGCTGAGGTGCAGGAAGAATGGTGACAAGGAGGCGGAGGAGAAGAAGGTGCAGTGGGGAGGGAAGGACGAAGAGGACGTGGTAGTGGCGGCGGCGAAGGGGGCTTTGGCGGCGCCGGTGGTGCTGTTCGAGCGGCCGCTCATGGAGCTGACGCTGACCGACCTCGCTGCGGCCACGTCCGGGTTCGGGCGCGAGTCTCAGCTCGCAGAGCGCGGCGGTCGCAGCGGCGCCGCGTACCGCGCCGTGCTCCCCGGAGACCTGCACGTCGTCGTGCGCGCCGTGGAGGACTCCGTGGCCGGGGTCGGGGAGGACGACAACCCGGCGGCAGCGGCCGCCGCGTTCCGGGAGCTCGCGCGGCTGCGGCACCCCAATATTCTGCCGCTCCTTGGATACTGCATTGCTGGTGAACGGAAGTTGATTTTGGAATTTTTCAGAAAAAAAATATTTGCATCGTTTCTTGATATTTTACTGCTAATACTGCTCTAGCAATGTACTCCTATCCGATCACTATCTCAAGATATAATCATCTTTTACAAATTTGCAGTTTGATCACAAAACTTATCTTGGCTGAATCGGTAGTGCCAATGTAGAAATCCTTAGCAAAAAGCAAATGTGGAATAGACTAGAGTGACACATCTCAGCCATGCAGTGATGCACAGACGGGGCGCTTTTCTGCCTCCTGTAGTTGGAGCAGTTAGATTAGGTGCACAAATGAAATTGCAGCGAAAATACCATACGTAAGAAAGTCTCTGTTGAACCTCCTACAAGTTTTGAAATTCGAATTCCTTCTCATTTATTGCAGGGAAGGAGAAGCTCCTACTGTACGAGTACATGGAGAAAGGCGACCTCCACCGGTGGCTGCACGAGCTGCCCGCAGGGCGGCCCGACGTGGACGACAACGGCGGCGACATTTGGGAGGCGGCGGAGGACAAGCGGTATATATCGGACTGGCCGACTCGGCATCGCATCGCTCTAGGGATCGCCCGAGGGCTCGCGTTCCTGCACCAGGGTTGGGCGGGGACGGGTCGGGCGGTCGTGCACGGTCACCTGGTCCCGACCAACATCCTCGTCGGCGACGACCTAGAGCCTCGGATATCCGATTTCGGGCACCCCAGCGACGCGACGCCCGAGGGGGACGTGTACAGCTTCGGCGTGTTGGTGCTCGAGCTCGTGACCGGCCAGGCCAGGTGGGACGAGGCGTCGGTGAGCTGGGCGCGGGGGATAGTCCGCGACCATAAGGGGCTGGACATCGTGGACCCGAGGGTACGCGACGTGGCAGTCGGGCCGGAGGCGGAGCGGGAGATGGTGGAGTGCCTACGGGTGGCGTACCTCTGCACAGCGCACTCGCCGGACAAGAGGCCGACGATGCAACAGGTAGTGGGGGTGCTCAAGGACATCAGGGCGGCACCAGCCAACAGCTCACCCACTTGACGATGATGCAGTGCAGTGGCCGGCGCCACTGTGCATGTGTGAACTGTGAGGTGTGAGCTACGGGCACATGCGTCGCAGGCGTCCTTCGCTTGAGAAGATCCTAGTCGCAGCTTTTCTGATCTGTAGTAGACATTTGTAGTTTGTACAATCAATGTGCATGTAACAATTTTTCCCCGCCGGTAAACAGTTGAATTCAGAGCTTTCCCCTCATGTTGCTTGCGGGCTTTATTGCGTTGGCAGGAACGACAACAGTTCTGGTATTTAATCGCAGGTCGCCGTACCTAGGTTATTTTTCTATTTTTAGCATAAAATTTTAAATTCTTACTGTTCGTAAGAACGAATATAGAGATATATTCGTTTATAATTTTAGCCGATATAGATAAATTCAGTTCAGTGTATATTACAACTAATGTTATGGGGCTGGCTCCCGTCTACATCCATTTGGTCTGCTGAGCCAAGAGATCCAATAAAATCCGATAAAACATGTAAAATATATGTATATCCTAATAATAGTACCTATCGATAGGGGCAATATAGTAAAATCGGCCTTATAGCTGTATATATACGTGCCTCCGTAGGTGAAGGGGGCAATATATGTTCCGTAACACATAGCATACTAGTACCGTTATTCGTTACTTTTTGGCCTGTAGCTATAAAAATTAGCTTGTAGACTCTATCTTAAAATATATTTCATTTGAAAGATAATTAATTTAGCATAAACCAAAAGTCATAAGGTCAAAACAACTAGCCGACCCTTCCCTCCCTTTAATTACAAAAGTCCAGACCAGAGTGGAGAAAACGTGCAGAACTTCACTGATTATAACCAGCAGTTTAGCCAACATGAAGAGCAAGATGCACCAAATTCAGAAGGGAACGAAGGGCTTTCTTTCAAAAAGAAAAGAAAAAGAAATTCAGGCCTAAACACTAAAATATTCTCCGATCCCTCTACAAATTCAGGCCCAAACACACCCACCATAAAGGCGCTCATAGTTCATCCATGGTCGACCAAAACCAACTACGTGTGATCGCGCGTGAGCGCGTGCAGTTGCCGAACAACTACGTCCTATCTCGCTTGCTTTCCAAGTATGGCGTAGGAAGCAAAGGGGGAAGAGAAACAAGGGTCAGTGGAGGGGAATGTGTGGTTGTTGAGCCTGTGAGTCAGAGATCTCACTGGGTTGGTTAGCCGGGGACCTCCCTTCGGCGTTTTAAGTCGGAGGGAGGTCACACATAAGAGTAAAAAAGGGCTCGATCTTGTCGTGTTTCTTCAAAAGCGTTGTGGGGAGGTTGCGACAGTTGAGGTCAGCGAGGAGGTTTTGTTGGCTTGCTTCCAGCAACATACACACCAGTACTGGCCAGAGTGCCACCACTCTCCCTACATGTTGCAGGAACTGTTGAGTGGGATTCATGTATGATAGTTTTGGAGACTACTGTACATAAGTACATATTGTTTGGAAGCACACCAAAAGATGGAATTATATATGTAATCCAGGTAAAAATGCTGATTTTAGAATATTATAAAATTTATCATTTATATAGCTAATTCGTGTTGTAGGTCAAGTAGAGTTGTACGTTGCTGAACTATTGCCACACTTCATTAAATACGTTGAGAACAATACCTGTGTCATGAATATGGCTTTGTTCATATTCGCTTCAAAAGCTATTTTTCTGCAATAAATAATTTTTACACAGTACTTAATTTTCAAACATGGTGTCTTTTCAAAGCGGGGTCTACTAGTCAATTGAAGTACACGATGTAATGACTTCATTTATATTATCTAAGATCGTACATAAGTTTCTCTCTACGTATTATTACTATTTATAAGTTAAACCCAACGTCATCAGTAAAAGTTAATAAGAAAAGGCCCAAAAGATTCCTAGGCCTTGCAAGAAAATATCATCATCCACATTTTTCTGATAAAGACCATCGAGAGTATTTTTCTTGCTTTCTCCATTGATCTGCCCTGTTTGACTAACTGCGAAATGCGTATATCGTCGTAGCTACGTTGGTGCCATTATATGTTCTTATGTTCACACGTTGCAGCTAATCCAACCGTAGTTTTTTCGGATTGATGTATCGTGCCATGATGGATGTGATTGGAGAGTGAAATCCATGCAATTATGCAGATCATTCAAATGGAGCAATTAACATCACTGCAGGAGCCACGGAATCAATGTAACTGTATATTACATCTGAACCAGTACCGGCTACATAGGTCGGCTACATAGGTAGTCTATCATGCGTGGAGATAAAACATCTATTACCGTGGCCATTTAGCTTCAAGCTTAAGGCTCCATTTGGCATTGCAGTAGATTATGGTAATCTGTTTGGTTAAAGCGCTTTTAGATATTTAGTTTTACCAACAGCTTTTACATAATCAATTAAGTTACAAACAGATATACTCTTGTGTTTCAGAACATATTGTTAGAAATAGGCCCATTATTTATGGTCCATTTTCTTAAATTCCAAAGTATGCGAGGTTTAGTACCATATTGCTAAGGTAAATTGGAGAAGACCGATTTATAAGGTGGAGTCCATTCCATTCCTTGAATTAAGGAAGTGCATAGCATGAGAATAGCTTTTGCTAATCACACGCGCGCGCGTATTCGTGTGAAAATCGCGTGACTTGTACTGTGAATTTGAAAACCACGCCATGACGTGGCGCGCCACTTGGCAGACCGTGTCCACCTTATTTTTGCTGAACCTCGCATCATATCTCTCTTTTTAACTGGTCATGAGACTGCTTAATTATCATTATTTGGTTTTGAATTTTATCAGTTACCAGTGAATAATTGATCAGTTACTAGTGAATAATTGATCAGTTACTAGTGAATAATTAAGCAGTTACCAGTGAATTATTTTCGTTCAATGAGGGCAGTTACTAGAGAGTAATTTGCATGTCTATAAAAGATCTAGAGACGTTCAGGCTTGGAGACGCGAACTTTTCATTTTCCTTCTCCTATTGTCCTCTTCCTCTCTGGTGATATTGTCGTTGTATCAGGTCGCTTGAACTACGCCGCCTTTCTTCCCTGCGTGCACCGGAAGAAGGGTGAGCGGTATCTTCGAGCCATTGCTGCCGTGAAGACCTGCACGGGGGCAGCAATAAGGTTTCTGGGTAGCGCACATTTGCGCGACCGCTCCTGCTCTGCTTCATATACGTCCTGCACTGCGTCAAGCCTACACTGCATCAAGCCTGCGCTGCTTCCTACCCTTCATCAAGCTCAACAGTAAGTCGTTCATGTGTTCGTACGATTTTGATACAATATTTTTCTTGCGTATATTCTGAAGTATAATGAGTAGTCTACTGTTACTAGTTAATTGTGCATTACTAGTATATTGTTTTTGTCTCCTACTAAAACTTGGAATTAAAATATTGCCTACATATACAACACATATAAGATGAATTGTCAGAGGACAACCACTGGTTAACATAATTTAACTACCTCCCGGCATAAAGGAATGCCGTTTTCATAGACGTAGTCTCTAAAATATAACTTTGTTCAGTAATTTTTATTATAATATATTTATAAAATCTAATAAACCTTGACCAATAATTTTGATTGTAATATATTTATAAAGCCCAATGAAATTATAATGTTATGAAAAATTTTCAAGGCAAATCTATATGTATGATTTTTATATATTCAATGTAAATATTTATAAAGATGTGGGTAGCTAAAGTTTCGAATGTTTGATTGCATGTACCTTAAAATGACATTTTTATGACTACATGGAGTAATTTTAATCTTGATTTACCAAACAAAGTAATAGACTTTTCATTTCATAACAACTTTAAAATATAAGAACAACACATCACAATATAGCTAGGAACCACAAATTGAGCCCAGAAATGTCAATGTGGTCGTTAATTCCTAACTTTTCATGAGTCGAACATGTTTCGGTCCATGGGTAACCTTTCACATCACGGGTTGAAGGATCGGAAATGGCAACAGAGGGGGAGTGAATGATGCCTTAAAACTGCCCCAAAATTCACACTTGTTTCTTCTCTGATAGCTATACTAGCTATGAAGTAAGAAATGACTAGAAACAGTAAGCACTGAAAATTGATGGCAAAAAGAATGAAGAAAAGTCTGCTAAAACTGAGACAGAAAACAAAGACGATAAATAATCCAAATAACTGAGAAGAAGTGCAAAAGACAAGTGATCTCAGTCCTTCTCTGTTCAGTTTATCTGGATTTCAACTAGAGGCAAAAAAATCTCCGGAAGAGAAAAATAAACACAAAATAACTTGACTAAAAAAGGGCTGCACCACTGAAAACAGCAAGCATTAAAACAAAAAAGAAAAGAAGGCAATCCTAACTGAAAATACTTGCTGCCGAAAGGAAGAGATAGACTGAAAAAGAAGCTGCTACAGAACTGGTCCATCCAAAAAGAAAACTGCAGCAAAACAACCTTTTGAAAAGAGAGACTAGAACTACCCAAAGTTGTAGGCAACCTAGAGAACTGAAATCTGCAGCTTGAACAGTCTAACCGAAAGCAAACAAGGAACACAAGAACTACTCCTCCCACCTTCTGGCCGCAAGCAACAAAAACTGCACTCCTCAGACCGAACACAACACAGCACAGAGACTAAGAGCAGCCGGCTGCAAACCAAAACTGCAGATTAAAGAGACCAAAAATCTGCACACGAGAACTGAAAACAGAAGGTTACAAGTGCCCTGAAAACTGCAGGCAACCGAACCGCTAAAAGAGGATTTGAAAAGCAAACCTTTTGCTGCAAAGATACTGAAAATAAACCTGCTTAATGACCTGAAAAGGAACTGAAAACAGCAAGAAAATTGCTGTGAAAACCTGAGCTAATAGCAGAAAAACAGCAAAGACTAAATCAAGGAAGAGCTGGCCGAACCCTTGGGGAGGAACACCTTCAGAACCGACAGCAGTTGGCCAACTCAAATGGTGCAGTACTGGCCGAAAAGAACAAGAAGCAAGCACTGTTTTTCAGACTGAAAAAGGACAGGAGAAGGAGCCAAAATCCGCTGCCCAAGAGAGATTGCTGCTGCTGTCCAAAGAAAGGATTGCACACATGCACAAACTGGAAATCAGCAAATCAGCAACACATCAAAACAGCATGTTGAAGTGCATAGCAGGGAGAGAAGAATACTCATTGTGTTTTAGGTTTTTGCTCTTGGAAAAACTGGTCAAATGACCTTGATGCTGGTTTCCAAATGCAGAGCAAAAATCAGAGGCTACTCTCCACAAGCACTTAAACTAGAATTGAGAAGGACAACAAAAACCAATCAAATTGCTCCTGAGAATTAACCGACCAACTGGTCTTGAGACGATTCTTATCACAGAGCACAATCAAAGACTAATCTCTCGAAAACTGAAAAACAAAAAACACAAGAAGGGCCAGATCATCACAAACATAAGGATTCATATTGAGACAAAGAGAGATGAATGATTATAACACATGAATGTTTACATCAACTCTTCTATGTCTCACACACACACACAAAAAGAGAAACAAATGAAATCCTAACTCTTGCACACTCTCTCTATCTCATAGAGCATAAGCATTAGGAAACTCTAACACACACCCATCTCTCTTTCTCTCAATTGCTCAAGTGCACTTCCCCCACTAGAGAGCACATCTATTTATAGCCTCCACTAATGGGTTTACAAACACTTTACCCATTAGGTCACAACAACTCTCTACTAATGGGTTTACACACCATTTTACCCATTAGGTCACAACAACTCTCCACTAATAGATCATTTCCTAACCAAATCCACTTTGCCCATTCTTTCTTAACCCAATCCGTTTCCTTTTGTGCAGCCTTGCGCATTTACCGAAATGCCACTTCTGCACCTTCCGGGAAGCTTCATCGTTCTTGTCGCGCACGCCTCGCAACCACTTCGAGTCCTCGCCGTCTTCGACACATCTCGACCGCTCTGACCACAGCACCGCCTGTGCCTAGTCCGGTCACCCGTGCCTCGCCATGACTCCGTCTCAAAATCCTGCAGTCATCACCGACAAGAAAATACATTACATAGCACCGCACAAGATATTATAATTAAATATCCGCATCAGTAATTAGCACAAAAATGCCCGGAACAAACTCAGACTTTATCAAGGAGGGATAAAACAATTGGGATGATAACTACCAAGTACAAGGGTTTGTAATAAAATAGCGATGCAAGATAACCTAAAACCAAGTAGATAAATAATATATTGAAAACTAGATTCAACATGATCAAAGAACATAACTTGCCTTGGCCTTACTCAGCTAGGAAGTCTGGATCTTCTAGAGGTGCTCCTGCTCCTTCGAAGATGCGATCTAACGAGAGAGAAAATGACTGAGGCACAAAAATAAAATCAAATAAAATTCAAATAAACTTCAAAAATATCAAAACAAGAACAAAAAGATAGAGCTTGATTTTAATCGGAGTTAGGATGAAGAAGAACGGGCTCTTGAAAAATTAATCTAATGGAAAATTCTAGAAAATCAGAAACGTTACTGTGCTTTGGACTCATTGCACAAAAAAGCTAGTCTATGGTGGACTTGGTGCACGGAATAGTGCATGGGCAGTGGAGGTGCTAACGTGGCGGCTAGGGCTGATGTGGCAGCTGACTGGGCTGACACGTCGCACTAGGGCTGACGTAGCTGCTGACATGGCTGGCTGATGTGGCATTGACACATGGCTCTACGTGGCAATTAGGGTTGATGTGGTGCTGAGCTGGCGGCTGACTCGGACGGATCTAGCTCACGGGCTTACGGCACAGTGGCGGCTGACAGGTGTGGTCGGCTGGTCAGCAACTCAGTTCATGGTAGGCTTGGTGTACAGATAAGATGAACCGACCAGGGGCTTGGGTACGAGGTGACATCAGCATGATCCTACGGCGACAGTTATGACACATGGGAAGATCTCGGCCGTCGGTGCAGATCTGGGTGGACGATCGAGATGGCCGGATCGGACGATCTGAGGGACAACACGTTGCGCGGCGCAAGGCATCAGTTCGACGCGCGAGGGGTCGTGGGCACGGGTGCATGGACCAAGGGGTGACATGAGCGGCGCGGGCGTGGCTGGGCCGAAGGCAACGTGCGGGCGGTGCCCTAGCTGGGAACGGTGAACGACGGTCTGATCGGTGCAACGAAAAGGCATGGCGTCGGCTGAAACTCACTGGCGGCGATGAAGCACTGCACTCCTGCAGCTATTAGCATAATGCCCCATGTTCTTGCAGTTGAAGCACTGCACTCCTGCAGCTATGGTTTTACTCTGCTGAGGTTGAACTGCATTCCCAACTCGAGAAGCTTGAGGAATAGGACGGGGTGCAGAGATCGGTGTCCTCGGATGGCTGGGCAATGGAGGCTAGCTGAATTATTGTGGAGTGGAACGATGACGAGAGCTACTTGCATTCTGTTGAGCTTGAAACTTCCTCTTCCTAGATTCATAAAGCTGGCGCTAGGCATCTTCTTGAACAAGTGCTTTATTCACCAAATGCTGAAAAGTAGGATAATCATTGGACACTAACTGCACCTTGAGATTGGGATCCAAACCTCCCATAAACCTCCAAATCTTTGCAATCAGTTGCTACATCCTCTGGTGCATACCCTGATAGTTGAATGAACTTACTCAAGTATGCGGAAACGCTAAGGTTTCTCTGCTACAGTTGGTGAAATTCCTTCCTTTTCATTTTCATGATGCTCATAGGTATGTGAGCGGTACGGAAAACTTTCACAAATTCTGCCCACACAATGTTCTGAGCATCTTGATGTGCAGCGCAAAAGTTTTCCCACCAGTTTGCAGCAACTCCTTTAAGTTGATGGGCAGCATACAAGACTTTTTCATTCTCATTGCATTGAGCCAAATTCAACTTCCCTTCTACTTCCTTAATCCAATCATCCGCTTCCAACAGATCAACAGATTCTGCGAAAGTCAGAGGTCGAGTCCTCATGAATTCTCCAAGCCTGGACTGAGGTGGTTGAACAGGTGCTTGATGAGCCTGATGAACTTGATTCTGGCTAAGGCTTGAAGAAGCTGCAATTGCATGGCCATCATCTGCTCCATATTTGGGGCTTGAGCAGGCGGAGGCGGAATTGGGGCATTGTTGTCATTGGGTCCTTAATTATTACTGACATTGCTCCTTGTATTCACCATCTGAAGCTCCACCAAGAAAAACACAAGGTAAGGGGGAAAGGCATAGATAAGGAACAGGGGCAACTAACAACATCCCAAACCAACACACAAGGACAAAGCAACAGCTAGAAAACGCAACTTTGAAATTCAAATTAGTTTTAAGAATGGCTGTACCACAAGTGTTCAAGGCTCGGTACAGTCCATTTTATTACATTTCATAATTATAAGGCATTCTAATATCGGAAACAACTCAAAAGGGTACTACTGTCTAACATCTAGTCATCCTCCATGATGATGCGCTCCTCTGGATCCTCCTCTGGGTCCTCCTCCGAATCAACAGAATGACTCTGTCCACATGTAGTGCAGTTGTTCAGAGAATGGGACCGCGATCGACTCGATCAAGACGGCGAATCGAACGAGAGCGGCGCCCTCGCTAGATCCTCCAATGTTGACGTCGGGTAGCAGACTGGGGCGTCGCACACTCTTCCTCGCGGTAAGTCTGGTATGAGGTCCTGGAAATCTGACTAGTGTAGCAGCAGGAACTGGCAGGGTCGGTGCAGTCGATGAAGCTCGAAGGCGCTCCACCTCGGCCTCGGCAGCAATCCTCGCCTGGTCTGCGACAGCGTGGGTAGACTCACTCTGTAGAAGCTGTGCACAAAGAGTGTTGGAGTGCTCGTAGCTCGAAGTGAGAAGCATCCGAAGAAGTCCTATCTCCTGTAGCGCTCTGGCGTAGTCGCTGACGTCGCCTGTGTGAGCTGAACATGATGAGACAGGCGAGGATCGTCCACCACTATCTGAAAGGGCTCTGGGTGGGTCTGTCCCGCTCTCGTGGTTGGGAAGAAACTGAAGAGTGACTGCCGTAGTATGTCTTTATGCTTCTTGCATAAATCTGTGATCGCTAACTGGGCTGCATCCTGCATAGCATCCAAGCAATGGATCCGAGGATGCTTAATCTGACATTCAATGGGGTCAAACTTTCCCTCCTGAGCGTAGAGGAACACCTCCATGGTCCATGAGTCCATATTCATAATTCTAATCTTCCACCCTCTGAAGATAGGCTGCTGAGTATACTTCAAGAACTGCATCAGCTGCCGCAGAAGACTCACAAATGCTCCCTCGCTCTCACCATGAGAAAGGTAGTCCCATGAAGCTGATGACGACGAACCTGCCATCTACAAATTTGAAAATAGGGGAGATCAGTAAAGATTTTTAAAGAGTGAAAAGGAAGACAAGAACAAGATACTAAGTAAGAGAAGAGTAGAACCAAAGAAACTTATATTTTTGTCCATAACTTTTTATTAAACATAGATCCTTAAGGCTTTGCCAAAATCTAGGGCTCGTCCTACAGTTAAGTCGGCTCTGATACCACTTCTGTGGGAACCCAGAGTTGAAACTCCTGGACCCCCCTGTGTATTACAGTACTAGTCCCAGATCAATACTAGTGCACACAGTTAAACAGAAATTGATACATTGCCAACCACGCTTTATTACAATAATAACTGAAATTCATACTTCTTGGCCATTGCCTTACAACTGAGGTTCACAGAACCACACCAAACAAAATTCAGCGGAAGCAAAAACATTCAAATGAACGGCCCATCAATATGCCACAGGCATTTGACTGGAGCAACGCGACCTAGTCCTCTGCAAAGCCTTCTCCTCCAACTTCCTTGAAGTAGCGGTAATCATCCTCCTGAGCTTCATATTCTTCTGCTATAGGATTTGGAGTGCAGCGTGTGAGTACAAAAATGTACTCCGTAAGTCTTGGGAAAGATGCAATAGATGCAGGGCTTAACAAAGAATATATGGTTCTTTTTGCAGAAATCAGCATTTTATTTCAAATTTATATACTTATCTTAAAAGCAACTTGTTAAACAATTTATTTTCAATAATTGAAATTAGATAAGCAATTTAGTGAAGGTTTCATACACCTACACTAATAACATAGGCTATATCCGCCAAGATTTAAAATGATGGTTACAACCATCTGAACTGGTTCTATCTACCAGACCAAAATTCTGAGAGTTACATCCACTCCCAAGTTTTCCGAAATATTTTATTTTTAAAGTCAAAATCAAAGGTCTACCATGTGAATGCATTCCTTGCCCGCCCGTGATCGTGGGCACAGCTATTCGAATAGTTTATTACTCTGCAGAGTTGTACAGCTTTACCCACAAGAGATAAATTATCTTAATAGTCAACATGCTTCCTTTGGCATGAGACCCAGACAAAATATCACAAAGCTTTTCCCCTACTCTAGTCTAGTTAGATACCACTCGCCGAGGTTTCACCGCTGAATGGTTAAATCCACCACAGTCAGAAGCCCCCTCTTGCGCCATGTGAGTACAGTAAATCTCTGTCCCTCACTGGGAGTAAACCAGTAAATCCCTGGTACCCATTTTCCGATGGCGACATCTATACTAAACTATCATAAGTTAGTTAGCTAGGTTGTACCCATTTTAACTTGTGGTAGTACGAAAATGCTCAGTTTGGACAAACACAAGAGTTGGTCCTTATGTGACTAGGGTGGAACATTCACAATCCAAGTTCTTGTGCTAATTCCGCACCAGCCAAACCTTCCATCCACCCTGGTCAAATTTTATTTTATATATTTCCTTTTATTTTGAAATAACAGTGACAACCTCTATTGCCACTAATTTAACAAACATATAAAATTTAAAATCATTCATCAATAGATTTTTCCTCATACAGATGATTTAAAGGAACAGCTAGACTAAGCATTTACTATTATTCTAAATTCCACAAAAAGTAATACTAACTCATCTATGAGTCAAAAGGTATCCTATGTTGACAAAGGTACATGGTAAACAATTCCAAAGGAGGGTTAACAAGTTTGGGTATTTATCTAAATTTTCTACAATTAAAATTATCAATTTATATAACATAGCCATGCAATTAAATTTAAAATATTCAAAAAATTATTTACAAAATTTAGGAGCAAAATGGTCAAGGAGACTTTCCTTCTTGCGCACTATATGATCCCTCTTGCTGCGTCTCGACAAACTATTCGGCGACGTCGAGTTGTACACGCGGAACGATAAAAGTAAATAAATAAATAAATACAAATAAAATCAAAAAAATATAAAATATATATCTGGAGAAAGGTTATGATTTTAGATAAATTTAGAAATTTGAATCACTGGATTCGGAGTTCGGACGACGGAGAACAAGCGATTGGAAGTTTGAATGAATTGGAAATTCCAGAAAATGCAAATCCGAGGGAATATTCTCTGGAATCTTATTTTTGGATGATTTTTGGATATATTTGAGTGTATGACGTGTGGGGCCCGGTTGTCATTGGGTACAGATTTTTATTTTAATAATTTATGACAAGTGGGTCCCGCTTGTCATTGACTAAAGGTGAACAAAAGTTGGAAAGTCCAACCGAAAATGCATGCCCAGGATTTTTCATGACAAGAAAACATCAACAAGACTCCCCTAGCCAAGTGAGCTCTTGATCTTTCATGACAAGAAAACATCAACAAGACAAAATAAACAAGGAGGAGAATGATTAGAGAGAAAAGATCATAGAGAAGACACACGGGGTACACGGCCGGCGAACTTGCCGGCGGCCGGAGGTGGGGCGGTAAGCGGCGACGGTGGTAGTAGGGGCGGCGGCGCACCTTCTCACGGCGGCGGCGGGGCCCGGGGTGGCCGGCGGCAGCGGGAGATGGTGGCGGCGGTGGGGATGCGGACGGCCGTGGGAGGCGCATCGGCGGCGGCACGGCGGCGGGGCTGCGACCGAAGGAGAGGGGAAGGACGGCGGTGAAAGAAGGCCGAAAGGATGAAAGAAGAGCCGGCATTCAGGAATTTATAGGAAGAGAGAGGAGAGGAAGGGGCCAACGGTTTTGAGAGCGAATTAAAGGGAAAAACGGCCGGTGGATTGGTGGGGGTGATTAGGGCATCTGTTTCCACGCTTTAATCGGGAGTTAAGAGGAGGAAACGGACGTCAATCAAAGCTTTATTTTAGCTCTAATGGTGGAGGAGAGAGAGAGAGTGGGAGGAGGAAGGAGAGGTTGAAGAAACATATGACATGTGGGGTCCATGTGTCGGTGAAAGAGAGGGGAAGTGAAGGGGTACAGGCCGTCGGATTTGCGACACGTGGCAAGTGAATAGCTTAAGGCCTTTGGATGAATATGAAGGGGTAAGAGACTTTGTATGGCTAGGATTAAATCATGGAGAGAGATGGATTTAATCTGATAACGACACGTGGCAGTCTAGGATTAATTTGATTTTTATTTTCGGATTGATTTTCAGAAAACACTAGAAACAACATAAATACTTAGAAAATAGCTAATATAGTTTAAAAATTCTAGAAAAATTCACAGAAATCCCTGGTAACGTTTTAGACCTAGGAGAAATATTTTTAATTTCAGATTTGCATTTAATAATTTTATAAAATACTTTTTAACTTTTAAAATTGGTTTTTAATTCCAAAAAAATTCTCAAAAATTAATTAATAATTTAGGGAAGGCTAGGAAAAATAAAATAAATTTTTTTAGCTTTAATAAAATATTTAAAATATATTTTCATGCTTTAAATTTTTAAATAAAATCCAGATAAATCCAAATAATTTGAATTAATTAATTTAAAATTATTCTTTCCAAAGAAATTCAAAATTTGGGATGTTACATATACCAGTCTTGTGGTAGTACGATATGGCTTTGCAACAGTAGCTCACAGATCGATCCTTAATTTGACTTAGGCTCATTTCACATACTCCTTGTGCCTGACAATCAACATTGTGTCACCGAACAACAATGCATACAAGCACCCACCACCTAACCATTAGCCTAGGTCCAAACCAAGATTTTATATTTTTCTTTGAAACATTCATATTTCTTATTGACTCAACGAAGTCGAGAATAGATTTTAGAAACTCATCGTTTTCCAGTGAAACAAATATTCCCACTCAAATCATTCTAAGCATGGCTAAACAATTTTATAAAATTTCTAGTCAAGACTATGGTACTAACTAGGTTTTCATGCAAGGTGACAAGGCATAAGGAAGTTCAATATCAAATCTGGCTACACACAAAGGATCTGGGTATAACTAAAATTTAAATCAAATTTAAACTAGATTTAAATAAAAGTACGCATGCATAATAATTTAAAATCAACATCAATAATTTAAATTACTGGGAGCTACATGATCAAAGGTGTAACTTGCCTTGCTTCGAAGTTTGTTGAGGTTCATTGAAGTTATACTCTCCGGAATAGTCGTAGTCTACACGCAAAAAGCAAGAACAAATAAAATCCAAATAAAATCCAAAAATTATGAAATATATATTGGGAGATGGAATATGAATTTAAAATTTTGAATGGGTCGAAATGGAGTTAGGGCGAAGGAGAACGACTTCTGGAAGTTTGAATTTCCAAAAGAATAAATAAAAGGAATTCTTGGAATTCTTTTATTTGTGAAGTAAAAGTGGTCGGAAGCTACAATATTTGTGTATAGTTAAAACCATGATCGAAGGCGTAGTCGAAGACATGGTCAAGACCATAATCGAATCAACGGTTGAAAATACGGAGGTCTAAGTTAAAGACAAAGACTCCAAGTACGGATGAAGGCGAAGTCGAAGATTCAGACGAAGACCCAGTCAAAACTGTACAATGGTCAAAGAACACTGTAGCAGTTGAGAACAAAAGGTTGTCGGAGTCGAGTGGTCAGAGAGATTGGAGGGTTCAAAGAGGTCGGAGGGTGCGGAGGTTAAAATGATCCTACCGTCATGGTCAGTTCGAAGACGGAGGTCGAAGTTGAAGGTTCTGAGATCGAAGGCCGAAGTCAAATTCTTCGAGGTTGAAGGTCGAAGGCTGAAGTTGAGTCTTATGAGCCTTCGGACGTCGGAGTGTAAGAATCGGATGGTTGGGAGAAGTCGGACGGCTTCACGTGATGAGATCCGGGTGATCCAACGGCGGCGAAGACCGAGGAGATGTACAAAAGAGGGAGAAGAGTATGAGTCCGGTTCTACCTTGGCGCAAGATTCGGGTGGCAAGGGTGTAGCGGAGGTGGGTACGATTATCGGTAGCATCGGTGAGGTGCAAGGAGGTTCAAGGCACCGGCAATTCCTCGTCAGAGCTCCTCAGACGAAGAATGTAGAAGTCGCTCAGTGCGACAGGTTTACGAGTGAAACCAGGGCAATTGGGTGAGGGAAACAGAGGAGCTGAGCCCATGGACGGCGGTGCGGCGCACAAAACCCGTGGGCTCGCTGGCGGTGCGGGGGTTGGCGAGAGGCGCAAAAGAGAGAGAGGGGACTGCGAGAAGTGCATTGGTGCTCTTGTGCATTACCACAAGTGGCTGGAAGGTAGTTGGCAGCGAGGTGAAGCGGTGGCGTAACTCGGGCGGCGGTGCTGACAGTGTTCCGGCGGTGATGAGGCTCAGTCAAGGGGCAGGTCGAGAAAATCCAAAAAATATGAAATATATACTAAACTATATATTATAAATTTAGATGAATTTAAAAATTTGAATCACTTGATTCGGAGTTCGGACGGAGGAGAACGAGCGATTGAAAAATTGGCAGATTAGAAAATTCTGAAAAAAGAAAAATCAGAAATATTCCAAGGAATATTCCTGCGCGAAACTAACATTGAGTTGTTTTTGGCCGTGGTGCCGGTGAGAAAGACCTGAGAGGTGAATCCAACTAGCAAAATGGGTTGCTAAGGACCCGAGGCACAAATTGGAAGTGACGGCACGCCAAACGGAGTACGGTGACAACACGAACGGTTAAAAATGACATAGGCTTGGAGAGAAGAATAATTTTCGGGTACAGAACATAGAGAATTAAGGTGAGCACGGTTTGGAAAGTGGTGAGGAAAGTCTAGAAAAAATATTGGCTAAGCAAATACTCAACGGAGACGACGCAATTGTCGTTTGAACGACGACGGTACTAAAACACGAAAAATTCAACATCTTTTTGCTCGGTGCGGCGAATCCAAAATCGTCTGAAACTTAGCTTCTTGGGATGGTTTGGCATGTTTTGACGTGAACGATTTATTGAAAGCATTCCCGGATAGACGGAGACGCGAAGGCGACGCGAGGAACGACGACCCGATTTGGCCCACAGTGGCGACGATGCTCCGGCGATGTTCTGGCGAAGGCGAGGTGAGCACCGCGTGGAACGCTATGAGGCGAAGCCAACAGTGTGGTCAAACGCGGCGGGGCTCCACTGGACGAGGTGCAAAAGGCCGAAGAACGACACTTGGAACACAAAAGTAAAACTTCGATTGCGGCCAAAAGAAGAGGAGTGGGGACTTGAGATTTTCAGGGTTGAGTGAGGATGAGGAGGGGCTCACGGTGCTCCCTTTTATAGGGGTTGAGGAGGTCCGAGGAGAGAGATCAAAGGACCATGTCTTTGAATGGCATGGTTTAATTCTCGCAAAAATGCTCATTAATGAGAGGGGAAACGGTGGGAAATGAAAGAGCTTGATGAGAGAAAGTGAATGCAATTTATTTCATAAAAAACCGTTGAAAAAATCAAAAGTTATGAAGGATTAAAAAAGCTTCAATGAAATGCATTTCATGGCTGCTGCTGCTATGTGCGTAACGAAGCCTCCTGGAGAAGAAAGGAAAAAGGAGGACAGAGAAAAGAGAGAAAAGAAAAAAAAAGAAAATTCGGAAAAATTTCAAGAAACTTTTCTAAAGATTCTAGGAACCTGAAAAGATTAATTAAAATAATTTTAGAATTAATTGATGTTTATTTTAATTTTTAAAAATATTTTTTCTAGCTTTAAAATAATACAATAAATTACAAATAAAGCCTAAAAATCTTAGAAAAATTCATAGAAGTTTCTAAAGCTATTTTAAACTTATAAAAATATTTTTAACTAAAATTTAGATATTTTTCTTTCTAAAATATTTTTTGTTTAACAGAAAGGCTCTTTTCTTTAAGTAGAAGATTAGGTTTACGAAAATTTTAAAATCTCAAGAAACTAAATAACTTTGATTTTTATTCTAAACTAAATTATTTATTATTTATTTTATTTAAATTACTTTTCATAAAATAACCTTTTTTAAAGTTAAAAATCAGGCAATTAAATTTTTAAAAACTTAATAAAGCAAAAGTAAATATTTTATTTTAAATTAAATCAAATATTTTGAAATAAACAGCTGAGCTGTTACAAACTCGGTCTGACATGACCTTTGTCCAGAAGCTCTTGAATTTGCTTGTTCAACTCCACTAACTCATTAGGAGGCATCTGATATGGTCTCTTGGATATCGGATAGGTAGCAGGTACTTGCTCAATCAAAAACTCGACCCTCTCAATCTGGTAGTATTATGGGAAGATCATTTGGAAATACATCGGGATATTCTCTGACAATTGGCACATGCTCTAACATTATCCCTTTGCTCTAGTAAACCATGACCTTCTCTGGCTGACTCATGCTGGTTGTAAACTCTGCTTTTCTTCCATCTGTAAACTCTAACTCATGCGTAGTAGTTCTCCCACCACTCTACAACAGCTTCCTCCAGCGATGAGCGGCATACAACACCTTCTCTCGGTCTATGCACTAAGCTAGATTTAGTTTCTTCTCAATTGAACGAATCCAATCGTCCGCCTCCAAGGGCTCTGAAGACCAGGAGTAGGTGGGAGGTCTCGTCCTCATGAACTTTGCGAACCTAGACTAATGACGAGCAGCCTGAGGTGCAACTGCCTCCAAGTTCTGCTGATGCATCATAGCATTCATGCTCTGCATCATGGTGTGCATCATCTACGTCTGGGCTGCCAAGAACTGATTAAGGGCTGGATCCAATCCCATTGGGGCTGCCTGAGCTGACTGGTTGGTGGCGTTGTTCCCTGGATCCTAATTCGCCTAGTTATGGCCTACTGAGTTCCGAGTATCAACCATCTTTTACTGTTCCGAAAGGAAAAAACACTACCGAGACTAACTCCACCGGGTTTTAAAGATGAGAAGGAAAAGCATAGATGAGGGGTAAACTTGTCTAAGGGGATATTCTAATGGCAATCCTAAACTAAACACTCACTTAGCCAAAGACTAACAAAAGAAGCAATAAACTCCATAAATAAATATTTTTGACATGACTGCATCATAATGTCGAAAGAAAAACTACAACTTACATCACATACAACTACAAGAAAAATCAAAACGGTCTACACGATACTAAAACTATAACAGAGTTCTAATCTGATAGCTCTCATCTTGGTATCAGTGCACGTTTTCTCATGCAACATGGAGAGTTCCTTTGTTGATTTAAAATTGCTTTTGGAGGAGACAACCAAATGTCAGGTGCAAGCACACATGGTTCGAGCCATAGTTCAGGGTATTAGGAGGAGGTTACAGCCAGGGTTTTCAAAACCAGTTTCAATTTTTTTACTGGGGGGTCCGATTTCGGCTGAAAATTTCAAATCACAATTTGAATTAAAAATTAACTAAAAATAATCGATTATCAGTTGAAATAATCTACTGAATTTTGATTGAATTCAAATTAGCCCCAAATTAGCTGTAAATTAGCTTCAATTCAAATTTGCGCAAAATTATTTGGCTAGTACCTTTTCTACTGGTACCCACCAGTGAAACTAATATCACCAATCAGAACCCTAGTTATAGTGCCTATGTATCGTGCTACCCTAACATTGGAGTTCACGCATAGTTTGATGCTACTATCCAATATTTTTGGTGTCCTGAGGAGGTGATGCACGTTGATCTTCATAAAGGCATCAACTGTCGAGACCCGAATATGCAAATCCAGACTCTATGTGTATACCGCACTAATCCAAGATGACACTAGTGCACACAGTTTAACATAGATGACATATCGACCATATACACAATAAAATAAAGAAAAAACTTAAATATTAATAATTGTCAAAATACGACTTTATGCCCAAGCTTACAACTTACTAGCCTGAAGGGCTTAAATCTAGCAGCGAAAAATAGAAATAAGCGTAGAAGCCATTTGATATGCCCACAGGCAATCGACTGGGAAGCGAAGGCCTAATCCGTAAAGTCGTCGAAGTATCCTCCCTCTGGTACCTCCTGTTGACATAGCCCGTCCTCCTCAACTAAGGAACAGTGGGCATAAAGCCATGAGTATATTAGTACTCAGCAAGTCATCGTAACAAATAAGTGCAATATAATATGCAAGGCTTACCAATGAATGACCAAAAAGTTAATTTGCATAAAGCAATATTTTAAAGTAAATATGGTAAATAGATTGAAAGTGAATTTTAAGAGAAAATAATGATAAATAAATAATCAACGGAATTGAATAAACCACTTGTGAACCTCCCATTCATAAGCTAAACAAATAGTGAACTAACTATTCATTTTTCAGAGATAACTGACCAAGTTTTTATGAAAATTCTACCCCTCGTGTGAAATCACCGAGCATTGTCCATAACTGAGGATACGACTATTTGAATAGTTTTACACTTTGCGAAGGTTGCATAACTGTACCCATACAATGTGATTAGTCTCACGCTAAGGAAATCACAACAAGGCATTTACAAAGTTCAACCTCAACTCAATCCCTCCTACTAGAGTTTCACATCACACCCCCTTTACATCTTGTGGAAATCAGCAACCATGTTCATCACATATCTCATTAAGTCAAAATTAAATAATTGATTAACATATGAAGATGAGCCCAACGTAATATTAGCATGACTAAGCATACTACACGTACAACCTAAGTGGCTACTAGTATTGCATTACTAAATAGTTACTCATCCTATGGTGACAATGAAAACATAGCGTTCAAATTATTAAGGTGGGAATCAATCAAATTGGTTGATAACTACCAGGTACAAAGGGTTCTATATTAAATTAGAAATGTAGGATAATTTAAAACAAAATAACAATAAGTTGATTTGAAACAATAGGTTCAATATGAACAAAAATCATGACTTGCCTTGACTTTGCTCAGTTACTACTTCTAGAACTTCAGTTTCTACTTATGCTCCATCAAAGACGTTATCTAAAGAGAGAAAGAGCGAATGAAATATAAACAAATTCAAATAAAATGCAACAACTACAAGACCAAAACCAAAATATATAGCTCCGGTTTACATGAAGTTAGAAAGAAGAATTGGGTCAATCGGAGCTCGGATGGAGAAAAATGAACTCTCAGAAGGTTTAAATATAAGAAAAAACACTTTTATGGATTTATTTTTCTAAAGAAAATTCTTTTTATGATGTCAAGGTTTTTGGATTTTAGCCAAGTTATTTTCTAATGAAAATAGGTTTAGGTCACTTATAGGTGGGGCCATGGCCCATGGACTAGGTCCATGGATTGATCTTAGTTTACGGTGGACTCAATCTACGGAATAGTGCCTGGTGGGACTAGGGCTGACATGGCAGTGAGGTGACAGACACGTGTGCATGGATGATGATGTGGCTCCTACGCAACAATGGCGTGGTTGCTGACTTGGCATGCTGATGTGGCATTGCATTGCAATAGTGTGCTAGCAACAGGTGCTGGTGTGGCACAGATGTGGCTTCCACGTATGCTCTTTGCACTGATGTGGAGTACACGTGGGATGCTGACGAGGATAGGGATCAATGGCTGACAGTGATCATCTCCGGCGATGGCAACGACAACGAGTGGTGGCAGAGCAAGGGCAGCCTAAGCTTCCTCTTAGCAAGAACTCACTGAGCAGCTGGGATTGGGTGGAGCGGCACGATAAGGTGACCGTCGGTGAAAAGGTCGGTGATGCAAGCTTGGTGAAGGTGAAACTGGCGAGGGATGCTTGGCTTGGTTCGGAATGGTGCGCAAAAAATTCCTGGAATGATGGCGAAGCTCTCCCACCTAGCGTAAATACCAAGGGTTAACAACAATTACCAGCAATGAGTCTTGGGCGGTGGCACAGATAAGCTTCACAGCAAGGAGAGGCTCCTATGGTCCCTTGGTGAAGATGAGCTGTCCCTGTCATAGCTCTAAGCTCGACGAGTCTCGCGCAATGGTCGGCTTTGATGGAGAGGTGTCGGGGCAATGGCAATTGCTTGCCGGTGCTAAGGTGGGCAGCGGCTCCAATTTGGCGACAACGCGCAAGGGAGAGGAAGGGCGGCTTAGTGATGCACTACGGGGTCATGGGCGGTGCTATTTAAGGCACAGAGAAAGGGAAGTCCGAGGCGGGCACATCACAGCGAAGACGACAACATCGAATGGAGCTCAGAGTCCTGTTCTGACAGGAGAAAGGAGTTTGGAAGGACGACAAAGACATGGGCTGATAGGTGGGCCCACGATGACAACGAGACAAAGATAGAAAGAAAGAAAGAGGTAGGTGGCGGATCAGTCGACATGAGTTAGTGAGGCAAATCAAATGGCTGTGGGTGAGCTAATCTGAAAGAGTTGGGCTGCATGAAGCGAAAGATGGGTCACACATGAGGGGGAACTATGCTGAGGCAATGCGAGACAGACCAGATTGGGGAAGGGACATAGGCGGGAAGAAATACATTTGGCTCAAGAGGTTTTAGGATTTCCCCAATATTTTTTTAATTTTAGAAAATAAGAAAAAGAGAATTAAGCTATAGAAAACAACAAATAAATCCAAAAAATTCCTTTCAACACAAAGAACTTATATAAAACAGATTTTAAATTAATTAAAGCTTATTTTATTTATATTATATTTTTAATTTTTTGAAAATTCAAATTAAACTTTATTTAATTCAAAAAATATAAATAGTTAATTTTATTTTAAAAACTTTAAAAAAACTATGAAAACTATGATGTTGCAGCTCTCCTCACCCAGATCCGTGTCGAGATTCCCACGGTGATAACGAGGAGAGGACATATATACAGTTAGCATCCGTCGTAGCACTGTAGATGGGACCGAATCTCCCCTGCCACCGTCAGTCGGCTGCCACTCACCATTTTGTATGTACCCACGTTCCACGGGCTAGCTATATAACCTCATCCTACGTACCCATATTAGGATCTACTGATTCAGGTTCAGGATAGGATGGTTGGAGTGAGCAACGCCAAATTCCAGACAGAAATACGGGGGGGTGCATGGCCTGCAGGTGCACGCGCAATGGCACTGCCCGCTCGGCGAACGAACGCGCACGCAGCCGGAGCCCGGACGCAACGACAACGCCTCATGATCACAAAGCCCACAGGCAGCAGCCGATCTGCCAAGATTCTTCGTGCGTGGCTGCGCGGAACGGCCGGCCAGGCAAGGGCAGATACGGTCATACGGCGCCTCAAGGTAAACGTGTGGCTCATCATCAGGCAGGCCGTGCATGCACCGATCAACGCACGCGCCTCCCATGTGATGCGGGCATCTCCCAACAGGCATTCCCGGCAAGTGGCCTGGCCATTGTCGTGTCACCGTGTCTGGTGCATGTTTGCCCCGCGCAAATCTTGCCCAGCTCTAGCTCATGTTCGATCCGTGTGCGACAACTTGCACTAAATTACTGCAGGGGCTACTAGCTCTAGCTGCATGTGATATTTTGAGGGTACAATCTTTCTAAGTTTTGAAATCGGTTTTTAGTTTTTAATAATATCTAACTTTTAAACAGAATATTTTTTTAAGATAAAATTTAAAAATTAATTGTAGTATACATTAAAAGTCTAATATCTGTACCAATCAAAATCGCAAACAAGTATCTCTCTCTGTCGTAAATAGCCAAAAATTTAAAAATTTCAACCAAAAACTAAAAAAAGAACAAGCTTGAGTCTCTTCTTCTCAGCTACGCTAATAGTTCGTGGCTGCAGCTGATATTTTTATCCTAGAGTGAGCATTTGTGTAAATAAACTAAATATTGATAAACCACTTTAAAAATATGATAGAAAAATCGTTCTATTTATTTATTTACAAGAAATCATATCCTATAAGCTGAAAAGAATTGTACGTTGTATACAGTATACGTAGATTTCAGATCGTACTCCGAGTTTGACTTTTAGTTTTGCCGTCTGTCTTTTCAAAAAAAATAATTTGACGTCTGCCGTTGACGTCAAATTGGACTCAATGGTCTAGCACTCAAAATGAAAAAAACCTCTTAAATGTATTCATAAGAGAAGCAATGTTTCGACAAAACATATTCTTGATTAATTTATCATTACAATTGCCAACAGCAAAAAGAAAAATAACAACGGGATTATTAATTCCACATAGGAATATCGGCAACCAATAAGTAGACCAACCACTAACAGTTCACTAATCAGAACTCCAACACACATTGTTGATCCGGCGATTGACCTCAGTTGACCCTCCTGCAGTTCAACCTGAACTCCGTCGGCGTCCCAGCGGCCGGCAAGAGGCCACCCATCCTCACCATCGCCTTGGCGAAGTTGGCGGCAAACATGCCGGCGTTGCGGCTGTACTTCTTCACCAGCGCGTCTTGCGACCCGCCGTTGAAAAGCTCCTGGTCGGAGTGGAACAGGCCCTGCTTGCTCACCAGGTTCTGGTAGTAGGCGTTGTCGAACGTGTCTGGAGTCTGCACGTCCATGGGCGCGAGCGTGCCGTCGCCGCCGGACTGCGAGCACGTCTGCTGCCGGAGCGCCGCGAACGAGGCGTTGATGTTGGCGTCGTTGTAGATGCGGTCGCGGAAGGTGGTGCATCGGGCCTGGCCGATCGTGTGAGCGCCGGACAGCGCAGTCATGTCGCTTGGCGAGAGCCCCTTGTTGCCGAACATGGTGATGAGGGTGGCGAGGCTGGACCCCGGCCCCGGGAGGTTGGAGTTGGCCGCGCCCTGGCTCGCCGTCAGCGCGTCACGGCGGCCGAGCTGCACCGTCCACGTCGGCCCGCCGAGCTGCAATGATGCGACGTCAAATCAGTAAATTGCGAAGTGCTGCATTCCACTGTATCAGCTTACTCATAAGCTTTGGTTGATGCAACGATGCATGGATGAAACATAATTACCAGGTTGACGGCGTCCCTTGCGGCGAGGGCGAGGATGTCGGCGCAGGAGACGGTGGCGTTGCAGGACGCCTCGACCTGGGTCTTGATGGTGTCGATCACCTCGTACCCACGCACCGAGTTGGCGTTCGGTCCGGCATTCTTCTCGCCGGTGAAGTTCGCGGTGTCGTCGAGCAATATGGACGCGTCGCAGCCCTGCATCCGATCGAAGAACCCACCACACAATCCAGATGAGCAAATCTTCTCGAGTACATAGATACACCGCAACCGACAAGATGGCAACAGTGTCTCACATTGACGAAGCAGTCGTGGAAGAACATGCGGAGGATGGACGCGCCCATCCGTGGCTCCGCCGCGACGGCCTGCGCCATCGCCGACCGCACGATGCTCTGCAAGTTCGGGCACTTCTTGTCGTAGAATCTCGTCGACAGCGGCCCGCCCGCAGCGCCGGCGCAAAGCGGCGCCAGCACAACAGCAACCATGAGCAAGCACCTCACTATGGTGGCCATAGCTAACAAGCTAGACTACAAGTACAGTACAAGCTAGTGAGTAGTAGTGATACAACCAGAATATTGTACTGGTGGTTGATGGGAAGGGAAGCACGATGCATGCGTATATATAGGCTGAGTTTTTTTTTTACTTTCAGTCGGTTTATATCGGTACTGTTTACATAACTAGTTTTTAAATGATATATTGTTTTAAGTAGGATTAATAAGAAGATTGTATTAAAAGTGTACTGAGTTTAACTGCATCGTTTAAAATCATATACGATTATTTTCCTGTACATACTATCTCAAATAAACAATCAAAATTTAAATATTTAAATTATAAGTTATAAATTATTAGTCTAAAAAAATCCACTGTAGTGCGCGTCTCCGGCTAGCCCGTGCTTGCATGGCGGCAGCATGGCCCACGTGGGCAGATGCGCCGGGAAGAAAACTTCGTGGGCGAACGCCTGAACTCGCGCTGGATTAGTTGACTAATTTGCAAGCTGTAGCCTGGCGGGAAGGTGACGGTGGGCGGATTAAGGTTGGACTGTACTGTTCCCGAGCTAAAACAAAACAAGATCAGATCGATGTATAGGACAATGGCTTGGCTTCGCGCATGTTCGCGAAATCATGCCTGTAAATTGCAACTTGGGCGTGCAGAGTATATTGGGGTTGTTGACGCATTGGAGCAGTGGCGGATAGGGCTCTAAACGAGAGGCTGGTCTTTCACATTTGAGCCAGATAGATGTTCAAATCAAACTCGAATTAGTATGAGTTAGGAAATGAGCTTATACCTAATCTCGAATTCAGCTCGACCAAAGCTCAAGTTCGGCTCAAATAACCTCAATAACAATTAAAAAAATTTAGCATGAACTAATTTTCAACACTAAGAAAAAATTGAACTCGAGCTCGGCTAGAGTAAACTCGATAACAGTAAAAAACAATTTAATATGCAATGATTTTTCAACAATAGAAAAACTTAAGTTCGACTCGAGTAAGCTCGGTAAGAGTTAATATATATCAATATTCAAGCTCTAATCGAACTAGTGGTGGCCACAAAATACAGTTTTGACCTAAAAACAGTTGCCAAGCCTAGGGCTTGGACTATAGATGGTTTCACCCCTGCAATGGAGGGTATGCAGTATGCACACATGGAGACAAAGTGTGGATAAGGCCAGCTGCTAATGGGTTTGGGCCTGTCTAGGTTTTCAGACCAAGCTAGCCTAAAATTGTAAATGGATTAGATCAAAATTGGACCCTACTTTATTAGACCATACTTAGGCTGGATTGGACCAGGACTTAGATCATATATTTTTGTACTAATTACTAAAGGTAGATAAGAGCTGATCCTAATTAAATAACTAAGAAGATAGAGGTGTTTGGTTTAAACTAAGGCCTAGAACTATTTTTGAATCTAAATTAGACTTAGGCTTACATAATTTGGGTTAGGCTTTGATCAGATTCTTCTCAATTATATTTGAATTTGGATTAAATTTGAATAAATTTTGGTCCATTAACAACCTTGAAATGTGGACGAGTCTTGAGAGAAGGGTACATGCATGGACACTGACGTATGCTTCGTAAAAATTACACAATTCCTGGAGCATGACTAGCTGATAAATGGATCAACGTGTACCAGCCTCTCAACTCCCCATTTGCTTTTAGATCGAGTACATGGTGTTCTCGTGCAAAGGAGGTTATATGAGTTTGTACTCTTAGTAGTCTAATTTGCAATTGTCTTAGCAAAAAGTCGCTTTGAGTTGGAGAACTTTAAACATTTTATATTATGAGCATTTTGTCTTGAGCCTCATTTATTTGGACTTAAACTTCTGACTTTTTACTTATTTTTTACTATTCATAATTTTTATTTTTATTTTGTTTTTCGGTATTTTTAAGCTTTTTTAATAGTTATTTTTTTGTATTCGTTTGTATTATACGTGATGAGCTAACCTATTTTTTCTTCTATTTTTAGATTTTTTAAATTAATTACGTTAAATAAACTATCATTAATTATAGTGTAATTTTTATCAATTATAATATAATTTTAATTATAAATTATTAAATTTTAATCCAATCAAACGGCTCTAAGTTAGGTGCGAGCTGAGCACGGACCACTCTTTTTTTTTTCTTTCTTAAAGAAAGTTTGCTGCGTCCAAGCAGAGCCCAACTTTGCTCATCTTCCGAGACAAACTAGCCTATCAAGGCTTGATTTGCTTGCAGTCCCAATCGCAATTATGCTTCGTTACCTACTCCAATATACTAGTACATTTTGCTGCCGCTGATGAGCTGTTAGTTTGGTACGCTTGTCAGTACTAATCTCGGTATATGTTTTGGAGACTTACCGTGGTAGTGTGCTCAGTTGCATTTACGTCTTGGATATGGATGTCTCATCTCGGCTCATTCCGGCGATGAACTCATTCACCAATGCAATTATGCTGAGGTAAAAACTGCACGCGCACAACTAAACTCATTCACCAAGTTTCATGTTTTCGGGAAAGTTTCATACTAGTTTCAGAGAGACAATCATCTTTTAGAGAGTTTCAAAATTGAAACTCAATTTCAAAATAAAAACATCATGCTCCAAAATTGACTTCCAGGATGGTTTCACGATAGTTTTAGAGAGTCGATCATATTTCAAAGAGTTTCAAAACTGAAACATAAGCTTCAAAAGCGAGTTTCAGGAATGTTTCATGCAAGTTTTATGTAGTTTCAAAATTGAAACTCAAGTTTGAAAACCGAAACATCAATATTCAAAACTAAATTCTAAGAAAGTTTCAAAAATGAAAACTCAAGTTTCAAAATTGAAACATCAGACTCCAAAAGTGCGTTTCGCTTAAATTTCACATTAGTTTCAGAGAGCTAATCAAGTTTTAAACTTGAAATATCAAGCTCCAAAAGTGAGTTTCATGTTTGAAAACTTAAACAAGATATTTCAAAAGCACTTCACTATTTCAAAAAACAAACTTCAAGTTTAAGAGAGTTTCAAAAAATTAAAAATTTTGAGCAATTTTCAAGTGGGGGTTTAGGCAAGCTTTATAGAAATCAAACAAGTCTCAGTCAAATTTCAAAGAAATCAGTAAATGACCGAGAAAATTTGAGTATCACCGTTCATGGCATCTTTCATGGGAAGCCATCAATGAGCCACCAGGAGCTCGGCAACAGCGACGACACTGGTTGGTCACCCACTGCATCATTGTCGCACAGTCATTCGCCATCCCTCAGGGCATCCACAGTGTATGAAAATAGAGTCTTAAGTTACCTTAAGGTCGACCTTATACATTACAGGGTCGATCTTAAACAGGCCATAAGCAAAAAAGGCTTAAGACCAGTCCTCAAGCTAAAGACCTGGCCTTATTAAGCATTAAAACATAATTTTTCTTTTGAATCATGTGTTCTCTCTCCCTCCACCAGCCAATCACCATAGCATGAGAGATATTAGGTGGGACCCTCTTTAAGACCGAGCGGTGGCCTTAAACATAACAGAGTCGACCTTAACAATTATGTGCGATCTACCTTAAGACCCATTGTGATATATACACTAGGGATGCCCTCATGCCTGCGGTCGCCGCTCCTGCTCCCCAAACTCCTTCGTGTGCCGACCCATCACAACCACCGCTCCCGCTAGTCGTGCTTCCCTGCGGGCCTAGTCTTGTGGCTGCTCTCTACCATTGCAAGTAAGAGTTGCTATTGCATCACCACCGAGCGCCTCGTTGCTGCACAAATGGAGCTATTGTAGCCTGAGGACAAAGCGACATCATTGGACTTGAGAGAATAGAGAATTTAGTAGTGGAATTGAGAAGTTTCCCATGTCTATGACTCCCTTTTGGCTTCATCTAATGAGTCATCCGCTGGATGGCTAATTCATGCGAACAACTAGATCAAACGGTGAAAAGCTATCCTGTTGCTTGGTGGAAGAACCGTACAGTGTTCCTCATAATTTTCCTATGTAAAATTGTGTAAAAATGTTATTGAAACATCTTGAAACTTCTATGAAATTATATAGATGTTATTGAGACAACTTTATACATGCGTGATACTTGTTGGGATTTGAAATTTTTTGAAACAACAAACTTCGGTTGTGAAACATCATGAAACTTGAAGTTTTGTTTTTAAACCACAAGATCCACTTTTGAAACCTCATGAAACTTCAAGTTTCAGTTTTGAAACTTCATGAAACTTAAAGTTTGGGTTTTAAAACCACAAGATTCAAGTTTAAAACCTCACAAAACTTCAAGTTTTAGTTTTGAAACTTTATGAAACTTTTTTTTTATACAATTAAGCTCCAGTTTTTTGAAACCTCATGAAACTTGAAGCTTCAGTTGTGAAACTACTAGATTCACTTTTGAAACCTCATGAAACTTCAAGATTCAATTTTGAAACTTTATGAACCTTTTTGAAACTACAAGCTTCAGTTATCAAAACTCATGAACTTTTGAAACCATAAAATCCAGTTTTGAAACCTCTTGAAACTTCATGTTTTAGTTTTGAAACTTCATGAAACTTTTTGAAACTACAAGATTTTATTTTGAAACCTCATAAAACTTGATGTTTCAGTTGTGAAATCACAAGATTCACTTTTTAAACATCATGAAACTTCAAGTTTAAATTTTGAAATTATCTAAAACTACAAGCTTTAGTTGTGAAACCTAATGAAACTTTAAGATTCAATCTTGAAACCACAAGATTCAGTTTTGAAACCTTATGAAACTTCAAGTTTCACTTTTGAAAGTTCATGAAATTTTCTAAAACTGTAAGCTTTGATTTTGAAACCTCATAAAACTTGATGTTTTGGTTTTCAAACCATGAGATTCACTTTTGAAACATCAATAAACTTCATGTTTCAGTTTTGAAACTTTATAAAACTTTGTGAATCTCTAAATCTTCAATTATGAAACCTCATGAAACTTCAAGCTTCAATTTTGAAACCTCATGAAACGTCTTGAAACTACAAGCTTCAGTTTTGAAATTTCTTGAAATACATTGTGGTAACACCTATATGCACGCACAAAACACAAAAAAAAGCATAGAACGCATTAGCACCAATTTTCTTGCTCATCGATTGGGGAGTTAGCCATGTAGTTTATCACAATTTTCTACAAGAAACATTTCAGCAAATTGATCATTACAAACTAAAGAATTTATCATCCACAGTCGGTAATCTACGTTACTCTAAAATCTCACTAGGTGAATTCGTAGGCTACACACAAGGCATCATCTTTGAAAGCTTAGCAGCTGCATATATGCACAAAATATGAGCAACTACTTTTATTCTTCTGTTCATCTGTCTTTGAGAACACTGAAAAGAGAGCTTCCAGTTTTGTATGAGCTTCTCTTTGTTGAGTTTCTCTTTGTTGTTGACATGTAGGCATCAACTACTTGAAACCTCCTACCTGTAGCGAGTTTCTAGCAAGAATTTTTCCTACCTACATAACAGGCTATTATATGTCAAGTTGCATGGCATAAGTTTCTTGGTTTAGGAACCATGGAATCATGGAGTATATTGTTAAAAAAACACAAAGTCATCAATTTGGCACAAAGAGTGAAACCTTTTCACATTGGTAAAGCAAACTTTTCCACTAGAAATTAACCAAAATCTGCACATGTATCTCTAGCAATGCCCACAACTAATAACTTGAATGTTTCACTAAACAAATAATCCATATATTCTACAACAACAATACACTATAGATTAATCTGGAATTTGGCTAACAACAAAGTGAATTGAGGAACAAAAATCTCCCTTGTTAAACAAATTCACTAAATTTTGGCAAACCATTCAAGAGAAAGAACAAAAAGGATAGGGGGAAATAGATATGAATGCACCTATAGTAACTTTCGGAGGGAAGCCTAGGGGTGGAGCAATGAGGAGACCTGGCACTGGGGTGGGGGCTAGGGAGGAGAGGCATCGGGGATGGAACCACTAGGGAAGAGGGTCACCAACTCACAGTGTGTCACGCCTGCATGCCAGTCATTGTGCTCGCATTGGAAGCCTAAGGAGAGAGAGTGAGAGGAATAATAGGTAATAGGGGATCGCTCATGAGCTTTATGATGTGTGTTATAGCGAAATGATTGAATAGCTATTCCCTATCCTATTGTTTTGGAGGGCAACGATATATCGGTCACTAGTTTTTCTATTTCTTTGCATCAATAGTAGACCTTCAAGCCATGCTTCTTCCCTGTCACTTGCCATATCATCGTCTTTACCGCTCCTTGCTACTCTGGTGTGCTCTTGACCAATTCCTTTTGTGTGCCCCAACTCTTGCTTGCATGCAAGCTAATGCATGCCCCCTTGTATTGTACCTCTCCTCCACCAAGGACCGTTGACACCATGAAGCCATCAACATAGCCCTGCTCACCATTGCTCCGCCACTGTTGGCCATCCTCCATTGCTGCTAACCTCCGTGGTGAGCTCCTGGTTGTCCTCTAGTACTTACACACTAGCTAGGATTTGAGCTCAAATTGTCTAGCTTGGTCTTCACCATTGCCACCCATGGCACCGCCATGGGAGATGTCACCACCACCACTCAGTGACCCTTGGTCTCCATTCCAAGCCCTGAAGCACTGCAAAGGACCCTTGAGCCTAGAGCGCTACGTTCCTAGGCATGAGAGTTCCTTCTCTGCGGGAGGCGTCGAAGCCTAAGCTCGCCTTGCCACTTTTCACCATTGTGCCACCACACCAAACCACTACAGACCTCGCCATCACTACCCTTGCTTTACCCTGGTCCTACCAATCCACTTTGCCCCTTCCCAAGTCCACACCATTGTCACTTCATCGCCGGAGAGCTTGGCAACGAGCTCGACCGTGCCTTGCTCTACTCCTCTCTCTATCAACTAGAGCCCACCTATCAGGGTATTAATGTGAATTGAAAGTTAATTAAAACCTTAATTAGATATTTAGTGGCTAATGAGCATGTGACATCCCAAAGTTTTAATTTAATTCAATTTAATTGGATTTTATTTTTCTCCTTTTCATTTTAGCCTAGAATAAGACTATTTAATACTTGTATTTATTTGTAGCCAAATCAAGTTGAATTTATTTCTACTAAGTTCCTTGTGAGTTGTAGAATTTTTGAGATTTTTTGGAATTTTATACTAAATTCTAAGCTTTATTTGGATTATTAGTTGTTATTTAAAAAAACAAAAATTAAAAATCCTTTGCCTCTCTTGGGCTGACATGTGGCCAGCCTAGATCCTCCCTGCATGCGACATGGCACTATCCCCTCATGCTTGCGCCACCCCCTTTCTCTCTCTGTGTGCAAGGCCCACCCGTTGGCGCCGCCTCCCTCTCTTTCTCCTTCCCCCTATGTCTCACTGATGCCCCAGCCCCACCTCCCCCTTCTTCCTCCACCGTCCTCCCTCCTCCTGCTTCTTCTTCCTCACACAGCACCATCGCCCAGCCGTTGAGCCGTCCCAGGTCTTCTACTTCACTATTTTTGCCACACAATCTTCGCAATGTTGCGAATTATGGGAATCCCACCACTGAATCCCCCTTCCATGCTTACCCCTCCCCCCTTATCCTTTTGGTCATTTCGGTACCATCATTACTTCGGTGAAAAATTGTCATGCGCACACAACCCCTCAAGGACTATAAAAGGGTCCCCAAGCACCCCTTTGCTCCCCACACCACAACTCACCGTGTATTGCGCCTCCCATCGCCCCCAAGCCCATAGCACCAAGCTTCCACTGTTTTGGCCGCATGTGAAGGTCTGGTGAGGTTTTCCCACCACTTTACTATGTCCTCGCGATCGTTGTCCACCACCTCACTGGCCGAGCGCGACAATAGAATGCCACCACCGCCGCAAGCCAGTCCCCACCACCGCCTCCTTCCGTTGCCGATCGCCTCTGGACGTCTCCGACCACTGTGCACAGGTGAAACCGACTCACCATTGCCTTATCTTCCTCTCCCTCCCCTTGCTGCCCTCCACCGTCCCTTGTAGCTTCGGTGACCCTTGGGTCTTGTGTGCCACCATGAGCCGACGAAACCACGTCAGCACGAGCTGACATGGATGCCGATGTGGCGCCACGTGCACACCACACCAGCACCAAGCACCATGTTGCCCCCCTCACCACGTCAACTATGATGTGATCTGTGGACCTGATCCATGGGACCCAGGGCCACATGTCGGCCACATGCCAAATATTCAAAAATCTTAGCTGACGTCATCATGATTCATAAATCAAAATTTTCTTTCGAAAATTAATTCAGCCAAAAATTTAAATCCATTGCTGACATCATAATTCTCTTTTTTAAAAAATAATTCTAGAAATTCAAATTAATACATTTTCTTCATAATTAAACTTTGAGGAGCTTGTTCTCCTTCATCCCAGCTCTGATTGAACCCATTCAAATTTCTAAATTCATCTAAAATCATGATCTATCCAAATCTACCATGTTTTCAAATTTTTGAAGTTTCTTTGAATTTGAATTGTTATTTTTATTTGTAGATTGCAACAATTCTGAGGAATTCTTCTACGACGATTCACACCAATCTACAGAGTAAGGCAAGTTACATAGCTTAACTATGTTTATCCTAGTTTACTAATAAAATTATATTATTTTAAATTATATTGCATGCTTAATTTTATGCTCTGTATTTTAATTCTAGTTTTAACTTAGTTAATGACTATTTCTTATGACACTTTTGACATCGTAAATCCTTGCACCTTGTCATTCTAGAATAAAGCTCTAATTAGTACATTTGTATTAGCTAGAATATTTTGTAGCAAATGCTTAGACTTTCTTAGAAATAATTTTAGGCTTGAGATAACTTTTTCATATAAAATGATAAGTTTTTAAAATGTATTTTTGACTTCAGTGAGTTAAGAAGGTCCATGAAAGGTTTCAAAATGAAATATAAAAAATATGTTTTAGACTTAGCAAATGGTTAGGTGGGGGATGCTTGCTAGTATACGTTGTTGCTTGGTGGTTCAACGTGGAGGCTAGGCATAAGGGGTATGTGGAGAGTTTGCCTAAGTCAATTAAGAACCGGCCTGTGAACTATTACTATAAAACCCTATCTTACTACCATAAGACTAGTATGAGATAGTCTTGACTGGCTAATTAGTGGGTCCCAACATGAGTCTCACTATAGGCTAAATGTGACCATAGCGTAGGCCGCGAGAAGTCTCACATAGCACAAGAAGGGGCCCTCATCTAGTGGATTTCTTATTTTGGTAAAACCTTAGAAGAGGTATGACTAGATTGATAGCTTTGCTTTATAAAGACCTTGTTATAATTACTCAGTCGTATGCCTACGGAAGCGTGCAGTGACCGATATTATGAATTAATCATATCTTGTGGGTAAAGTTGTACCACCTCTATAGAGTGTATAACTATCCTAAATAGCCATGCCTATGGTCATGTGCATGCTGAGTAAAGTTTTTTTATGGATTAGATTTTGTTTTTTTTGAAAATTGGTATAAGTTGAAATGTGAAATATTTTTGGAGAAAGATGGTCTGGGTGGGATACTCGTGGATAGGTTGGTGTCAGGTCAGTGCCTGCGCTAACGGTATTAATTTTCTTAAATTATTGTTTTACTTATTGTATTAAATTCAATAATTTTCTATTTATTTATTTTATTTATTTAAATTCTTATTTACGCTCAAATAAAACTATATGCCTTTACTTGTTAGCCTTGTATTAATATTGCATTCTCCCTGTAACTTGTGGAGTACAATTTTTTGCTCATCTTTGCTATCTCTACTCAGAGGAGAATTGGTTCGACTATGGTGAAGACCAGGGCAAGTAGGCTGTGTTTGACTGTCGTCTACCTATGGGTAGGCTCTTTGGGCTTCTTTGTTTATTTACTTGTTTCCGTAGTTTTTTCCTTTATTATTTCGTCAATGAGCATTGATGGTGTAAACTTGGCCATAAGGTTGTACTATTTAATTAATGAAAGTTTGTCATCGTGCTCGATATGTATCCCTGTTACCATTGTGTGCACTAGTGCAATTTACACAGAGGATTCCAGAATTATTACTCCAGGGTCTGGCAATGAGCCTATGGTAGATGGGACCCATTTACTGTTTTATAATTAAAATGTGTTTTAAGAATTGTGAGACTAACATGCATAGCCCACATGTAAGAAATTAAAGATTTTAAAAAATGGTTAAATTATAAAAGCCACATTCAGACTTAAACAAAGTGCACTTTCTCCGTAGGAAAGCATATTCTGGTAACATACTCCTCTGACATCACCCCTTCTCCCTTTTTCTTTTTTTAGGATTTTCTTGACCGAGCAAACTTCAAATTCATATTAGACAGCTTTTGGAAATAGTTTAAATTAGATTTTGATTTATTAACTTGTCGATCCCACATGTTTGTGACTCAGCAAACTTAATAAAGATTAATTAGCGCTAATCAATCGCTCGATGGGCCCACTGGTGAGAGAGGAAACAGAGCAGGGCAACACAGAGTAGAGGAGTCAGTAGCCGAGCTCGCCATCAGTGATGCAATGACGGAGTGGCCTCAGACACTAGCAAAATCGAACAGCGAGGTCGAGGTAAACCTAGAGGTGGTGGTCGTCGTCGTAGAGGTGGATGGAGGCGACGATGCTATGGTGGGATGCAGCGAGGAAGCTCGGCCATGCCACAGTGTTGGCACAGGAGACCAATAAGAGCAAACAAGGCCATAGCGCAAGCCATCTAGCACGGAAACCAATTGTCATTGGAGCTGGCCCAGTGACATGCAACCATGATGGTGCCATAGATGACAGCGGGGAAGTCTCAACTATGAGCAGAAAGCTTCAAATCTAACGAGTACATTAGCAAGAGGGGGCTACCAGGAGCTCACCAAAGGGCTTGGTAGTAGTGAAGAGTGGTTGAGGTAGCTTGGCGATGATGGAAAGCGGCAAAGCAGAGGAGGTCCACAGCGGCAGGCTCCCTTAGACAATCGTAACTAGCAAGAAGGTAAGGGTTAGTCTACAGGATGCTCAAAGATGGCTAAGTGGTGAATAGGCAAGAAGCTCACTAGAGAGAGAGAGAGAAAGCGAGTGGTATCAGTTTTGGCTAGAGTTGAGGAAGACAATAGCAATCTGGTGCTACACTACACAAAAGGAAGAATAACTTGAGGGATTCTGCTCACAGTGGAAAGGGACACAAGATGATATAGAAGGAAAATGCCGAAGCTCACTAGAGATGGATGGCATGAAGGCTTGCTCACCGGTGCTATGAAAGACACCTCATGTTCTCAATGAACCGAAGGATGAATGGCTCTGCTTCTTAAGGGAAAGAATGCGAGTGGCAAGCTAAAGAAGAAGGATGCAGAAGGATGGCTTAAGTACTTAGGAAAAGAACATGAGAAGGGATGAGAAGAACAACGGCCACAACGAGTTTCTTGTGGTGGGCTCTCCCTCTCCACCCAAATGGAAAAGCGAAGGGGACAAAATGGCATCGGGAGGGCACTACGGTTATGGGACTAGATGAGGCAGAGTCAACAGCTACACTAGGCTTTCAAACTTGTGGATGGCTCGATCAGAATGGTGGGTGGGTGACAATGTCGGTTGCATGTGACAGACAGTGGATAAGAACTAGCGACGAGACAGGGGTGGCGAGGTGGCAAATGAAGCCTGCTATGAGGGTCCTAGCCCCAACGCTTAGTGGGAGAAAGAGAGAACAACAGGGTAAAGAGCTTTCTCCATGTGCGCGTGGACATGGTGGCAGACGAGGGTGATGAAAGTTGGAAGAATCCACCTTACGTGTGGGCCCCACATGGTAGCAATAGGAGGCGAGGGAGAGAAGTAGGAGGGATTGGGCTGATGCCAGGCCATGTCAACGTAGGGTGTGGGCGACGAAGAACTGGACTAAGGATGGATTTGGCCCAAGTTGATGCAAGAAAAAGAATTATGATTTGTATTTTTGTTTCAATGCTAAGACTTTGAGAAATTTTTAAATATATCAAACGAGCTCCAAAAGTTATAATAACTTTTAGGGAGGCTCCTAATCTTATCTAATTTTTATTAAAATTAATCCCACCATTTTATCAGTTGTCTACTCTTAAAAATATCATTCAAGACTGCATATTTTACGAAAGGTTTTTAATTATCTCAAATTGTAGGAAGAGCTCAAAATCATGCCAAAAATATTTTAATGCATTTTTCAATAGGGAACATAATTTTGGGCTCATAGGCTCCGCCTCAGCATGGCGGTTTTACCTCGATGGCTCTGCCTCTGCGCATCACCTCGATCGGATGGCTATGGCTTCTCTACGGGACATGCAGTCTTGCCTCGATGGCTCCGCCTCCATGCACTGCCTACTTCGGAGGCATAGCTTCGATGAGTTGGCTATGGCTTCGCCATAGGACACGTCGCCTACCTCGTAGGCTCCCCCTTGATAGGGCAGTCTTAGCTCAACGGTGCACTGCCTACTTTGAAGGCATGGCCTTGATATGACAACTATGACTTCACCTTGGGATGCACTGCCTATCTCATAGGCTTTGCCTCGATAGGGCAGTCTTACCTCGATGACGTGCTGCCTTCTTCGGTGGCATGGCCTTGACAAGATGCCTATGACTTCATTGTGGGATGCACTGCCTGTCTCGTAGGCTCCACCTCAATAGTGTGGTTTTATCATGACGGCTCCGCCTTTACACGCTACCTACTTCGAAGGTATGACCTTGATAGGATGGCCACGGGATGAGCCACCTACCTTGTAGGTCTGCCTTGGTAGGACGGTCTTACCTAGATGGCGCACCACCTGCTTGGAGGCATGGCCTCGATGAAACGGCTATGGCTTCATCACAGGACATGTAGCCCACTACATAGGCTCCGCCTCGTTAGGGCAGTATTATCTTGATGACATATTACCTACTTCGAAGGCATGGTCTAGATGGGACGGTTGTGGCTTTGCTGCAGGACGCGTCGTCTGCCTTATGGGCATCGCCTGGGCAAGGCACCTTTGCCTCGTAGGATACACCTTGGTAGGGTAGTCTTACCTTGACGCCTTTGCCTCTACGTGTTTTCTGCTTCTAAAGCATGGCCTTGGTAGGGTGGCTACACCTTCAATAAGGAAAGATGGGTCTATTTCAGATGGTCTTTGGACATCCCCAATCCCGAGGGGCTGGGGCAATTGTTTGTGTCAGCTCATCCCCTAGAACCTTCGAGCTTGCTATCAAGAGAGTACTATTGTGGGGGTGCCTAGCCCCTTGGACCATCAAGGTTTCCTAGTGGGCTCTAGAGTAAGCCCAATAGCATGATGTTATACGTACAAAGGAATATATCAATTATACCCTCACCTCTTGTAATTATTAAGGGGCAAGATAGACAATTTCCATCCTCCACTATTCATATATATAAAGTCCCAAGAAGGCATTTACAGGGCAGGCTCCCATTCTTCCTCACTTGCTCTCCCAGTCACACAAATAAGTGGTGGTCTCTAGCTCTCTCAACTCCACATCCCTAAACGAAGGGTATGAACTACACACTATTTAGCCTCGATGCTATGACATTTATCAAGCAAAATCCATAGAACTAGCACCATGGAGGCGTGGACTTCAGATCAACTCAATTTTCTTGAGGGCATATAATATGTGGTTACCCTCAAAGTCAAAAACTTATGGACACCCTCCTAGGACACAATGTGTCATCTTTTCCAACCACCTTCCACCTCATCACTTCCCTCCCCCCTCCTACGAAATTTTCTTATTTCAACTCTGGAAATTTCAAATTGGGAAGTTTTAACTCAAAAAAATTCAAATAAGAAAATTTCAACTCAAAAAAATTCAATTTGGGACATTTCAACTTGGGAAATTTCAACTTAGAAAAATTCGACTAGGAAATTAGGTTTTTTTTAGTTCAAGAGGGGATGCCACCACGTATCACGATGGGAAAGCATTTGTTTGGGAAGAGAAGGGGAAAGAAAGAGGGAGGAGAGGGATGCTTCCATATGTCGCAATGTGAGTGTGTCCTCACCAAAGAATTTTTGCAAGTAACCTCAAATTAGCAAAACCAAATTTTGTTTACTTGACCATGCTCAAAAGGTGGTGGCGAGAGGGGTACTAGTAGCAAGATAGGATTTGTCTTGCCCTCTTGGGGAATGAAATATAAAGAAATGAAAATGGAAATGTTACACGGATCTCATAACATAATCAAAGGCTATGAATATGGGTTTGTATGGATACAAGTTGTCGTTACCTGTTCTAAATTAGATCTGGTCAACTAGGTCATCCGGCACGACAAGGCATAGATCCGGATGAGCACAACACGATTAGATCTAACACGACTGGTCTGAATAAGTTATCATTCTATGCCGTGTTGGCCCACGTACGTGCCCTCCGACCCAGGCATGACATGAAGAGGGATCGGACCATACCAGACTGACCCGTGCATGCTTAGTCAAACGGGGCACGATGCCCTATTGATTTTACTACTAGTTGCAAATAATTTTACTATCAATCACATGTAATTTTACTGTCAGTCATTAAGTCACAAGTATTTTTTTATTGTTAGTCACAAGTAATTTTACTGCCAAGTCACATGTCTACGTTCAAAAGAGTACAATAACTTAAGTAATTTTACTGGTAACCACAAGTAATTTTACTATACTACTATATGAGAGTTATTATGTGTATTATGTCGCTCGAGTCCATCGTGCTGAGATATGAATCCAAGCACGACATGTCCAATCAAAATAGGGTAGCACAACCCATTTACCATTCCACCATGCCGTGCATGACCAGACCAAATTGTACCTCGGGCCGGCTCGGTCGCTTGGCCAGGTCTATCCCGAATTCCCCTTCTTGCACTCCTTACTAGAGGCCGTCCTTCCTTCCTAACCCTAGCCACCAAATTTCACTTCTTCCCTTCCTTGCATGCCCCCAAAGTGCTCGTCTGGATTGATCCTACATTGCCAAATCCACTCGAATCGATCCATCGATTTCTTCTTGTTCTCAAATCGATCCAATTGGATGCCATGGCTGCCTCCTCCAACTTGAGCCCTCCTACCCTTCCCGAGGGCCAGGGCCACGATTCCCCAAGCTGGGTCCCCCTTGACGCCTGGGCTACATCGCCGACCGCCACAATGCGACAACCACCATGTCCTTCACAAGCTCTGGCTAGCCCATCAAAGTGACCTTACCAGCGCCCGCCCACCGCTCATCTCCCACTTTTGTGTCCATTGCCTCGGCCTAGGGCCTACCGATTTCGCCATGGCTCCCAAGGTCATCAGCATGGAGGCCGACACCTCATCCTTCTCCACGTCTCCCTGAACCCCATGGCCATGATTGTTGAAGTGAACACTGCTTGAAGTTGGTTACGACTTCCGACCTCCGAGTACTGTCCTCTAAGTACGAAGACGAATTCACTCGCAATCGATTACGACTTACGACCTCTGAGTAGATTATGACTACGGGCTCCCGACCTTCGAGTACCGACCTCCGAGTAGCACTCGAAGTCGAATACGACTTCCAACCTCCGAGTAGATGACGTCTACTGACTTTCGACCTCTAAGTAGATTATGACTACCCAAAGTCGTTGATGACCTCGACAAGAGTACTCTTGTTCAGAAGAGAAGGTACTCAGAGTAATTTTCCGACTAGAGCACTCTTTCACAAAGAAAGTACTCTTACGACTAGAGTATGATGCCGTGAGCTTTTCTGACTACCAAGTACTCGTAACAAGGACTCGATTACGACTATGAAGTCATAATCTGAAACAACACTCAGGGAACGGTAGACTAAGACAGTTCTCAACGCTGCTCTATTTTTCTTCACCGCCAACCTCGCAGCTTTTCTCTGATTCTATTCCAGTATTTAAAGGATAAAAGATACAAAGACGTGACTACTCAAATCATGATTATTAATGCACACATTACGACCATTAACCGTGCCATCCCACGGTCAGTCGTAACTGGCTACTAATGACTCAATATTGTCCTATGACTAGTAACTGACCGACTACATTATTAATAATTTTGAACATTAAGACTGGCAACTCAATCAAACTTCAAACAATGATCAACCTGAAGTACAGCGACTACTTCGTCTATAGGGCACACCCTCAGCGCCCGTCGCTGGACCTCCTCCTGCACTCGTTTCCCACCCTCTTCGGAGACGACGAGGTCACCTCCTGCACCATGGCGGCGACGAGTACGTCATTGCCGCCCTCAGGAGTAGGGCCCTCAAGGCCAAGCCCAAGGGAGGCAAGCTCAACGAAATGGAGTTCGACCTCCACTTAGGGGTGGACGTCGGAGCTGGTGTCGGTGGAGGAGCCACTCAGGGACAGTGTTTCCGGTCCCTGATACAGCCGACTGTCTGTACCATGAGGCATCGAAGGTGATCACGCTTGGAGGAGCGGGTGGTGTCGTCGGCTGGGTTGACCTCTGGCGGGGCATCCTTCTCTGCAACGTACTCGGTGAAAATCCCGTGCTCTGCGACATGCCGTTGCCGCTACCGGCGAGGGGCAACTGGAACCACTTCCTCAGGGGCTACCCGTACTATACCCGTGACATCACCGTCAGCCAATGCAAAGACTCTATCAAGTACATTGAGTTGAGAAGGAAATTCGCCCAGGAAGAGAGGCCACCCCCTCCTCCGACCCTTATTCCTACCTGGAATGGCTGCGCCAAAAGCCGTGCTCCTTGGTCCGTGATGGCTAGAAGGCCACCACATGGGGCATGCCAATCCCGATTGGTTCATGGGAGGACTGGCACCTTGACTGCACCTTCTTCCCAACCTCACTGTCGACAAGTCAACACATTCTAAGTTGCTGCCTAAGCTGAGCAGCGACGACAACGAGGCTACGGAGGCATCGTTGGGACGCTTGATCATGGCTTACCCTACCGTGGCTTACCCTACGGAACAATGACATTGATTTTCAACATTACCCAGGAAAACTAAATGCTATACCAGGTACGTTGGGACGAAAAGCATATCAAGATAAATCATTACTTTAGAATGTCCTTTACGAGATCAAGAGAGAGGAATCTACTTATCGAAATCCTTTATACATCCGAAAAAGAATGAAGGTATAAAAGAAAGGACTCGGTAGAGCAGTATAAAGAAGGAAGTCTCAGAATATATGATACACCGTAATGCGTGCCAGAAAATAAGAATAAGTCACCAAAACCCACCGACATTACTACAGCCAATACAAGTCCCAGCATAGAAAGGAAAGAACAATGATATGGACTTTATTATAAAACCTCAAACCCATACCAAAGACATGGAAATACGGATGATTCTGAACTGAATGATTAAAGCAGCACATTTTCTATCAATCGAACAAGCCTACGACAAAGTCAACAGGATAGCCCCCAACCGAGACAGTAAGGTCACACATAAACCCGGCAGAAACCACCATTGACCTAAAAGCACAGGTCACCTACGTTTTGAAAGAAACGTTATAAAGAGGACTTGGATGTGACTCAAAAAGAAAACATCAGTAGACAAACCAGTTAATATATACAGCATAAAGATCATTCTGCACGATGAGTAAGACTAAAGGAAGGGAATCAGAACTATAACAAGATTTTGATTCCATTCTTTAAACCCGGGTGAATCTCGAGGGCGAGATTCTTTTTAAGGGGGTTAGATTGAAACAAAACCGATTTTCAAAAATTGGATTTCTTTGATTTTTGCCTCTCCTCAACCCAATTCAACTCCAGGCCCTTCCCAACCCAAAATCACACCCAGCCCGACCCAAATTGGCCCCAGACCATCTCTGAACCACCCTCAATTTGCTTCCCCGCGGCCACTACTGTAGCAAAATCAAACATATCGTCGTCGCCTCTGGAACCCACCACCCTGCGCCTTCCCGCGCCTTCTAGCCACAACCACCTCGTCCCGCCCAGTTCAAGCCTCCGTACTGCCTCCTACCACGCCTCCTGACACCCCTAGACCCTTCCTGCCAGGCGTCACGCCTCCCCGTCCAAAACCGTCCACCGCCGCTCATTTCTTCTCTCCCATGGCTGACATCTCCCCTCACAGCCGACCCGCCCAGCTCTGACAACTTGACCGCCGCAACTTGCTCTCCAAGGTCATCAGCACCTTCCCCTGCCAGCTGAGCCCCATCCATCCGCGATATCCAGAAGCCCGTCGAACCTCCCCCCACCACGGTACCAGGATAGCCTCAAAACCGTCCTTCACCTCTATTTAAGCCCCTGCACTCCCTCCACAGTAAAGCGCAAGAGCACACCAACCTCCACGCCTACCCAATTGCTCCAAAGCTCATCCTGCTGCCTGCAACCATCGAAAAACCTGAGGTGAGTTCAATTTCTTGATCTGGTGCTATACTTGACTAGAGTCCAATTGCTTCCACCGGTTGACTACCCGAGCTCCCACAAACCTCCCTGAAGCATCCCCATAGACTCCCGAGTGTTCCCCTGCCCCACCCGCGAGCTCCGCTGCTAGCCATGGTGGACCGCCGTGGACAGCCTTGCTCGGCCATTTCTAAACCAAGCCACTTCTCCCACGAGCCTCCCCTACCTCCCAGTGCCTAAACACAAATGCTATTGATCCCTAAAGCCCCGAAGCCCCAAAAATCCAAAACCACTTCAAACCCTAAAACCAGCATAGCCCAAACCCTTTACTGTTCGTCGAAACCCTAAAAATGTATATGTACATTTTAACCGCCCTAGACCGTTAATGCACCGTTGTATCACCTCAGACACCAACGAAACCCTTTTTGACCCTATACGACCCAAAACCACTATTCGTCAAAACTTAGGTTTGACCTAACCATTTTGAATCGTAAAGGCCCGCACCTGATCATATTTAATCCGTACCCCGCCACTACCCGCCAAACCCTAAAACATAACTATGCCCTTTTTAACATCCAGAAAATCAACTCCAATGTCGGCTAGCCAAACTACTCGCCACCTAAAACCCTAGCCACCCGAACCTATTCTCTTTTTGTCTTTTTTTATTTATTTGTCTTTTTTTCCTAGCTTGCATTCCGCAAAGCAAGGAACCGGTTCGTCTTTTGCCTAGCACGGACCCCCCCAAGTCGGACGTCGAAGGATCGCCAATAGCAAGGAACCGTGTTTGTGTGACTATCTGTATGAATGCTCTAGTTGTCCTATATGTTGGCTATTGATGAAAAGAAACCAAATATCGATGGGCTATTGGCAAACTTGAAATTGCTAAATCAAGACAGCGAATTATCCATAGATGGGGGTTGTTAGCTATCTGTACTTGCTGAACGGTCTGCCTTCAGACCTTTTCCAAGGCAAGTAAGGCTATTGTTAAGACAGTGGACTACGTGGGGGCCAAAGTTCTTTTTTGCAAGATAGTCTAGTAAATTGGAAATGCCCCCATGTTAATTTGGAGAGGGTGAAGATCTAGAGCCTTATCACTAGGGATGGAAACGGATCGGATACGATCGAATAGTCTCACATACGAATACGAATCCATATTTTTAAAACAAATATGAGTACAAATTCAAATATTCTCGAATACGAATCAAATGTCGTAACAAAATATGAATTCAAATCGAATATTGTCGGACCCTGGAGCAACGACTCCTGGATCCTCTGTGTAAATCGCACTAGTCTAGGATCAAGCTAGTACACACAGTGGATAACAAAGATTTATATCATGCACAATGACATTTATTCATTTACTAAATATGGGCCTGATGGCCGAAGTTTACATCAATGGTTCATAAACCAAAATTAAATATATACAGCGGAAGAAAACCAATAAGATAGCAGCCCATCCTACCTGCCCACAGGCGAATGACTGTAAGACGTGGCCTACTCGTCGTTATTCTCACTGAAGTTGATGAAGTCCTTCTCTGAAAATGGTGAATGAAGCAACATGAGTACTTTACACAAGTTACACCAGGAGGTTTAACAGAGTTCATGCATACATAAGGGTTGACAATGGAAGGCATAGTAGGTTATTTGTGCATAAAACCATAATTGAGGTAAATATAGTAAATAGATTCAAAGGCTGAATTTGATACAATAGATAGAAAGAGTAATTTAACCAAATAATATCATTAGTGCAGGCTCCAACCAAAAACTAACCTATTCACAAGTATCCCACCTGGTCCATCTTTTCCAAAAGATCTCATACGGATTCCATCCGTCCAAATGCTTTTTTATCCCCCATGGATTCCATCCATCCATAGGCCTTTTCAGAAATCATTTTAAAAACCCAAGTCTAATTCATGAAAAACTTTACTCAGCTTGCCCATAACCGTGGGCACGGCTATCCAGGATAGATTATACACTCTGCAGAGGTTGTACAGCTTTACCCACAAAACATGATCATCCCATATTGCCACCGGATAAGCACACTTCCTTTGGTGTGCGGCGAGGATATCATGACAAGGCTGTTACAATGTTCCATAGCCAAAATAGTCACGCCTCCACTAAGGTTTCACCACAAGTTGGAGCCCCCTCTGGTGCCATGTGAGACTTCTCGCGGCCTACGCCACGCTCACATTCAGCCTATAGCGAAAATATGTTTGGAACTTCACAACTTATGTAGCCAGGTCTGTCCCATACCAGACTTATGGTAGTACGATATGGCTTTGCAACAATAGCTCACAGACCGGTCCTTAACTTGACTTAGACTCAAACCGCATACCCCTTGTGCATGACAATCAACATTGTGTCACCGAACAACAATGTATGCCAGTACCCACCACCTAACCATTAGCCTAAGTCCAAACCAAGATTTTATATTTTTCTTTGAAACATTCATATTCCTTCTTGACTCACCGAAGTCAAGAATAGATTTTAGAAACTCATCGTTTTCTAGTGAAATAAATATTCCATTTAAATCATTCTAAGTATGACTAAGCAATTTTAAAAATTTCTAGTTAATACTATTGTACTAACTAGATTTTCATCTAAGGTGACAAGGCATAGGGTGCGGAGGTTAAAATGGTCCCACAGCCATGGTCGGTTCGAAGACGGAAATCAAAGTTGAAGGCTCCGAGATTGAAGGCCAAAGTCAAAGTCTTCGAGCTCGAAAGTTAAAGGCTGGAGTTGGAGTCTCCGAAGGTCAAAGTCAAAATTGGAGTCTCCGAAGGTCGAAGTTCGAAGGCTCCGAGCAGTCGGAGTCTAAGAAGCCTCCGAACAACGGAGTCTAAAGAGCCTCCAGACGACGGAGTCTTAAGAGTCTCCGAATAGCGGAGTCTTATGGGCCTTCAGACGTCGGAGTCTAAGAATCGGATGGCTGGGAGACGTCAGACGACTTCACGTGACGAGATCCGAGTGATCCAACGGCAGCGAAGACCGGGAAGGTGTACAAAAGAGGGAGAAGAGTGTGAGTCCTGATTTACTTTGGCGCACGGTTTTGGGCTGCACAGAGTTGGCTGCCGGTGAGGGTGTAGCGGAGGCGGGGTACGATTATCGATGGCGGAGACTCTCCGACGACGGCTTGTTCGGAGAATGGGCGTTGAACGTTCGCGCGGGCCGGAGGAAAGCGTGGACAGTGTCAACGAAACTTCAGGCTGGCCGAGGCTATGGCGATTGCTTGTCGAGGCTCCGCCAGGGCTTGGAGAAGGACACTGTCAGTGTGAAGGACTTTGGGCGTGGGAGAGTGAAGTTGAGCGAGGAGTGAGGTGCGAAAAGGAGAGAGGGGACTACGAGTAGTGCATTGGTGCTCTTGAGCATTACCTTAAGTGGTTGGAAGGTGGTTGGCGGCGAGCTGAAGCGGTGGCAGAACTCGGACGATGGTGGCGACGGCGTTCCGGCGGTGAGGACGCTCAACCAAGAGGCGGTTGAGAAAATCCAAAAATTATGAAATATATACTGAAAAATAGATTATGAATTTAGAAACTTGAATCACCTGATTCGGAGTTTGGACGGAGGAGAACAAGCGATTGGAAGATTGGCGGATCAGAAAATGCTGAAAAAGGAAAAATCAGGAATATTTCGAAGGAATATTCAGCAGCCCTTTTCACTGTTTTTGGCCATGTCGTCGACGAGAAAAGGCATGGGAGGTGAAGCCAACTAGCAAAATGGGTTGCTAAAGACCCGAGGCACATGTAGGAAGTGACGACACGTCAAACGGAGCACGGTGACGACGCGTACGGTGATAGCGACATAGGGTGTGGAGAGAAGAATAATTTTCGGGCATGAGACCTGGAGAAGTAGGGTGAGCACGGCCTAGAACGCGGCGAGGAGAAGCTAGAAAAAATATCGGCTAAGCCGAAAACTCTCCGGAGGCGACGCAATCGTCGTTTGAACGACGATGGTACCAAAACACGAAAAACTCAATATCTTGGTGCTCGGTTAGGCGAATCCAAAACCGTCTGACAGGTAACCACTTGGGATGGTTTGGCACGTTTTGATGTGAACGGATTGTTGAAAGCATTTCCGGACAGACGGGGACGTGAAATGCCATTTGAAAGCATTTCCGGACAGACGGGGACGTGAAAATTAGGCAATTAATTTTTTTAAAAAACTTAAGGAACCAAAGTAAATGTGTTATTTTAAATTAAATTAAACATTTTAAAATAAATAGCTAGGTTGTTACAAATATGTATTTAATTCGATCGAATATGAATATCTTCCTATAATTTCTGTAATAAATCTCGATAGAACAAATTTGTATAACATGGTTACATGACTACACCATCTACACTACACATTTGCATAGGAAACGAATTGAATATAAATCGAATAGTCTTGAATATGAATGTTCTCAAATACAAATGCAAATACGAACATTCTCAAATATAGATACAAATATCATTGAATACAAATACAAATATTTTCAATTATGAATTTTGCTTACCACATTCACGTTTTCTCAGATACAAATATCGGATAAAATAAATTATCCGTTACCGTTTCCCACCCCTACTTATCACACTAGTCTTTGGTTTAGGAGGGTATGAATGAGCATCTAAGGCTAGAACTTAGCAAGTTAGTGGACTTAATTCAGGAGTGTCAGCTTGATGATGACGATGTGGTGCGATGGAAGGGTAGTAAAAAGGGTTATCCTGTACTATTATGTGTGAGTTGTATATCAGCTGATAAATCAAATCTTGGGCTCCAGGCCGTAGTTAGAAATTTTCTTTTTTTGCTAAATTGTATTGAACTGAATTTGTGTTGCATTTGTGCAGCGATCGTTCTTCTAAGAAAACAGCAAAAACTGTTGTAGAAATAAACTCACAAGTCCACAGCCTTCAGATCTCTGTAATGGTGGTGGTGGGATGCTGCCAATGAATCTAAACAGCACATTTTGAACTATCGCCGTTGATTAAGTGAATATGGCAAAGTTGTCCTTAACATTATAAAGGCAGAGGATATGCATCAATGAAATGGTGTTCAACCCGTTCCTATCCAAAAACAGCACCGTATGGGATATTAAGCTTCCACCTAAGACAAATGTTTCCACTGGATCGTACTTAATAATAACAAATTTGACGAAAATCAACCAAAATATGTTATTCTTGCTGTAGGTTTTGTTTGCTGTTTTGGACTAATAAGGGTCTGCCTTTTCTTATTGATCAGAAAGTCGGTAATTCTTGCTGTAGGGTATTTTGTCAAATCATGAGCTGTTATATATGCAGGAATTCCACTGGTGCAGGCACAGGGGAAGCGCTTAAACAAACTGAGGTGCATATGCAGGAATTGGCCGAAAGTGAAAGAGGTGTGGAAAGAAGCATGTATAGCGGCGAATCCATCTGTCACATGGATAGTGTCTTGTCCTGATGGGAGCTCGTGAACAGATGCAGAGTGCGAATATTGGCGATTGAGGAGTTTGTTGACTTGATTCAAGGAGATTACGGAGTTTGACTGCTGCTGCGCTATGTTTTGTAGCCTGGAGAGCTCTGGGTTGTGTTAGGTTGGATTTTGCAAGCTGGTTTGAGAGGGGTACGTAGTTGGTAATTCTCTATTGTAAAGAGTAATGTTTTCCTACTTTGTTTTATGTAATGAACTCTATCTATGCTCAGCCTACTATTGCTGGGGCCTTTTCTATCGAATGGTACTTGGCGAATGGTGAGAATTTATAATTTATATTTGATTTTTTTAATTAAAATTCATGATATTCTAGCATATTCATAGAAACACGAACTGGTTCATCGTAAAGAACAAATTGCTAGATAAATTGCATCCACTCCAACTGCATCACGTGAATGCTCCTATTCACACGTGCATGTGCGCGCGTTTATCGATTGCAGCATTTTGTTGTTGGCAGCGATGTCGTGAGTTTTAGGTTCTATTTCAAATAATTTTTGGTTTTTAGAAGTTAACTTTTAAATAAAGTGACATTTTAAAGATAGTTTCTATAAGCTATTTATAGAAGTCACTGTTTGTAGGAGTCATTGCAGAAACCGTTTTGAACAGAGTGGCTTTTTAATATGAATGTTATTTACTCCCTCAATCTCTCTCATAATCAGTCAAAAACTAGAAGTTACAGCACTTTTAAACAGGGTCTTACTTGGATATGTTGGAAGTGTTGTGTATTGTTGTGTTGCGAATGATTAAGTACTCAAACTACGATTATAAAAATAGAACAAGAGATATAAAATAGACTCCTAAGCTTTCTCTCAACTTTACATTGACCATACTCTTGGGCTCTCGGAACAGACTGATATATAACACTTAAACATTTTGTTAACATCATGTTCATGCCACACTAAAAACTCTTTCAGAAAACCCATATATAGGGAGTGAAAAGAGTATGTTGCTAGAGTTCTTGCTATCGCACATGTCGTTTCATTAAAAACCTTCAATAGAGAAAACTCATTGGCACAAAACTAAGGGTAAAGGAGTACCATATCTTTCACCACAATAATGAATGTTTATGAAGATTATATATCTCCCCTAAAGATGGCAAATCCTCGTGTCTTCTTATAAGAGTTTTATTCACCTCTACATACATGACTCTTGGATACTACGAATCAATCTTCCAATTAAGCCATATGCAATCTTGAGTTGTCTCATGTAGTGTAATAATCTCCAAATGATTAGTTGGCATAACAATAATTAATTGTTTTTATAGATTTCCCTGAGATATCTGTACTTCTACTTAAAAAGAACTATCTAGTCTATGGCTTTGCATTACTGTGATAAGAAAGATAGCTAGTGTCTGAGCAATTTATTAGCTTTATATCTTAATCCTTAGGATAATAGAGTCCAAGATCGCTTGTACTTTTCTAGTATATGGATTTCCTTTAATTCCTATCTGATGCCTCTTTGTATCCTGGGAACTATTTCTTGCCAAAAAATTGACTGCAAAAGCAATATCTGGATTGATATAATTGGCAAGATATAATAAGTCTCCAATAGCACTTAAGTATAGAGTTTTGGGTCGTAATATACCCTCATTCTCTCGTCTAGGTCCATACAGATCCTACTCCACTTCTAGCAACCTAGCGATCATAGGTGCACCCGTGGATGAGATTAATCAACATATAATCTCTCCAACACTTTCTTGGTGTAGGTGGTCTGGTGCAAGAATATGCCACTGAAGTACATCGGATGCTCAAGAGAGTAGGTGTGAATTAAGAATCTTTTTCTACCTAGTTCAAAATTTAAGAAATTTAAAACCCAAATTCTAGTTCCAACCTATGTGTCCAAGTCATACTAGTGTCTTCACACAACTCCTACACAAGTTCAGTAAAATTTTGCAACCTAAGTTCCAATTATACACATCTAGTAATCTTGGAATTGAAGAACATAAATTTAAATGTGAAAATATAAAAAGAACAATGGACAACTATTTTTTACCGAGGTTTTAGAGATTTGGTGATCTTTCCTACTCCTCGTTGGAGCACTCTCGTAAGAGTCTAGCTCCTATTTGAATCCTTTCAAGAATCCAAGCAACAAACACATGGTAGTCCTCTTCTCTAGATAGTTGGACTCTAAACCTTCACAACTGTATAGGTCCCTTCTACTAGCTCCTTGGAAGGTCACCAAGAGCACACCTTCAAGACGTTAAGGAATCAACAAATTCAAAGAGTAATAAGCCTATAAAAGTCACTTGAACCCAACACGATCAAGCAATTAGGAGTGATACCAAACTAGGTCTAATCTACTCTGACAAATCTCAACTTTATTCTCATGAGAGCCCTTGAGCTCTCCAATATGCAAGCCACTGTTTTGGAGTCTCAAGAGGGCTAAAATGAATGCCCATATGGCAACTATATAGCTTCTCCATTCAAAAACTAGCCGTTAGACACATTTTCTCAAAAGTTGCAATAGACCCAGATTATTCACCTCAATTCATTTTCCTCGGCTCCAATGGTAAAAAAAATAACTGTTACATGCATTCAGATAATACACCTTGAGCCTGATCATCCGACCAATCTGACTTATCTTCCTTGGGCCGTATTATCCATCTCTACATCATACTGCCCTGGAACCTCTCTAGAAGAATGGTACGGGTTGATGGTACACCTTGACCCATATTAACTGCCTTGTATCCGATCCGAATGATCCGCCTCCATCATCTTCAAAAACGAAAACCTTCTGGATAGATGATATGCCTTAATGGTACGCCTCACTAGGATCATTTGGCTCAACATTTCTCAGAACTCGAAACATTATGTACCAATGTACGGATCAATGGTACAGGTAAACCTAGATCATCCACCTCCAACTCCAAATTTTGGAAACTTTATGATCCAATGGTATGCCTTGATAGCGTGGCTGACCAGGAGAATCCATGCTTGTTGATATTTCGAGGAGCATAGTAAAATCCCCCTCTAGATCAGTGGTATTCCCTAATGATCACCTAGGCTAGATTATCCACCTCAATAGAGATTTTTCTAACTTTGCCCGAATTGATCTATTCTTCGAGATCTTTGTAACCAAACCTTGATTCTTAGCACTCTGACTAAAACTGAGCTAGAATGACCTAGTGTGCACCACAACTAGTTAACCAACCTAACCAAGCTTAGGCTACTAGCCTCGAACCCCTTGTAATAGTGCAGCCAAAGAAAAAGCAAACCCATACCCAATTCCTTGAATTATTTCTAGTCACAAAACTTTCAATCTTCATGAATATCATGCTTTGCCATCATTTAGATAGTTGGGGATCTATGAATAGCCAAGAACACCCCCTTTTCATTATCAAGACCTAACTATCCATAACATCACTTAAAACAAAGTTAGTCTTGATAAATTAGTAGTCATTAATCACCAAACACTAAAACCAATTAATTTGGGGCCTAGTCCTTTTTGGTGATTAATGACAACCAATTTGTAAAGGATGAATGTGAAGTTTTATACAATAATATAACACAATTGAGCATAAGCATTGATCCTTATACACATAACAATAATACCCATGATGAAGCATAAATGAGATTCAGTGAGATAGTAAGCACAATATAGAGCAAGATATTGAATAACAAAATAGATCGTATAAGCTCAAGACAATATGTAGCAAGGCCCCCCTAAATTCATGCGTATAGAACACGTGAACTTCAAATGTGCAATAAGCATGCACAAAGCAAATTTACATAGCATAGCATTAGGTGAAGAAGAAGTCACTCCTGGTGTAGTGCACTACTACAGAAATCATCATCACAGACAGTTGAAAAATGATATCACAGACGGTTTTCTGAATCGTCTGAATTTATGGGTCAGTGATAATACAAGGTCATCACAGACAGCTTTCAAACCGTCTTAGCTGATAATCACAGATGGTTTTTAACTAAAAATCGTCTGTGATATGTATATCATTGACTTCACCGGCGATGTCATCTGGAGCATATCATTGACTTCACCGGCGATGTCATCCGGCGGCATATCATTGACATCGCCATGACTGGTCCAACACGTATACCCCTTTTTGAAACCCCTCCGAATCAAGTGCGCTTCAATCTGCTCTCGATTCTTAAACATCTTTAAATTCTCACAGTCAGTGCATGGACAATACATATATTCTACCCCCTTATTCAACATATCCTCCTCGACAGCTCTTGTAAAATCAGACACGCTATTAATGTACTCTTCACTCACACGGCTTGTAGTATATATCCATCTTCGGTCCTATATTATGCACATATATAACAACTTAGTATTAAAAATTAAATTAATTAATTACCACTACATATATACCACATGCATTGAGACAAGCTAAATCTAAATTAGCTAGATCTTCAAAGTATATATATAACTGTCACCAAAAATTAGTTAGATCTAAATTTTGATGCAACAAAAAACAAATTTCATTATTAACCATATCTAGGGCAACCAAGAACTTGATGAATCTTCAAAACTCTCCTGCCAAATAAGCCTCTTTTCACCAAATTAAATGGCCTGACAGCCTTGTCGTCTCCAGCTGCAGCACTGACTAATCTGGATCGAAATGAAGACAGATGCGGTTTTGAGCGGTGCAATAAATACCTAGTCAGATTATCACAGACAGTTTTTAACAAAAACTGTCTGTGGTACTGGAATATCATAGATGGTTTTTAATAAAAAATCGTCTGTGGTACTGGAATAACACAGATGATTTTTTTTAAAAAAAACCATCTGTGATAATCTAGAATTATCACAGATGGTTTTTAATAAAAAACCATCTGTGATATTTCAGTATCACAGATGGTTTATCGGTAAGAACCGTCTGTGATACTCTTTTTTCCCGCCACTAACACCATAGACGGTCACCAAATTAAAACCGTTTGTAATATTGTAATCACAAACAGTTTCACAAAACCATCTGTGATTTGACGTTTAGTATTAGACTTTCTGTAGTAGTGTTAGAAATGTTGTTTTGCGGGATTGTCTTAGGGTTATGCCGACACACGTGATTATCAGCTATCACAAACGGTTTTTAACTAAAAACCGTCTGTGATATTTATATATCATAGACGGTTTGAAAGCCGTCTGTGATGACCTCCTATTATCACTGATCCATAAATTTAGACGGTTCAGAAAATCATCTATGATATCGTTTTTGAATCGTCTATGATAATGATTTCTGTAGTAGTGTAAGAGCATATAACTTAGGCTCTTTGCTACAAACTTACTTCACGTACGGAACTACTCTTAGTTCACCCTCCTGCAGTTCAACCTGACCTCCGTCGGCGTCCCTGCCGCCGGCATGAGGCCGCCCATCTTCACCATCGCCTTGGCGAAGTCACTAGCGAACATGCCGGCATTGCCGCTGTACTTCCTCACGAGCGCGTCCTGCGACCCGCCGTTGAACAGCTCCTGGTCGGAGTGCAGCAGCCCGCGCTGCGCCACCAGGTTCTTGTAGTAGGCGTTGTCGAACGCGTCTGGCGTCTGGTCGTCGAACGGCGCGAGGTTGCCGTCGCCGCCGGTCTGCGGGCACGTCTGCCGCCGCTCGGCCGCAAATGTGGCGTTGATGTTGGGCTCGGTGTAGATGCGGCCGCGGAAGAAGAGGCAGCGGGCCCGCCCGACAGTGTGCGCGCCGGACAGCGCCGTCGTGTCGCGGGGGGAGAGCCCCTTCGCCGCGAATGCTGAGATAAGCGACGCGGCGCTGGCGCCAGGACCTGGGAGGTTGGCGTTGGCCGCGCTCTGGCTCGCCGTGCGCGAGTCCTTCCGGCCGAGTTGCACGTTCCACGTCGGGCCCCCGAGCTGAAATTTACACTGGCGTGGCGTTACAAGATGTGTACAATGTACATGTATTGGGCATTCCACTCTCTGCTCTGATCTCACTACACTAACCAAGTTTACGGCGTCGCGAGATGCCAAGGCAACGATGTCGGCGCAGGACACGGTGGCCTTGCAGGCCGCTTCGACCTGAGCCTTGATGGCGTCGATCACCTCGTACCCGCGGACGGAGTTGACGTTTGCGCCGGCGTTCTTCTCCCCGGTGAACGTCGTGGTGTCATCTAGGAGGATGGACGCGTCACATCCCTGTGCAAATTATCGCACGAGTCATCAACGCACACTAAACAGGCCAACAAGGCAATATACAGTACTCATCGAAGCGACTCACATTGACGAAGCAGTCGTGGAAGAAGAGTCGAATGATGGACGCGCCCATCCGCGGCTCCTTGGAGACGGCTTTCGCCATCACCGACCGCACGATGGTGGCCACGTTGGGGCACGTCTTAGCGTAGAACTTGGTCGAGAGCTTCGCATGGCAAGGAAGAAGCACACAGAGGAGAGCAAGAGCAACAAAACTCCTCGCGAACAAGAAACCCATATCTAGCTCAGCTACCAATAAACAAAGTACACCGTACTCGTCGTATATGAGTGTGTCTTCAACAAATCAGATCAATCGATAGCTAGTGAGATGAGACACTGGCCACTCGCGTATTTATAGTGCTGGTCTTAACGATCATTTTAGTCCTGCAATCTACACGCACGTAATGTAAGGCGCACTTGGCGATTGGTTGCGGTTGTGCGCGGCGCACCATGCATCGTGCCTGGCATCCAATACCGGCGATTGAGCAGCTCATCGGGTTGGGTCGGTCCTCGCTTTTGGGGAACAAAGGGGGAGGGCGACCGGGGGCATCATCGCTTTGCGCTGTCTACTCATCTTTGCGTGGTGCGCGAAGGTTCCGAACATGATAAAAAGTGGCGCGCCTAAAACTCTGCATTTTAGCGGCTTTTTTTGCTTCCAATAGCACGCGAGTGGGTGCCCTCGATCGATCTGGTTTCTAGGCGTCTAGCTAGGGGAAACAATAGGCAGCTTAATATTCTGGCCGGTTGGTATTGTTAATTATCTTTATATGGTATAAATATCTTGTAAAGCATTCCCAAAATGATTTCAGAAAAATAAAAAAATATAGCCAAAAATACCGACCACCGTATGCTTGAACTTTGCCGCACATAACATCTTTCGTTGCCCGCTTTTCTAAATTTATCCCGTACCTGGTCAAATTGGTTTCCCTACTTAACAAAATGCTGTGCGATTAGTCCTTTTCCTTAAAAAGGAATATGTAGGTAGATATCTAACGTGCATGATGAGTGGCAGATCCAAGATTTTGTTAGAAATAGGCTCATAGAGTGAGGTCTATTTTTTTTAATTCCAAAGCACACAATGTTTAGTACAATATTGCTAAGATAAGGCAGGAGAGACTAATTTATAAGGTGGAATCTATACCGCTCCTTAAATTATGAATGGGAATAGTATGAGGAAAGCTTTGGCTAATCACACACGCACGTATATTCGTGCATTTTCACATGACCTGTCACCGTGTCATGATGTATTGTTGCTGAACCATGTACACTCTCTCTTTCTCTTTTGTGTGAAATCACCGAGCATTGTCCATAATCGGGGACACAGCTATTTGAATAGTTTTACACTCTGCATAGGTTGCATAACTGTACCCACACGATGTGATCATCCCCACGCTAAAGGAAATCACAATAAAGCCTTTACAATGTTCAAGCTCAACCTAATTTTGCCTACTAAGGTGTCACCGTCGAGTAGGTTAACCACATAATCGATAATTGTCCGCACTTACGCCTCATGAAAATCAATAACCAGGTTTAACTCAATGGCAAAATTAGAATTAAAATATCATAAATTAATCAGCCAGATCTATCCCATACTAGATATGCGGTTTGCACGGTAAGACTCAGATCAATTGTGCACAAAGTTAAGTCCTTAGACATACCTAGGTGAGACTTCCACATCCCTCGAAGTGCTAACTATACTTCCCCATTTACTTCATGATTACTTGCCCAAGTAAAAATTAATTTTGTATAACTAACACCAATGACGCAAAATATCATGGCACACGAATTATATAACTGTGGCACCAATCACGATTCAATATCTCATCAAGTCAAAACTAATTAATTGATCATATGTGATGATGAACCCACGAGACTATAAATATGGCTAAACAAATTAATCAAACAACCTATATGACAACTAGTATTGTATCACTAAATAAATTTTTCATCCTAAGATAACAATGATATCATGACATTCAAATTATCAAATGAGCAATTAATCAATTAGGACAGTAACTACTAAATACAAGGGTTTGTAATAAATTAGCAATGCATCATAATTTAGAATAAAATAAATAAATAATAGATTAAAAATTAGGTTCAACTTGATCAAAGGACACGATTTACCTTGGTCTTGCTTAGTTATGAATTCTTGATCTTCTGGTTATACTTTTGCTCCTTTGAATACGCAATCTAACGAGAGAGAAAATGAATAAGGCATAAAAATAAAATCAAATAAAATTCAAATGAACTCCAAAAACTTCAAAATTAGAGCCAAAAGATAGAGCTCAATTTTAGATGAATTTAGAAAAATGAATAGGATCAATCGGAGTTAGGACGAAGAAGAATATGCTTTTAGCAAAATTAACCCTAAAGGAAATTACTGAAAATTCAAAAATTCTACTGTGTTGTTCACTCGGTGCACAGAAAAAATGGTATATGGTAGACTCGGCTTATGGAACAGTGAATGATGCAACTTGGCTACTGGTGTGGCAGATTAGGGATGATGTTGCGGACACATGGCTGATAGGTGGCAGGTAGGGCTGACGTGGGACCACGTTAGATTAGGGCTGAGGTGGCAACTGGCGTGGACGGCTAACTTGGCTGGGCTGGCAACGATCGGACAGTCCGATTGGTAAAGGCGATCGAGTGGCCGAAAAGTGAGAATTGTTCGAATGGTCCATCGATCGGACGGCTGAGGAGGCGTGGAGATGTTCGGACTGTCCGAACGATGACATCGATTGGACAATCCAATGACGATCGGACAATCTGGAGACATGGAGAGGTTCCAACTGTCCAAAGATCAATGACACGCGTCGCTAGGCGGTTGGCTGTGGGTGGTGAAGGGGCATGTCTCTTTGGTAGCCGAACGGGTGAGGTATGATGGCGCATGGGAACTGAGGTAGTGGTGCAATGGCCAGAGTGGAGCGAGACGGCGGGGTTTGGCTAGTTTGGATAGTGGTGCGAGAACTCACTGATGGTTGACGAACGACGGCGAGCGCCAGCAGAGCTACAAGGGTAGCGCACGAATGGCGAGGACGGCTGCGGGGGTGTGGAACATGAGGGAGTGACATGGCTTTTATGCACGGACGCAGAGTGGCGGGCTCGGGTACGGCATAGAGTCCTGGGCAAAGTCCCTAGTGGAGATGGCATGCGGCGGTGGTTTAGACACGAAAGCCAAGACCAGAGCGAAGATGGTAGGGAGTTCACGAAGGAGACGATGAACAGTGCAAGGACGACTGGATGAGCGACATGCGGCTCGGGGTGAAAACGGACGACCAAGATTAGACAATACAGATGAATAGTGCTCGGGCAAGTTCGAACTAGCTGAACGGGGTGGCCGATCGGACAGTCTAAATATGATCGAATGGTCCAGATGGGTACGAACGTTCAGACGATTCGAACGTCAACTTTGATCAGATGGCTAGAGACGTGCGGCGTGCGACAGATGGCTAACACATGGCAGCGACAGATCAGACTAGTCTTATTAGTGTGGGAGGGTTTAGGGGATTTTCCATTTCTAAAATTGGAAGAAAATAAAATACGCTCTAGAAAATAGCAAATAAATCCAGAAAAATCTAGAACATTCCTAGAGACACAAGGAACTCAAATAAATATTTTCTACATATGTTATTGTTTATTTTATTCATATAAAATTATGTTAATTATTAAAAATTCAATGTAAGATTATATCAATTCTAGAAAAATTCAAATGGTGAATTTTATTTTAAAAAGCTTCAAATAACACTAAAAATTAGGATACTACAAACTTCCCCCCTTAAACAGCATCTTAACCTCGAGATTTAGGCTCACAAGAGAATAGGTTTGGGAACTCTACTCTGAGGTCCTCCTCATGCTCTTAGGTGGCTTCCTCCTTGGAATAGTTGCTCTAGTAAACTTTGCAAAAGCGGACGACTCTGCTCCCGGTCGCATGCTTTGACACTTCTAAGATTTTGACAAGGTACTCCTTGTAAGACACATCCTCCTGGAGATCAACAGCTTCAAGTGGCACATCTTCCTCTCGCATATGCAAACACTTCTTTAGTTGAGACACATGAAAGACATCATGTATCCCACTAAAGGATGCAGGCAACTCCAACTTCTTCTCTACACTTCACGTTCATGAACAACCTCATATACCTTGGTGCAAGCTTTTCTTCCATCCGAACCCTCTTGACACCTTTTAATGGTGTGATTCTGATATACACATAATCATCTGGTTCGAAGCTCAACTCTCGATGATGAGTATCTGCATAGCTTTTCAGTCTAGCTTGAGCAGTTTTTAACCTTTCCTGGATTAATCGAACATTTTTCTTAGCTTCTTTTAAACAAACTGGGCTCAAAGACTTGACCTTCCCCTGTCTCTTTCCAATTGAGAGGGGTTCTACATTTTCTACCATACAAAGCTTTGAATGGTGATATTTGCAAACTAGCCTGGTAACTGTTGTTGTACGAAAACTCTATGATAGGCAAACAATTGTCCCACTTGACTCTAGGATCCAACACACAAGCTCTAAGCATATTATCAAGAATATTATCAAGAATCTGATTTACTCGCTCAGTCTGACCATCGGTCTAAGGATGATAAGCTATACTAAAATTCAAATGAATACGTATCCATAGCTCCATAGAAACTCCCCCAAAATTGTGAAGTGAACTACTATCCACGATCTGATACTATCTTTTTAGGCACTCCATGGAAACTCATAATCCTTGACATGTATAACTCGGCCAATTTATCACCTGCGTAGGTTGTTCTGACTGGAATGAAATGAGCAACATTTGCTAATCAATCCATAATTACCCAGATTGAATCGTAACCATCCTTGGTCTTAGGTAATCCTGTAATAAATCTATACCAACTTCTTCCCACTTCCACTCGAAAATCCTCAGCGGTTGTAGCAAACCTGCTGGCCTCTGATGCTCAGCCTTTACTCTTTGATACACATCACAAAGTGCAACATACTTTGCTATCTCATGCTTCATGTCTGGCCACCAATATTTGTTTTTGATATCTTGATACATCTTGGCACTGTCTAGATGAATTGAGTACAATGACTCATGAGCTTTCTTGAGCAACAACTCCTTTAACTCCGTTTTATTTGGTGCACACAATCGATTCTTAAACCACAAGGTTCCTTTGTCATTCTCTGTAAAATCTAATGCTTTATCTTTAGCCATATTAATCTTGATGCGCTGAATATTTTCATCCTCTACCTGAGTTTGGCGAATTTGACTATCCAAAGTTGGCTACAACTCCACTGTGGTTATGAATCCTTTCTCAACCAATTCCAAGTTAAGCTTCTAAAATTCCTCATGTAAAACTGGTTGACCTTCCTTGCTCATTACTGTATTGCAATAAACCTTTCTACTCAAAACATCTGCTACTACATTGGCCTTTCCTGGGTGGTAATGTATTCTAACATTATAGTCCTTTATCAACTCCAACCACCTCATTTGCTTGAGATTGAGCTTAGCCTAGATGAAAATATATTTCAAATTCTTGTGATCCGTATAAATCTTACAACGGTTACCCATGAGGTAATGATGCTAAATATTTAAAGTATGCACTACAGCTGCTAACTCTAAATCGAGAGTAGGGTAATTCTCCTCATGTGGCCACAACTGTCATGAAGTATAAGCTACTACTCTTCTGTCTTGCATCAGCCACATTCCAAACCTTTGCAGGAGGCATCACAATAGATCTCAAAATCCTTGTTAATGTCTAGCAATACTAGCACTGGGGCAGTAGTCAAACTCTCTTTTAGCTTTTGAAAACTCTTTTCGCACTCTGGTATCCAAACAAATTTCTTTTCTTTCTTTAACAATGGTATAAGCCGCTTGGCTACACTGGAGAATCCTCTGATGAAGCGGCGGTAATAACCGCCCATTCTAAGAAAATTTCTGACTTGCATCACTAACAACGGTGACTGCCAATCTATCACATCTTTAACTTTTTAGGGTCAACTGCAACTCCTCTTATTGACATGACATGGCCTAGGAAAGCAACTTCCTTCATCCAAAACTCACACTTGCTGAACTTAGCATATAGTTTATGCTCTTTGAGCTTTTGCAAAGTTAATCTCAAATGCTCCTCATGCTCTCTCTCATCCTTGGAGTATATCAAAATGTCATCAATGAATACAACAATAAAATTGCCCAAATATTCCATGCACACCTTATTCATCAGGTACATGAAATAAGTTGGGGTATTGCTTAAATCAAAGAACACCACTGTTAATTCGTACAAACCATAACGAGTTGAGAAAGTTGTTTTTGGTATATCCTCTTGATAAATTTTTATTTGATGGTATCTTGACCTCAAGTCAACCTTAGAGAATACTCCAACTCCTTTAAGCTGATAAAAAAATCATCAATCCTAAGCAAATGATACTTATTCTTGATAGTAACCTCATTGAGTTATCGGTATCCACACACATACGCTGACTACCATTCTTTTTCTTGACGAACAACACTAACGCTCCCAATGGAGACAAGCTAGGTCTGACATAACCTTTGTCCAATAATTCTTGAATTTACTTCTTTAATTCCGCTAACTCATTAGTAGACATCTAATATGGTCTCTTTGATATCAGCGAAGTACCAGGTACTAGCTCAATAGAAAACTCAACCTCTCAATCAGGTGGCATTCTAGGAAGATCATCTAGAAATACATCGAGATACTTCCTGACAACTGGTATGTCCTCTAGCATGATCCCTTTGCTTTGGCAAACCATAACTTTCTCTGGCTACTCATGTTGTCTGCAAATTTTACTTTTCTTCTATCTAAACTGATCAAGGTAATAGCTCTTGTTCCACAATCCAACATTGCTTGTTGCTTCTTAAGTCAATTCATTCCCAAAATCACATCCAAAGATTAGATATCCAACACAACAAGATTGGCTGAGAACTCTACTCCTTGAATGGCTATCTTGACTTTTGAACAACCTAGATTTATACTCAACTCAGAGCCCGGGGATTGAACAAAAAGAACAGATCTAAGAACAATATTTTTCAACTATTTCTTTAAGGCAAAATTATGAGAAACAAATGAATGCAAAGCTCCAAAATCAAACAAAACTGTAGCAGAAACTGAATTGACTAGGAACTTACCGATTACAACATCTGGCGATGCTTGAACCTTCTCTGCAGTGATATGGTTCACCTAACCATGCACAACTGATTGGGGCACCCGAATAGCTTGACCTAACACTTGGGGCACTCTGCGTCCTAGTTCTGAAGCAAGGGTCTGATCTGGCGTAACTCCCAAGTTGAAACAAACAGGCGTCGGGGCTTGTCTCTAAGGAAATTTGCTGGCATAGTGTCCTAGCTCATGACACTTGAAACAGGTAACTGATGTTGTAGGGTTGATATTCCTCTGTTACTGATTGCTTGACCTGATGGGATGGGGTTCAGATGTGAACTGACGCAACGCTGGGGCTGGCATCCTGAATCCTGACTGATGTAGCACATGTGTTGGCTGGTGTGTGCTGAAACGAGCCTTTGGGAACTGATCCAGCTGAGATCCTTGCTGCATCATCCTTTTCTTGCGAGACTTCTCCAACACATGGTGACTTTTCTCAATAAGTATTGTTTTATCTACCATGTTCTGAAAACTGGCATAATCATTTTCCACCACTTGAACTTTGAGCACTAGGTTCAATCCATTCTTGAACCTTTTCTGACGGGCATCATCAGTGGCAACATCCTCTGGTACATAGCGAGCTAGCAAAGTGAGTTTGTTGAGATACTCACTTACTGACATGTTCTGTTGCTACAACCCATGAAACACTTCCTTTTTCATTTCAATCACCCCATCCAGAATATGGGCATGATGAAATACAATTGTGAACTCAGCCCAAGAGATGCTGTCTTGGTCCTTATGAGTGGCGTAGTAGTTCTCTCACCACTCTACGGCGGCTCCCTCCAACTGATGGACGGCATAGAGCACTTACTCTTGATCAGTGCACTGAGCAATGTTTAGTTTCTTCATAACCAAACAAATCTAATCATCCACCTCCAAAGGCTCGGAAGACTGGGAATAGTTGGGTGGTCTCATCCTCATGAACTCTGCAAACTTGGATTACTATCTAACTGGCTGAGGTGCAATTGCTTCTTGATTATGCTGATTCATCAATGCATTCATGTTCTAAAACATAGTGTTCATCAACTATGTCTGAGCTGCCATGAACTGACTGAGAGCTAGATACAATCCCATTGGTGTTGCTTATGGTCCCTACGTCGATGGGCTGCGGTGCTGCTTTCTAGACCTTGGTTCATTTGACTACGACCAGCTGAGTTCTGGGTATCAATCATCTTTTTATTGCTATAAATAGAAACACAACTGCTGAGAACTGACTTAACAAGTCTCAAAAGGTGAGAGGACTGGCAAATTTTATTTTAAAAGTTTCAAGAAGACTCTAAAAAATAGGATGTTTTAGAGGTATATGAATACAAGGAGTATATCTGTAGGAGATCAATTTGGAGTCCAGTTGATTTGGTCGGTATGGCAAGGATGTTGCCGATTCTGAATATGATTCAGCTAATTCTACATTTAGCTGATTCTGTATTCTGAATAAGACTGCTGGCTTACATCCTCCTCTGTGGCAATGTGAAAAACATTGAGACTGCCTCAACAATCTATAAACAATGAAGTCAGAAGTCCTTTTGTGCATATATCCGCAAATTGCAATGACGAGTGGATGTGAAGCACCCAAATTGTACCCAGACTAACCATGTTATGAACAAAATGAATATCAAGTTCGATGTGTTTTGTGAGCCTGTGTTGCACCAGATTAGAAGAAAGGTACACAACGCTAACGTTATCGTAGTACACAATCGTAGCAATCTGGATAGGTCGATGGAGTTTGGAGAGAAGATGAATCCAACAAGACTCCATGGCAGTGTTAGCAACTACTCTATATTCAGCTTCCGCACTAGAACGAGAGATGTCTGCTTGATGCTTTGAAGACCATGACACAAGACTGTCACCAAGAAAAACAAAGTATCCAAACATGGAGTGTTATGTGTCAGAGCAGCTAGCCCAATTAGCATTTGAGTATACAGTAAGCTCCAGGGATGAACATGGTTGTAGTAGCAATCCATAAGAAAGAGTGCCCTTAAGGTATATCATAGAATCCTTTTCACAAGGACGAAGTGTGACTCTTTAGGGTCATGCATATGTAAACAAAGTTGTTGAACTACATAACTAATGTCATGATGAGTGATTGTGAGGTACTAAAATGCACCAACAATGCTTCGGTAATGTGAAGTATCTGGAACTGGTACACCCGAGCTACCAAGCTTAGAACATGTATCACTCGGTGTGGCACATGGATTACAACCCTCTATATTGGCACAATTCAACAAATCAAGTTTATATTGCTATTGAGAGAGAAAGATGCCACAAAGCAAACGAGAAACATCAATGCTCAAAAAATAGTGAAGGGGACTCAGATTAGTTATGAAGAATTTAGAAGCAAGAAGACGGATAATGTGCTGAAGGAAGGAAGTGCTAGAAGCGGTAAGAATAATATCATCTACATAAGTAGAAGATATGCAATTTGTGTCGTAGATTTGTAAACAAATAGAGAGGTGTCAAAACAGGTAGGAAGAAAACAAATGGAGAAGGCATAAGAGGCAAAACATTGATATCAAGCACGAGGAGCTTGTTTTAAGCCATAGAGAGACTTTGAAAGGCGATACACAAACTTAGGCTTAGTTGGATGAATGAATCCTAGTGGTTGTTGGCTAAAGATAGTTTTAGATAGGTTGCCATATAAGAATGCATTTTTAACATCGAGTTGATGTATAGGCCAATCGGAAGAGAGTGCCAAAGTCAAAACAACACAGATGGTTGAGGATTTAACGACCAGACTCAATGTCTTGCTGAAATCAACACCAGGATGTTGTGAAAATCCACGAACGATCTAGCGTGCCTTGTAATGGGTAAGGCTGCTATCCGGATTGAACTTGTGGCGAAACAGCCACTTGCTGGTGATTATATTAGCATGAGTGGGGTGAGGAACAAGGCACCATGTATGGTTGCGCATAAGGGCTTGGTATTCGACATGCATGGCTTGATACCAATTGGGGTCCTTTAGCACAGCATGATATGTCTTTGGAATGGGAGAAACCGATGTATTGTGTGCATTCTTTTCGAATAGGTTATCTTCTAAAGCCATGATGTATGGAGGTAACTAAAAAGGTGTTATTACCCATGGGCACAGTTGGGCTGGGTAACTTTGTTTTCAAAAAGCTTGAATAAGACATATTGGGTGCATTCTTTTCGGCTGTAGCTGATAGTTTATGACTACGGCTGATGGCCGTTACAGTAGATATAAGGTGAAAATGAGTACTTTTGTCAAAATATTGTAAATTCCACTAAATGTGCTAGTAAGGGCATGATCTATATCCATGCAAAATTTCAAGAAACAAATCCAATTCCATTTGTGGGAAACAAAAAAGATAAATACAACATGTAATAGTGTTCAACAATACCAAACAGTAATTGATGTCGTTATATGTCATATTTTTCTTTTTTGTATCTCACGAATGCGATTGAGTTTATTCTTGAATTTTTGTATGATATAGACCATGTACTTACCTATAGCTGACAATTTTTTGAGAATTTTTTAAAACTTGTATGAGCACTTTTAGTGAAATTTGTACCTTTCTCACAAAAGTGCTCATTTTCACGTGATATGTCCTCAGGTTATTAAGCATAAATCATAATTTCTACCCCTAAGAGTGTGGAGTTCCAAGTATCAATCGGTTCATCCAAAAAATTGAGCTGTTAAGGAAAAGTATCTATTCATACTTCAACACTAGCACCCAAACTTCTTTAAAGAAAACATTGTATGAGCCCAATCAAGAGTGCTGAAAAGGCATCCCTAGTGGAAGGGTTTAGTTTGTACCAAATTCAGATGTTTTTGCTAATGAGTGTTATTCTCTATGCAAATCACTAATCCATTTAATGCTAATTTGTCATGTTAATAAGCTCATCGTTTCAGAAAAGGCACGGTTGGCCAGGGTAACTATGATAAGACTCAGAGAGCAATGTCGTGCGAATAAGACAACTCCATATGTAATTAAGGATCTCCCAATGGGTTCTAGTCAGCAATGTCTATAGTATTAATTAACATGCCAACTATGATTAGTACTAAGGTGGAGGGGGATTAAAGAAAAGAGAGAGGGAAGCAATGCCTCATGCAAGACATTACTTGGACACACAATCCAACACAGAAGAAACAATAAAAACTTGCATTAGGAGGAGATTAGTATCTATCTACAATAATTGTTGCTGTGAACCGGTGTTAATGCCGCCACTCTAGGATGGCGATGCCAACGCCGCTGATGACGCCCAAGTCGCCACCACTCCTCACTTGTGTCGTCGCTATGCATCAGAGTTGAGGCCATTGCTCTAGGACACCAACACCGTCAAGATGCCTAAGCCACCGACGCAGCTCTAGGATGACACTGCCGATGCGGTTAACACCGTCCCCGTGCACCCGAGTCGATGGCACCGCTCTAGTATGCTGTCGATGATGCCCAAGCCATCTCTCCTAACTTATGCCATTTCCATGCACCAGAGCCAAGGCCATCACTCCCTGACACCAACGTCATCGATGATGCCCAAGCCACCGTTGCAGCTCTGGGATGACGCCACCAATGCTCCTCACTTGTGCCGTCACCATGCACCAGAGTCAAAGGCATCGCTCTAGGATGCCATCGACGATGCCCAAGCCATCTATCCTCGCTTGCTTTGTCATCGTGTACCAAAGTTGAAGGCGCAGCTCTAGGACACCATTGAAGACCATCGATGATGCTCAAGTCTGATGTGGACGGTGGTAATGGGCAGGCGATGAGGCCAGGGACAATGGCAGCGCGATCCGGGAAGGCCTCCATAGGGGAGGGTGATGTTAGACAATACCGTCGAAGGGTAGGAGGTCACCGGAGGGGAGAGGGACATTGGATCCGATCGCCAGAGGAGAAGAGGATGCCGGACGGCCGGAGGCTGCTAGAGGGGAGGGGGTGGGAGATCCGATCACCGGAGGGGTGGAGGCCGCTGGAGGGAAGGGGATGTCAGATCCGATTGTTGGAGGAGAGGAGGACACCGGAGGGTCGGGGGCTGCCAAAGGGGAGGGGTGCCAGATCCAACCACCGGAGGGAAGAGGAACACCGATTCCAATGCCGTCGTGGCTGAGGGGGGAGGCGGTTGACCGAGGGAGGGTCGACGGAGGGCGGAGGTGGGTGGCCGCTAGAGAGGAGGGGAACAAAGGGACGAGGTGTGTGGGAGGAGACCAAGAGAGACGGACGACAGGCGGATAGACCGAGGGATGGATTTATTGTTTTGGTCCACCAGTGGAAACTATGCATTGGGATTATAGTGTCTATATGACGTGGAGGTTATAGATATTGTTATGCAACCTCTACCGCTGAGAATATGCCCTTGATGGGTCTCGGTCCTAACCCTAACCCATGTTAGTCTAAAATTCTGTTCGGCTACAGTAGGTCTCTTTTTTTTTTGCAAGGAGATTATGTCCGTTAACTGGGTTAGCAATAAAAGAATAGAGGGTTAGTTGTGGTGGATTAGCTTATTTTACCTTTATGTGGATTAACTTACTTAGGGTAGAGGAGTGAAGTCTTTGACCAGGTTAGCTAAACCTTTCCTAACCTGTGGGTGTTTGGCGTGTTAAATACCTCAAGCACCTCTTAACCTCGATCCATACACAACCTTCTGCGTTAACAAATGAAGGAACGAAAAGTTGCCCCATTGTTTGTTAGAAGGAGCAACATGGATTAGCTTGAAAGGAAGGGCCGATTTGATCTCGGAGCAAAAGAGATGGAAATAAAAGTGCCTATTCCCAACTAGGACGCTTAGCCGTGGTGCTTGTCGCACGTCCCACGGCGGATGGGCTAGACGCGCGTCGCCGGCAACCACCAGGGCGACCATTACATTTCACTAGTACGCATGTGCCGAGACAGCCGCCGTGCGCGCGCGAGTAGTGGTGCTCCACAACTCGATATCGCACCAACCTGACTGGTGCTACACCGCGAAGCGGCCGGCCGCCACTTCGCTAGTGCACGACCTCTGTGCTCCAACTTCGGCGGTGCTTGGGGATGACTCCGTTTCTGTTTGTAGTACTGACGGTCGGCAGGTCTGCATGTGTGGGGCTGTCCCGTTCGATCGAAGATTCGAAGCCAAGGTTGCATGCAGAATTCATGTGGAAAGCGGAAACGTACAGTTGCAAGCATTATGTTTTGTTAATGCGTTGACCTCCTATGTAGCGTCATAAATCGGGATCTGGCATCCGCGTCTGCGACAGGAGCTAATGGTTGCCGTGATGGCAAACTAATCCCAGCTACATAAACATGGTGAGCGTCAATGATAACTTCAAGGAAAATGACAGCCATCCTTCTATTCACCCGTTAAGTCGTACATATGCTCCGTACGTACAGGTAGAGGTCAGAGATGCATGTATACGTATCGCGTTGCGTAAATCTTGCTGTACAAATTTAGTGGCGAAAGGGTTAAACTTACAAAACATCCAGTATATATCTTGTACAGTTGTAAACGTTGACCTATTCGTGTGTCAGCCGCTTGGATTGTTTGACGCATCGAGGTACAGGTTGACTGGCTGAGTCCAAGGAAGCCGGATCAACACGTTCTTTATTTATCAGTACGTACAATAGCAACTTGCTTCCCCTCTACCTCACCTTCATTATGCCATTGACCACTCGCCGGCCAAGGAGGAGTCTAAGGAACCTGACTGGTTGTGTCAGGTTCTTCATGCTACAAAAGCTAACACAACCATTTTGGTGAGGGATGCTACTCAACGTAAGAGCTGACAAACTGCAGGGGAAGGAGGGAAACGTGAGAGCAGCAAGACAGACAAAAACGTGACGTTCCTTATAGACCCTGGGCAGTAAGAAGTATATGGCCTCTCTTTTATTCCATTCCTTTTTTGATTTTCTTTTTTTTAAGGAGAGGAAACATAATGAATTAATGTAAGGTTCAGGGTGTTAAAAGAGCAGGACCCTGCTCAGTTTCTGTGGAACAGAGACTGCAATGTTTTGCACTAGTGTGATATGCATGTTCCAAAAGACCAAAACCATATGATTATACGAACGCCCAGAACAGCTTGTGTATGCTGCTAAAAAATCACAGGGTGTGGTTCGGTTCCCTTGATCAAATTACGGGTGGAGTATCGAAACGTCTTACAATTTGAACAGAACAGAACAGTAAGATGATAAACATACATATCATTAACGATGGTATCGTATGAGTATATTGTATTCCTCCAATTTTACAGCCAGGATACATTTTTACATTTTTCACTGCTTCCCTGAGAACTTATTGTTGTGAATAATGTGGTATAAGCAAATATTTAGATTTAATTTCAGCATAATAACACATATTTCCAGAAGTATATAAATAACAAAAATTGCATATAAACATATAATTCTTTCATGTCATTTATACAAGTCAATATACTCAGACTAAAGAACAAGACAGCTACAAAAAAATAGCACAATGCTTAGATTTTATTTGTGATTATTGCTCTCAGATACAGAGTTGCTCAAGATTAAATCTTGGACTTCTCGATACTTTGTCCATAATCTTCACAAATTGGAATGACAATTATAATTCAGATTATGAGCTCTAAAGTTTGCTTTACTATGCTGTCACAGAAATTTGCATTCACACAAATTAATGTCGGTTTAAGAGTGTACCAACAAAAGGAATGACCTCAATAACAGTACTCTTAACAGCTTTAAATTAGATGATCATCTTTAAAAACACATGATCACAGAATATCTAAGACAGCAAGAACTCCTGCTAAAGTGGCGAAAAGATGCTACATAGTACTAAAAATACTAGGGATCACTGTAAAGTGAACAACCAGCACAACCGACACTAAATTATCAAGATGCTAAAAATCAAATGATAGCAGTAAAAACTACTAACAGAGCACAAATCCAAATTAGATAATTAGATCAATTTCAGTATATGACATATTTCTTCATAGAGCATAAAGCCTACAGCCCATAAGTATTACAGGTAATGTCTCCCAGTACTAGACAATTCACATATTTCAATCAACTAGTACATCTCACAAAACAAGTAATGCACAAAGAGTAGTCAAGAATCTCACAGAGCGGATGGCACTCGAAGCTACTGAAAAGAACAGGCAAGGCACATCTAATGGTGCTGACCTAAAAAACCAAATGCCCTGCTGTGCCGCGGTGAGAAGACGTGGTTGTCGAAGATGCAATGCCTCCCTTTGCCATTCAGGACACACCAAATCAGCAAAGTCGAGGTGAAGGGGATGCCATACAAGAACACCGAGAATGCACCAGCCCAGTGCACCTCGCCACCGAGCACCAAGAACCGCAGCTCGCCATCAATACCGAGAAAAAAAAGGAGATTTCGAGAGCTCACTTAGATTTTTCTTGACATCTACTTAAGGTGAGGAAACCACCTTATAAAAGATGAGAGGAGGGGGGAGAGGAGCCCGGCGTGGTGGCCACCAATGGCTGGAGCCGAAACCTCGAGGCTGCAAGTGCCTACTGCACCACCTCATCCCTCCAAAGTTGCCGTCTCTCGAAGACCAGATCCAGAACTGAGTGAGGTGAAGCTCGGGAGGAGACTAGTCTCCTTCCCTTATCTACCAAGTTCTTTCACACTGGATGTATCCTAAAAAAATAACACCCGTCTCTCTAGCATGTCTTACTAACTTAAGTCATCTCTTTATATATTTTGAGGATTTCATATTGTCCTTTCTACTCTTCGCCTTAACTCGAATGGTTTAGTTATCGCAGTAGATCAATATTGTTGCAATTGACTTTTCCAGCATAGATAGGTCAGAAAGGAGTTCTCTAATCCATTTTGCCTCTACTGTAGCTGAATCAAGTGTTACCAACTCAGCCTCCATAGTGGACTATGTAAGGATAATCTGTTTAGAAGACTTCCATGAAATGGCCCCACCTGTTAGAGTGAACATATAGCCACTCGTAGTCTTCATATCATCTGAATCACTACTCTAGTTAAAATCACTGAATCCTTTCAAGACTGCCAGATGGATAGAATAATGTATTCCCAAGCTTGAGGTCCCCTTTAAGTATTTGAGTACCCTCTCTAATGCTATCGAATGATCATCTGTTGGATTGGACGTATATGAGATATCCAGCCTCATTGCACTAATTACATACATCAAGGATGTAATTATTTGAGAATATTTAAGCTGGTCCTTTCCATGTCCAATATTTTTATGTACCTTAGTATTTGGATCATAGAGTGTGGCCGCTGGTTTATAGTCCATAAATCCAAATTTGGTTAACACCTTATCCACATAATAGGATTGTGTAAGAGTAATCCCATTCTCACCCTTTATAAACTTGATATTTAAAATAACATCAACTTCACCCAGATCCTTCATATCAAAATTTTAGGAGAGAAAAGACTTTGTTCTATTGATTACATCCATGTTGGCTCTAAAAAGCTATATGTGATCAACGTAAAAACACAGAATAACACCTTCATTCCCACTAAACCAATAGCAGACACATTTATCAGCTTCGTTCACACAAAAGCTGATTGAGGTCATTATACTATTGAATTTCTCGTGCTATTGCTTGGAAGCCTGCTTTAGACCATACAAGGATTTAATTAACCGATATATTTTCTTTTCTTGCCCTTCAACCACAACCATCGGACTGTTACATATAAATCTCCTCACCTAACTTTCCATTTAGGAAAGCGGTCTTTACATCCAACTGCTGAATCCAAAACCTCTAGGTAGCAAGCGCCTCCTGCGCCATCTCATCCCTCCGAAACTGCCGCCTCCCAAAGACTAGATCCAGAACTAAGTGAGGCGCTGATCGGGAGGAGACTAGTCTCCTCCCCCTATCTCCTTGGATCGTCCCACTGATAGGTCGTCCCTATTTCTCCTTTTTTCTTTTCTTTTTCATTTCTTTCTTTTCTCTTTTGAGAAATTACCAAAATGTTCTCACAAAATACAAGACTTAAGCCCTATTCTAAACAGCGATAGCTTCTGGTTTCTTAACGTATTTTGGTCTTTTTTCTTTTGCATTATCCGTAGAGATATAACGGTGTTTTTATTCTTCTATTTTTTTCTTTATTTTTCTTTAATTGAATACCTCATAAAAAAACTAACACCCACTACTGTGGTGTCATTTCAGTTAAAAGCAAAAACTCAAAACAGTTTGGAACAGGATCTTAATCAAACAACTGTAGTACATACATTTCGAGATCTTTTTATGTAAATATGACCAACACGCCTTGGTTTCCAAGGCCTCGTTGATCAGTACCATATCACTTGCATACACGTATTATCCTTAGTTCACCTTCCTGCAGTTGAGCCTGACCTCCGTCTGTGTCCCGGACGACGGCAGCAGGTTGCCCATCTTTATCATGGCGGACACGAAGTCGGCCGAGAACTGCGCCGCGTTGGTGCTGTACTGCCTCACCAGCGCGTCCTGCGACCCGCCGTTGAAGAGCTCCTGGTCCGAGTGCAGCAGGCCGAGCTGCGCCACCAGGTTCTTGTAGTAGGCGTTGTCGAACCCGTCGGGGGTCTGCACGTCGAACGGCGCGAGGTTGCTGTCCCCTCCCGACCTCGGGCACGTCTGCTGCCGCAGCGCCGCGAAGGTCGCGTTGATGTTGCGCTCGTTGTAGATGCGGTTGCGGAAGAACTGGCACTGCGACCGCCCGATGGTGTGCGCGCCGGACAGCGCCGTCATGTCGCGCGCCGAGAGACCCTTGTTGCCGAACATGGAGATGAGATTGGCCAGGCTGGAGGCCGGCCCCGGGAGGTTCGAGTTGGCCGCGCTTTGGCTGGCCGTGCGCGAGTCCTTGCGCCCCAGCGGCACGCTCCACGTCGGCCCTCCGAGCTGTACCGAGTCAAACCGATTTTAACCGAGCTAATCACTAGTAAAAATGTAGAACAAGCGTTGAAGTCGCGGGACTGTGCTAACCAGGCTGACTCCGTCGCGAGCGGCGAGCGCCAGGATGTCGGCGCAGGAGACGGTGGCCTTGCAGGACGCCTCAACCTGCGTCTTTATGGCATCGATCACCTCGAACCCACGGGCCGAGTTGGCGTTCGGGCCGGCGTTCTTCTCTCCCGTAAACGTTGACGTGTCGTCGAGCAGGATCGAGCCGTCACACCCCTGGGCGACCAGACAAACAGAACGTATGTCAGCACCACATAAGCTCGCAACAGCAACAGCTAAAACAAATGAACTGCATTTGGTGCCACAGCACGGCACGGTACAGCACAGAGCTACGCCATTCATTGCTCACATTGACGAAGCAGTCGTGGAAGAAGAGGCGAAGGATGGAGGCGCCCATCCGCTTCTCCTTCTGCACGGCCGACGCCATCCCCGACCGCACGATGGTGGCCAGGTTGGGGCACGTCTTGGAGTAGAAGTTGGGCGAGAGCTGCTGCGCATTCGCCGCGCAGCTGAGGACAGAGAGGGCGGCGAGAGCAAGGAAGGCCGACCTGGTGAAGATTGCCATTTCGGCCAATGTCGCTAGCTAGCTAGAGAGTGGATAACACCACGCGACCCTTGTGAGCTCGATGAGACGAGATGCACAAGGTGGCCTCAATTTATAGTGAGCTCGTAGCCACTAGGCGAGCCTGCACCTGCGTGCATGCACGGTGTCTCGGTTCCTGCGCTGCACGAAGTACAAAATTCTTGGCCAAACTCTGCAGCCGGATTTTGTTGACCAATGATTTGTTCCAGCACGCGCGATGCATGGGCCCCGGCTTGGCACGTAGCTAACCGACATGAGCAACACTGTCACAATCTGAATTATTGCATGTGTTGGTTCATTTGTTTTTTTAAGAATATTATACGAAGGAAGGCATGTGGCTGTGCACGTCACGGGTTATTAGTTTATGCATGGACCAGTCCACCAGGACCAGGGGATACTCATACAGTCATACTATGAGATGGCAAATCACAGCAAGTTTCGCGCGCGGCCTGAAGACTCCAGTGCACAAGCAGGCAAGCTGGCCGCAAAATGGACCGAATGATACTACTACAGTGCTAGATCCCACTTGTGTGTTTTAAAACAATTAATCAGTGCTGCTGTATTCTTCCGAAAATTAAAAGGTCAATCTGAATCAGCATTGGTGTAGGTTAGATCTATTAGCTCAAACCATTTCACCAGAAGGTACTCGTCCAACATTAGAAAAGTGTGCGGGAGAAAGGCATAGATCACAGAAGCAAAACAGCGTAAAAATATTGTAGAAAAAAACAGCGTATAGCTACTATTCACTTCAGTAGGATCGAATAAGTAACAAGGGGTGAATGGTACTATCCAAAATTTTCCACTAAGTATTCTTGATTCTTTAGTCTTGTAAATATAAAGTTACGAAGTCTAGAATCAACAACGAAAAACTCGAAGCAAACAGCTCAAGAAATAAAATTTTGGAAATAACCAAATCCTAGAGGTTGAACCGCTATTAGGGATGGTAACGAAGCTAGGGATCGCAGGAGAAACCTCCGCGGCCCTACCCCGCTAAGCCTTCCGGGGGGGTGGTCCCCTGTCCCCGGTCCCCATGGGACCAGACCTTTACGGGGTCCCCGCGGGGCATAAAAGAAATACTAATTTTGTTTCTAAAAATAATAATTTGATTTTATTTATTAATTTATAATTACTTAAGCATATTTTTTAAAATATAGTTTCAAAATATATATTCTAACATATAAATTCAATTTTTAGTATAAATATACAAGAAAACAATACAATCTCTCATATTAAAAAACTATAATCTATTATCAAAATATTTATTTTTATTTTTACCAGGTCCTCATGGGGCCTCGCAGGGGGAGGATGATCCCTGTCCCACTCCGTTAGCATTGCGGGGCCCTGCCCTGTTCCCTCTGCGGGGGAAATCATTCCCCGGCCCTACTCCCCATGGGGATATTCCCCGCGGGGACCACCCCCCATGGGGGGAATTGCCACCCCCTAACCGCCATACTTCTGCCGGTCTGACCTTTTGGTGGTTAGACCGCTAGGTTCAAGCTGGTCTCAAGTTTCATAGCATTTGGACTTATAATTTAGGAGTTTATGCGGTTCTCTTTGGATGCAACTTGTAAATTACAAATCTAAATGCTATGAAATTTTGCATACACCTTACTTAAGGTCTCAAAAACATATTTCATTCATGGATTGCAGAAATCCATATCAAAATTTAGACATTTTTCATATTAAAACAAGATTGCTCTAAAACTGGGCAAAATGCGAAATCAGTTAATACAATTTGCTCGTGGGTAAAAGATGGTCAAGATGGCTCTAGATGTATTCTCACATGTCACAACAAGCAAGAACATCGAAGAAATCAAGTCAAAAACTATCAGATCACGAAATCACTTGGTTAGACCAAATCAAGTAAAACCGAGTTTCTTCATAAACTTACTATCAAAGTGTCGAGATGGATGAATATTGATTTTCAAAGGTTATTTCTATCTCTTATACATCCTTAGCACAACAAGATCAAGAAAGGAGGAGAGAAAAACAAAAATCAATCAAGTCAAGAGCAAATCAATCAACACAAGAAAGAATCATAGAGATAAATAAATATTGATATATTGCTATTTGAGAATAAAGATTTTACAACCACTCTACTTGGAGGCCAAGAGAGCACACCACAGCACTCAACTTCTCTCAAACTCTAACCCTAGAATCTTGAACAATTAGTCTCAAATTAGAGGATAGTTAGATGGTTAACTACAAGTTTCTATTCCAACCCATTAAATAGATGAGCTAGCTAACCACATTTAACCCCTAGTGGATGCTATCCACTTAGCATAATTAGAAAAACTCGATAACCCCCCATATATAGGTTTTAACTAACACACTACTCTTATATATGCTTTTTAAAACACATTAGCCCGAATCTGCTAAGTCATTAGCCTTAATCCAACTTAATCTTCTTAGTTTCTCCTTGAACTAAACTGTTCTGCCAATCGCCACTCAAGAACCGCAGTTTTGATCTAAGGTACGTAGCTTCTGGTATTTTTTTTTGCCAAACTACCAAAATACTTTTTTTTATCCAGTCTTCTCCTTTTATTGCAAACAATCGCCATGCTTGCCATGTATATATGCACCACTAGCTTATCATGCATCGACAAGTCTCTCTCTCGTTTTGGTTGCACCGAACCATTCCTCACTTGGACTGATCAAGCCACATGGTGTAACCCACCGCTCAAACTTTCCTTCAATATTATCCTCTTTCTCGTGCCATACTTGAGCTCACTACCTCACCCGACATTCTCGATCGTTTTAGGCCTTACCTCCTCCATAAGCGTAGCCCCGATCATCGCTATTGACCATGGTTGATTTCAAGTGACCTTGCACATCCAAGATAAAGAAACAATTTTCAGACATAAGTTCTTTATAACTTAACACATGTTAGCAGTAATATAGCCCATGCAATCATATCCACTGACCTAGATAGACAGAAATCATCATGAGACTCTAAAACCCCAAATCACATAAACTGGCTGAGACAACACCTGTCAAGCCAGTATGACCGCAAGGCCATAGCGGTTAGACCGCTAATGACCCTGGTTTGAACTGGAAATGGGCGCCGGTCTGATCACCAGGAAATTTCAGTCAGACTACCCCCCTCAAAGCCGGTTTGACCGCCAAGTTTGAAACCATCTAGAAAAATCCAACAAATTCACAATTTGAATTTTTAATGTTCCCAAATGGTAATAATTCATCACACCATAATTCTGGATTCTCTCACATGGTCCTTCAACTTCAATTCTGCATCCTGCATTACGATCCAACGACTCAGGATCACTCAAAGGCATGATACTGTTCCTCTCTGGATGTGATTCTGAAATCGACGTATACTACTCTTTGAGATCTAAAGTCATGTTTGGAACGTTGGAATTGAATTATTTTCAGCCAAGTTTCTGTGAAATTGCTGCATTCCAAACAAACCCTATGAGGTGAACAAAGGGACAGCCTTACATGTCAAACTATATATATCTTGATCAGGACAAGGAATTACTTGAGGATAAGATTTGAGATAAGACGATAATATATATATCATACTGTTCAGCAGTGCCCATGCAATTAAAAAATCAATCACTTTCGTTGAACAGTGGAAAACTTGAAGCGTGCGTCTCACTATCACCCACTTAAATGAAATTTCAATCGTGCAACGACCAGCGCTAACTAGGGTCAGCGCTGATTTCTTCCCTGATAAGCACTTCTTAACCGAAAAGCGATAGGAGAATATGGTTAGATGTGCTCGATAGCAACCGGCCTGCTTGATTTGCAAGATTTCGAAGTGACGGGTGTGGATAAGGCATGCATGGATTCAGCGACGTGACTAGGATTGGCAAGCCCATATATGGGCTTTATTCTTCTCGTTGTATGCCTAAAATTGGTAAATTCTGAGGGAATAGGGATAATTCTCGAGGGACAAGAACAATTGGTAAATGCCTTTAGTTCCTGTTTGCAACTCGGCGATTTCACAATAATTATGGAGGGAAGAAAACATCGACACTGTCCTGGATGTGAGGTTTCCTCCTAAATTCATATGAGAATGCATTCTAGGCAGAGCCTTGCTTATTATCATAACCAGAGCCTACATCGAGCACATAATGAGTGATGATATACTTCGGTTTTGTTAAAATGATCAAACATATCCAAGATTCAATGTAGCCTGGCTGTTAAAAAGATCCAATAATTTCGATTGATGCTAACGAATCACGATGACAATTCAGCTATGTACCAACGTTTAAAGTACGTCATGGTTTGAGTTTAAATTTTGTCACTACGTACCAACGTCTATCCCTGCTAGGCTAAATTTCAAAGATGCTTGTTCCCGGGATAAGCACATGAGGCTGTCACTTGGCCGTATTTGGCGACCACGGGTGCCAAACTAGCGGAAGAAACCGTTCCGTGAATCTGAAATATCATATACGTACGTGATGATACAGGTGACAAACATGTGTTTGCTCACGCATCTTCGATGTATATCCACAGGAGAGCTAACATTTCGTACGATCAGGCATGTTACCCCAGCAAGTATCAGCTGCATCCAACTTAATTAAACTAAGGCTCGTGGTATGCATGGCATGAAAGTAGGCCATGCTAATCATGTCGTTTGCAGTTATGAAATGCAATAGTATTGTCGCATCAAACAAATTATCGCACTTTGGGCAGTACCTAGTCCGTGTACTCCAGGTAGCTCCTAAGCACCGTAAAAACATCCATTTTGTCAAGATATATATAAAATCTGAATGCGCTTGCACTGCAAGTACCAACGGAATGTAGAGAACATAAAAGCTCACAAAAAAAAAGAAAATATATATTGTAACATCCCATTTTTGGGAATGTAAAGCTTGCTTGCGTGAAATTCCAAAATTTGAATTTGAATTCAAAGCCATCTCAGAATTCAATCAAAATTTGAATTTTCAAAAATTTTCAGACTTCCTTGGGCTTGGCCCAGCCCACCCTACCTTCCCCTCGGCCCACTTGGCTTTGGCCCAGCCCAGAAAGCACTGGCTTGGCCTGTGCTGGCCCACGCCGTTCGCGCCCTCAACCCGCCTCCGCCTTGAATGTGTCTGCCGCCGCTCGCCACTGTGTTTTCACCCTCGCCCAAGCTAGCCTCGCCTAGCGCCACTCTCCCCATGCCTAGCCCTCCTCCCTCTCCCTCTTATCTCTGCCACCCATAGCGTCTGCCTTCGCCGCTCCTGCATCGCGTCGCACCAGTGTGCCCGAGATCTCCACAGTCGATCATTGGAGCTCATCACCTGGCCTTAACCCTCCATTGCACATGCCCGTTCTTCGCACTGACTCCGCCCTTGCTTCCGTGCCATGTCATGCATCGACGATGCCACCCTCGGACTGCGCCCGCTATCAAGGCGTCCAATAGGCAACGCTCCCGTGGCTATTAGTATTCAGAGATATACGTTACTTTGTAATTTAAAAACTAAAAAATAATCCATGCTCAAAGGGAAAAAGTAAAAAAAAAAGAACATGCCTTACCTCTATCTATTTTAGACGAAAAAGATTATGTAAAAAAGGAACTGGAATAACTCTATTCATTTCACCAAAACGAAAAAGGAATAAGTCAACTTTTGGTTTCTCAACTTATGCTCCGAGTACGATTTACACATTTAACTATAAAACCGTTTATTTTATACCCCTCGACTCTTAAAACCAAGAATGGTGTGCACTACTAGAAAACGGATCATCCCTCACGGTTCCAAACCGTCAGGAAAATACAAATCACCGTCAGGTTAAATTTCCCTGATGGGTTCCCGTCAGGCAAAACCCCTCAGGGCTGGCTGGACAGGAAAATTAAATTTGGCTGACGGTTACCCGTCAGGAAAATTTAACCTGACGGTTTTACCCGTCAAGGAAATTTACCCTGACGGTTTTACCCGTCACCGTCAGAAAAATTCATTAACTTGGCGGTACTAACCGACAGTCAGGAAAATCCGTTTTGCTGACGGTTTAGTCACCGTCAAAATAATGTATTAACCTGACGGTACTAACCGACAGTCAGAAAAATCAATTTTGCTGACGGTTCAGTCACCGTCAATATAATAGCCTGCCCCGCAACAAAAAAGGATTTTTCTGAGGGGGCCTGCTGTCAGCAAAATGGATTTCATTGACTGTTTGTGTTACCGTCAGGAAAATGCATTTCATTGACGGTTTGAACCGTCAACAAAATTGGCAGAAACTACAAACAAAATCAGGCTGGCAGAACAAATTCACTCAGCTACAAGATAAGCATTAATATAACATTCTTGCATCAATCAAGAAACATATAAATAACAAAACATATAAAAAGTTCAGTTTTCATAAACGATCCCTAGATTGGTTCACACAAGCATACCAATTCATCATAAACTTCAGTTTTCATAAACAATCCCCAGATTGGTTCATCCATCCAAAAGACATGTACAATAGCAGCATGGTAGCATGCAAGAACTACAAGAGATCAGATTGAATCCAGATTGATAGTTACAATGGTAGCATCCAAAGACATCTACAATGGCAGCATGGTAGCATCCAGACTGATAGTTCAGATTGAAGTACCACATACAAGTCTCAAGTATCTAATTACATTGAAGTTTAGCTAGTCAAAAGAACTACAAGAGATCACTGAAAATCACATGGCAGCATGGTTGTCGCCATCAATATCGCCACTGCAATTGTCCATGTCGTTACCATCGACAGCACCGTCATCTGGTTGTGAGCCCACATGAGAGGATCCAGTCCCAAGCCCAGTCCCAGTACCAGGCCCTTGCTGCAAGGTGAAACATCATGTCAGAAGGAAACAGAATATCATGTCTTGTACAACATGGACAATAGCTAGATTTCAACATAAAATTGTGCAAAGAAAAAAGGATGTAGTGTTCTTATTAATTCAACATAAAATTGTGCAAAGAAGGTAGCTGTACAGCAAGCACAGTAGCTAGTTTTCAAAATACCATACCAACAAAAAAAGGATCTAAGTGTTCTTGTTAATTCAACGTAAAATTGTGCAAAGAAGGTAGCTATACTTTTGCTAGCTGCAGGTTGGCATATACTCAAGATTAGTTTAGCCTCATAAACAACTCACAAATATGGGTGTACCAACTAGTAGAAAAGTCATTTGCCACCTTACCATCAACTCTAAGTAAATGAGATTCAGGTTATGCCCATATTTAGAACATTCAACATGAATCCACTTGCTCACTGCTGTATTGCTTGTGTACTAACACAAAAATGATGTAGACTGAAAACTGAACAGATATGTGTATATGAATATACCAACGACGTGAACTGACCGGCGGCTCCTCGTGGTGGGGGTGCCCCTTGGAGGATCAAAGGCCGTTCTGAACCGTGAGGGATCAAAATTTGCTATAATTATCTGGTATTCGGCAGTCAACACATCAATAGTCTAAATGCTCCTCTCTCAATCGCTATCGCTGCAACATTCATACACACACCATTGTTTTAGCAATTGTGTGCATTCTATAAATCCAAATAGAGTTCAGCTGAAAGCTTCATATTACAATGCTAGTGAAAATCAAGCAGGTAGTATTGATTGAGTACATAAAATTAACATAGAACGGTAGTTAGATACAACAAGTAAACTACATATACACTAGCTAACCGTACTTCTAATTAGCATGCATGCATCATCATCATGCACATCTCATATAATGCACAAACGTATCATACATGACTGCATGTTGTCTCAATTTTGGCCGGAATTTTTAACAAAACATAAGGCATAAATATATAGAGAGAAAGCTAGCCTAAATGGAGCTAAACACAAGACAAATAAGCAACAAAGATGACACATGCATGCATTACTCTCCTGCCATCCGACATTATTGATTATTCTGTCGGCGTTTCTATATGCATGAATGATGCAAGGTGAAAGATTACAATAATACTAGTTTAGTGCAACTATCAGTTCACAAGTAATCTATATATATATGGACCATTGATACGAAAAGTCAACAACTGTTATAGGAGTAACAATGTTTCGTTTTATAGACTCGTGACTTCTCTTCACTATTCACTGCTGTCACATTTTACATTGAACCAAGCACCGAAAGAAAGACAATAATTGTAAAAACTATAATCTAAATGAACAACATAATACCAATGGGCATCGCGAAGAAAGTCGATCCATAAATATGACCTGATGCCTTGCCACTGTAACTATATGCCGTCTCATCTACGGCAAAATACAAACCCAAATCAAGAACCGATGGAGGATCCAAATCAAAAACTCACTGCAACATTCAAAAGATAAATGTGGGGCGGATTTGGGGCAGCGGGACAGCGAGCCGGAGTTGGGCCATCGGGGGGCAGGGCGGATTTGGGGCGGCGGGACAGCGAGCCGGAGCTGGGCCATCGGGGGGCAGGGCGGATTTGGGGTGGCGGCCCGGACCTGGGGTGTTGGGGCGGCGGGGTAGACCTGGGAGGCGGGCGGTGGCGGAGCCGGGCCGTCCGGGCGGACTGGGAGGAGGGGCGGGGCGGACTGGGAGGCGGGAAGAGCTGCGACGTCGGGGCGGACCTGGGGAGGCGAGGCGGCGGGGCGAGGGGATGGGGCGGATCGGAGGAGGTGAGCGATGGGATGGGGTGGAGGCGGGCGAGGGGATGGGGCCGGCAGATTGGAGGAGGTGGGCGAGGGGATGGGGCGGAGGAGGCGGGCGAGGGGATGGGGCCGGCAGATCGGAGGAGGCGGGCGAGGGGATAGGGCGGAGGAGGCGGGAGAGGGGATGGGGCCGGCGGATCGGAGGAGCCGGGCGAGCGGATGGGGCGGAGGAGACGGGCGAGGGGATGGGGCTGGCGGATCGGAGGGCGGAGGAGGCGGGCGAGGGGCGATGGCGGCTGCAAAAATATCGGGCGGGCGAGGGGAAGGGGAAATGGGGAAATCGGTTTTCATTTTTCAGTTCGGAGCGTTGATAAAATATCGGGCGGGTTGGAATTAACCTCACGGGCTGGAGAAGCCTCACGGTTCATCTTCAATTATCCTCATGGTTCACTTAATACCGTCACAAAATAGCGTATTTTATTGACGGTTTATGGAGCCCGACAGAAAAATATATTTTTGTGACGGTGATACGTGCGCCCGTCACAAAAATTGTATATCCCTCACGTTCTATGCGCGCCCGTTAGGAAAATTAAAACCCATGAGGGATGATCCGTTTTTTAGTAGTGGTGGCGTATTGTTAAGCTATGGAGGGTAACTTAATATCTACTTTTGTTTGTATGTTCCATGTCTGTACTTTGTACTCTGTAGTGCACATGTACTTGTTTCACATGTCTTGTTCGCAACTGATGTAGGGTCTATTCAAGGTGGCTAGGCTTTTGCTAGAAACAATATAACTATCTAACTTTTTAAAGCGCCTTTCCTATTCTTTTCATTTTCATCTCATTTCAAAGATAAAACAGGAGGTCACAAGTGTACTACACACCTCCACTTCTCTTGTTTCTATCTTGTGTATACATCTATCTATCACTTTCCCTACTGCTTGCGTCCTTTTTCTAAAAACTACTTTTATTTTCAACTAAAAACTATAAGTCGTAGCAAAAAAACTATCAACTGCAACTAATATAACTAGGCCTGTAATCAAGTAAATGTTCCTGATCCAAATGCATGTTATGATGATGGTCAATTCGTACGCCTGCCCCCACCCTATATATGCTAGTCATTGCTTATTACATGGTTCAGGTGGTTATAGCATCATGTGATATTGTGATAGTGATGGTGTAGGATCATACCAAAAATCAGAAGGTGTGAATGATTATTGAAATTTTTTTCTCATAGGTATTCAAAATATTCACTCAAGTAACTATAAAAGTTACCAAGTTCAAATTATACCAACTATACTTTACAAAACAAAACTAGAGACATAGACCAACAAAATCAATAACCTTCAGCACAAGACCAATCATACCGCCATAGAAGGGCCGATTTGACCGCAGGGCTAACAATGGTTTGACCATTGGGGCTAGTCGAGCCATAGGTCTAGAGCCGGTCTGATCGATCTCTTGTGTCCAAGACTTGAAGGCTTTTTAGGACAAAACTCAAATATCAAGAACTTACTCAATTTTCATCCAAACACTTCTAAATTTTACATGAGACTTGTTTAAGAAATTAGAAAACATAAATCAATCAAGAATCACAAGGTTCTTGGTAGCGTTGGCTTATGGGATTTTTTACTGTAGCTGGTTTATTTTTTACTGTAGCTGAGTTGACTTATTTAGCATAATTAAATTTAAAAAATTTTAAAAATAGAAAAACATGTTGGCCCATAACGGACAATGCAAAGGAATACAAGAAAAAATAAAAGACAAAAAACTCAAAAAAATCCTTAAAAAACAGAAAAAGACAAAATTACTTAATAGTGAAAAAAAACAGAAACTAAAAGTAGAAGCTGGTTTTAAGCCGTTTTGAGCGGTGCCCTTGGACTCAGGTTGACTAATTGAAGAGAACTAAATTTAGATCACAAGAACACAAAAAAACCATAAAACTCAAATTACTTCTTTCTCGTGAAGATGTAAGGCTTGAGGTATTTCAAATCAATTCTCACATATCCTAACAAAATAATTTAAATAAGATATCGGGCTAGAACTCTCATGAATACAAAGTCGCAAATATTACTCAAGAACAAGAAAAATCAAGTAAGAATGCAAGAAAGAACATGATTGAAACCAAAATTTTATCTATTTCAAGTAAAGGATGAGTTTACATTCTCATAGATGATTACAAGGTACAGCTAAAACACCACTCTTTTCTCTCTCAAGTTTTGTCTCTCGCAACCATAGGAGACACAGTGGTAGAACAAAAACTAAAACCTAGAATCATTGGATCTAATATCTTGTCCCCTCCTATTTAATAACCAGTAACACCTAATGGGTCTAACCCATTAAAACACCGGAAAAACCCATTAAACCCATTAACACGGGTTTTACACACTCATACATACTTCTCAAAGCATTTATAAGACTAACCCACTAACACCTTAGCAATTAATACACTTAGCAATTTTAGCTTTTCTTGATCTAAACCACTTCTTCATTGTACCTTCTCACACTGTGGTTTTGATCAAAGTACTAACCCGGTATTTAACCAACTACAAAAATACCCCTAACGAAGCTAATTCTTCAAAGTTGCTCCTTTCTATCGCTCCAGTCAAATACATCAATTTTTGGACACCTATCGTCAGTTCACAACATATGGGACTATTTGACCATTTTATGGTCAGTAAAGGTTTTTTTTTTTTAAAAAAGACAAGCCACTTGAAACTTGAAAGCCTCCTTTTTTTTGCTTCAGATGACAGGAAAATTGTTTCTCAGTTTGGCTTGGTGACCTCATGAATAGCGTTAGCCAAATAGGCCGAATAGGCGACATTTCCTGTTGTTACACCAGCCATGCTGAAGGAGGAAACATTAATAAAATTACGCTTCAGTCATCCATCAAATGCACAGAAACGTATTAAGAAATTAGAATTATAAACTGTCCGAAATATTTGAGTACCTTATCCTCCCGTTACGAGTCATGTAGATATGGAATCCATTTGTTAGGCGATCAACTTGTTCAGGTGTCATCTCGCTGTAGCAGAACATTCCAATCTGCCCACCAAAAGCAATGACTCTTTTTCACATTGCAATTGTTGACAACAGCCAATGAAGTTGCATGCTAAAACCCCCAGCAAAGCATACTAGAAAGTTGAAACTAAATAGGGTCAAACACATAGCATAAAGTAAAAAAAATAAAGCCGAATTAATGTGCAATGTTTAGAATATTAGTACAACGGATGTTTGAACAACGAAATTTACCAGCACTGAAACATCGCAGAAGGTATATTTGCTAAGTCACTGATGCTTCCTCTATAAACCACACCTTTTCTTCCTCATATCTACACCCAGGCTCCCAAACACATGGATCAATACTATAATTCTTTCTTTCCAACGGTTGTATCCAAGGGGAGTCAACTAGACAGGGCTCTGAGTTATATTTATGGGTATGTAATAACCCCCACGCATCCCAGTTTCAATGGAAGCCAATTATCCTTTTAATATAGAAAAGTTGATAGTCTTTTGATGAACTAATACCTGAAGTCCATTCTGAGGGCGATAAGTGCATTGTAATGAACATCATACTAGCATTTACATGTGGGCAGGAATCTACCACAGGCCCACTAAAATGATATTCAGAAAGGTCCTGATGGGCATTTACCTGATTAGTGATATGTTCCCATGACAACAGTGAACCCAACTTTTCAAGGTTCTCCTTAAGTGCTTTCCGCATTCCAATGATGCAATCAGCCATACCCTGAGACAGCAAACAATAGTAAAAAAAAGTGTTCATCATCAAACCAACCAGTTTTCAAGTAATCAAAGGATTCAGGAATTTTCTATACTTCCAAAGTAGTTAGGACTTAGGAAGAAGGATCTGTAGTTTACCCTGACCTCTTTCAGCCATAAGTTTTTCAGTTCTGGATCACCATGGATAGTAGAAACAATTAGTGCACCATGAAGGGGTGGGTTGCTGTACATAGGTCTGGCAATCTGTTGTAATTGGCAGGTCTGGCAATCTGTTGTAATTGGCAGGTCTGGCAATCTGTTGTAATTGGCTCTTCACAGCAACTGCTTGCATCTCATCGTCACACAGAATACTGCAGAAATAGTTAAAATCAAGGGATGATCAGGATTAGGAGATCAGGCCATGGCTTAGGAAAATGATCAAGAGTTGTAGCTCTCAGTTGTGTTTATTATCACAAACTTTATTTCAATGAATGACACAGGGACACTCTTTAGAATAGCTTCACCGGATGCCATAAGAAATCCAAAAACTAATGCTCAATTTTCAAGGATAAAAAACCCTAGTCCATTCAAGAGCATGTAATGCTTACAGTTTACTTAAAGCACTTATGGGTGGTAGAGTGCTAATGAAAACAAACATATATGATATCATCAATGCAGTGGCAAGGACAGGCAACAATTTGATTTCCGTGCAGAATACAATCACTATAAGTGTAATACCAGTAGTAAAGAAAAGCTAGAAATGAAATAATCCAAAGGTGAATAAAAGAAATAAAGAAGAGTTTTACCATCAAACACATCAGCTTTAAAAATACCGAGCATTAGCGCTCGTTGAGGTTTCCAAACCGTTCGAGGTTGGTCGGCACCTCTCGTATTTGTGGGTTTCATCACTCGGCAAGAAGGTTTAGCCAACGCCCACGTTTACTGACTTACCTGTCACAGTAGAAAACCCCCAAAGCACATGCAGCGCTATTTGGACCAAAAGGCCCTTAAGGCAAACAACAACCAGAGAGAGGATAAAGGAGGGCATAAATGGCAATGCACACTCCAGGGGGAAAGAGGCCAGCCGTGACCTCCTCACTTAAGCCCAACCAACACATTGCCATCCTCATTTCCTCCCCCAACAAAGAGCTCACCCAGGCAGCTGGCCAAGACCGAGAGCAAAACCAGAGGAGGCAATCTACTCCCCACTGCCTAACCAATAGCTAAGCCAAGCCCCAAAGTCCCATGACAGCCACCCCACCACCAAAGATCACCACATAGAGAATGTAAGGGAGAGTCTGGAGGAGAGCTCTGTAGCACGAACACTTGTCCTTTATGCCGTATCCGTGTTGGACACCGTGTCTGACACGGATACGACACGAACACGCCTCGGACACATATCTGTAGCATGTCGATTGTTTTTAAAATAAATTTTAATTGTGAAAAATCCCGATACGTGTCGGACACGGTTTGACCGTGTGTCCGACACAGCCTAAGACACAACCCAGCAACGGTGGAACCCTAAATCCCAACCACAGCGTCTTCCGCATCAGACCACGCCTCAACTCAGTCTCGCGCCTCCTCTCGCGTGCGTCGGTTTCAGACGTCGAAGCCTCCCGTTGCGCCGTCGGATCTAGACAACGGAGCCTCCTCGGTCGCGCCGGCGCCTCCTACAGCTCGCGCCACCGGATCCCCCCTTGTGCCACCGGATCCAGACGCTAGAGCCTCCTCGGCCTTACCGGCACCTCGTGCAACTCGCGCCACCAAAGCCTCCCGTTGCACCGTCGGATCCAGACGCCGGAGCCTCCTCGGTTGCGCTGGCGCCTCCTGTAGCCCGCGCCGCCAGAGCATCCCGTCGCGCTGTTGAATCCAGACGCCGAAGCCTCCTCGACCGCGCCGGCGCCTTCTGCAGCTCACACCGTCGGATCCCCTCGTCGCAATGCCAGATCTAGACGTCGAAGCCTCCTCGGCGTCTCCCGTTGCTCCACCGAAGGATCCTCCACTCGTGCCGACATCTCCTCCCGTCGCCCGAGCCGATGATAGCTGGTAAGAAATGAGCCCGAGCTCTATGACCTGACAGAGCGAGTGGAGTCATGTTTTGTAACATCCTGTTTTCCTGAGATTTTTAAAGCCTGGATTTCAAAAATGAATTTTCTGAAATTAATTGAAGCTTCAAATGAATTTTTAAAGTTTTAAATGATTTAATATGATTAAAATAAACATTAACATAAGTTGGAAATATTTTATTTGTGTTCCTCAGGTCTCAAGGAATTTTCTGGTATTTTTGGTGAATTTTTGGGAGTTATTTGCGATTTTCTAGAGCTTTTAGAAGTTTATTTGAATTTCTGGAAAAAGAAAAGAAAAGGATTTAACCTCAGCCGCCCGATCACCCTCTCTCCTCCACGCGTCGCCCGATCCCGCGCCCGCGCCGCCGCCGTACCCTTTCCCGCGCGCGCTTCGCCGCCGCCGATCCGCCGCGCGCACGCGCGTCGCAGATCGCGCTGACGCGCGCGGCGGCACCAGCCGCGCCCTCGCCTCGCGCGCGCCCTCGGCGCCGTCGCGCGCCGCGCGATCACAGCCGTCCGCTCCCGCGCCGCGCGAACCTAACCTAACCTAATCAATCCCGCCGTCCGATCTTGCCGCGTGGCGCATCCTAGCCGTCTAACCCGTCGCGTCGCGCGCGTCGCCAGAATCGGATCGAACTCCTCGGTTCGCGTGTTAAAATCGATCGGCCGTCCTCGGTTCGCGTGCACGCCGCGAAACCCTCGCCGCCGCCTCCGCTCGCCTCGCGCCGCCGCCGCCGGAGCCGCCCGCCGCCGCCGCGGTTGCGTCTCGCCGTCGCCGGTCGCCGGCAGCGGCCGCCGCCGCGTCGCCGCCGGTGAGCTCCCGCGCCGTTCGCCGCGTCGCCTCCGTCGCCTCGCCGCGCCCTCGCCCTCGCCGCGCACTCCGCCACGCGTCGCCGATCCGCCTCGCGCCCGACCACGCGTCGCCGCCGCTGCGATCTCGCTCGCCGCCGCGCGCGCCGCGCGCGCGCGCGCGCGCGGCGAGCCGCCACGTCGCCGATCAAGCGCCGCCGCGCGCGCGCGCGCAATCCGCCGCCGCCTTCGATCGGCGAGGCGAATCGACCGCCACGTGCCGCCCCCGCCGCCGGATCCGCCGACGCCGCCCGCGCCCGAGCCGCCAGCTCAGCCTAGCCACGTGGCAGCACCAGCGCGTGCCACGTCAGCCCTAGGCCACGTGGCATGCCACGTCAGCGCCACGTCGGCCTAGCGCCCCGAGCCACGTGGCGGCCCACGTCACCGCCACGTCGAGATATGTGCCGCGTGGCAAGCATATGCCGCCGCCACGTCAAGACGCCCGCCGCGTCGGCTGCCCCGTGCATCATTACGTGGACCGCGTCCACGGTGGACTCGGAATCTCGTGGACCGGGTTCACAACACAGTAACTTTTCCGATTTTCCCGAATTAATTTTAGAATTAATTTTCCGGGAGCCCGTTCTCCTCCGTCCTAGCTCCGATTGACCCCGTTCTTTTTTCTAAATTCATCTAAAATCGAGCTCTAGCTGTTGGTTCTAGTTTTGTGAATTTTGGAGTTCATTTTCTTGTCATTTTATGTGTTTCTTTATTTTCGGTCGTTTTCTCTCTCGTTAGATTCGGATTCCGGAGGAGCAGGTTTCGCGCGAAGACCGGGAGTACCTCACGAGCATAACGAAGGCAAGTCGTGTCCCTTGATCATGTTGAACCCAATTTTGCAAACTATTATTTAATTATTTTGCTTTAAATTACATTGCATTGCTATTTTTATTCAAACCTTTGCAGTGTAGCTATTATCCCAATTGCAATTATACCTCCTTGACACTTTGAAATACCATGATGCCATTGTCACCATAGGTTGGGAAATTTATTAGTGATGCTAGTTTATTTATCACATGGGTTGGTACGATTAGATTGCTTAGCCGGTTTATATTTACGTTTGATCTCATCACACCTGTTAAATTATTAATTTGACTTAATGACTTATGGAACTGTGGTTGGTGCCACGTGTATTAAAATTTGTGCCACGTCATTGGTGTGACGTTGGCTTGGTTATACAAATTGGTTTTGCACTCAAGCAGTGATCGTGCGAGAAAGGGGAAATACAGTTGTACTTTGGGGGGATGTGGTAGTCTCGCCTGGGTAATGTTAAAGATTTAACTTTGTGCGCCATTGATCTGAGCTTAATCGTGCAAACCACATGTCTATTATGGGATGGACCTGGCTGATTAATTTGTAATATTTCAATTCAATTCTGCCATTGTGATGGACATGGTTGCTGATTTCCATGTGGCGCAAGGGGGGGTGTGATGCGAAACCCTAGCGGGCAGGATTGGGTTGAGGTAGAGCATTGTAAAGGCCTTGTTGTGATTTCCTTAGGCCTAGGCTAATCACATCGTGTGGGTACAGTTGTGCAACCTCTGCAGAGTGTAAAACTATTCGAATAGCCGCGTCCTCGGTCATGGACAATGCTCGGGGATTTCACACGAGGGTTAGTGTTTCATTTATAACTTGGTGGTTTATGTTGGGAGTGGACAGGTAGTTCACTGTTGGTTTAAACTTGTGAATTGGTGTTCACAAGTGGTTCATGTTTATTCCTTTGATTATCTATTATTACTGTTTTCAGTTAACTTTCGCTTTCAAGTTATTTAATATATTTCATCAACAAATGCCTTTATGCAAATTAACCTTTCAGCTTTCCTTTGGTAAGCCCTGCATGTTATATTGCATTTATTGTTACAAACGACTTGCTGAGTACCAATGTACTCACGGCTTTACGCCTATGTTGCTCAGTTGAGAGAGAGGAGTACTATCAGCAGGAGGTTCCAGAAGGAGAGTTCTACGACGACTTCACGGATTAGGCTTCGTTCTCCACTCGACAGCTTTGTGGCTTGTCGATTGGTCGCTACGCTTTATTTTGGATTTTATTTGCTATTTTGTTAAGCCCTTAGGCTAGAGATATTGTAAGCTTGGCCATAAGGTCGTACCTTTGATATTTTATCGATATTTTAGTTTTCCCTTATTATTGTCGTGTGTATGACTGTGATGACATCTATGTTTGACTGTGTGCACTAGCGTGATCCTGGACTAGTGCAGTTTACACAGAGAGACCGAGTTTGCATATTCGGGTCTCGACATGTTTATACTGGTTGATTGAATTTAATTGCTTGAATCGATATAGCTCTATGATCCTCTTATATCCGGTAAATTATGTAACCATTTCATTTGTTTAATTTGTCCGAACTTGGCTACTTCTTAATTTTTATCGCTTATCATTATCAATTGTTGTTCCTCTATTAGTCTATTGCTTTGATTGTTCAAGAATCAAATATACATGTTACCTTTGTAGTCTTGCTGATATGATCATGTTACTTTTTCCTAGGTTAATGGAATTCTCAATTCTTAATTCTGGAAATGGTATTCACATCAAGTCATTAACAATTATCATCATGATTAACAAAACAATTGATGAGATACATATTCTGAGTATACTTTACACTTTACAAGTTTACATTATTTCAGTTTGACAAGCATAAGGAACATATAAAACAATACATATATGTAATTTATTTAGAGAGGTGCTTCCATGCTCTCCCAAATAGTGAATTGCACAAATATTAAAGCACTTTTAATGGTGGATTGATACTACTTACCCTTTGGTTGTGCTTTAAAATTTATGCATGTCTATAGAAGTGAAAAGTATGGAATCACTTCTCATTTATTTATTATTTAAATATGTATAGCCATGTCGCCGTATCGGTATTTTGGGAAAACGGCAAATTCCGGTGTCGGCGTCGTGTCATGTCTGACACGCGTGTTCGTGTCCATGCAACATAGGAGGAGAGGAGCACGAGAAGAAGGGGAAGACGAACGAGGGGGAACAAGGACGCGGCCTACCACCACGCGCTGGGGCAATCAACCGCAACGCAGCCATCAACATCGTCGTCCACGAACTTTGCCATCCTCAGCCCCGACCACCCAAACCAAGTAAGCCCCTGGCTAACCCTCGTAGCACGCTCGGTGGCAAGCCATAGGGGCCGTCATGCTCCCTTGGAAGGGAAGGCATGCTCCCTGGCGCAAGTACCCTCCCTACCAAGTCCCGACAAGACGGCACCTACGACTTTCCCCAGCCGAATTGCACTCACAAGTAAACAAATGTAAAAGCATTAACGCACTTAATAGTAAGAAGAAGAGGATGAACCGTCCTGGTAGTACGAGGGGTGGCCGGCCGGCTGCAAGCCGTGGCCGGCGAGCTCGAACCCGTAGGGGAGCGGCGTGGGGAGCCAGGCGGCGGTGCCGGAGGGCCCAGACCCGGGGTAGTCGGCTCTAGGCGCCGGCGACCGGTGACGGCGTCTGGCAGAGCTGGCCGACACAGGGGCAGTGGCCGGTGAGCAGCCGGCAGTAGTGGCGAGCCAACTCACGGAGAAGGGTGGCGCAGAGGCGAGGCAATCGCACGGGGTGAAGTGTGTTAGTTAATCTTGTCATTTTCTATAGTCTGCATGTCAGTTTTCTCATATAGTTAATTGCTCAAGCCATATCAGTTTCAGTCTGCATGGCTGCCATCTTGATACGTCTTGAAACAGGGTGTAGTGGGTCAGTTTCTAAAGTAATTAGCGAGCAATTTCTTTGTCATTACTAGTTCAGTTTTAGGTCCTTAATACTTCAGTTTCTATTGTGTATTTGCTATATAAAGGAAGAAGTAAACCAGGAAAAGAAGCAACGTTCTGCAGCACAAAAAAAGAAGCATTATGTGTTCTCGTGTTCTTGAGCATATACTGTTGCTTGTCTAAAGATAGAACACTACCAGTGCTAGTAGACATTCGCCGTCAATTGGTATCAGAGTAGGCGTTCAGGATCCTAGTGGCCATGTCAGCTCTGGTGGGAGGCAGGTCTGTTACTCCTCCGCGGTTGGATCACCGTCGGTCGCCACCACGTGGTCCTCGCCATCCACGACAACAGCATGGTCGGGAGTGCGAGGTCATCATCGAGCGCGTGGTCAAACAAGCGTCGGCGTCGGTACAATATCCGATGCTGACCAAGACTAACTACCCGGAGTGGGCGATGCTCATGTGCATCAACCTGCAGGTGCAAGGCTTGTGGGGAGCCATCGAACCCGGTGACGCAGAGTACAGCGAGGATCGGTTTGCACTGGCAGCGATCGCTCGCGCAGTCCCACCGGAGATGCTGGGCTCGCTCGCAAACAAGGAAACCGCGCAAGTGGCGTGGGAGGCGGTCAAGGTGAGACTTCAACAACATCTCATTCAAGGACGACGAGGCGGTTGACGACTTTGCCATGCGGATCGGCTCTCTCACCAACAACTTGCGGATCCTCGGCGACCAGATCTTCGAAGCTGAGGTAGTTCGCAAGATGCTTCAAGTGGTCCCTGATCGTCTGATGCAGGTAGCCATATCCATCGAGACCTTGCTTGACATTGGCGAGCTCTCTGTCAAAGAGGTCACCGGATGGCTGCGAGCCGTCGAGCAGCATCTCGAAGCACGAGCGGTGGCCGCGAAACTGGGCTCACGCCTGCTCCTTTCCTCTAAAGAGGAGGAGATGATCCACCGTATGCGCCGGCGGGAGAGCGAGGCTGCACGAGGCGGTGGCAACTTCACGGGCGATGGTTCAAATGCCCTGCGTCGTGACACGTTGCAGTTCAACCGCGACCGAGACGCACCGCGTGAAGACGGAGGCGGGCAAGCCTCCAACAAGGACCGCTGCAAGTACTGCAAGAAGAAGGGTCATTGGGCCCGTGAATGCAGAAAGAAAAAAAGAGACGAGGCGCAGGCGCACCTAGTCCAGGAAGGTGGTGATGAAGATGAACCAACCCTTCTTATGGCCTAGGTGGCGGCGTTGGCTCCCAGGCCGGTGTCTTCCCGGGTTCATGTCGACCTGGAACGCGTGGGCGCTCGCGTTCATCTGAACGAGGAGTGCGCCATCGTGTAGCTTGGCGAGCAGAAGTGCGACGTGTGGTACCTCGACACGGGCGCATCGAACCACATGACGGGCGTTGCTGCTGCCTTCTCCGAGTTGGACCGAAATGTATCTGGAATGGTTAAATTCAGCGATGGCTCGGTCGTGGACATCGTCGGGCGTGGCTTGATTGTGTTCACGGCGTGTGATGGGCAACACCGCGTTCTCTCCGACATTGTGAGCCTGGGTCAACTCGACGAGTTTGGCTGCGAGGTCCGGATCAAGCACGGCGTACTGCGGGTACGCGATGCACAGCATGAGCTACTCGTCAAGGTACACAGATCGGCTAACCATCTGTACAAGATCACACTCACCGTCGCACGTCCAGTCGCTCTCCTCGCACGTTCAGGCGATGAGGCCTGGCGCTGGCATGAGCATTTTGGCCACCTCAGCTTTGACACGCTGAGAAAGATGGTGCGTGGCAACATGGCACATGGACTTCCTCAACTGGATCACGTCGACCAGCTCTGCGACGCGTGCCTCGTCGGCAAGCAGCGGCGCGCGCCATTCCTAGTCGAGGCCAACTACCGTACCAAGGGACGTCTGGACCTCGTACATAGAGATCTGTGCGGGCCCGTCACGCTAGCGACACACGGTGGGAAGCGCTACTTCCTTCTCCTCGTCGACGATGCTAGCCGCTACATGTGGCAGGTACTGTTGTCAAGCAAGGACGAGGCGGCCGGCGCGATCAAGAAATTTCAAACCAGCGTCAAGGTCGAGACCGGGCGGAAGCTGCGTGCGCTACGAACTGATCGTGGTGGCGAGTTCACGTCTGTGACTTTTGGCGAGTACTGCGCGGAGAAGGGCGTGCACCGGCAGCTCACAGCGCCGTACTCTCCGCAATAGAACGGCGTCGTGGAGCGCCGGAACCAGACTATGATGGCTATGGCGCAATGCCTGCTTAAGGCAAGAAATGTGCCCAGTACGTTCTGGGGGAGGCGATGAGTACGGTTGTGTTCATTTTGAATAGGTCTCCGACGAAAAGCGTCACCGGCAAGACTCCTTATGAGGCTTGGCACGGCGAGAAGCCGGCGGTGAACTTCTTGCGCACATTCGGGTGCATTGCGCATGTGAAGGTCACGCGTCCCCACCTCGCCAAGCTCGACGATCGCAGTGTGAAGATGGTGTTTCTAGGCTACGAGCCGGGCTCAAAGGCGTACCGTGTGTACGACCCGGCGAGCGGTCATCTGCACATCACCCGCGACGCTGTGTTCGACGAGGGTAGCGGGTGGAATTGGGAGGAGGGCGGCAGCAACGTAGTCCCTGAAACCTTCACCGTGGAATACACGGTCAGTGCTCTCACGAGCGGTAATGAGTCGGCTTCTCCTGTATCCCCGCCGGCCTCACCAGAACAAGAGCAAGGGGAGAAGGCGCCACGTACTCCCTCGGACACCAGAAGCAGCGCGGGCGGCGCGCGTGTCACGTACGCCACACCACCGTCGAACATCCCATCCGGCAATGAGCTGGACGACGAAGGAGCACCCCGGCGGTTCCGCACCATCGAGGACTGCATCAACAACTCCAAGCCAGTCGAGCTGGATCCGGAGGAGCTGCTCTTGGCGGCATCTGAGGAACCCACATCGTTCGCCGAGGCCAATGCCGATCCAGCTTGGCGCACGACGATGGAGGAGGAGATGGCCGCGATCATGGACAATGGCACCTGGGAGGCTGTCGATCTCCCGACGGGACACCAGCCCATTGGTCTCAAATGGGTTTACAAGCTCAAGAAGGATGCACAGGGCTCGGTTGTCAGGCACAAAGCACGACTTGTCGCAAAGGGCTATGTGCAGCGTGATGGTGTGGATTATGACGAGGTATTCGCGCCAGTGGCACGGCTCGATTCCGTGAGGGTTTTGGTGGCCATTGCTGCGCATGAAGGGTGGACAGTCCATCACCTCGATGTCAAGTCTGCATTCCTCAACGGGGACCTCACAGAGGAAGTTTACGTCGCTTAGCCGCCAGGATTTGTGATTGCCGGGCAAGAGCAGAAAGTTCTCAAGCTACGTAAAGCATTGTACGGCCTACGTCAGGCTCCGCGAGCATGGAACATCAAGCTCGACCGCACGTTGGTAGTACTGGGATTCACTCGGTGCACAGAGGAGCATGGTGTGTACACACGCGGCACAGGGAACATGCGTCTACTATTGGGTGTGTACGTCAACGAGTTGATTCTCATCGGTGCCGACCCTGGTGAGATCGATCAATTCAAGAAGGAGATGAAGCGCTCATTCAAGATGAGCGACCTCGGGCACTTGAGCTACTACCTCGGGATCGAGGTCAAGCAGCTGCCTGGGAAGATCACATTGTGCCAGGCGGCATACGCGACGAAGCTGCTGGACAAAACAGGCATGGCTGGCTGCAATGCTATTCAAGTCCCCATGGAATCACGCTTGAAGCTGAGTAAGAAGAGCTCCAACCCTCCTGTTGATTCTACACTTTACCGCAGTATCGTTGGGGGTCTTCGTTACTTGGTCCACACCCGGCCGGACATTAGCTTTGCCGTCAGGTACGTTAGCCGGTTCATGGAGAAACCGACAACGGAGCACCTGAGCGCCGTCAAGCACCTACTGCGCTATGTTGCGGGTACAATTCACTTCGACCTCAGCTACTCCAGCGGCTCCGGCGACATCAAGCTCTAGGGGTTCAGCGACGCGGACATGGCGAAAGATTTAGACGATCGCAAGAGCACTTCTGGTGTGCTGTTCGGCATCGGTCAGGCTCCCGTGACATGGTAATCCCAGAAGCAATCGGTGGTCGTGCTGTCCAGTTGTGAGGCTGAGTACATCGCGGCGTCATCGGCGGCATGCCAAGGGCTTTGGCTTGGTCGCCTGCTCGGCAGTTTCTATGGGCGAGCTCCGGGCATTGTCACCATCCGCGTCGACAACCAGTCGGCGATACAACTCTACAAGAATTCGGTCTTCCATGGCCGGAGCAAGCACATTGAGATGCGCTTTCACTTCATCCAGGAGTGCGTCGAGGGTGGCCAAGTTGCCATCCAGAAGATCCACATCGACGACCAATTGGCAGACATATTGACAAAATCTCTTGGCAAAGTGAAATTTCTTCACCTACGCTCAAAGCTTGGCATCGTCGAGATCACCAACAACTAGATTAGGGGAGTATTGTTAGTTAATCTAGTCATTTTCTTTAGTCTGCTTGTCAGTTTTCTCATATAGTTAATTGCTTAGGCCATATCAGTTTCAGTCTGCATGGCTGCCATCTTGATACGTCTTGAAACAAGGTATAGTGTGTCAGTTTCTAAAGTAATTAGCGAGCAGTTTCTTTGTCATTACTAGTTCAGTTTTAGGTCCTTAATACTTAAGTTTCTATTGTGTATTTGCTATATAAAGGAAGAAGTAAACCAGGAAAAGAAGCAGTGTTTTGCAGCACCAAAAAAGAAGCATTCTGTGTTCTCGTGTTCTTGAGCATATACTGTTGCTTGTCTAAAGATAGAACACTACCAGTGCTAGTAGACGTTCGCCGTCAAAGTGAAGGTGGGAGGAGGCAGCCGACGGTGTGGAGTGGCCAGGTCCGGCCCTGGCCAACCGGAGAGAGGGAGGAAGAGAGATGGAGAGCTAGCGGGGAAGAAGAGGGCGGCGCTGTAGGGGAGGCGGTAGAAGAGCTCGTCGACAGTGAACCGGCGGCCGGTGGCAATCCACAACCCGCGAGCCCGAAGGCAGTGGCGGCATCGCTCGAATGAGATGGAGACGGGAGAAGAGGGAGACAAGGCAATGGGAGGAGATAAGGTCTGTTGAGGAGAAAAAAAAAGAACAAAAGAAAGGCTGGTTCGGCCGAGTAGAAAGAAGGGGAAAAAAGAAAAAGAAAATAAAAAAATAGAGAAAATGGGAAAGGGAAGGGAAAAAATTTTGCACGCGCAAGTAAATTTATCAGTGAGTTTAGACGATGTGGTCTCTAACTTATGGATATTTGGGCACTGATTCTGGCAAAGAAGTATTGGGTGTGAAGGGGTTGTTGCGTCGGGTTTTGTGCATAGGATCGATGACGACCGTATGTGTATATATATATTATTACGATGTATTGAGTCTGGGTAAATGTTTGTTCAGGTGGAGGTTTGGGAAAAGCGTCATTCGCACGTCGCTCCGCTCCGCTTGATTAACAAGCAGTACATAGTAGAGTGGTACATGGTAATTGTTGTGAAATATATGATGTTTACATTAATTACTACTATATGATTGATGATAATAATTGTAATTCCTGATAAATTGTTGGAGCATAGCATTCAAGATATGACATATGCATTACAAGCTAAGATGGTAAGAAAGTCAATAGTTTTGAGTAAAGCTATTGACTAATCTGATGTGCTCTTGAGAAAGATTTATTTCGATAGGCATCTCTACGGAATGGAGAGCACCTCTACAAGATGGAGGTAAAGGGTGACATCGACGGGTATGCCCTTCGCTTTACCAATAAAAGCTATAAAGGAAAAATAAATTGATCATAGCATTGCATTGCATTAAGTGATAATTGAGGTGAAATATCGAGATTTGTGGAGACTGATTGTGTTACGATATATTTGGGTTAAAATTGAAACAGGTGAGACTGACAGGGTAAAATTGTTGCCCGTGTTTATGGTGGTGTTTATCGGTATATTATGTACTTGCTTAGTCTTTGAACTTACCTTTGCTTTGTGTTTTTTAGGTGATCGTTGAGAACGGCATGTGTGGATGGGAGTAGCACATAAATAATTTCAAGGACTAGCATCACTTCACGTGTCAACTTTTTTTAGTATATTTTAGACTCTATTGGTATACTAGAGTTAGGGTTAAAATGATATGATATTTATCAGTCACTACAATATAAATAAAGTAGTGTTTGTTTTAACTCTATTAGCAGTTATTATAAATGGTAAAAATATATAATGGTGGCAGCGTTCCATGTCCAAAGGATAAGCGGGGTGTTACAATAAGACTGATATGTAGCTAGAGAAAATGGAAATAAGAAAAGTAGCCAGCAGAACATACATAACTACTAGAGCTAAGAACTGATATGACAGAAACAAGGATAATTAACATAGGAAAATGAATACCCAAGGCATCCCGCTCTTTGTCTATAAAGTCCCATGTTTTTGGCATATGACTGCGCATCCAATTTGGTGTCCATCTTCAAGAAAGATCCTAATTGCCTTGGCATCTCTCTCTGCGTCACCACTGGCAAATCCTCGGTATGCCATGTCGAAGAATGGGAAATGGTTCTTCACCTGAAATGCATCAAGCAAAATACAGCAGCATGTCACTGGCAAAAGCCAATACAGGGAAAGACCATTGCCCATTTTGTTTCCGCCTTCTGTACCTTGAACTGATAAGATATCTCTCTCCATTGTTCCTCTGAAGGATCTACCCCAGTGGGATTATGAGCACAAGCATGAAGCAAAAAGAATGAAGTATCTGGAGCATTCTAAGATGCCAAAGAAAACATAAATCGAAATTAGTTGTAGACAAACTGTCAACAAAAAAGAAGTCTCCAAAAAAGGGAGATTTTTTCTGTGTCCAAATTACAGCAGACTAAAATTAAATTTGTGTCGATATTGCAAGGATGCTTGGAATATAAAAAGCTAAAAAGGGTTGACATCCGACTATACAGCAGATGGATCGGTCCAAGACAAAGGTATCCATGACCTGAGAAATTGCCTTTATATCATCCATTAGCCCTGCAAAGTAAAGTCCTCTTGACTCTGGGTGGTAATAGGTAATTGTTCTTTGTGGTACTTGGGCATCCCTCCAAATATTGGATATGTTCTTTTCAGCTTCTCAAAACGATTTTTAACTTTTGCTATAGTACCTAACTTTTAAATGGAGTATTTTTTAAGATGGAGTCTATAAGTTAATTATAGTACATATTAAAAACTCAACATCTGTACCATCCAAAATCGCAAGCGAGTATCTCTCTCCGTAATCTCTGTCGCAAACAGCTAAAATTCAAAAATTTCAGCCAAAAATCATAAGCCGCAGCTAAAAAGAACAGGCTAAAGAAGTTCATGAGGTTAGCTATTGTTGAAGGGTGCAAACTAGAAGATGCATAAAAATCCTTTAAACCGTTTGCTAAATAAACACATTGCACTCAGTTGTATCTCTGAAAATAATTGGTGACCCATGGGACGTATGTATCAGAAAAATTGGTGCCACAGCATGCATGAAATTGTGCGATAGTCAAAGTAAAACAGATTCTCACTCACTCGGACCATGTTGGTGTAGGTATATAGATCTGTGAATCCGGCAAGAAACGCTTCTGGAAATCTGCAAATAGGCGACATGCACCAGTCCCTGAAAGAGCCTGCACGGCCGCAATCCTCTTGTCCTTGATGAACTCAGAATCCTCACCATAAGCCAGCTTCAGTGATTCCTCTATCATCTTCACACTTCCTCCCATCGGAAGGTACTCCCTGTTTGCAAGTTCCATCAGTTAAACTATTAGAACTCTTGCTAAGCACTCGTAGACTACAACTGGATACGTGTCCCAGTGAACTCTAGTATTTTCATGATTAGAATATCACGCTATTTTTTACTACACCACCTAGCACAATCAGGAGTTTTTTCTTAGAGAAAAAACCACTAAAAATATCTGTGAACAACAATTCCAAGCGGTCGCAAAATTTATACTGAAAGTTTGAACTTTGCATCCTACTCAGCTGAAAGGGTAATGACCCAACCAATGGAACAGTCACGCTGGTTCGCATTATAAAATTCACAAACATCAATATTCTTTAATGAAAAAAAGTCAATTGAGATGCCCCCAAACAAGTTGAATTTACACGACTTGTCAAAGATTGCACAGCAACGAAGTATCTACAGAACTTATGACCACATGAAGTCATCAACAGATTCCTCTGGTCCAAGAAAACTAATGTCGATGCTCTAGTATCGATATTACGTAATATTTATTGGATTCGGGTGAAAACTCTCAAGACGGTGAAAGTGAACAAACAGAATAAGGACACACAAATTTTATACAGGTTCGGATCTTCTTCTAAGAGAATAATAACTCTACGTCCTGTGTGATTACTACTATAAAAAATGGCTCAAGTACAGTGCAAGGAGATTACAAACTAGATTACACCCCACTGGGTCCTATCACTTGCACTGCTCTCCCCTCTCTACATAAAATCTATCCTTCATATAGCTGGCGAACAGGTGACAGTTGTTCCTTGCCCAGAGGCGTCTTGTTACTTCAGGAGTTAACCACTAGACGGCGGTTAATGTCAGAGAGACGTAGGAGTGTAGACCTGACGGTACTATAGAAAAGTAAAAGGCTCGTTTAGTGGCTAAAGGTTTTACGCAAAAGGAAGAAGAAAACTATTTTGATACATACTCTCCTGTTGCTCATTTACCCACAATTCAGGTGCTTCTAGCACTAGCTGCCGCATACACAATTTGGGTGCTTCTAGTACTACATGCCGCATATAAACTCAAAGTACACCAAATGGATGTAAAGATCACTTTCCTAAATAGAGAGTTGGATGAGAAGATTTATATGCAATAAACCGATGGTTTTGTGATTGAAGGGCAAGAAAAGGAAGTATGTTGATTGATTAAATACTTGTATGGCCTAAAGTAAGCTTCTAAGCAATGGCACGAGGAATTTGATAGTATTATGACCTTAGTCGGCTTTTGTGTAAATGAAGCCGATAAATGTGTCTACTATCGGTTCAGTGGGGGCAAAGGTGTTATTCTATGTCTATACGTAGATGACATATTGCTTTTTGGGACCAACATGAATGTAATCAATACAACAAAGTCTTTTCTCTTTCATAATTTTGATACAAAGATTTAGGCGAAGCAAATATTATTTTAAACATCAAGCTTATAAATGGTGAGAATGGGATTACCCTTACACAATCCCATTATGTAGACAAGGTTCTAACCAGATTTAGATTTATGGACTGTAAGTCAGTGACCATACCCTATGATCTAAATGCAAAGCTATAAAACACTGGACATGAAAAGGACCAGCATAAATATAATCAAATAATTGGATCCTTGATGTATCTAACTAGTGTAATGAGGCCACACATCTCATATGCTATAACCAAATTGAGTCGTTATACGTCTAATCTAGGAGATGATCATTGGATAACATTAGAGAGAGAGTACTCATATAGCTAAATGGAATCTCAAATTTAGGAATACATTATTCTGACCATCCGACAGTCTTGGAGGAATTCAGGGATTCTAATTGGATTAGTGACTAGGATGATATGAACGCTATGAGTGGCTATGTGTTCACTCTAACAGGTAGGACCATTTCATGGAAGTCTTCTAAATAGATTATCCTTACATAGTTCACCATGGAGGCTGAGGTAGTAGCACTTGATTTAGTGGTTATAGATTAGAGAACTCTTTTCTGATCTACCTATGCTAGAAAAGCCTATTTCATCTATATCGACCTACTGCGATAACCAAATCGTTTTAGCTAAGGCAAAGAGTAGAAAGGACGATATGAAGTTCTCAAAACATATAAAGAGACGACTTAAGTCGATAAGGCATGCAACAGAGACGGGTGGTATTTCTGTAGAATACATCTAGTCTGAAAGGAACTTGGCAGATCCTTTCACTAAAGGATTAGCGTGGAAGGCCATCTTTGCAGCTTCCAAGAGAATGGGGTTTATACCTGTGTAAATGCTTATATTGGTGGTAACCTATCCCAGAAGACCAGAGATCTCGTGAACTAGTGTTATGACTGGCATCACATACGCACGCCGGAAGCGAGCGCAGGGCGAAGCACACACCGACCATTAGGGGGTCCTGGGCCTATAGATTTATCTTTATTAGGTTATTTCCTTTTGTTCCTTCCATAAAAATAGGATCTAGATTGATTTGTTAGGGGATATAAATATCCTACAATGGGGATGGAATAAACCAAGCAAGGCAACAATCGTTGCAGGGCTTCCCTGCAAATTCCCTTCCACTCTTCCTCTCTTGCGCCCCCGCCATCTCTCACGGCTCCCTCACGCCGCCAGGGGCTCAAGCCCCGCCCGCCGATATCTCACCGATACTCCCTCCGGGGTCTCCGCTATTCCCTAAGCCCTACCAACTAGACTCTAGGACAACAAACTATGTAGGATTTGAAAGCATATCTAATGGGTCCTATTAGTTGTACTGCTCTTTCTGTATGGAAGGTTGAGCAACAGCTCTTAATGAATTTGATGTCTATATAGCTTAGGAATCATCCTACAGGATTCTTAGAAGAATTTACCTACTTGAGTATGATCGTGAGGTCGTGATCAAAGGAAGATAAGGGTGTACTTTCTTAAAGTACTCATGAGCTAGATACGAGGATATGACCATAACGTCCCAACCCGAGAGGGAAAAGGTAAGCCGCCCAGTACAGAATGTGGCTTGGGCGAACATTCTTACAACAAGACATTGGATCAAGGCAAAGTCCTTCTTTATCTGTGCAGAGTTGTAGTTCATATTGCTAGGCTTTGGGTTCAAACCCGCAAGGTATCCATCATCGAACAGTTGTATATTAAACAAGAAGTATGAACATCTTTATTAAATTGATAAATTGGTGGTGCAAATGGGTAATTTTCCAATTTGATGAAAGAAGGTAAAAAATAGGAGAAAATGGTCCCACCTGGGACTAAGGGGGAGGAGATCAGGCATTTTGGCCATTTCTTCCACATGCATAAGGGGATCAACTTGACTACTTCCTAGCGACCTATTCATCCAGCATTGGTGACGGCGCCGGAGGAGCCACCGGCCCAAGCGACTCAGTGTTGGCCGGTGGTTGCAGCTCGCCATCGGCCTTCCCACTCCTTTATAAGAGGTATCCTCCCTCTCCTCCTTGGAGTACCGAAACTAAGTGAGTCCTCTTCTCTTCTCCCGATCTCCTCTTCCTCTCGGTCACCACTCAATAGCCATTGCCAGGCCAGTTTGACCACCACTACCAGGCTGGTCAGAACATTTGATGTCTGATAGCAACCATGAATACTTGCAACTTTCACAAATTCAAACTTTAACTTGGAACGATTGCCAATTGTTCAGCACATAGAAACCATGGACATTCTCAACATGGTTCTACATATACTTATATATATATATATATATATATATATATATATATATATATATATATATATATATATATATAAACACAAATCCCATGACGATCTATATTTGTGGACAAATGGAGTATCTATAACTAGTGGGGACACTTATGTGTCCTAGTGGCAAAACACAATGCTGCACTGATTGAGGTCATGATTTTTTAAAATTATATATTTTTATTCTGAATTATAGTAAAATACCTCCTTTTTATTGTACACTAATAATCCTCTGTCGCTCCAACGTTGAGTAACTTGGGCTAGTTGCCCAATGGTTGTGCATCAAGTGTCCAAGTCGCTCACTGGTTAAGCGACTAGTGCTAGTCGCCCAACTATTGAGTGACTCATTCTAATCGCTCAACGGTGGAGCGACACCACGATAAGTCACATACCAGTTGGGCAATTTAAAATAATAATATTATTTTATTAATCCAATGGAAATAATTATAGGGGAATAAATGGTGATTTTTACAAGTAACACATTTAGCAAATCTTGTTTGTAGGTTGTTATTTTTTTGGAAATAAAAGGGCAAATAAGGTAGGTTGGTTTGTTTGCGATTTTCATAGATTCTCAAGGGTAAAAAATCTATTAGACTTGTATTAATATTTTGTAATCGTCATATGTTATAGTGCAATAAATTTCTGAAGAATTTTGTGCGGACGATTGTGGTGGTAATGATTCGTAAGTAAGAAACAAGTGATATTGCGATGCAATAGAAAATTCATACATAGAGGTGAATTTTGGATAAATGGCGTAACAATAACAACACAATAGTTGATTCGACAAGAGGTTACATGGCGCATAGGCTAACGAACTAAGGACGACACATGCATGCCTTTAAGAAATTAAAAATACATAGTACATATGGACGAAGAGGGTTGAACTACAGCATGGAACGTGGCCATTTACCCTTGCAGCCTAGCTCAGTGTTGTACTCCTCTTCTTATGCCTTTGCTGTTGCCGCAATGGCCCTCTTTCGCGCCCTCTCGACCTCCCGTCACCTAGCATGCTCGTGCTCCTGCTCCTCTTGCAGTCTCTCCCACCTCTAAAAATGAAGTTAAAGTTTGCAATTATGATACAATTAGTTCCACACTATGTATAACAAGCAAAGTACTGATTGAAGTAAAAGTTACAACATGATAACATTTTCAATCTTAGTACCACTACACACACAATAAGAAATGGTGCTTCACTTCACATCGCTGTTCCTACTCGTTAGTGGTGCCTTGCAACTTTTTACAGTGTGGCCTTCCTGGCCACAGCGGTCGCAATATCTACCCACCGCTCTAGCTTCCTCTTCCTCCATATCGTTCCTAATATGATGACTCTGCTGATGGCCCTACCTACCCTTCAATAGGTCAAGATCGGGAATCCAAGTCTTCTATGTAATATCCAACGTGGCGAAGTTACCTAAAAACTTGAAGCCTCTTAACTCACCGCACCATGTCTGCAGCACATCTCCTTCACGAAGTATTCCGATATGAAGTTCGATGGGTCAATGTTGATAGTCCCACATGCAGCGATGACATGAGAGCATGGCTTATAAAGGAGTTTTGGTTTGTTACATATGCAGTTAGGTTCATTCACATGATCTCCAAGGTACATCTCGTGGGTAATAAGAGAGCGAGCCATCTCAAATCTAGCTCTATCCCGAACGAGCATGTCAAAATGATGCCCTATATTGTCCATCACGAAGACCATGTGCGACTGACCCTTCTCGGTCTTGGCCTGCATCTGCACTATAATCTTCAAGCAGTATATTGCAAGTGGGTTGGTTGCATGAAGTGTCGTATTTGCATGTTTTTCCCTAAAATATCTGATTGTACCTTGCAAAATGCCTTCCATGATGGCGACAAGGGGCTAAGGATGGAGGCCCCTAAAAACCCAGTTGTACACCTTCGTAAGGTTAGTGGTCATTATGCCTTACCTTGCACCGTCCGTGTCATGCAACAGGGATCACTTCTCTAATGGCTCGGCCTCAATCCAATGTAAGAAGCACTTGATGTTCCTCGAAGTCCTCCGTGTCACACAGGGAGGGTTAAGTTTCGGCAATGGTGAGAGGTGTTCGGGTGTGCTCCAACATCTTCCACAACACATCAAATTTATGCTACTGGTTCTACATAGTCAACCTCTTGAACAACTTTATCAATGGTTGCTACGGGAACTACTTTAAAAAGTTGGCCCCAAATAGCGAATGCGCCATCTATTCCTTATGTCTGGCCAAGGGAATGGCTCCTTAGAGTCTTGCTAAAGTTTTCTTGTGGCCTTCATCATCCAGGTGGTGATCATGGATTATACAGAACCCTAAATACTCCCTCCTTCATATGTCAAAGGAACCACAACTAGTTGTCAAAATTCTCATTTTCGATGAAAACGATGGTCAAGAGCAAAATCTGATTATTGCCATCAACATCAATTGATATTAGGATCTACCCCTTGCATTTCTCAGTTAGAAACGTCCCGTCGACTGAGATCACGGGTAACATGTGCTTGAAAGCATCGATGTAGGCACCGAAGGTTAAGAAGGCCCTCTGCAAAAGCATGAAACCTAGAGGTCTTCTGGATGGTTTATCCTTCACAGCAATGTATGTGCCTGGGTTCCTGTTCTACAACATCTGGAGCATACAAGGAAAGCTATCATAAGTTGCCTCAAAAGAATCGAACCTCCTTTGCAAAGCTTTCTACTTAACACACCATGCCTTCGTATAACTAATCCTATACTTGAATTTTTGCTCAATAGTCACTATGATATGCTTGGCCTCCAGGTCATTCTTCTTCGCTATCTCTCCATACATGAGATTAGCTTTGGAGGTGGACATTAGATTGTGATGTTTCGGTAAAACACTACTAAGCACACAGGAGTGCGCCTCCACCTTGGAGACAATCTAGTGAGTCTTCTACTTGGGTCTAGTGCATACACATACCAAAGACAACCAACCTACTCGCAGACTATGGTGTACTGCTTCTGGCTGGATTTTAGGACCCAAAACATCCACTGTATGGACAAGGCCCATAACTTTAGTGGTATCCTGTAGTGATATCTTATCAGCAAACATTGCATGAAGCCGAACCTCCATACTATGGTACTCCCATGGTGATTTATACTCACCGTGCACAGCAAGACCCTCAACGTCCACCCTATTCCATTCCTGCGGGATGAGAACTTCGTCTTCATTAGAAGAGTCATCGTCATCCTCTTATTAAGCTTCCTCCTCGGTCCAAGTTGTCAGGTCACTATCTCCATATGACACACTATATTGTCGATATACTCCCCTGTGTTCGCCTGTCCAGTGGGCTCAGCGTGCGGTGTGCGATCTTCCTACTCTGCCTCAGCAACATCTGCATCTACCTGTCCAGTGGGCACAGCATGCAGTGTGCGATATTCTCGTTTTGTCTACGCAACATAAGCCACCGCGTCCTCTTCATGAACCATGCATTGCGCGCCTGAGCTGCTCCCACCAACCGGACGATAGCCGTCAGCAAGGCCTCGTGCGTAGGGCTGACCAAAAGGCTCAAAGCTCATGAGCTACTCGAACTCAGCTCATTATGAGCTTGGCTTGAACTTGGTTCATAAAATTAATGAGCTAAGCCGAGTCGCCTACCCAGCTCAGTAGCTTAACGAGCCAAGCTTGAGCTAACTCACGAGCCGCTCATTAGCTTGTTAAGGCTCGTAACTAAATACTTATGGGCTTTTGCGTGTAGTGTATTGGTGATTTACTTTTCTCAAAGCCTAGCCTAGCCCAGCGTATTAGACTAAATAATTTAGACTAAATGAGAATTGTAACAAAGCAAAAAATTGACTTCATAAATGTTCTGTTTGTTAGACTTAAATAGGACACTAAACTAACCATTTTTTCCAAAGACACCACTGAACTAACTTAGAAGATAAAACCAAACTCATGAGCATGTTGGAACATACTAAGCTCAAAAGTTCTGAGCACATTACAATTTTCTCTTGAACATGCTAAATATCTATATATGTTACAACAACATGTCGTCATATTGACACTGCATAGAAAATAAAGTGCTACTGGCTCTTGGTTTAAATAGTTAACAGCTCTCTTTCCCTCTAGTTCTAAATTTGTACAGTAGCGTAACAACACGCCTCTCTAACCCATTCTCCAGAACAAATGAGGCTCATGAATTGATCATAAGCAACTCGAGCTTTTTATCGAGCCAAGCCGAGCTGGGTTTTAGCTTGTTAGCTTAACGAGCCGAGCCGAGCTGAGCCAAGCTACTCTTTTGGGCGAGCTTGCACGAGCCAAACCGAGCTAGCTCGATAGCCAGCACTACTCATGTGACTCCCTTCGGACATGCGTGCATAAGTAGCACGTACTCGTATCCACGTCGCCTACAACCTTCCACAAACCCCTTCTATGCAACTGTGCGCATCAGTCTACTCAACTCCCACCGAATGTGTGTGGCAGACCAACTTCAAAGCCCATGTAGGATGTCACTACACACCTCGGGGTCCAAGGAGAATCTATGTGTGAGCAAGCGCAGGACATCTCTGATTAGAGCATTCTCCGTGTCTGGGTGTACCAAACTGACTTATGGGAAATCACTCAAATCAACACTGTATGTACCTTCATGAATCGTACTAGCACCGTAATGCACTTTTAATCTTATGGGCTCAAACATGACTGATTGCTCGCTGCAAATATTACCATTTGTCAATATATATTCACTAAAGACGTGCTAAACCAATAAGTAGCGACATGTTGCCTACATTTAGATGAGAACAAGAACGTATGAGACTACTACCTTCACATGAAGACCTTCTCTCTTTATCAATGAGCTTCCTTTGTCTTTCTCTCTTAACCTCGCGAGCTCCTCTCCTTTTCTTCTCTCCCTCTCCCGAGCTCCTCTGCTTCTCCCTCCTCGTTCTCTCTTCTCCTCTCCTTCTCCCCCTCTTCACTTCCCCTCTCTTTCTCTCCCTCTTCTTTTCTCCTCTCCCAAGCTCCTCTCGATCTCTTTCGAGAGAAATAGTGAAAGAGACTGCTACAGGGTCGGTGTGCCTTTCTATACAACCCTTCGTCGCTCAATCGTTAGACAACTTAGAGGCAAGTAGTAGCCTAACAGTTGAGCGACATATCGACTAGTCGCTGAACCTTTAGAGCACTACGTACTACCATGTCGTCCAACGGTTAAGTGACGGAAATAGGAACGATCGTCTAACAAATTTCGTACCCTTGAGAATATACGAAAATCACAGATGGACCAACCAATCTTGTTTACCCTTTTATTTCTAAAAAAATAACAACCTACAAATAAGATTTGCTAAATATATTATCTATAAAAATTGCCATTTATTCCTCCACTATTATTTTCATTGGATTAATAAATTATTATTAATCACCCAATCGATACGTGACTTGTCAAGGTATTGCTCCACTGCTGAGTGATTAGAACTAGTCACTCAATAGTTGTGCGACTAGCACTGGTCGCTCAACCGGTGGGCAACTTAGACACTTGGCACGTAACTGTTAGACGACTAGCTCAAATCGCAACAGAGTATTATTAGTGTAAAATAAATCAACAGAGATATATTACTGTAATTTGGAATAAAAAAATAAATTATTTTAAAAAATTATTGAGGTCATGGCTTCGAGTCCCCATTTTTCTTCTTTAAATCAAAGATAGGTAGTTCTCGTTTTATATACCATCCAATTAGCGCTGGCATGCGAATGAATCATGCTCTATAATTTTCTAATCAAAGTGTGACCCATATGGTTTGTAAAGCGACGTCTATGTAGAAACGAAGGGAGTGGCACTGGAGGACACAGGATCAATTCCCAAAAAGAAAAATCCCGAATGAAACCTAGTTAATGCAACTTCAAGTTTTCGACCCTACCATCTATTGATTATCTTATTAAAAAGGTAAAAAGATGTCACACGTTTGCTCTCAAGAGTTTAAAGAAAAATCTACATCATTGATTACAGTGGGTCGAGATTATAGCGGTGTGAAATTATCTAAATACTACTTATAGAAACAACAATGTAAGTGTTGCACATGGACAAGAAACGTTATTGTTGTGGTTTCAATTGGCTTCGGAAGGTCAAAAGTCCTGTTAGCAAACGATTCTTCACTAGCTGCAATTGGCTTAATCAGAATATGAAAGAGTTCTGTTAGGAAACGTTTTTTCCCTAGCTGCTCTAGATAACTTAGCCGAATTCGACATCCAGGGCATGCATAGGAGAAAGGGGAGCATGATTATTTGAGAAGTAGGTCGACATGTTGGCAACAAAAGAAGAGGTCTTCTATGGCAATTAGAGGTGGTGGAAGCTAGCAAGAAGAAGATGCAGAAGGTGATTTGCAGTGTCTAGCTACACGTGTAGCGGCAAGGATGGATCCTACCGTGAGGCTGCCTTGAAAAGATTTTTCTTAGCATTGTTTTGACTTATCCGGTCAAAGCTGGGAGAAGAGCATGTAGGATGGCCTGAAGTATTTGCATTTCTATCAGGAAAAAACACGGCTTGAGTTGTAGATGTAGGAGCTAAATTTAATTTACATTTGGAAAGCGAACAACGAATTAAAAAGCCATACATGAGACCGAGTTCTCATTTTAATGACGGAATCGTACATTGTGTATAGGAATACGATGTCACGCAGATTAGCTAGACTTTTCAATACAAACAAAAGGATAACCAATTAATGTATTGGAAGAGACGAGTGCAAAGAATAATTCAATCCAAAAATAGCATGCATGTTCAACTTAAGTTGGTGGATAAGGAAGAACTTGCAGGTGTCATGCACATCTGAAAAATATTTCCAGTGGAGACTGAGCCGTTGAGGACTCAGGAATTTCACATAAAACAATTTAATTTCGGCAGGTAGCCTACTAAATTCTGGTGCTACAAACGGTCGGACTCTGAAGCTAGCAAACCATTTCCTATGCACATACGGAAGAAAACATGTAGGCTATCAACGAAGAGCTAATATGTGGAAAAAATAGTGAATATCTCGCATGATGATTAGATTTGGAAATCTAAGAACTAAAAGGTAGAGTGAGATGCTGTAACACCCCGGCCCAACCTTTGAACCCGGAATGCTACCATAACCCTAATACTATACCACTTAAAGACATGATAAGCACACAAATAAAATGCTAACCACCAAAGCAGCTATTAAAGTTGGATCCTAACTATAAGAGATGATATGTGAAATACTGTTGCACGTGGGAATATACGTGTACTACTCCCGCCCATGCATGTCGTCTTCACCATACACCTAAAAATAACAACAAAGCAAGGGGTGAGTCCGATGACTCAGCAAGTACAAAGTAAAACAGTAACAACAGATGCGCATAATGTTCTGTATCCAACACAGATGTTTCCATTCATTTTCACATAACCTTTCTCATTCTTTATCAAACCCTATTTACGCATTTGCTACTTTTCTCTGTCGCCATGCAAATGCGTATGCTCATGCGCATGTTTTTCCTTTCTTTAGCTTATACCGGTATAGCAGAGTGAGCACCCGTCGATGCTCACCCAATCCCGCCCTCTTTCATACAGGGACCTCATGCCCGTCCTCTTTCATACAGGGACCTCAATCCCCACTCTCGTGGGGTGCCTACCGAAGTAGGTCTTTCTCCACTCTCGTGGAGTGCCTACCAGAGTAGGTCTTTCTCCTCTCCCGTGGAGGGTCCACACATAGTAGACCATAGACGTCACAGAGGCCGTCTATTCTCATGACATAAATGCATGCAATGCAGCCTCTCCATTAAAACAAATCAACATGTCATGTTCCAATAAACACTATTCGAGCACATATCCACATTCATTATTATGCCAATAGAAATAAACTCACAATAACATGGTAGGTAGTGCATCAGAAGCAAATTCATAGCAACCACTATCCGAATATACCATTTTACCATGCACTTGCCTGTTAAACTGACGGGCGATGTGTGGACGGCACTAGATCCGAATCGTCACCTGTACAAACATCAACCCACCTCAACGCAACATACCAATACATGCACATAGACGAACGACGTCATTCCTATGTGTAAATCCGTCATATACAACACAATTGAATCAAACTCCTTCCCGCTGTCTCGGCGGTTAGACAACCATAGCGTTCAATGTTAATACTTGACGAATAGCTATCTTGGGATCTAAAATCTGCATAACTCTACTCATATAATTCTGGTTACTATGATTGCCAGGTAAACCCCGATCTCCGCTCGAAGGTCTGATTGTCACAATTCACAGACTACATCAGTTAACCCACTGTTTTCAGTCCTGACGGTCATGGTATCCCATACCAGCTGCAGTAGTCCCAAAGACAAAATATCCAAATCGTAAAACCGAACTCGGCATTTCAGCCTTCTATAGAGCCCTAGCAAGAGCTTAGGTTAATTAGTCAATACTAATTAACCCATACTATTTAACCCACTACTAATCACTCGCTCTTCTCAATGACCACAAACTCTTGCTTACTCTAATCATTCACTAATTAGACTGGTACTAATCAGCGATTCATTAAGCACTCCTTAAACACTGGTTGGTCACAAATGCACCGACATACCACCACACGACCATCGTACTTTACTAGCTCTACGCAAACATGGCACAACACCACCGCACTGCACAAGAGACCCAACGACAAGTCATAATCTAACCATAGCTTACATCTGTCTAGCTAATCGACAAATCGAGTTCTACAAAAGTCGATAACCAAGCAAGAAGAAGGAATCAAAGTGTTACCCTAGCTCTGGATAACTGGATCAGGCCCCTTCTCCCTTGTCTTGGTCGGATCTGGAGGATCGGACGTTGGATCAGACTTTCCTTCTTTTCTTCCCCCTTTTCCTCTTCTTTCCTTCCTCTTTTTTTCGGCCGGTCAACTCTTCTTCTTTTTTCTTCTATCCTCTTCCTTCTTTCCATTCTCTTGGTCGGCTCCATCTTTTTCCTTTGGCCGGCCTCCCTTCCTCTTCTCACCGGTGGTTTTTCCCCCTCCCTTCTTCTCACCAGCAGCCCCTCCCTCGCCCTACTTCCCACTGGCGGCAGGGTCGATGGCGAGCGGCGCACGGAGCCTGGTGTTTATTAGTAGCTTCATCAGCATCTAGAAAAACTTAGGAGTTACTACGCACTACCCGGGATCAATACCAAGCTTATAGGGTGTGCAACAAACTATTCTTCTCCATGACACCGTATTTGAATATTACGGATCCGTTCATATTCACTTTAGCTTTTGGTTTCCAAAAGTTAGAGCTAATACAAATATTTTAGTTTCTATAAGCCATTTTTGTCGGTCACTACTTTGCGCTTTCATATGTTGTAATGTATTTTATATTTTATTATGTGACAATTCCATAAGTCATATGGCAGTCCAAATGTTATAGCGACTTTTGTTGCACCGTCTTTCTTACATAATACATTACTCATCTACCACTACTATTCATCATCAGCCGCTTCTATCAGTTATTACTATTTATCAGCTACAACCAAAAGCTATCAACAAAAACCAATATGACCAGGCCCTACGTTTCTAAAGCCCATGTGTGTATTATGCTTAAATTATTTTTAATCAAATATTATCATCGATTACTTCCTCAACTAACCAATTAGCCCGCATAATTGCACTATATAGTGTGGTATAGTATGTTTGCACAATTTCAAATGTTGAAATTCCTATTTCGTGAGCAAAATACATTTGGATATTTGATTCAATACTAATTGGCACAATTTATTTTTATGCCTCTCTCCCCCTTCGTGAAAGAGAGGGTTGAGGGTATGCCTGTCTAGAAAATTTACACACTCTGAAGTATCAACCTTCAAAGCATAGGTAGCGATACTTATCTTTTTTATTTATTTTTCAAACTAATATATCTCTAAGCCAACTATCAAATCTAAGCCTTTAAATTTATGGCACACAAATTAAAGACTAGATATTTTATTTTTTATAATTATTTCAACTTGTAATATCTCTAAGCCAACTATCAAATATGTCTTTAAAATTAGGATCCACCAAACATTAAGGGCTAGATGGTTTTTAAAATTTCTAGCATATTTCTTAGCCTATGTAAATCACCTGCCATCAACTTTTATTATATCGTAGTAGATTTGTGTTTTAGCTTCAAAGTTTTGATGTCATTTCAAATGTTCATCTTAAAACATCTATATATTTTATATAAAAAAATTAAGTGCACAGGCTACCCAGCTGGTTTAGCCCAAAAATAAGGATGCCACACTAACGAGACTAATCACCAGTTTGGGGAGAAGAAGACCAACGGGGACGAGAAAGTTCACACAAGTCAAACAACCAGTGATTTAAAAATAGGATAAAAGGAGTTGAGATCGAAGTGTTAATGGATGTGCAACCCAGAAACAAGGTTGAATGGCGAGCAAAGATGCTTTCCCGCTAGAAAGATGCAACCTGCAAAGGCAGAGCTGAAAACCCATTCTTCATGGACAGTCAGGTTCTGCACAGGAACATCGTACCCACTGAAGAGTCGGAGCAGAATTACAACATATGAAGAAGCGAACACACTACTGGCTAGTGGCGGATCTTGTAATCACGCGGCCATACGAAGAATTAAACCGCCACTTTGCTCACTTGCTTTGGAGCGATGGCGGTATGCTCTGCTCGTTTCTGAAGTAGTCGGTCGGATCCACCGCCCGCTTCACAGCCGCAAGCCTCTGGAAGTTACTACTCATGAAGTACTTCTCACCCCAAACTTTACCGCTGTCGAACGTGCTGACATCGTTCACCACCACGTTCTCGCCGATGTCCAGGTCCCGGTAGTTCACGTACGCCTCCCTCGGGTTCTTGGTCACGTACTGCCCCATGAAGTTGTAGAAGTTGCTGATCCAGTTCGTCTGCGCCGTGCCGTCGCCCTGCCAGAACGTGATGTACTGGATGTTGTACAGCACGCCGCTCCGGTGCGGGAACGGCGTCGCCGCGGCGGGGATGCTGCTCAAGAACCCGCCGTGGGGCTCCAGGATGATGAGCCCGGCGCCGTTCATCGTGAACCAGGAGAAGATGCTCTTCCACACGCCCTTGGCGATGGCGCGCCTGACGTAGTCGGACTTGTTCTTGGTGAAGACGCTCAGGCTGGTGCCCCGGTTCAGGAGGGCCTCCACCGGCGTGTCGGTATTGCCGAAGTTGATGAAGGCCGCTGACTGAAGCCAGCTCATCTCCCGGCAGTCGGCGCTCGTCATGCCAAGCTCCGGGAACAGGTTGCCCATCGTCGGCACGAGCGCGTTGCACGTGCCGAGGTACAGGGATTGGAACAGGGCTTGCTGCCCCTGCACGACCACCCTTATGGTGAGCTCGCTGGGGAGGGATGGCGCGAGATCTTGCCATCTGGTCAGGATGTCTACGGCTCCCTGGTCAAGCGTCTTTGCGATGTTGAACACTGTCACTGTCGGTGGGACCTGCACGAGCTGGATCTTCCATGACAGCACGATGCCGAAGCTCTCGCCGCCGCCGCCTCGGATGGCCCAGAAGAGGTCCTCCCCCATGGCGGCTCTGTCGACGAGGTCACCGTTGGCGTTGACCAGCTTTGCGTCGAGGACGTTGTCGATGGAGAGACCATATTTGCGCATTATCATGCCGATGCCACCGCCGCTGAAGTGGCCGCCCACGCCGATGGTCGGGCACACCCCGGCCGGGAACGCGAGCTGCGAGTTGTTCTTCGCGACGGTGTAGTACAGCTCCCCGATCGTCGCGCCGGAGTCGACCCACGCCGTGGACTCCCACTGATTGACGCTCACGGCGCGGAGGTTGGCGAGGTCGACCACCCCGAACACCTGGGGCCATTCCGACCGGTACGACAGGCCCTCGTAGTCGTGGCCGCCGCTGCGCACGCGGAGGCGCACGCCCTGCATGCGGCCGCACAGCACGGCGGCCTGGACGTGGGAGGCGTCGGTCGGCGTAACGATGCAGAGCGGCCTCACCGTGGTGTTCGTGAAGAACTTTGGGTTCCGGATGGAGGATACCAGCACGTTGGTGAAGTTGCTCGAGCTCTGCGTGTAGATGAGCTCGCTAGGTATCTTCTGCCATAGGCATTGCAGGAAGTCATCAGAGGAAGCTTGAGCAGGAATGGAGATGAGGTAACAAGAGAAGAAGCTAACTATGAGCGCTAGCGCTAAGCTTCTGAACATAGCCATGATCTAGCTTCTTGCAATGACAGATTGACAATACAGTGTTTCAGATTACTTGGCCTAAGCTCTCTTTATATAGTTGTTGATCTATTCATGTGATGTTGCATGCAGTTATGAGTTATGACTTTGTGACTTTCGGATGCGTGCCAAGTAGTTTAGCCCTTGCAAGATGGGAAATTTGGACACTGTTGGACCTGTGCAACTCCGAAATTCCATTTTTGGCCTCTAAAGCAAAAAAATTCCAAAACTGGACCCCTTTTGAGCGCAAGACCACGGGAGACCGCCACGTGGCCCGATGCGTGCGGTGCAGTACCGCACGATCCGATTGTTCATCCGGTCGTGCGGTACAGATCGCACGACCGCGTCGCGCGGCGCCCGCCGCGCGACCGTCCGCCCGAGCGCACGTCTGCCTCCCTCGCCGCACGACTCCGGTCCGTGATTCCCTGAGTGAAATTCGTTCTCGACCAAAATTATTTATTTACTTATGTATATATAAATTAATTATTTAAAAAAATTTATGTGTATATATAAAATGAGTGAAAAAATATGAATTTAAAGTGGAGTCCACTGTAATGCTTGTTTAATTTTTTGTGCAATTTTGAAAATTTAAAATATTGTTTGAGAGAGTACGAACGAAATTTGTGTGAAGTAACGATTAGTGTATTTGTGATTTTCATATATTGCTGACCGTGAAAAATGTGGTGAACTGACAATAACAAATTTCGATCATGGTATGTTGTTTAATTAGAAGCAATTTAATGAAATTTTTTTTGAGCACAAATGTGATATGAACAATTGGACGAAATGAATGAAAGTGATATTGAACACGTGGGATCTGTAATGATTATAAGTTTTGTTAATTTTGTAGTTGTGAAATAGAAAAAAATCTGATAAAATTGTAAAACAAGTTTATGTTGATTGGCTCGTTGTAGATGCATAAAAATTATGGTAATTTTTAGGAGCGATTGTGCGTAAACGATCGATATATAAAGTGGTAAGTGACTTTTAGGGTTTGGTATGTTTTAAGGGTTTGCAATCCGCGTAATGTTTGTATGTTTTGTCAATTTTGTAGTTATAAACTGCGTAAATATGAGATAAAGTTGTAATAGAAGTTTATGTTCAATGCAAGTTGTAGATTCGATATATAAAGTGGTAAGTGATGTGACAAGTGGCATGTGTGGAACTCTGTACTTGTAATGTTGAGAATTTCACCACTAGTCCTAACATGCATGCCTTAGGGAAAATAACTTGCTGGGTCTATTACATTTTGTCTACTGGGTGTAGCGTGGTTGTTTCCCCTTTTTGTCGCATACGAAGATGGCTCATTGCATCCTTCTTCCTGTCACTCTTGGTCTTGAGAGCTGCCTCACGAGCTTGAAGTTCTTCCTCCTGACGCTTGATGGTTGCTTCACGCAGACTTAACTGCTCTCGCCTCCTTTGCAGCTCATCTTCTTTGCCCTTCAGACGGATTTGATCCACGCTCACGCGGCGTTCTTGCTCAAGCCGCATCTGTCGTTCCACCTCGCGAGCCTGAGTCATCTTGACAAAGTATTGTCCTTTGTTTTCCACCTGCACTGCCCGGTTAGCTGGCCATGCCGGCGACACCCGATCCACCCATTTGATGAACGTGCAAGCCTATATGTGGCGTGGTAGATGTCATGGATCAAGTCGAAAAACGATAACGAGAAACAAATGATTTAGTTGTCGTCGTTACCACGAAGTTGTCATCCAGGTCTGGACACTTGAAGAACCTACGGCCGTATTTGGCTCGTTGTACTCGATCCGTCCAGACTCGCAACATCGTCCTAAAGCCGCAATGGCACTTCAGCCGCTCATACCACTCCAGCACTCCAAATGGGTCGGACCTCCAGGAAGACATTGTTGTGTAGTAGTATTTGTGATGGCTTGAGGAGGAGATGTGGTATGGAAGACATAGGAGGCATTTATGTAGGCAGGTTATCTGGTGCAGTGGGCATAGTCCATGGAGAGGATCTTTTCGCTTTTCCTGGATTCCAGTGTTGCAATAAATGACTCTATGTAGGCTTTTCAGAGACTATAGTCTCGTAATAAATTCGTACTTCGTAGCCTTTTCAGAGCTTTCAGCGCAAAGCGTAATAAATTCACTACCAAAGCGGCCCCGTCTCGTCTTGTCGCTGCATAAAGCAGGCCACTCGTCCCCCTCGCTGCACAAAGCTGCTGAGTCTTGTGCTGACACTGCGTAATGACATCATGGCACCTCCTCGGGCATCGGCCCTTTTCCATGCGCGTGCACAGGAGGGGCCCCTGTTACTACCCAGAGGTCGTGAACACGTGGCAGCTGCGTCGTTTTCTTGGTCCCCCGGCCCCTACGTAGAGAACTCTTTAAATCGAACGAAGCCCCAGCCCCTTCTCCGTCGTGCAGAAACATACCATGTCGGAAGTCGAGGGTCCAGTCGGATTTGGGTCCTCGAAGGAAGAACTTCCCTTGGAAAGGAGGGAGAACTTCGATCCACAGTACCGCCTGATACCAAGCCGGCGTGCTCAACCTGCATGGTGAAAATGCAGACACAATAAGGACGCGGTCGTGCAGGTCTTGGATGGCCCAGTCGATGGCGGGCGACGTTTCTTCCGATGCCCACACTCAGGGGTAGAAATTGCTAATAGTACAATTGTCATTACTACTTATGGATCCTTATTGTTAACCGTTCTTTCCCGCAGATGGCGAAATGCGACTTCTCACGCTGGATCGACCCGCCTCATGAACGGTATGTTGCCATGTACGTGAATACATTATGGGAGCGAATATTTGAGTTAGAGGAGCGAATCGAGACTCTCAATGAGGAGAACAACGACCTCCGCCAGCAGATGCAACGTGAGAGTGGCAATGAGGAGGTCGTGAACATAGGAAGCTCGTACGATCCCGGATGTTGCTGCGCGAACCCTAGCTGCATATGTGCGTGCCACTACAACGACTGCCAGCCACGTCCGAAGCGTCCACCTCAGCAATACTCCATGTAGGTGCCACGAGGCTCGTTTGGCATGTAGGCAACGAGGTGTATGATTGTACATTGTATTCGTCCTGTTTTATTTTGTCGTCCTGTTTCGGCATATGAACTCCTTATATCGTGGAAATTTTCTGAATTTCGGCAAGTTCCCCCTGATTTGTCACTGCGGAAAGCTGTCCTGTTTTGTCATCTTACTGCGTAAAGCTGACCTCTTGTTGTCATGTCACTGAGCACAGCTGCCCTCTTTAGTAATGTCACTGCCCAAAGCTGGTATCTTTTGTCATCCTACTGAGCAAAACTGCGCCGTTTCGTCATGTCACTGTGTAAAGCTGGCATGTTTTGTCATCTCACTGAGCAAAGCTGTCCCGTTTTGTCATGTTTTGTGCGTGAGGCTGCCCCCCACAGGCTAAAAAAGGGGGTCATTCCTCACCTAGTCCCGTGCCTTGTTATCACACAGCCTATAAAACGGAGCCATCCCTCACATACTCCCTTGCCATGTTATCAGTCACCTCCTTAGTTAGTAGCTCGCAATCTTTGTAGTTTTCTTTCGTGCTCACTCCCCCAGACTAGGCAATGAGTCAGCTCAGCACATCTTCATGGGCACCCACGGTGATGTGCCCAAATTGCAACACGGTGGTTAGACGTAGGACATCACAGACGGCCGCGAATCCTGGGCGACACTACTACAAGTGCCCCCATCACTCGGCCTGAAGTGGAGGATCTGGCGGCTTCCCTGTAAGCCTACTGCGGCTGCGTGAACTGTACCACTGAAGGTATGCCCTATACGTCGCGGGGTCGTACGGCCGTGTGTCATCCACAACCAACGTATCCGCATGGTCACGCCACATGTCTATCCACGTCCGCTGTGTGGCTCTCCAGTCTTCTGTCGCTCGCCCTCTCCTCGATTGCCTGCAAGTTCATTGAGGCATTACACAATTAGTAGGGTAGTGACATTGAGACTAATGCAATAATTAAATTCAGGCTGTAGTGACATACCAGTGGGTGATATTCGAAAGAGGGCGTCCTAGCATGGGAGGGACCTACTGGTACAGCCCGAACTATCTCATGACTCGGTGTGGGCTGTATGGCTCGACGCAGTGCGCGAACACCAAGTGGCAGGTGGTCATCCAAGCACGTGATCCGCGCGACCGAGATGACAACCCGTGGGGGCCGTGTTCGCAATGAACTGTTCAGACCATGGCCACTAGACTACGTCGCCAAACGGCAGAAGCTCGAACCTCTGGTGGAAATCTGTGTACGCACGTCTCGGTCTGTCCCTGGCCCACCTCAACTGCCCATGCGTCCAACGTGTACCCATTGTGGGCGCATCAACGGGGTCGTCGCCATCATCGAGGCCGTACAACTGCGGGATGAGGTCATAAGGGTGCACAACACGACCAAAGGAAGGCCTGCCAACGGGGAAGTGTTCCCATGACCACAACTGAAGGAGAAGGTAGCAGGCGGCTAGGACCGGCTCGCTGGCCGCGGTACGCTGCGAGGCGTCACAGAAGCCTCGGTATGTGGCACTAAGAAGTGGAAGGTGTGAGTCTCCGGCCTCCATCGATCAACGAGAGCGGACAGCAGTGGCGCATCATACTGGAACCCATGCGGTAGATCCAACATGCGGGCAATGGGCAGCAGACCAGTGTCCCGCAGTAGTGGGATGTACCGCTGGTCGAGACGCCAGTTCTCTCGAGGGCCCCTCAGGACGAAGCAAGGAGGCCCGTGTGTGTCTCCAGACAACCACACATGGCATCGGTGTTGCTCGTCCCAACGGGGGTCTAGCAGCTCGAACGCCATGTCCTGCCAAAGAAGGATAACAAGTTAGTGTACATTATAACAAAATATGCAACAAATAACAACATAATTAAAAACAAATGTAATGACAGGGGAACGTACGGAATGTACCAAAACATATATAAGATGTGCACTCGAATATGACCCACACGACAAGGAAACATATGGAATGTGCGAAAACATACATAACATGGTAATGTGCAAGACATAGCTACATCGAGCCAACAATTCAGCGTACACCTCCTGAATAATACATTACATATGGATTGTGGTTGGTACTACGGAGCGCTGCTTGATGCCGGCCTGTTTGGGCACTGACGCTTTTGGTTCTGCATGCATAGCTTCTTGAACATTTTGATTAGCTCCTTGCTACGGAACCTTCTATGGAAGTTCGCTGCAATATGCCTCATGCACCAGCGGTTCTTCACATCAGTCCACTGGAAGGGGGGCTGCGTCCCATTCTGCAACGTTCGCAACGCAGACAGCAAGCCTGCATTGCAGTCGGAGATAAGGCACACTTCAGGGCGCTCTTGCACTACGGCATTCTTCAAATTGCATAGGAACCAAAGCCAGCTATCTGTATTCTCGTTCTCCACAATTGCAAATGCCACTGGGAGTAACTGGTCATTTGCATCAGCTGCAACTGCGGTGAGAATTGTACCATTGTACTTGCCGGATAGGAACGTCCCATCTACGGTTAGCACTGGACGGCACCACCTGAACCCTTGTATCGCCTGATGGAAGGCCCAGAACACTCTGTCAAGAATGAAACAGTTCGGACCCTCCGTAGGATAAACTCTCTGTTGCCTGTTTATGTACGTGACTGGGTTTGATTGTGAAATTTGATGCAGCATTCTTGGGACCAGGTCGTACGCCTTCTCGTACGTCCCATACATACCGTGCAGCACCTTTCGCTTCGCCCGCCACACCTTCTTGTAGCTCACTTCGTAGCCCGCCGTGTTCGCTACTTCTGCCATTAGAACCTTCGGGGTAATTGACACATCCGCCTGGACGAGGTGCGTGACCAGCTCCGCAACATACGATGATGTCATGTTGCGGTGTCTATGTACTGGGCCCGCAAGCTCGCAACTGTGATCTTGGAGCACCGTTATCCGAACTCGGTGCCAACGCCTTGTACCGTTGTGCACGGACTTTGCCACCACATGACCCGCCGACACACTTCACAACGTCGTGTCCGCTTTGACTTGTGGACCCGAGCACGTCCCGCTTATGTTGACGGCATGTTCGAATAGCTCTGGACAAAGACTCTTATTCCGAAGCATCGCCCAAAAAGAGTGCGCCTCGCTGAACCCCATTCTCCCTCCTCCGCTGTGGCGGCACTAGGGATGCCGCTGCGATGTCGTCGACGGATGACACGTACACACCGTCCGTCGTCACAACACGACCTACCACCCCTCGGTTGCACCTTCGCCATCCTCGTCCTCTCCAATCTATCTGTTTCCACCTCCTCATCCTCCTCGCTGCCTCTTCTTCCACTGATCCCCAAGATACTCATGCGATCAATACGGGCGGCCCACCACCTCTCGTCCACACCTTCGTTGGGCTGGAAATTGTCCGCACGCCTCCTGTCATCTTCATCACCCACTTCCTCGCCCACATGTTCTCCCGCAGAAACGTCTTCATGACCGCCGGAGATGAACCCAGTCACTACATCTCCACCGGCCGCACGTAACCAACCATGGCGATGATTACGCCTCTCCACGAACTCGACATACACCATTGGCCTGCCATATATCGCAGCATCAGGGTTGCACACGACCTCCATGTAGTTCGCCCATGAGGCGTCATTGGTCACCTTCAGAAGTTGCCATATGCTCTCCCTTCCGTCATCCACCATCGAGGCATAGACTGCCTCGATCCGTAACTTCTTCCTTGCGGTCTGTCGATCGAACGCTGAACGGACCCACCTCCGTAGCTCAGACAAGCTCATGGCGCTCAGACCGGGTGCCTGGATCACGGTCCGCTCGCAATTTTACAGGTCTGCCCCATACGGCCCATCACGTACGAGACCACTCCCATAAAACACGAACAATTGTTCAATGCCAGCCATTGCGTACCTAACATAAGTGCATAATCAACTATTTTAGTACACAGCATGTAACAATCGTATCATGTAATTAACAGTTTTGATTAGTATATGTTTTGTATTTCTAAATCTACGATTTATTCGTAACTATTTTACTTTCAAATTGTACCATACATCAAATTAAATACACACTTCATTTTTATTTCCATCAAATGACCTTCATACTATGGTCATTCACTAAGCATACTAATTATACAAATTGTCTCGAATCTACAAATTTACCACCTACAAATGCTCCAACATAAATATTTACTTTTTCAACACATACACATTATTTACACTACAATCTTTTATAACTTTTACTTAATATAGTCTTTTCTAACTTTTTAATTCTAATCTATCAAATTTATTTTAATCCTAGTACTATTGTTATCACCTACAATTGCTCTAACATACATATGTGTTTTCTCAACATCTACACACTACAACTTCATATTTTTCACCTAACTGAAACTACTTTGCAGTACGTATGTTCACAAAAAAAATGAAACCCTATATACACTACAATACATCATGCTAAACATATGCAAGATTTGCTATACATACATATTGTATAAAATATTGACATAAAATAACAGTAATCCAAGATGGTTTCGTTAATTAAGGCCTAATGACATACATAACATTATAGTTGCATGGGCACAAAACTTACCTCTTGTTAATGCTCACGAGACGATCTACAACTTTTGTACTTGCCAAATCCGCTGATTCCAAACGACAACAACTCAACTCTTCCGGCTTTCGCTCCGCACTTTTCTTCAGCAAAAACTAACTACATTACAATACGTAACTTGAACATAAAATACGACATTATCTACACTACAATAAAGCATGCATCATATGTGGATTTTTACCTACACATACACACTGTATGACACATTGGCTTATAATAAATATGTTCACATAAAGATTACCTACAAATACATAACGTACCAAATATTGACATGGCATATCACACATTCACATAAAATAACATTACCAAACGGTGATTTGTGCTAATCGACTAATTATGGACTAATCACATATATAAAAATTTAGTTTCGCGGGCACAAGACTAACCTCTTCTTGAACCTCACGACACGATCTACAACTTTTATACTTGTAAAATCCGCTGATTCCGAACAAAAAAATACTCAAATCTCCGTGTTTTCACTCCTCTCTTCCCTTCACTTTCTCCCTTGCTCTATCTTAACTTCAGCTGCAAATGAGCCTTCTGCCTTCGACATCCCTCCCTTGCGCTGTGGTTCTGTGTTTTGAAGTATGCATGCAGTACCCATGGAGAGGGGGCCGTTTCTACCCTAAAGACACGTGTATGAGCGAACAGAAGAAAGTAATGCACATTGGGGGCTTTTCCTTCTTTCGGGCGCCAATTATTCGCGCGTGGCAGAGATTCCCGGTCGGCAATTATTCGCGCGGGGTAGGCAGACGCGCGCTCGGAGCCAAAACGCGCGCTCAGCGGAGGAGACGCGCGCTCGGGCGCGACGATCGCGCGGTTCAGGCGCACGCAGGCGGTCGTCGCGATGCCGTACCGCACGGCCGGATGAACGATCTGCGATCGTGTGGTACCGCATCGCACGATCGCCACGTGGCGGCCTCCCGTGGTCTCGCGCTCAAAAGGGGTCCAGTTTTGGAATTTTTTTTGCTTTGGGGGCCAAAATGGAATTTCGGAGTTGCACAGGTCCAACAGTGTCCAAATTTCGCAAGATGGAAGAGTCTCGGTCAACGATTCCGAGGAGTCCACGTGGAGATCATGGATTGGATGGGCGAAGTCCAGGGTTAAGGGCGTTACTATTGCCATTTATTGAAGGCTTTTGCCTAAAGTTTATGATTTTTGGCTAAATATAATTAGTAGTAGCTTAAAGAAGTAGTTTTTAAAAGAAGTAGACGAACGTTGCAAAAAAAGTGAGGGAAAGATGTGTGCGCATGTCGAGAGCGAGAAGAGTAGGATGGGTGAGACACCTGTGACCCCCTATCTTATTTCCAGAGCGAGATGGTAGTGAGAAAAATGAAAAAGCCGCTTTAAGAAGTCAGGTGCTCGTATTAACTTTTAGCTTTTCTAAGTAAAAGTAAAAACTAATACATGCAGGGGTTAAGTTACGTGGGGGCTCATCCATGAGATATATGGGTATGAAAAGCCATATATGATTTGTCTAAGTTTGCGTTTTAAATAGCTTTTAATTTCTGAAAAAAATATGTTGCTTTTTTAACGTGTTTTTTTCTCTTTTTTTTATTTTTTATATTAACTATAAAGATATAATAGTATTATTATTATTATTACTTAATTGAATACCTTAGAATAAGTTAATAGTCCTTACTGTGACATTTCAAAGTTATAGCACTTCGGCATAGCCAAAAGTCGTAGGATCTTCAGATTTGTGTCAGGAGTTGCATTATCTGTCGCTCAGGGCTTTTCGATCTCGTCGAGGGTCGGTATTAATGAGGTAATTTGATCTAGAGATCTGGTTTGCAACTAAACTAATGGACAACTATGTTGCTGACTAGAAATTCTAATGTTAGTGCCACTGTTAAACTATTTCAGTCACGTCTCCCGATGGATTCTATGATCGTATCCGTTCGAGAAGGTCACATGAAACTACGGGTCGTGATGAAGCTATACCATGCATGGAGTTGCATGATAGCACAGTACAGGATGATTATGTAAAGTATTAGCAGTCAATAGCACTAGTTTGGAACAAAAGAGCCAAGGGAATCTTTGGAAAATATGTTTCAGGAGCATAAAATTCCAATCGACATGCAATGGTAACATGTGGCTTTCTTCGGCAAGCTGCCGATTTGTCCACAGCAAGTTTTCGATCCGAACAAATGAAACCCATCTGTTCAAGACAATCGGCGGCAGCAATGACAGCTCGAACTGGAGATGGCGTACATGGGCAATATGGCCTTAAGAAAGAAACTTCCATATTTGTTTATATTATGGCATGCATGGAGTTATATCCAGGTACATTCACTTGCTGGCATATGTTTTAAGTAACTATATATGCTCATCAGGCCTCTCACGGTGTGATTCCAGTCCCCTCTTGCTAGTAAAGCCAAGCATCGATTGGAGGAATTTTGGACACATGTAGCATGTTTATTCCCCAAAATTCCAGAAATAGCCTCCAGATCACCAGAATTCCAGAAATAGCCTCTTTCCCGACAGCGGAACATCCCGGAGCTGACACGTGGGCCGGTGGTGCGCCCGGGGGCCGCACCACCGACTGTAGCACCAACGGGTGGTGCGGCCGGGGGGGCGCACCACCCACTGTTCATCCGGTTTTTTTTATTTCCGATGTTTTGCCGTGAGCGCACGCTGTTTGAAAGATTCCACCGAATTCAGGAGGAGCTGCTGCACGCACATGCTGCACCGAAAGAAAACAGTGTAAATACTATTCACTGCATCATTACGTCTCGTCTTTCACTGCTATATGTCACTGTGCACTCTTTACGTCGCATCGCTGTTTCGTTTTATTTCACCGAGAGGGGCTGCCTGTGTATATAATGCTCGTTCTCATTTCCCCCACATGCTGTTTGGTTCATTTCTCGCATCGGTGCACTCAGAGAGGTGGAGCAAGAGTGAAGAAACTGAGGCATTAATCGCGGTGCTCAGTTAATTTCGTTTACAATCAGGAGTTTTTGCAGTTGTGAAAGTTGTAGATTGTCTCGTGGGCTTCAATAAGAGGTATTTTTTTCCCGGTGTAACTAAAATTTTTTCGGTGTGATTATTACGTAATTAGGTAAACTCTCAAATTTCTTCGTTTGCAATCAGGAGTTTTTGTAGTTGTGAAAGTTGTAGATCGTCTCGTGGGCTTCGAGAAAAGGTAATTTTTTTCCCGGTGTAACTATAATTTTTTTTCCACATGTGATTGTAGTTTTAGTTATGTACTTACCATGTAATTAGGTAAATGATATGTTCTTAGTGTAGAAATATAGTAGTTAACCTTGTGTAGTTGGTCTGTGTCCATAGTTAACTTAGAAGAGAAAGTGTTGTTATTGTCGTTAATTAGTTATGAGTCACGATAACTTAAATTTAGCTAAATGACTTTGCATGCAGACCAAATGATTACAGTTAGTACATTAGCAAATAATGTTTATGCAATATTTAGATTGTTATGTTGTACATATCGCCTAACAGTCAGAAAACTAAAAATGTGAAACATTACTAGATGAAAATATGCAGACTGTTTGATGAAAAAAATTTTCATCACAAATAAATTATTATGCAATGTGTAGGGTGTTAATTTGTTACTGTCCTGTAAAAGCCAGAAATTTTAGTACTTTCAAACATTAGTAGCTGGAGGTACTAGAATAAATAATATGCAATGTGTATTATTTTAATTTTGACATGTCACATGAAAGTCTGAAATTTTAAATCGAGTATATATTTTGAAAGGTATGCATTTCATTAAGAATTGTTATTGATGTATTTATATTGTAAAACTGATATTTTGAAAAAATATACCTATAAGCAGTTGAATTAGTGTAATAAAAATCACGGTGCCCTAAAAACATGGCGTCTCTGTTGGAAGGGTGCACATAAACTTTTATAATTTTTGGAGCTCATTTGTTATATGTAACAACTCATACAAATATCATAATCATATGATTTTTGAAGAAATGTTCGTAGCGGATAAATTTGTGCAAAAATTTGTCAGAGTACTGCACGTAAATTTTTATACTCTTTGTAGATCGTGTACTATATTTGTAATTATCTAGGCTTTTTTTTTGTTAAATTCTGTTGTGTACTAAGGTATTTTCTACGGACTAATCATTGGTACCCATGGCTAACATTCAAGACTTACTCGTGTTCTTTGGGAGTGGGCTCGTACGCGACGGGCCGTGCGGGGCGGACGTGTCAAATTGTGATCGGACTGTGATCCATACACCCGGTTTGAACACCATGACCCTGCATGATCTTCGGAGGTGTGTCCGTTATGCGTTCGATCGGGAGACGGGTCGGAAGAAGTTGCAGATCGAAGCGCTGTATGCTACTCCGGGAGGTGGTGCTGGGGAGATTGTGTGGCAACTTATAAAGCTGACCACTGATGTTGGATGGGCCCGGTACATGGAGGTCGTATGCAACCCTGCCGCATTGATATATGGCAGGCCAATGGTGTACATTCACTTCGTAGACAGGATAGAGTCATCCACCGTTGGTGGTTCTAGTGGTTGTGGTGGTGGTGGCGGAGATGAAGCGCCGATGCTCACTGGCGCTCATGAAGATATTGATGCGGAAGAAGATGTCGGCGAGCAAGTGGGTGATGGAGGCCTGCAGAGGCGTGTGGAGGATTTCCAGGCGAACGAATGTGTTGGGAGGTGGTGGGCCGCCCGTGTTGATTGTTTGGAAGAAGTTGAAAGTGAGGAGGAGGAGGATATGGAAACAGTCAGTTCTGGAGAGCAGGAAGATGACGAGGCTTCAATGGGAGGTGTTGTAGGTGGTGTTGTGACCACGGACGTTTCGTACATGTCCTCCAGACTAGACGACATCGCAGCGGTAAGCCTAGTCCTACCACAGGCAGAGGGGGCGGAGTGGGGGTTCAACGAGGGCACACACATTTTAGGGGAGTGCTTTCGCGACAAGAGTGCTGCCCAGCAGGCTATTACTAGACATACTGTCGGCATTAACCAGACCTATCGGGTGCATAGGTCCAACCCAGACACCTACATTGTGAAATGTGTCGACGGCTCATGTCCTGGCAAGGTTCGTGCGCAGCGGTTCAAGGGCGCTGCCACGGATTTTCAGATAACGGTGCTGAAGGATCATAGTTACGAGCTTGCGGCGCCGCTACGTAGGCACCGCAACATGATGTCGGCGTATGTTGTGGAGCTGATAAGCCACCTCGTGGTGGTAGATGTGTGTATTTCTCCCAAGTTACTGTTGGCTGAAGTGGCTAATATGGTAGGGTTCGAAGTCAGTTACAAAAAGGTGTGGTGGGCGAAACGGAAGGTGCTAGAGCGTATGTTTGGAACGTACGAGTAGGCATACAATCTGGTCCCAAGAATGCTACATCAGATTACAGAAGCAAAACCAGGAACATACATTAACAAGAAGGAGCGGGTTCATCCCAACCAGGGCCCGAATTTTTATGTCCTTGATAGAGTGTTCTGGTCGTTTCGCCAGGCGATCGAAGGGTTCAGGTGGTGCCGTCCAGTGCTAACAATGGACGAGATATTTCTAGCTGGCAAGTACAAGAGTACGATCCTCACTACAGTTACAGCTGATGCAAATGACTAGTTACTCCCTGTGGCCTTCGCAATTGTGGAGGATGAGAACACTGATAGCTGGCTTTGGTTCCTGGTCAGTGTGAAGCAGGCCGTGGTGCAAGATCGGCCAGATGTGTGTATCATCTCAGACCGCAATGTAGGCCTGTTGTCCGCGTTGCGCGCAATGCAGACCGGTACACAACCCCCCTTCCAGTGGAATGATATAAAGAACCGTTGGTGCATGAGGCATCTCGCGGTGAAATTTCACACAAGATTCCGTAGCAAAGACCTAATGAAGATGTTCAAAAATCTTTGCATACAGAATCAAAAGCGGAAGTTTGAGGCATTGTGGAGGCTGCTTGATCAGGAGACCAGCAAGCATGCACAACAACCTGACCAGGGTGAAGCTGGGCCTGTGGAGGGGGTTCTACAAGAGTCGGGGAGTTTACACGGTGGGTTCAGTCGAACGCGTCTGACTTGGAGATGTGGTCCCTGCTGCATGACACCGGTGGAGCAAGGTACGGAATCATGACAACAAACATGTCCGAGGTGTACAACGGTGTGTTGAAAGGTGTTAGATCCCTACCCATCACAGCGGTCGTGGAGGAGACTTGGAACCGTTCTGTCGGGTATTTGTGAATAGAGCCATGATGGCGAGAAAGCATCTAGACGAGGGCAAACAATTCTCTGAGATTTTTTAGGCACATATGGACAAAAAGATAGAGAAGGCTCGTTGCCACAATACTCGTACCATGAATGGCATTAGAAGAAAATTCGTGATCCGCCTTAGACAGAACTACATGAAGGGTCACACCAGAGGGGATCGCAAGCAGGTCTGCACGATTGATGACAACGCATGTTGCACCTATAATAAGCCGCAACTTCTACATATGCCGTGCTCCCATGTATACGTGGCATGCGCGGTATGGCGCCAAGCACCGACTCCTTACATCTCCAGGTACTTCGATATTCACCACCTATATCAGACCTGGAGTACGGAATTCCATTCGTACGGGGTGGACATGCACTACAGGGAGCTATGGCTAGGGTAAGTGAAGTAGGTGCCCAAAGAGGCATTGAAGTATGTCGGCCGAGGAAGACGACAAAGCCGTCGCATCCACAATGAAATAGACGACAGCCAGCGTGGGGATCAGTGTCGATGTCCGAGGTGCAGACTGTGCAAGACGATTGGGCACTTGTTAAGGCAGTGCCCAAATAGTCCAATGTCAAGCAACGCTCTACCGTAGTGAGCTCATAGTTATGCAGTGCTTTTTTCTTGTTGTTTTTCTGTTGTGTTGTATTGTACTCAAGTGATATGTTCTACAATTTTGTATGGGGCTACACTTGTTACATTTCGCTATCGTTACGTTGTGGTGCTGAGTTTGTACTTTGTTTACTTCATCGCATGGGTATATTGGTACGTATATTTATTTTATGTCTTGCTATGTTTGGTACATGTCACTGTCGTTACGTTTGTTCCACATTGTGTTATCATTTTGGACTAACATTTTTTGCTTCAATGGCAGGATATGGCTTACGAGATGCTAGACCCCCGTTGGGATGAGCACCACCGATGCCAGGCGTGGATGCCGAGTGAGGTCCCCCCAGCCTTCATCCTTAGGGGCCCTGTGAGTACTGGCCTCTAGACGAACGGTACATCCCACTTCTGTGGGACACTGGTCTACTGCCCATTGCCCTCATGGTAAATGTACCACATGCGTTCCAGTTCGATGCAGCGTTGATGTCCGCACTCGTTGATCGCTGGAGACCGGAGACTCACACCTTCCACTTCCGATGGGGTGAGATGACGGTCACTCTTCAGGATGTGTGCATGCTAACTAGACTACCTCTACGTGGTGCTGCAATAGTGCCACCCCCACATCCAGGGGACTGGAAGGTCAGCGGTTCCCTACCGTGATCCCGCATAGTGCAGCACGTGTCCCTCTTTCGTGGCTTCGACGGTACATGACCTGCCCCGAGAATGCGCCTCAGGACGTGGTGCGGACTCACTTCGTCGCGTACCTGCTGTTCCTCTTTGGGTGGGTCCTATTTCCTACCACCACTGGGGACTCCGTTCACCCTAGCTACATACACCTTACGGAGTCCTTGGCGTATGCTTTGCCCAACCAGGTGCCCGAATACAGTTGGGGGTCTGCAGTGCTTAGTGCCACATACCGAGGCTTATGTGATGCCTCGCAGCGTAGTGTGGCCGTCGAGCCGGTCCTTGCCGTGTGTTACATTGTACTTCAGTTGTGGTCGTGGGAGCACTTCCCGGTTGGGAGGCCAGACTTTCGCAGTGCCGTACACCCTTACACTCTCAGTCCGGATTTCTATGACGAGGACCACGACCCCATTCATAGGCCCACAATGGGTGCTCGTTGGACACACGCGCAGCTTCAATGGGCTAAGGAGAGATCTCGGTGAGTGTACGCAGAGTTCTACAACCAGTTGAAGAGTCTCCACGAGAGTGAGATAGTCTGGTTGCCATGAACTATGGAGTTCATTGCGAGGGTGGCCCCGCACGGCCTATCATCTCAGTGCCACCAAGACCAGTCGTACTGGTTGACGACCTGCCACCTCGTCTTCTCGCACTTTGTCGAGCCGTACAACCCATAACGCGTCATGAGGTAGTTTGGGCTGCACTAGTTGGTGCCACCCCCACCAGGACGGCCACTTGCCGCGAACTCCCATCGGTACGTCTTTTCATGGTAATTGTGATTGCTTTATGGATGCATAATAGTACTAACTGTGTTATGTGTCACACAAACTACAGGCAAACGAGGAGAGGATGACAAGATAATGACTGGACGACCACACAGCAGCCATGGACGGACTTATGGCGTGACTACAGGGACACGGAGGTTGTGTACGAGCCACGGGCCTACGACCTCGCAACGTACACGGAGTACCTTGAGTAGAACATTGAAAACACCCGCAGCAGACTTACTGGGCCGGTGCCACATCGTCCAGTAGAGGTCGTGCACGAGGCCGCAGTACAGGCAGGTCCAGACCATCACCGAGCTGCACGGAACGACGATGTGGTAATTGTGTTTGCTTTAATAATACATCTCAATACTCGTATGTCGTCACCATATCTCTCTACGCGTTTGAAGTAATTACTTATTTCACTGCAGTACGACCGCCTCCATCGTATACATGACGACGCTGCTGACCTTCTGCACGTTGGGCTTCGACAAAACACAGTTCATCGTTGGGTTTCTTCAGTCCGCAACATTTTCAACGAGGCGAGGGCTGCGATCAAGACCATCAGCTGCAGCCGGCACAGAGATAAAATCGTCGCACGACACGGTGGCAGGGGACCACATCCAGCTCCACCCCCCTCGTCCGAACGTCCGTCGCAGTCCAGTGCCCATCCCAGCTACGCTCGCTCATCATCCGTTCGACATGGCCACACGGTACGATAATTGCCAAATGTTGTTCGTTCACTCATTTGCCACTTATTTATCGTACTACCACTTTTCCTTACAGCCCTCACGGCGGGATACCGATTTGCTAGAGCCATCGTCGTCAAGGAGGTCTACGCAGGGCGCAACGTCCTCTTCGGGCAGATGGGGCAGGACTGACAGCAACCCTGACTCGACCCGGCAATCGGGGGAGCAGTCCGGTCGTCCAAGCTTTGCTCGCTCATCCTCCACACGCTTCGGCCCAGCGGTGTGATACTTGCCAACTTTTAGTTCATCTACTCGTTGGGCACTTCTGTCTCATGCTTCACTTTCTTGCGGCGCCGCGACGGATGCGATTTCACGCGGCCGTCGGCATCTCGAGGGCGACACCGTAACCAACGCCGCTCGCCAACAGGCTCCTCATCAAAGTGACACCGACTCGGCCCAGCAGCAGGACGAGACGTTGCCGCCATGCGATTATGGCCATCACTCCAGCGTGCATGAACAGTTTGGTCATATGTACGAGCAGACGTACCAAGGGTACACTGCACAGGAGTACATGCATGACTTACTACTGCGATCGTCATTCGGACAGCCGCATACATCTGTACGATATAATGTCCAACACGAAATATATATGTATGCTTGGACGCACTAACACGTACTGTAAATGAATGCAGGTTTACGCGGAACAACTCGGACACGAAGGCCAGGGTCCTTCGTCTTCATTGCCGACTACCTAGGTACATGACTTACTACAGTACTCAGCACTACAAACGTCGCGGTGTATGTACTAATCAACCTTTATTATGTGCACAGGACATAGACCCGACTGCGAACGAATGGCTGAGCGCCGTTTTCGGCAATACGTCGCAACCCTCCACGGAGTTCTTGGCAACACCGCAGGCCTCACATTACAACCTCCGAGACCGAGCTGCACGAGGACCGCCTCACAGGTTCACCTTCTCAGATGACCACTTACGTTGGCAAAGGAAGCGGCCACCACCCGAAACATAATTTTTTGCATTGTATTGTAACTGAAACGAGATATTGTACATGGAAATCGCAGTCCTAATCTCATATTTCCGTTTGAAGTCGTCATTGGTAGTACTGGTGGGGTATTACTCGTCATATGCCATACAGATGTTGTAGCTGAAAAACTAATTTACAAGAGTCCAATAATTATAAGAAAATTTGTCCATGTAGACCAATATCTAAGGATGAAAATTCATAATTATGCCTACCTCAGATTATGATCACATTAAAAGGTATGAAAATCACAAATCTGCTCAAAACTATGAAAAGTTCTGAAGGTTTTTGCATTCCAATTGAGCTTGAAAAGGTAGCTGAAAAACTGCCTTACAAATGTCCAAAAATTCTGAGAACATTTGTCCACATAGACCAATATCTGAGGATGAAAATTCATAATTATACCTACCTCAGATTATGACCACATTAAAAGATATGAAAATCACAAATCTGCTCAAAACTATGCTAAGTTATGAATTTTTTTGCATTCCAAATGAGCTTAAAAAGGGAGCTGAAAAACTACCTTACAAAAGTCTAAAAATTCTGAGAATATTTGTCCATATAGACCAATATCTGAGAATGAAAATTCATAATTATGCCTACATCTGATTATGAGCACATTAAAAGATATGAAAATCACAAATCTACTCAAAACTATGCTAAGTTATGAAATTTTTTGCATTCCAATTGAGCTTTAAAAGGTAGCTGAAAAACTGACTTACAAGAGCCTAATAATTCTGAGAAAATTTATCCATATAGACCAATATCTGAGGATGAAAATTCATAATTATCCCTACATCACATTATGAGCACATTAAAAGATAAGAAAATCGTAAATGTGCTTAAAACTATGGTAAGTTTTGAAATTTTAGCAATTTGTCATAATGAGAAAAGTACAGATCTTTCTCAAAAGAATATCAAATGCTTTGAAAACATATTTAATTCATCAATACTACTACTGGTGGGGCATTAGTAGTCATGTAGACGAATGATCCATTTGTACTGCTAAAAGAGATTCGTAAGAAGATTGCAATGAGAAGATGAACACAAGATTAGCGTACAAACGGCTGGTACGTAAGAAGGTAGCGATATTGAGGACACGAAGAATTGAATATGAAGCTAACTGATAAACATGGAAATAACATAACGCACAAAGTTTGTTTACATACGTTGCACGATATAAAACAAACCGACATACTCCCACGATACATGTGTGCGTTGTTATGCGGACCAAAGCAAACCTGAACACACACAACTGAATAACCGGGGCCATTCATGGACCAGCGCGGAACAGCCCCACCTACTGCGTGGAGCGGGGCCATTTTCCCTTCCTAGCGACCTCTGCGTCGAACTCCTCGGCTACCTCTTTTGCCTTGGCCACGAGCTCCCTCTTCCTTTCGCGCTCTCTTTCGCGAGCTTCGTGGTCCCTACGCGTGCACGCCTCGAGATGAGCTTGCATCTCCCGATGTGTACGTTCGGCCTGCTCGTCGTTCCGACGCTCCGCCTCGCGATTCTCGGAGTCCCTTCTTTCATTCCACTCGTGGAAGTCGAGAGTCCACTGGTCGCGTGCGTGGATCTCCAGGTCGATCCACTTGTGATACCCGCACAGCGGTTCCGGAGATTGTGGGTACATAGGAAATGTCAGTGCTCACTTGAAAAGAGAATTAGTGCGGAGGAACACGCTGTCAGCTGTTCTTACCGGCTGCCGATAGGTGCTCGTGTCCCAACGTCGGTCCGGATATTTGCTAGAGTAGTTTGCGCAACCCCAGTAGCGCATACCCAGGCTGAGCTGCTGCTTCGACTTGAAGAACTTACATGGGTCTCGACACCAACAGAGGGGCGGCCTCTCCCCCTCTGGCGGGTCTTGCGGCGAATGCTCCGTTGGAACCGACGGGAGGGGGTCGGTGCATCGCGGGATGTCTTGTCGGGGAGCTGTCCTCCTTGTACGCACCGCTTCTTGGGCCCACGCTGCAGCTGCCCTCGCCCGTTTGCCACGGACCACCGCAGATCTTGCTATGTCGCGAATGTCCTCCCATTGCTTCTGCATCTTCTCCCACTGTGCTTTCTGCTTCTTGACCATCGCGATGCAGTGATGCAAGTTGCGGTGTAGTGTGGGGTTTGAAATCTATAGTGCCTTCTCCCCAATCCCTTCCACCTCCTTATGTACGCTGGGGGGTTGGTATGGTGCGGTTAATTTGGAGCTGTGGAAAGCTGGCTCGGGAATTAATGAAACTATGCAGAGCTAGCCCTCCTCGTCTTGTCTCGTCTCGTCCTGTGTTGTCCTGTCACTCCGCAAAGCTGGTCAGTCTTGTGCTGTCACTGCGCAAAGCCAGCTCGACTCGTCTTATCGTTGTGTAAAGCAGGCAACTCTTTCCCCTCACTGCGCAAAGCTGCCCAGTCTTGTCCTGTCACTATGCAAAGCTGGCCCATCCCGTCTTGTCGCTGCGTAAAGCAGGCCACTCGTCCCCCTCACTGCACGAAGGTGCCCAGTCTTGTCATGTCACTGTCTACTCGCTGCGTAAAGGTGACCTCTCTTTCCCCTCACTATAGAAAGCTGCGCAGTCATGTCTTTGCAGTCTGTGGTCATTTCGGTGCGCATAGCTGGCCCCGTCCAGTGTTTGCAGTCGATGGCCCTGACCCGCTTCGATGGGCACGAGCACAAAAAATGACAAAGCCATGAAATGACATGACGACACCTCCTCGGGCATCTGCCCTTTTCCATGCGTGTGCGCTCGAGGGCCCCCGTGACTACCCTACCCTCGTGAACACGTGTCAGCTGTATCATTTTTTTGGTCCCCCGACCCCTACGTAGAGAACTCTTTAAATCGAACGAAGAAGTACCTTCTCCGCCGAGCAGAAATATACCATGTCGGAAGTCGAGGGGCTAGTAGGATATGGTTCACCGAAGGAAGACTTTCCCTTGGAAAAGAGGGAGAACTTCGATCCATACTACCGCCTGATTCCAAGCCGGTGTGCTCAACCCGCATGGCGAAAATGCAGACACAATGAGGACGCGGTCGTGCAGGTCTTGGATGGCCTAGTCGATGGCAGGCGACGTTTCTTCCGATGCCCACACTCTGGGGTAGAAATTGCTAATAGTAAAAATTTCATTACTGCTTATGGAGCCTTCTTGTTAACCATCCTTTCCCGTAGATGGTGAAATGCGACTTCTCACGCTGGATAGACCCTCCTCATCAACTGTATGTTGCCAACTATGTGAATACAATATGGGAATGAATATTTGAGTTGGAGGAGCGGATCGAGACTCTCAACGAGGAGAACAACGACCTCCGCCAACAGATGCAACGCGAGAGGGGCAACGAGGAGGTCGTGAACATAGGAAGCATATGTGCGTACCACTATAACGACGGCCAGCCACGTTCGAGGCGTCCCCCTCAGCAATACTCCATGTGGGTGCCACGAGGCTTGTTTGGCATGTAGGCAACGAGTTGTATGGTTGTACCTTCTATCAGTACGCACGTTTTCTACGATATGGAGTAGAGAGAGTGATTAAGTTAGGAATGTGTCGTATTTTATTTATTGTGTTTGTCGTTCTGTCGCTGTGCAAAGCTGCCAGTGTTTTCTTGTCACTGCGCAAAGCCGGGCTGTCTCGTCTTATCGCTGCACAAAGATGTCCTCTTTTGTCTTGTCACTGCGTAAAGCTGCCCTCTTTTGTCATGTCACCGCGCGACGCTGTTCGCTTTTTTCATTTCACTGCGCAAAGCTGACCTCGTTGCAAAGCTGGCCTCTTTCGTGTTGTCAATGCGTGACGTCTTCTTATTCTGTGGCCTCTGTGAGTGAAGCCCCCCACTGAGCTTATAAGAGAGAGCCATTCCTCACCTAGTCCCCTGCATTGCTCTCCCTCACCTTCTGAATTAGTTGTTCCCAATCTGTGTACCTTTCTTTCGTGCTCACTCCCCCGGACGCCGATATGAGTCATCTCAGCACCTCTTCATCGGCACCCACAGTGATTTACCCACAATGCAACATGGTTGTTAGACGTAAGACCTCACACACGGCTGCAAATCTTGGGCGGCACTACTACAAATGTCCCTTTCACTCGGTGAGTACGATTGTTTCGGGTTCGTTCAAATCGTGTAGGTATGTTTTAAAATCTTCTTCTCATTAAACGCAGGAAGCCATCGGCGGTTGCCGATTCTGGGTGTGGGAGGATGAAATGGGCACTTGGACGGACATTTTTCGGCATGAGAGAGTTGTCGTGGGGGCTAGCGACCTCGTTGAGATGCGGCATCATTTCGATAGACTGGAGTGGAAGATAAATTTAATGTTGGGTGCTATTTTCTTTCTTGTGTTCATTGTTCTTTTCTTTCGATAGACTAGAGTGCTATTTAAGTTGTAGCGCTGGAGGTTGTTCTCGTGTATGTTGGTAATGTTTTATGCTTTGTTGTATCTCGTGTTTGTTGTTATCCTGTCTTCTCCTTCTTGAGAGTTAATGTACGTATGTTGTGTTCATTCTTATCATGTGTTGTAGTGTTGAAGAATTGATCTATGTATGTGTAATCAAACTCCATAATTGCTCCTATGTTTCTATTTGCATAGTTTTTACCATATTTGTTATTTTCATACCTTTTAATGTGCTCATAATATGACGTACGCATAATGATGACTTTTGATAATCAGATATTGGTCTACATGGACAAATTTTCTCAAAATGTTTGGACTCTTCTCAGTCATTTCTTCAGCTAGCTTTTGATGCTCAATTGCAATGCAAAAACCGAAAATTTTGCTACTTTCATTGGAATGTCCAAGCCTTCAAATAAACTATCATGAGTAAGATTTTTAAATATTTTTCAAATATCTTTTCAAGTAAATAAGCAAACTCCAAAATTGCTCATATGTACCCATTTTAATATTTTTGTGACGACATTAAGATGAATGAATTAGTACCAACATCCACGTGTTGAATATGTTTCAAATATCTTTTCACGTTTCGATTACAATACAACGTTACAGTACCAAATTCGAAATACATAAATTTACATCAAATCAAAGTTTACAAACCACATTTACGAATTAAAATTTCAATTCATGTACACATGAAATATCGATAACAAATACCACTGATGGCGGACGATAATTAAATTCGTGCATACTATGGAAATAATTCATTTACGAACAAAATTTAAATTCGTGCACACTATACAAATATATAATTTAAGGATAAAAATTACATTCGTGCACATTATACAAATTAATTATTTACAAAATAATTATTTTATCTAATTACAAATTATTGTAAATAAAAAAATCAGATGAACAATGGGTGGTGCGGTAGGGGCCGCACTCATCGCATGAATTGATGGGTGGTGCGCTTCGCCGCACCACCCGCTGGTCTCTGATCGGTGGTGCGGCCTCCGGGCGCACCACCGGCCCACGTGTCAGCTCCGGGAGCTATTTCTAGTGATCTGGGAGCTATTTCTGGAATTTCGGGGAATAAACATGCTACATGTGTCCAAAATTCCGATTGGAGATCGGGTAGTGTAGTGTCGGCATTGGCCAATGGAATTACGAAAGAGTGTCCATTGTGCTATATATGTCGAGTAGTGTCGCAACTTGCAAGTGCTATATTTGAATTTTTTTTAAATTACTAGATAGGCACACATGGACACCACAGGCGAATACAACCCTAGCATACATATAAAATTTGCGGGGCTTAATGATAAATTCACGACCTCACCAGGGCACACACTTCTCCAATCACTACTCGATCCTAGCTCCTCGCATTAAGGGGGCGTTTGGTTCACGCGGAATGGCTCTGAATGAGATGGTTTCATTTAATTGATTTAGTAAAAAAATATTTTGTCTAGATGCACTACACCATGGCATAAATCCACCGTCATGCCGTCTGTAGGCGAAAGCCGTCTTTAACATCAGCGTGTCTGTAGGCAAAGACCTTTACCGACAGAAAATGTGTGTCGGGAGAAAGCCTGTCGGTGAAGGTCTTTGCCGACAGACCAAACCTTTACCGACAGACTGTCTGTCGGTAAAGTTCAAGTTTTAACGACATACTAATTTTCCCTACAGACAAACAATTGCCGACAGACAAATAGTTACCGACAGATGTTTTGTAGAAAAATAGCGCATACACCGACAGACCATCTGACGCATCACAAAATAACAAATTTTTTTCAGTATATATGTATACATACACATGAAAATCGCATAATATTGCAGTCAACACCAAATTACTTCATACATACATCCATTCAACACATATAGTCCAGAGTTGCAACATGTTTCACGCATACATCCAAAATGTCACACACAAATATACATCCAGATTATAGTTCTAAATTGCTCTAGAATTCGATCAGTACACCACAAATAGTCCAAAAGCTCACATAGCCCAAACAATAGTTCTCCATAAGATCAGGTAGCATGTCACCATGTCTAAAAGATCCCAAAAGATCAGCTAGCATGTCATCATGTCCAAAAGATCACAATGTCCAAAAGATTGCATTAACCATATATTCTAACTAAGTTATCTATGTAGTACAAAGCATCAACTTCAGCCCTAGGTACAAAGCATCTAGAGGCCACCACCAGCAGTGAGCAAAAGTTTCACACCTAGCACATGTTGGTCCAGAGTACTATTCCAGCACAGTCCCTGTAAAAGAAACAAAATGAATAGGAACTTGATCTCTTATCTAGCACATGAACTAAAAAAACAAATCTTAGAATGACAGTAGTTTCCATTTGTTGGCAAAAGATAAACACCTTCATTAAGATGAACACAAAACGACATTCATTTGAACACAAAAAGACATTCATTTGATCAATTATGACTTATTAGCAGAGCCTGTAATCCTGTTCACCTACTAGAAAAGAATGGATTGGAAGAAAATACCTCCATTTTGGAGCTTTGTAGATTTGTTGCTAACCTTCAACTGCCAAATTTCCAATATCAATAATTTATAGTTACAATGTGATGTAGTAAACTAAAAAACTTAAAATACTATAAGTTGCAAAATCATACCCTATTGTTTGGCCATGCAATGGACATGTATTGAGCATCGATTAGAGTTTACATATCATCATATGGACGGGGAAGCAGGGCATCTCTTTTCAGCACAACATTTACAACAACTTCATAGAACTGAACACCAAGAGGTTCACCTCCCACTATGGTGCTAGGGTCAGTTGATAAAATTATTGCTTTAGCCACAGGGATAGCATTCCTCAAGACAGCATATAATATAACATCCCTTCCAACCTAAAGGGCATACATTTCAGTGAGGAGTAATATAAAATAATATTTAAGTGCATAATTGAAAGCAGGGTTTAGATAGTTGAGAACATTACAAGGCTTTCTTCTCCACTGCAGGAGGCCTCGTGGCTTCTTCTTGTGGCTGCATTGCTCCTTGATGGCACCCTTGGACTAATAGCTTTTCTACGGATAACAGCGTCATCCTCATCGAATAGCATATGATCCATACGCCCTTGCTGATTTGAATTATTAAACTCTTCAAGTTCTGGTTCGATCCTTGGGCTCTACAAAAGCAGTGGAATAAGTTTTCACAAGGGGTGTCTAAAATTAGTGATATTTTCCTTATGAAAAAGGATGATGGAAAACTAAGAAAAAGGATGCTGCAGTGTAAAAATTAGGAAAAGGATGGCTAAGTACTGAGTAGTTTTAGATTCAGGGTTGGATGTATTCAATTAGCTATATGTAGTAAGGCAATCAATTGTGTAAAAAAATGATCTAAATGGCTGCATGCTAAGAATGACTCATAAGTGACATTATGCAACTCATAAGTGGAGAGTATGATCACAGTTTGTAAATACTTTACACCTAAAAGTAGGTTTCTTTTTCTGCAACTCATAAGTGACATTATGCAACTTCACCTCAACATGATGTGAATTAGAAGCATGGTGGGAACTTGTTTCAATATTCTGGACACGTTGAGATAGCAACATCTGCTCCATTTGGTCAAAACGCTGCTGCATGTGATCCATGCGTTGTGTTAGAGCGTTAACTACTTCTTGAGTTTGCCGATGAGCTTCTATTTCTAGTTGAAGTCTTGTTGGCAATTTGTTACGCGCTCCTAGTGTGCCCACGTCTTGAGGAGTTGGTCCCTTTCCTAGAACACGAACAGAACCTCTTGGCTCCTTTAGACCACAGACATGTGCAAACAAATCACCCTCCTGGATGGATTTTTCCTTTAGTTCTGGGTGATTTTCAACAGCCTCTTTTAGCTTTTGCTACAACAATGCATACCATATTAGCTAGTACTATTGAAAAAACACAATAGATCTATTAGAAAAACACATATAATTGTTGCCTCAGCCAGTGGAATCTGTTGTCCATTTTTAGTTGAATGTGTCTCAATCCAGATTTCATATCTTCTAGCAAGATGCCCAAGTTTTACCCCCTACAATAAGAGGTATTATAGTAAAAAAAATCAGATATTAAACCAACTTAAAAAGATGCATTTATATTACCAATTCATGGCCAACACGAGCATAGCTTTTGCTACCAGATGTGTGTAACACATGCAGCTTTTGGCGATTTGCTTTGCCTCTTAACGAGCGGGCCTATAGCACAAACATGAACATAACTACTTTTTCCATGTACAGCTATACTATATGTAGTAAACAAAATAACATAGAGATATGTGTAACCTCTGCTTCTGGAGATTTCCAATGATTAACAAGCCACTCCCATTCTTTCGGACTAACTCTTTGGACACTCATCGAATAAATAGCTCTCTGCAATTGATCCTTCCGGGTGACTTCTAGTGCGCACATACCCCTTACACCTCATCAAAAACCTATGCATACATAAAATATGAAATTAAAATGAGTTTTTTTTGTTGCAATGAGGCATGGCTACAATTATTTAATTTGTTCTTGTAGAAAATCACCTCTCTACAGGATACATGTTGCGAAAATGTACTGGACCAGCGATTCTTGCTTGAGCAGGGAGATGAACCATCAAGTGTATCATAATATCAAAAAATGATGGTAAGAATATGGTCTCAAGAAGACATAAGGTCTCAGCTATGTAAACTTCTAGTTTTTGCATATCACTTACACGGATTACCGGCGAATATATTTGCTTAAAAAAATTGCTCACGCGAATCAGTGCTGCACTAGCATTTTCTGGTAGTATCCTTCTAACAGCAAGTGGAAGTAAGTGTTGCAAAAGAACATGGTTGTCATGACTCTTAAGCCCAATTATCTTTCTCTCATTAACCTGAATATTGCGCCGAATGTCTGATGCATAACCATCGGGAAACTTAACTCCCTTTAATACCGAACAAAACAACTTCTTCTCTTCAAAACTCATTGAATATGGTGCTGGAGGTAAATAAAATTTATCTTCTACTTCAATAGGATGAAGATCACTTCTTATGCCTAGAGCTTGAAGGTCCAATCGAGAATTCAAGTTATCCTTAGATTTCTTGTCAGTACCCAACAATGTATTAATTATATTATTACATACGTTCTTTTCAATGTGCATGACATCAAGATTATGACGCAGGAGCAAATCCTTCCAATATGGAAGCTTGAACCAAATGGACCTCCTTTTCCATATATTAATTGGTTCCCCCTCCTTGCACTTTCGTTTTTTTGATAGGTTCTTCCTAGATGGATCCTTGCCAAAATTTTGTTCCATGCCTTCGGTTTGCACCAAAATTTCCTCTCCAGGCAATGGTTTAGGTGCTAACTGAAGCTCGGTAACACCATCAAATGAATGACTATCAAATCTAAATGGGTGGTTTGCATGTAAGAACCTACGATGCCCCATGTAACAAGTCTTGCCCCCATTTTTTAATCGAAGAGAACATGTAAATGAGTGGCACTCGAGACATGGTACTTCACTTGAGGTAGAACATCCAGCCACATATCCAAGACCTGGATAATCTGAAATGGTGCATATTATGGCAGCACACAGCTGGAAGTACTCATCCTTGGAAGCATCAAAAGTTCTAACTCCATTGACAAACATATATACCATATCATCAACTAGTGGCTCCATAAAAACATACATATCACTACCAGGAGCATATCGACCAGGAATTATCAAAGAAATAATGAAATTAGGTTGCTTCATACAAATCCATGGTGGAAAGTTGTATGGAATTAGAATTACCGGCCAAATACTATAAGAAATATTCATGGATCTGAATGGGTTAAACCCATCTATAGCTAATGCAAGTCTAAGGTTATGACTATCTGCAGCAAAATCTAGATGTTTATGGTCAAAATCCTTCCAAAGAGGAGAATCTGCTGGATGCCTAAGCAAACCATCTTTTGTATGCTCTTCATCATGCCATCTTGCTAAGCCTGCTGTTCTAGAGCAAAGAAACAACCTTTGGAACCTTCTCTTTACAAGGAAATAGCGAAGAACCTTATTAGGAACCTTGTGTACGCATTTCCCATTTGGACTCTTCTTTTCCGATTTCCACCGTGAAGCTTTACACTTTGGACAACATTCAGCATTAGCATTATCCTTCCAATAAATAATGCAATCATTTATACATGCATGAATGCTGACATATCCAAGTCCTAGGCATTTGACAGTTTTCTTGGCTTCATTGTAGTTTTTTGGTAGTGCTGACCCTTCAGGGAAAGTTTCATTAAGTAGATCAAGTAATAAGTCAAAACTCTTATTAGACCATCCCCCAAGCAACTTGGTGTGAAGTAGTATTACTATGAAACACAGCTTTGAGTATTTCTTACACCCTGGGTATAGGTCTTGCCCATAATCATTTGATAGGCTCCTAAGAGCATCCAAATCTTCATTTGTTTGCACTGGATCACCATCATCCTCAAAATCCCCACCTTTGTCTAACCCACATGCTACGTCTCTAAGCAAATCAGAGATATCATCATTTTCGCTAGACCCCTCCACATCCCCAACCTCATCATACTCAGGACAGTTCAAAAAAGATTTATCTTCCCCATGAAACATCCTTATCATGTAACCTTCTTCAAAGCCGTCACATATCAAATGCTCACGAACCTCGATTTCATCTCTCCAAACTGAACAGACACATTTTCTACAAGGGCATTGTATCTTGTTGCCTACAGATGAATTACTAAACACATGTTGTAGGAATTTGTTCAGTCCTTCCAAATATATTGTTGTATGCCTACGTGAAATACATCCATATATATCAGTTACTATATAATGGAGTGGAGAATATAGACCTAAAATAGTTGGAAGTGTTTCATATACCTACGCTTATCCATCCACCCTCTATCCATGGTGCACCTTTGTTATTTTCATAAGCAAACTAGTCAAACCGAAAATACATGTTGTAAGTTCCCCAACAATTGCAAATATACGCATTTCACATTTAGGCCATAAAACTAAAAGCTACTAAAGATCAATGATTTCAATCACACATTAGAAATCCTATTCAAATATATATAATATTTTTTTCCAAGATTCAGTCCCAAGCAAGCAGATAACAATATCGATTTCAGCAATCAAGATGGGCACCATTTTATAAAAACTAATACCTCCTTAAGAATTTTTATAACAAAACTAAGTAAACAGGAAAGTATCATGTTGCCAACCTGGTGTCTAGAGATGTCAGCAGCAAGCTAAAACTTCCACCAGGGTACGTGATCCCGTCGTCCTCCCTGAGACGATGCCAACAAATTTCTTTGAACAACTATTAGGGTTACCTGCATGTACAGTACAATTATACATTTTATCATCATCTTGACCAAAATAAAATCAACAGTACAATATACTATACAATATATAAGGCAAAGAGATAAATCTGTTAGTGTTGCAAATATACAACATACTAGAATGAATACTGCACAATATTCTCTTTGTTTTTCTTTCTTCCCCCTCCTCCTAAGTGTTAAAAAATCAAGCCATCAAACAGACTATTACAAGAGGTGGCAACTGAGGAGGCTCGTTCCAAGCGCACGGGGGTGGAGAAGCAAGAAGGGGGCGAGGCGGACCCCAAGGCAGAAGGGGGCGGCGGCCACGGCTGGGGGGAGGGGTGGTGGCGGCCACAGCCGGGGGGAGGGGTGGCGACGCCCGGGGGAGGAGGGGGCGACGGCAGGGAGAAGGGGCGGCGGCGCACGGGGGGAGGGGCGGCGGCTCACGGGGGTAGGGGAGGCGGCGCACGGGTGGAGGGGCGGCGGCGCATGCTGGGAGGGGCGACGGCTCACGGGGGTAGGGGAGGCGGCGCACAGGGGAAGGGGAGGCGTCGCACGGGGGGAGGGGCGGCGGCTCACGGGGGTAGGGAAGGCGGCGCACGGGGGGATCGACGGGCGGCGGCGCACTGGAGGAGGCCAGGGCAGCGCTCAGTTTCTGCAGGGAGACTCAATGTTTGAGGGGTTTCTGCGGGAGACACCACATATTTAGCCAGCGCGCCATATTTGCCTCCACGCGCGGGGTTACTAATTTTTTTGCGTGCACAACAATTGCCGACACACAAAGATTTAGCCACAGATATGCTGATGTTGTTCATACAATTACCGACAGATGATCGGTCCTAATAGGTCAAGAGTATTACCTACAGATACTTTGTCGTTGCTTTTGACTATTCCCGACAGACAGTTTGTCACTATGCTTTACCGACAGACTATGTGATGTTAAATGTCAACTTTTCCCCACAGACAACTGACGCTAAAAATTTACCATGGTGTAGTGATGTTATATCGTATCATTCGATAAAATTATACGAATCACATTATCTTAAATAGGATAGTTTATTTAACTTGGTACCGTGAACCAAACGCCCTTACCAACTGATACCAGGCTCACTTCCTCGGGACAAGTGGCGGCACACTCCGCTCGTTCCGAAAGTAGTCGGCGGCATACACCTTCCCCTTGGTGACCACGAGCCTCTTGAAGTTCGCACCACCAAAGTACTTCTCACCCCACACCTTGCCGCTCTCGTAGCCCGTGACGCCGCCGACCACCGTGTTCTCAACGATGTCCAGGTCCCGGTAGTTCACGTGCACCGCCCTCGGATTCTTGCTCACGAACAGCTCCACGAAATTGTACAAGGCCCTGATCCAGTTGGGCGCGTCCGTCCCGTTGCCCATCCAAGACAAGACGTACTGGATGTTGTATAGGACATCGCTCCGGTGCAACAGGGCTTGCAGGTTCTGCACGATCACACGCATGCCGAGCTTGTCGGGGAGGGCAGACGCGAGCGTTTGCCATTTGGTCATGGCGTCGGCCGCGCCCTGGTCCATAGTCTTTTGGATGTTGAAAACCGTCACTGTCGTTGGGACCGGCATGAGCCTCACCTTCCATGACAGCACAATGCCAAAGCTCTCGCCGCCGCCGCCGTGGATGGCCCAAAAGTGGTCCCTCCCCCATGGCCTGCCGTTGGTGTCGACCAGCATGGCGTCGAGGCCATACTTGTGAATCATCATGCCGATGCCTCCGTCACTACAGTGGCCGCCCACACCGATGGCCGGGCACACACCAGCCAGGAACACAAGCCCGGGGTCCACCTTGGCGAAGGCATAGTAAAGCTCCCCGATCGTCACGCCAGAGTCCACCCACGTGGTGGCCGCGCACTGGTTGATGTGCATGGTGCGAAGGTTGGCGAGGTCGACCACCGCAAACACCTCGGGGTGCTCGGACCGATATGATAGTGTTAGGATATAAGTAGACCACACTAATGTAAATTAAAATTTTCTATCATATAAACCGGGAAGCCATTCGAGTAAGAGATCATAGATCATAACCACTAGATGCTCAGTGTAGCAAAATTAGAGTTGAAGCAGCCGATTCAACGAAGAGCATATCAATATAATGAAAGTAGTTGATCGTCCTCTGGCCAACCGTAGCGCCGTAGTCGTAGCAACACCTCTATCGATGTCCACACGTTCAGCGATGGAACATAAGGCCAGAAGCGTGCCATCCTATGATAGCTCGATCCTTCACTCAAACCTGTAGTGGATTACTCAGCTGTGATTGACTCCTCAACCATATTTGGTATGTCCATGCACTTAATTCAATCACATTGAAGCGCCCAGATATATCTCTCCTGTTATATAGGAAGGGCAAATTTCATCTTGATCGCTTATATTTCTCCTCATATTTCATAGTAAATCCAAAAGCTACCTTTGTAACCACCCAGTCATGTAGTATTTGGTAACCCCTAAGTAAACTATTGCACATGTAGAAAATAATGACGATCTCAGGTCTAAAGAATCTACATATACTATATATGAGACTAACTGATAGCACTTAAAAATATAACAATTTTCGCAGTGTCTCATGGTGGGTCAATCCAATATTATGTTCTTTAACATGCGTCCATATTATTGATTTGATATGCTATATCTATGATCCATAAAATATGATAATCAATCAATACATATGCTGATCTGTAAATCATAATTGTCCCCACATAATGATATAATATCAGCGATAATTTAGAATAACATCAAAATATAAATAAAGAGTTCTACAAATAAGTCGCACACTTGTTGATCAATATAAGAGATAGAAGTGATATAATCATCTCCATAATTGCATATAGAGCATATCACTAACAATCTCCCACTTGCATAGAGTCAATCATGCAAGTATCTAATACATATAGCTCTTGTGTGCGATTCATACTTTGGCTGTGAAAGATGCTTTGTTAATAGATTAGCAATATTTAAATACGTGTGCACTTTGCATATCTTAACATCACATCTATCGACAATCTCACGAATAAGGTGAAAACGGCGAAGTATGTGTTTGGATTTTTGATGTGATCTAGGCTCCTTGGCTTGTGCAATGGGTCTACTATTATCACAATAGAGATTCATTAGACTAGAAGTACTAGAGACCACAGTCAGCTCTGAGATGAATTTCTTTATCCAAACAGCCTCCTTTGCAGCTTCAAAAGTCGCAATATACTCGGCCTCCATTGTAGAATCGGCAACCGTCTCTTGCTTGGAACTTTTCCAGCTCACTCCTACATCAAGACAAAACACAAATCCAGACTGCGATCGAAAATCATCTTCATTGATTTAGAAACTAGCATCAATGTAACCATTTATGACTAGGTCTTTCTCACCTCCATAAACAAGTAATACATACCTAGTACTTTGCAAATATTTCAGGATGTTCTTTACAGCCATTCAGTGACCTTCACCTGGATTTGACTGATATCTGCTTATAACACTTGGAGCATATCACACATCTGGGCATGTACAAAGCATAACATATATGATAGACATAATGGCAGAAGCATATAGAATCTTACACATCTGATCTCGATCATCTGGTGTCGAAGGACACTGAGTCTTACTAAGACTAATATCATATGACATAGGCAATAAACTCTTTTTGGAATCCTGCATGTTGAACCGCTTTAACACTTTATCAATGTATATATCTTGGCTTAATCTAATTAGCCTTTTAGTTATATCTCTATAGATCTTTATACCCAAAATATATGCTGTCTCTCCTAAGTCTTTCATAGAGAAACTATTTCTTAATGAAACTTGACAGATTCAAGCATAGGAATATCATTTTCGATCAATAATATACTATCGACATATAGGACCAGAAAAATAAAAGCACTCCCACTAGCCTTTTCGTAAACACAAGGCTCTTCTTCATTCTTGACGAAGCCAAACCCTTTGATTATCTCATCAAAACGAATGTTCTAACTCCAGGAAGCTTACTTCAGTCCATAAATAGATCTTTGAAACTTGTATATCTTTCTAACATTTTGAGGATCGACAAAACTCTCAAGTTGTATCATGTACACATCCTCACTTTGGTTTCTACATAGGAAAGTTATTTTGATATCCATCTGTTATATCTCATAATCAAAATATGCAGAAATAGTTAGAATAATCCGGACAGACTTTAGCATAGCGGCGGACGAGAAGATTTCATCATAGTCAATACCTTAAATTTGTTTGAAACCCTTTACCATCAATCGTGCCTCATAGATATGAATATTTCCATCTATGTCTATCTTTTTCTTAAAAACTCACTTACGCTCAATGGTTTTTATACCATCGGGTGGATCAACCAAGTTCCAAACTTGATTATTGTACATGAATTGAATTTTGGATCTCATAGCTCCAAGTCATTTCTCAGAGTCCAGGCCCATCATCATTTCCTCATAAGTCTTAGGCTTGTTATTGTCTAACAATAAAATGTCATGCCAATATCTTATTAGCAATTGACGTGGCGTTTGAGACCTATGTAGGGCTGGTACGTCTTTCACAATTTCTACAACATCTTGTACACTCTATAGAGGTTTAATAAGAGTTAAAATATTTTCTGATGTCTCTCGAATTTCTTCGAGTCTCATCGTGTTCCCACTAACTCCTTTTAAGAGAAAGTTTTTCCTTATGATACTTTGTTTTCATCCCTTTTTAAACGTAATATCCTTTAGTTTCCTTATGATACCCCATGAAGAAGCATTTATCGGATTTATGTGTAAGTTTGTCAGACGTCAAATGTTTTACATATAGTTCACATCCCCTATATTTTGAGAAAAGACAACCCGGGATGCTTTCCAGTCTATATCTCATATGGTGTGTTCTCTACGGCTTTGACTGGAACCCTATTTAATATGAACGTAGCTGTTTTTAGAGCATCCCCCTAAAAAGACAATGGTAGATGAGATTATCTCATCATAGACTGAAACATGTCTAATAAGCTCCGATTCAATCGTTCAGACACCCTATTCCATTAAGGTGTTCCCAGTAGAGTTAGCTGTGGAGCAATTCCACATTGCTTTAGATGATCAATAAATTCATGGCTCATATATTCACCTCCATGATCTGATCGTAGGGCTTTAATTGTCTGGTCAAGTTGATTTTGTATTTCGTTATAAAATTCTTTGAACTTTTTAAATGATTCAGACTTATGCCTCATTAAGTAGATGTATCCATATCTACTAAAGTCACTAGTAAAAGTTATGAAGTAAAGAAAACCACCTCTGACCATTGAGCTCATTGGTCCACATACATCTGAATGTACTAAGGTGAACAAATAATTTGCCTTCTCACTTAGACTAGTAAAAGGTGTCTTAGTCATTTTGCCAAGTAAACAAGACTCGTATTTTTCAAATGATTCAAAATCAAATGAGTTTAGAACACCCTCTTTATAGAGCTTCACCACGCGCTTCCCACTTATGTGACCCAAATGTAATGCTAAATATAAGTGGGATTCAAATCATTAGGCCGAAGCCTCTTAGCATTAATATTATAGATAGACACATCCTCAATAGAGCATGATCATAAAGCATATCATTCAAATAAATTGAACAACAACTGTTCTTTATTCTGAACTCATAACCTTCTACTCCTAAACATGAAGTACAATAATATTTTTGCTTAAGACAGGAACATAATAACAATTATTTAATTCCAAACTAATCCTGATGGTAAAGATAATGGTAAAGTGCCTATAGCCAACGCAGTAACTTTTGCTTCATTGCCCATGTGAAGATCAACCTCTCCTCTTGCTAAACTCTTACTCCTTATCAGCCCCAACATCAAATTGCAAATATCAGCAGCCAATTCGGTATCAAATACCCAAGAACTAACATAAGAATTAGCAAGATTTATTTCTATAACATTTATACCTAAAATAGAAGTCTTACTTCCCTTCTTTTTATCCAGTTCTGCCAAGTACTTCTTGCAGTTCCTCTTTCAATGTTCAATTCCTTGGCAATGGTAGCAAATGGCATCAGGTGCACACCAATCTTGAGCTTCTGAAGCTTAGATTTGCTACTCGAGATCTCATCTTGAGTTTTCTTTATGCTCTTTCTTTTGCTCAAGCCTTATGATTCTTCTTTTAGAAGTTGGTAGTCTTTTGAACCATTATTATATGATTAGAGATTTTCTTAATTCTCTCCTTTGCTCACTTGAGCATCTCATGCAACGTGGTCATTGACTTCTCCATACTATTCATATTTCTCTATGCCATTCATATGAAAGTTCAAAATGACTAGCTCAAAACTCGGAGGGAGCGACTAAAGAATCATATAAGTAGCCAACTCTTGGCTAAGGGAAAATCAAGCTTTTTCAAACTCTCAATATATCAAATCATCTTGATCACATGAGGGCTGACCAGATTTCCTTCAGCTAACTTGCACGCAAACAATGACTTCGAGGTGTTGTACCTTTCAGCCCTTGTTTGCTTCTCAAACACACATTTAAGACCCACAATGATATTGCAAATATTCGTGTTCTTATACTGCTTTTCAAACACACCCTTGTCTGGTTCTTAGATATGCACATTTTTGAAATCATGACATAAGGAATTGGTACATGGACTTAACATATTTGTAAAACACATGCGCGAATCTAAGTTATATGCTACAAGAATTGTGTATGGGCTTCAACCATTTGCAAAATACATTTGCAAATATAAGCCTCATACCACAAAGGGTAGGAAACATGGACTTCAAACACATACAAAACACATTTGCAATGTATAGTCCCATGTTATAAGGATTCAACACATGAGTTTCAGCTGTTTGCAAAATACATTCGCAAATATAAGCATCATTCTAATGAGAGCAAGAGCAAGTGAGGTTGACCTATCAACATATATGTGACTCAAGCTACTAAATATGATCCTCTTAATAGTACGGTAACCTATACTAACAATCCGGTCTTTCAACTAAGCACCAAGACAGGTAAAAAACTAGAAAAACATCATTAGCCCTAGATATTCATAAATTTGCGTTATGCATTTTCTTAAAACTTGATGACACACATCATCACTTTAAGTTTGGGTCCTTGTCTTGATATGCATCAACCCATGATGTATTCTTCACTTGACCTCCATCAACACGTGATGGGACTTCACTTGACTTGATGATCAACATATGATCATCTTTTCTTGGACATGTATCAACTCATGATGCATCTTCTTCTTAAGCTCCATCAATATATGATAGGTCTTGTCTTCACTCGATGATCAACTCATGATCATCTTCTTTTCTTGATGGCCTTCAACACATGAAGCTATCTTCCATCATCTTGACTTGATGATTTTCAACACATAAAGTCATCCCAAGTCATCCTCACTTGTGGAACCTAACATATTCATCTAACTCAAGAAAAATGTTAGTCCACAAATCAATTGCCATCAATTACCAAAACTTTACCATTAACACATAATGGGGGGACTAAATCTACAATCTTCCCTTTTAGTAATGCATGACAATCTTAACAAATAATAAGATATAAAATAATGTACGAGTATACACAATGTACACAATAATTATATACTCTAGAATAAACTTTCTTAAAAAATTAACTTATTTAAATATGTGTGATTATCTTTGAGATTAATTGCTAGCAAAACTTACTCATCCGGTTGTTATTAATCATTCAACCATTAACACATAATGGATGAACTATATAACAACCTGATTGTGAGTATATATAAACTACACAAGCTATATATACTCAAAGGATATATTTCAAAATAATGATCCTTAATATGTTGAAAGAGGAACATGTATCAATACTAATAAAATCACAAAGTATAAATTGAACACCTCCTAAATGTGTGCATATAAGAATGTATAATGAAAAACATATGCACATATTCATCTTATACTCTTAGTAGAGTTTAATCTATATTTTGGATCGAAGGAATACACTAAGATATAAATGAATGTGAATTACGAATGCATACCTTTTACGATTTCACCTTTTTATCCAAATGAGACTAAACCAAATCATAATCATTCAATCATGTTAGTCTCGTAATTGCATTTGTTATTTATTACATCCAAATGAGACTAGATAATATTATAATTAATAAACAAATTAGTCTCACAATTGTATTTATCATTATCACCAAAACTAATTAATGGAGCTTGAACTTACAAGTTCCGAAACAGAATTTCACTTGGAGGCCGCCTGAGGCTGAGAGGACGAAGAATGGACTTGTCATTTAGCTTCTTTCATAAGTGTGATGTCAAACTTGTCTTTTCTTATTGTGTCTGCTATGAGGCCTCCAATCTTGTACTACTGCCAAACTTGTAATGATACATATGAAAAACATGAAAAAGCTCCTCTTTGACATGTGCGAAAGCTTCCAAAAAATCAAGGCCAAGGCATTCACTTATTTCATTCATACCAACCTGCAAAACCTGTCAACTTTTTGTATGATTGAAAATAATAGCAAAGCAATACAAGTGTGAAATAGAACCAAATTATTTAATAAATTTTTTTCTATTGCTACGATGGCATAGCCTAAAGGGGGATCCTCCTTAGATTTGACAATCTTATCCACAATTAACCAAATAAATGTTATAACTAAGCAAGAGGTAGGTTAATAAACACCAGATAAAACCTTTGTTATTTTATAAAAAGGTCTTAAAAATGACTAGCAATCTGCCAATCTGAATTAGTAACAATCACTTTATTATTTTGAAAGTTAACATTGACAAAAATAGATATGACATGTTCATACCCTTATAACTTTTTTAACATGATGTATGTCGAGTTCCACCTCACCTTCATGTCAAGACTGAATTTTCTTGGCTCTTTCCCATTGGTTGCGCAGTACTCTGCAACCCTGACTACCATTTATGGAGAACTTATGAGGTAACGAATGACATTATAGATATTGTTCAAATATACACCAATTACTTGCATACTATCTTGAACAATAAGGTTCAAGATGTGGCATACACATCTTTGGTGGAGGACATAACCATTAATATATGTTTGCAACTTTGGGGTGAGGATGTTTATAGTCGTTGTTTTTACCGATGCGTTATCAAGATTTATTAAAATAATTTTATTATCTATCTTAAAATCATCAAGTACGTGTAGTATATACTTGGCAATGACCTCTCCCGTGTGTGATTCATTAATTTCCTTAAATCCTATGACTCTCTTATTTAGTTTATAATTATCGTCTAAATAATAGGCTACAACACTAAGGTATGCACTTCTCTAATATGACGTCCAAATATCTGAGGTTATAGCAAAAAACTGAACTTGTAGGAATAATTCTTTTAGCTCTGCTAGTTCCTTTTGATATATCCGTACAACATCAGATATAGTAGTTCTCCTAGTTAATGTTGGTACTGTGAGCAAAAGCCGCGCTGAATTATTCTTTCGAACGTGCAACTTTTACCCATTCTAATCGGTTGATCTTCTAAAACAATATATCTAGCAATTTCCTCATTGGCAGAAAGCGGGTTGTATACCCAAATACTTACAGAGCCATCAGCCTTGAAGTTTAGTTGTGTTTGTACTCCTCTCCCTTGGCTCTATGCCACCATCTTATGTAAGCATGCTTTGTAGTACTGGTTCAAGTGCCCTATCCCTACAAATGTACGAGAAGTTAATTTAGCATTATAATAATTACAAGTTGTGATCTCTACCATTTCATTGTCTCGAATTTTTTGGCTCTAGGTCATGTGTTTGTAGTAATTTTTCCTTCATCCAGACCCACCAATGTTATCGTCCGCGGGCGGGCGAGAGAACTCTAGAGTCCCCATTGGCTCTGGACAGCCCTGGTACTCTTTATAGCTCTCTGTACTGTCCATATGACGGTCATCCATGCTGTAGCCTCCTATGCTTGGTGAGAGCCAACAAGCATGAACAGGAGTCAGAGCCGGAGGAGGACTAGGGAGCAATAGCAGGAGCTTACACTAAATCGCCATGCTACCCTTTTCGTGCTTTGACTCCTCTGCATACCACTCAGGATCTCCTTGGCATTTTGACTCCTTGATAATATAGTGGATGGATGGTAAATAAATAGGGAGTGTAGAGGAATGTTGAAGAAATAGGGAGTGTAGGGATATTGAAGAAATGAGAGATTGGATAGCTTGTGAAGGAATGAGAAGCGAAGTAAATTTATAAGCATGAAGAAGAAGTCTGAACGTTATTCAACCGTTGGATCTCCCGAACGTTCCTTCTGAACATTGCTTCCTCTGAAGTCTAAATGTTATTCGACCGTTGTAACAATCATGTCTCAAGTCTTAGCTCAGGCGCTCAGCTAATCAGCTCTACTACTAGGCTACTAGCACTATGCTCCTCCCCCACCCTACCTCAAATTCACCCTACCACCCCAATGCCCCATCCTCCCTCCCCTCCCGCGAGGCCCTGGCGCCCCCTCCTCCCCTGGCCTCCCTCCCCTCCCCTAAGGCCCCGACCCTCCAACCCCAGCGGCCCTCCTCCATTGGTCTCCCTTCCCTCCCTCCAGGCCGCCTCCCTCCCCGCACCCTAGGCTCCCTCCCCTCCCCTTCCCCCACCCCAGTGCTATGGCGCCTCCTTCTCCCCCGACCTCCCTCCCTCCCCCGGCCGCCTCCTCCCTACCCTGGTGCCCCTCCTCCCCCAGCCTCCTACCCCTCCCCCCTACCCCAACGTAGCGGCACCCCCTCCTTCCCCCACTGCCCTGGGGCTCGGTTAATTGCGCTAGCCACTCAGGCTCCCTGCTGCTATGCCACCCCATGGTCCTCTCTACTCCAACTCCGCCTCCTCCATGCGTCGGCTTCCATGGCTCCCATGCCTCCCTTGCCTGGTTCCGGCCACCAGATCCGTACGTCATCGCACCTCTAGCCTACCTAGCCTAGCCCCGGTCGACTACATGCCTCCCCTCTGTTGGGTTTTGATTTCCTCGCAGTCGGCCATTTCGGGCCCGACCCCAGCGAGGCCAAGTCGGCAACCTCCTTCCTCCCCCAGCGGCCGCCTAACCATTGGGGAGTTCTATGTGCGGCACAGTGTCATGCACTCCTCCACCTTCATCAACCCGTGGGGACTCCACATCTTCACCCAGCACGATGAGCCCCATGTTCAAGCCGCCACGTAAGCTAAAGCACCTGCTATGGGCGGCGCAGCAGTGGCGCCAATGTGGCACATGGCCTACACCTGGGGCTCCATCCCGAAGCGGTCGTTTAATCCTTCAAGGTGGAATGGAAGCGTGTGCTGGCGCTGGCGAACCCATGCCACACCACGGCCCCACCCCACACCACCACGATGCTGGAGCTACTCCACGTGTGCCAGGAGCTACAGGCGCGGTTCGAGGTGGAGTTGCCGCTGCTGGTGATGCGCGGCGGCGATCTGGCATACTCCTTCCCCTATACTCCATCTCTCTCTTCTCTGTCATGGCTTGTGGGGATTGGAGAATCTCTGTGATGGCTTGTGGGGATTGGGGAATCATGGGATGGCGATGGGAGGCAGGAGGATGAGGCGGCCACGGGCGCTGGCGTACTGGCCATGCCCCCCATGCTCGCCGTGCTCGCCGAACCGGGCTGGCCCGAGCATGGCACGATATACCGTGCCATGTCGTGCCGCCTGGCGGGCCAGCTTTCTGGACCTAGCCCGGTCCACCATTCATGCGATGCCGACATGGCCCGCCATGTGGCATGCCTATGCCGTGCTTGGGTTGTGTTGGGCTAGCCAGGCCTCGGTATAGCATAGATAAGCACGGCCCAACTCCAGGTTCTATTCCCTAGTTGGATCCCGTCGTTTGGTGCAAAGGGGGATCTAGATTTTATCACGCCCTGGCTAAAAAGGGTCAGATACCACTATTACATGAGCTGAAAAGGAAAGTTGTGTACTTGACTTATTTGGACTTATCTGAGCTTTGCACTGATAAATATTGCACACCCCAGACTAGAGTCTAGGCTACCCAGGGTGTGGTTCCGCCCCTAGTTTGGTGGCTATATCTGTGCTTTTCTGTGCTGTTTATGTACTTTTGAAGATGGGCCGCCTATTATGTGTCTTATCGGGCCCGTGCAAATTCAAATCACGACCCGTTAATAGCCGACTACTACGTGGGTCGCCTGTTAAGAGTGAGAATTCAGCCTGCTGAATAGCCGAATTCATTATTTGAGCCCATTAACTTTCTTGTACAGCTTTATTTGATTTCTTTGCTTCTTCCCACAAGGTAAGAAATGTGTTCCATTACAAAAAAAAAAGGCATAATCTGAACCCATTGTGACATCTCTGAACATGGATTAAAACAAAATCTGAACAAGATTTTACATAGAATTGTATGAGGATTGCATGATTTCTGAACTGTGACATAGTAGTGTCTAAAAAGGATAAAATGAAAATTGCTCTGAAATAAACTACAATTGCATATTGCATGGAAACTGAAAGTTTGGCCAAAATGGTATGCAACTTTTAATTTAACAGGTCTTGTTCATCGATTATCCACACATAATTGTTTTGAAGATAATTCCTTGGACAACTAACAATTTCTATACTATAAACACGACAACATGTTAGCAAGAAAATTATTTCATAAAAAATCAGACCATATAACTCTGAAACCATGTGACATCTATTAGGTCGCGATCACATCCATGAATTTGATTTGAATGAAATTATGAACAAGATGTTCACATTATAGAACTATACGAAGAAATCAATGAATTGAACAATGAAACAAAGAAGAATATTGTGCAATGCAGTCCACAGCTCTTAATCTACTTCTCATAAACAATACATACAGGGTGAACCACAACAGATTACAATAGAAAATGACCCAAATAATCAAATTTTCTTGTAAGAATGCCAAATAATTCCTGACCTAGGGCAACCTGAAAATTTCACTGATAATATACTGAAATTGCACATTATAAAAGAATAAGATTTATACGAAGGTTATCTTCATCTAGGACCAGGTGAAACCAAAATGTCAAAGTTTGTAAAAGCAAAACTTTATTCACCAGATCAACCATAACAGAACATAGAATCCAAGTTAAAAAGGTCAAAAAAATTCTGAGGACAGAAATTTCCTGACATAGGTGAACCCTTACAGATGACACAATCAAACCCACAAGGATCAATATTATTTCTAAAAAGGAAGAAATATTATGATCTAGGTGAGCTAGTTACTACTGCAAGTGATCCACATATCAATGAAACATAGTTAGAGATTTCAACTACTAGAAAACACTAGTGCCAACTGCCAAGTCTAAAAGGTGCATATTTAAAAAGGTTAACTGGAAGTTGCATTTAAAATGAACTAAAATTCCTCATTGGACGGGACTGAAAGTTTGGTTAAATAGGTATGCAAGTTTTGCGAGCTTTGGACTGAGAATGGTAAGTACTGAAATTTAAATAGAGAGACCAAAATGATTTACATACTTTCCTTAGCAGAATGTAAATAGTTTCAAGTCTTCAAAAATATTAAATATAGAACAACAGAATCTGCACACAACTTCTACTAAAATCATGCATTACCTAGCTCTGCAATTTTAACTAACTTGTTGTGTAACTTTTTTGTATGGCTGGTATTTCACAAGGATATGGCATCACAAGGTAAAGAAAAAGAAATAAGAAAGGTGAAAGTGACAACATTCATTTTTGCATAATATTACTGACAATTTACAAGACAGTAACAATTCTAATTTTATAATTGAAGAACTAATCAAATCAGTTAGACATTTGATGCGAATTTTCTAGCCAACTACAGACAAAACAAATTGCACTGCAGAATTATATGATGAGTTATAATTTTTTAAATGCGGGTGTCTAGAAATGGTGAGGTCAACAGGCAACAAGATGACACTACATCCAGTTTTGATCTACTAAGCAGAAATACGGATATCCAAACATTCAGATAATGCAACTGTCATGGTCAATTGGCCTTCCTTTTAACCTGCTTTCTTCTGCAGTTGAGACGACCCGCATTTTTATCATGGGATAAAAACGCTAGTCAACAGATTATTATTTATTTTAGCTAATAGAACATCGCTTTAATGAATAATAAGCCCATCAGAGTATTACAGCGGAACAATAATTAGAGACAGAATACGACATTATGAGAATATAGCCACATAGGGATAAATTTTATTACAAAGACACAAGGGCTCTAATATTATAATATTTAGGGATGAAAATGTTCTAACTACTATTTATCCAAAAATGAAGATAATGTAACTACACCCAATCGTACTCAGGTTTACCAAGGATAATTTCTAACCATTGCCTACTTCACCCGACCACACAGTTGTCCATCCCGTACTCGTTGTATGGGTAGTTTTTCAATCTGTCCAGGTAGACTCTACCAGATCCTAACTATCCTTTAGGCTGACATACTCCTAAACAAGAGAAGATAATAATAAGGATGAGTACAGAAGTACTCAGCAAACGCTATTAGTAAAATGCACTAGATGCCCATTCTCATTCTTATGCTCATCTTCTTTCTCATACTAATTCTCATTCTGTTTTCTTTTCTTCATTTTCTTCCTTAGGATTTATAGAAAATAAGATTTTGTCGTTAGGTTTTGAAAGAAGTCTATATTATTATTTTAGAAATCTACTAAACACTCGTATAGTGGCATAGAACCCCCACTGGTTTTCGTAGCCTTCAGTCTAGGAGACAGATATGAATTCATGATTTATATAGAACTGCGCAGACTTGTACCATTTTACCCATCATCACTCTATCCTGGTGGCTTATGGGTCTTCGTATTTCCTTAGATGTGACGTCTAGATCAGAGTACAGAACTTTTATATCTATCTTAGTATATTATATCTTCACCGAGCTACTCTCAATCGGCACCCTAGGGCAATGTCTGAACCTTACCCAGACCTACCAAAGCAACATAGCTGTTGGCTAGGGCTTATTTTGACCATCACCCAACACCCAACTGCGTAATATATCACCTTCGCGTATCCCATTTCTAATATCTGACTAGTCCTAGGTTCTAGCGATCCGCATCCCTTACTTCTAGCCTACTTACTAATTCTGAGTTCTTGCGGCTATGGATCCCCCACTCTCATTTCTGGTTCGACTCTAGTGGGTTCCTACCCTAATTAATACTTATCTATGTTGAGAATATAATGATCTTGATAGAATTACTAATTTTGTTTGCCCTTAGACAGAACGATGGTTGACATCATTGATACGTGTCATGGGCATGGGAACGCCCATGGGCCCAAACTAATCGGTCATTATTAGGAAGTAGATATTAGTTTCTATTTGAATTAGAGATTTGTTTATATCTATTAAAGATATTATTAGAGATATGATATTGGTTTCTATTTGTTAGAGATAAGATTGAGATTAGATTCTATCTGTTAGAGGGAGCCCATCTATATAAGGAGGCTAACACATGCTATTGGATCAAGCAAGAAATAACAAAGTCATTCTCATATATAGTCTCGCCCTCTCCTCCTACGCGGTACACCGTCCAGCCATCCTCTCGGCGGTGTTTACAACCCTATGAACTAAGGTTCATAACAACTTAGTATCAGAGCCACTCACCATGGCTTTCGCGGCCAAGGAGATGTCAGGAAGGATATTCCACATCATGATTCATCATGTTCTCTATCCTATGACAGAGAATGTGCTTCATCAAGTCATTGATCCTTCTGGAGTTGTGAAGACCATTGAAATACTTCTAGGAAGATCAAGGGTTGTGTCCTTCATCACATATGGTGTAGACCATGCTACGGAAAAGGCTTTCAAGAAGTTGCAAGGTTAGAACATCTACAATGGTTGCTGTCAACTTGCGATCGAGTTACTCTCAATGCCTTCCACAATGAAGACATGGGAGGACCACCTCAAAACATTTTAAGACAACTTTCTTGCTGGATTAGAGGCTATTAAGGAGAAGTTAATGCAGTGAGAGGTGAGCAGTGAGGCAAATGAAGAGCTTTCCCTGCTACCTCCTGTCGAACCCGGATTCAAAATCCAGAACCCTCTGTGACTCCATCACACTATTCTCTGGATCAGTAGATAGTACTCACAGTACATTGCTGATATCATCTCATACATCGCACGATGATCGTACAATTAAAATATAATTTACATATATCAGAGTTTAAATATGCCATGTCGGGCAATTGTTGTACAGGATGGGCCTCCCAGGCCAAATAGTTACAACCAAAATATAGCAGCGGAAGATAGAAACACCAGCAGAACCATAAGCCACAAGCAGGCGACTGGGGATAAATGTGTGCATCTATATTGCCTAACTTGCTTAGGACTAAACATTTTTAAAAAATCTGCCCTAGTTGTCATCGTCGGCTCCTTGACTTGGAGCATCCTCGTAGGCGTAATGATCTTGACCTCCCACTTCTGGATTTGATTACGCGAGTGTGAGCACACTAACCACCGTGCTCAGCGAGCCAACACACAAAATGCAATTACTTAGCATGCATGGCTTGGCAAAGGATAAGCTAGGTTTATTTTATTTTTGCTGGAAATTACATTTTAAAAGACCTAAGATATATGTACAAAAAATTCCTAGACTTAACTTATCATTTGGACTAAAATCATAATGCTTTTGAATAAAAGATTTATGATGATAGTATTGAAAAAGATTACATCCATCGTTACATATCACCTACACCGTATATCCAATTTTTAGTGTTATAGCCACTTAACTTATCACTAGCACGACACCCAGGACAACATAAATCAGGACAGTCCATCGTCCTTCATCTTTCCATTCCAGGTCCCAACTTTCAAAAATTGTTTTTGAAATAGAACTATATCGGAGTTAAGTTCCCATGTCCGCCCTTGATTGTGGGCACAACTATTCGAATAGTTCTGACTCTACAGAGTTTGTACACTTTCACCACAAGAGACAATCCGCTCGTTACCCCGCATGATTTCTTAGTCATACAGTTGAGTAGATCATCACAGTAACCTTTCAAAACTACCTAGCCTTAGGATCTCATCTCACCATATGGGATGCTCCCACTTGCAGTGGGTCTCATACGTTGTGTGAGATGTTAATCACTCTTTTACTAGCGCCTCTAGGCTCCACTTCCCATACGCTAGAAAAATTAGAGAAACAATTCACCCTCTACTCGGTGTCCCTTTAGCCACACCAGGCCCTGGCATTCCAGCACTTCTTTCCCTTAGCCTGTGTGATGAGTCTGAGATTCGATAGGGTTTATTAGCCAAGTTGTACTTTGCAAACTTGTGGTTGTACGGTTTTACAATGGGAGGTCGTGATCCAATAAGGTCCTTGGGTTATCTGGGTGGTTCTACCACATTCCACAAACTCATGTACACCAATGCACCATGCCCCCAAACCATCCGCCCAGACACATAAGCAAATTTGGGGATTTTTGGGCATAAAAATAATGAGTATAAATACAACCATTTCCAAACTACAACTCTCCCCAAAATTTGCTCTTTGCAGTTGCATATGATGCTAGGGTATTTCTAATTCCCTCAGCAACTAAGCATTGCTAGGCCGTAAAATAAAAATGTATTACTTTTCAAAACAGTTATATTCATAATTATTACTAGGATTAACAAGGTTCACGGTATAATATGCCGGGAAGATGTGATAGTGGCATTTATTAAACGGGACAGCTAACTAAGACAGTAAAACAAACATAGAATAGTACATAAAATAATAGCATGCACTTGATAATTTGAATCTAAATAAGATTGCAAAAATTCATATTCAAAAATGATCAAAGTATCGACTCGCCTGGGTCACAGCGGGTTTGGTCTTGTTGATCTTGGACTGCTTCTGCCTTGGATTCCTCCTCCTAGGCCTCGTATGCTAATTTTATGCCAAACGTAAATTTTTAAAAGAAATAAAATAAATTAACAAACTAAATAAAGTCTCAACAAAAATTCAAACATCCACAAAAACTTATGATTTTGGTTCCACTGGAAAGAGGATGAATTTAGATGAATATTGCAATTTTTCTCATTAATTTTAGAATTAAAATGAATTAGTTGTGAATTTTTAAAGTTTAAGAATAATTAACATAACCAATTAAATTTGCATCATAAATTCAAATAAGATCAAAAATTCATAATGTTGGTTCTACTGGAAAGAAAATGAAGTTAGATGAATTTAGCAATATTTCCCATTAAATTTGGAGTTAAAATAAATTTATTATGAATTTGTAAAGTTTTCAGCCGATTTAAATCAAAATTAAAATCAGAAATCGTTTATTAATCCTGAGGAAAGAGAATGCATCAGACTGATAGGTGGGGTCCACTGAGCATTTTATTTGTTTCTTTATTCCACTGACAGGTGGGGCCCATGGGTGTTTATTAATTTCTTATTCTTTACGGTGACTGACATGTGGGACCCCTTGAAGTTTAAATTTCTCCGCAGTGCCAGAGGCTAATACATGGGGTCCACCCAGGGTAATTACTCCGTTCCTCTGTGCTACTAACAAATGGGGCCCACGGGGGTTTAAAATTTTATGTGACAATGATAGGTGGGACCCAATACCGGTTTAAACGGACTCGGGCCTGCAGGACAGCGAGTGATTAACCTAACCACCATCATTAATGCTAATTAATTTCATGCGTAAGTGAACGGCACCGAGCTATAGTGCCTTCTTCCTCTAGCTGATTCCGGTGAGGCTCATCGCCGGCGGTAGGGGTGGCGGTCACAGGCTAACATATGCAAAATGGGTTCCATGCCCCATCGCCCACCTCTGAGCAAAAGCTCAAGAGCCAATTTGGCCGAAACCATCATCGACAGCGAGCCAAGGCGGCGGCGGAACATGGGAAGAGAGGACACTACGATCTACGGCATTACAATTCAATTAATCACGAAGGGAGCATCTAGGAGACGGCACGAGACTACCTCGGGGGTCAGCGAAGCTCGGGGATGGCCGTGATGAGCTGGCGCGATGTTCCGAGGAGGAGCACGGCGAGGTAACAACTCAGGCACGGGGACTTCAAAGAGTGGTTGGGACAGCTTTGCCAAGTGTCTTAGATGCTCCTGGTGAACGAAATTGGCCGGAGATTGCCTCAATCGTTAGTGGGTTCGGTGGTCGAAGTTAGAAGAGAAACAAGGTGAGCTACAAGGCACAGGAGCTCGATTGCTTTCTGGGGAGGGAGAGATGGATGTGGGGAAGTAAATGGCAGCCTCGGTGGGCTTTTATAAGGGGCGAATTGCATTGTTCGCACGGAGCCGATGGGAACGACCATGACGATGATGCGGCAGCGGAGTGGCTACATCACCCGCTGTCACAGCCTTGCGATGGGATGAGATAGCAACAGGAGTGCACAGTCTCTGGTGATGGGAGTTTCCACTGCATCGCTGTGGGAGGCGGAGGGATGGCGTGGTGACTAGGGTGCGCTCGGAGGGGATGGGAGGTAGGTGGCGTACCACGGGTGGGTCAGGCGGCGGCATGGGGCAGCGGTGCGTGCCGGCGACCAACGGTCCGAAGAGGTGTCCGGGAGTGGGGGTCGTGGTCACGAGATTTCCAGGGAGGAGGGAGATCGGTCGAGTGCGTGCGCAAGGAAAAGAGTGGGTGCAGGGGCAGCGGCTAGAGAGAGCGAAGAGGGGAGGAGGGGGTTGGCCGGGCTGAAGGCCGGCTGGTTCTCCCTCCTCTTTTTATTTTCTTTTTATTTTCTAATTTCATTTCTATTTTGATTGGTGTTTTGATTTCCCCAATGGATTTTTGAAGCATATATATATATATATATATATATATATATATATATATATATATAATTCAGATAATGCTCTCTTAAGTATTTGTGCTTCTTTTTCAAATTTTACACTTTTATTTCTAAATGCTATTTGTATTTTGAAGACTTATGTATGCACTTACTTTCACATATATGTTACGCATATGTTTTTATGGCACCCAATTCAATACTATTGCTAATTAAACTTTGCAAATTCTTGGGCTAAAACATGGATCATCTTTTCAGATTCGAAATTTCATCTAAAATTTTCTAGTATCAAGTATATTCTTTCCTTTTAGTGATTCCTTTTTATTGTATGTGTTTTATTATCTTATGTGTACATATACACTTCCTTTTGGTTTAATGGAACCTCAAACAAAAACCTTAATAATCTAGAAAATTTAAAATATCAAGAAATGCGAAAAATTTTCCAAATGCCAAAATTACACAATATTTATTATTTCAAAAATGGGAATGTTACATCCTAGTGGTTCGTCGTCCCCTACCTGCAGTGTCGCTCTCCCACAAACCCTACCCCCACCGGCGGTTGCGAAGCAAGATGGACCGTTCAGCGGTTAGCGCATCGTATCAGCGGTTCCCTCGTGTGCAGATCCACGAGCTCAAGGATGACTACACCAAGTTCGAGCACTGCAACACAGATGCTAGCATGGCCAACGCCCTTCGCCGCGACATGATCACCGAGGTCCCTACTGTCGCCATCAACCTCATCAAGATTGAGGTCAACTCATCCATCCTCAATGACGAGTTCATCCCACACCTCCTCGGTCTCATCCCCGTCACCTCCGCCAGCTCTAGGCGGACCATGCATCCTCCCTGCTCGGCTTCTTCCAGTAGAGGAGTTTCGTGCGCACGAACAGGCAAATGAAGTGGTGGATGAGGCAGTACTCCTCCACTTTCCCATTTACCTTCGTACCGAGGCCCAGGTCGACACTCAGCTCCAGTGACCATGCCCTCTTCTCCTTCATCGCTAACGAAGATGGCCCCTTCAACCATGCCAAACCACTAGAATCGTGTCATGGCCTCCTCCATATGCGCCTCGTCCCCCGCACCTGTGAGGGAACCCTCCACGTCAGTATCTGCAACCCCATCACCAGCACACATGACATCGCCATTCATTGCCATCAGATCCAGGCTCATCAACGTCGGATCTGGGCTCTACCAGTCGAATCTAGCCATCTCCTCACTAGGTCGGCTGTCGTTGCCACTGCACCTCTTCAAGCTACCACCGGATCAATGGCCCTCACTGTCCAAGCCATCTTTGTTGTCTTCGCCGCAGGCATGCTGGCGCCTAGCCCCGTCGTTGCCACCGGCATCGCTATGCCTTCCCTACACATGGCCCACGTCGCCTCCGCCGCCATCGTCTACTACGCCGACTGCTCCGTTGACCTCCAGCCCCTCCGCTAGCACGTACCACACCACCTCACCTTCCTCTACCTCGAGCAACTCCTCCTCAAGAACAGCCAGGCCACGCTTGCGCTCTGCATTGCCTCAACACCTAGAAGCCTTGACTTCTTCTTCAGCTCACGCTCCCATGCTGCCCACCTCATCGACTTCCTCTCTGCCATTCGCGCCATCAGGGCCACTCCCACGCCCTCCTTTCCTTGTGCGACGTGGGGTGGGGTCCACCTGTAGGCATGTCGACCAAGGCAATTAGATGGCGCAGCAAAATAAGTTCGGTGCACCGCCTAGTAGCTTGAGGATGAGCTGCATGTCTGGGAGGGGTGTAATGTCATGGGCGTAGGAACGCCTATTGGCCCAACCCAACCGGTTAAGTAGAGATTAGTTTCTATTTGAATTAGAGATTTGTTTCTATCTATTAGAGATATGATTAGAGATATAATATTAGTTTCTATTTGTTAAAGATATGATTGAGATTAGATTATATCTGTTAGGTGGAGCCCATCTATATAAAGGGGGCAACCGCATGCTATTAGATCAAGCAAGAAATAACAAAGTCATTCTCATCTATAGTCTCTCTCTCCCCTCTACGTCATACGCCACCCGGTCATACTCTCGGCGGTGTTTACCCCCTATGAACTAAGGTCCATAATAATATGGTCCATTACACAAGTAAAGTCTGATTAATCTTATATTTTATCCCTATATAGAAGATACCATACATACCCTTTTCTCTCTTGTCCTAGGGATCCATCACCCACTTATTTACTAGCTTGACAGTGGCTTCTCTAATTATCTATATGATCTCTTTCTTTTCTTTCTCACCACAATCATTCGATTTAAACATGATTTTTATTTTTATGCATGGTGATAATAATTTAATAGAGAAATAATTTATTTTATTGGAGATACTCTGATCATATACTCAAATGGATGCTTGCCTAGACTTTAACCACACATTCGGATTCAATTAGGATCAGGTAAATTCCTCCCCATACTCGGATTGTTTCCTATAATTAAATACGTCAGCTATGACTTAATTTACAAAAATATAATAAAATATAATGTGCTAATATGTTTGTGTTCTTAGGGTGATGCTCAAGACTAATTTCTAGATGATACTCATTGTTTGATATTATTGTATTAGTGTTAGGAGATATGGTCTATCTAGGATATATGTTTGGCGTTTTGTTGATTTCTGGCAATTTATCAATTAAGCGTGATTAAATAGATGCACATACACATATAATGGTGAACATTATGCCTAGCCAATTTCACGTATGTAATTGGTCTATTTAATTTCTCGTAGGTGTTTGTGCATTTATCTGCCTCTCAAATAAATTTTAGGTCTCAGTGTTACTCAAATAAACTCTTCCCTCCTGGTGCCGGTGCTTTTCTCGTATTTAGTACACAAGTGGAGTTAAATTATATATATAACAAAAATCAAATTTTAATTGAATAACTAAATTATACTAAGGCATCTCTGTGGGATCCCTAAATTTTATTTTAGTCATTTGCGGATTTTTATGAATTGCATGCTTTTTAAATCGCCGCGTACAAGTTTAATCGACACACACGATTTTAAATCGTTGCGTACAATTTTAAATCAGTGTGTGTTATTTTAATCATTGTGAACAGTTTTAAATCTTCTAGTGGCTATTAATTTATTCTAATATTGAAGAATACTTATTAGTGGATTTCTACAGTTTATAAATGACTAATAAAGGCTAACTAAGCCTTTAAATGCGCAACAAGACGATCTAAATGATATTCTGATAATTTAATTTGTACGCATACAAGTTTAGCCTTTAGACATCACTTAAATTTTTTTAATATCCAAGAATATTTACTAGGGAAGTTCGGTAATTTAATATGACTAATCGGGTTAATTAGGTATTTAATTACAACCCTAAATGATTTAAATGGCAATAATTAATTTAATTGTTTAATTGGTGCGCACTACGTTTTATTCTACTGATAGCACTTAATTTATTCTAATCATTATAAATAAATATTATTGGTTTTATACCATTTAAATAGGCTTAACCAAAATATCTAGGTATTTAAACCCTCATCAAAATGGTCTAGGCAATGGTACATGAATTTAATCTGTATGTGTATAAGTTAAATCGACGTGTATGTTTTAAATTGTTTGACTGCAATTAATTAGTTCTAATGATCCGAATTAATTATGAGTGGTTTTCTATGCTTTAAATACAACTAACAAAATTAACTACGTATTAAATATGCCATACAACGGTCTACATATCAGTACCCGAATTTAATAGGTACACGAGAAATTTTAATCTACTGACTTCCCTTAAGATTCTATCCCAACACCATTATTTTAACCGTGCTCAGCCCGGCCTCCGCCCCTCCTGCGCCTCCGGCCACCGACCGCCTCAACTTCAGCTCCCTCCTACCTCTCCCAGCTCCTCCAGCCCGGCCACGGCGTCTCATGGCGCCAGCCAACTCAACCTCCCTGCCCAGCTCCGGCCACCGGATCCGTGGTCCACGGCTGGGGTTCGGCTTCCTTTCCCCTGCGATGAGATGCCGTCCGATGAGATGCCGAGATCGTGAATGTTCACGTTCCGGATTCCAGTGATTTAATATCAACTAAGGGCATCTCCAATGGTGCTGAGTCAGCTAGCTATTTACATGTACACATCAACATATATCCTATATGGAGGAAAGAGAGTATGTAAAACACAAACAGCTAGCTACTATTTCATCTCTAGTCTATAACGCAAAACGAAGTAGTATCTATAAATGACTGTGTGTGCATGTAAGTATCAAATAACTATCCTTATAGATAGTCTTTTAGAATGCTAGCTTTTAGTGTGTACTATATGAATGATGTGGAAGTCTTCTAGTTAGTTGCTAGCTAGGACCATTGGAGATACCCTAATCATATTGGACCTTTCGTCAGATAGCCATTTCCTTAGACCGATCCATCCCCACCTAAGATGTAGACATTGCCCAGCCTATTAATCATCACCGTGTGAACGTTGATGGACATAATGCAACCGGCTAGAACTAGTTGCCACGTCCCTTTCACAAGAAAAAAAAAGGAAACCAGAAGCAGATCTGGAAAACTAGTTTTCACGTGCATGTTCTGAAGTCGTAGGCTATATAAAGAGCTCAATCGACGCGACACTGCATCGCTGCAAGAAGCAAAGATGGGCCAGATGGCCGTGTCCCGAAGTTTTGTGCCAGTAGCAGCGCTCATCTTTAGCTTCGTCTTGTGCTATCTCTCCATCCCTTCAATGCCTCTCGCCAAACATACCTAACCGGCTCCTGTACACGCGTAGCTCGCCTTCCTTCGGCTCTTTCTTGTCATCTTCCATCTGGAACCGTAAGTTCATCACACCTAGCACGGTAAGGCCGCTCTGCATGCATCGTCACGCCCACCAATACCTCCCACGTCCAGGCCGCCGGCACGGGGTGCGCATCAGCGTGCGCGGCGGTGGGCACGACTACGAGGGCCTCTCGTACCGGTCCGTGCACCCCGAGGTTGTCAGAAGTAGTAGATTCGTGCAGTATGGTAGTTGACGATTGTAGCTGATTTGTTAGAGATAGCAACTCCGAATGTATCTGAACACATCTGTCTTTTCTATCCTGGGAGATTGCTTTCCCTTCTCTGACGGTTGTAACCGAGCGAAAAAAATCTCTACTGTAGCATGTATTCTGTTGTCACCAGTTATATAAGAAAACAGATCAGCGGCTGAGCAATTTTGCTCTTTTGCACCGATTCATACCACCGTGTCAAGACTCGAATTTGTAAATTCAGACTCTCTGTATATACCGTACTAGTCCAAGATAACGCTAGTGCATACAGTGTAAATATAGATGAAATATCGACTATATATACGATTAATAAAGGAAAAGACTCAAATATTAATAATTATCAGAGTACAGCTGGCCAAGCTTACAACTCACTAACCTGAAGGGTTTAAGAAACTAGCAGTGAAAAACAAAAATAACATGATAGCTATTTGATATGCCTACAAGCAATCGAATTGTTATATTCTTAAGTGTTATTAGTTGATGTCATACATAGTGTATGTAAGATCTTTAGACCTGAGATCGTCATTGTTTCCTATATGTGTAATAGTTTACTTAGAGGTTACCAAATACTATTCCATGACTGGATAGTCATAAAGGTAGCTTTCGGGTTTACTATGAAACATGCGAAGAAATACGAGCGATCAAGATAGAATTTGCTCCTCCTATATAATAGGAAAGATATCTCTAAACCCCTCGATGTGGTTGGATTAAAGAAATATATGGCCATACCGAATATGATTAAAGAGTCAATCACAACTGATTAATCCACTACAGGTTCAAGTAAAAAATTGAGTTATCATAGGATGGCACGCTTCTCGTCTTGAGTTCGATCTGGTATCATAAAGTAAAGGGATCGGTACATAAGCATTATATAGGTTCATTCAATATGATCTTTATGTATATTTGGAGGTCGTCATATTCTATTAGGGACTGCTACCGACTTATGAACCGAAAAAGAGTTTTCAGCCTATGACCAAATATACATGAACCTATAGTGTCACACATTTAATAGGCTTGAACGATAAGGGTCTGGATAATAGTTTCCAAGTGGGATTTGATCTCTGCTCGTATTGGATAAGAATCCAATTGGAAACTATATAAGGAAAGGTGCAGGATCTGAGAGAGGTATCCCGAAATACACCCATCAAAACCCTAACCGCCATCTCTCATAACCCTTGCTGTGCGCGCTAGTGCTAACACACTGACATACAATGTTTCCTCCCTTGATGTGTGGACATCGATAGAGACGTTGCTACGACTGCGATGCTGATCGAGACGATTGCGAGGAGAAGACGGTTGGCCAGAGGACGATCGACTGCTTCCACTACACCGATACGCTCTTTGTTGAATCAGCTGCTTTAACTCTACTTTCCCCATATTACGCGTCTAGTGGTAACGATCTATAATCTCTTACTCATATGGATTCTTATTTTATGCGATAAAAAATTTTAATTTGCGTTAGTGTAGCATATCCATATCCCAACATCTGATCACTAAGTGCATGCAGCCACTAATTAACACACGCACAGCCGCAGGCCGTAGGACTTGTTCACGGTGATCTATTCATGCACACCAACACACGACTTGGCCAGGGCCTAAATAACTCGGATCATGGACCAAGGACAACACCATTACCTGACATAAACATCAAGATTAACAGTCTTTTGGGCCATCAGAGGTGGCGGAGGCGAGAGCTTCGGCATTGTGCTGTCTTGGCAGGTCAAGCTCCTACCTGTCCCGCGGACTGTCGCAACGTTCAACATCCCAAGGACCGTCGACCAGGGCGCCATAGACATCGTGACCAAATGGCAAGAGATCGCACGGGCACTCCCTGAAGAGACCTTTTCATAAGAATTCTCGTCCAGAAGCAAGAGGCTCAGTTCCAGGCCCTGTACCTCGGCACAAGCGACGACCTCCTGCCGGTGATGCGTGCCCGGCTCCCGGACCTCGGCATGACGCGCGCCGACAGCCGGGAGATAACATGGATCCAGTCCGTGCCTTTCATCTACTTGGGAAGCGCCGCGACCGTGGAAGACATCCTAAACCGGACCTAGTCCCTGACCACGTCCGGCAAGGCCAAGTCGGACTACGTCAGGCAGGCCGTCACGAAAAGCTTGTGGGTGAAGATCCTCGGCTGGTTCGCGAAGCCCGAGGGCGGGCTCGTGATCTTGGACCCCTACGGCGCGAAGATCAGCAGCGTCCTGGAGTCGGCGAAGCCGTTCCCTCACCGGGGCGGCGTGCTGTACAACAACCAGTACATGAATTTCTGGACAGATGATGGAACAGCGCAGACGAGGCGGGTCAGGGACTTCTACGCTTTCATGGAGCCGCTCGTGAGCAAGAACTCCAGGGAGGCTTACGTACGTCAACTACCGCGACCTTGACATTGGCGAGAACGTGGTGGTCGGCAACGTCACCAGCAAAGGTTTGGGGTGAGAAGTACTTCAAGGGTAACTTCAGGAGGCTTGCGATCGCCAAGGGTGAGACAGATCCTGAAGACTACTTCAGGAACGAGCAGAGCATCCCGCCACTTTTGCTGAGCAAGTGAGAAAAATGGTAGCTAATTTAGCTCACTGTATCTGTTAATTTCTTTTCCATTGTATTTTTATGGTGTTGTTGGCTTCCGTTGATACATGTTCTGGAATCAAAGATGCTGACTAGTATGCAGGAAAAATTATTTGTATTTTTTTCATTTTTTTTCTTAAAGGAACCTCTTGTGCGTGCAGTGCAACCTGTTAAGTTATTGCCACGCTCGGCCACTCTCGCCTTGTGAAATGTGAGTAGCAGCCAGCAGATATCGTTGCACCATAACTCACATGAAAAATATTGTATTCGTTATACAAAACTAGCGGTTTGTGTATTTGGACGATTAAATATGTTTCAAAGTTTATAGTATTAAATGATATAACTTATATGCTTGAGAATACATTTGCATTTTTTGTAGGCTATTTAGATTTTTTTAATACATTATAAACATTGAAAATAACAGTAGAAGCTAAAAGAAAAATACAATTTGAGGAATATACTTGAAGTATGGGTTTTGATGAAAGAAAATCACTTAGCATAATATGTTGCTAGGGTTCTTAAAAACGTAATCACTCTTCATCATATATGGATCATATAGCTGCATGCCTCTATTCTCCCTCTGTTAGTTTCTTTTTTTCAAAATATATGCATGCACATGTACCTGTATTTAGTCTCAAGTAATACCATTATATGTGCGGTAAATTATTTTATTATTTTATATGGTATTAGTGTACCTTGCTCATACATACACCAATGCACCATAGATAACCTACCTTGAACTTATCTTCCTCCCATGTTGGCTGCCCCACCGAATTGGGTGTTTTCTACGAATTGGGTGTTTTCTATCTCTTCTCGCCGCCATAACTTTTTTGATTCAACCTTCAACAGTAAGCCTAATTCTTGATCGATCCCTCTCAACTGTTACTCCTTCCAATGTAATACTTTAACCACATAGTTATCTTCTTCTTTTCAATTATTGCTTAATTCTAATTGTTGTGTCATCAATATGCATTCACATATAACCGTCGTCGATCCTTGCCGGGGACACCCTTCATGTTGTCTTCGGTAGCCTTAAGCCTATTCCCTATGACCGTGCCATCTCTACACCGACTTCTTTACTCCTCTGTTTCTATACTCCCAATTTTCTATTCGTACTGATTAAGTGACACGTTGTGCAAAGACATATTCAAACACTCTCTCCAGAATTTTCAACTAAACTCGATCTAGTTTCAGCTTAGAATTTCAAATTAAGTGGCGCGTAGTGCAAAAACATCATGAAACACATCTACACAAATGTTTGATATTCATTTACCGAAAAGCACACCACCGGTTTGACCACCGGTGAAATGTCGGTCATACCACTCTTGGGCAATCTGACCGTGACCCTATAGCCGGATAGATCGTCCGGCCTGATAGCAACTCTTCAATTGCAAATTTTAAAAAATAAATGTAAACTCTGCATCGTTGCATGTTTCAGGGCCACACAGAGAATAAATATATCCGTTTCCTTTTGTTGAGTTTGCTGTGGCATCACCGCTGTATGGTTATGCTGTAAATGCAGGTGACCAAATTAGGTGCACTACAGCGTCTCATCGATCTCATCGAGATCACCAAATACACGCTTTAGGCATCTCGGTAAATACTTGGATCTTGATCGTTTCTTGGTCATGCATGATTTCATAGTTTCTTATTTGTGTTTTGACAGCAACCTTGGTTTGGCAAGATTTTTTTTAAAAAAAATTGACAAGAAGCTGTGCCATGCACTTAAGAAGATAGGCACCCGAGTTCAAGTCCAGGTGTACAGAGAACTAAGGTGTTCGACGATACCCTCCACTAATACATGTATAATTTAGTAATGTACTGCTCAGGCTATACATGTACAACAAATACTACTCATTTTGTAATCAGTTGTGTCTCTGGAAAGAAAGCTTCGATACAACTCTGCTTCTGTATTTAGCAAACACCACAACGCTGATGCACTGGAACTATGAAACTACCGAAATTTGGACGTTTGTAGTACCGTATAGCAAAGAAATTCCAGAAGTAGCACCGCGCGCGAAAAAATTCCGTTTCTGGCCCCCGGACGCACCGCACGACCCGGAGGATGCCGACGCGTGTGCAGTCGTGCGGTGTCGGACCGCACGACCGGTGCTACAGTGGAGTACAAAAATAAATTAGAAATAAATTTGGTACATTAGAATTAAAATACAATAACAGTAATACAATATATAGTACAATTAAATAAAGCATGTATTAAGTAAAAGTTAGAAAAGAAATATACAAAAATTAGTAATTGGTTTTTTGCATTAAATGGGAAAAACATGCAATAGAAAGTAGTAGTCAAAATAAAAGGTAAAATATAGATTGGGAGCTAAAAATATTACTAATCGATATTGTAGGTTATAGGAAGAGGTACAAAATTAACATGTAAATCTTAAAGTGCGGTAGTGGGTGTTTGATGGTACGATTATTGCATGTTGTATACTAAGATGGTTGATTATGTTGTTATATTAGGTACAGCATGGCTGACATTTAAGACTTGTTCGTATTCTACGGGAGTGGTCTCATACGTGACGGGCCGTATGGGGCAGACCTGTCAAATTATGACCGGACCGTGATCCGGGCACCTGGTTTGAACGCCATGAGCTTGGCTGAGCTACGAAGGTGTGTCCATTCGGCATTCGATCGATACACCGTAAGAACGAGTTACGGATAGAGGCAGTCTATGCCTCAATGGTGGGTGATGCAGGAGAGAGCATGTGGCAACTTCTGAAGGTAACCAATGATGCCTCATGGGCGAACTACATGGAGGTTATGTGCAACCCTGATGCTACGATATATGCCAGGCCAATGGTGTATGTCGAGTTCGTCGAGAGAATAGAATCATCCACCATGGTTGGTTCTGATGCCACTGGTGGAGATGTAGTGCCTGGGTTCTTCTCCGACGGTCATGACGATGCTTTTGCGGGAGAACATGTGGGCGAGAAAGTGGGTGATGACCTTAGGAGGCGTACGGAGAATTTCCAGACCAACGAAGGTGTGGGGGAGAGGTGGTGGGCCGCCCGTATTGACTGTCATGAGTACCTTGCGGACCAGGTGGAAGAAGTGGGGAGCAAGGAGGACGACAATGTGGAAACAAGCAGTTCCGGAGAGGACGACTATGGCGAAGGCGAAGCTACAATTGGAGGGGTGGTAGGTGGTGTTGTGACCACCGACGTTGCGTACGTGTCGTCCAGACTGAACCACAACGCAGCGGTATCTCTAGTTCTGCCGCAGGCGGAGTAGGCGGAATGGGGGTTCAGCGAGGCCACACTCATTTTGGGGCAGTACTTCCGTAATAAGAGTGCTGCCCAGCAGGCTATTAGTAGATACACTTGAGACACGAGCACATATCGACAGCTAGTAAGAACCGCTTATAGTGTGTTCCTCCCCACTACTTCTCTTTTTAAGTACGCACTAACATTTCTTGTCTACCCACAGTCCTCGGAATCGCTGTGCGGGTAACACAAGTGGATCGATCTAGAGATCCACCCATACGACCAGTGGACTCTCGACTTCCAGCAGTGGGATGAAAGAACGGCATCGAAGATTCGCGAGACGGAGCGCCGAAACGACGAGCAGGCCGAACGTATACGTCGGGATACACAAGCTCATCTCCAGGCGTGCATGCGTAGGGAGTGCGAAGCTCGCGAAAGGGAGTACGAAAGGAAGAGGGAGCTAGCGGCCAAGGCAAAAGAGGCAGCCGAGGAGTTCGACGCAGAGATCGTGAGGAAGGGAAAATGGCCCCGGTCCACGCAGTAGGTGGGGCTGTTCCGCACTGGTCCGGTGAATGGCCCCGGTTATTCGATCGTGTGTGTTCGAGTTTGTTTTGGTCCGCATAACAACACACACATGTATCGTAGGAGTATGTCAGTTTGTTTTCTATCGTGCAATGCATGTAAACAAACTTTGTGCGCTATGTTATTTTCATGTTTATCACTTAACTTCGCATTCAATTCTTCGTGTCCTCAATATCGCTTACATTCTTACTTACCAGCTGTTTGTACGCTAATCGTATGTTCATCTTCTCATTGCAATCTTCTTCATAATCTCTTTTAGCAGTACAAATGGATCATTCATTTGCAGGACTAGTAATGCCCCATCAGTAGTAGCAATGACGAGTTCAAACGGATCATGTATGAAAGGACTTAAGTATGTATTCCAAAGCATTTCACCTTCTTTTGACAAAGTTATGTATTTTCTCATTTTGATAAATTGCTAAAATTTTAGAACTTTGCATAGCTTTAATGACATTTCTGATTTTCATATCTTTTAATGTGCTCATAATTTGAGGTAGATATAATTATGACTTTTGATCCTCAGATATTGGTCTATATCGATAAATTTTCTCAAAATTATTGGGTTCTTGTAAGTCAGTTTTTCAGCTTGCTTTTGAAGCTCAATTGGAATGCACAAACTTTCACATAATTTTCAGCACTTTTCTAATTTTCATATCTTTTAATGTGCTCATAATCTGATATATGCATAATTATGACTTTTGATCCTCAGATATTGGTATATATGGTTAAATTTTCTCACAACTATTGGACTCTTCTAAGTCAGTTTTTCAACTAGCTCTTGAAGCTCAATTGGAATGCACAAACTTTCATATAGTTTTGAGCACTTTTCTGATTTTCATATCTTTTAATGGGCTCATCATCTGATGTAGGCATAATTATGACTTTTGATCCTCAGATATATACACATGAAATACCGGGAGAGACAAGAAATTCATATACACATTCATGTAGATATTTGCGAGAGGGACAAATAAACAATTTACTACCAAAAAATTAAATTCATATACACTGTACAAATAAATAAATTACGGATAAAAATTTGAAAATTTTCTAATTGCAACAAATTTCAAATACATACATCCAAAATTAATTTTATTCTAAATATAACCTTACAAATACATATAAATACTATACCCTAAATTCAATACGATCGGGGAAAGGTAACTTTACAAATACATATAAATACAGAGAGGTGCTTCAATGCTTTCCTCAGTAGTGATTTGTACAATTTTTAAAGCATGACGAATGGTAGATAGATGTTACTTACCTCTTCGTTTGCTTTGAGATTAATGCTACTCTTATTAGAGAGGAAAGTATTGAAATACTGCTCATACATACAATATCCAAAATTAATGCTATACGTATAAATTTTATTCTAAATATAACTTTACAAATACATATAAATACAATACCTAAAATTAATTTTTTATTTCGCTCGGGTCGTGCAGTCGGCAGAGAATCATGCGCTCGGTCGGTGGGCGGTGCGATCGTGCGGACGGCACCGCGACGATCAAGATGCTACAAGATGCGATCATGCGGTCCGGGACCGCACGACTCGAATGTAGCTCGGTCGTGTGGTGCCGGACCGCACAACTGCGTACGTGTCGCTCACCAGGAAAACGTGCGGTCAGAACGAGGTCAGAAACGGAATTTTTTCACGTGCGGTGTTACTTCTGGAATTTCTCCGATATACGATACTACAAACGTCCAAATTTCGAAACTACCTTGATGGTGCAACATATAAATTTTGCTACAGACACTTCCCTTCGCAGGTAGGACCAGGCCCTCTGCCGAGACTTGTGAGCCGAACTATACAACCTACAGAAAATATCCTTTGCTTGCGTCGCAGTTCAGATGTTATAGCTGTGCGCTGAATAGTTTAGGGCTCCAGGAACACGTGCTAACGACTCACACATAAACAAAACATATCGTACCAATCCATCGATCGCCCACGATTAACCTCCAGCGAAGTAGAATATTGTGGAGGATGTGAAAGCATCGGAGGTGTTGATAATGGAATCATTTCATTTCTCAAATGAAAGCTGCTGGCCAGTAGTCGCCTTTTGTCCCTGTTCCAGATTTTGACAAATCAACGACCAGCCCCAAATCCAGATTGTTCGTCCCAAAGATCACCATGTCAACATGATCATGATTCATGGCATTATGGAATCCTTAGCTTCAAGGCAACCGAAATGCTTTCTTGGCATTGACACGAAGACAATCATCAGATCTCAGCCTATGTGTGTGCCTCGTATCAAATCTTCTTCTCCCACTACTAAAAAAACTATACTAAACAGCTATATCATAGACAATTTATACGAAACTATCTATACTATAATTATTTAGACGGTTTATACGAATAACTGTCTATAATATTTTCACAGACATCCATAATATAAGTTGGTTATGAAAGTTTTCAGTTCTTGTGTATCTTCTGATTTGAATCTGGTCAGATTCGATCACTTTTAGTTAGATCCGATCACTGCTAGTCTTTCCGACCACGTAAAGAGTCCGATTAGATTTCACTCACAGTGCAAATCTGGTCAAAGGTTATGATTGAAATCATCTTCGAGTTCATGACGGATTCTGCACCGACTTTGCATCGTCGTGATGTTCAAAGGTGTTTGTGCCGATTGGAATCAGACATGGCTGCTCAAGGCATTTACGACTACAACTATTCATCGTTATCTTTTAAGACTCCAAGCGGAGTATTATTTCTGTTTTCGAGAAGATTATTGTTCTAGTTTTCGAGCAAGTCTTTATTTTCATTGCCGACTAGAATTCTATTACTTTCTTATGTAGGACTCTTATTCTCAAGATTATTTATTTTTCTTGTAAGCCTTATGATAGATAATACGTATAATACAAATTATCTACACATGTAATACACCAAAAGCTATATAGTGATTTCATCGATCTTACGTTTGTGATTTTTTTTCCGTAAGAGTTTTCCATGGTAAATATTTGTTTTGTGCTCCTGATTATTTATTGTTGTTTTATATTTTTACTATGTATTTTATAACAAATTCTATGTTCCAAAACCCAAAATTGTGATGAATACATACATACATTCTCAAAAACTAAACTAAACAAAAACCAGCTAATTAATAAACTTGGAGAGATGTACAGGCAAATCGCAGAATATTTACACTTGATCTTGTCACCAACTCTAATGATCAAAACCATCACCGGACGGCAGAGGCCACCGTGTGGGCCCAGAGCCGGATGTGCTCCTTGAGGTCGGTGCCGTCGCGGGTCGCCGGGATCCTCAAGTACGTCAGCATCCTCCTCACATCCTCTTCCTCGTCCTCCCACGCCTCCGACAAGTACGGCCTCCTCGGCGCCGAGGCCGAGGCGGCCGCCGAGTCGCTACGAGCTTCCTCCTCGGCGGACGCAGCCGCCATAGCTTTCTTGGCCTCCTCCTCCGACCGCCGCCGCCGGAGCCCCGGCACGATGGAAGCGAGCTCAGCGTCGACCTCGGCATCGGAAAAGGTGAACCCGAGGTCCCGCAGCCCCTTCACCTCCTCGAATTCCAGCTCCGACATGCTCCGCCCGCGGCGCCGCCGCCTCCTGCCCCCCGGCCGCCGCACCTCCGGCCTCCTCCGCTCCGGCAGCGGCTGCGGCGAGGCCAGTCCGTCCTTCCCGGAGAGGATGGTCTCTAGCCTCGCGCGGTGGCTATTGGGGATCTTGAGCGGCTCCAGGGCCTCGAACGCGGCCGCCGAGGCCTCGTCACTCCGCGACCGCCGGTGCCGCAGCACGGACGAAGCCCGCTGCAGCTCCGAACTCTTGCTCTCCACCGGTGCCTGCAGCTCCCGCTGAGGCGGCGGCGGAGACGCCGGTGCGGGCGCAGAAGGGGGGCACGAGAGGAGCACGAGGCGGTGGAACCAGCAGGCGTCGAACAGCGCGATGGCCTCCTCCGCCGCCGCCGCCGCTTCGCGCGGCCGCTCCATTCGGGAAAGAAAGGGGGGTGGAGGTGTGCGCGTTGGATTTCGCGTCGGGATTGGTTGTGGCGTTAGGGCGCGGCTGCGGGCGCGTTTTATGCCGAGCGCGTGTCGGTCGGGGGTGGTAACCCTACATACACGGGGAAAGGGTCAGCGACTCGGCGTGCGCGCGCGCGTACGAAGTTTCTACTTGCGGGTGATACTTGATTACTTGGCCGCCCCGTACAGGTATTACACTGCTTTGCATACGTATGTACACTGCTTTGCATTCGTATGTTGACATGGCTGCTCATGCATGTCTCGGTTCTTTTGGCTCTGGTTTTGACTTTTTAATTTTGATATTTTTTAAGATAAGATTTATAAATTAATTATAATAGATATTATTCTAAATTCAATTGTATCGATCAATATTATATATAATTTTTTCACTTTTCATACCATCTCTCAAGAATTGCTAAAATTCAAAAAAAAACCACGGCCACAGCTGGCTGTGCCTACTCACTAACGTACGTATCATTTGGTACAGGTGTCCTGTTTGTGCATACATGCAGGGGCAGCACACATGTTTCTGCTGTTTTTGTTTGAATGCGAGAGAGGGATGCCTACGAAGCTCTCGACCGTAATTTCAAAAATTTCAGCTCAAGATTCCAAACATGGAGCTCGATATTCCATTTTTCAACCTGTGGCTGTGAATCGAAAAACTTACACCTAGTAGGATTGATGGTCGAGAAATCAAAAGCCGCAAGGCAGCAGCGACCGCGACGAATCCCACAGCAACGCAACATCACGCGTGCTCTCGGTGATGCGCTAAGTGGCAAATCGGGCCGGCGGCAACCAGGGCTTGATCCAATGGCACATATCTACTTTCACGGAAATCTAACCGTGCATGCGGATGTTCCTCTTTAGGGATCTCTTTTGACCTGAAGGAATTTTATAGAAACTTTACTACAATTTTATTAAAAACAGTTTAATTTCCGTACAAAATTTAAAAAAACTCCCGCTAATCAAAGAGGTGCTGGGATGATCCCTACCAGATTCGCCCTAATGGCACCGAGTCCGAATAGACGCCTAGTTGCCTGATACATTCGGCTCACGCGCTTGCGCGAGTGCGAGAGAATTGGACCGGTGGCACGTAGGTTTCTACGCTCTTGAAATTGGAAAAAAAAACTAGGACCAGACAGTGGCTTGCGACTGGTCAAGTCATGTTCCCAATGTGTTCTACGTGTTCTACGTGGATATACGGTTCTATTCATATTAATTTTTAAAAATTATTTTTTTATAATAAATATTTTTTCTATATTACATAGTTTTCAAACAAAGTATCTTTTTAAATAGGGTCTACTAATCGATTATAATATGTACTACAATAATTTTATTTATATCGATTAAAATTATATAAGTATTTTTTTATAATCTTTTTTATAAACTATTACTATTTATAAATCTAAATTAAAATCAAAAGGCTACATAAACCGGTCATAATGGAAGCGTGTCCGCACGAGATGATTACAATATTCGCCGGTGGTTGCCCCAGAAAGCGAGAGATCTTTGGTTCCATCAATCGGTTGCTTGGTGATCAATTAATTAGAGGGCAGCAGTGGAGTCAGAAATGGCATCTCATGAGAACATCGATGCGAGTACAAGATAGCGTTCAAAACGAAGGCACGTTAGAGTAAATAAAGAAACAAGTGCACTTTACCACCTTTAAATACAGGGAGTGTCGACTTATGATTTCTTTATTATAATTAATTTAATTTTTACTGTAACTAAGTTAGCTTATTTAACATAATTAAATTTAAAAAAAATAAAAATATAAAAAATATGTTAATCCATCACGGACAATGCAAATAAATACGACAAAAAATGAAAAAGCAAAAAAGAAAAAGAAAAAGCAAAAAAGCAAACAGTAAAAAAAAAAGCCACCGTAGAAGCCGAACGCAAACGCGGATGCGCTTCTCAGCGAGGCCATAGTATCAATCCCATTCTCAAACCTTTAATTTTAAAACAATTTACTTTTCATCCTCAAACTATTAAAACGTTCAAAACACAACCTTCATACAAAATCGCTTCGGTTTAGCCTGACATAGTGGTGTTTTAGCTTTAATGGTCCACTTTACAACCCTTAACTATGACCTTAGTTCAATTTTCGACCTTTAACTTCGAAATCATTCACTTTTCACCCTGTACTATTAAAATCGATGAAAAAAAAACAACATTAACACAAAACCGCTCTAGTTTGATTCTGCCTTGGCGATGGTTTTAATTTCAGTTGTATCCTAATGGACAATACACGCTAATATGGCATCCTAATACATAACGTAAACTGATGTAGCCTCACCTCTCAGCAATACTTTTATCAGATCAAGAAAAAAATAAAAAAAGGGAGGGCCCACTAGTCAGCCTATTTCTCCTATTTTCTCTTTTCAAATCCGTCCGTGTTGTTTTAAATCCAGGGGCATTTTTATAATTTCACAATTACAAAGAAAGAAAAAGGGTGAGGGGCCCACCTATCGGTGGGCCGGTGTGGACAGATAAGGAGAGGGTATTTCGTCTCCTCTCGTGCACATGCGGCTCAGTCCAGATCCGGTTTTCCCGTGCGGGGTAGCGGCGACGGAGGCAGAGGACGCAGCGGCACAGGCGGCAGGCGCGGGGCTTCGGCCCCGGCCGTTGGAGGCCATTGCGCCGAGCCTCGCAACCCCTCCTCCTCCTCTCAGCTATAAGAGGAGGCCGTCTCCTCCCCATATGGCATCTGCGAACTCGGTAATACCCGATCCCTTTCATCCTCCTTTCTACTTTCGATTGTGCTCTGGATTTGAGACTTGGGGTCCTCCCCTAGTTGGAAACCGCTGGTCTCGGTGGTGGCTTTGTGATTTCTGGTGCTCGGTGGTGAGGCATTTGGCCGGTGCCTTGCGTGTTCTTGTGCGGCGGCTCCTTCACCTCAGCTTTGCTGGTTTGTTTCTCCGAACGGTAAAGAGGGGCATTGTATCTCCGACAACCACACTCCTCTCACGCAGTGCATAGAGGGGTGCTAGGTTTTCTGGGTGAGCATCTTCGGGTGCGCCTTGCCTGGTTTTGTCGGCTGGTTTCTTGCTGTCGGCGTGGTTGCTTCTGGACGGCTTCGAGTGTTGTCGCACAGTGAGTATTTTGGTTCCTTATACATGAAATCTCTGTGGGTTGTGCTAGTTCGTTAATCTCTTATGCATGTTCTAGTACTGGGAGACACTGTTTGCTTGTGGGCTTGGATTGCTACTCAGTGATGAACTTGATCATTTACTAAAAATTTGAATTGATAATCAAAGTTTAGATCTGTGCTCTATTGTTAGTGCTTACTTTGTCACTTAATTATGAGCAATCTACTACATTGCTGTCGGCTGTGCTTATTAATTTCCCTCTATGATCACAATTTTTGTATTCTATATCTTCTGTGATTTGTCACTTGTAAGAGTACCTGCTGTTATTTGACTAAATTCATGTGTTATTTAGTTGTACATCCAATTTGAATGAATATTTAGATGATTGTTAAGATCATGTGGTTGAATTCAATTTAATCCGGCAGTAATACTTGTATTGCTCAATTTTGTGACAAGTAAAGCAAATTCTAGAGCGCATAATATGAATTTGATCATCATTTTAATTATTGAAGAGTAAATGATATAGCATGATAGGGCCAAGATCAAAAATCTTGAGCAACTCTGCTCTGAGAGCCTTAAATTCAAAACTTGAGCTTGATGCCAGTTTATTATTTTGTTGCTTCATGCAAATGTTTAGCATGGTTTTTTTGGCAGTATTGTTTATGCTTGGTTATGACATGGTAGAATTACATATTTATATGTAATTTATATCATTCATATACTACTGGAAGTATTCTTTAACTTGCTTTTGTTGAATATGTGCTTTGTTACAAATGATATAATAGAATTACATGAATATATACAATTTATATCATTTGTATACCTCTTGATATATGTATTGAGTTTCTCTAATTATGCTGGAATTATATCCACATATATGCTTATACCGCATATTTCACGTCTGCGTCACATCATATTCCAGATCCTCCTCCATTGCATCCTCAAATTAATTTGAGTTTCATATTGACAACTGCTCATAATCCAAGTTCTTCTCCAGCGCGTCAAGCTTTTCCACCATGGTTTGTTGCGACTGATGAGAATCCATCTGATTCTTTCGTACACAAGCATCATCTATGACATATTCATTTTTTGCATATCTTCCACTGTAGCATTATTGCCTCCATAATCTGACTGCCACCATCACCCGTCACCGTTGCCTACCCAACATAGCGCATCATTACCCAAATCACTATTAATGTAAGGTTCCTTATATTGCGAGCATTTTGTTTTGTCCTCACCTGTGCCTCTCTACCACCTTATCACTAGAGATAGAAACGGATCGAATACAAATTGAATAGTCTCAAATATAAATCCATATTTTCAAAACAAATACGGATATGAATATGAATTCATACTTTTAAAATAAATACGAATTTAAATATTCTCGAATACAAATATGAATCGAATGTCGTAATGAATACGAATTTAAATTGAATATGTACTTAATTCAGTTGAATGCAAATATCTTAAAACTTTTATAACTAATCTTGGTAGAACAAATTTATATAACATGACTACACGTCTACAGAGTTAACAGTGTAGTGCATAGAGTTGGAAATTATGCAAAATAATTTTCACTTGTTACTTGTGAAGTTTGGTTCATCAGAAAATTACTTCCTACAATCATTTTTAGGGAGGTTGCTAGGGATGGAAACGGATTGAATATGAATCAAATAGTTTCGAATATGAATACAAACATTCTCGAATATACAAACATTCTCAAATGCGGATACAAATATTTTCGAATACGAATACGAACATTCTCGAATACGGATTTTGCCTACTACATTCATGTTTTCTTGGATACGAATATCGGATAAAATAGATTATGCTTTACCTTTTCCCATCCCTACTCATCATCGTCTAGAGCTCTCTATCGTTCTCTATTGAAATTCACTTATGAAACTAATCTAGGGTTGAAGAATAAATGGTTTTAATAGTTCAAAGGTGAAAAATAATTGGTTTTGAAGTTGAAGTTAGGAATCAGACCGATGTCATAGTTAAAGCCTTAAAGGGTTATAAAGTGGTATTGTTCCATAAATGAATACAGCGTGCTGATGCGTGTACCAAGTACTAACAAAGTCATTGCAGCACTCTATCGCAATCCACTAGTTAAACCAGAAACCCCACGTATATTTTGATCTTCCATATGTTCCCGTGTATTTATCTCCTCGCAGAGAGAGAGAGAGAGAGAGAGAGAGAGAGAGAGATGTATTTATCTGCATCCGCAACCAATACTTCATCTGCGAACGAGCAACACCGCACAAATCGCTCTATTTCCTGCTAATTCCTACGTTGCAAACAAAACTCTCTCAATTTTTTTCTTTGGGCGGATCTAAAAACATGCAGGCCAGCGTGTATAATTTGGGAAGACGGATCTTCAGAGACACTCATCGAAAGGCAACTCGCGTGTCATCAAGGGCATCACCAAGCTTTCGTCAAATTCGTGTGTACATCCCTCTTTGCAGATAGGTATGAGAACGATGAGCTCAACTGACCCGCTTGCTATGACCCATTATTTCATTAAGTACGCTGAAGATGTCAAGAGGAAAGACGGGCAGTATGGGCGACAACACTGAGGCGCAACTTGAAACAAAAAGAAGATACTGATCTGTGATTTGGACGTCACTACTCAGTACCTTGCGAAGACATCTAATCGATGATTGAAGGCGAGATCTACTTAATTAAATGCCAACGGGTCCCACACATATCCACGTACTCCCGGCTTTGCAGGCAGTTGCTAGCTTCCCCAGCCCTGCCGACGAAGCCACGGAATCAAATGCAGCGCACGTGAAAGGCAAGCATCACACCGCACGTCTGCGCGGTGCAGCTTTACGCTGCGAGAGAAACAGGAGCCTGACTGACGTTGACTTCACAACGCTGCCGTGCGCGTAGCACCCATGGACAGCTGCCGTTTCTAGGTGCCGTCGGGAAAGCGGGAATTTCATAGAATTGCTGATACCGTTTCATGTGAAATTCATATGCTCCGAAAAAAAAAAGTTGAGTTTTAGTGTTAATTGGTCAAGATGAAAAGAACGCCTCTAAAAATAAACTGCAGTACTTGTTTTTATTTACTGCTAATTCTGCCGTGGTTGTTGGCGTTGCAAGAACAGTGAGATGAGCAGGACTAATCATGAATTTTTAAAATAATCTATTTTTATTCTGAATTACATTAATATACCAGCGTTTTTTTATTTTATAGTAATAACCATCCCTATGATTGGACGATATGAGCAAGTCAACCAACCGTTGAGCGACTTAGCATTAGGCGACATATAGCCAAGTCACCCAACAGTTAGGCAATTTGCCCATGTCATCCAACTATGGGGCGACTACTGCTCTAGTCGCTCAATCGTTGGGCAATTAGTACTAGTCGTCTAACGGTGGAGTAACTAATTACTGCCATCTCATCCTTTTCTCTTTAACCCGACCTTCTTACGAGCTCTCTCACCATTTCTCTCACAAAAGAATAAGAAGAGCTTGAGAGAGGAGAGGGGAAGTGAAGAGGGGAAAAAGGTCATGAGAGGAGGATAAGCAAAAAAGCTTGGGAAGGAAGAGAAAGAGATCGGGAGAAGTAGAGGACCTCGGGAGAGGGAGTGAAAAAGAGAAGATGAGCTCGGGAGAGGGAGTGAAGAAGAGGAGCTCAGGAGAAGGAGAGAAGAAGAGGAGAAGAGCTCGTAAGGTTAGAGAGGAAGACAAAGGAAGTTCATTGATAAGAAGAAAATATCTTCACGTGAAGTTAATAGCCTCATCCATTCTTGTTCTCATCCGAATATATGCAATGTGTAGCTACATATTTGTTTAACACGTATTTAATTGACAAATTGTAATATTTACAGTGAGAAATTTGTCATTTTTGAACCCACAACATTAAAAGTGCATTACGGTGTTGATATCATTCGTGAAGGTCCGTACAGTGTTGACCTGAGCGATTTTCTACAAGTCAGTATAGTACACCCAAACATGCAGAATGCTCTAACTAGATATGTCCTACACTAGCTCACATGCAGCTTCTCCTTAAACCCCCAAGGTGTGCAGTGTCATTCTACATGGGCTTTAGAGTCAATCTGCTAGGGATATTTGGTGGGAGTTGAGAAGACTGATATGTATGGTTGTATGGAAGGGCTTTGTGGAAGGCAACAGGCGATGTGGTTACAGTGCATGCTACTTGTGCAACCATATCTGAAAGAAATCACAGGAGGTCCGGTTGGTGGGAGCAGCTTGAGCGCGCAGCGCTTGGTTTATCAAGAGGACGCGGTGGGCGATGTCGCGGGGGTAGAATTAGAATATTGCACATCGCACACTGAGCTCACCCGACAGGTAGATGTAGATGTTACTAAGGCAGATCAGGAAGATCGTACTACGCAAGCTGAGCCTACTGGATAGGCAGACGTAGTGGAGTATGTTAATAGCATAGTACATAGATGGAGATCCATGCCCGAACGGTCTGGGCAGAGGAGAAAGCTTTAAAAGAGGATTATGACGATTCTTTCGATGAGGATGAAGGTCTCATGCTGTAGGCATGGAATAGGGTGGATGTTAAGGGTCTTTCCGTGCACGACTAGCATAAATCACTGTGGGAGTACCATGGTATAAAGGTTTGGTTTCATGTAATATTTGCTGACAAGAGATCACGACAGGATGCCATTAAGCTGTGGGTCTTATCCATGCAGCGAATGTTTCAGGTCCTACAATTCAGCCAGGAGCAACACACCGTAGTCTGTGAACAGGTTGGCTGTCCTTGGCGTGTGCATGCACGTAAACCTAAGTACGAGACTCACTGGATTACCTCAAAAGTGAAGTCGTACTCCTGCGTGCTTAGTAGTATTTTGCTGAAGCATCGCAACCTGACGTCCACCTTCATAACCAATCTCATATACGGTGAGATAGTGAAGAAGAAGGACCTGGAGGCCAAGCACATCATGGTGGCCATTGAGCAAAAATTAAAGTACAAGATTAGCTACATGAAGGCATGACGTGTGAAGCAAAAGACTTTAGAAAGGAGGGTCAATTCTTTTGAGGTGGTTTACGACAACCTTTTTAGCCTTCAGTGCCTGCATCGATGCTTTCAGGCACTATTACTAGTGATCTCAGTCAACGGGATATTTTTAATAGGAAAATATAAGGGGCAGATCCTGACAGCAATTGGCATTGATGGCAATAATCAGATCTGCCCTTGGCCATTACATTCATCAAAAGTGAAAATTTCAACAGCTGATTATGGTTCTTTTGACATCTGAAGGAGGAAGTAGTTGGGGCACGTCCTGATGTCTGTATAATCCATGATCGCCACCCCGGGATGATGAAGGCCATTAGAAAACTTCAGCAAGACCCGGATCAAATGTCGTGTTGTTTTTCTTACGCCATTTATTCAAAGTTCTCTGTGTGTGAATTCCCTGTTGCATCACGATATCACTTACCTTCCTACTTACGAATCATTGCTAGCTCAATCGTACTCATAAAATTCTTCAGAAATTTGTTGTACTATAACAATATATGATGATCACAAAATGTTATTATGAGTTTAACATATTTCATACCATTCAGAATCTATGAAAGTCATAAATGGACCGACCGACATCACTGCCCTTTTATTTAAAAATATAACAACCTACAAACAAGATTTACTAAATGTATTATCTACAAAAGTTACCATTTACTTCCCCACAATTATTTCCATTAACTTAATAAAATAAGAATATTATTATTTTAAATCGCTCAACCATAGGGCGATTGCTAACTAGTCGCTCAATAGTTGAGAGACTAGGCAGTAGTCACCCCATGGTTGGGCGACACTCAGCCGTTGGGTGACTTAGCCATGTGTCATCCAATAGTTTGATGGCTTGTCTATGTCGTCCAATCGTAGGCGATAGATGACTATTTCTGTAAAATAAAAAACATAAGTATATTACTATAATTTAAAATAAAAATAAATTATTAAAAAAAATTCGACTAATCATCCTATCTATGTTGGAGAGGCCCAATCACTGACATCAGCAGGGAAACAAATTGTCAGCCAGCAGCCACTTGCCGTCAGAAATGTACTAAAAAAGTCACGCCGTTGCGATAATGAATCTTCTATGATTGTGAAGCAAATTAAGAAATCATCAACTCATAGTGACTTGTGAGGGAATTTGTTACGTTAAAACCATCTTCTGCTGCCTCCTCCATTTGCAAATACTTGACACTTAAGACTAAAATTTTCTTCCACAATTGCTTGGTACTTTGCCATTCCCAATGCAAGTTTTCCTATTTTGCTCTTGCTGTGCACCTCATCGTAGATTGTGCAAGTCTACTTTATCCATACAATTAAAATATTAAATTTGGAACTACCAATCCTTGAATAGCTTTGTCATATTGTATTTAACAAACGATTATCTAAATATACACGCACTTGTAAAAAGTGCCAAGTATTCATAAACCGAGGGAGTAATAATTTTTCTTTACTTTAAAAATAAGTAAATTTCATAAAACTACACATATTTTGACATAACTATAAGAAAACTACACGTTTGAATTTGCATTTCACAAAACTACACATACTTTGGCGTAATGTTTCAACAAAATACACATTTGTTGATTCCCATTAAATGCAACGAAATATGATTTATGTGGGACCCACCTATCATCAGCAAAAATATATGCAATTGTGTAAAAATGTGTAGTTTTCCAGTAAGTCATAAATAATATGTGTAGTTTTATCCAATTTACTCCAATTAGTGTATATGTATTTTAGGGTGCTTCTATGTTGTTTTTAAAAAAGTTTTCTAAGTTATTACTTCTTAAATGTATGCATGCTAAATACGAACCACCTTCACAACATTTATTTTGAATTTTTTATGTTGATATTTTTAACTAAATAGTTGGTTTTTTTCTTTATTCTTTTAGTAAATTTCATAAAACTACACAAATCTCATCAAAATTATTAGAAAAATACACATTACATAGAATTACGCTTATTTTCTACCACCACTAGATGGGTCCCACATGTCGATTACACTTACAGGTGGGTCCCACGTGTCACGCTTATTTTTTTACTACCACCAGGTGGGTCCCACATGTCAATTACACTTACAGGTGGGTTCCACATATCAGATTCCATTGGATTTAATGAGAATTAACAAATGTGTAGTTTGTTACGTTATGCCAAAGTATATGTAGTTTTTGTGAAATGTAAACCGAAATATGTAGTTTTCTGATAGTCATACTAAATAGGTGTAGTTTTGTGAAATTTACTCTTTAAAAATAGACCTAGAAATAGTTATTGGTGCTGCTACTACAACTCCCATGTTCTCTTGAGCGAAAATATGTACGGACCTAATCTTTTGCACAATCACAACTGTCTGGAATACATTGCTGCTGGATCAGAGAGTTGTTTTGCGATCATCATCAATTCATCGTCATGATCTATTATGAATCTTCTAGTTCTAAAATGTAGTACTAGTATACAATTTTTCCCATCTTATTTTGCTATTCGTTCCCAATTCAAGCCAAATTTGCTCCCCCTTGTTCCCTTGCATATTTCTGTCGGCCCATTGGTCAAAAGCAGAGGTGGCTGAGCTTGACCTGTGCTCGTCATGTCATGGGCTTTGAACCGGCCGTCTTGGCTCCTTTTATTCTGCTTTGCAGGATGGGCCGATTTCGTTTTGGTGATGGCAAAGTGAAACCACTTCGAACTGATGAATGCCATGCACGGAGGCGAGGGTTCGCACTTCGCATGCTTGGCTCGCTATGAGTAACTCGTGTTGTCGAGCCTTCGACTAGACTGTATTTTCTTTAATTCCAAAGCAACGAAAGCTCTCGGCTTCCTTCAAAAAAGTCTTATATGTCGTCCTTTGCAACAAGATTTTTTCGAAAATATCTCCAAGCTAGCAAAAGTTCCCAGATGGGGGTAACGGATTAATTGCAATATGTTCTTTTGAACTTTCAGTTTTTAGCTTATCTGAAAATCAAAATAATTAGAACGATTTTTTAAAGTGGATTTTTCAAATAGCTTCTCGAGTCTAAAACCTTGTACATGGTCCGCTGTCAATATATCCATCATCTGCTGCCATCTCAAAAAGTGCAGATAAAAATTATCAACCGTAGTAAAAAACTATCAGTTGTTGCAAAAAAAAAATGGTTATATTCTTTTTGGCTTTTGGCTCCTGCTTTAGTAAAAAAAGAAGAATATTAAAATGAGATGGTCTTTTAAAGTGGATTCTTCAAATGGTTTCTTGAATATAAAACTGTGTATATCATCCATATATGTCTCTATCATTTATTATCATATTAAAAAAATAAATAAAAATTATCAATTATAGACAAAAAAATCGTAAAAAAGAACACTCCAAACGGCTCTTAGTTTTTGTCCGAGATGCTACGCGGCCTTTCGAAGACCGGACGGCTCTTCACTTTAACTAGATGCTCGACTTGACAATTCAGATGAACGAGCTAGGAACTAGGCAGCATGACAGGAGAAGATCCATGAGAATGTTCCGCCACAAGGCACAATTTCACATCGACAAAGCACATCGGGCAATGGATGCGAGTACAAAGTTCATGTCATTTGTACATGCGAATAATTAAGTACTAGTGTCGGATCCATAACAAAAATAACGGGATCTCATACTTTATATATATATATATATATATATATATATATATATATATATATATATATATATGAAAAATATATATATACACTTGTCAACATATCTATTAACAATATAGTAGATAGAAATACGTTCTAAATTTTATAACATTGACCAAACTTTATGATAAAGTTCAATGGTCTATAACCGTAATTATTTATCAGACAACTTACCCAAAAAATCCACTATAAGTGAAGGATGTAGGGTGAATCCGAAAATAAAAAATAGTTAGCATCGACAAAAACAATATATGACCTCATTGTCTACAAAATAGATAGCAAAAACAATAAGTATGTAAAATTGCAAGTAAAAGAATTATAGAATAATCAAAGAAAGTGAAGCAAATTACATTTTATAGCTGGTTTTGACGACATTTTAAGTTTTGCAGCGATGTATTATAGAATCAATAGGGAACGAAGTCCAATAGGTAGGAGTTCAGAACGAACTGTTGTCAACTTATCGCCTGCTGCAGAGAAAAGGAAATTGTGTGGGAAACGAAGCTGGGAAGGTAAGATGTCTGGGACATCGTGAAGAGCTACTCGCTAGCGGTTAGGACGCTCCCGAGCGTGGCTATGCCCTCGCCTAGCTACCCGCTGGCCTGGGCGGCTAAGTGAGATACACTAGGGGTTCTACGGTTTCCATCTTGCACCCCGCACCTTGATATCGAAAGTCTTCTGTCAAGGATTCTCCTGGCCCACTGCCCTAGGGGATGCGGAGTCCTTTGTTCGCATGTGCGTTGCCTGCCAGTGGATGGGGCATGGCACAAACTCACCCACAAATGACCTACAGCCTATACCGCCATCATGGCTACTCGCTTATTGGGGGATAGACCTTGTTGGCCCCTTCAAGCTCTAGACAAGAGGTTACAAGTTCGCCGTGGTAGCCATTGACTACTTTTCCTAGTGGATCAAGGTCAAGCCCTTGGCCAAGATAATCTCTGCAATAGTTCATAAGTTTGTGTGGAAGAATGTCATGTGCTAGTTCAACGTGGCAAGCAAGGTCATTGTCGACAATGGGACTCAATTCGACGTAGCCTTCTTCCACAAGTTCCATGTGGGTCTAGACTTCAATCTCCCAAAGTTCTATGCATCGGTCACTAATTCGAAGGTCAACGACGTAGTGGAGAGGGCCAACAACATCATCTTGTCAAGGTTTCACACTCGTCTCTTTGATCTCTCGAAGGGCCGCTGGGTGGACAAGCTGCCGAGCGTGCACTGGTTGACACACACCTCGCTCAGCTGAGCCACAGAGTTCAACCTATTCAAGCTGCTATATAGCAACGGGGCCATGGCTCTAGAGAAAATCAAGCTTGGATCTCTTAGGACCATGATAGTCCTCAATGATGACTCCCACTGGAGCTCGCTGGAGTTGACAAACGCCATCTGCCAAGAAGCAACCCTCAACATTGACCGGTACCAGGCGGCGATGGCCAAGACATATAACAAAATTGTCTAGCTGTGGCCCATACAAGTTGGTGATCTCGTCCTAAAGAAGAAGGCCAACCTAGACCTTGATGGTAAATTGAGCTCCAAGTGAGAGGAGCCATACGAAGTCATTCGTGCTACACATCTGGGGTCGTTCTGGCTACAATCACTTGACAACGTCGAACTTAAGCACAGCTAGAATGCAGACAATCTCCACAAGTATTACGTGTAAGTCATTGGGCCTACTATGATGCCCTTCTTACCATCTTTTTTGGTATCAGCCCTATTATGGCGCCCCTTCCCCCATTTCAATTATATATACTTTTATCGCATGTTGGTTGGGTGAATCATGCATTTGGCAAGTGGTGTGCTGAGATGAGCAAAAACACTCCATGTGGGGTCGAGCCCACGACAACTCGCTCTTTGGGTCGAGTCGCCTAACACTCCCCCTATGGGTTGATCCTACGGCAACTCGCCCTCCGAGGTCGAGTTTCCTAACACTCTCCGTCTAGAGTCGAGCCCATGACAACTTGACCCCTAGGGTCAAGTCGCCTAACATTTCTCACTAAGGTTGAGCCTGTGATAACTCGTCCTTTAGAGTCGAGTTGCCTAACACTACCCTTCTGGAATCGAACCTGCGACAATTCACCCCCCAAGGTCGAGTCAAGTAACACTCCCCCTTTAGGGTCGAACTTGTGACAACTCACCCCCCAAGGTTGAGTCGCTTGACACTCCCCCTTTGGGGTTGAACCTGTGATAATTCACCCCCCAGGGTTGAGTCGTCTAACACTCTCCCCTGGGGTCAAGCCTGCAACAACTCACTCCCAAGAGTCGAGTTACCTAACACTCCCCCTAGGGTCAAGCCTATGACAACTCGTGCCCCGGGGTTGAATAGCCTAACACCCCCTGGGGTCAAGCCCATGACAACTAGCCTTCTGGGTCAAGTCCCCTAACACTCCCCTTAGGGTCGAGACTACGATAACTTGCCCTCTGGGGTTGAGTTGCCAGACACTCCCGATGGGGGTCGAGCCTACGACAACTTGCCTTCTGGGGTCGAGTCACCTAATACTCCCCCATGGGGTCGAACCGCTTGTCAGCTTCATTCTGAGTGCCAAGTTTTTTTCGATGGAAGATAGTGATTTTCTTGCCTCCCCAAGCAAACTACCACTCGTGAGCTTCGTCCCGAGTACCAAGTTTTTCCTGATGGGAGATGACGATGTTCTCGCATCCCCAAGCGAACTGCAACTTGTGAGCTTCATCCTGAGTGCCAAAATTTTTTTGATGGGAGAGGATGAAGTTCTCGCCTCCCCAAGAGAAGTAGCCGCTCATGAGTTTTGTCCTGAGCACCAAATTTTTTCTAATGGGAGACGACGATGTTCCCGCCTCCCCAAGTGAACTACTTCTTGTGAGCTTCATCCCAAGTGTCAATTTTTTCGATGGGAGATGGTGACGTTTTCACCTCCCCAAGTGAAGTAGCCACTTGCAAGCTTTGTCTCGAGTGTCAAGTTTTTCCGATGAAAGACGACGATATCCTCTCCCCCAAGTGAATAGCCGCTCGTGGGCTTCGCCACAAGCACCATGTTTTTTCTAATAGGGGAGGGGTAGTGGGTAAGCAAGAAAATTATAACCCCTTTTCGCCACAAGCAAGAAAATTTTATTCTAACATTAGGCATGCAACAATGGTGCAAGACTTGTGAAAGGAACAAGGGTAATTATAGCCCCTTTACACTCTTGCAAGAGTAAGGCCAGACGGTTGTAGGATAAACTTCAGGTATTTCGGCTTCGCGCCGCACCAATTGGTGCACGAGCCAGCTTTACTCCTCGTACGAAGATAAGTCCTGACATAGGGCACAAAGAGTCTATCCCTAAATGTTTTTCACAGTGGCACTTAGAATTGTTGCTGGGCCTCGGCCCCAACCATTCGCCCCGGTCGTCGATCTAACTTAGGCACTTTGTGTGAAGCCTGGTGCTTGATCGACTCAGCCTGAGGGTTTAGTTCCTGAGCGGCCAACAGTTATTTTAGTGCACCGTACTGCCATTTGCAAAGGCAAGTATTTGTTGTAAACATTCCACCACGCAAGCACATCCAAGAACAACGGACCAAAGGACATAATTCTATAGATTGCACCATTCCAACAAAAGGGGTTAACTCCTAGGAAGTACAAAAGGCTACATCAAAGGCCGGCGCCTACATGGCGCTCCAATGAATTGAAGTACAAAAAGAGCTAAGGAACTAACATTGATATACTAATAACCAGCCTCACACCTAGGATGGACCTGGCCCCTCGAGGCCCCTCTCTCACGTGTTAGAGGAGCCTCCCTCAAATGTGCAGGCGTGGGCTCGGCGGATGAGCCCGTCAAGGTAGCTCAGCCTACATGAACTCCAAACACATGAGAAGAAGGAACGAACATGGTAGGTGATGGCCTTCTGGCCCCCCTCCAAGTCGACAAAGCTTAGTGCCTCTGAGGCAAGTTCCCCAAAGGTCATGAAGTGTTGGCAACCCACCAGCCGAAGGGAGGTAAGCATGACCTTAAAGGAAGCCTTTACACAATAGCGCTGAAAGCCCAACACTGACGCTTTGGCCACCTTGTCGATCGTGCTTAGCCAGGCAAGCTAAGTCTCAGCGGTGACCTTTGATGAACTAGAGGGGAGCTCCATAGAGACGCCCAAGTCTTGAGCAAGACCGTGCATCATCTCAATGGTGGCCATCCTGTCCCACTTGTCAGTGAGTTGAGACTAGCCATAGCAAAGGTGCTCCACATCGGACTCTTGCTTGACAAGCTTGTGGGTCAGCTCGCCGATCATCTCGTAGGCTGCATCCAGGTCCCACTGGGCAGTGGCCACCCTACCTTTCGCCTCCCTCACTGCTCTCTTATTCTCTCTCAAGATGTTGTTCTACACAGAGTACATTTTGTGCACGATGAGGAGACCCTGTAAGAGGAAAATGCAAGGATCAGGAGCTCTCCAAATCAAAGTAAGCATATGACCCATGTACCCTCATGAGGTCGCACTCCACTGAAGCGAACACTTGCCTCTTGGTCGGAGGATCATCTTCAAGGGCTGAGTCGAGGTTGGCAGGCATCGCCTGCGTGACGGCCTTACTCAAGAATTTGAACATAGGTTTTGACAAGGTTAAGTCCTCAGTGGTGAAATGCCCCCAAACCAATAGAGGGGTGCCTGAGCCTATGCCATAGGGTGTGCCCACGTGCGGCACAGATGTGGGGATCATGCACTTAGGTCTAGCACCTGGATCCACCTTGTCCACGGGGATCTCCATGGTGGCAGTCGAGGTGCGCCCGCCGTGACCCTCGACATGCTTGCCAAGGCGGTGGCCATTGTGTCAGCCTCAATGACCTCATCATCTGTGCCTTGGCTCTCCTGCAAGGATGAGTCGACCGATAGTGGTCTCAGTGGGGCAAACGCATGAGGGGTGCCAATGGGCATTGAGCTTATCATCGTTTCTTTGGTGCCACCCCCACAGGTACCTCTTGGGCCAAAGGTCAAGGCAGTGCCCAAGGAGAAAGCAGGAGATCCCAGAGAAACTTGGAAGGGGAGGCTGGTCACAAGTCCCTCCCCCTACCAGGGCAACAAGAAGTGCCCACAGTGCTAGAGGGCCCAAACTAAGGTGAGCCCTGAGGGCTACCATGCCCCGCTAACTTGGGTGATGGGGTGAGTCCTCCAAGACCACTCAAGGGTTCTTCGCCCCCTGTATGGACCCACCATCCTTCTTGAAGGGTGGGCAAGCAGGCACAGGAACGCTGAGCATCTCACACGTGCAGTTGCGGTGATCCCCTGTGATTAGGTCATCTGCTATGCCACGCTCCACCCTCGTCCCACGCCTGAGTAAGACCACCGCTGCTTTCTCCACCTATGGGAATGTCAAGCCAACAAGTCCAAGTAAGGAGTAGAAGAGGGCCGAGCAAACATAGTATTGTAAGGGGCATAGAAACTCACATTGGGATATGGTAATGCCCCCGAAAGCACAAATGCTCTCTGACACCTTGTCCTCCAGGAAGGTCAGGTTCTAGCCCTATCAAAGGGGAGCAATCCTCAACATGTAGTACTCATCGATGAAATCACGCATGTTGAACTTCATAGCGAGTCCTTATAGAAGGTGCCAGTGGGCTTTATCTGACACGCCTAGAGAAGGCGAGAGGTGTAGTGAGCAGTCCACCAACGGCTTCTTATAGGCCTCTCAGCGATTCCCACATAGCCTTATAGGCCTTAGTAGGGAGTTCAAACTTTTGTCAACTGCCCCAGATCTGAAAGGATATCACCCTGTAGAGGAGCGCACATTCTCGTAGGCATATACCATCGTGAGCAAGGCATAGTGGTGGAAGCAAAAGAGCTTAGGCGAGGGACGCTTTACCTCCAAGCTCTGCATTACCCACTTGTACACCGAGATATGAACGAAGGAACATGGGTTGAAGTAAGAAACCTCAAGATCAAATGTATTGAGCACGTCCTTCAGCAGCCCAACAAGATGGATGTGGAGGCCAACTTCAAACTGGGTGGTGAAGACAATGATCATCCTTGGCCCCAGGTCAGGGTGGACCTCATCAGGCTTGGGCAAGGCGGCCAAGCCAGCACTCTCGATCTTTCCCTCCTTCTCTAGTTTCTCTAGAAGTCCCCTCTTTATGCTAGAAGGGCCTAGGTAATGAGAGAACCAAACGACCTTGGGGGTCTCCTCCCCCTCGCCCACTGCCTTTGTCTTTACAGCATCCTTCGGGGAAGCAGAGCCCCCACCCTTCTTGCCGAAGGGGCTGGCGGGCTTTGTGGCCTTTTTCACAGTCATGGCATAGGGGGTCGGCTTGGGTGAGTGAGGTCTAGAGCCACGCCGAGTGGTGGGAAAGTCCCAGTGCTGGGCAAACTAGGGTTCTGAGGTCACCTCATACGGGAGTGGTCCGAGAGTCCAAAGCCACTTCACGTGGGGGCAAATCGAGCTTTCGAGGTCACTTCACACGGGTCCCACCCTAGCCGCAGTCAGGCTCGAAGTCAAGTCGGCAGCCATGAATATCGAAGCCAAAAGCGACGTGGAAGACCTCGGGGGAGCCCCGGGCGGCGGTAAAGAGGGACCCTAGGGTAGCCTCGGGCAGCAGCATGGAAGACCCTAAGGTCCTGGGCGGTAGTGTGGAAGGCCCTAAGGGAGCCCCGGGTGGTAGCGAAGAGGGACCTTGGGAGGTCCTGTGCAATGGCGTAGAAGACCCCAGGGAGCCTCGAGCGGTGTTGAAAAGGGACCCTAAGGGGTCCCAGGTAGCGGCGTGGAAGACCCGCGGGGAGAGGGCAGTTTGAGTAGCTGAGTGACCCAAGGGGTGTCCCGAACTACGGTGTAGAGAAATCCCAAGGGAGTCCCGGGTGGCACCAAAGGAGGACTATAACATCCTGATTTTCAAAGTTTATTTGAAGCTTTTAAAATAAATTCACCAGTTGGATTTTTCTAGATTTAAGTAAAGCTTAAAATGAATTTTTATTAATTATAAATATTTAGTATGAATAAAATAAACACTAATATATGTTGAAAATATTTTATTTGGATTTCTTGTGCCTTAAGGAATTTTCTATGATTTTTGTATTTATTTGCTATTTTCTAGAGCCTATTTTATTTTATTTGACTTTTTGAAATTAAAAAATTTCCAATACCCTAAAAATAGTAATGGGCCGATCCCATTATTGTTCATCCTAGCCCAGCCAACCTCAGTTGTCTGATTCCGTCGTGCCACACGTCAGTCATCAGAGTTATGCTCCAGACCGGCCTTCGGATCTCTCCCTTAGGCCACGTGTCAACCATCCATGCGTCCAAGCTCTGTTCATCTATGCGTTGGCCTCATCACTGTTCGATCTCCCTCAGTGCCTCGTGTCGACCATCTAGGCCAAGTCCAAGCTAGCTGTTAGATCTAAGCCTTGCCATGTGTCAAGCATCTGGTGTCACACGTTACTGTTTATCTATGCTTTCTCCATTAGCCGTCCGATTTTTGGTTGGACACATGTCGCCAATCCGCCGCCCCAGTTACTGTTCATCGTGTTTGATCGGGAGTCGCTGCTGTCTCCGTCGCTGCCTCGGCATCCATGCCTAAATCAAACACCTCCCGCTACCGTTTCCAACCTAGATACACCTCAGCATCCGCACTATAAAGTCCGCCGCCTCCCTGGAGTCCCACACCCCTTACAGCCTAGCGCCGCTGCTTGCGTAGCTGCCGCCATCGTCTTCCACCGAGCTCACCCGTGTATTTCTATTGACCATCACCGCCGAGCCTCATCACTCCGTTGTTTTCGTCGCCGATGAGTGCTCGCCCGCTGTGAGCCGTAAGACCGACAGCTGGGTCCCACACGTCAGCTGCCACTATTCCTTGAATCCATGAGCCAGCTAACCAGCTCAGCGCCACCTCAACCCTAGAGTCTACGTGGCTGCCACGTGGATGCCACATCTACATCCGAGCCATCCCAGATGCCACATCGGCGTGCCACACATCTGCCACATGTCGTGGCATGTCACCTGCTACGTCAGCCCTAAAAGCCCAGTCAGCTACCATGTGGATGTCACATCAGCCCTAGCCATCACGTCAGTAAACCCAGTCATCGTACACTGTTTCATAAGTCGAGTCCACCATAGAGCAGTCTTTCCATGCATCGAGTTCACAATACAGAAACCTTTTTTAATTTTCAGTATTTTCTTTACATTTAAATTTTCAAGAGCCCGTTCTCCTCTGTCCTAGCTCCGATTGACCCCGTTCTTTTATTCTAAATTCATATAAAATAGAGTTCTATCTTTTAGTTCTTGTTTTGAAGTTTTTGGAGTTCATTTGAATTTTATTTAAATTTATTTTTTGTGCCTCGTTCGTTTTCTCTCTCATTAGATCGCGTCTTCGACGGAGCTGCAGCAAGATTTGATGATCAAGAGCAATTAACTAAGCAAGGCCAAGGCGAATCATATCCTTTGATCATGTTGAATCTAGTTTTCAATCAATTATTTAGCTATTTTATTTTAAATTATCATGCATTGCTAATTTATTACAAACCCTTGAATTTGGTAGTTACTGTCCTAATTGATTAACTCTCCTTTGATAATTTGAATGTCATGATATCATTGTCATCGTAGGATGGAAAATTATTTTTGTGATGTAATACTAGTTGTCACATGGGTTATACGATTAATTTGCTTACCCATGCTTATAGTCTCGATGGGTTCATCATCATATGTGATTAATTAATTAATTTGATTTAATAAGATATTAAATGGTGGTTGGTGCCACAATTATAAAATTTATGTGTTATGACATTGGTGTGTCATTGGTGTTGGTTATACAAAAGTATTTTCACTTGGACAAGTGATCGTGCAGTAAGGGGAAGTGTGGATTTACTTCGAGGGATGTGGAAGTGTCGCCTTTGTAATGTCTAAGGACTTCATTTTGTGCGCTATTGATCTGAGACTTACCATGCAAATCACACGTCTAGATGGGATAAACCTGGCTGATTAATTTGTGATATTTCAATTTTAATTCTGCCATTGAGTTTACCATGGTTGCTGATTTCCATGAGGCGCAAGAGGGGGCAATTATCAACTAGATGATTAACCTACTCGACGGTGAAACCTTAGCAGATGAAACTGAGTTGAGGTTAAGCAATGTAAAGACCTTGTTATGATTTTCTTTAACGTGAGGATGATCACGTCATATAGGTACAGTTGTGCAATGTCTGCAGAGTATAAAACTATTCGAATACCCTCAAGGCAGCAAGGCGAGGACGAGGTGACTCTAACTCAGGTATATTCAGCTATCCTGCGCCTTGAGGGAGAAGTAAGGGGAGAAGAAGAAGAAAAAGATGATGATCAAGATGTCAAGATTTGCTTTTGTTATAATCTTATTATTATTATTATTATTATTATTATTATTATTATTATTATTATGTAATGAACTATGGTGTAATAAACCACGTGATGTTTATCGTTTATATTTATGTGTGATGATCTATGTGATGTGATGTCGTTTTATGTCCTTGAACTTCATGTTATGCAATGTTAAACTCTTTTGTGATTGTTAATGCCACTTTGATCTTCAAATACATTTTTATTTACAAATTACGTACTATCTTGAAGTTCATGATTTAAAAAGCTCCGCAAAATATTATTGTACATATGTGCTAATTGTATCTCGTTTCATTTATACGCGTATTAAGGGGGAGCTTTCCAAAATAGACTTTAAAAGGAAATTGAATTACTTAACTTCATATGAGAAAACAGAATATGTTTGGTAATTACTTAACTTCATATGAGAAATTGAATTACTCTTTTAAAGGTCAAAACAGAATATGTAACTTATTCTCATACAAGTAGTATATTCAAAATCATTCTTTATCTCACTTAAAATATGAGTGTTGTCATCACACTTAAAATATGAGTGTTGTCATCAATTACCAAAAAGGGGGAGATTGAAAGCATCTAGGCCCCTAAAAATTGGTTTTGGTAATTAATGACGTTTATGAATATGAGACTAATATGTTTGTTGAGAATTACATAGGCTAAGTCTCATAAGTGCACAAAGGGCAAAAACAAGTTGCATGAGAAATGGACATCAAGATAGACAAAAAAATAAGGTACATAAAATATAGGATCCCTATTCTTATTTTACCGATCTTAGGAGAAAGGTTGGAAGATCGGATTATAGGATAGTCACCGTACTATTAAGAAGGATCATAGAAAGTAGCTTGATAATATATTCATGCGCCATATGGATCAATCTAGGATCATGCATGCACATAAAATTAAGTTTAAAAACCAACTGTACTCTCTTAGAAAAATCAAAAGTACCAGCATATAAAACGCGGTACTACCAGAGTGCGGTAATACCGCAATGTAAACTGCGGAACTACCGAACCCGGTAGTACCAGATTTTTTTTAGTGGTACGTTTTTTCTAGAGAGCAATCTTGTTGAGACTTGGGCTTGCAGAAATCGGTAGTACCGTGATTTACGCGGTGGAACTACTGCAGTGCGATAGTACCATGCTAGAAATTAGAACTACCGATCTTCGGAAGTACTAGGAAAATTCAATGGTACGTTTTTTCCAGAAAGTACCCCCGCTGAGACTTAAGTGCTGTGAAATCGGAAGTACCGAAGATTACACGACGGAACTACCGTGATGCGGTAGTACCGCACCGACATGCGAAACTACCGTAGTGCGGTAGTACCACACTTACAACGGCGGTAGTACCATATTATTTTTCAACGGCTAGTTCTGACGCTCTGGCATAGCCGTTACTGTGTGCTATAGTGAACTGCGGTAGTACCGTACTTTGAACGCCGGTAGTTTCGATTTCCTGATTTTTCAGAATAAAATTTTGTAACGGCTAGTTTTGGTTGGTGAGAGTATAAATACCCCCCACCAGCTTAAGGACATGTTGCTGAACTTGCATTGAATATCTTTGAGCCTTGAGCATTTATTCCACACCTATTTTCATTAAGTGCATTCATTTGAGGTGTCTTGAGCCCATTTCAAGTGTATACATTCTTTAGATTGATTCTTGGCACTTGATAGCCGTCAAGCGAAGTGTGATAATTTACTCTTGGTGCTTGCCGGCACCTAGATGGCCGGGTGGTTGATCGCGAGGTGATCTCTTAAAGAAATTTATGAAGAGGCTTGAGCAATATTATGAGTGACTTGGTGCTCGCTATCTCCGGAGAGGAGCAAGAGCAACCAATAGTGATCGAGGAGCTGAGGCTTAATTTATGAAGCCGATCCGAGAGCGCTTGAGCTTTCCTCAACGTGGACTAGTGAAGACCGGCAAGCCTTTGATACCACAACAAAAACATCGTGTGTCTACTTGTGGTTATTTCTTATCTCTTTTAGTGCTCACATAAATAGCTTTGCAGTTGTCTTATGTTCTTGTGATTATAGTTTAAATTGTAATCATAATTTCTTGGGGTGCCTTAGGATTACTAGAATTGAGTATGTTAAAATCAACTAGTATTCTTGCCTAGTGATCACCTGTTATAAGTTATTTTTCAAAAGGCGAGAATTTTTAGAACCTGCTATTCACCCTCTCTAGTCGGTTATCTTTGACTCTACAATGGTCGATATTTCATCTATGTTTACACTGTGTGTACTAGCGTGATTCTAGACTAGTGCAGTATACACAGAGAGTCCAGATTTACATATTCGGGTCTCGATAGGGACTCCTGGGGGGACGGTCCCAGGCCACAGTGGAGAAGACCCCGGGGGATATCCACGATTTGGTCGACGACAGGGGAGTGGGGTCCAGCGATTGGCAGGCTGGAGATGGCTCGGGCAGCAGTTCGGGTGAGCTTGGGGGCAAGCCTAGGGGTCGCCTATGGAGCGTCGGTACAAAAGCCGAGGAGTCTTGAGCCGCCTAGAGAAGGATGGAGGAGTTTGGGGACTTGGGGAGGTCCTAGAAAGGCTAGTGGGAGCCGGCCAATGGGGGCATATATAGGTCGGAGGTGGTCCTTCGTGGACCATGTCCACGGAGCCCCCCAAGCCCATGTGGTTGATTGGTTCACAACATAGTGTGCTCTTGGTCCATGAAACAGTAACTAGTTAGCCTGCGCACAGTGCTCCAAGGTGATTCTTGAGCAGAAGCCCTCCTCGGGATGCATGCTACTGCCAATCCCAGTCCGATCCATGTCGAGAACGAGACCCATGATATTTCCATGAAGGAATGTGTGCCTTTGGGACAAGCACGGACCCGCCTTGGCAACATGACGTTAGTGAGTCCAAGTCCGCCTCCAATGGCCAATGGACAGTGGACTACCACCTCAAGCCCGCTCCAACGCCAAGGTAACTTAACATCTTGTCAACCCATTGTAGGCTACCGGAGGAATCATTGGCCTGAGGCTGTGCGCCAACCCCTTCTATAGGTTGGTGTGCCAGCCCAGATGAGCGATTGATGACCACTTGGATCGGCAAGGGACTATTGTTGGGAGAGAGTCCCTATGCTACCTTGGGCCCATGACCACCTTGGAGCGATGACACTCGTTGGAAAATCTATCCCGAGCCAGGGCCACCTGTCAACCTCGGCAAGGTCCGTGAGACCAACCTTCGTGAGGTCTGGGGTTGACCCTGGACGGAGCCTGAAGTCAGTCACGAACCAACCCCAGAGTCCCAAAGACACCCCTAAGAGTAAGCTAGGTCCCCAGGGCAAATTTATAACTTTACTCGCCTCCTCTCCTCCTATGTAAATAGGACCTCTTGTAATGGGAGAGGATGGAGGCTATTTTTGTAAGCCTAGACACTCATATTGAGTAACTTGAGTCATTTGTGTGCTTTTTCTTGAATTCCTCCGCATCCTTGGTGGTCTTCGCATCCGACCAAGGATGCTTCTAATTTTATTATCAAGTCGCATATCGACGACATAAGGAAACTAATGACAATAATCTCACTTGCTATATTTTGTAAATTTCAACATGGTACTACATATTTGTCAGTTGTCTCTATCCTCACTATGCATTTAAATTCAAATGTAATAAAACATCAAATCCTACAAGTAAAATTCTGAATCTTACAATAAGGTTGCAACATTCAGAATAATGGAATTTTATATGCCAAATTTAAATACGAAGTCAGAATTGATTATTTTACTCCATGAAGATTAGAGAAAACACCAAATGACAGATAGGAGTGAAATGTATGTAATAATGTGCACATACATACAGATTCAGATGTTAAAAGAAGAATGTGCATGCGCTATTATTCTTGAGCAACATTATTGGAGAAATTTAAGACATTCCTTTTTTCTACGTGACTGGCTATAGCAAGTTAATATCTTTTTATTAAAATGACCCTTGATAATCAATGCCTAATATTCCACCGCTCCTCTTACCTCGAAGAGGGTAAGTGGTGTACCTTTTGCGATGTTATCTATAATTTTGACCTTTTGCAATGTTTCTGAGTTCTGACCTAATTATCCCCATATAGTTAGAGTTGAACATCAAGGGGCGCCAAATACAAGATTTTCTCTATTTTTACATGACGAAGACGAAGGGTACATAGCAGTACATCGAGCATTCAGTCCCTCACTCATCACCGGCAACAAGAGAAATGCTACAATATCCATCAGCTTTCATCCTCACTTGACTTCAAATGAATAGCTTTGTCGGTCAGGTTTGATCCTATAGCTCAAGGGTTATATACTGCTAGACTATCAATCTATAATAATTCCAATCAGCCATGGCTACAAAGAAAGACTAACCCATCACACACCAGCTGCCGAACTGGCCCCGGGTTACAAAAATACAAAAAATTGAAATTGTAACTTATAGCAGTACATACATTGCAAAGATATCATTCTGCATCATTAGCTTGCATATTCTGGGTATACGCATAGTAAAGTTAGCAACAGCAAAGGGCCAATATATGTGCACTTTCTACATCGACAGTAATAACAGATTGCAAATGTGGATTGCTGGGCAAATCTCCTTTGGCAGAGCAAACCAGCAAGAACAAAGTGAAGCCCAATCATTCTGCCCAAGGAGATATGGCCCCGTAATCCACAACTCGCATGCATGCACACACTGCATTGTACGTAAACTCCTACATCTGGGGCTCTTGCTTATTTGGCGTACCTGATGGAATGGCTTGGTGCATCCTAGGTTCGAACAATAGGGTATTTATATGCATTGCACAATGGCAATTGCTAGATGTAAGCTCGTGGTGCTGAGCTGCTGGCATCCGCATATCCGCTTATGCTTCTCCCTTGCTTGAACACTTTGATGCCAAGCATATTTTGCAGGCACCTGTGGCATCTTCCTCATGTTTCACGTATTTCATTCTTGCAATAGCAGGCATAAAAGTTAACATGTAACTCCAATTTGTAGCACTTGGTACTCGCCGCCTGGCCTTTTCCATCATCTCTATTATGAATAGCACTTGTATTCATCATAAGACCAATAGGCCAATATATATACACGTACAGGTATACCATATATGCAGGAAGCCCCTTATACAACAGAGTAATTACACAGCTATATGAGATATATCTAACACACCTCTCAAACTTATGGTGGATCAACAACATAAAGTTTGGAGATGTGAAAACTATGCTGAGCTCGGGTTTGCGCCTTTGTAAAGAAGTCTGCTAACTGAAGCTTGGAAGGCACATACTGAAGAGCAACAACCTGATCCTGCATCTGTGTTCGCATATATGAAGCATCAACACTAATATACTTTGTAAGCTCATGCTTCACCAGATTTTTAGCAATCTTAATAGCATCTATACTGTCAGACAAAAGAGGAGTCGGTGCAGAAACAAAAACACCAAAATCCTCAAGTAACCACCGTAGCCAATTAACCTCCGCAGTCAACAACGCTATCGCTCACAACTCAGCCTCAACATTCAAATGAGAAACTATGGTCTACTTCTTAGTCTTCCAAGTAATGAGAGAACTACCAAGAAAAACACAGTAAGCAGAGAGAGATCGGCGATCAGAGGGATCACTAGCCCATGTGGCATCAGAATATGCCTAGAGCTGTAAAGAGCTGGAGCGAGGAAAAAAGAGACGACAAGAAATAGTTCCACAAAGGTATCATAGAACACGAAGGAGATAACTGTAGTGGAGCTGTGTGGGAGCAGAAATAAACTGACTCAAGATATGCACAGGGTACGAAATGTCAGAACGAGTAACACTAAGATAAACAAGACTTCCAACAAGGTGATGATAGCGAATAGGATAAGAAAGAGACTCACCATCAGTAAGACAAAGATGAACATTAAGTTCCATAGGAGTCTCAGCTGTGTGCTGATTAGTAAGAGAGACACGCTCAAGAAGATCCTATATATACTTTTCTTGGGATAAATAGAAACCCTCAAAGGTAGAGATAACCTCAATCCTAAGAAAATAGCGAAGTGGACTCAGATCAGACATAAAAAACTACTCATGAAGACGCTTCTTAATAAAAATGATATACTGAGAATCATTTCTAGTAATGATCATATCATCAACATATAAAAGGAGAAGTGTCAGACCACGAGGCGAAGTGTGAATAAAAAGAGTAGGATCATGAGCACTGGCAAAGAAACTAGCTGTAGTAACAACAAAAGAGAAATGATCAAACCAAGCTCGAAAAGCTTGCTTGAGAACATAGAGAGACCGACGAAGGTGACAAACCATACACTTAGGAACAGAATACCTAGGGGGCAGCTGTATGTAGACCTCCTCACGTAACTCGCCATTGAGAAAGGTATTCTTGACGTTCAACTGAGAGATAGATCACTAGCGAACAGAGGCTACAGCAAGAAAAGTGCGAACAGTGGTCATGTGAGTAACAGGAGCAAAAGTTTCATCATATTCACGACCATGTTCCGGCTGAAAACCACGCGCCACAAGACGAGCCTTGTAGTGCTCAAGAGAACCATTAGAGTGGGTCTTAACCTTATAGACCCACTTGCATGTGATAGGACTGACACGTGCAGGAAGAGGAACAAGATCCCACGTGCCAGTACGCTCAAGGGCAGCAATCTCCTGATGAATAACAGCATCTCGATAAGAAGTCGGTTCGACGAGAGCAGCGGCAATAAAACTAAAACGCTCAAGAGGCCGAATAGACTGGCGATCGCAAAGAGCATATCAAAGAGAGGCCGAAGAGGATGGACCAACAGAAGAAGAGGGCACATCAGAAGAGTCCTCAATTCACGGATGACGAGTATAGTAGAGAGAATAAGAAGGAACAAGATCAGGAGTAACCTCGGGAGAGGATGCCGGTGGTGAAGAGGATGCCGACTGGGAAGGAGGCATCGGAAAGACCAAGGGTTGTGGTGGTGGAGTGGCGACTATGGGAGTGGAAGAAAAAGTTAGGAAAGAAAGTGGCTCGACAATAGATGCTGAAGTGGAGGAAGAAGAAGGACGTGAATAAAAAGGACGAGACTCATCAAAAGTAACATCCTGAGAAATCTGCATCCGTCGGCTAACAGAGTCCCAACAACGATATCCCTTGTGCTCACCACTATAGCCCAGAAAAATACACTCAACAAACTGAGCGGTCAGCTTGGTGCGCTCACGAGGTGCAAGAAGAACATAGCACACACACCCAAAGAGGCGAAGACTAGAATAATCAGGAGTCATGCCACATAGACGCTCGATCGGAATCCCTCCTTGAAGAGTAGAGGAGGGCTGAATGTTAATAAAAAAGTAGCAGTAGAAACAAACTCAGCCCAGAAGTGTGGTGGAACACTAGAAGCAAGTATAAGAGCATGAGTTGTCTTAAGAAGATGGTGATACTTGCGTTCGGTCACACCATTTTGAGCATGAGCGCCGGGACAAGAAAACTGAGAGAGAGTGCCTTACTCAGCAAGAAAACCATGAAGAGCTCCTGATAAGTATTCTCCAGCAGAGTTAGTACGAAAAATATTAATAGAAGAGTCAAACTGAGTACGGACCATAGTGGCAAAAGTCTTGTAGATAGATAAAACATCATTACAAGATGACATAAAATATATCCACGCACGCCGAGAAAAATCATCAATAAAAATGATATAATATCGATGACCTCCTTTCGAGACAAAAGGAGTTGGTCCCCATACATTAGAATGAAAAAGATCAAAAAGACACTGAGATACTAACTCGTTAGAAGGATAGGGGAGTTGAAGCTGTTTGCCAAGCTTACAACCCTAGCAATTGAGAGAAGCATCATCAGACACAGACCCTAAAAGGCCATGACGAAGAAAAGAGACATATGTGACTCACAAAGATGTCTCAAACGATGATGCTACTAAGCAAAAGAGGCAGTGGAGGCTGCAGCAAATGCGGAGGCAGTGGTGGAGGCGACCAGACTGGCAGAGGTAGCGGAAGGAAGACTAAGCCAGTCAATGTCCCAAAGTCGTTGGGAATCACGGCGGCGAATGCTAGTACCAACTAGAATCCCCGTGCGGCGATCCTGAACACAACAAGAATCTGAATCAAGAATAACATGACAACCATGATCAATGAGCTGGCCGGCAGATATGAACTGCATGGTTAGTTTTGGGACATAGGAAATAGCAAAAATAAGAAAGGATGAATTTGAAAGAGTGCCTCATCCTGTGACAGAAAGAGAGGTACCATCTGCTGTTTGAACAATGATATAAGTAGTTAAAGGACTAATGGAAGTGAGAGTGATGGAATTGGATGTCATATGAAAAGAAGTTTGAAAATCAAGGATCCAAGGTGATGTACCTGAGGAAGGAGTAGAAGGTGGTCTCTCACCCGAAGACTAAGTAGCAGAACTAGCAGTACCTGACGATACAAAAGCAACCATGCGACCTAACAATTGTAGAAACTGCTGAGTGTCAGAGACACAAGGACTCCGCTGAGAGGAGGAACATCCAGTGCCCCTCGAAGGATGAGCACCACGATGAAAATCCTTCTTCTTCTTGTAGCAAAACTGCTCCACATGTCCATCCTTATTGCAATAAGTGCAGTAGAGTACCCTACCAACAGCAGCTATCACTAGTGAAGGTATAGTCGGTGAAGAAGTAATGGGCAACGCAGCAGGAGTAGAAGCTGAAGAAGCCAACAAAACCGAAGGAAATGACGATGATGACAGTACACCCGCACCATGAAGGCAAATCTCCTCAGTACAAACAGCTGTAAGTGCCTTCAACAGAGTCACACGAGGGTGACGAGCTAGCAACTGAGCACGAGTCTACTCAAACCCTAACCGAAGACGTGTCAAGAAGTCGTAGATGCGATGAAGTTCTAAGTGAAACTGCTGACGCTGACAGCACTGACAAGTGCGACAAACATCTAGCCCTAAAGAGTCAATCTGACGCCATACCGCAGACAACTGAGTGTAGAACTCATCCATAGTGGCATCTCCTTGTTGCAGCGACTGCTTTTGATGCACAACAGCGAGATACAAAGAATCACCAGATGGCTCGTAGCGGGTGCGCAGATGTACCCACATTGCCTGGGTGGAAGCCAGTCCAACAACATCACCAGTGAGGTGCACCTCCACACTAACAACCAGAATAATAGAAGCACGAGCATCCTCATCGATCCATGTCTTGTAAGCAGCATACTGACACTGGAAAGTCTCCATGGCAATCTCAAAAGCCTCAGATGCCTTTGTACAAATGTCTTCGAAAGCATCCTTGGGGAGTATAGGTGCAGTAGGTGAAGTAGGGCAAGACAGATAAGGCAACTTGCCCAAAGATGCTGACCATGTATGTGGAGACGCATATGCTGAAACCAATCCCGATAGTTAAGATCGTCGAAGATCACCGGGCAATGAGGAATATAAACTGAACCTGCAAAAGAAGACATTTTTTCTTTTCTTTTTTCTCTCTCTCTCTATCTTTTTAGCAGAAGCTCGGCCGGTCAAAAGAACAGAGGCTCGGTCGGTCAAAAAGGACCAAAGGGGGGAGCTCACCGAGTGAATCAGCAAACCTTAACCGACATTTTTACCAGAAGCTCGGCCGGTCAAAAGACCAGAGGGGGAGCTCACCGGGTGAATCAGCAAATCTTCACCGACATGGTCCACCTCGGGCGTCGATCGATCGGGGGAGTAGCTCCGGGCTGCGAGGCTTCTCCGGGTGGCGGTGCAAGCTCGGAGGAGGAGCTCCGGGCGGTGGTGCAAGCTCCAGGTGGTGGTGCTTCCGCAGATGAAGACAGCAGCGGCCGGCGGCGATGTGCGGAGCTCCCTGGATCAGATGAAGACAGCAGTCGCAAATCTGGAGGGCGACGGCCGATAGTCAAAAAGGACCAGGCAGCAGATCTGGAAGGCGGGTGGAGACCAACGGCGGCGGCGGCAGATCCAGAGGGAAATGATGGCGGTGGATCCAGAGGCGGTGGCGGCAGATCCGGAGGGATGTAGCGGTGGCGGATCCAGAGGTGATGATGGCAGATCCAGAGGGTGGTGGCCAGCTGGCGCCAAGGAGAAGAGGATTGTCTTGGATCCGATGGAGGCTGACGGCTTGGATCCGACCTCGCTTGACGACCGAGCGGCAATAGCTAACAGATCTGGCGTGGGAAAGAGAAGTCGACGGCTGGAGACAAGCACGAGCCGACAGCGGTCTGGCGAGATCCGTCAAGAGTCAACGTCTCTAGAGACGGTGGCGGCGACGAGATAAGTGCGGATCGGAACCCTAGGTATAACAAAACTCTAGGTTTGATTCTGATACCATGTTATGAATAGCACTTGTATTCATCATGAGACCAATGAACCAATATATATATATATACATGTATAGGTATGTCATATATGCAGGAAGCTCCTTATACAACAAAGTAATTACACAGCTATATGGGATATATGTAACAGTCTCTACTGGGTTTGAAGGATGAATAGTTTCCTCTTCTCCTTGTGTTATTGTGGAAAAAATCTTCAGTTATTGCTTCCACTCTACATCTGGTGTGATGCCATTTTCTCGGTGTTTTCTGCAATGTTTTATAAGAAAAATGGGGTAGAAGTCCATTGTAAATTGTGGCTAAAACTTGAAAAGAACAAGGAGGAAAAATCAATGGCAACAGATGGGATATTTTTGCATTAAGAAAACATAAAGGTCTTGGAATAGCATGTAAATGATCCTGTCAATTTAGTAGGACCCAAGATTAGATATGATAAAATGTTACTTACGCGGCCTTTCGACGCCTGCAGCAGCAGCTCAACTTGCAGGCGGTGCATGCTTTCTGTAAATCTCAGTGCTCTGCACAAGAATCAGATACTAGATTCTTCAACAGAGGCAGCTTGTGAGAGCACCGAATGGGAAGATCCATGGGGATGTTCCGCGACAAGGCATAATATCAACGAGCCTCCACACATGAAAAAAGAACACAATCTGCTTGTGGTCCATTGAATGCACGTATACGTGATTAGGGAAGTTGTTGCATGAATTGATAAAAGAAGAAAATGAACAAGTGCATATTTTTGCCCCATGAAGTATGTAAATTGTGAGCATTTCCAAATAATGAAAGATCACTCCAAGGAGCAAATTTGAAAGTTTGCCATCTATGGGACATGTGAAAGATCAGTCCAATGTATTATTTTATAAATTTTTATCCATAAATAGGTATCCTCAATTCTGTACTCTGTATGTCTTAGTCAATAGCAATTAGCAACACATATACTACAATCAGAGCTTTTTGGTAACTTTAACTGTATATTTTCAGTAACCAGTTTAGTTGAAATGACATAGAAATTATAATAACTCAAAGTGCTCAATTATACTGTAAGTCTAGAACTAAACCAGTTTGCATCAAATAATCAGATATAGGATCTAATTTCTGTATGTAGAAGCAGATTGGTCTCTAATGCAAAATGTATCATCTCACCTGAAGATACAAACCTCTTTTTGTAATCAAACTTCTTTAACTAGCAACAGTGACAGAAAGAATAAAAAAACAAAAGTAATTTATACCTTTTGGATGAGATGGCAAGAGCACAAGGGTCATTCCCTTGGTATAGAGGTAGGGCTAGAGGAATACCTCTTGAAAGCATTGTCCTGATTTGGAAGCATATCCAGCAGCATATCCAGATTTTGCTTGCCCATCTCTGCCCTATATATTTGCCATGGTAAGATACAGTGCAAGGCAAGAAAAAGATTGTGCATGAAAGCATAACATGAAGAGCAATTAACAACAGATCAATGGGCTTTATCCAAAGGAAGTTGGCTATGGAGTGTTCAGGGTGAGAATCACAGTGCAGTTCTCCTCTGGCATGGAGGCCAATTTAGCAGGCATTGGACAACGGACTATGCTATCGCCGTCCCTGCCAAAGGAGAATTGCCCTGCCATTCAGGATAAACCCTGCTGTGATCTAGATATTTGACACAACACATTGCTATCTGCAGGCCAGTGGTGGAATCGATCATGCAATAAAGGTATTATCTATGTGAATCCTCTTAAAACTTCTTTCTAAATAATTATTGTAGATAATGTTTTTAGTTGTACTGTATACGGTTCACCCAAAAAAACAGTAGGAGCAGCATTTCTTGGATGAGACTCTACTAAAAAGCATATCAAATTCAAGAGGTGAAAGTAAAGTGAATGCTAAAAAAACAAGTCAAAATGACGTGAAAAGGAGAAGTATTATAATCCCCAAACAAAATAAAATAAACTATTGCTAGTTAGAGTATTTTCTTATTTGTGATTCAAGAGTATTAGTTGTAGTTTTTGTTGCTTGCCGAACTTCTCATATATATGTAAGCTTGTAGTTTGCCCTCTTGAAATATAGAAGGGTCTACCATCCTGTGTGTCAGTCCTCCATTGTATGGTCAAATCGTCAAGGTGCATAAGGGTATGTCATCTAAGTTCTACCACTCAGATTAATATTATTCACTGAAGCAGTCTTTTTTACTAAGTTATCTAAGTATATGATGTTAAGTTGGCTTCCTTTATATTTTCCTCCAGCTCCTTCACTAGGCGGAGCTTCTATAGAGTCAAAGGGAGCCATGGCACCCCTTCCCCTAGAACAAAAATGATAAATAAGTAATTAGTTTTACCACTTAAATCAATATATTGTGTGCAGATTGATAGTAATAAGAGTCCTGCGATCTTGAAGGCTGTCTTAACGGGTGGTTTGAGGTTAATCTGTACTGAATTGCAACCTAGCTTTGACAAAAATACCAATGGGGTTCTTAATCCTTCAATCTATATTTGTCGATGAATTTTTGTACCAATAGCAGCTCCATTGTGATTATGAGTCACGGAGAGACTCAAAAGAGTGCGAGATGGCTAAAAAAGTCACCTTTGTTCTAGTCCTCTTCCTCCGCGGTGGAGGAGGCCGGCCAATGCCATCCGCCACCGGCACCACGCCCCCGCCGCCCGTGGCTGCGGTGGCGGAGCTCACGATGCCAGGGCCAGCTCCACCGGCGACTCCAGCTCCACCTCCAGCGGTGACACCGGTCCCGACAGCGTCAGCACCAGCTCCACCGGCCACTTTTTTGGAAGGCGCAACGACTGTGGAGGCTGATCTTGATTACAACTTCGTAGTGACTACTGCACAAGAGCAAGTGATGGCCAGGGCACAAGAGCAATTTCTTAAGCTCTTATACACCTTCAGCATCTGTACTGTCAAGGTCTCGGTGACTGTAGTTTCTGTTTTTAGGTGAAATAAATATCTCTATAATGTTGCGATTATGCGATGTAAGATTGTATGCATATGTACATTTCCTATTGTTGATTCTGAACACCAGCACACACCGTCAATGAAATGAAGCGAGTATAAATCCACTTTGCATGTTGCTTCCTAAGAAATGTACAAGTTGCATGTTGCTTTCTAAGAAATGTAAAAGACTACAAAGCTGGTTTAGTTCAGTGATTAATTGATGTTTTTTAAGGGGAAACGACTAGTACTCCTTAATTTGTATGTCTAAAACTAAAACGACTTATATTTAAAACAGGAAGAATAAATGAAGGGTACTAAGGTTATATCTCTTAATACTCCTTATTTCGTATGCCAAGAGCTAAAACGACTTATATTTGAAATCGGAGGAGTATCTTTCTACATATTCACATGGAAGTTAATTCAAGTCTGAAACTTTGCAATCAGTTAAAAAGTAATCAGTCCTGATATTTTCTTTAAGTATTTTATATGTAAGTTACGAACATATGTCCCTTAAGCCTCATAAGTATCAAGTCAAACTGTACACCGGCGCGCTCCGATCCATTACAGCACATTGTCGAAGCGTACATAATTATCCAATGCAAATCCCTGTGTACAGTTTCATTGCGTCTCTAGGAAATCGGCAATTGGCAAGCATGAAGCATATGGTTGACCAGTTCAAACATGGTAGCGATGGATTCACAGGAAAAACAATACCATGCCTATTGCCGCGGAGACCATACAACAATAGAAAGATCTAAATTGATCTAGACAAACTTTCCAGTTTAGCAATAAACCTCTCGAAAATGCCGATCTGAACCCACGTTCAGGTGCAACCACATTCTCCACCCTCCATTGATGCATTAAGATTCATGCTAAAAAATTTGGATGGAAATTGAAAAACAATAATGTCATGTCAACGAACTTAAGTGTCCCATCACTCCTAAACCCCTCTCCTACCTGTTTGAAATTTGAATGTCATGTACTATGCATGTGGGAGGTAGACATGTGTATTATACACCAAATCATACTACTCATTTATACCAAATAAAATGTATTGTACATATATTCATACAACAACTAACCTCACAATCAGCTTGCTCTTTTTAGCTCTGGCTTTTGTTATTTAGCTTTTCTACAGTAGTTAGCTTTCAAACGGTATATTGTTTTAAGACGAGATCATTACTACAAGAAGGGTCACCACAAACGGTTCAAAACTATCATCAAAGACGGTTTTTCTGAATTGTCTGAATTTATGAGTCAGTGATAATCGAAGGTTATCACAAACGGTTTGTGGTCTGTGATAAGTACAACACAGATGGTTTGTAACTAGAACCGTCTGTGAATAATACTATTACAGACAGCTCAAACCAAAAACCGTTTGTGATACTCACACATCACAGATGGTTCTAGCTACCAACCGTCTGTGATGCAAAAGTATCACAGATGGTTAGTATGGTTGGTAGATAGAATCGTTTATAATGTGTGAGTATCATAGACGATTTTTGGTTTGAACTATCTGTGATAGTCCTTCACAGACGGTTTATACCACAAAACCATCTGTGATAGTTTATTCTATATCTAAAATTTTTTTCTGTTTTTCCGCTAGCCTCAAGAAATGTTAGTTATACCCTTTGAAAACAAGTAAATACAGCAACACACTTCATTTTCATTAAGATTAGAATCCACCATTACAACATCACAAGATAATGAGCAGGTTAAAAATCTAACACAACAAGAACATGGCAAGAACATACAAGAAGCAGAGATCCTATGAACCTAACTCTTAAACATGACAAGAACATAGAAAAAGCAGAGATCCTAGCAGATAATGGAAGCTCAACCGCACCTACGAGGCTTCTATCTCGCCCTGCTTGCAGGTGGAGCCGGAGTAGATGTTGTTGACGGGGAGAGATTCACCAGTGAGCATTGACTGGTCAATCGTGAGTGTGTCGCCCTCCAACAGCCTCGCGTCCACCGAGATGATGTCACCGAGCTTGATTTTGATGATGTCAAGGATTTGGGGCGAGGCTGGCCATGAGGATGGCGGTGGTGTTGTTGGCATTGTTCTCTGCAATGAAGCTGTTGGTGGAGTTGATGAAGAGCAGCATGACGATGCCAACGAAGTCCTACTAGTCGGGAGGTTGCCCTTGCAAGCACGCATGCCGTGAGTTATATACACGTTACACGCTTACACGTTGGCGCGGGGATGGAGAGGTGGAGCTACGATTCATGGGGTGGAGGTTGGTGGGGTTTTATTGGCTGGGATTGGGTTGGGGAGGATCAACGGGGCCAGTAGTCAGAAACAAAATTATCACAAACTGTTTGAACCACAAATCATCTATGAAACATAATAATCATTGATAGTTTGAACAACAAACAATCTGTAAAACATAGCCGTCTGTGATACAAAATTATCAATGATATATATATATATATATATATATATATATATATATATATATATATATATATATATATATATATATATATATATATATATATATATATATATATATCAATGTAATCTACATAGCTAGCCTCAAAATATGAAATTGCAAAGTTCTATATGGCTTTTATATGCTCATTTGAAAGGTTTCGATGAGATCTACAACTTTGCAGTTGAGGCAAACCCCAAATTCCAAAGGGAAGATTGAAAATTTTAGCAAAAAAGAAACAAAAAACTTACAATGCAAATTTGAGACTAAAGATGGCTTATTTGGGGCATCTTAGAGGGTGATGGGCATTATCTAGTCTTTTTTTTAGGATCAGGCTCGTGGTTAGTTTCTAACGAGTACAAGAACGTCAAAAACAGACACCGTATGTAAAAGTTATGCCTATTTTTACTAAAGATGTCTCAGAACGGAATCCTACTCTGACTTAGGCAGGAGATTATGAAATTTTAGAGGATTGCGAGGCAAGAAACATATCACACATGATTTTTAATATAAATTATCTGTGATAACTTCATTATCATAGATGGTTTGTAATATAAACCGTCTATAAAGTATCACAGATGGTTTAAATAAAGAACAGTAATATCAGAGATAGTTTGTAGTAAGAACTGTCTGTGATACTTTACAAACGTTGCTCACCATGAATAATCTGTGATATTATCTCTTTACAGATAGTTTTTAGCATTGGTACCAACACAGATAGTCTCTAAACCTAAACTATTTATGATTGTATTTAATACTGATGGTTTGGATGAACCGTCTGTGATGACACGTCTAATATAAGACTTTTTGTAGTAGTGCAAATTCCCCAACGCTAGGGGCCAAGTGCGTGTCATCTGGCATGTATGCATCTTCATTCTCTATTCAAACAATAATTTAAGTAAGGTTGAGCTCATTATGTACTTAGCAAGACTTGTAGTGTATCGCAAAATTATACATATATGCAAGGTTGTCAAAGGATAAGGCTCTATGCTAAGTTATTTTTAGTATGAAGAAAATTTTATTTGCAATATCCATAAGTAGTAGTTTGCAAATGGAATTATAAAGAGCATTGACATGTAATAAAATAATGTTTATATAACTTTAATAACAGTAGATCAAATCCATTCATAGCCTTCCTCAGCTGTGAATGGGCACGACACACAATTAGAAGTACATGCCACCCCATTATATTCAGTGAAACAGTTTTGAAAAGGAATACTATGCCCATTGTGGCTGCATCCATGCATGCTCATGATTGTGAGCACGGCTATTTAAATAGTTTTTAACACTTTGTAGAGGTTGTACAACTTTACCCATATAAAATAATCAAATATATTATCGACAACTTTACGCTTCCTTTGGCGTGTGATGAGAGTTGATTAATATATATCCTTTAGGTCACCTAGTCCTAACCTTACACTAACCCACGAATGGACAAACCCTCACTTGGGTACCCCAAGTGAGCTATATGACAGGCCCTCACTTAGAGTGTCATCCCCTAAGTGAGCATTCATCGTTGTATTATCAAACTTTGGTCCCATCACTTGGTGTGGGAGCCCCTACGAGCAAACCTTCACTCGGAATACCCTTACTACTTCTGCGCCTACCACAATGGAAGGGTAGACTTAGACAACTTTAATTAGCTAAATCAAGAGCCCATATAGCACATGTGGTTATACGATGTGACTTAGATGTGTGTCAACAGCGTTCGGTCCTTAATTATCCCGGATGAGAATCTCCCTTATATACATGTGAGGTTCCTCCTCACATTTGATAGTTTATCATATAACTTGCCTGCATCTAAAAAATGAGTTTTTTTATTTTATTTTATACAAAATTAATAGAGGTTTCTCCTCTGGACCAACATTTTGAAATCACTATATCCATGTGTAAGTGTTTTCAAAATATCAAACTTAATGAAAGCTATTGTGTAGCTAAGCATCTAAATCATACATCAAAGTAATATACCCAATTTGACATTAGCTATTGTCTTAATCATGTCCTAAGGGCTTTGATAGTGAGGATATCAATTTTGCAAGGAGTTGTAATGCATACAAGTGGTTGTAACTACCATTTCTCACAATATAGAAATTTTAACAGAACATACACACATGCAATAATAGGTTTTCACAAATAATATATAATAATTAAAATATTGGGGTCAACATGGTCAAAGGGGATGCTTGCCTTGCTCAAATTACCGTGGTCATGATCTTACTCAAAACCTTCTTAGTCAATGATCTTGAAGTTATTGGTCTTCATCTTTATCCGAATCTTGATCCTACTTGAGTTGATGCTTCTTCGGGACTTCGACTTCTAATTACCCGATAAACGACTAGCAACCAAATAAATCTAAAGGATTGCAAAAGATCCAAATAAATCCAAAGAGAACTTAATTAAGTTTTAGCAGGATTGAGTCTAGTGATGTGAGATAAGGTTCAGCGGGATGAGGGTTGGCAGAGAAGCTTTGCTGGGAAGGAAAACAAGGATGGATCAATAGTGAAGAAATATTCATAGGAATATTTCGCTCACGATTCAAAGAGGCCTAGGAATAGCCAATCGAAGAGTACCACGGCTTGATTTTTAGCTTCTTTTATTATTTTATACTTTTGAAGGAAGTTCCATAAGTTAGGGTAGATATACCGATAGATTGGAGAGATTACAGGGATACTGGGTAATGTTTGTCAAGAGAGAGAGAGAGAGAGACAAAGATAACATGAGAGTTTGAGCCTTGAGTTGTTGATACATTAATTATTATTAATTACCATTAGTGACTTTAAATCCAGAGATAATGATAGGATGATTATTAATTAGGCAAGATTGCTTTTTTATTAAGATTCTTTAATTAACAAAGTTCTTCACATGAAATGACATCATTTTATGTAGCTTTTAGTATGTTTGGATTTGAGGATAATGTAGTGGCTTTTAACTTATTTTAGAGAGTCATCTGATTCATGTGCAAGGAATATTTATGTTCAAATTGTATTTTAAGTAACAAAGACATGAAGGTTAATTTTTTTTCCTTTAATTTTAAGGTTATTTACACAAGGTGGTATATCCCAATGATGTCTCCTTGACTGGCAAAAGAATTTGTGATGCACATTTAAGGATATGATAGTTGTTTTCTTTATATGCAAGGTGGATACAAACTTCAATATTTGTAGTTAAATGTTATTGATCAAATTATCTTTCTTAATCAATATTATTTAAAAAGGGTCTCATGATTTTTAAGAAGGGTGAATAAGGTCTTTTATTATTTTATGATTTAATATTCCTTTAATTATTCTCATAAGAATTGTCTTGCTAATTTGTTGGTTGACATGTAATTAAACAAGATTAAATTTCTAGTATTTACTATTGGCACAAATTTTCATTATAAGTTTTATAGCAAAGTTTATTCTTTTAATTAAACTAATTATATTTTATGTGGTCTTTATTCTTCAATTCAAAAGATGATTAATTAATGTCTTGCCTCCAACAGTTCTTATATGAAAATTATTTTACTAAAACATGCAAGGGATCAAGATTAATCCCTTATTACTTTATCTTGCATGGGATTTGTTCTATGTCTATCAGATTTCCCATTTTTGCTTACAAACTATATCTATCAGATTTCCTTTTGAATGTTTCCTTGATATTGAATTCAAAATGGAAAAATGAGAGAAGGGTACTTGAGATATTGAGTTGGGCCTACCTGTCATTGTCTAGGAGGGAGAACAGCACAGAAGAACAGAGGAAGGAAGGTGCTCGGTGCTAGCCAAACAGAGGAGGGCTTAGGGGAGCGGCGCGTCAGCTGGGTGTCACGGTCCCACCTTGAAGAACACAAATCAACACCAACGCAAGAGCAAGGTAGCTAAATCCAATCTAGGATGCAAGTATTTGGCGGCACAAATGGGCAGAATTGGAATCAAGGATTCGAGAAAGCACTACACGGGGAAGAACAAGGGATTGGGGGAACTCAGAGAATAAGAACTAGGGGAAGGGAAGCAGCAGGGGGAAGAGGTGCAAAGGCAACGCATGCTGTCCTATTCTTCGATGATTTTTCTCATTGTTGCTGTCCATGCCTCTTGTATTGCACCATGTCTCCATCTTGGGCCTTTGACCAAGATAGCCACATGACCAAGGCCTGGCCCATAGTCAATCCGTGACATTCCTCCCTCCTTGAAATGCGTCTTGACCACAAGTTGCTGTCGTGAAATCATCAAGCAACTCATAGCCACCTAGATCCCAAGGCACTTGCAACATTTCCTTCTCATGCCAACCACTAGCTTGAGCCTTCAGCTTGTACACACTAGTGAAATTGTTCTTGCCGGTTGTGGGAGTAATCAATCTTTTCACTACTGGTGCCCTCAACATCGAGGCACATCTTGACAAGTTCAGCCATTTCTCTGCTATGGTACAGGAACTGAACTTGGAACATAACATGCTAACCACCCACAAATAACTGCTATGAGAAGCATCTGGCCTGTTGATAACATCGACAAACCAAAAGTGCCTTGAGAAAAACTGAGAGTTGTATATGGCTACTCTAGCCATATTGGCAATCCAACAGGATCCTGCAACCAATGAAATGCCTTGTTTCTTAAAGTGATGCAGTAGTATGTGAAAGCCATACTTGAGCCACAGTAGGGACTATCAGAACATTGGCAAAGGTATGTAGGGTAGCAATTCACTCCTTGAAGAAACTAGATTCTATTATCTTTGCGGGGTGGTGGCCAGGGTGGTAGCCTCATCCAACTGCTGTTTTTCATAAAAACTAGTACTATCCAGGCAACCACTACCTTATTGTCATCAACGCACAACATACTGCCGCATGAGAAGAGCAGTGTCCAGCGAATCACTTCCTCCTTGGTATCAGTATTGAATGCTCTATTACTGTAACATCTTGTTTTTCATAGTTTATGTGAAGCTTTTAAAAGAAAATATAACATTTGGATTTTTCTAGATTTAATACAAGCTTAAAGTGAATTTTTATAGATTAAAAAGATTTAATATGACTAAAAATAAATATTAATATTTGTTGTAAATATTTTATTTGGATTCATTGTGTCTCAAGGAATTTTCTAGTTTTATTTGCTATTTTCTAGAGCTCATTTGATTTTATTTGAATTTCTAAAATAGAAAACTCTCAAAAATCCTAAAACTCACCCTAGTCCACCAGATCCTCAGCCATCTGATCTAACCCTAGCCAGGCGTCAGCCATCCAGCCTGAGTTTGCCTCGACCATTGGATTTTGTTTTGTGTCACGTGGCAAGCATCTGAAGGCCTGTTACAATTCGTTTGTGCCATCAGCCGCCAGCTGTCGGATCCGGCCCAAGCAACGTATCGCCCATCTAGCCATCCAAGCATTGTTCATCATCTCCAAGCAGGACTCCAGCGGTCGTGTTTGTCTTGATGTCCACGTCGTGCGCTTCTCAAACACCTCGACGTCCGTGCATATAAAGCTGCACCGTCGCCTCGCCCTTCGCACCCCACAGTTGCCCGACCTTGCTCGTGCATCGCCATCCTCACCAGAGTTCACCACAGTCGTCGTTGTTCACCGAGCTCCATCCCTGCCATCGGTCATTGTTGCTGTCAACTTCTCCACTGAGCGCCACCACACGACCTTGTCGCCTCCCACCGCCAGTGAGCTCCATGCCACTTCTCCCCACTACTCTCACCACTAAAACCCGTTGCACCACCGTCTCATGCGTCCATCGCCCCTTGGTTTGTGCATCGCCAACGTCAGTCCAAGCTAGATTGCACTACGCCCGCGCGATGGTTCACCTCCTCGGTGAACTCAGTCCACCGTAGGTTGACTCGCCGATATTCGGGCCCCACATATCAGTGAGTATTATGTCATGAACCCCTGAGCCACCATGCCGAGTTAGCAACCACATCTGAAGCCACCTCAGCCCTAAGTTCACATGGCCGCCACATGTCATGCCACGTGGGTGCCACATACCAAGCTGAGTCACCATGCCATGTGGCAGTGCCACATCATCCGCCACGTCAATTGCCATGTCACTCTACCACGTTAGCCCTAATTGCCAGCTATCAGCCATGTGTCTGCCACGTCAGCCCTACACTGTCACATGTCAAGCATGTTAGCGCCACGTCAACCCTAGCTACCACGTCAGCAAGCCGAGTCGTCCGTGCAATATTCCGTACATCGAGTCTACCGTAGACTAGCTATTCCATAAGTCGAGTCCACAGCACCGTAATATTTTTCAATTTTCAGCATTTCCTTTAGATTTAATTTTTTAAGAGTCCGTTCTCCTCTGCCCTAGCTTTGATTGACCCTATTCTTTTTTTAAATTCATCTAAAACTGAGCTCTACGTTTTGATTCCTTGAAGTTTTTTGAGTTCATTTGAATTTATATTATGCTTTATTGTGCTTTCTCTCTCGTTAGATCGCGTCTTCGACGAAGCTGAAGCAAGATTTGAAGATCAAGAGCAATCAAATGAGTAAGGGCAAGGCAAGTCATGTCCTTTGATCATGTTGAATTTAGTTTTTAAATCTATCTATTTATTATTTTATTTTAAATTATCATGCATTGATATTTTATTATAAACTCTTGTACTTGGTAGTTATTATTAAATTTGATTAAACCCTCACTTGATAAATTGAATACCATGATTTTATTGTCACCATAGGATGGAAAATTATCTAGTGATGCAATACTGGTTGTCACATGATTTGTATGTTTAATATGCTTAGTCATGCTTATAGTCTCGTTGGGTTCAACATCACATGTAATTAATTAATTAATTTGACTTAATAAGACATTGAATCGTGGTTGTAGCCACATTTAGACAATGAATCGTGGTTGTAGCCACATTTATAAAATTTGAATACCAAGACATTGGTGTGTCATTGATATTTGTTATACAAATTGGTTTCACTTGGGCGAGTGATTATGCAGTATAGGGGAAAGTACGAATCAACTTCAAGGAATGTGGAAGTCTCATCTGGGTAATGTCTAATGATTTCTTTGTGCACCATTGATCTGAGCCTTACCATGTAGCCATATGTCTAGTATGTGATAGATTTGTTTGATTAATTTATGATATCTCAATTTTGATTTCGTCATTGTGATGAACATAGATGCTAATTTCTATGAAGCACAAGGGGGTGTGATGCGAAACTTGCTAGTGATATGCCCTAGAGGTAATTATGGAGGTGATTGTATCACTACTATATTTATAATCTTCTAAATAATATATTATTTTATCCCTTGAATAAATATCTTTCATATTGATCAACAGGTATATGACATATTCACAGAACTCTTTATTTATGTTTTGATGTTATTATAAATTATCCCTGATCTTATATCATTATATTAGATAATTATGATTTACAGATCAACACATGTACTGATTGATGATCATGTTTCACAGATCAAAGATATAGGATATCAAATCAATAATATAGACTTATGTTAGAGAATATGATGTTGGATTGACCTATCATGAGACACTGCAGGAATTATTATATTCGTAAGTGTCATTAGTTGGTCTCACACATAATGTATGTAGCATTCTTAGACCTAAGATCGTCATTGTTTGCTACATATGTTATAGTTTACTAAGAGGTTATCAAACACTACTCCGTGACTGGGTGATCACAAAGATAGTTTTCGGGTTTACTATGAAACATGCGAAAGAATATAAGTCATCAAGATGGAATTTACCCCTCCTATATAACAAGAGAGATATTTCTAAACCCCTCGATATAGTTGGATTAAAGAAGTACATGGCTATGCCAAATGTGGTTGAGAAGTCAATCACAACTGAGTAATCTACTACAGGTTTGAGTAAAAGATCAAGCTATCATAGGATGGTATACTTTTCGCCTTGAGTTCGATATGGTATTACAAGCTAAAGGGATTGGTACAAAAGCACTATATAGATTCGTCCGATATGATCTTTATGTATGTTTGAAAGTTGTTATGTTCTGCTAGGGACCACTACTGATTTATGGATCGAAAATGAGTTTTTGACTTATGGTCAGTCACACATTTAATGGGCTAAAATGATAAGGGTTCAGATGATAGTCTCTGAGTGGGATACGATCTCTACTCGTATCAGATAAGAATTCGATTGAAGGCTATATAAGGAAGGTGTGGGGGCTGAAAGAGGCATCCTGAAACACACCTATCAAAATCCTAGCCGCCACCTCTCATAATCCCTACCGTGCACGGTGGTGCTAGCACACTGACGCATAATGTTCCATCCTAGACGTGTGGACCTCGGTGTAGGCGCTGCTACGACTGTGGTACTGACTGATACGATCGTGAGGGGGAGATGGTTGGTCAGAGGACGATCGCTGCTTTTACTACGTCGATGCGCTCTTCGTTGAATCGGCTGCTTCAACTCTACTTCTACTATACTGCATGTCTAATGGTAACAATCTATGTCCTATTACTCGTATGGCTTCTTGGTTTACATGGTAAAAAATTTTAATTTGCGCTAGCGTAGCCTACCCGTATCTCAACAAAACCCTAGCGGGCAAAATTGAGTTGAGGTTGAGATTGTAAAGGCCTTGTTGTGATTCTCTTTAACGTGAGGATGATCACATCATGTGACTAAAGTTGTGCAACTTCTGCAAAGTGTAAAACTATTCAAATAGTCGTGTCCCTGGTTATGGACAATGTTTGGTGATTTCACATGAAGGGTACATATTTCATAAAACATGGTTGAGATTAACTTTGGAAAGTAAATAGTTAGTTTATTGGTTGTTCAATTCGTGAATGGTTAGTTCAAGAGTGATTTATTCAATTCTCTTGATTATTTATTTATTATCCCTTTTTTAAAGTTCACTTTCAATCTGTTTATTATATTTATTTTAAATTATTACTTTCTATAAAATAACCTTTCAGGCTATTATTTATAAGCTTGACCATAAGATAGTACTCTGATAATTAATAATATTTGAGTTTATTTGTTTATTAATTGTGCATATGGTCGTTATTTCATCTATGTTTACACTGTGTGCACTAGCATGATCCTAGACTAGTGCGGTATATATAGATAGTCCAGATTTACATATTCAGGTCTCAACAATTACCAAATAGCGTACCACACTTCTATTGCTCAACATGGATAGGTTGTGGCAGCCATGGCAAATGAATCAACAATCTAGGACCCATGCACCCTTGAATTGGCGCACCAAGCTCACAGAAAGATTTTAGCATGATTATTGCATGATGCTGTGAGATCTCAGAACCACTACCTAGAACTACGACAAGCTTCTTATCGATTCCTGATTCGATCGTTGTCTTAACATCTTTTAACTTTCCCACTTTAATCAAAGATGACTGAGTTGTAAACATAATTTCATGCCACTCCTCATTTTTTGGAGGTAGTAGTTCTGCAATTCGATCCATGGGAATGCTTGCCAAAATTTCATCAAAGATTGTGGCACCAACATGCTCATATACCTTGGCAATAACAATAGAAATGTTGGCTAGAGTTGAAGAATCTTCACAACCACAAAGAATAGAAATTAATTTATCCATAGAACCTGCTGTTTCAAGAGACTGAGTGAGATCTGCATAGTCTCCTTGGACAAAGATGACTAAAATAGCTTTGGTGATAGCAAGCTCTCCTATTCGAGGGCTAAGTATTTTCCTGAAGCCAAACCTGCTAGCCTCAAATTCAGATATCGATTTGCATGAAATGAGAGCTTGGGTGGTGTTGTCGAAGGCACCAAAGATGTTGATGGAGTAATTAGCGCTGAGCAACCCACTCGATATTGCCAACATAGCAGCATAGTGTTCACCGTAAGCGTATGTCCGTGCTGCCACTAGGTAAGCGACATCAAAAATGCTACTTTGGGAGGAAGTTGATCTCAGTGTTGTGGATGATTGCACAGCCATCGTTGGTGTCGAGGTCCGATGATACGGGCAATCCTGATCTTCTCGATGTAGGATCACGATAACTAGTGCTTCTCAACCAATCTCTCTAGCTGTACACCCGTGCCAATGTATGAACTCACAGCTTTTTGAAAATTCGTCAAGATACACCGAGTTTTCTCCACGAGACCACGAGTGGAGAAACGTCGTGCCCTCAATCCCCAATGAAAAAGCAAACATGACCTTGATTCAAGAATGATCGCTCAATTCCTCTCAAGTAATCCTTACATGGACACTTTGGTGAAAAAAACAAGCAATATGCTGTTCTAGTCTCAATCTGTAAAAGTGATCTTAGCCCTAAGGCTGTCAATATATGGCTTATATAGCGTCTTGGGACATCCACAGAGTCCCTAAACCTAGTACAACTCAACCATATATGGTTTTAGATACGAACTCATAAAAAAAGGAAACTAGATTTTACAGCTGTCATATTTTTTCAGTCATAACTTTTGATCCGTGATGAATTTGATTCTAGAACTAGATCCATTGCGTAGCTCTAGAAATTATCTTTCCAACGAGGACAAGAACGTCCGAATCGGACTCCGTTTGTGAAAGTTATGACTTTTTTAGTAACTGTCTGTCAGGCTGTCCTGAACCGAATCCGAATTGAATTCTAAGTTGAATCCGAGTTTGAATCCAATTGGTCTTGTGAGATGTACGAATTGGACTTGAAAATCTTATCCAAAACTTGTGGTTTAAGTACTTGGGCTCCTCCCTTTTACTCTTCCGCTGTATGGGCTTTCTTTCTTCATATCTGTGGCACCTAATGTGGTTATCCTCTTCCTTTTGCCTCTCCATTGCTTTGCCATTGACAAACCTAAGAATGCACTATTTGATAACATGAGATAGTATTCCATTTTTATGAATAACAATATTATATTTAATTTGGAATGAGTTCACCTAGCAATATTTTATGCGGCTCAATAATTCTTTTCAGTTAAATAATATATTTAACTGAAAAGTACAAGACACATGCGTATCCACATCACCCGAAGTTGAACACCTGGTGGGCGTCACGAAGTTGGTGTCGGTGATAATGGTGTTGACGACAAGCTTAGTAACAGCAAAACTTGAGACAGCGGCAAGCTCAGCAACGGTCGAGAGAAAACTTGGGGCCACAACCGGAGCTAACGTAGACGCAGGCACACCGGTGTCGCCGTCGAGGCATACTATTGAACACCTAGTGGGCGATTTGGCTGTGGGAGTGGCATCTCCACATGGAGTAGTAGTAACCATGGTATGGTCCATGGCGATGGCAGAGGTGGATGTCTGAGCAGTCATGGACAACGGTGAGGCTCGAATGGATGCAAATAGTGGCTAGAAGGTGGCCTTGATACCAACCTCCAACTCCATCTGGTGTGCCAAATCCTTCATTTCACCCAATTGCTTCTTCGTGGACGCGAGCAAATTAGCCAACATCGCCCTTCATCATAGCAGCTCTTCCTCAATCGTAGCCTCCACGGTGCGGCGATTGCTCTAATACCATATTGTCACAGTCCCACCTTGAAGAACACAAATCAACACCAAGGCAAGAGCAAGGTAGTTAAATCCAATCCAGGATACAAGTATTCAGTGGTACAAATGGGTAGAATTGGAATCAAGGATTAGACGGCGAAGAACAAGGGATTGGGGGAACTCAGAGAATAAGAATTAGGGGAAGGGAAGCAGCAGGGGGAAGAGGTGCAAAGGCAACGCATGCTGTCCTATTCTTCGATGATTTTCCTCGTTGTTGTTGTCCATGCCTTTTGTACTACACCATGTCTCCACTTTGGGCCTTCGACCAAGACAGCCACATGACCATGGCCTGGCCCATGGTTAGTCTGTGACGTCGGGGCAATGGCATCGCCAGCAAGGAGACACCGGGGAGGCGGAGGAGAGAGCCAAAATGGATTACTTGGCATCGTGCGGACTTCTAGGCAAGGTAGTGCGGCCAAATTTGGAGCGTGGAGCTGCCGACGGCAAGCATAGTGGTGAGGGGAAATAGGGCTAAAGCATTCTGGCAACTCACAGAATCAAAGACCGATTCCTCTTAATGTGAGCATCTACATGTGTCTAGGAACTCACCTAAGGTAGAGATGGAGACTGAAGGGGAGTCGAGTGTCCTGGCGACGATGAGGCCCAGTGGTGGCAAGGTGCGGATAGGGAGAGCCCACCGAAAAGGACGAAGGAACTTGGTGGTGGTCAGAGCATGCTTACGATCACTTGGTGGAGCTTCTCACAGGAGCAATTGAACCGGGATAGCTTAGACCTTGAAAAACCTTTGGCGACGGCACTATAGATGGCGGTGGAGACGAAGGGGTGGCTTGGGGAGCTAGGTCTCAATAGAAGGAGATGAAAGCTGGCTTGGAATGCCTCGTACGCTAATTTTACGTTGAACCTACATTTTTAAAAAGAAATAAAACATTCAACATAACCACATAAACTTCAACAAAAATTCAAACAATTTAAAAGCTCATGATCTTGGTTCCACTGGACGGAGAAAGGATTTAGCTAAATATTGCAATTTTTCTCACTGAATTTGGAATTAAAATGAAATAGTTATAAATTTTTTAAATTTAAACTATTTAACACAACTAATTAAATTTGCATCATAATTTCAACTAAGCTAAAAAATTCATGACTTTGGTTCTACTAGATAGAGAATGAATTTAGATGAGCTCAACAATTTTTCTCACTAAATTTTGAGTTAAATTGAATTAGTTATGAATTTTCAAAGTTTAGGAATAATTCACATAACTAATTAAATTTACATCATAAATTCAATTAAACTCAAAAATTCATGATTTTAGCTTCTCTGGAAAGAGGATGAATTTAGATGAATTTAGCAATTTTTTTCATTTAATTTAGAGTTAAAATGAATTAGTTATGAATTTCTAAAGTGTTCAGCTATTTTAATTAAAAATCAGAAATCAGAAGTCATTATTATATTCCGAGGAGAGAGGGTATATTAGACTGACATGTGGTATTCACTGAGTATTTTATTGTTTTCTTTCTACCACTGACAGGTGATACCTACTTGTAAGTATTAATTCTTTAAACCTCCTGAGATTGACACGTGGGGCCCATGGGGGTTTAAATCTCTCACAATGCGAGAGGCTGACACGTGGGGTCCACCGAGACTTACTAACTCTTTTCCCGGCTTCGTTGACAGATGGGGCCCACGGGTTTAAAGTTTTATTGAGTCGCTGACACATGGGGCCGGTACCGGTTTGATTTTAAAGCATAGCCCATATGTGAGTGAGTCATTTCTTCTAACTACTATAATTAACTGCCAATTAACTTTCACACGTAATCAACGGCATCGATCTACAGTGTCGTCTTTCTCCGATCGCTGCTGGCGAGGCTCGTCGCCGGCAGTGAGAGCGGCGGCCAGCCATGAGCATTTCTGTAACATCCTGATTTTTAGAGCTTTTTAAAAACCTTGAATTTAAAAATTAATTTTTAGAATTTTTCTGGAATTAATAAAGCTTAATTTGAATTTTTAGCATTTTAAAAGGATTTAATATGAATAAATTAAACTTCAACATTTGCTGAAAATATTTTATTTGGGTTCCTTGTGTCTCAAGGAATTTTCTGGTATTTTGGTGAATTTTTGGGATTTATTTGCTATTTTTCTAGAGCTCCTGGGAGTTTATTTGAATTTTCTTAAAAGAATTTAATTTTGGAAAACCACCCAGCCGCCCGATCCTCTCTCTCCCCGCGCGTCGCCCATCCCCCGGCCGTTCTCCCCGCCGCGTCCCTCAGCCCAGCCCGCCCCGCCTTCCCCTGCTCCGCGCCGTCGGATCCGCCTCCCCTCCACGTGTCGCCCATCCCCCGACCGCTCTCCCCGCCGCCTCCCTCGCGCGTCGCTCGCTCTCGCCGCTCTCGCCGCGCCCGATTTCCTTCGCCACGCGGCAAGACTGCCGCTCGCCGCGCCCGCCTCGCCCGCTGTCCGATCCCGCCTGCCACCGCCGCCATCTCGCAGCCGCACCGCGCGTACCCGCCCTAACCCTAACGCCGCTTCGCCCCGGCTGTCGGATCTGCGCCACGCGGCACGCATCCGCTCCGCCCTCGCGCGTCCGCTCGCCCCGCACCCGGACTCCCTCTCCACCGTCCGATCGGACGCATGTCGCACCCTCGGGACTTTTCCCCGCGCCGCGCCGTGTTCATCCGGGAGGCCTCGGTTCACGTGCATAAGTGCGCCACCGCTGTCTCGGTTCACGTGCGCCTCCCTCGCCGCCGCCCTCGCCTCGTCCTCGTGCCGCCGTCGCCAGAGCCCCGTCGTCGGCATCATGCCCGCGCCCGCGCCTCTGCCGGACTCGAGCTCGCCGGTGCCTCGCCGCCGCTGCCGCCGCCGCCCTGCAGTTCCTCCACTCGCCCTCACCGGTGCTCGCTCGCGCCATCTCGCCGCCGTAAGCCGCCACCGACCTCCTCGCTTCCCCTCGCGCCGCTCGAACCTCCGCCGTGTGCAATGGTCGCCGGAGACCACCCTGCCCCGCGCGCGCCTCGCCGGAACCCCTCGACCGCACCGAACCTCGCTGCCCTGGCCGCGGAGTGCCGCCCCTCGGGCCGCGTCAGCCATCGGCCGCCGTCCTGCCTCCGGTCCGCCCAACCATAGCCGCATGATCAGATCCGAAGACCGACGGACCAGATCTTGCCGCGTGGCCTCTCCTCAGCGGTCCGATCCCGTCGCCGCCGCCACGCCCGACCGAGCCACGTCAGCCCTAGCCATGCCAGCTACCATGTCAGCCCTACCGCCACGTCAACGCCATGTCAGCAAAATTCCGCTGCCCGAGCCACGTGGCAGCCACATCAGCCGCCTGGTCACCCCCATGCCACGTGGCAGCATCAGCAGCTACCACGTCAGCCCTAGCTGCCACGTCAGCACCCCCTCCCCCGTGTGCACTGTTCGGTGGACCGGGTTCACCGTGGACTGAGTCTCCCATGGACCGAGTTCACAGCACGGTGTATTTTTTGATTTTCCTGATTTTCTTTAGGGTTTATTTTTCGAAAGCCCGTTCTCCTCCATCCTAGCTCTGATTGACCCCGTTCTTTTTTCTAAATTCATCTAAAATCGAGCTCTAGCTTTTGGTTCTAGTTTCATGATTTTTGGAGTTCATTTACTTATTATTTTATGTGTTTTTCTTGTTTCGATCGTTTTCTCCCTCGTTAGATTCGGATTCCAGAGGAGCAGGATCTACGCCCAAACACCAGGAGTACCTCGCTGAGCATAACCAAGGCAAGTCATGTTCTTTGACCATGTTGAACCCAGTTTGTAATCTATTATTTATTTATTTTGTTTTAAATTACATTGCATCGCTATTTTTAATCAAACCCTTGTATTGGTAGTTATCGCCCCAATTGAATTCATCCCTCCTTGATAATTTGGAATGCCATGATACCATTGTCACCATAGGTTGGGAAATATACTTGTGATGCTAGGTTATTTGTTACATGAGTTGGTACAATAGACTGCTTAGCTTTGCTTATTTCGATTGGGTTTATCATCACATGTGAATTATCAATTTGACTTAATGAGATATGGAACTGTGGTTGGTGCCACGTTTATTAAAATTTGGGCCATGGCATTGGTGTGTCATTGGCGTGGTTATACAAAACTGGTCTTGCACTCGGGCGAGTGATCGTGCAGTAAAGGGGGAAGTGTTGGAGCACTTCGAGGGATGTGGTAGTTTCGCCTGGGTATACTTAATGACTTAACTTTGTGCGCCATTGATCTGAGCTTTACCGTGCAAACCACATGTCTGGTATGGGACGGACCTGACTGACTAATTTGGGATATTTCAATTTTAATCTTGCCATTGAGATGAACATGGTTGCTGATTTCCATGTGGCGCAAGGGGGGTGTGATGCGAAACCCTAGCGGGCGGATTGAGTTGTAACTGAACTTTATAAAGGCTTTGTTGTGATTATCTTTAACGTGAGGATTATCACATCGTGTGGGTACAGTTGTACAACTTCTGCAGAGTGTAAAACTATTCGAATAGCCACGTCCTCGGCCATGGACAATGCTCGGTGATTTCACACGAGGGGTAGTTATTTCTGAAAACTTGTGTGTTGTGGTTGGACAGCGGATGGTTAATCCACTGTTAGTTTAGCTTATGGATGGGAGGTCCATAAGCAGTTGGTTTAGCTTGTGGATGGGAGGTCTGTAAGTGGTGATGTCAATTCCTTTGATTATTTATTTATTATGGTTTTACTTAAAATTCGCTTTCAATCTATTTACTGTATTTACCTTTAAATGCCATTTTATGCAAATTAATCTTTCAGCCATCCTTTGGTAAACCTTGCATACTATATTGCATTCATTTGTTACAAACGACTTGCTGAGTACCAATGTACTCACAGCTTTATGCCTAATGTTGCTCAGTTGAGGAAGAGGAGTATCACCAGCAGGAGGTTCCAGAAGGAGAGTACTTCGACGACTTCGCGGATTAGGCTTCGTTCTCCACTCGATAGCCTGTGGGCTTGGCAATTGGCCACCACGCTTTATTTTGGATTTCCGCTGCTAGTTTTGTTAAACCCTTTGGGCTAGTCTATTGTAAGCTTGATCATAAGGTCGTACCTTTTGAGATTTATTGATATTTGAGCTTTTACTTTACTTTATCGTGTATATGGTTGTGATTACATCTATGTTTGACTATGTGCACTAGCATGATCCTGGGACTAGTGCAGAATACACAGAGAGTCAGGATTTGCATATTCGGGTCTCGACAATTTCCAAAATGGATTACTCATGGTCGTGCCTACCTCGGGCCGAGCCCTCGTCGGCCAATTTGGCCGAAGGGTTGGCCAGCGATGAGCTCAGGTGGCAGCGGAATAGGGAGAGCATGGCTACGGTGATCTACGGCAATGCAGCTCAATTAAATGCTCGTGGAGTACCTCTCGGCAGTCACGATGTGATATCTGGGGTCGTCGGAGCTTGGGGAAGTCTGGGGTGGCCTGGCGACGTGCGGCGGCAGAACTCAGAGGGGTCACACGGTGGGGGAGTAGCTAAAGCCACGAGAGCTTCGGGGAGTGATCGGGTCAGCTTCACCAAGCTCCGAGGAAGGCCTGGGTCGAAGGAATTGGACGGAGACAGCCTGGATCGACGGTGAGCCCGATTGCTGAACTTGAGGAAGAAGGTGGTGATGGCGAGCTAGGAGGCACGGGGGTTCAATCGGGCGCTGGGGGAGTGAGAGGGGAGTGCGGGGAGATGATCGGGAGCTTCAAGGGGCTTTATAGCTGGCTGGAACGGGCTGACCACATGGAGGGGGTGCGAACGGTAATGGCGGATGACGGCAAGGGTGGCATGGCCACAATGAGCTTAAACCGACGGGGCAGGGTGACGAGACTGGGTTGGCGAGCTCAGAGGATGGCGGTCGGTTTTGGAGTGGTTGTATGGTCTCGTCGGAGAGGATGGGTGAGGCAGCGGCATGGGCGAGGCCGGCGGTGAAAACGACGGGGGCAGGAGGAATGGGAGAGGGGAAGGAAACCAGGGGTGGCGGTGGGAATCCAGGAGTGAGCAAATGGAGTAGTTGGCGTGGCATGGGCACGCGTGAGAGGCAGGGAGAGAGAGGGGGCAGGGTAGCTTGGGTGCGGGCGAAAACAGAGAGAGGAGGGGTGCGAAGGGAGGAGGAAGGGGGCTGGCCAGGCCGAGAGGCCTGGTCGGTTCTCTCCCCATTTTATATATATTATTTTCTTTTCTTTTCTTTTCAAATTTTCTATTTGATTTCTCATAATTTAGTTTAACTGTATGTGTGTGTGTATAGTTTTGCACATATTCTATTTAATGTCACTTTTAATTGGATCTTTCCATGATTTACTTTGGGCACACATGTATTTATATACTTAACACATAAAATCTCAAAACATCCATTTTAGTTTTATTTCTTTCTTTGATATGTGTGTGTGTATATACATACACATGTATTGCTAATTATTTTTTGTGAGCTTTTAGGCCAAATTGTTGACCACCTTTTCAGATTCAAATTCAAATTTAAAATTTTCTTTTACAATTGCATCTCTTTTTATTTTATGTGGTTTAGCCTTGTATGTATTCATACACATACACCTTCCTTTTATTTACTAGAACTTCAACCAAAAACCAATAAGGGTTCAGAAATTCAAATGTCAGAAAATGCCAAAATTTTTGAAAAAGCCCCTAATTTACCCAATGTTCATTGCATAAAAGATTGGAATGTTACACATGGGCGCAGTCAGGGCGTGCGTGGCGCGTGCGCAACGCTGTCTGGACGTGGCCAGAGTGCACACAGCGCAGGGGTGCGGCATGGAGCATTCCCGGCCAGGCCGTCGACCGAATGGGCCAGGTCCCGGAGGGAAAAAGGTCAGGATGGACCTGGGCAAGCCCAAGGACAACTTGGTGCTTTGAGTTTTCTGAGAAATTTTGAAATTTGGATGAAATTTGATTGAATCGGTTGGACTAAATTTCTTGTTGATATTGCAGGCAAACCCGCTCAAAAAAAATTGAAAATTTTTATGGAGGTGTGGCGAAGATGATTGTGTAAAATTTTCAGGATTTTTTTTGGAAAAATCTGATAATATTTCTTTTTAATTTAAAAGCACTTAGTTGATTTAAATAATTGCATAACATTCTTTAATATTTATTTTCAGTGCCATTATTATATTTGTGAGTCTCTGGAATAATTTCCACCGTACATTCTCTCATGCAAATTTGTAATCTTGGTTTTAGTGTTTGGTTTAGAATTTAATCTTACTTATATTTCATGCACTTTTGATTTTAGAAAATCAAATTTTTCCAAAGAAACTCTAATAAAAAGCCAAGAAAAACAAATGTATTCAAAAAGTTTAAATATTTTCTTATTTTTGCATACCCTAAAATTTAGGATGTTACACCTGATCCACTGCGTTGATCGTCAACCGCTACTAGCAAGATCTGGTGGGGAGAGAGGAGAGAAAGACAGAAATGGGCATCTTATGGTGGAAAGAGAAGACAAGAGAATAAATAGTGCTCATTTGGGCTTAAGTTTATGTCTTTTGGGCTTTTTTTAACACTGTTTGGCACTGTTTAAGTTTTTTTTGTAACTGTTTAAAATTTTTTTAATATAATTAAATTTAAAAAATAAAAAATAGTAAAAACAGACCCTCTCATTAAAGACAATACAAGGAAATACAGAAAACAAAAAAACAAAAACATAGAAAAATATGAAATTAAAAAAAAGTGAGAAACTAAAAGCCAAAAAGCTTAAGGTAGCGCTCAGTTTAGCGTTGACTTATACCTTTTTTTACTGTAGCTGAGTTGATTTATTTGACATAATTAAATTTTAAAAAATGTAAAAATACAGTAAAAAACATGTTAACCTATCACGAACAATGCAAAAGAATACGAAAAATAGAAAAAAAAACTAAAAATCTAAAAAAAATAAGAAAAAAACGAAATTACTAAATAGTAAAAAAAACATAAACCAGAATCAGAAACTGCTTTTAAAACAACTTAAGCAGCTCCTAAATCTAAATGAGCCGGACGGTGATGGGGTCCACATGTACTATGCATCTGTCAACATCTCTTTTCTCTCCCATTATGTGACATCAAGGGTATTTCAAAACACAACAGCAAATTAGAACGAATTTTTTGCACCAACCTCAGAACATGGTACACCGTTGTATAGTGGGCGCATGTGCTCCCAAGTTCATATAGTTCTTATTGTAAACTCTAAAATAAAAGTTGCTAATGCTACTAATAATTCTCGGGTCGCTAGAAAGGCGATAACACAAGCTAACATCACAAGTCCAAAAATACAACATGGCTCAACTAGAGCAGCAGCCGCCCTTCTTCACTGCCGAAACATCATCCTTTATATTGATCTTTTCACCCTTGCCAGGCCCAGAAGCTGCATCTTCACCTGCTTCAACCGCCCTTTTGCTCACAATGCGGTAAATCTGAGTCAGGACCTCTGCAAATGCATTTTCAACATTGGTGGACTCGAGTGCAGAGGTCTCCATAAAGTAGAGTGATTCTCTCTCAGCAAATGCCTTCCCTTCATCAGTTTGGACTGCTACAAGATGACGGAGATCAGACTTGTTGCCAACCAGCATAACAACTATGTTTGGATCTGTATGGTCCCTCAATTCCTTTAACCAGCGATCAGCATTCTCAAATGTTGAGTGCCGAGTGACATCATAGACAAGCAACGCTCCAACGGCACCACGGTAATATGCACTAGTAATAGCACGATATCTGCAGCAAGATTCAGATCAGAAACGCAATGTGATAAGTGAAGGCACAAGTGAACCAAACAGACAACATTTTGACATGAAAGAAAATTCACTACTGAAAGTATCAAATAAAGAATCCTAAGTGTCACCAAATAAAATGACAAGATGTATTTGAAATGTTTTATATAATTTTACATTCCATTCATGATCAACTTCCTTGTGTCTCCAGCATGGATAATTCAATTAAATAACCAGATTTGGTCTGTTCACTGGTGGAGATGCTTATCTACAGATCTGAGCAACATAGTTCAACCGCAGGGAGGGATGGGGAACTCCACTCCTATGAGTCAAGTAACAAGTGTTGATGAAAATCATCGAAAGAAGGCGAGCTCAGCACAGCATTTCCAAATGCATACAGTTGCACCATATACGGGTCATGAAAGGCAAATCTATAGAAGAGATGCCGTTAATATTCAAAAAGAAATTACAAAACACATTTTTTATGTTAAACATAGATTAACTCTTGATAGCACTCCTTACAGCCAATTGTTTGACACTCAATGACTCCATGTGAGGCAGTCAGGCACGAGTGCTTCATTTGTTCCATATGAATTTTGATCAATGTTACTTGGACACGGATATAGGAATTGGAATCAGACTCTGATTTGGGTGTCTGATTCGGCAGACTTGAAAAATATGATTCGATAATTCGGCTACTATATATTAATATAATACTAAAAATAGATTAATATCTTTATTTTCTATTGTAAATAGTAATGATAAATCCTCAAATAGCCACTAATCACTGATGTTGGATGGTCTCATACACAAAAGATCCATATTCAGCACAAAAGATCCACCCCCAGGCCTTGATATGGCTGCTTGCTTGTCACATGTGAGGATGAAAAGCAATAAATAAAACAAAGGCAGCTCTTTCATGTCCCCATCCCTAACATCTTCTTCCCCATCATTTCTTTCCTTCGAAGCCTTTCCATCTTCTACTCTTCACTTCTTACTCACCAAAGCCATAGCAGAGAAGGAGATCAACATTCTTTCTTTCTTCTAGTCTTCCTCCAACTTTCTAAAGGCCTAGCTATGGTCATGAACAAGGGATGTCGCGTCAACTGCCGCTGCTTTTTCCCCCATCTAATCTCTTCCTCCTTCACCTAGGACGCTACTAAGGGTGTCCAATGCATGTCGGAGGGTGTCCCACGGGTGTCAACATCGAGATAAACAAAAAACTGAGAGGATTTTGGTAAGGGATGCTACACCAAAAAACTAAGAGGGCAACCCAATTAGACCTAGCCAAATGGACCATCTAGCATGGACCCATGTAGGCATGGGCTAGTTAACTAAACATGCTATGCCGTACTGGTCCACAGGCTTAGCCTCAAACTCAAGCATAGCCAAATGAGGTCATGAGTCGGCAGTCCGTCCCAATCCCCTTTCCTCCCCACCATCACCACCACCAATGGATCCCGTCGTCTGGTTCTCTACCCCACTTGCCACCAGTCGCTTCGCATTCCACTCTGTCGAAGCCTTAGTCCTTATTCCCCTCCACTAGATCTACCGCCGCTGGTCGCTTCACGTTCCCCAGCCATCTACCGCCCCTCCCACTGTCTCCACCACCATGCCGCTCTGCCCACCCCCCACCCCCACCTCCTCCACCACTCCGCTCGACACTTGCCCCCCACCGCCTCTGGTCGCTCCGCCCATGCTTGCTCTACCCCCCTCCCTTCTCTGCCGTCGCGGCACCTCTCACCCGCCACCGGCCTCCACTCCCTCCGCCACCTATCTCCTTTGGCTCCTCCACCGCCCGCTAGATCTGCCGTCAGTCGCCCGAGCCCCCCTACACCTCCCGGCTAGGCTCCCAGGCATGACACAACACACCACGTTGGGCTGGGTTGGCACAACCTATGTAGTCCTGGGCCGTGTCGTGCCTGGGCCGGGCCAACAGTTCCATGTTTCAAGCCGGCACAGTTAGTCCAGCCTAGTTGGCCACCTCCAATTGCAACAGATATTGACTTTACATAGAGAAATCATAAACAGCTGGTTCACTGTCCCCTCAAGTCGTGGTATTGGTAAACGGAATTTGGTACTTCCAATCCAACAAAAAGCCCCTTCTCCTCCAAAGAAAACAACTTTGTCCTCTTGGCTATCTTCAGTGCTTGAGTACAGTAGCAGAAGCTGGTGCTTTTGGGGTACAAAAGCCAGCATGCTCCATTGTAGGACACACCCAATGCTTCACTCGGACAGAAGAGCGACACCATTTTGCCCTATCCTAATTTGCTTTGATAATTTTCTTTCATTATTATGGTGCCACTTCAAATATAGTTTCAATAGGTTCTCTTTCATCCTATGTCTGTGTGATAGTTGCTGAAGGAAGATAGAATATGTGAAATTGGATATATTGCATTGAGCCTCTAGGGCGGTATGTATAGAGGTACAAGACTTGGGGGGTAAGATGGTCCAAGGAATTGTAATCCCAATTGGACTCTATTCTACCATATATTGTACTCTAACACTACTAAATATATTGTACTCTAACACCCCGCAATACAACGGAGCGCACAGACGGTGAGATCGAGAAGAAGCCAAGAGCCGACATCCCCGCAGCCATAATCGCCGATGCGTCGCGTATGCCGTGGATCGAGCGTAAACCGACGAAGCTCAAGCAAGGCGGTAGCCCTTTGTGCCGGCGTCGAGGTAGCCGAGCGCGAGGGCGAGTAGTCGTGGTCGAGGATGCCGTGGCCGAGATGGCCGTGGTTGACGAGACGTGGTCGGGTTACCGGCGTCGGCGGTCGCGATATGAAGCCGCGGCGCAAAAGAGGCGCCATGGTGATGACGAGACGCGCCGAGGCGCTGCGTCGTGGAAGGGCGATGCCGGGTCGACGCATCGGGCCGTCGAGATGTAGACGAACAGCCGCGATGCAATCGAGGCGACGGATGGGAACGGAGGGTCGATGCGAAGTCGATGCAATCAAACCACGTGGCCAAGACGTGTGCCGGTTTGCGGGCCCCAAAGAACGCGTCGGACGAAAGCACGCACCGTGTTGCGATGCGGGGACGATTAGGAGAGGCCCCAACCGGATGTGGTTGTGCTAGACGTAGAAGAAGCAGCGGGCGGAGCGACGCTTACCCGGGCGAGCACCGGCGACGCCTAGCTCGGCGAGCGCCCCGACGCAAGGTACGCGCGGCGCGTATCGCTTCGATGTCGCGAGGAAGGCCCGATCGGCAGGACGAAGACCATGTGCGACGGATGGCGACAAGAGGTTGCGCGCCACGACCGTCGATGCACAGGGACGACGATGTAGATGCAACGGCGAGGACACACGCGGCGCGATGTCGCGGCCGAGGAGGCAACACGGCAGCGGCCACTCGTTGCTCGGAGAAGATGCTCATAGTACTCGACGATGGACGCCACGGAGCCGGTGGATCGCGCGATAATCGGCCGACGATCGAGCACGCGCGAGACGGACGACGATGGAAGAAGTCGGCGAGGCGCCCCGACCGTGGCGGCGATGACGAACCGCAATGAAGACGCAGACGGTGACCGAGATGCGACGCGGAAGGCGCCCTCGGCATCGCGTGCCCGGCCCGGTCGCATAAATCGAAGAGGTAAAGGCGGTGTAGTCGACGCCGGTGTCGAGTAGATACGCGCGAGGTCGACGGCGGTGGCAACTCAACCACGATCGCTGATCGAAAAGAACGAGACAACAAAGCAGCAGGGATCCTCCATATGCAAATCACCGTGTACACTAGCTTGATCCTCACCCTTTTTTTGGGTTAGCTTTAAAGGAAGCTACTCCCGCCGATCCTCCTCCCTTAGAAATTGATCCGACAGGCACTGCACTCCAATCGAGAGAGGAGAGGCGCCCGAGAGACGAGAGAGAGCGCCCGAGAGGAGCACGAAGCGCAGGCGGCAGCGGCGGGTGGCCAACTGAGGGCGGTGCCGACGGCCACCGCCGGTTGAAGCGCAGAGCCGGTGGCAGCGAGGCGAGGCGACCGACGGCGCTCACTCGGCCGGATCCGGCTTGATGCGCCCGATCCAAAGTGGGAGTGGGCGGCCAAGGCGCGAGGCGAGGCAGCTCCAAGCGCGACCCGGGCGAGGATCTCTTCAGGCCGCGGATCTGACGAAGTCGAAGGAGCCGCACCATCCCGCGGAGGAAACCAAGGCGGGAGGCGGCAATCGCGAACCGCAGCCTTGGCGACGGCGCGGCCCGGCACCACCCCTCCGGCGGCAACGCGGAGACCTGCGTGGGGCGCGCGTCCGGGCCCGGCCGCCACCATGGCGGCTCGGGACGAGAAGCGTTTAGCCCGGCCGCCGCCACCACGGCGCGGGGCGGAGCGCGCGCCTAGCGCGCCTACGGCGAGGCGATCTGGAGGGGGGTGACGGCGACGGCCCAGCGACGAGGATGATTGCGAGGCGCGTGGAGGGAGTCCCGACTGCTGCTGGATGACGACAACGACGACGGCGGCCGGATCAATAGGATCCGCCGCCTAAACGGTGGCGCTGCCCCCGGCGGAGATAGATCTCCCCGGGGGCGCGCGGTGCGGAAGCAAGCGGCGGCTAGGGTTTAGGATCTAAACCTAAACGCTCTGATACCATGAAGGAAGATAGAATAGGTGAAATTGGATATATTGCATTGAGCCTCTAGGGCGGTATATATAGAGGTACAAGACTTGGGGGGTAAGATGGTCCAAGGAATTGTAATCCCAATTTGACTCTATCCTACCATATATTGTACTCTAACACTACTAAATATATTGTACTCTAACAGTTGCAATTTTTTGAGTTTTAGTTGCCAGATTATATGCTGCCTCAAGATTGTTGCATATGGTAGGATGCAAGATTAGGGTTTTTGTCTTGTAGGTTTTATTACAAGACTCTCGTTTCTTTATCCTTGAGGAGATATTATTCTTAGCCTACCCCAACATATTTGGAACAAAAGGTTTTGTTGTTATTGCTGTTGTAAGATTGCTGCATATGGCGATCTAGACTATGCACCCCATGGTTATCACGGCATAATGTTACAGCCCAACTCCGACTGCTAAGGTCGTAAGGATGCGTGATGGGAGGGGTGAGATGAGCAGCCGCCGGCAAGGAGGCGTCGTGCCAATTGGAGGAAGATGGTGGCGCGCCGGCTGGTGCACAGCCGCAAGGGAGAAGAGAGATGATAAACTCTTTCTTATTTCTTCTCAATGAACTGATAGCCCATATATAGGTAATCCCTAACAATTATCTCTAACTCAAAAGAGGCAATCAATCTCTAATACCAAACCTATTGCTAACTGAATTGGAAAGCAACACTAAAGATAGAGAGTTTAATTCAAACCGAAAGGAAGCCCAATCGTGCTGTTTGGACCCTGTTACGTATCCAACATAGGCTCTCCCCTTGCCGTAGCTGTTTTGGACTCGAGCTGCCCCCTAGCCGTAGCCGCTTCTGCCGCAGCCCTTCCCTCCTACCTGATGCTTGGCCCTGGCTCTGTGCCGCACTCGGCTGCTTGCGCCACCTAGTGTAGTGCTGCCCTACCATAACACATAACTGGTGACCACAGCGCCTAAGAGGCGCAAAAACGCCTAGGCGAACGCCACGACGACGCCATGGCGAACGCCATACGCGGTAGCGCATAGAGATAGCAATTATACCTATTTACCCGCGTACCTATGGGTAAATACCCTAATAGAGCCGGGTATGGAATGTATTTTTTACCCACGGGTACGAAAACAGGGGAAACTTTTTACCCATCGGGTAAACGAGTACGGGTATGGGGGAGCTCCACCCATACCTGTCTCGCCCGTTTACCCGCACGTCCACGATTTGACAGGTCGAATACTATGTATGAAAATTACTTTCTTAAGGACATATATTTGATATAAATGTGATGCTTATATGTATGTGTGAATTTGAATGTGATGCTTTTATATTTCCTAGCAACGGCTGTTGTTTTTATGTATACGTCATTAATTCAATTCTCATATGCTGACTCTCAGTTCGCGGGTAAACGGGCATGCCCGTGGGCGACGGACACCCACATCGTTCGTGGGTAAACGAGCATGCCCGTGGGCATAAATCGGAGTGGCGGGTATAGGTATGGGCGAGCATTACCCATGCTCGTTACGCCCGATTGCCATCCCTAGTAGCGCATGCATACGGTCGCATACTCACATGCTAAGACGTAGCATATGAAACCCAAAGCCATAGCCGGTCGTTATATGGATTGCTCCTCTCTTTCTCCCCCCCGTCTCTCTCCCGACCTCTCTCTCCCATCCATCTCTCTCCTGCAGCGACTCCTCTCCCCGCCGTTGCCTCCCCCGTCTGCCGCCTCCTCTCCCCACCACCTCCCCTCCTCGCCACCTCCTCTCCCCGATGCCTCCCCCTCCCTGCCGCCTCCTCCCCCCAGCGCTTCCTCCCCTCCCCGGTGCCTCCTCCCTCTCCGCCTCCCACTCCGCGCTCCTCTCCAAATCTGAGCCGGCGGCAGCCAGATCTGCGCAGGGTGACGGAGGTGCCCGCCTAGCACCTCAGCTCTGGGTGACGGGCCTTGGCGTCCCCTTCTGGCCGCCAGGACCATGGTTGTCAAGGCGTCGTCGGCGACCACGGCGAGCGAGCGGCACCTTGACGCCTAGGCGACGCCGCGTCGTCGCCGCGGCGACGCCTAGGTGATCCCGCGTCGCGCGTCGAAGCCCGGACCCGCGCGCCCAAAGTCGAAGTCTGCAGCCGGATCCCATCCCCGCCGACTCTCTCGCATGCGTCAAGTCTGCAGCCAGATTCGACTCGCGCCGACTCAATGTCTGCACGCCTCGCCTCCTCCGCTCCTCTCCCCGTCGCCTCCTCCGGCTCTCCCTCCGCCGCCTCGCCTCTCCCCACTGCCTCCTCCCTTCCCGGCGGCCTCCTCCCCCCCAAGTCGCGGTCTCCTCCCTCCACTGCCTCCTCTCCCAGGTGCATCCCCCTCCCTGCCGCCTCCTGCCCCCGCCGCCTCCTCTCCCCCAAGTCGCGGCTTCCTCCCCCCCAAGGCGAGGCGAGCATGCATGGCGTCCCCTCCGCACCGCCGGGACGCTTAGGCGTCGCCTAGGCGACGCCTTGACAACCATGGCCAGGACAACTAGGCGTCACCTAGGCGATGCCATGACAACCATGGTGCACCCAGAAGTCCAAATTACAAGATAACATGCCATCCGCTCTCTGACTCCACTACAGGGTGCAAGACACTAAAACAAAAAAAAAGGTAACATAACAATTCAACAGTATGAGTGAAATGTAGGTGAGCTGAGCCTAACCATATAGCCTTTATTTTATTTACTAGGGCATCGATGGAGCAACCTAGGAAAAACAGTACCTTGCAATATCAGTCCACGTTAAGATTCACTAGGCATTAGAAGCACATTTTCGAAGATTCTATGTTGAAAGCAATTTTCTGCTTAATCAATTCAACATTACTAAGTTCACAATTGTCAAGGCGTCACCTAGGCGACGCCTAGGCGTCCAGGCAGCATGGAGGGGACGCCAGGCACGCTCACCTCGCCTTGAGGGGGAAGAAGCCACAACTTGGGGGGGGAGGCGACGGGGAGAGGACCGGAGGAGGTGGCGGGGAGGAGGCCGCTGGAGGAGGAGGTCATGGGGGAGGGCGGAGGGAGGCGAGGCGGCGAGGCGAGCGAGGCGAGGAGAGGCCGAGGAGGGCGCGGGAGAGGACCGAAGGAGGCGAGATGGCGGGGAGGGGGGATGCACCTGGGAGAGGAGGCGGCGGGGAGAGGCGAGGTGGCGGAGGGAGGGCCAGAGGAGGCAGCGGGGAGAGGACCGAAGGAGGCGAGGCGGTGAGGAGAACCAGAGGACCGAGGAGATGCTGCGGGAGAGGAGTCGGCGAGAATCGAATCGGCTTGCAGACTTCAAATACGCGGCGACTAAGCTTGATATAGACTTCAAATGCCTTGTGCGACTTGGCTTGTACGGGAGAGAGTCGGCGGGAAATGAAGCTGGCTCCTGGTTTGGTGCAGTGACTCACCTAGGCGTCGCCTAGGTGTCCAGGCACCCCTCGCTCGCTGTGGTCGCCGACTCCGCCGTGACAACCATGACTAAGTTAGCAGTGTTAGCCAGTACAAACATAAGCTATAGACCTATAGTACAAAAGTTGTCATTTTCTTAGCATACCGCAGCCTTGAATAAGAAAAATGTACTTCTCTGCTGTGTTGTGACTTGTAAAAGTGTTGCAGTTCCCAGAAAAACGCAGATTGCAACATATATCACGGTATTGCTATTCTGTTATCAGTAATGAAAATACAAGACATCTTATAGCACCAAATCATGTAAACAATTGAGACAATAAGATAAATGACATGGATACATGTCCAACTGAAACTTATAGTATGTAAGCACATGACTGCAAGGATTGGATTTTCCTATCAAAAAGAAAAGGCAAAACTAACTGCTATTTCTTATTACTGTGGGATAAGTTGTGCTCACAAGTAACTAGAGATGGAAGATGATGAGGCATAAATCAATAAATCACTGTCATGCTTTTTTAGGGGGAAACAGTTGGGGATCATTGCAATGGTTGACGGTAGAAGTGGAAACTCTTCGAATAACTCTAAATCTAGTATAACTAAAAATAAATGGAACAACTTGGGTCAAAAACAAGCATCAGCTCCAAGAATAGACAAGTTATCTATCTACATAAGAGGTAAATCAAGCCAACTACCAGTTAACAAAAAAAGGATCAAGAGAACCACATGAAAACAAGATTCATCAACAATGTGATATGGTATGGAAAAATGCATAGCAAACTTTTGTAACAAGTGTAATTCATTATCACTGCATAGAAGAATGGAATAATGGTACGCAGAAGACTCCAACCATCAATAAGCATCAGCTCTAAACTTAGCTGACAAGATTCAGAAAAAAAATAATTGCAACATACTATTCTAGTAATATGCAAGTTGTCTGGACTGTAGAACACGAATCAAGCATGAAAAAGCAACGACCCAAAAAATGTAAAAATGGTATCCTGAAGATCTATAGTCCAGTTTGTACAAAGTAACTATTTTTAGCATGTCTATTAATCTCCAGTCCAATATTTTGACCAACTGAACAAAAGTTTCCTCCAAATATTTCAAGCATTCATCTCATTTCCTTGTCACAAGGTCATCTTTTACTCAGGGACAAAGAATGGCATTTGTCTAAATAGCTCCAGAAAAAAAATGGGAGGTGATTCCATACTCTCTCAAATAGTGAATTGCACAAATATTAAAGTACCTTTAAGAGTGGATTGATGCTACTTACTCCTTAGTTGTGCTTTAAAATTTGTGCATATCTATAAAAGTGGAAAGCATAGAATCACTCCTCAAAAAAAATACACATTAAAAGCACAATCTATTACTCTGCTCTCTGCATACCAAATTGATCATCCTTAGCCACGCATACTTTGGACAGCCTTCTACAGTCCGCACTCCCTTAGAAGGGATTACAACACCCTGATTGCAGCCGTCATCATAAATCGGTCTTGGAAATAAAAGAATATATCCTAGTATCCTATCGATCAACACTAACCGTTTTACTATTGAAACTCTCCTCTTCACTGCAATGAGCAAGATAAGCCCGCACAGCACCATACTATTATGCGTACTACCCGATCAAAATCTAGAGAACTAAGCGCCTGGCCTGGCCCAACTCTACACAGGGAGCTAGCTCATTTGCACCACTAAAGCATCACCGACGGCACCAGCAATCGAGCATGCAAGTCTAGTTCTAAAATCCCCCAAACCATCCAACCACTCCACGGTAGGATCCCTACCTACTTTTTGAGCGAAAAGACGGTAGGAAATATCCCTACTCATAGATTCGCACGCAACCGATACCTGCAATCTGACACCATAAACAAGCTCTATGATCTAGTACCAGAATTGAACCCAACCTCACCAAAGAACCCACCCCAAACCCTACACTAGCTAGCCGCATCGGCACGCAACATAATTCGGCGGCGAGATCCAACCCGTAAAGCCTCACCGCCCAGAAGACACATACAGACGCACGCATGCATCGGGAACAGGAGTAACCATCGAACCGAGCACAGATTATCTATCTACGGCGGAGCAGAGAGAGGGGGGGGGGGGCAAGGCAAGGGCTTGGGCGTATGTACTACCGTTCCTGGCCGGCGGTGTCCCAAATCTGGGCCTTTACGACCTTGCCGTCGACCTGGAGGGAGCGGGTGGCGAACTCGACCCCGATGGTGGACTTGGACTCGAGGCTGAACTCGTTGCGCGTGAAGCGCGAGAGCAGGTTAGACTTGCCGACGCCGGAGTCGCCGATCAGGACAACCTTGAAGAGGTAGTCGTAATCGTCCTCCGCCCGGTACCCCGCCGCCATTGCTCGGGCCCCTCTCCTCGCCTCGCCTCGGCGGCGATCTGGTTTTGGGTTGGGGAGGAGAGGGGGGAAAAGAAAGGTAGGGGGGAGGTGGTGTAAAAGAGGAGGGGAAAAAGATGGGAAAATTGAATATATAAGATAAGTTGAGAGTGTTTTGATAAAATAAGATGAGTTTATTGTTCTTGTAAATATAGGACTGAGTTGAATATTTTCTTGCAAACATGGTATTTTCCCATTTTAATTTTATTTTCATTTTTCAGCCCATTTTTCTTTACGTGAAATGACTCTTTTGCCCCAAATCCAGCCCATTCCCCAGCTTTCCGCCAATCAGAGAACAAATCACACGTTTTCCGCTGATTCCTCCCCAGCGAAAGAAAAAACCCTAGGCGGTGCTCGCAGGGCAGGTGAGGGAGTGGCGGTGCGGCTTGCAGCGCTCGCGAGGGCACGCCAGGGAGCGGCCGGCGGCGGTGCATCCCTCCTTCCTTTCTCTGGTAATCTCTCCTCCCTCTACTCTATGCACTGAATTCCATCAGACAATATCTTGAAACTCAGTGGAAAATGTGTAACCCTAGATTGCTTAATGGGAAAGGATTGACTTGGAGGGAAGTCACCATGGCTAAGAATCATCATGGAAAAGGGTATGTATCATCTGATCTTACACCTAGTAATTTTTTTGCGAGGCATGGTTGGCACATAAAAGAGGGACAATATAGCAAGGTTCTAACTCGTTATTTTCTGTTTGGGCACGTAGGATTGATCAAATTTCTCTAGCTACAGGTGTTGATTGTTTCATTGCTGCTGAGGATGCCTCTCAAGCAAGGCAGTGCAGCACTGCAACATTTGAAATCAATGTGCCTGGGATAGGTATTGATCAATCGTCGTTTAAGAGCATTGGCACTAGTGTTTGTAATGCACCTCTTTTCTTGGAGGGGCATGCTAATAGCAATGCTACAGAAGTAAAGGTTCCAACGAATGTGTGGTCAGCACAAGGCGTTGTGGATTGGTCATCTCTGATAGTCACTAACGTGTCTGATGAAGATGATAGTGGTGTACTAATGACCGATGCAGAGATGTGTAATCTTTTGGGTATAACAATAAACTCTAATAATGTAAGGGAACAAGTAACTCCAAATGCACCTATGGCTCCCAAGGTTGTTCAATCTAATACACAAGAAGATGACACCATAGGAGCAGCTATACCGGTTGATGATTTCATCCCAGAGGAGAATCGGCCTATGTATGATAAGGATCATCCCACAATGAATTTAGGCGACATGTTTCCTTCCATGGATGAATTTAGGATGGCTGTTAGACAATATGCTATTAACAAGGAGTTTGACATGGATATCATGAGGTCTGAACCTAAGAGGTTTGTGGGCAAATGTAAAGGAGAGGGATGCACGTGGAGGATCAATGCTCGTAGGATGTTAGATGAGAAGACTATCAGGGTACTAACTAATTTATGTGCAATGAATCGCCATTGGGAATATTTTTTGGTTGTGTAGCTAACACCTTTTCTTTTATGCAGGTTACCAAGGTTATAGATGGACACATGTGCTCGTCAAGTAGTAGGATCAAGTCAAGTATGGCCTCTCGATCTTGGGTTGCTGATAAGGCAATCACAATATTGAACAATACTCCCAATGTAAGTGCCAAGCAGTTACAAAAGCAACTACAAGATGACTACAAAGTTACCATAGGGTATGATACCGTATGGCAGGGAAGAGAGATAGCTGTCGATAACTTGTATGGCAATTGGGAAGAGAGTTTTCAGAGATTGTACAATTTCAAGGCTGAGGTAGAGTTGAGATCACCTGGGAGCATAGTAGAGATTGACACTATAAATGTGCGAGGTAATGTGCATTTTAACAGATTCTTTTGTGCATTTAGGCCTTGCATTGAAGGTTTTGTTGTAGGATGTAGACCATACATCAGTATAGATTCAACAGCATTGAATAGCAAGTGGAATGGACAATTATGTGCAGTTACAGCTCTTGATGGGCATAATTGGATGTACCCGGTTGCTTTTGGGTTCATACAAGTTGAAAACACAAAAAAATTGGACTTAGTTTATGTTGCAATTGAAAAAGGCTATAGGTAATATCCCCACCCTTGCTGTATGTTCAGATGCTTATAAAGGTCTAGAAAATGCTGTTGTTGAGGTGTTCCCCCAAGCTGAGCAGAGGGAGTGTTTTAGACACCTTATGCAGAATTTTATGAAAAAATTCCATGGTGATGCTTGTGAACATATGTGGCCTGCAGCTAGGGCATACAAGTATGATATATTTTATCATCATTTTCAGAAGGTCATCTCAGCATCTCCACAGGTTCATGGGTATCTTACCAAATATCATAGTTTACTTTGGATGAGGTACAAGTTCAACCCTACAATTAAGTGTGATTACATTAACAATAATCTTGCAGAATCTTTCAATAGTTGGATCAAGGATATTAAAGACCTTCCTGTTGATGAGCTAGCAGATAAGCTAAGGGTTATGATCATGGAACTTTTTGACAAAAAGAGAAAGATTGGTGATAGGTCAGGGTACAATACTACCAATTGTCATACATCGCTTAAATGGCAATACAAGAGGATTGGGGCACTTAAAGGTTAGATTTTCTAACACATTCAATGCGTATGAGATAGTAGGAGTGAACAAGATAGGCATGTAGTGAAAACACATATTCATGAGTGCACATGTCTTGAGTGGCAGCACACAGGAAAACCTTGCCCACATGCATTGGCATTTTTAACAACTCAGAAAAATGTTAACATGGAAGACTATGTGCATGAGTATTATTCATTACAAAAGTTTAGGGCTGCATATGAGGGTGCAATAGAACTAATGACAGGCAAGGCTCAGTGGCCAAGGGTGGAACTTGGGTTCACAGTTTTGCCACCAATTACCGAGAGAAGTGCTGGTTGACGTAGGAAGCAAAGGATCAAGAATTGCTTTGAAAAGGGGGTGAAGGTGAAAAGGGTACAGAATAAGAACAAGTGTAAGAGGTGTGGTGAGTTAGGCCATAGGCAAGCTGGTTGTCCACTGAATGGAACAAAAAAAGGTTACATAATTAATACAAACTAATTTATAATTTGTTGTTAATTGCATCTCTTTTAATATCTAACCTACATTTTTCTCATGTTAGAAAAAGAAAGAGCAGAACCGACACAAGATCAGAAGCTTCAAGTAGAGGCAAAGGCAAAGAAGCTCCTAGCACACCTATAAAGTCCACCATAAATATTCCTTCTTCACTGAGTGGAAGTCCTGGACCTATCACAAGGAGGTGAACCACTCTAATCTTAGAACATCTATTTAATGTACAACACAAACTACTAACACTTAACATGTGTGCAGACAACTAGCACTTGCCATGGCAGATGGCCCATCTCAAGTGGCTTTACCTACTTCTCCACAGAGGGCTAGGACATCTCCATCAAAAGCAAAGAAGATTACCCCTAAGAAGAAAAAGAACTGATGTTGAACTGCTAATTATTAGTACTTTTGTGTATTGTGGCTGTGAACCACTATGTTAGATTCCTAGTATTTTGCTAAAGATGATTTGGCTTGTAGCTATGAACTCCTAAGTTGGACCTCCTAGTATTTTGCTAAAGATGATTTGGCTTGTGGCTGTGAAATATGTTGGATCTCTAGTAGTTGGCTTATGTAATCCATACTCATTAAATGAGCTCCTAATATTAGTATCTTGCCAATTTGGTATGGAAGTTCTAATGGATAACATGGGAATCCCTAGGATCATAATGGGAATGGGTGATGGTCAATTGATGTGTTGCCTGGAAGGGGCACTATTTTGTCGGTCTGGGGAATGGGCTGGATTTGGGGCAAAAGATAAGGGGCAAAAGAGTCATTTCACGTAGAGAAAAATGGGCTGAAAAATGAAAATGAAATTAAAATGGAAAAAATACCATATTTGCAAGAAGGTACTCAACTTAGTCCTATATTTACAAGGATAATAAACTTGATCTTATTTTATCAAAGCACTCTGAACTTGGTCCTATATATTCAATTTTCCCAAAAAGGAACGGAGCACGGGCACAACAGCGAGCGCGGGGGGAGGTGTGGTGCGGTGCTCGTGGGGGCGCGTGGAGCGCGGCGGATGGGGGGATTTTGGTCGGGACGGGCCAGTTGGGTGGGGCTATTTTTGGGGGTCGAGTCGGCGCTGCGGCGGGTTTTTACGGCGGCGATAAGTGTGGCCGCTTTTGAATTTTTTTAAATAATCTAATTTTTATTTTGAATTATAATAATATCTCTATTTTTTTATTTTACATTAATAATCCTCCATTGCTCTACCGTTGAGCGACTTAGATTAGTCCAACTGTTACGCGTCAAGTATCCAAGTCGTCCAACAGTGGAGCGACATCTCAACAAGTTGCGCACCGGTCCTAGTCACTCAACGGTGGAGCGACATGTCGACAAGTCGTGCACTGGTTTGACGATTTAAAATAATAATAATAATAATAATAATAATTTGTTACTTTGATGGAAATAATTGTGAGGGAATATATTGCAATTTTTGCAGGTAATACATGTAGTAAATCTTGTTTGTATGTTGTTATTTTTTTGGAAATAAAAAGGCAGACAAGTTAGGTTAGCTCATTTGTGATTTTGTAGATTCTCAAGGGTATAAAATATGTTATACTCACAACAATATTTTATGATCATCGTATATTGTTGTAGTACGATAAATTTCTGAAGAATTTTGTAAAGACGATTAAGGTAACAATGCTTCGTAGTAGGAAGATAAGTGATATTGTGATGCAACGGGGAATTCGTATACGTAGTAGAACTTTGGATAAATGACGTAATGATAACAACACGACAGTTGATCCGATAAAGGGGTTACATGGCACGCAGACTAACGAACCAAAGACGGTACACGCATGCCTTTAGAGAATTAAAAATACGTAGGACATCTGGACGAAGAGAGTCGAACTACTGTGTAGAACATGTGAAAGCATCTAGACCCCTAAAAATAGTTTTGATAATTAATAACAATATATGAATATGGGACTAATATGTTTGTTAAGTATCGCATAGCTTAAGTCCCAAATTAAGCATGTCAAAGGCAAAGTGTATACTAAAGAACAAAATGAGGATCAAGATGGTTCAAGATAAAGGTACAAATAGTACATGATCCCTTTTCTAAATTTTACCGGTCTTAGGAGAAAGGTTGGAAGACTAGATTGTAGAATAGTTATCGTACTATTAAGAGGGATAATAGAAAGTAACTTGATAGCATGTTCTTGTACCGTTTGGATCAATTTAGGACCCTGCATGCACTTGAAATTAAATTTGAAAACCAACTATACTCTGTTAGAAAAATTGAAAGTACTAGAGAATATTTTGCGAAACTACTGGAATCCAGAAGTACCGACGTGTTAACTGTAGTACTACTGGAACTCAGTAACACCGGCATCCTGAGCAGTACATTTTTTCCAGAAAATACCCTTTTTGAGACTTAGGCTTGCCGATATCTGTAGTACCAAAAATTGAATGGCGGAACTACCGCTGAGCAATAGGACCGCACCCCAAATCAAAACTACCAAAAGTCGAAAGCACAAAAAAATCCAGCTGTACGTTTTTTCCAAAGAGGGCCAATTTTTGGCCCCTAAGGCAAACGGTAGTACCGCGTTAAAAATCAGAACTACCGATGATCGGAACCACCACATTTTTAACGGCGGTAGTACCACTTTGACTTTTAAATGGCTAGTTCTGACATTCTGACATAGCTGTTACTGTGTGCTACAGTGCACTCTGGTGGTACCGTAGTTTACACAGCAGAATTACCGATTTTCCTGATTTTTCAAGATTATTTTATGCAATGACTAATTTTGATTGGTGAGGGTATAAATACCCCCACCTGCTCAAGAACAAGTAGAAGAGATTGCATTGAACATCCTTGAGTCCTAAGCATTCATTCGACACGTTATTTCTTATTGTGCATTCATTTTGAGGTGATTAACCCAAATCAAGTGCATTCCCATTTTAGATTAATTCTTGGCACTTGATTGCCGTCAAGCGAAACTATGATTCATTATTCTTGATGCTTGCCAGCACCTAGATGGCTGGGCGGAAGATTACGAGGTGATCTCTTCAAGAAGCTTGTGAAGAGACCCGACACCTATTTGTGAGTGGTTCGGTGTCCACCATCTCTGGAGTGGAGAAATGACAACCACTAGTAGATTTAAGGTGGAAAGCTTAATTTGTGGAGCAGATCTAATTTGTTTGGGCTTACCTCAACATAGATTAGGGTAAACCGACAAATTTTCGATCACCATGTTAAAGCATCGTGTGTCACATTGATATTATTTTTGTCTCTCTTTGACTCATATATATTCAGTTTATTGTGCAATTAATTGTATTATAGTCATTTATAGCTATTGCTCTTAAGGTGCCTTAGGGTTACTAGAATTGTATAGGTTAAAATTGTGCTTCAAAATTGTTAAATTATCTTTATCTTGTAAAAATTTTATTGCCTCCTATTCACCCCCCCTCTAGTTAGTCATCCTTGTTCTTATAACATGGCCATTTGCCCTTGTGACCTAGTTCGACATTGTACTCCACGCCTTGTGCCTTAGCTTTTACTGCGATGACCCTCTTCCGTGCCCTCTCGGCCTCCCGTCGTCTGGCATGCTCGCACTCCTGCTCCTCGTGTAGTCTCTTCCGCCTCTTGTTCTCCTCTATCTTAGCCTACAGCTCTTCGAGGCGTCTTTCACGGCTCTCGCAGTCCTCCCTGTCCCACCTCTTTCGTGACAGTAGCATCCACATGTCGTAGGGGTAAATCTTGTCGTCAATCCATTGGCTAAAGTTGATAGGCGCAGCAGAGACTACGGTGGGAAGAGAGACATGGTTACGGCGTAACAGGGATTAAAATAGTGGTGTGCACTAAAATACGATTTCATTACTGGCTGCCTGTGGCTTGGAATGTCAAACGTGCGATCGAGATAGTCTGCGCAGTAGTTTGGGCAGCACCAATAGCGCTGCCCAATAGTCCTCTCGTCAATTGATTTGATGCACTTGCAGGCATCCCAACACCAGCAAAGGGGTGACACCACCCCCGTCAGGAGCCCTTATAGAGGGCATTCAGCGGGCATAGCAGGGGTGCAGCTCGACCCAAAATTGTTGGATGTACTGCGAGGCAGCCTCCCTAGATCAATGAGCTTCGAAGGTGGCTGTTGAGGAGGTGAGTAGTGTGTGTAAGACCGCTGACTAAATGCCCTTTGGCAAGTAGCAGTCTGCTGGGGAGCCTCCCGATCCTTTAAGAGCTCGCAGATGTGCTTTCATTCATTCTACTTGTCCATGTTATCTAGGTAATATTGTTGATAAGGAGTTCCTGACCGAGTAGCGCTGTATTTTATAGTAGGAGTGAATGCAGTTATAGTGGCTCCATTGCGATGAGGCATAGATGTGTTTTGCATCCATGCGTCATGCCCTTCGAGGAGGAAACTTGCGACAGTCAAGTGGTCTCTTTGTACTTTGCAAAGCGAGGTCACGTCCTGCTTTGCAGAGAGTCGTCACGTCCTACTTTGCAGAGAAAAGTCATATCCTGTTATGTAAAGAGTGGTCATGTCCTGCTTTGCAGAGCGATATCACGTCCTACTTTGCAGAGCAAGGTCACATCCTGCTTTGGAGAGATAGGTAACGATGACGAATTGACATTGCAAATGAAGTTAAAGTTTGCAATTACGATGTGATTAGTTCCACACAATGTATAACAAGCAAAGTACTGGTTGAAGTACAAGTTACAATATGATAGCATTTCTAATCTTAATACCACTACATACACAACAATAAGTGGTGTTGCACTTCACACCAGTGTTCCTACTTGTCAGCAAGTGCCTTGTAACTTCTCGCAGTGTGGCCTTCTTGGCAGTGGCCACAATGTCTATCTGCTGCTCTAGCTTCCCCTTCGTCCATATCGTTCCTAATGCAACAACTTTGCCAACGATCCTTTCCATTCTTTCAAAAGGTCAAGATCCAGAATCCAAGTCCTTTGTGCAATATCCAATGTGGCGAAGTTGCCCACAACTCTGAAACCTTTTAGGTCACCCACCACGCTTGCAAAACACTCTCCTTCATGAAGTACTTCGATATGAAGTTCGATGGATCCATGTTGATAGTCCTGCATGTGACAAGGACATGAGATCATGGCTTGTGAAGAAGCTTTGGCTTGTTGCATGTGTAGCTAGGTTCATTCACATGATCTCCAAGGCACACCTCATGAGTAATAAGAGAGCGAGCCATCCCAAATCCAGCTCTGTCCCATAGGAGCACGTTGAAACGATACTCCATATTACTTATTACGAAGACCGTGTGTGACTGACTCTTCTCGATCTTGGCCTGCATGTGTTCTGTAATCTTCTAGCAGTACGGTGTATGTGGGTTGGCTGCATGAAGTACTGCATTTGCATGGCATTCTCTAAAATATTCAATTGTACCTTGCAGAATGCCTTCTATGATGGCAACGAGGGGCTGAGCATAGCCCCCCTAAGAACCCAGATGTACACCTCTGCAAGGTTAGTGGTCATTATGCCGAACCTTGCACCGTAAGTGTCACGCAACAAGGACCATTTCTCTAATGACTCGGCCTCAATCCAATGGAATAAGCACTTGATGTTCCTCAAGGTGTTCCACATCATATGGGGAGAGTCAAGCTCAGGCAATGGCTTGAGGTGTTTGGGTTACGTCGCCCCAAGAATGGGTGGATGCTTGTTCCTCTTGAAGATGTGCTTTCTAATGTGCTTCTCCAATATCTCTCACAACGCATCGAAATTATGCTGCTGGTTCTGCATAGCCAGTCTCTTAAACAGCTTCATCAACGGTTGCTGCGGGAACTGCTTAAAGAAGTTGGCCCCCAGATGACGAATACACCATCTGTTCCTCATGTCTGGCCAAGGGAACGGCTCCTCGAGGTCTTATTGAAGTTTTATTATGGCTTTCATCATTCCGGGGTGACGATCATGGATTATACAGATATCACGATGTGCCCCAACTACTCCCTCCTTCAGATGTCAAGGGAACCACAACCAGTTATCGAAATTCTTACATTCGACAAATGCGATGACCAAGGGTAGAATCTGATTGTTGCCATCAATACCAATTACTATCAGGATCTGCACCTTGTATTTCCCAGTTAGAAACATTTTTCAACTGACATCACGAGAAACATGTGCCTGAAAGCGTCGATGTAGGCACTGAAGTCTAAGAAGGCCCTATAAAAAACCATGAAACCTAGCGGTCTTCTAGATGGCTTGTCCTTCACAGCAATGTATGTGCTCGAATTCATGTCTTGCAGCACCTGGAATATACGAGGAAGGTTGTCATAAGCTACCTCGAAAAAACTGGACCTCTTTTGCAAAGCCTTTTGCTTTACATGCCATGCCTTCATGTAGCTAATCTTATACTTGAATTTTTGCTCGATAGCCACCATGATGTGCTTAGCCTCTAGGTCCTTCTTCACTATCTCTCTGTACATGAGATTGACTATGAATATGGACGTTAGATTGCGATGCTTTGATAAAATACTATTGAGCATGCAGGAGTGCACCTTCACCTTAGAGACAACCCAATGAGTCGCGTACTTAGGTCTACGTACGTCCACATGCCAAGGACAATCAATCTACTCGCAGACCACGGTGTACTACTCTTAGTTGGATTTTAGGACCTAAAATGTCCGCTGCATGGACAAGACCCATAGCTTAATGGCATCCTACAGTGATCCCTTATCAGCAAATATTGCACGAAGCTGAACCTCTGTGCCATGGTACTCCCATAGTGATTCATACTCGTTATGCACAGTAAGACCCTCAACATTCACTCTATTCCATCCCTACGGGATGGGGCCTTTGTCCTCATCGGAAGAGTCATTGCCATCATCTTCTAAAGCTTCTTTCTCAGCCCAGGCTGTCAGGTCATTGATCTCCATATGATGCACTATATAGTCAACATACCCCTCTATGTCTGTCTATCTAGTGTGCTCAATGTGTAGTGTGCGATCTTCCTGTTCTGCCTTAGCAACATCTGCATATGCCTGTCTGGTGGGCTTAGCGTGTGGTGTGCAATATTCCTATTCTGCCTCCGCAATATCAGCCACCGTGTCCTCTTCATGAACCACGTGCTACACACTCAAGCCACTCCTACCAATTGGACGACAGCCGTCGACAGGGTCTCGTGCGACTCCCTTCGGATATGCTTGCACGAGTAGCATGCACTCGTATCCACGTCATTGGTAGTCTGCCACAAAGCCCTTCTATGCAACTGTGTGCATCAGGCTACTTAACTACTGCTGAATGTGCATGACAGACTGACTCTAAAGCCCATGTAGGATGACACTGCACACCTCGGAGTTCAAGGAGAAGCTGCATATGAGTTATCACAGGACATATTCGATTAGAGCATTATTTGCGTTCGGATGTACCAAACTGATTTACAGAAAACCATTCAGGTCAACACCGTATGGACCTTCATGAATTGTACCAATACCGTAATACACTTTAAATCTTGTGGGCTCAGACATGACTAATTTCTCATTGCAAATGTTACCATTTGTCAATATAAATTTACTAAATACATGCTAAACCAATAAGTAGCGACACGTTACTTACATTCAGATGAGAACAAAAATGGATAAGACTATTACCTTCATACGAAGACCTTCTCTCCGTATCAATTTGCTTCTTCACTCCTTCTCCCCTCTCGTGACCTTCTCCCCCTCTTTACTTCCTCTCTCCTTCTCTCCCTCTTCTTTTCTCCTCTCCCAAGCTCCTCTCGTTCTCTCCCAAGAGAAATGGTGAAAGAGACTGTGAGGGGGTCGGATATGCCCATATAGAACCCTTCCATCGCTCAACCATTGGACGACTTGGCAGCAAGTAGTTGCCAAACAATTGAGCTAGTAGGAGATATCGCCCAACGGTTGAGCTTTTAGGGCTAAGTCGCTCAACAGTTGAGTGACTAGTAGCTGAAGAGACTAGTCGCTCAACCGGTGGGTGACTTGGATACTTGGCGCGTAACTGTTGTGTGACTAGCTCAAGTCCCTTAACGATGGTGCGACAGAAGACTATTAGTGTAAAATAAAAAAGCAAAGGTATATTACTGTAATCCGGAATAAAAATTAGATTATTTAAAAAAATCGCTCACTTTGGTTGTGTTGCTTGTGGTCCGTTCTATGATGATGGTCCCACGTTAGCCATCAAATTCAGGCCATGCTCCAAACGGCTTCAACTTCTGGCTTATTTTGGCTTTCGGCTTATTTAAGCCAGAAGTTACTTGGAACACATCAGCTTCTAATTTCAGCTTATTTTAACTTTTTAGGGTTTTTCAGCTTTTTTGCATTTCCCCCCTTTTTCCTTTGCATTGTCTGTGACGATATAATTGTTTTTTTAACTTTTTTTTGTAGTTTTTTCAGTTTTTTTCTTCATTTTTCTAAAAAAAAGCTAATAATCACTGCAGTGCAATTTTAACTATAAGCCAAAAAGGCACAGCCAGAAACTAAAGCCGTAAACCGGTTGGAGCACCAACTCAATATCGACTGTCCAGTTATTAGGGTTGAGAAGGAGAGTAAAATATTGGAAAAAGTCCAATTTACTGTATGCCCTATACTAGAAAACCAATTGTTTAGCCCCATGAAAACGAGAGCAATTTACACCCTAGTTGTGGTATTAGTAGTGGTTTTGCTGTCGTGGCATGTGACTTAGCTCGATTCACTAAGTCAACCAGTCAATGTGCCATGTCAAAAACACACCGCACATAGTGAGTCAATAGGATTAAAAAATTAAAAATCATTTTTTCTCACTTTCTCTCTTTCCTTTATGCCTGGTAGTCCCACTTTAATTTACTAGCTTTAGTCTCTGTTTCAAATAACTTCTAACTTTTACCTTTTAGAAGTTGGTTTTTAAAAAGAATGATTTCTCAAGGTGATTCCTATAAACCGTTTGTAGGAACCATTTTGAATGGAGTAACTTCTCAATGTAAGTGTCTTTTACTCCATCAATCTCTCTCGTAATCAGCTAAAAGTCAAAAGTCATAATACTTTTGAACAGAACCTTAATGCTAATCTGGAAGCCACGTAGGCATCACTAGTAGGGCTGGAAACGAGCTAGGCTTGGTCGATCTCGTTGCTGAATGCAGCTTGGCTCGGCTCGACTCGTTTGTGAAACGAGCTAGAATGAAGGCTTGGCTCGGCTTGAAAATCGGCTCGAGCTGGCTCGAACGGCTCGTGAGCCAACAGAACATTAGAGCCAGCGTCAGAACAAGCTTGCTGGACCCAAGCCAAGCATCAAGCCAGATTAGAACATAACATCGGCTTGCTTGACGTCAAGCCAGAACAACAAAACATAACATAACATTAGTAAAGCCAGCGACTCTCAACAGAACATCAGAACAACAGAGATTTGTTTTGTCACTGCCAGCGTCAAGCTAGCGTCTAGACTCTCAGTAACCCAAGCAGCCAAGCTGGACCTAGAAGGCTGGTGGTTGGAACCTCATCTGCCAACACTTTTGTCACTGCAAAGTGCAAACAATAGCCTGCCCTTTAGGACCTTCACACCACTTGACATGCACATTACAGATTTACAATGTTATTACATAAACATATGGGTGTTTTGACAAACAGGGTTAGCTTGATCATAACAAAAGCAACACATAGCAAAAGCAACATAGAGCTAAAGCAACACATAGCAGGCCCAAAAAGAACAGCTTGATCATAGCACACAGAGCTAAAGCAGCACATCTGCCCACAACTTGATCATTACAAAGCTTGATCATAACAAAAGCAACACATAGCAGGCCCCAAAAGATCTGCAAGTTAGGCAGTAAGTGAAACTAGCTAAATAAGACTAAAACACAACAACCCATGATAATTTGTGTAGACATTTGTATAATATGATAAATTGATAATAGGTGGGCAACATTTCATGTAAAAAAGAGATTTATTTATTTTCAGGTGCTTTTGGGTCAGTTGGCCCTGTTTTTATCATAGTTCCACTTCTGTAATTGTACTTGTGAGCTAGCTTTTCAATGAAACTTACTAGTTGCTTTGTACTACCACAAATATTATACTCAACTTGAAAAAGAGTGCATTAATATGTAACAAGTCAAAAAATGAAACTTACTAGTTGCTTTGTACGATGCTACAAGGAAATAGGATGGTTTCAACATCGTCCTCATCGTCTTCTTCCTAGAATGAGACATCATAATCGTGTTAGCCATGATGTAATAAAAAAAGAGTGCAAACGACATGTGCAAGTATGCAAATGACATACCACAGACATTGGAGCTCACGTGTCATTTCGACCTCCTCTTAGCTAGCTAGAAGCACACACCAAATACTCAACCATCGCCGGCCTTAAGGAACTCCGATAGTCATCTAAAACTCTACCTCCAGCATTGAAAGTTGATTTTGAAGACACGGAGCTGGCTGGCACAGTTAAGAAAGTCATCGCCATCTTTGACACTACCGGAAATCTATGTGCATTCAAATTCCACCACTCAAGCAATTTGAAACTTTTGTTTTCTAAACTCTCGTTTACTTCATCTAGATAGATAAGCAACTCTGACTTCGATGGCTCCGTTGAAGTTGACCGCAAGAAAGATTGAAACTGAGATGACACAGAGGGTAATGTGTTGCATGTGTCCACAGTTGTAGAGGAGGTTTCAGCACGGGGGAGGGAGGCGGCAGTAGAAAGGGGGGCCGGGGGATAGATCGGCGGTGGAGGGTGGGCGGCAGGAGTAGTGTGGCGGCGGCGGCGACAGGAGGATAGATTAGGGAGGGAGCGGGGACACAGGGGCCGGGGGAGCGGGGTGAGAGGAGGCGGTGGCAGCGGCGGGGAAGCGAGGAGGAAGGCGGCGGTGGGGAGCGGGGAGGGAGGCAGTAGCCGGCGGCACAGGGGTGCGGGGAGCGCGGAGGGAGGTGGCGGCCAACGGCATAGAGGGCGGGGGAGCAGGGAGGGAGGTGGCGGCCGGCCGCACAGGAGGTGGGAGAGTGGGGAGGGAGGCGGCGGCCTGCAGCACAGGGGGCGGGGGACCGGGAAGGGCGACGGTGGCACAGGGGGTAGGGGACCAGGGAGGGAGGCGGCGGCGCGGGGTGGGGGGCGACTGGTGGGCGGGAAATGCGAGAGTGGGGACAGAGAGACTGAGAGTGGAGATGCGACCGAATGGGGATGGCGGACGTGAGTGTGGACTCTGGATCTGGAGACTCAAGTGGAGACCGGATGCGAGTGCTCTGGAGTCTAGCTCGACTGGCTCGCAAGTGGCTCGGGCTCGGCTCGTTAGTGAACCGAGCTACAGTTTGGGCTTGGCTCGTTAAGGGAAGCTGCGAGCTCAAGCCGATCACGAGCCCGAGTAGCTCGCGAGCCTCAAGCTTTTTGCCCAGTCCTAATCACTAGCCACATAAATGGCTAGAGTGGTTACATAAGGGCTTATCAAGACTAAATTGCCCCCCCTCATATGCTAACATCTATGGCTTAGTTCTTTTTTGTTTATACTTAGGTTTTGGTTTTGGCACCTTTTGTACTCTGGCCCGACAGGTTAGTAAGGGCAGGATAATCATTTATGGTGCAGAACAATAAGGAGCGCAAAGTGAAGTTCTCTCGTTTGTATGCATCCCATACCTGTACACCTTCGTCCCATAGTACTTTTAGATCTTCCACCAACGGCGCTAGGTACACATCAATATCATTCCCAGGTTGCTTTGGCCCTTGGATAAGTATCGACAGCAAAATATACTTTCGCTTCATACACAACCAAGGAGGAAGGTTATAGATACACAGAGTCACGGGCCAAGTGCTATGTCGGCTGCTCATGCTACTGAAAAGATTCATTCCATCTGTACTCAATTCAAATCTTATATTCCTCGGTTCTGCATCGAAATCTGCAAAACACCTATCGATGTTTCTCCACTGGGTGGAATCAGCAAGGTGTCTCAGCATTCGATCCTCTTTGCGCTCCTCCGAGTGCCATCGCAGCAGTTTTGCCTCCTTTGGATTCGTAAATAACCGCTTCAAACCGAGAATTATAGAAAGATACCATGCTATCTTTGTAGGAGGTCCTTTCTTCACCTCTGTTCCCTCGCCATCATCATCTGATTGATTGTTACATTTGTATCGGGATGCGTTGCACACCGGACAGACATGCATGTTTGCGTACTCTTTACGGTAGAGGATACAGTCGTTTGGATATGCATGTATTCTTTCTACTTCCATTCCCAGTGAACAGAGAACCTTCTTGGCTTTATACGTGGTTTTAGGCGATTCATTTTCCTCCAGAAGCATGTCCACTAAAAGACCTAGCAGCGCTATGAAACTCTTGTCGGACCAACCGTTGCTTGCCTTCAATTTCAACAGTTCAAACACAGTTGACAACTTCATGTACTTTGACCTGCAGCACGTGAATAAATGTTTCTCCGAGTCCTCTATCAAGCCTCGGAATTTAATATACTCTTTCTCATCATAGTTCTCTTCTACATCACAAAGCATCTGATCCAGATTGTTATCGTGTAGCCTATCCGAATCCGAACCATAATCATCATCCGGCGGCATATCATTGACTTCACCGGCGATGTCGTCCGGCGGCATATCATTGACTTCACCAGCGATATCCTCCGGCGGCATATCACTGATTTCACCGGCGATGTCATCCGGCGGCATATCATTGACTTCACCATGACTGGTCCAACACGTATACCTCTTTTTGAAACCCCTCCGAATCAAGTGCGCTTCAATCTGCTCTCGATTCTTAAATATTTTTAAATTCTCGCAGTCAGTGCATGGACAATACATATATTCCACCCCCTTATTCAACATATCCTCCTCGGCAGCTCTTGTAAAAGCAGACACGCCATTAATGTACTCTTCACTCACACGGTTTGCGGTATATATCCAGCCTCGGTCCTATATTATGCACATATATAACAACTTAGTATTAAAATTAATTTAACTAATTATTACTACATGCATTGAGACTAGCTAAATCTAAATTAGCTAGATCTTCAAAGTATATATATAACAGTCACCAAAAATTAATTAGCTACATCAATTTTGATATTGCAACCAAAAATAAATTTTATTACTAACTATATCTAGGGCAACCAAGAACTCAATGAACCTTCAAAGCACTCCTGCCAAATCAGCCTTCTTCCACCATGCAAATAAAATGGCCTGACAGTCTTGCCGCCTCCAGCTGCAGCATCGGCTAGATCTGGATCGAAATGAAGATAAATGCATATATGGTCTGAGCGACACAATAAATACATAGCAGGATTATCATAGACGATTTTTACTAAAAAACCGTCTGTGATAATCCACTATCACAGACGGGTTTTAGTCAACAACCGTCTGTGATAGTCCAGATTATCACAGACGGTTGTTGACTAAACCCCGTCTGTGATAGTGGACTATCACAGACGGTTTTTTAGTAAAAATCGTCTGTGATAGTCTAGATTATCACATACGGATTTTACTAAAAAAATCGTCTATGATAGTCCACTATCACATACGGTTCATTTGTAAAAATCGTCTGTGATAATCCTTCAGTAGCACAGACGGTTTCCAAATTAAAACCGTCAGTGATAGTGTACATCACAGATGGTTTTGTGAAACCATCTGTAATTTACCGTCTAGTATTAGGTTTTCTGTAGTAGTAAGATCTAATTAATGTCTTGTATTTTGTATATGCTTGCTTCACTCGAAGTCTCCAGCCTAGTTGAAGTATGCCTTAAAAAAACTAGTCGAACTGTCGAAGTAACCCGAGTTAACGTAGTCGTCCATACTGTGCCAGCCTAAAACAACCGTTGGCAAAGGATTTTTTGTTCTAATTAATAAATGGACGCATACCTTAGTAAATAGTAAGGCCGTAAATTCCTTTCAACAAATTAAAGTTGTCTGCAAAAGCGTTTTGATCTTTAGCAAGTATGATCACTACCTTTTCTTCGCTGTAATCAGGCTGTCTCAGATTGTATATAAGCCGTGCCTGCCAAGTTAATTCGCTTAATCGTACAAGTGCCGTGTAAGAATCAATTGAAACCACGCGTGCTCACGCATAGGATGATGCCCAAATTGGGAGTCAGGCAATGCATTTAACACCAATCACATCTCCTATTGCAAAAATAAAGAGTCACTTATCTTAAATCAACTAAAGTGTGCAAATCCAACACAATTACTTACACAGGAAAGATATAATATGTGAGACCATGTGGAGGTGATCCCATGATTATAATGAGTAACTGACTTTTGGTTCAAAGAATTTGTGGAGTTTGAGTTTGGTTTTTGAGAGTTTACAATTTTATCAGTTACTTTCTTTTGCTGACGGTCTAATCAGCATTGGGGCCACGGTCAGACTGGCCAAGCGGTGGTTAAAGTAGTATAGAAACCACAGTTTAACTGGTATAGAAGCCGTGGTTTGATCAACGGTCAACCGTCAGTGTGATAAGTCATGGTGGCGGTTATACCGAGTTTGTGGTGCGACTGGGAAATAGCTGGCGGTAACTATTTTCCAAAGAGCGTATTTTGAGTGTCACGCTTGGGGTGGCGGTGGTCAGACCGACCAAGGTGCCAGCAGCTTGACCAGCTTGGTGGCTATGGTCAGACCGCTCTCCTATTACTGGGGAGGTAAGGGGTGATCAAACTGGTTTGGGCATGGCGATCTGATCGGTGATATGTGCATAGGGGTTTAAGGTCTAGTCATAGAGGTTATGATCAATGTTTTAGGTGCATGCATTTTGCATGGTGTATTGTATAGACTAATTATATTAATTGATGATTTTGTATATTGTACAGTGCTATATGATAGTTTATTGTTGTTGTTGCTAGTAATAGGACTCCGGAGCTACATCATGGTGAGACGGATGGGACCGGTACTAAGTTAGGAGAGCTTATGATGAGTGGATTTGGCCCAATCTTCTAATGAGAATGATAATTATGATTGTTTAATATAACGTTGATGACGAGCTACTTGACCGAAATAACCAAGTCCGTCTTGCAATTGATACACCACACCTTTGTTGTTACCAACCGTGCTCAACACGGATGATCTTTCCTATGAGCAATCGAGAATCAAGCAAAAAAGAAATAAGCATGATCTAAATTTGTGAATGAAATATAAAGTTTAATTGAATAATGGAGAGACCCGAAGTCATCGTAGTTGGTCTAGTCGACACAAGTACACAACTGATGTTTTTTGAATGAAAATCAATCTAAACAAGTCTAAATCCTAAAAATGGCATCCTTGGTAGTTTTTATGATGCTATGCACATGGGGGCACGTCCGTGAGAGTGGAGGAATATCTCACTATAACTTTCTAGTTAGGCTCAAACTAAAACCAAGCCTAGAGCGTATGTTTGGAACTGATTTGGATTTATTTTATAAATTACAATGCGCTCAGGTGTAGTTTTGAGGTGGGACTAGAACCATTAGAAAGAGGACATCAAAAGTTTTCTAACAAGTTCAAGATCATCTCATTTGGACTATGTATTCATCTTCTATGCTCGTTTGAAGTTAGCGCTGTCTCTGGAGGCCGAACTGGATTCTAGAACATGTCCAGTTTTTATTTTTGGTTGTCCTGACTTCAAAGTAACGTGGTGACCTCCAATGCTCATCCCAAGCACATCCATAACTCCATATGCCTCTCCTTGGTTCTTGCCTATGTTCCCAAGTATAATCACAACACATGCAACAAGTAGCGACCCATTCTTAGAAGTTTAATTAGACAACCCTAGGAATGAGTTTATCTGATAATTCAACTGTCATGCGCGTGCCCTTATCATAGTTCCTTGCCTATCATCTTGTGGATGAGTATTGTGTGTATGTGAAAAAGTGATGTCCTCATCATCCTTCCCCTCTTGAATTGGAGTCATTCTCGACTCAATCTTGTCTTTTTCTTCCAGGTATGACTTCAAATCTGCAATGTTAAATATAGGACTAACCCCAAACTCTGCAGGCAACTCGAGCTTATATACATTATCATTAATCTTTTCCGTAATCTTAAAAGAACCATCAACTCTAGGCATCAACTTAGACAGACCTTCTCAATTATGGAAATTTCTCTTTGCTCAAATGCAACCAAACAAGATCATTAGGTTCAAAAATTATTTCCTTTCTACCTTTACTACCAACAACTCTACATTTCTCATTCATGCACTCTATGTTTTATTTTATGGTTTCATGCAGCTTAAGAATAAATTTAGCACATTTCTTAGCATCTAAATTTATCCTCTTCAAAGATGGTAGAGAAAATAAATCAATTGGAGCGCGAGGGTTATAACCATATACTACCTGAAAAGGACTCGTCTTTCTGGTTGAATGTAGAGAGCGATTATAGGTAAACTCTACGTGAGGTAGACATTCTTCACAAATCTTTAAGTTCTTCAAAACAGCCCTCAATATTATTGACAACGTACGGTTGACGACTTTAGTTTGTTCATCAGTTTAGGGATGACAAGTAGTTGAAAACAGCAGATATGTATAGGAAAAGATATGTATAAGCCATATGGATTCAGTCGTGACTTAGATTTTTGACATGTAGTGCATTGTGAAACATAGTACTTGATGCCGTGTCTCATTAATCCTCCTCCATACGTCTCCCGTGACAACAAAATACGAACATGGCTAGCTGGAATGCATAGCTTGTTAGTTCTAAGCAAGAAACCATCATTAAATTTTTTTTTTAATTTTTACCATCTTTACAATTGGACAGGACATCTTTTAATTCATCTTCAGAAGCCTATAAATCTTTTATTATCTCTAAACCCAAAATTCTACAATCAAGTTGAGACAATAAAGTATAATATCTAGACAAAGTACCAGCAATCATATTTTCTTTCCCTTTCTTGTGTTTAATGACAAAAAGAAAAGATTCAATAAATTCAACCCATTATGCATGTCTACGGTTCAGTTTAGATTGACTTTAAATATGTTCAAAGATTTATTATCAAAATATATTTCAAATTCTTTAGGCCATAAATAATGCTGCTATATTTCTAAAGTTCAAACTAGAGCATATAATTCCTTATCATAAGTTGAATAGTTCAAACTAACCCTACTCATTTTTTCACTGAAATAAGCAACATGTTTACCTTCTTATATCAACACACCATCAATTCTAATTCCATTAGCATCACACTCAATTTCAAAAGTTTTCCCAAAGTCAGGAAATTGGAGCAATGATGTATTCATGAGTTTTTCTTTGAGAATGTTGAAAGCTTCTTCTTGCGCTTGTCCCTATTTGAAAGTAACACATTTTTTCGTCAATTCATTAAGTGGTGCGGTGATAGTGCTAAAATCTTTCACAAAATGGTGATAAAATGAAACAAGTCCATGAAAGCTCCATACTTGAGTGACTGTTTGTGATGTCAGCCAACTCTTTATAGCTTCAATCTTGGCTTCATCTACCTCAATTCCCTGTAGTGTAACAACATAGCCAAGAAAACAAACTCGATCGGTGTAAAAAGTGCAATTTTCGAGGTTATCAAGTAAATGTGCATCTCTCAAAGCAATAAAAATATCACGTAAGTGTTCAAGATGTTTACCAAGTGACTTGCTGTAAATTAATAAATTATCAAAATAAACTACCACAAATTTACCAATAAAAGCACGTAAAACTTCGTTCATTAACTCATGAAAGTGCTAGGTGCATTAATTAAATCAAAAGTCATCACTAGCCACTCATATAATCTAAACTTAGTTTTAAATGCAGTCTTCCATTTATTTATAAGTTTTATTCTAATTTGATGATATTCACTATGCAAGTCAACTTTGGAGAAAATAATAGAGCCACTCAATTCATCAAGTATATCATCTAACCTCGAAATAGAATGACAATATCTAATAGTGATATTATTAATTGCTCTACAATCAACACACATATGCTAAGATCCATCTTTTTTAGGTACTAAAATCACGGGAACAACATAAGAACTAAGGTTTTCATGTACGTACTATTTGTCAAGCAAGTCTTGCACTTAACGCTGACTTTTCTTAGTCTCTTCTGGATTTGTGCTATATGGTGCACAGTTTAGCAAAGAAGCTCCTGGGATAAAATCAATTTGATGTTCAATTCCTCTAACAGGTGGTAGCCCTAGGGGTATTTTAAATGAAAACGCATCACTAAACTCCTGCAAAAGGTTAGTGACAGCAGGAGGCAAAGATGCGGGCATCTTTGCAAAGTAAAGCATAGCAGATTTAGTAGCTAATAGAACAACACCTTTCAATTTAATTTCATTATTTCTAGCATTTGATTTTTTGTGCTTCTTTTTTAAGTGGAAAGTATTCTTTAGTTACTGTCTGATTCTCACTTTTAGCATTCTACTTTTTCTCACATTTAGATCGTTCAATTTTATGTTTAATAATGGCTTCAGGAGATATTGGGTCTAAAACAATTTTCTTACCCTTATGCATAAGAATATATTGATTAGTTCAACCATGATAAGTGAAATTTTTATCAAACTGCCATGGTCTACCTAAAAGTAAGGAGTATGTTTGCATAGGTATGACATCGCAATCAACATAATCATGATATAAACCAAATAAAAATTGTACTCTCACAGTTTTTATTACCTTCAACTTACCACATGAGTTGAACCATTGAATGTAGTAAGAACGTAAGCGAGGACTTGTGGTCAAGCTAAGCTTCTCGACCATCTCCAAGCTAGTTAAGTTGTTGCAACTTCCACCATCAATGATAACGCGACATGAACGTTTCTTGATGACAAACTTGGTTTGAAATAAATTGTGTACTCACCATCTTCTCTTACAATGAGAGCTCGCTGACTTGGACACTCTCTTATGAAATGCCCAAACCCTTTGCACTTGTGAAATTGGATGTCCCTTGTACACCTAGTGAAAGCAATTGAAGATGAACTCCTTGTTGGAGCAGATTTGGAGGGAGCTTGAACAGTTGTAGTCTTGTTTGCTTCAGGTGCACGTGAGAGCGTGGAAGTAGAAGTAGAATATCCTCAACTTGGTATAGATGGAAGGGGGCGTCCTTGCTGTTTTAGCATTTTGTTTGGAGGAAGATGAGCCCTCAAAATGACTCCTAGTTCTCATGTGTCGCTTCTATACTTCTCTTTCACTTTGCAAGCAAAATAAAACAAATGACCAACAGAATTGTATTTCTTATATTCAAGTATGTTCTAAAATTTTCAGTTAAGCCCTCCCAAAATTCTAGCCATTTTAGCTTCTTCAGTTTCTTCCAAACCACAATGTAATAAACCAATTTACAATTCTTGGTAGTATTCCTTTACTAACCTATTGTCTTGTTTTAAGTATTGCAATTTGTTTAACATATAACATGAAAAGTATGAAGCCACAAATCTAGCTCTCATAACTTTTTTCAAAGCATCCCAAGTTCTAGGTACATGTGATAGTGTACATTGTTCCCTCTACCAAATTGATGCAAAATCAATGAATTCACTAGTAGTAACCATAACTCTTTTATTATCCGAAAAATCATGACAAGCAAATTTTTGATCTAATTATAATTCCCAATCAAGATAAGCTTGAGGACCATATCTACCAGCAAATAGGAAAATTGTAAACTTGACTTTAGTGAATGCATCATCATCATGTACTTCCCTTTGTAACCTACCCATACCTCATCGATTTTGCATGAGTTGATAATGGTCGCGGTCATCGGGGCCCTCAACTTCAGTGTTGGCACGCAGTTGTTCTCTTTGACATCAGCATCCTCATCCACCGAAGAGTGAGGGGGAATAAAGCACGTCGAGCAGCTGGTGGTGGTGAACATTGCTCAAAGTTCTCAACGCTATTGTTGATGGTGGTGAGAGTGTCATTAAACCGATCCAACATATTGTAGATCTCCTCTATTCACTTGTTGACCTCACGGTTTAAGTGTCGTACAAATATATTTATAGGAGGAGTGAGAGGTCTAGCACTCTCAAGTTCAGAAGGTTGGTCCTTATTCTTGCCATCATGTTTCGAATTTTATGAAACTGCCATCGTTAATAGAACACAAGAAATTCACAAGAAAATTTGTCATCTCCCTATCAACTGCTACGTCATGCAGGCTATAGAAGTCTCACACTCTTAAGTTCTTATCAAATCCTTACAAGATTGTTACCAAGCAAAGCAAGTGGTACAACCAGTGACTGGTTCGTGGTAACTTGACTGGAGTAATAAGTATAGCGATTGCCGATACATTGAGATCTATTTGGTTAGTAGTATGTGGAGCTTGGTCAGGTAATATATTAGTAGCAAAGGAATACCAATATTCAATTTTAGAATTACACTAGCTAAATAATAGTCCAAAGTACTTGCCTAAATTACTGACACAGATTAGTACTCGACTCTAGCTGAAGCAAGCAAGCACTAGATAACATAAGGGCTATATAAAAAGAGCTCAAAATTTGGAAATAAACAATGCTGCAAAATTTTCTTTCTTTTTTTGACATTTTTTAACTTGTGTGGCTCTTTTTTTTTGCACTCGCCTCTTTGCGTCCTTTTTTATATCTTGTGCGGCTTTTTTCTTTTTCTTTTTGCACTTGCCTCTTTTTTATTTTTTTTGAGCAACACAAATATTAAGCTCACTAAAATATAACCTAAAAACAAAGATTACACAATATGGAATGAAAGAAAACTCAAACTAAATAGCGAATAGATGCCGAAATAGGTGCTGAAACTTCGGAGGCTGTTTTGAGGCCCTAAACAACCTTTTTTTGGAGATCTTTACTTTTTCTAAAGCCCCACGTGGTTAATCTTTTACTGATGATCTTTCGTGTAATCAAGTCCATCCTGCAATCGCTACACCACACTCTTATCGTTACCAACCGTGCCCAATACGGATGATCTTTCTTACAAGAAATCGAGAATCAAGCAAGAAAGAAATAAGAGCGATCTGAATTTACTAATGAAATATGAAGTTTCATTGAACAATGAAGAGCCTTGAAGTCGTCGTGGTTGGTCTAGTCGACACAAATTCACAACTAGTATTTTCTGAACAAAAATCAATCTAAACAAGTATAAACCCTAAAAGTGGCATCCCTGGTAGTTTTCAGGGGCTCGGAATGTGGGAAGCACATCTGTGAAGGTAGGGGAATATCCCATTACAACTCTCTTGTTGGGCTCAAACTGATACAAGTCCCAGGGTTTAGGTTTAGAACTGATTTGGAATTGGTTTGTAGATTATGATGTGCTCAGGTGGAGTTTTGTGGTGGAACTAAAATCATTAGAAAGAGGACGTCATAAGCTTTCCAACAAGTCTAATATCACCTCATTTGGACTCCGTATACATCTTCTTTACTTATTTGAAGTCAGCGCTGTCTCCTAAAGCCGAACTGGATTCTATAATATGCTCAGCTTTCATTCTTCGTTGTCCTAGCATCAAAGTGATGTGGTGATATCTAAAGTTTATCTCAAGCATGTCCGTAATTCTATGTGCCTCTCCTTGGTCTTTGCCCATGTTTCTAAATACAATCTCATCACAAGTATCAAACAGCAACTCATTCTCAGAAGATGAATTAAACAACCCTAGGAAAGTGCTCACTTGATAATTCAATTGTTGTGCATATGCTCTCGTCATAGTTTCTTGCCTAGCATCTTGTGGATGAGTGTTATGTGCATCTAAAGAAGTGATGTCCTCATCGGGAAGTCGGACCCTCCTATTCGACATGGGTATGGATTGGTTCTGTGAGCCCAGCGCTGAATAATTCAATCTGATGTGTACGGAATAGGCCGAAGGTATGGCATAAGTTGTCGGTGAACTCCTACTGGTATTGCGCCAATGATCCTGTCTGTTGCAGATTCTTGATGGCGCCCAAAGTGTTGGTGCAAATAGCTGGGCCAAAATGTAGCGAGCAGCAGTGTTTAAAGACTTCCCAGGGAATCTGACCCTCATCATGTTCAAGCTGATAGAACCATGAGCGAGCCACATCGGACAGATGGAACGCCTCCATCCAAACCTTGTCTTCGTCAGGCGTCTGATATGCACGAAAGTACTGATCACATTTGGTCAGCCATGTGATAGGATCCACAGAGCCATCATATATTGGTAATTCCAGGCGGGGAAGGCACGGCCGAAAGTACTGCATCTTGTCGCGGACGGGCAACATGATGGTCCTCATACTCATTGCCTGAAAGGTTGTGTCGGTCAGCACTGCCCGAAGCCCTGGGAAGGTCGTGACCGCTGGTCGGCAGGACCCGAGACTCGGCGGGTGCTAAGGCGGAGTCCTCGGCAGACCCGAGACTCGAAAATGCTTGTCATTGGTAGATTGGAGATCGGAAATTGCCTGGAGAAGTTTCGACTAGGTCTGCCCCAAGGCATCCAGCCAGGAGTCGGTCGGCGGATCGTGCTTGGGTGGCATGGTGGGTGAGATCGGTGTCACTGATACCAAGTTGTTAGGAGCCGAAGCCCTGTTTGAAGAAGAACGTAGATAGTAAGAATGAGAGGACAGAGCTAAATAGAAGAACTTGGGAAGGAAATAATTGTATTCATCCCCCCCTGAAACAAACCACCCAGCTCTTTTTACTGTAGAGCCGAGACTGTTTTAGCTAGTTTGATTACAAAACGATTGAAACAACCCGAGCAGGAAACGTATTTGGAAACAACTCTTTCTATCTTTGCCATCCAAGAGTATAATGTGCTATTCATTACTTAGATCGGCGCTGATACTGAAGACCCACAAAGCTGTCCGCAACATCGACACATTCTCATTTCACATGGCATAATGTATCCATTTGTGGGGTATTATTCATGACAGTTCTTGTAAAATTTGGTGTTATCTGATGGAATTTGCATTCTTGCATTGAGGAATATAGGCCAATTGCAACTATCATGAACGTAATCATGCAGTGCAATTTTAACAGCGATATTAAATGCAATCCCATGGTTGAATTCAGTACCAGATTCCAGCTCATGTGAGCATATCCTACGGGCTACGGGTGGTGCACTACCCAGATCGCACCCTTGTCAAGGAACGGCATATATGTTGCATAGTATCTTGAAGGGGATTGGTCTGTTGAATTAGTATGTCGTGTGGACATTGTGGAGTACTCTGCAATGCAGAAAAACATCAATATTTGGATTTTTTTTTTATTCTTCAACCTTGGGCTCAAGCGCTCAGCAAGTAGTAAAACAAAGAGAAGGGAACCTACTCATGAAGGTGCATGATCTCATTAATCCTACCACCAGCGATTGCTAGTAGGACTATGATTTTACCAACCAGACCTTCTTGCTTCCCTGCTACTTCTGCCTATAAACTAGGGATGTAGTATCAAGATGGGTTAGCTATGCCAGCTAGAGCCTCAACTCTGCCCGGTTGGGTGATGAGTAGAAATGGCCTTTTACCAGTGTGGATCAGATTTTTCAGTAGCATGTGCCCAAATCAGATTAAAGCTCTTTATTTTGTGCTCTCATGAGTATGAACACCATTTGTCGGTCGGTAAGGCGGAGATCATCTTTTCACTATTGTATAAATTTTGTAAGCTTGAGGACCTATGGGTTCTGTTGACAAACATAAGCTTGTCATGCATGCCTGATGTTTTCAAGGTACCATGAAATTGTTGTTCCTACAGAACAACAAAAAATGATTTCTGACCTTGGCAGTCATGCCCTGTGGTCTGTCTGTGTGGTATTTGGAAAGAAAAAAAATCATTAGTGGGGGAAGGTGGATGGCTACTGGGAACAAGTTGCAGGTTTTGTGGACTGGTATAAGGTGGAGACGCAGCAAGTCTATAAAGAAGCCAGAAGAAGCAATTATTCCACCACCTGAAGCTCTAGCTCATAGCTAAATTTTGATGGGTGTATAACAGTATAAGGTGACATCAGGTCATGTTCCCATGGAGCCTGGGGCTGGGGGTGGTGATCTGTGAACATGAAGACTTTTTTTTGAACTGGGTATGCTTGCAAAGTGCAGTCTGTGATGCTTTTGTTCCAGAACGTGAAGCATGCATTGCTTTGATATACTGGCAGAGGGCATGGCATTGGGCACACTGTTCTGTATATGGATTATAAAGCTAGGATTATCAATGTAAACAAACATAAAAGAAAGCAAAAGAAAAGAAAAGGAAGATGTGGAATCCTATAGGTTGTTGCATGCGACTTCTGCGTTTTGAGTGCAGGTCAAACAAAAAAAAGTGTCTTGAAGCAGTCTTGAACCGAAGATTCATGCTACAATTCAATTCAGACCTTATGAAAAGGCAACAAGCTCATCAAATAGAAGGTTTTCTAAGGCTGGGAGTGATCCAAATTTCTCCTACCGCAAATCATTTCCAATTTTCCATCACCACACCACCAAAACTGAAGACATATGCTTTTTTTAGTTATTGTGGAGGTAAGCCATTCTGGAGCGTGTTCCACGCATTCTGGTCATAATCTGCTCTTGCATGTGCCAATCAGCTTGGCAAGTCCACAATCGGAGACCTTCGTGTTAAACTGGTCATTGAGGAGGATGTTTTGAGGTTTGATGTACTACTAGTGTTCTAGTATGGGATAATGGCCATGTGGTCCGATCATTGTGCGTTAAACACATACAGGTGACAGTAGGATATTTTCTTACTGTTTTCTCCCTAAGAAAACACACATGAGTGGCATTTTCGTGAATGTTAATGTTTGCAATGGCACCTGCCCCAATTTCCCTTTTTCTCAAGACCATTAACAGTACAGAAACAATTGAAGCAACAGCCATCAATGGAACAACGGCAGAAACAATGGCTGGCTACTTTCTTCTTGTGGGCTGCCCCTTGAACAGGATCATGATCACGACGCAACTTCAAATGCACGGAGGAGTTGTAGTGGCTCACCGCTGGCTGATGGGTTTGCAGGGAGAACACTTCCGATTTCAAGAAGCATGAACCATCGGACCGGTTACTGCCATAGTAGAACATCGCCATCTTGCACGAAAAATTCTTTAAGCACGTCTGCTTGCAACTCCCCTCGCTGATCCCGTCGATGGAAGCCCCTCTGGAGAACTGGCGATTAAAACCGTTAGTGTCTTCAAGTGACAGGAGCTGTCCATCCTGCACAGATTGGCAAGAGACGGGAGTTGCAGTCACCGGCACACAGCCAAGGCTCAGTTCCTTGCTATTCACCGGCCGGAAGTAGTTGCCGGGAGGGCAGCTGCATTTCTGGTTGGTGCAGATTCGTACGTTCCACATACAGACGGGTAATCGCACGTCTGGAGTTGAAGAACGTCGAGAATCACCTCCCTTCCCGTCGGATTTGAGCCCCATTCGTAAAGCCGTAGGTGGCCGTCGGACTCGAACCGCATGTGTTGCAGTGACTGTTGGGATTTGACGTCAGGTAACCAGGCCATCTGTATGGACTCATCACCGGCCTTTGGGACAGCGGCAAGGGTACCGTTCAGGTACACCACGGAGCCCGATTCGTTGACTGCCTGGTAATTGTGATAGTACAGTTGAGGTGGCTTCGAGTCAACAAATATAACACTCCCATTTCTGAGGATGCTAGTAATCCGCAACTACCACAGAAATGTATAGTTATAGCATACCATATAAGAATAATTATCATCACAATATGAGCTTACACACGTAAGATCCAGACTTTATTACAAACATAAGGTTCATCGGTTAAGGTTTTAGCACAATAGACGGCAAACCCAAATATAATTTACATTACAAAAACTCCACAGACGAGCCTGAGCGTAGCTAAGACCTAGAACCACTGATCCACGAAGTAAATCAGCTCTTCTGGCTTCTCCTCAAAAGCTTGCTCTTCACAGTCCCAAAGGTTTTTTGATGATGTTTTAGCAACTAATGAGTATAACCGTACCTATCAAGTCATAAGAGTAAACCCTAATTTACTAATTATAAGGATTTCCAATGGATGTGAGTATAATGGTTTTATTATTTTATGCTGATGCAGTTTTAGTTGTAAAAGATTTTAAAACATAGAAACAATGGAACTGCTTAAAGAATGGGGTTTCAACATTGCTTTCTCAGATTACACAATTTCAATTGCCAGAATACTACTTACGCTTTATTGCTGGAATCACCCATTAAACACAGCTCCATTAACCGGGAGCACGACGTATTCGAATACCATTTAAATTTCACTCTGCAGAGTTGCTCAGCTTTACTCACAAGATTTCTAAAACTCTTACTGTCACACGATAGACACGTTTCAACTAGTGTACGACTGAATTGAGAAAACAGGATTTTTCACTGCTCAAATCTCTATATAGACCCTACCTGATAGGCTCTTGACCTCACTAAACTGGGTATCCACGGGCTAATGCGGAACACAACCGCCCAAGTTTGTGAGGACCTATCGTTGTATGTACATAGTTACCACACCCATACCACACTTCAACACTTCTGTAGGGGTTCAATTAAAGTGAGCAGTTACTAGATCAAAATTGACAAGTCAAAGCTTATGGTTGAGCGATCACTGTGTTCTATACTCAGCACAAGGTTCTCGTACTTACTTTGGATAGGAAAATAAATAAAATAATCTAATTAAAAAGAAGTAAAATGCAATAAAAATTCAAATGGGTTTGGTTTGGATTTTTGGGAGTTGAATTTGGTGGAATGGACACCGAAAATGGGTTCAGGGCGTCGAAACAGTTCAAATGGGGGTGTTTTTGTAATTTTCCCTCGGGTGAACAGTAACTGCTATAGTACAACACAGTAACAGGCCCGCCCGGGTGAATAGTGCACGGCCCACAAGAAAATAGCCGCGTGACCCGCGCGCATGCTCGTGCTCGCTCGCGCTCACCCATGACGGTAACCATTGGATGACGTGTGAAGGGGCCAGATGCGACCACATCGCCCCGCGTGAGTCGTCTTCCACCTCCGGATGGCGTGGCGGTAGGAAAACAGGGGTGAGTCCCCCGCCACAATCCGGCTCAAGCAGTGGGTCTCCGCGGCCATGGGCAGTACTGTGGAGTTCTTTGGAGTGAGGGGAGTCTATTTTTGGGCTTGGATTGGCGTGAGCATATGCGATGACGGCCGACGGCCAGAGAGAAGGCGGTGGTTCAGTTTGTGGTAGGGACTGCTCTGGCAATGCTCTAGTGCAAATGGTCCCGATTTAACCACCTGTGGGGAGTAGGGTTCAAGGGTATGGAGCTGCCTTAGCTAGGGGGAAGCTCAGGCGAGCTGACCACGGTGAGGTGTTTTGGTCAAAGGGGAGCTCACGGTGCAGGCCAAAGGGGACATGCTCATGCAAACTTAGCTTTGGCTTTATGAATGCGATGCTTTGGTGGCGCTCCAACCGGAGGGAATTAGATTTTAATCGAGTGGAGTGACGGAGTGAGTCTAGGGCTCATCAGTACTAGGGGACGGCGGTGGAGGAGCTATGGCGAGTGTGGGAGTGAGGCAAAGCTCTCCACAGCAGCAATCGGGCTTTAAAGACGAGTTGAGGCGGTGGGAGCAGTGGCACCATGCGGGGATCGCCGGCGCATGGAGGAGGGAGACGGGGAAGCTCTGCCTGGGGTGTGGGCGAGCAGGTGTGGTGGCATACAGCCTCTATAGAGTTCAGCATGAAGTAATGGCACAAGGTACGGGCAGAGACATGTGGACGGTCGAGCGGGCTTTGGCATAGTGAGAGGCGGAGCTCCGGTCAAATTGGCACGCAGGGCGAGGGAGGGAGCGGCAAGGCTGGCAGAGAGGAGTCGCTGGGAAGTGGGGACCATGGTGGCAAGCTTGGCACAAGTGGGATGGCCGGGGTGGGACGGCGGCGCCGCAATTTCACAAGCGCACACGCGGACACGTGGGTGCGGAGGCGGCGTTCAAGTGTGCGCCAACGTGAGGGAGGAGGCAGGAGACCAAATGGAGGTAGTTAGCATAAATTTCAAAGATGATCAAGGTGGTTTAGGGAGGGATTAAGCACAAACAAGAGATCAAAGAAAAAATTTCAAAAATGCTTTTAAATTTTGAGGTTGTTTCAACCTACCCCCTTAAAAGAATCTCGACCCTGAGATTAACTTGGTCCAGGGAGTAAGTTGGGAAAATCTCGCTGCAGATCTAACTCCTTTTCCCATGTTGATTCAGCTGCGGTGTGATTCTTCCACTGTACTCTACAAAATATGATGTTCCGGTTCCTGAGTTGCCTTTTTGTTGTCTCGAGTATTTGCAATGGTTCTTCTAGATAGGTGAGATCGTCCTGCAGATCAATTTCCTATACTAGTATGCCTTCTGTTGGTTTATGTAAACACTTTCTGAGCTGTGATATATGGAACACATTATGTATCTTGGCCAACCCTCATGTTAACTACAGTTCATATGCCACTTCTGATTCTCTTTGTAATCTTAAACAGACGATGTACCTTGGGGCTAATTTCCCTTTTATTTGGAACCTCTTTACAATCTTGAATGGAGTGACCTTGAGATACACATAATCCCCTACTTCAAAGTTTAAATCCTTTCTGTGATTGTCCGCATAGCTTTTCTGACAGTCTTGCGCTATCTTCATCTTATCCCTGATTATCTTCACATGCGCTTTTGCATCCTGAGCAATCTGTGGGCCAAGAAATTGACATTCTCTGGTTTCTATCCAATTCAGTGGGGTTCTGCATTCTCTTCCATGTAGTGCCTCGAACGGTGCCATTTTAATACTGGCCTGATAGTTGTTGTTGTAAAAAAAACTGCGCAAACGGTAAACAAGTACTCCATGCTGCTCCATACACAAGTGCACAAGCTCTCAACATATCCTCCAAAATCTTATTTGTCCTTTCAGTCTGTCCTCCGGTCTAGGGATGGTAAACTATACTGAAAGCTTCTCCCAATTTTTTGATGTGAATTGAGCTCCTCTGTCTGAAACAATTCTTTTAGGTACCCTATGTAGTACCACAATCCTTGTCAGATATAATTCTGCTAGCTTATCCTTTCCATATGCCTGTTTAATCGGCAAAAAATGTGCCACTTTAGTTAGTCTGTCAATAATTACCCATATAGCATCGTACACTTCTTGTGTCTTGGGAAGTCCTGTAATAAAATCCATGCTGATGTCGTCCCACTTCCATTCTGGGACTGGTAAAGGATACAACAATCCTGACGGCTTCTGATGATCGATCTTTATTTTCTGACACACATCACACTTCGCCACATATTCTGCTATTTCCTTCTTCATAGAGTTCTACCAGAATCTTTTCTTTAAGTCTTGGTACATCTTTGTGCCTCCTGGATGTATTGAAAATTGTGATGAATGAGCTTATGCTAATATCAGATCCTTTAACTCTTTCTTGTTAGGTATGCAGTACTGACCATGAAACTTTAAGATCCCTTGCTCGTCTTCAGTGAACTCTGTTGAATCCCCTTCCTGAATGTTCTTCTTAAGCTGTTGCATCCCTCCGTCTTCATCTTGTGCTGTTTTGATCTGATCCATCAGTAGATGTTGAATCTCTAATGCTGCCACCAACCCTTGCTCAACTATCGTCAGATTCAGTCCTTGTATGTCTCTTTGTAGTTGTAATAGATATTGGGCTTCACTGACTATACCTTGATACGCCTTTCTACTAAGTGCATCTGCTACAACATTAGTCTTTCCTAGGTGGTATTGAAGATTCACATCATTGTCTTTAATTAGCCCCAGCCATCTTCATTGTCTCAAATTCAGCTCTGGCTGAGTGAATATGTATTTCAAGCTCTTGTGATCTGAAAATATTTTACAATGGTTACCCAACAAATAGTGCCTCTAGGTTTTCAGCAAATGGACCACATCTGCTAATTCCAAATCATGTGTTGGATAGTTCTCCTCATAAGGTCATAATTGCCTTGAAGCATAGGCTACGACTTTACTGTCCTGCCTTAATACACATCTTAATCCTTGTCTTGAAGCATCACAATATATCTGGAACTCTTTTTATGAATTTGGCAGTATTAGCACAAGGGCTATTGTTAGTTTGGCCTTCAGACATTGAAAACTTTCTTCATAATCATCTATCCATTTGAATGGTTTCTCTTTCTTGAGTAACAGTGTAAGTGGGTGAGCAATCCTTGAGAATCCTTCTATGAATCAGCGATAATAACCCCCCAATTCAAGAAAGCTTCTCACTTCAGTCACAGTTATTGGCTCCTCCCATTCCATGACTGCTTTAATCTTCTCTGCATTGACCTTGACTCTTTCTTCAGTGATAATGCGACCCAAAAATGTAACTTCCTTTATCCAAAAATTGTATTTAGAGAATTTAGCATATAACTGATGCCCTCTAAGCTTGGTCAAGGCAACATGCAGATGTTGTTTATGTTTTTCCTCACTCTTAGAATAAATCAGTATGTCATCCACAAATACTACCACAAAATGGTCCAACTGATTGATGTATACCAGGTTCATCAGGTTCATAAAGTATGCTGGGGTGTTGGTTAAGCCAAATGGCACAACTGTAAACTCATATAGTTCATATCTTGTTGTGAATGTTGTTTTCTCTCGATCTTGCTCTTGGATTTTTAATTGATGATAACCCCATCGCAAATCATCAATTCTTGGCAGTGGATATTTATTCTTGATTGTAACTGTATTCAATCCTCTATAATCGACATACATCCTTAGGCTTCCATATTTCTTCTTAGCAAATAACACTAGGGCTGACCAAAGTGACACACTTGGTTGAATGGATTCCTTCTCTTTCAACTCATCTAGCTGCTTCTTGAGTTCTTTTAGTTCACTGGCTAACATTCTGTACTAATGCTTTATAATAGGTTTAGTGCCTGGTACTAACTTAATAACAAGCTCAATCTGTCGGTCTGGTGACTTTCCTGGTAATTCTTCTGGAAACACATCTGACTACTCTCTGTCCACTAGCATTTGACTTCATTCATCATCACACTGTGAACACTTCCCTTCACACTTTCTATTAGTTTTGGGTCTATTTTCACTATTACTTGTTGACTTTCCGAACTAGCCAAAGTCACTGTTTTATTCTCACAGTCCACCCTGGCTTTATTCTTAGTCAGCCAATTCATTCCCAGAATAACATCTATTCCCTTCATTTCTAATATCAGTATGTTAGCTTTAAACTTTATCCCCTTGATTTCTATACTTAAATTACTACACCCGAAGCGGGATTCCATCCTACTCCCGGGTGTTTAGACAACATAATATTTTTGCAATGAAACAAATGGCAACTAATTTCTTGTAACAAAGTCCATAGAAAGAAAGAAATGCGTTGCTCCAGGATCAAACATAATTAATGCTGATTTTGAGTGAATTAGGAACATACCAATAATGAAGTCGGTTGCTCCAGCTTCATCTTCGACAGTGATGTGGTTCACTCTCCCTTGAAATGGCGGTCTTGGCATGCCTCTACCTCTGCCTGCCTGGGTACCTGTAGATGTTCCTGCTGGTGCTCCCACTGTTGCCCCTATCGGCACAATCTGCTTTTGTGCGGGAGGACATTGCAAGTATCCTCCGTGTGGTGCAGTCGTGCTGATAACTGGTTTAACATCTCTTTGAGCCTTAGTCTGTAGTTTTGCCACTTCAGAAGGCAATCCTCGCTTGGGACATTGGTCTTTGAAATGACCAACCTGATCGCAGTGGTAGCATGCATTCACCTTTTGTGGACACTGACGTGGGTAATCCCACAGGTGTTATATCGAATTATGACGGGTTGGTTTTCACTCTGCTGAGGGAACATTGTCTGTTGTGGTCTTGGCATAATCATCAGTTGCCGACCTGGTTGGCCTCGGTTCTGGGGTGACACCAAAATTCGTCCTCTCTGAGCACTAAAGCACGGTGATGGTCTCACTATTGCTTTCCTCTTTCGGGAGTCCTCTAACTCATTTCTGGCTTCTTCTATTGTAATTAACTTGTTCACCATAGTCAACAAGTCTTTGAAATCCATCGCTGAAATATGATATTTCAACGACTTCTGTAATCATTCTCTAAATCTTTCCATTTTCTTAGCTTCATTACTGACATCATCTGGGACATATCGGGCAAGATGGTTAAATTGATGGAGGTATTCCATCACGGTACGCCCACCTTGCTTTAAGGTCAAAAATTCTCAGTGCTTGGCTTCTACTACACCTATTGGAATATGAGTTTGATGGAAAGACTCCTCAAACTCTGTCCATAAAATTTCTCGATCTTCATTCATAGCTTGATAGGTGATCCACCAAGCTGCTGCTTTCCCTTGAAGTTGGTGTGAAGCATATAAAACCTTTTCCTTTTCGTCACATTGCACAGTCTTCAGTTTCCTTTCAATGTCTCTGATTCAATCGTCAACTGCTATTGGATCTGGGGATGCAGAAAAAGTGGGTGGTCTCATATTCTGGAAGTCTGCCCATCTTGAAGTGTCTTGGTTGCCCTCTCTGTTATTGGTGGTTGCTGAAAAGTTGCTTGCCATAGTTGTTCTAATAGCTATCTGTTCAAGCAGTCTTGAATGTTGTTCCATTAATCTTGCTTGGTTCTGCTCTGCTTGGAAACGGTTCTACTCCATTACTGCTAAGATACTAGCAAGTGTAGTTGAGTTGTTTGCCGGGCTGCTTCCCTCTGCTTGTTGGCTCCCTTGGCCTGGTCTTGCTTCTGCCATATGAACTCTGCTGATCAAAATCTTGAAGTTAGTTCTGCAGCGGGGTTTTTAATAAATAATAGACATATGAGTAAAAATTCTGAATTTGGGGTAAGTATAGGGTGAATAAGGTAAGGACTAGGGTGAATGAGAAGGAGAGAAGGCTTTGAAAGTGATGAGATACAGATACTATTAACAACAAATTATGAGATAATTAAACATAACTTTATTTATTATACAAGTTGAATACAAACCAACTTAGGGTTTATATTACAACTCGCATTACACACAGAAAGTACTATTACACAAGGTACACCTACACTACCATACACAACGCTAACTAGACTGCCTAAAACCCTTATTCTTCCACAAAGCTTGCTCTCTTCATTCACCAGCCATCGGTCAGTGGATTGATAATTGTGTAGCGAACCTACTCTTCAGGATCTTCTTCTTCATCATCATCTTGGGCTGGTCCCTTGCCTCTATTGTCACCCATAGGTGGGGGTGCCTAGGAAGGTGCTGGACAGAACCTATGTCGGTACTCCCTGGCTGAAGGATAAAATGGATTATCCTTTACCATTTCTCATCCCTAGTCCTGAATTAGAAGTAGTCAACATAATATAGATACATGCGCGTATACATCATTTGGTATGAGGAATTAAAGAACGCCGCGGTTGGCTCAAGTCAGTCATCTTGGCCAATTCCGAAGTAGTTCGGTGAGACGTTTCTATTGCACTTCGTAATGTTCATTGTGTTTGTGTGGTTCGTGGTATACTAGTATATAGAACTGGCTAGTTACAGCAGGAATCTAGCTTCGGTTTGCCTAAGTATATAGAACAGTATGTTAGGAGAACAAATACATTGTCCGAAAACAAGAAACAAACCATGTCTTCACAAAAAAAAGCATATGTGTAGGATCAAAAGGCAACAGAGGGGTGAATGGTATCATCCAAATTTTTTCTTTAAGTATTTTTTATTCTTTTCTCAAATAACTCTAGAGTTATAGAGAATATTATCCACAAACAAAATCCCAAATCAAAACGCTCAAGGAATCAAAAATTGAATAAATACACACTCTTAGCGGTTCGACTGGCTTACTGGGGCCTGTCTGACTAGTCTAGCAGTTTAATCTCCAAGTCAATCTGATTGGTGGGGGCGGTTGGACTGACTTGCTTGGCCAGAACAGCCTGATGTAATCCAAAATTAGTGCAACTTCTAACATACAAGTCTAAATGATATGAAATTTTGCACACACTATACTTAGGGTCTTAGGAACCTATTCCAATCAAGGATCACTAGAATCCATGTCAAACTTCAAATTTTTTTCAAGATTAAACAAAATTGCACAAAAATAGTCTAAAATCAAAAATGATGAATATAACTTGCTCATGTGTAGAAGATGGTTTTAGGTGTATTCTTACATGTTACAGCAAGTAAAAACACCAAAGAAATCAAGCCAAAAAATCTTAGATCAATAATTCACTATGAGGGTTAAATCCAAGTAAAAAATAGGTTTCTTTATGAACATGCCAATCAAGTGCTTAGATAGGTATAGATTGATTTTCAGTGGTTATCTCCATCTTTTACATGTTCTTGGCACAACAAAATTAAGAAGGAAAGGGAGAAGAGCAAATCCTGAAGAACCAAAGTCTAAGGAACCTGAAGAGCTACTCTGAGAGGGGTCAACTACAAGTACCATTAACTCTATCTTGGGAAGATGTGAGATGAAGTCAATCTCATGTATCTTTAACCTCAAGTAGAGTTTATTTATGGTAAAGCCACTCATGACAATATTGTCATTGATGGAAGTGATCTTCATTCCCTAATCTTTCACATCAAATGCACCCAACAACTAACGTGCAGTCTTAGATTGAGCAAACACAAGGCAAATATCACATAAGTCATGAATGATCTTGAAAAACCTTCTCCACAACTCATCGAAAAATTCACCAAGCCTTTGCTCGATCTTTGAGTAGTCTTTTCTTTAGTTGCTTTTGTCTCACTTTTTTATCGCGGTAGAGCCCTCTATTGGAATACGCGTAGGCTACGGAAGCAGAAAACAAAACTTTTCTACCGCGCACCTAAGAACATCATGCTAAGGAAGGATCATGGATCGTTACCACTTAGACGCGCAGCGCAGCGGAAGAAGAATTGGAAACCGATCCAATCTCGCGCGTCGAGGTAGTAGTGGAAGTAGCCGATCGTCCCGAACAGATCGTCTCCTCCACGCACGCCGATCAGCACTGCAACGAGCAGCGCCTCCACCGGTATCCACACGTCCGGGGCTGGAACGCCGATCGCGAGTGTACTAGCACTCGTGAGCAGCTAGGGTTTGGCTCGGGAGGTGGCGGCTAGGGTTTTGCTAGATGTTAACTGGGACGAATCCCCTCCGCCCCTCGCCTCCATATATAGACCTCCTCACGTGGGCCTCGTGGACCGAGGCCCAATAGGAGTCTATTCGGATCTCTATCCGAATTGAGCCCATATCCGAATCATATTCGAATTAGTGTTCCAACCCGTTAAGCGTGCGACCCTGTAGGTTCACGTATACTTGGTCGTGACCGAAACGCCTTTCCGATTACCATGTTAATAGCGGCCTCTAGTAAGACATATTAACCCCAAAGTATATGTAAAGATCATATCGGCTGAACTCGTAATGTTCTCTCATGTACGAATCCCTTTGCCTCACGATATAGATTGAGCTCAAGGCGAGACTGTGTCATCCTCTTAATAGCTCAATCACTCTCTCGATTCCGTGATGGATTATAAACTCGTGATTGACTCCTCAATCACCTTGGCATGGCCATGCACTTTCATAATCCATTACATCGAGGGGCCCAGAGATATCTCTCCCATAAGGAGGGGCAAATTCTATCTTGATCATTCACATCCCACTACATGTTTCATGGCAAACCCGAAGACTACTTTTATGACTACCCGATTCACGGAGTAGTGTTTAGTAGTCCCAAAATAAGCTACTACTCATGTTGGGAACCATGATGATCTCAAGTCTAAGGACTCTACATAAACACTACTTGAGACCAACTGATGACACATGGAATCTCTGCAGTGTCTCATGGCAGGTCTATCCAACATATGTTCACTAACACATGTCCATATTATTGATTTGGTATCACCATACCATGATCCATGAGACATGATCATCAATCAATACATATGCTGATCTTTGTCTTTGAATCATATTTGTTCCTCATATGATATACGATCAGGGATCATTTAGAAATAGCAACATCTTAGTATTTAAGAGTCTCATGAATAAGTCACATACTCATTGATCAATAATGATGATGTCTATTCCAAGGAACAAAGTAATGTATCATAAACATAGTATGTGATATATACAACATCTCCATGTTGCCTCTAGGGCATATCACTAACACCCTCATGATAATCGTCGAGGGTTTTCTAGATCTCATGAGCAGACCTGAAGTAAGCAACATGCTCAAATTCAAATCGACTAAACCCTTGAATCATAAAATTATGAGACTTATGTTTGCCTCTACATCTAGTGTAATCACCTCGTCATTGGCTAACACAACATAAGGATTTTTGACTTTAATCCAAATTATGTGCCGTTGAGCCTTGATGTAGGATTGCATACGAGCCTTCCAATAAGAAAAATTAACTCCGTCGAACATGGATGATTTAGTTGAATACTGTGTGATGCTATGGTTTCTAAGACCAGTTAAGATCTATGGGAAGGTCTAACAGCTGGTCTAAAGACTTCCAAAAAATTCTGACAAATATGCAATTCAAAATTTCAACCTTCCCAATTGACAATGGCTCATCATAACATAATTCTGGACTTTCTCATATGGTCCTTTAATCCCAATGATCCCACTGTGATCATTCATTCACCTTTCAACTAGCTTCGTGAAATATTGGAAGGAGAAGGACTGCAATGGGATGAAGCTGCCAACTCACAGCCTTTTGCAACGAGCTGAAGTGTTGTAGGCTGCAGCAAGAAGTGATCAACGCGGTAGGGAAGGCAACAAAGAGGAAGAAGATCCCAACATTGCAAGGGTGCTGTAAGGAAACACAGAAATGCAAAATGCTAGTGTCATGTGAAGTTTTGTCGGTGTGCTACAATATCTTGTTTTTTCAGTGCTTGGTTGAGTGAAATTGTTGATCGACAAATCCTCTTTTTTGTTGTTTAACAAGTCCATGCTTTTCAATGACCATACACTTACGCACGAAAGCATCAACATTAATTTTTGTTCCCCAAATAATGAGATGATGTGTATTGTAAATTTGTGGTCACTATAAAACTAGAAAACTAGTAGACACACTGTTGCTTTTGGATTTGGCACTAACAACAATACTTTGTAATGGGTTATATTATTTATGAGGGATCACGTAAGAAGATCTAGGATATTTTGCGATGAACCATTGTCAATGTTTGTTAAGTTGAATTTTAAATTTGTGAAAATTTTGATTTTCTCTCAGGTTCAGTTTTTTGGCAGTTAGACCAGCCAGTGAAACTGATCAGACCGATGCTAGGTCTGACTGGCGGTTGAGCGGTCAGATCAGTCATCTTGTGATTTCAGCTGTGAGTTCTGAAATTTGAGAAATTAGTCGTGGATTGGATCTTTTAGCCCTAGGTTTGTGCATTCATGTTGCATGAAGTATGTCTGAACTAACGTAGGTCAAGTTGTGAAGCATTTGTACCTAGAAATGATTTCTTTTTCTTTGGATGTGTATGAAAGTTTAGAGTCAACTATGGTTAATGGTGAGGACCGGGACTATGCTCAAGGAGGAGCTGAGTTTCAGAATGGTCAAGGATGCCGAGTGAGATGGTTGACCTCAAGTATAACACAGAGAAGGCAAGGAAGATTGAAGAGAAGGTTCGAGAACAGGTTGCACCAAGTGACTTGGTCAATCCAAGTGAGGCATAGTTCGATGGAACTAGAACATGACATACTTGTCGAGGCATGGCAAGCCATTACTATACCTACACGTGGCAAGCATGACGATTGCTTGTAAGGGAAGATAAAGACCGGGTCAATATGAGGGTATTTTGGTAGTTTGCCAAATACCAGAAACTTCGTTGGATCAAAACCGCAGTGCTTGAGAAAGTGGTTTAGGTCAAGAAGATATTGAGAAAATCAAGTGAATTAAATGCTAAAGACTTAGCGGGTTCATGCTCATATGTTTTCAAAAACGCGCATGAGTTAAATGTGAGTATAAAACCCATGTTGTGTGAGATTAACGGATTTTTCCTATTTATGCTAGTGGATAGCATCCATTAGGGTTAGATATGAGCTAGTTGCTCAATCTAGTTAGTGGATGGGGTGGAGACTTGCATGCTAAGCATTCCAACCATTCTAGATTAGGGTTAGGGTTTGAGAGAGAAGAATGAGTATTGTGGTGTATTATCTTATCTTATGGAGTGTTTGTAAAACCTTCATCCTCAAATAGAAATATAATCAAGTTTGTTCATCTATTATGAATCTCTCTTGCCTTGGTTAATTTGCTCTTGTTTTGTTGGTTCTTTGCCTTTTCTCTTTTCTTTTTGATTTTGCTGGTGCCAAGGACGTGTAAGTGATGGAGATAACTCGTAGATATCAAATCCCATCTATCTAGATACTATGTTTGCAAGTTCTCGAAGGTGCCCTATTTTTGCTTGAGTTGGAGTCCTTGTGATTTTTGATTTGAAGGTTTTAGGTTCGATTTATCGGTTGGTTTTGCTTGCTGTGATATATGGGAATACATCTAGAGCCGTCTTGACTGATCTTAATCCACAAGCAAGTTGTATCTCAAGATTACGAGATTTACCTAATTTTGGTGTAATCTTGTATATTTTGAGAAAAGCTTGAGACTTTGGTCAGGACCATCCCAATCCTTAGATGGAATAAATTCTTAAAACCTTCAGTAAGGTGTGTACAAAGTTAGATATTTTTTTATCATGGATTTTCAAGTTTTCAGTAAAAGTGGTTTGGACTTGGGTTAATTTTCTGTTCTGGTAATAGAGGAGCGGTCAGACCAGTCAAATGCAGAGTTAGGCTTTTTGTTGTTTTGGATTATTGCTTGGTTATAAGATATGAAATATGATCTTCTTTGCTCTCTACCTCTGGAGTAAAAGATTTCGAAGTACTTTGAGGGAAATTTGAGAAGACACAATTCACCTCTTCGTTGCCATTACCGGTCCTATAATTTCCGTGCACATCAATATGCAAGTTAGCATGTTGTGCTTAAATAATGTACAATTCTATTTGCTAAGGATCAAGCCCTACAGGTTTCAGAATTACTAACATTGGCTCATTCAGTCCGCTCAACCGGCTTGTTTCTTTGGTTAATGTGTTTAACCTGGAGCAAGTTCGATAGTTGGCATGATGGCATCCAGTTCATTCGGAGCCTTTTACAGGTAGAATACGACACTGAGGACCTCAGCATGTGACAAACAGATTCTTTAGTAAATTCCAACTAGTGGAACTCTTCAAGAGAAATTTGTTTGCGTTACGTGCGTGTGTTTAATCTTTTCTAGCGTGGATCCAATGGTAAAATTTATACTTCATACAGTGAAATTGGTGGTTCATAAGGCTTGAGGCAGGGCAAGTAATTTTCAGAGTTCTTCCGTGCGTCAATGATAAAACATGATCATATCCTCCGTAGCCCTGTCCATGCAGCGGGCTCGAGCTCGGCGGTAGCGGCGCTTCGTGCCGTTCTCAGAGGCCTAGGCCAGGGACGATGTCGGCGTGCTCTCCGGAAACTCACAATTCGTAAGGGTTGCTCCATCCTAAACGGAAGAAAATAGCATCATAAGCTTCCAAATTCAACCTTCCAGTCCAGGCTTCAAGGTTCAAGCATTAGAATTTAGAGGTTGGGCGTTGGAAGGAAGGGGGAGCCGCGGAGGCAGGGCCGGTCCTGGGATTTTAGGGGTCCAGGGCGAACTAAAAATAGGGACCCTAGTATAAATATCTATATATATATAATTTTACCAACAAACACTTAAAATATATTATGTATTAAAGAAAAATTCATATCAAAGAGTTTATAGATATTACCTTAAAATTTTCTTCTAATATTTCTAGATGCGAAATCATTGATGGTGGTATTGATATCAATCTCATCTAATAATTTTTTCTCAATACATAAAGTTGCCAAACTGTTTAATCTCTCTTGAGACATTGTTGACCTTAAATGATTCTTCAACTATTTCAACTTTGAAAATCTTCTTTTAGCTGATACCATAGTCACAAGCATAGTAAATAAAATCCGATAAGCAATAGAAATATTAGGATAACAATCTGCTTCTGTGACAAACTCAAAGATCTCCATAGCAGACATTGGTTTATCTGATAAAGTCAATTGCATAACACTTAACTCAGAAATTAGATCATTTAACTCAACATCAGATGAACCATCTAGAAAGAAAGTTTCTGCAAATTTTTGTACAACATTCTTTTAATTCAATTCGATCTAATGACTTCAATGTTGTTGAACTTATTAAAAATCCAAATATACTTTCGAATGTTTGGAGTTCTTAAAATCTACTTTTCAATTAATTGATTGCCATATCAACCATAACAAAAAAAATAATTAACTTCAAATTCCTTCTCAGCTTGCAAAACTGCTTCATCACAATCAATTTCATCAAACTGTTTCTTCCAAAGAACACGCCGCTTAACTGAAAATGATGGCTCTACATTCATTTGAGCTGTAATATCTTTGTCAATGGATCCCCTCTGTGATTCTATCAACTCATCTATTCATTTCCTCTTTTTTCTTTTTTCACTGCCGGATGTATATTTTCTAGATGACATGGTACTGAAAATTTAAAGAACAGTAGATGAAAAAGGTTAGAGCCCAGACATGCACAACTACACCTTGGAAAACATTGGCTCAAGGCATACCGATCCACAGCACTAAGGACTAAAAAACAACACTAGTGAAATAAGAACTAAGATGGCAGTACATACTGATCCACAGTTAATCACTTAGTCAGTTAGCTATCAACTCCAAATTAACAGCGCTCCGCGCTTGACAAACCACCAAGAAGCACGCAGCCACCGTTATGGTCCTCTTCACCAGACCAATCTTCACAAACGCTACAGCATTCCCCCAAAATCACATTCGTGACAGTAATCTTCATAGCAGCAGCCAAGCCTGACAAATGCGGTTTCTAATGAAGGCATGCTTTCAAGCAAAGGGGCATTGCCATCGGAAAGATCGAGTTGCAGCCAAACGAGACAGAAACACGAGTCCTAGAGCGAAGGGACGGCGGGAGGGAAGGAGCTAAAGAAAGCACACACAAAATTCTCAAACGCATCGGCTGCTCACCTTCCCTGGCTCGAAGTTTCTGCCTCCAGTCCACAGAAATCGGAGGAAGGACAGAAGACGAAGCGTGCTCTATATACATTGTTGCTCGAAGTTTGTAGGGACGGAAGGAAATCAAATGGAATGCGAGAAGATACCTGGATTTTGGAGTCCCTTGAATTTTGGAGGCCCAGGACGACCGCTCCGCTCGCCCGCGCGGAGGGCTTCAAGCATTCCACGACGTTGCCAGATTTAGCCTTTTCTTGCAGTAAGGCAATTAGATGCGTCTCTCCACAACATTTCCTTCCACACAATCTCCATCACCACGATGCCAAAGTTGCAAATGCCAACCCTTTCGGTGATGTGACATAACTACGTAAGGCTTATTTTTGTGATTGTTGAAGTGCTGTGATGTAAAGTAATATTTTGGTTATCAAATATATATACAATATTCATAGATGTTTTTTTATGGGCAGTTTTCCCTAGGCTAGTGCAGATACGCGCCAGCGCAAGAGGATCGGGAGGTAAACAGGGTCCCGACAGTTTATTTAAAGCATCAACATCGATTCTTTCCCCAAATAATGAAATGATGTATTCAGAGGATCCGCTTTCGTCCCTTCACTCCTCTCGACGGCGAGAAGCTTCTCCATCGCCGGTCTCCAGCAACTGCTACATCTTTCCACAAGGTAAGGGAATCTCTCTCTCTCTCTCTCTCAGATCCCGGTCAGATCGATCAGGGGCAGCTCAGTCCCGGTCGACAGATGAGCGTTTGATTTTTTTTTTCCCCTCTTTTTTTGGTTTTGTAGATTTGTGGGGTTTTAATCTCTGCTACTTGCCTGCTCGTAACACAACCATGACCCAATGGCATCTGCTACTTCTACATTAGCAATTTGGCATAGCCTTCTCAGCTGTTCTGCTTGTATGTGGATCCGTTTACTTGGACTAGTTTTTTTTTTTTCAGAAAGCTTCTTTGTTTCTTCTTGATCCTGATAATATGGATCCCTGGAATCCAGCGTATGAAGTATATCCAAGACAACTGAATTGATAAGCAAAATAGTCGTAAAAAATTAAGGAAGATATAGTCCTACTCCTATGCCTCACCTCTGCCTGACAATAAAGAATGTCCAACTTGGATTAACTCAGAGGACATGCTATTCTTGCTTAAAACACAGAGAATATAGTAATGCATATGAAAGCATCCTAGAATCTACTGTAGTACTAGATAAAACACAATGCTTTGGGATCACCAGACAACATATTTAGGTTACTTTTTTTGTATGTAGTTTCCTGTTCTGGTGTTGTTGGATAAAAGTATACCATTCATCTATTGCATGTGCTAATCTTTTGTATATAGTTTGCCAATTCTGGTATTGTTGAAGAACCAACAACCGAGACAATGGCTGTTTTCTTTAGATAGCACAGATTTGTGGGTAGCCTCCTGAACTTAACAAATGCAAAAGAAAGAAAATTTCTTGAAGAACTGTCACCATCAGTGACACTCTTAGCGATCACACCGAGCGAATCCAAGGTAGAAATCAGATAGAATTGGGTAGTAGAGAATGAACAGGAACATGGAATTGGGAGTTTTCACATTAATCTTGATACCCCAGTATTTTCGGTTAGCACATTACAAATACTACTCTCGTTCCGACAGGTGGGCCACATTTACTGTCCAATAGATACATTACAGCTATCGCAAAGGGCGATTACGCCTTCGCCTGAGAGGAAGCGCCCTTGTCCTGCTGGCTTCTCCCCTGCTCTTCCTGTCTCTTCCGTTGTAGTGTTGTATTCTTGGCAGTCCCCTCCTGTTGGGAATCGACTTGCCCCCCAGTCGTAGCTTCAGGATAGCGTTCCATCATCTCCGTCAAGTTCGCCCACGTTGCCATTTCTGGAGGTGACCACTCCATTGTACCTTCACTTGTATTATCAGCGATTTGCCTTTCTGCGTTAATATCTCTTCCAACACCTTCTTCACTAACCTTATCACCTGGTTTCAGGCAATGATTTTTTTACCAGTCGGAACAGGCCGATTATCGGAGATTATCGGTTTTTACCGGACTAGGCCGGTTACTGTATGAATCGGGCTCAAATAATTCGGCCTATTTTGAATTAACGCGTAGCCCAAACCGACCCATTCGGCTGCCTCATTGCGATGCCCTAGCGTCTAGTGGTGGCCTGAGTCACAGCAATCCCCGTTCACAATCCCCAATCCCCATCTGCGGCTCTGGGCTCGGCGGCGGAAGGAGGCAAATCTGCGGTTGAGCGCGAGAACTCGGAGCACGAGGGGTGGCAGCGTGCGAGCCCTGCGTAGGCGTCGGCCGCCACCACGGCGTCCTCGGCTGTACCGTACGCCGGAGCGCGAGGGGCGGCAGCGCGCGGGCCCTGCGCAGGTATCAGCCTTCAGTTTTGCTATTTCTCGCCCATGCCTTCTTAAGCGCACCTGCATCAAGATGAAATGTGTTGTCTTGTTTGTGAGAAAATTGATGATTTGCCATCTTCAAGAATGGGCTTCGCACTTTTACCACTCTCAACGTTGGCTTCGCAAAAATACCATGTAGTACATTAACCCCTTGATTATTATGCCATTTCATCCCTTTAATTCATTTTCTTTTTCTTTTTCTAATTTCAAGGACTGGAAAAGACCCTTCTACCCCTGGCTAATTTCACAAATAATAAACAAATGCATATCACAGCCATAGTATCATCTCACAAATATAAAGTCGAGAATAAAAGGAGTATATTTGTGAGATGATACTATGGCTTTTAACTGGCTTTTATTCTCGACTTTATATTTGTGAGATGATACTATGGATGTGATATGCATTTGTTTATTATTTGTGAAATTAGCCAGGGGTAGAAGGGTCTTTTCTAGTCCCTGAAATTAGAAAAAGAAAAAGAAAATGAATTAAAGGGATGAAATGGCATAATAATCAAGGGGTTAATGTACTACATGGCATTTTTGCGAAGCCAACGTTGAGAGTGGTAAAAGTGCGAAGCCCATTCTTGAAGATGGCAAATCATCAATTTTCTCCTTGTTTGTTGGGCACTCAACATCACCTAATGTCGGTTGATTCAACAGCCTGTTGGTGCATCCATGCAGGTTATCCATGATTATCCATGATTGATGACGGATTTGATGGAATCACTATTGCAGATTGTCCATGATTGATGACGGATTTGATGGAATCACTATTCAATTTCTGATTCCTTGCTGCAGACCACTTGTAGATCTAATATCAGTTGCAAACTTGCAGATGTCACTGAATTTTTTCTCTGGTGCTTGCGTCGTCTAAGAATAGAATGGTTTCAGTCCGGTCTATTCATACTGATACTGATCTGTGTTTGAATTTTCGGCCGATTTTTTCCCGATTTTTCTACAAATTTCGGCCGATTTTCGGCGATAATCGGCCGGTTTACATTTGAATTTCAAATTTCATTTGAATTTTTCGGTCCGAAATTCTCCAAAAAAGGCTGAAAATCGGTCATTTCGGTCTTACCGGTCCCCTCCGGTAAAATTCAAAACCGATAATCTTAACCCTGGTTTCAGGGCCTTCTTCAGTTGAGAAACATGTATCACTGAATGTATTTGATTGGAAGGCGATAGCTGCTGCTTCTATGCAACCTTCCCCACTCTGCATTACTTGATAAGGACCAAAGTGAAGGATCGGAGTAAAGGGAGGTGAATGACTGCATCAAATTTCCCCCAAGGTATTTAACGTTTTTCACTTCAGTAGCTGTGGAGAGCTAAGAACATCAAAATCTACTTGCAGTAGTGGAAAACAACACACAACAGTAAAAACCAACCAGAACATATAAAGCCTCCAGGGCTGTCTGACCGCACTCATAGGGGACCAGATCCAACCAGTTTGACCGGAGGCACACCAGTGGTTTGACTACTCGTGTTTCCATCCTAAAATTTTAGCACGATTTTAAATCCACAAATTAACCTAACTTTTGGTCTAAAAGCCCAAATCACTTGAAATTTGAAACAGACCTTTCCTAGAATATCAAGAACCTATTTCAACTAACAATTCCAAGAATAGTTATTATAGTTTCAACTTTTCTCCATTTTAGGGAAGAGTGCACATGAAGAATCTAGATTTTTCATTATGAGTTAATAATATGTTTTAGTAATTAATGACAATTATATTGTTTACATTCTTACCAGAGAATGCGAGGAGATCGTAGGATAAACAAACTTTGGGTACCCCAGCCTCACGCCGCACCAACTAGCACACGAGCCAGCATTACTCCCAGTAGAAATGAGTTCCAAATGCTAAGTCTTTCCCAATGGGAGGCATGCGCTGTCATCCAAGCTCAGCGTCTACCACGCACCACCACCCTGTCTTAGGTCAACTCCACCACCGCTACTACCATTTAGGCTTGACCCAGCGGGATCCACCCGCAACAGTCTTAGGTGCCACCTCATCTTCAACCCTACCATTCATCGGGTGCCAGTCTAGGCCAGGGACTGTAGATCTAGCCATGGTGTCATCACCTTCCTTGTCCTCTAGGATGCCACTCCCTAGTCTGAGTCTGCGCTTCGCCAAAGACAAGGTCGGTGTCACTCCCGAGAAGGTGACTTGCTGCGCTTGCTACCTCAGCCTTCCAGTGCATTGGTGAAGTTTTTCTAGCAAACTTGAGAGCGATGGCTTGACCCCGACATGGCTTGATTGATCTTGATGGCTTCCTCTCAGCCGAACTTTGCTTCACCTTAGTTATGTCTCCTCGACCATGGACCTCTCTCTAGCTCTATGGATAACCAAATCACCTTGTTATGTCAATGGCCACACCCCAACTTGCGGAGTACTTCTAGCCTCATAGTCAATGTCTCGGGGAGTCGACCACGTAAGCTCCGACAAATCGACCACCCTACGTTCGAGTGCATATCTCCTTACCTCGAAGGCCAGTCCTCAGTGAGCCGAGAACTCCTTGCGAGGTCACACCTACAATTGAATTGAGCTCCTAGCACTTCGGTGCACACCCACTCACACCATGAGCAACCCCTCTGGAGCTAGTAGGCGCTTCGGTAGATGCCTTCTCACCTCATAGGCAACTCGTTGGTTGCTAGTGCATCGCCCCAGTGCACGCCCAGTCATTGGGTTAGTTCACCTAGTAAGGGGCAACACTTTGTGATAGCTTCACCTCCATATAATATGACTTGGTATACAAGGCATCTCCGTTATGTGCGTCCGTTGAATTTATTGCTTTACATCTATAAGCACCAGCACATTACCTCTGCGTAGTGTGATCAGCCTTGAGGGCACTCCTGGCTTCATAGGTCACACCCATCCTGACGAGTTCACAAAACAACTCGATTACCCAAGGACTCCACGTGTCTTGAACCGGCAAATTAGACGCTCATTTCTAGCATGTTCACATGGGTGAACTTTTGACCCCACATGGGTGAACCTTTGACCCCCCCCCCCTCGGGTTCTGTCATCCTTCGGTGGCCATCTCTAAGCAAGTCAAGCTTGATACTCCTACGCATACCTTCGCCTCTTGAACCCATGGGTCGAGAAGTAACTTCACGAGGCACTTCTTTAGGCTAAGTCCTAACCTCATGCCTCCATGCAACTTCGACATCTAGGCAGTCAACACTTGTCCATAACTATCCATGACCCCATGTCCTATGCGATGGTGAACTCCTTAGTACAGCCCAAAATCAGTTGAGTGTAGCAACGACCCTTTGGCGAACACTAGAGGAATCCAACTTGGAGGCGTGGGCATAACCTGTCATCTAAAGTTTGCGCAAGGAATAAGGTATCTTGACATGTTATATGAATGCATTGTAGGCTACATGTGGGATCGTAGACCTGAGACAGCGTGCAACCACTTTTGCAAGTTGGTGCAATGGCCCGAGTGGGTGGTTGTCGATTGCCTAGATCAGCGAGGGGCTACTGCTAGGGGGAGGGTCCCTGCGCTACTTTAGGCTCATGACTACCTCGGAGTGATGACACCCGTTGGAATGCCTACTCCAAGCTAAGTCCACAAGTCAACCTCGATGAAGTCTGCGAGGCCGGCCCCTGAAGGGTCTGGGGCCGACCACAGGTGAGGTACACAAGACTGGCCTGGGAGGCACCTAGGTCGACCCTAAGTAAGGTGCGCAAGACTAGGCTCCGAAGGTGTCTGGGGCTGACCCCGACCGAGATACGCAAGACTAGTTGTAAGATCAAAGATAACCGACTAGACGGAGTTGAATAGAAAGTTATAAAAATTCTTGCTTTCAAAGTTTGTTTATCACAATTTTTAGCTAGACAACATTTCAATGTAAATAAAACCTACATAATTCTAGTTAACTTAAGGCACCATAAGAACTAGTCTATATAAATATGTCTAGTACAAGTAAGTTTAAACTATTACAATTACCACAAAGATGCTAGATATATAAGTGCGGAAAGAGAGATAATGAAATAACTAATTGACACACGATGTTTTACTGTAGTGTTCAAAAACTTGCTGATTTCCCCTAATCCACATTGAGGAAAGTCCAAGCAACTTGGACCGGCTCCACGAATTAAGCCACAATTCCTCAATCCACTATTAGTTGCCCTTCCTCCGCTCTGGAGATGGTAGACACCAAATAACTCACAAATTAGCGTCAACCTCTTCACAATCTTCTTGAAGAAGTCACCTTACAATCTTCCACCGAGTTATCTAGGTGCCGGTAAACACCAAGAGTAACAAATCACAGCTTCCCTTGACAACGATCAAGTACCAATGGATCAATCTAAGGATGAAATGCACTTGATGTAGCTCAACTACCTACATAAAACCTGAAGAGTATGTTGCAATAAAGATAGAATATAAAGTTTTGGAGCCTTTTAAGATCTAACACGATTGATTAAGGCATCTTGGGATAGAAATGATGGGATAAATAATAAACAATTATATTGGCCATAGCTTAAAAACTCTATTTTTTTCTAAACCTAAAAATTTATTGTGTCCAGCCTGTGTCAAAGGAAAACTCATCACTAGACCCTCTTATCTAAAAGTTGAGGCAGAATCACCCATTTTCCTGGAGAGAATACAGGGTGATATCTGTAGACCTATTCAACCCCTGCCGGGCCTTTTTAGATATTTTATGGTGGTATTAGATGTTTCGACTAGGTGGTCCTATGTATGCCTAATGTCTACTAGGAACCACGCCTTTGCTAAATTAATAGCTCAAATTATCATATTAAGAGCCAACTTTTCAGATGAAAGGATTAAGTCCATTAGAATAGATAATACCAACAAGTTTGCCTCTAAGACATTTAATGACTATTACTCAGTATTAGGCATTAAAAAGAGCACTCTGCACCACATGTCCACACTCAGAATGGTCTTGCAGAGTTATTCATTAAAAGAATTAAATTAATTACTAGACCACAATTGTAGAATTATAGGCTCCCTACTAGCTCCTGGGGTTATGCAGTGTTGCACACAGCAACATTAATAAACTTAAGACCAACTGCATACCACTAGGTTTTTCTCTTACAACTAGTGTATGGAAAAGAACCTTGTATTTCTTATTTGCAAAATTTTGGCTGTGTTGTATACGTGCCAATTTCACCATCACAACGTATGGCCATGGGACCCCACTGAAGGTTGGGAGTCTATGTTGATTTTGAATTCCTGTCAATTATCAAATATCATGACCCTACTATGGGAGATATGTTTATGACCCAACATGCCGATTGTATTTTTTATGAAGATAATTTTTCGGCATTAAGGGGAGGAAAGTACCCTACTGATAGTTCGCTATTGCCATGCATAAAGAGCTTAATAATTTTGAAACAAATCAAGTCTAGACCTTAGTTGAACCTCTTAATCATAATATAATTTGTACAAAATAAGTTTTCAAAAATAAATAAAGTAAGAATGGATTGATAGTTCGCAACAAGGTTAGCTTTGTAGATCAAGGTTTTTCCTAGATAGAAAGCTTAGACATTGAGGAGTCTTTTGCACATGTAGCTAGATTAGAAGTTATTCGCATTTTGCTAGCTTTTGTTGCGTCTAAGAGCTTTAAGGTATTTCATTCAAGAATGATTTTTTTGGGCCTATTTGATGCGGCTTTTAAAAACGGCTTTTGATTTTTGTTACAGTATTTAACTTTCAAACGAAGTATTTTTTTTAAGACGGTGTCTACAAGTTAATTGTAGTTCATGTTAAAAGCCCAACATCTGTACCAGCCATAATCACAAGCAAGTATCTCTCTCTGTAATATCTGTCACGAACAACCAAAATTCAAAAATTTCAGCCAAAAGCTATAAGCCTCAGTCATAAAGAACATGCTCTTTGAATGGTTTCATAGAAGAAGAGATCTATATCAAGCAAGCTCTTAGTTTTGAAAACCCCAAGTTCCTAAACTATGTATGTAATCTCTTCAAAGGCTTGTATGGATTGAAGTGAACATTTAGAGTTTAGTATGTAGACTTAAGAGTTTTCGGATTAAGAATGATTTCAAAATTGAAATGGTAGATAAAACCTTTTGACTCTTAAGCATAACAATGATTTATTATTTATTCAGATTTATGTGGATAACATTATTTTCGGTGATTACCCTCATGCTTTAGTGTTCAGATTATTCTCTTAATAATACATAAATCTGCTCTCCTTGAGTCCTGCTGTTTAAGGCTTTTCTCCAAACAGATTTGATTTCTATCTCTTTTTTGGCTTCTGACTTTTTTAAGTTAGAAACCACTTCAAACGTGTCGGTTTTTACTTTTGTTTTTTCTTTTTTTTCTTTGCATTGTGTGTGGAGATATAACAGTTTTTATTTTTTTTTCCCTATTTTTTCTTTAATTGAATGACTCCAAAAAACTAACAACCATTACAGTGTAATTTTAATCAACAGCTAAAAACATAGCTAGAAGCCGGATGGAGCGGTCCATTAGCATCTTCCGGAGGATAGGGGGTGGGGGGCCAACTGTAGAAGTCACAGGCATCATGGTCAAGGGGTCTATGGAAAGTGGCTATCTTTTGTACTGCATTACCGGCTCCGTAAGTGTGTGAATCATGTCGTTTGATGTACCGTTATTTATTTCGTTCTGGCGGTACCGTACAAGACCATGCATTGGAGTGGTATTTTCCAACTAACTTGTATCATGATGGCATACATACCCTGGTGCTGTGTAATGTACGTGATACCTTTTTCATGGCTGCAGCCAGCTTCCAGCTTTTTTGAGCTCACTGCTCCTGACCAGTTTTGTGCAAATAGCTGCTCCATCATGATGACAAGCCTGCATGGACGGCTGCTGTGTCTTCATTGATGACATGCCACAGATTCTGATTTAGAATACCGGTATCAAGCTGATCCTATTATCACCAGCCACCAATAGTGGACGCTGACACTCAACAAAGGATAGACTATTGTCATTGTGACTAATTGTCGATCTAAAAGAAGACTAATTGTCAGTCAAGAGACGACTCTTTTAGAGGTATTCATATTATTGGTTTATGGTTTTTTTTACTGTAACTGATTTATTTTTTATTGTAACTGAGTTAATTTATTTAACATAATTAATTTTAAAAAATAGAAAAAATATGTTAGCTCATCACAAACAATACAAAGGAATACAGGGAAAAAAGGCAAAAAAAAACTAAAAAAAGATAAAAATTAATAAATAGTAAAATTAAATAAAAATCAGAAACTAAATTGAACATGCACCTTGGGCTAGCTATCTGAATAATTTCATATGGGACAACCATTGTACAAACAATGCGAAGGCTTTTTGGTCGGTGTGTCTTCTGCACGTTTCTCGTATGGTCTTGCATGGTACTTGTTCACTAGACACTACTACGTGCAACTGTGCATTCCCGTACAATTGCACTTATTTTTAAGACAAGAATCATGTTAAACTACTGTGAAGTAACGAAGGAATCAGAACGGATAGGTCGTACGTAATGAATCACCCGACACGCTTACCGCACCGTGAAACAGCCACGTTTACTGTCGGCCAAAAAAAACTGAAAACCAATCTCATGGCGAATGGTAGCCCTGTTCCTCGTGCTCAAACTGACATGCACTCTAGCCCACTTCACCTTGCAGTTTTTTTTTAGTTTTTGGATAGACTTTGAGTAATTGCCATAGCCCATAGTGAAGTCCTCCTGTAAGAAAAATCATAGTAAAATGACTGGATCTAACTGTGTTTCAGTAATGCTGAAAGGCTTGAACAAAGACATCCTAAAAAATGAACTTGAACTTGTTATAACTTTAATCAGCAAAGGCACACGAGGATCAATGAATGATCCAACAAATACACACTTCTGAAAGAAGCACAGCGACAACAGTCATATCAAGGACAACTGAAACTTGTTTACAAGAGCACATGAATGCCACAGGCAACTACTGCTGAAGAATGACGATCTCCACCATTCAACTCGCCTAAGGCTTCCTGCAAGCATTCCTTTTCCCTTGCCATTTTTTTCTTTTCATTTATTAAGAAAAAGAAAAAAGAAAGGAAACAAGAAAAATTAAACAAATAAGTTCACAAGTTGCATAAGCTAAAATAAGTTCAGACCCCTGAAAGAGGATGAATATCATCTGGAGAGGACCATGATACGATCTCTAAACTCCGTTCTCTCTTTCTACAAACACTGAACTTATAAAACAGAAGAGCACTGTCCGAATAAATATGAAAAATAAACCCAGCTGAAGAAGAGACACTCTTGTAGCACCATCAGGAGGGGTCCGCACGAGTCTTCGAGCTTCCAAGGGTGAGCTCCAGCTCGTCCGAGGCGGACTCTTCGTGTATCCGCTCCCCCTCCCATGCCTTCACCAGTCCAGGTGATTCATTGTTGCCATTACTGCTGCTCCCAAAGGCAAAATCATCCGGGGCACCGTCAACCATCTGAACATCATGAAGAGCTGGCACGCCACCCATTACCGGGGAACAAGTTCCACTCTGTCCAGGGGTGCACACTCTTGAACAGCTGGCGACAGTCTCTTTGAAAATCCCAAAGGGATTAGGTGAAACAAGGTTGTATGTCGGAGATGAGGGTCCAGCCGAAGATATTTGAAACCCTGCTAGCCATGCCGGGTCTGGGGCAATCTGGTGACCGGGGCTCGGTGGTGTGGAGTTGGGAAGAGAAGTATAATTTGCCCCAGCCCATGGTGGCTGAACATTTGGGTTCTCCCAATTAGTCTTGATGCGAGGTGTCCGAGTTGGGGAGCTGGATGGTGGTGTCACTGGTGCACTAATAGAACCTCCATTGAAATAGAGATGGTGAAGCTGTGGGAACTTAGAGGTGGAGGCAAGCGAGGAACTCGAGGAAAGATTTTTCAGCCATGGGATAAGGGAGCTTCCCTCGACACCACCAATGAAGTTGTTTCCACCAAGAGTGATATGAGAGGACGATCCAGAGCTCGGAAAGGAGGATGATGCAGGGCTTGGGTTGCATGAAGCCCGTGGACTAGGTTGATATGAAGAGCAAGGGCTTGGTGAAGCAGACCTTCCAATTGGACCAGGGCGTTCTTGTGAAGGAGGTTTACATCCCTGAAATATGGACAAATAGAAGACTTAACTCTGTAATTTCTTCCATCCAAAGAAAATTGAAGTGCACTGGACAAGAATTGTATAGCACAAAATGGTTTTTTATCAGAAAGGAAATTCCAGAATCTAGGCAGTCTCCAACAAATGAGAGCACAAACTGAACAGAAACATGCCATTTTGAACCATAACATGATAAGTACATGTGCAATCAATTATTTGGTTGTTTGTAAACAACAGAAGCAAGTTCAAAGAAATTCTGTAATATTGTCAGGTGGATTAGTTGCAACCCTTCTCAAATTTTAATTTTTTTAGTACCAATGGATTACACTATTTTAAATCAAAAGTAATCCTCAAGATGTTCAATTACCATCAATAAGTTGATAGAAGTAGCTAAAAAGCGTGTAAAACTATATGCAACTTCAATCTAAGTTATCTTCTAAAGTCCATCTACTTAGTGAAAAGTACACCTAACAATTAATGAATTATCTTTTCAATGAAAAGAAAAACAAGGGCAATCACTTGAATGGTGTAATGTTAGCAATCAAGTAAACACAACTGCTGCATGCCGCTTAGACCAAACACAATCAATCCAAAGTACGACAATTGCAAGGTCTGGTTTTTGTGGGTGTACCTTATAGAACTTGCCTATACCAATACTATACTCTTGTCCTGTACTACTAACCTATTCTGCACCAGCCTCAAAAGCACAGTAAAAAAAATTCTGCTTTTGGTTGCTGAAAGCAACGGTAGCATGTGCATAAGGCAGAAAGATCGTAGCTGGAGTGCCATTTTGTACTGTGCTTTGTGGTTTTCTGATGTGAAACCCTCTTTTACATCCTTTCCGAATGTAAGTATGTAGTAACTCTCTCATGCTCATATTTGTCTATGACATCACCAGTAAAATTTACCTCAACAACTAACCTTAGCAGCTTTGAACTATACCTTGTTCCCACGTACCAACAGAAAATGTGGCAATTTCCAGAAAAAGAAGATTATACAAGAGTGTAACTTCCTCAACTTGATCATGCAAGAAACCATAAAGACAGTACTGCAAATTCTTGTGAAAAGATTCTATGGCAAGCAAAACAAGGTCATAAAAAAATTGCATTCGCTCCTCAATTGAAATGTTCTAAAAAAAGCAATCTTTTCAGTCTCCTAACTCTAGAGCTTTCTTGTTTTCGAAAAATACAAATTCCAGAGCTTGCCCAACTGAGGAAGCCACATTGCATTCCCGATTCCTAAATCTAGCCCCCGTTTCCCTGACTCGACATCAGAATAGCCTAAATCCCAACAAAACCAAGCATCTCCCAAGGAAAAAAAACAGCTCAAAGTTCGGAAAATTTTGCTCCAAAGCCTACAGATTTAAGGCATACGCGCATCGAACTTAGCGCATCCAAGATCACTCCTCTGAAGCAACAAAATCACCACATCTTTCCCCATTCCTGAACAGAGCCGCATGCCACCTCCTTGACTCCCCCATCAAAACAGCCCAAACCCCAGCAAAACCGAGCGTGCATATCCAAAGAAACAACACTAGCAAAAGCAAAGAAACGAACACGCTCTATTGGTACGCACTCGCAGCCAAGATTGCTCCCGTGGAGCAACCAGACCGCTGCCGCCGCCGTTGGCGCAGAGCTACAGGATCACGCAAAGGTCGGTCGGCGGAACGCAAAGGCCAGCCAGCAACATTGATTACCTTGCGGTAGGTCGTGCCGTCGGGCTCGACGGTCCACCCGGCCTCGTTGCAGAGCGCCTTGAGCACCTCGTTGTTGTCGCAGTGCTTGGGGAGGTTGTAGTTGCCGTAGGCCCTGAGCCCGGCGTAGATCTTGGCCGCGATCGCGCGCCGCCGCCGCTCCCTCCGCCGGTTGTTCTCCCGCTCCCTCCACGTCGGCACCCTCGTGCCCCCCAGGCCGCCGCCTCCTCCCTCGGCCCCGTTCGTCATCGGCCCCCGCCGCCGCCGGATCTGCGAGGGCTCGGGATTTTCTTGGAGTTCGCCTCGCTGTTCTTGCGGCCGCTGTTCGCTCGCACGCTCGATTGTTTAATATTTCTGGGGAGGAAGAAGAGGAAGGAGGAAGTAGCAGTGCGAAATGCCACGCTTCAGGAGTTACCACTTACCGCTCGCCTCTCCCCGTTTTGCCCTCGGAGTAGGGCCACGCCATGGACACGGCACAAGGGGTAGACACAGTATTTCGTGGACGGGGCCAGGTTTGCATCCTCCGAGCGTCCCAAAAGTGGACGTGCGGGGCCCGGGTGTCATTGTTGTTTCGTGGTCAAACGGAGGAGTGGTGGGGCGCGGCCGCGTCAGAACGCAATCATGAGCCGTGCCCGTCCCTGCTCGGCTCGCGGTACCGGACGGTTGAAACTGGGTGGGTCACGTCACGAGAGGTTATCCGGCCGTGTGAGAGCCGAGGGTTCGCCCGGGCGGCTGGTTCGCTGGGCTTGACGCGAGCCGCGTCGGCGTTGCGGCGAGGCGTTTGCCGTTTCGTACCGATCCCGTTTTTTCCCGTTGGCTGCGTGCATAGTGGGGGGACCGCGCGGCGGCTGGAACGGCCTGGGATTCGGGGCGGTTGGCCTATACGGCCTACGGCTCGTCACTCGCAAACGCCGAAGCAGCGGGCAGCGTGGTGGTGGCACCGCAGTCACGCCGCCGCTTTCGTTTGGCCGCTTGCTTTGTCCGGCACCGTCTTTCCCCCCTTGCGCTCCCAGCTTTCCTGGGCCCGTTAGTGCGGGGTACGTCCGTTCTGGGCGTTCCGTGCGTAAATTCTGGCGGACGTAGCCCCTGCTCGACGAGCAGCGTACGTGCTCGGAGCTTTTTATTGTTTACTCTTCTTCCTTCTCGGGCATACGTTGGAACTCGGGATTGAAATCTGTGGCCGGCGTGTTCGGCTCGTAGCTTTGACTTTTGAGGGGCGTGACGGAGTACATACATGCTGACGGTTTACACTTTTAGTTCTTCTTTTTTTACTGTTGGTTTACGGCCTCTTTCTTTTTTCCCTTGCAGTGAGGATCTTCTCGTGAGCTTTTGCGTGGAGGGTGTTTGCAAATTGAGAATCTCGTAAACCAAAGGGGGAAAAAAAACTTGTGTAGCAAGGTGTTTATGGAGTAGTTTTTAGTGGAGGTGTCATGGGGTTTTCACGTGCGTGATTTTCGTCATTTTAACAAAACGGGTGCAACCAAGTGAAAATATGTTATTACTAGAGTGTTTCGGAAATTTGCAGATTCAATAAAATGTTTTGTGAGAAGATGATTTTATATCAATTCCAGAGTATGGAAGATTGAGCATCCTAGCAACTTCTGAATAAAGAAGAACAAAATCACAAACAATTGCTACTCCTACGTGTTAGATCAATCCTAAATTGTTACATGTAGTTCGGAGTGTGCCTTTGTTTTCTACCTTAATCTAAAGCTTGTTTTGGTTTCGCACCCAAATAAATGAGGTTGACCAACCATATTAGCTCCTAAACAAACTAAAATTTGAAAAACATTGCATGTGCCCCAGATTAAAGAAGTAACTTGATGATTAAGATAGGTTGATGAATTCAATTATCTCTTCGTATGGAAGCTAGGTGCTGTACTACTAGTACTACACTTTGACAGTATAGCCTATTGCATACGAATCATCTCTACGTGTATAGCCGCCGCCTAGCCCAATGTCCATTTGTTAAGCCACAGGTGATGACAAAGCAAAACATGACAAGCACATAAATACCAGCCTGCTCCTCAGTCCTCACTATTCTTCCCTGGTACTGAGATGTCAAAGCTAGTGGAGATAAATTAATGAATGGATTTTGCTATACTATAGCCTAGGTACTTGTTTTTTTCTCCCATGTCAAGGGAATTTCTTAAAGTCGGATCTCCATCTGAGATCTTAATAGTTAGATTCTTATGGGAGATCCAATATGGCAAACTTCGTGGTCATTTAGGGCTAAAGGTTTGCAAGGTCCGTACTTTAGATTTTCAGGAGTGATGAGTTAGGTTTTGGTGTGCTATCACGGTGGAAGAGGCAAGCGGTGTTAGTGAGGTAGCATGAGGAGGGTTTGGAATGGGGGAGCGGCGGTGGCGGCAATGAGAGGATGAAGGAGTGGAGGGGTAGGTTTTATTTGGTTGCACAACTCTTAAGGCGATTGGATGGTTGAAAAGTGCATGCTTTTTAGGGAGAAAACATGTATACGGTCTTTAGATACCCATTTTAATTAGTGCCAAGCAGTCTACGTTTAACTAGCTATGACTACTTATCAACACGATCATCTTGTTAAGCCAAAAGCATATCCTTCTATCACTTCATGAACTAGACACGTTGCAATCGGCAAAGTAGGTTCATAGAACTGGTTTATAACCGATGATTTTTTTGGTACCAGCACAGATTAATTGCACATTGAAATATCATTTTCCTACTCGGACCACGATGGTCCATGTCCAGCTAGTGTGCTCCTTCGGGTTCCAACCCATGGAACATCCCAATGCTCTTTCCTTTTTCCGTTGCCCTCTCTAAAGGCCCACTTGGGGCTTGTCTTTCATGGCCACTCTTTTTCCGTTGCCCTCTCTAAAGGCCCACCATCAGCTTCATCTGGTAACAGAAAATGTACAAAGGAACATGAAACAAACTGAAAATTTGTAAAATTTTGATTTTTTTTTTAAATTTCAGCCAATTTTGAGTTTCTTGCCCAATTTGAAAGTTTTTCAACCAAATCCGCTTTCCTTTCTTGGCTTCTCGTCATCTCCAGCCATTGGCACCGTTTCAAATTGCACCTTCGCCCCTATTCCCTCCCCGCCACTTGGCTCATGCTTGTTCACCGCCACCACCGTCTGCTTGCCGCTGGCACTCTCGTCAAACACCGTACAAGCTTTGCCAGACCTCTAACACTGGCGTTTATCGCCCGTCACCTCACTCCGACCACATGCCATGTGCAGCTGCCACCAAAGCCAAGTTTGTCGCCGCCGCCAAATCTTGCTCCTTCATCCCAATGCATGCGCCCACATTCTTTGACCCCCGCAATCCCAAGGAAGCTCGGAAAGCCAAGATGTCATCTTGGCTGCCGACCTCGCCACCACAGCCACCGGGAATTCTCTAGCGTTCTCCTCACTACTCAAACCATCTTACCACGGCTATATAAGCCCATGAGCACCTTCAATCGACTGCATTTGCACCCAACTCAACCCCCAGCTCCCCTCTTCCCTCTCCGGCCAATAGTTCACCAACTCCACCGTAAATCCTCCGGTAAGCCTTAATTTTGAATGTTGTTAAATTCCCCATCATTTTCTCGATTGCTCTCTTTTGTAGCACCTATGAGACCCCATGAGCACCACCATGAGCTTGTCTTAGCATTTTCGATCCCCTAGCTCACCGATGAAGAGTCCCTCTGCTTAGCCAAGCCACCTCACTATGGACAGCCCACCATGAAGCCCTAGAGCCTAAGCCAAAAACACCGTAACCTTACTCTTGCCCCGAAGATGCTCAAATCCATCTTGTCTTCACCAATTAGCTCCTGAGATGCTCCTATGCCAAGGAAAAGCATCACGAAGCTCCTCTCACCGCTGGGAATCTACAGTGAACCCCTGCCATTGCAAAGCCCCATAATAGAACCCTCTCACCTTGTTAACCCCAGCCATGCCCTTAGTTGCCATCAAAGACCATCGCTCACACCGCCTTTGCTCGATATTGCCATTCTATTGCTTGGCAACACTGTAGCATTGGGAGGAAGATGACGACTGTGCCCAGTAGGCCGTAGGCGGCACAGTAGTAGCCCAAAACATTGAAACCAATCGGGCCAAGTATTGGGCCTAGCCCAACTGTGTAGTAGCACTGTTCATAAGACCCTACCCGCTTCTATTTCAGACTTGACCCATTACTGTATGACCCATTATTGTTTCCAACCCGACCTACAATGAATAGTCACACCCATTCTTGTTCAACCCATTACTATTCATAGAAACCTATTTAACACAAATACACATATTTCAACCATCTCGAGCCCATCTAACTTATTTTTAACTCCGTTTAGCCAAACCAAGCACCACTTAAACCTTATTCGTCTAAACTCATTTTCTTTATGTCTTTTCTAGTTATTTTATTGTATTTTATTCTTAGCTTGCATTCTACAAAGCAAGAATTTATTTGTATTCGTTCTTCTACACTAGCATTCGGATTTGACTAGTTGACCAACGAAGAAGCTGCTAGAACAATTAAGGTGGATGGTGTGAACCTAAAGCCTAAAGTAAAATAATCAGAGACTCTGCATAAGGAATCAAGTCCTTATAATTGATCATGTTGACCTAGTTTTCAAATGCAAATATTTCTCTTTCAAATAAAACTGCATGCTTGCTATTATTGTTTATGTAGATTGTCTAGCTACACCATACAATTAATACCTCTTATTTTTCTTCTTTAATAATACCTTCCCCTTGCCACCATAGGATACTTATTTATAGTAATAACGCTAGATTATGATTGTGTTTAGATATGCTTTAGAGGTAAGAGTAAATACAACATAAATATTATCAACAGAACCTTGAAACATGATAATAGAATGGTAACGTAGATTATCACTAGAACAGGGAATGTTTTTTATAAAATAGTGGAGGCTCGGCGAGTGGTTGATATAAGACCGGTGCAGGAATGGCACCAGGTTAGAGATGTTGGTTGTCTCGCCTAAGTCAATTAAAGACTGAATACATGTGCGCTCATTTCTATACCCAATCGTGCAACTGTAAGCCTAGTATGGGATGGATCTAGCTAACTAATTTGCTTAATTTTGGTGTGGACTCCTAGCCCTTATAACAAAGTTGGGAGTGGCACGCGGGGTCATTGCTCGGGTAAAATATGATGGGAGTGAACCTATAAGGGGTCACTGCTTGGGAGGGACTGGAAAGGTCCCTACCCTTATATGGAGTGCGCACTCAACCGATGAGGGAGATATTCCCTAACAACGGGGGTATCTCATCGCTAGGGTTATACCTCTGAAGTGGGGGGAAGCATCAGAACTAAGCATTATTATAATATCTCAATCACACGCCTACAGAAGCATATAATAGCCGATATTACAAGATAATTATATCTTATGGGTAAAGTTATACAACCTTTGGAGAGTGTTATAATCTATTCGAATAACTTGCCCCTGGATCATGAGCAAAGTGCGAAAATACCACAATGTGTAGTTTTCATAAAATAGTTACTGGTTAATGGTGCTCATGGACATGGTATGGTAGTATGAAAATGGATACGGAATGATGTCCATGGTTCAGACATGGTAAGTAAATGTGAGGAGAGTTGCTTCCATAAATTTAGTTGAAATTGAACATTTTGATTTTAGTTAAAAATGGGTAAGTCATAGGTTCAAAAACTAACTATGATATGATATTTGACAAATTGGTTTCACGCTAAAGAAACACAATGCCATTCTTTGGTTAAACCTTGCATATAGATAATGGCCCTATAAATGAATTTTGCTATAGGAACTTCCTGAGTACCTAGTGTATTCAATCTTACTTATTTTCATTAAAACAGATACCAAAAGAAGAAAGAATGATTCAGTTTTCATGTTAGGGTTACGGACGCACTCAAGCGTTCCTATGGGGATTTTTTTTTCTGAATGTAAGTTAAATATTGTACTTAATTGGATGCCCATAAAGTTGCTAAAATTGACTGTTAAATCATATTTTACTCAAGTTAACCTTTTTAGATGTTTGTAAGCATGCATGATACTCTTTCTGTTCATAATTAAACTCCTGAACTGTTGCAGAAAGTATTATAACACTGTTCACAGAAATAGGGTGGTTACATAACAGATCACGAGGGGGATAGCACAAAGAAACAACAGTGCCTCCATTGTATGGTCCGTATGGTAGCATCAAGGCATAAGTGATGAGAGAGAATTGCATCCTCAACCTCTAGCGTGGACACTATTCGCTGTGTTTAAATTGGTTGTTTGACAAACAAATTTATGAAAGCTCAGAAAATTTTAAAATCTTCATAACTATACAGCTTTAGTTTTCGCTCATCTTGATGTGAATTCTAACCAAACAGTATGTTAACAGCACGAGAGACCAAAAGTCTTCCTTGAAGAGGAGGGGATGAGGAAGGTACAGTTCATTACTAGTTCTGTGTGAACATTGTTTGTCTTTAAAAAGAAAGTCAAATACTTTATTGAAAGGAAAATGTTGTTCAATCGATTGCCAAAAACTGATAGTTTTGATTTCCCCAAATATTCCAATGCATGATGCGTTGCATCATATGGCATCATATCCTTGGATCTATGAAGACCCCAATCATAACAACCTAAGGCAATACAAGTGAAGTTAGCAAGGCAGCGCGCGACCAACACATCATTTCTCCCCGCATGTTAGGCGACCTACAGCGCACATGCACGAGGCAGGCAGGCAGCACAAAGACGATATGATGCCGGTCAAATATATAGACCAATAATACAAGATCTTGGCCAATGCATGCGAAGTTGCAAACCATACTAACTACTAAGACTCCACTCATTTTGGTTTAAAATCAGTTTTTACTTCTGGTTTCTACTTTTTTTCACTATTCGGTAATTTCATCTTTTTCTTGTTATTTTTAGATTTTTGGGCTTTTTTGCCTTTTCTTTTTTCTCGTATTCCTTTGTATTATCCGTAATAGACTAACGTGTTTTTTTTCTATTTTTAATTTTTTTAAAAAATTTAATTATACCAAATAAGCCAACCCAACTACAGTAAAAAATAAATCAACTACAGTAAAAAAAGCTATAATCTATCGCTATTCCGAACGCCCCAAAATAGGGGCTTGGACATGACAATGAGCTGCGAGTAGATGTGCAGTGCTGGTCAGGGGCAGCTACCAACTCGCATCCTCGCCCTGCTGCTCTATTTCTGGGCCAAACCTTCGTGGCTGGCATCTCCGGTGTATCGGCTCTTGTCTCTACGTGTTTGGAGAGGCCAGCTTAATTAAATCAAGTGTTTTTGCCTAAAGGGTGGATGGCTAGTTTAAGTCCTTGGGCGGTTTACTTTAAGGAGCAATTGTTCCCTCTCATCCGACTATCAATCTATCATGCTCCATGCAAGATCGGCAGCGAAGATACTTCATAAGAGTGCCACCAACCTGTCCGCGTCCGGGTCTATAAAAAGGTGGCACGCCCATGTGAGTGTGTCCGTGGCAAGGCCATATATGGCGATAAAAATGTAGCTATCCTGTTTCATCTTTAATTGCAGTTTCTTGCCCGATAAAAATGACGGATAGGGAGGGAATTAAGTGGCATAGTTAGTTTAGTGACCCGTATTGCAGTCATGGCTCAATCAAACAAATTCAGAGAGCTCACAATCGCACACAACAACATTTTTTTTCATCATTTCAGTGACCCAATGACCTCTTGGTAATCCAAGGTGACGGTATTCTTGTGTATGGAATAAAAAGAGAATTGGTAATGATGGTGACCCAAGGGTTAATTTTGCTGCGAAGGATGGCGTCGGCACACACGCCAAAAAAGAACCTCTGTGTCACAACTCACAACACGAGGATATACAACTGATCTTGGACCGGAGAACATTGCGGGCCACGCAGCTTTGCGTGCATGGTTGATGAATCCTCAAAGAAATTCGGTGGCATAGTATAGTACGTACGTAATCGCGAAACCGGCCACACGCAACGTTCACGTACCCAGCCGGGCGCGCGCGCGCGCGCAGACACACGCGCCGTGCGGCCCACGGAGGGCAGGCTCACATGCACGACGCGGGCAGCGGAGCTGATCAGCGCGGGCGTACGCGTCCTTGGGCCTCGCCAAGCACGAGAGCCTGCCTGCCAGCCGCCTGCCGCTCCACTCCGCACCTTTTCCCCGCCGAAAACCCACGTAAAACCCTCCTCGGATTCGACCGCCCCCCGCCTCCGCCCGCGTGGCGCTACGTCCGCGAGAGGGAGGGCATCCCATGATTCCCATCCCACATCCCCATCCGCGCAGGCGGGCGCACGGCGTGGCACGGGACGGGACCGAGAAAGAAAAAGGAGGGCACGCACAAACGACGGGGCGGGCACGGACTTTGGCGGCCGATCGACCGGTGAAAAAGCAAAGCGCGAATGCGCGATCGCGTGAGGTGAGATGGATGACCTGTGTGACCCGGCGGCATGCAGCTGGCGCGCGTCTCGTTTCACGTACAGTCAGAGCCTCGCGCAGGGGTACGGCAGGCGCATTCCGTGACCAGGCTGCTGCAGCTGCCTCGGGATTTGGGAAGGATCTTTTTCGGAGGGGCGCGCCCATGGTCGCACTTACTGTCTGTCTTATTGGCCTTCTGGCTACTGTTAGGCGTATGATGGGCCACGTCTTTTTATGCATGCCTGTCTGTGTGTCGTTGGCTGTAAAATGCTGTTTGGATGGACTGGGCAATGGTAATGCGATTCCTGTAGACTGTTACAGTAGCGTTATGTGAGGCCCCCACGTTATTATCCCTCGGATAATTACGCGTGGCATACGAATTATTATTTACCTGATCAGTAAAACACTACTCCGGTAAATAATAAGTCTTTACCAGAGTAGCGCAGCAGAACAATAATATAGACACTGTTTTCTTTATTACAACAGTAGCCACATGGCTTAAAGTCTGGTTTACAGAAATAGATAGCAAAAATATAAACTAGTACCCCATGGCCCTCCTGCCCACTCCACTGGGTCGTCTACTCGTCCCAGCCGAAGAATGCGGGGTCCACCTCGTCTAGCTCCTCCGAATCACCATCCTCCTCTCATGCGAGCTCTGCGAATCCTGTCTCCCCCTCATCCTGCTCGTAGTAAGCCTCGAGCGGAGTGGGGTCTAACAAAGGAAATTAATAGCAAGGGTGAGTACCATGGTACTCAGCAAGTATAATATTAGCAGAAGTGCACTGTATGTCTCTCATGTCCTTAAATTCATATTCTAATCTTTTTATTCCTAAAATACTCTTACCCAAAATAGCTGTTATCTTGTGATAAAAACTTTATATTCTCATACCCGGTGGGGCAAGATCCCGAGCGATCACCGTAGTCCACAATCCAGTAAACTGGTATGAATTCATGATTTGTTGAGCACTGCGTAGGCTTGTACCATTGTACCCAAAATTACTCTGAACCGTCTGAACTCGGTTTTCCACACTACCTTAGGTGTGGATTCAGGTTCAAAGTACAGAACCTTTCTCCGATTACGTTACTCCACCCACCAGCCCATCTATTATCCATCGGTATACCAAATCGCTCGCTTGGGCTCCACCGATTTCCAATAGTGTTTGGTTGGACCGGCTCCCGGCTCCAACACTCCCCCTCGTGCTTACCCTATGTGGTGGCATGGTTAACGTAACGGGATACTGATCTCTGCCCGTCCGAAACGGGAGATTGGTTGGTACGTTATTCACGGTTCCCAATCCGAGTAAAAACGTGGTAAGTCCTTACATCATAGCCATATGTAAAGGGGTCCGCCTGGCCTCTCTCATTCCTTTCCCTGAACCCCTTTACCCACCTCATATTTACACACACACACACACACACACACACACACACACACACACACACACACACACATATATATATATATATATATATATATATATATATATATATATATATATATATATATATATACACACTGTAGCCTCTTTGCTCTTCTCAGCAGAACCACGGATCTTAACTTCTTCTCTTACTCTTTCTTCTTCTCTTTCTCTTTTTCTTGCTTACTCTTCTTAACTCATTCTTGCTTACATCTATATTAGTGCATTTCTTGTCTTTCTCAGAAAACAATTTTCATGCATTTAAATATACATAAAACAGTTGTTCAGAAAATACTGCATAAATTTGACATAATTAGGTGCATGATCAAAAAATAAAACTTGCCTGAGTCGTAGCATGAACTGGAATTAATAAAAAGTGATTTTGTTCCTTCGACGGGTGCCGACTCGGACTCTGCAATGCCGAGGCTAAACTTAACAAAATAGGTATTTATCATATTAATTTTAAGAAATTTATTTTCCTTCCTCTAAATACATATACACACACATACGTATATACATATATATACACACATGTATATATATATACATACACACAAATATATATATCTATATATATGAGTTCTCACGCATATATATATACATATATACACCATTTTATTATTCAAGAGTTTAATCACTGAAATTTTACTGATGAAACTATCTAGTTGAAGTTGTTTTTGAAATAATCTAATTTGCAACCATAGAAAAGATCTTGATAAATAACAACATCAAAAATCAGATTTTGTGCAGCTGGCCCCAATCCTTTTGGGCTCACGGCCTCTTGCGCACGCGTGGCCCACCTGGCCCACGCGGCCCACCCGGCTCCCTCGGCCTACTTCCTGCCGCCGCTTCCCTCTGCTCCCTCACTTCCTACGCCCCCTCCTCTCGCCTCCCTCTCTCTACTGCGCCGGCTCCCTCTGCCTCACCTCACTCTGCTGCTCACCTCCACGACCGGGGTCGCCTCCTACTACCGGCCTCCTCCTCTCCTCTCTCGCATGGCTGCCCTTAGCCTCCCTCCTTCCTACGCGCTCCTCTCTCTCTCTGGCCTGGATCTAAAAGGATCGGCCCGGATTTGCTCCAATCGGAGCGGATCTATGGTGATTGGTCGGCTTGGAGGCTGAATCGGGTATGGATCCGAGGAGTTTGGTGGGCGCTGCTCCCCAATGGCGCCGGATTCAAGGTGCGGGGCTGCTCCTGCCGTTCTACGGCTTGGTGACTAGGTGGTTGCTGCCCAAACCCGCCTGGTCTGGTCCTTAGCGGCTGCAATGGTGCTATCTCTCCTACCTCTTTTTCTCTCTTTACTCTACCGCACCTGGTATGAAGGCCTTACGGTTTGGTGGCGGTGATGGGGTCTTGGGTTTGCCGGTGAGGCTGACTTGACTCTAGGGTGCACCAAAATCGGGGTAGCTACCAGCTGCTGCGGTAGGGACTAGCTAGGCTGGGGGAGGCTTCTTCTCCTCCTCGCTTAACTAGCGAGCCGAGGGAGTGGAGCCGAGAGTCTCGGGTTTGATTCGGATAGGAGTCCCAAAAAGAAGAGATGCAAAGGAGAGGGGCCTACTTGGTTGGGTTGTCGGGCTAAGAAAGGAATGCTGGAGTCGAAGGAGACCGCAAGGTGCTTTCACGTGGTCGCGGTCGAAGACGGAGACACAGGTTGCGGTTCCTGCTAGTGGTTGATATTTTGCCTTGTCGTGGTCCCCGTTGGCTTGCTTCTTACTCCTTTGCCTTCACCGATTGGTGCTTGATCTCACTGTGGTCCGCAACTTCTTCTTCTTAGCTTCTTCCTCTGCTTGCGGTTATTGGGCTATGCTCTCACCTTCTGGCCTTTGGCCGAAGGTGCAATCTAGAAGCAGTACTAGTGGAATGAGAGTGCTGGTGTTCTTAGTTATGTGCACTTTTGGAGGGGTTGCTCTGGCTCTACCGGAAGTATGGGTGGTTGCTTATTCTTGGCCTTGCGAGCTGTGTGTGTGTGCTATGCAGTGAATGGGGGCTCTTTGGCTATGCTTGCTCTTGTGGTTCCTGGTAATAGCAGGGCAATGGAACCGGGGCTTTGAGTCTCTGGGGGAGGTGGCTTTCGGACTGTATTTGCTGGGGTGGTGTCCACTGAAGGCAGCTGGCTCCTCTTTGTGCTTATCCCTTCCTGAGTCTTGTTCTCCTGTGCTATAGAACCTTTGGTCCGATGGGTGCTTCAAGCACTGCTGGCGTTTGTTTGGGCTGGCCGGAAGGCTTTATGTGGGTTTGAAATTCATAAGGCATGCTTGAGGGCTTGGTGGGCTGAATGAATTATAGGATGGTGGGCTGTGGGCTGAAAATGCACTTGTGGGCTTTGTGGCTTGAATGAATGAGCTGGTAATGTCTTTGTGGGCTGCAAGGAATGCAATGATGGTGGCTATGGATTGAAATGGGCTATAAAATTTGCGGGTTTTGGGCTGGGGTAAGACAATATGAATGTTGTGGGCCTTTGACCACTAAATTGCCGAATGATGACGCCCACGGAGACGAGAGGCGCCGACCGGCCCGGGACGGTCTGGGAACCTCTGAGATAGTCTCAAACTGGCCCTAGCAGCCCAAGGGCAACTGACGGCAATCCACTTCTTCATTCCCTTTATTCTCCCTTGGATTGCTAGCTAAATAACTTTCTAACTACTAAAAGAGAAAAAGGATTGGTTTGATACTAATGGCAATCTAATTGCAGGTGCTGGCAGAAAGGCGCGGTTCAGCTCCCTCACCGAGAACCCCGAAGATACACGCACTCTCACTCTTTTTATAAATCATTTTTGTAAACAAATTGCAATTCATATATTTGATGCAATTGCCAACATGGAATTCAATGGTAATCTTATTTGTAAAAGGTTTTGATGGAATGTAATGCAATATGTACATTCATTTTGTATTTGAAATTGTCACAGAGTTTAATGAAATGTTATGCAATCATGTAAATTAAATTTGTGCTCAAAACTGCAATGGAGTTAATGAGATGAATGCTCATAATAATTAAGGCTTAAATTAATAATTATTGCTAATTGCTTACTTAATCAGGGTATTAGGGTTAGGGTTCTTTCACGTTACCTTCGAAATCACCGTATCTTTGCTTTGGATTGCAAGCAGGAGCGGTAAAATTCTAACGAGTTTTCAGGCCTGCTTGACAGGGTTCGAGCTCCCGGATTCTTAACTGGAGCAGTATGAGCCTAGCCAATACTGGCTCCTTTAAAATCAAGACCACCTTAGAAAAGGAGGGTATGGTATTAGAAAACTGGAGCGACCTTAGTTGACTCCCCGTAAGAATCAATAATCTGGTTACCAAAATACCCCTCAAGTTGATGTGTATTTACTCACCATTTGCCACTGGATATAAACCCCGATTCGACTGCTCCTGTCGCCCTGCCCTCTCATCACTCTCGCTCTCGCTCACCCACATGGATCTCTAGTGCCGCCGGCCTAGAGTCCCTCCCCGCCGTCGGCGACCCTAGAGTCCGTCCCCAACACCGGATCCCGTCGCCACTGCTTGTCCTACAGCACCTGGTTCCACCCTTTACGACCTTGATGCCCAACAACCGGCGACCTCGTCCGTGGTCGTCCATGAAACAGCTTGCTAGCCATCCTCCCCAATTGGCCTCCCTCCGTCCCCTTTGCCTCAAGCCCCATTTTTGGTAGTTTTCTTGTGGTCTCGATTGCAGATCTAAGCAAATAATGATGGTAGTAGATCAAAGTATAATATTATGTCCTAATTTGCTTGATCTGGTTGTGATATTGTTGCCCATGTATGGTTGAATGGTTGAGCCGATGTTTTCCTCTCTCCACTGTGAAATGATTCCTTAATTTGGTGGCTAGGTCTAAGAATTTTTGGCACCCAAAGATTTTTTGGTGATTAATGGTGTTGTAATAGGATGCATTAGTGTTCTCTACGTCAGCTTTGAGAGGGAAAATCAAATCCAATTCATTTTGGTTTGTTGTTTTGCCGCTCTGAACTATTGTAAAACTAATGAACTATTTAAAATCCTATGGAATGGAAAATGTTTGGCCGAGTAGATGTGTTGCAAATCTTATGTTCACTATGTATGTGCTTTGATGATAAATTGAAAATGTTTGGCCGAGTGGATTGGTGAGTTCATGCTCATGTTCAATGATAATATAGAAATCAATCATCTTTTATTCATATGATATGAGTTCCTCTCAAGGTAAGAAACAAACATACTTTGTGTGTTAAAACCAGGGGTAGCACAACCTTTTTGCCACTGAGAGACCATGTGAAAAAGTCTAAGATATTGTTGTGATGAATCATTGCCAAGTTTGCGGAGTTCAAATTTGAATTTTGCAGAGTTTGTATTTTGCCAGTGTTTGTTTTTAGACAAACTGGTCTGACCAATGGTTGTTGCCGGTCAAACCACCAAGGAGTTGCTAGGTTTAATGGCGGTTGCAATTTTCCAGAACAGGTACTTTGCACTAGACTTGACAGGTCTAATAGGCACCTGGTTGGCAGTCAAACCGACCATGAGAATTAGTTCTATGATTTTAGGAAAGTTGTTTTTGGATGAATTAAATTATGATTGGTCAGTGCATTTATGTTGCATGAAGCATGTTTTAGTTAGCATAGATCAAGTTATGAAGAACATATGTCTAGAAATGATTTCTTTATCTTTGGATATGCAGGGGAACTTTGGACTCAACCATAGTCAACGATGAGAATCAGGGCTACGCTCATAGAGTAGCCGATGATCAAAATGGTCAAGAATGTTGGGTGAGATGGTTGTGTTCAAGTAGACACGAGGAAGACAAAAAATGTTGAAGAGAAGGTACGAGCGATGGATTATACCAAGTGGCTTGGTTAGTCCAAATGAGATATGGTCTGGTAGAACTGAAATGGGAGAAACTTACCGATGCGTGGCAAGCTATTGGTGCATAGACACGTGGTGAGCATGGTGATTTTTTGCAATGAAAGATGTAGATCGAGTTAAAGCAAGAGTATTTTAGTAGTTTGCCAAATATAAAAAACTTTGTTACATCAAAATTACGATGCTTGGGAAAGTGATTTAGGTCAAGAAGATACTAAGAAGATCAAGTGAATCAAAACTAAAAACTTAGTAGATTCAGGCTCATAAGCTTCGAAAAGCGTTCATAAGTTAAGCGTGTAAGTAAAACCCGTATTGTGAGATTAATGGGTTTTCCCCCAAATGTGCTAAGTGGATAGTATCCATTAAGTTATACGTGAGCTGGTTGCCTCATCTATTTAATGGGTTAAGATGGAAGCTTGCAAGCAGACCATCCAATCATTCTAACCTTGTCTTCTAAGGTTAGGGTTAGAGAATAGTAAGTATTGTGATATACTCTCTTGTCCTTCAGGTGGAGTGGTCATAAAATTATCATCCTCAAGTATCAATAAATCAACTTTATTCATCTCTCATTGTGTCTTCTTATTTTGGTTTATTTGCTCTTGTTCTTATTGGTTTTGATTTATTCTCTCATCCTCTTGATATTGTTGTGTTAACACTACTACAGAAATCATCATCACAGACGGTTCAAAAACGTCATCACAGATGGTTTTTTGAACCATCTGAATTTATGCGTCAGTTATAATCGAAAGTTATCACAGACGGTTTATGAGCCGTCTGTGATAAATACAATATAGACGGTTTGTAACTAGAACCGTCTGTGAAAAACACTATCACAGACGGTTCTAAACTTAGAACCATCTGTGATGTGTGATCACAGACAGTTTATACTACAAAATCGTCTACAATAGTTCATTTTATACCTAAAATTTTTTCTATTTTTCAGTTAGCCTCAAAAAATATTAGCTATACTTTTTAAAAACAAGCGAAAACAAGCAAATACGATATCAAACAAAGCAGAGAACATTTTATTTCTATTGCAATCCACCATTACAACATCACAAGATTACAATCCACCATTACAACATCATAAGATTACAATCTACCATTACAATATCACAAGATTACAGTCTTACAATAGCAGAAAACATAGCATGCAGAAAACAATGAAAGTAACAATGAAAACTACGATGAAGAGAACAATGAAAGCAACATAGCAGAGAACAATTCACCATCACAAGCTTGGGTAGGCCTTCTTAGCAGTTACCTCACTGTAAGCTCCCAGGCAACTGTAAACCCAACAAAGTAGCAACAATGGAGACTACGATAGAGATCTAAACCCCATAGAATCAAATACTAGAAGAAACAATGGTGAGAGGAAGCGGGAAACAATGGAGACCTAAACCCCACGGACGCATTTGAAGGGAGGGGGTAGATGGGCTCGGGTGAATATTTATAGAGGAGTTCTACTCGAGCTCAGGCGGGAAATTATGAAATTCGGTTCTTATTAAGAACCGTCTGTAAAAGCATCACAGACGGTTCTTATTAAGAATCGTCTGTGATATTGGCTATACATATACCGATACAATATAAACAACTAGTCAAAAAGTATGAAATAGCAAAATTTTGTATGACTTATATATACTCATTAGAAAGGTTTTGACGAGATCTACAACTTTGCAGTTGAGACAAACCCCAAATTTCGAAGGAAAGATCGAAAATTTTGGCAAAAACAAAATTAAAAACTTCTAATTCGAATTTGAGGCTACAAATAGCCAATTTTGGGGGTCTTCGAGGGCGACTAGCACAAGCAGGTCATTTTTTTGGATCGGGCTCGTCGTTAGCTTTCCAACGAGTACAAGAACGTCGAAAATGGACATCATATGCAAAAGTTATGCTCGTTTTACTGAAGATATGTCAAAACGTAATCATATTCGAACTCAAGCGGAAAATTATGAAATTTTAGGGGTGTGTGGGGCGGGAATCATATTACAGACGATTTTTAATTAAGAATTGTCTGTGATATTCTGCAATATCACAGACGGTTCTTATCAAGAATCGTCTGTGATTGCATTTAATATAGGCGGTTTTTATGAACCGTCTGTGATGAAACGTCTAATATAAAATTTTTTGTAGTAGTGTAAGCATGTGTAAGTAATGGAGCTAACTCATGGAGATATATTCTGTGTATCTGGGTACCAAGTATTGCAAGATTTTGAAGTTGCTCAGTTTTGCTTGTTTTGGCCTAATCTTGAGGTTTCTTGATCTCAGGGTTTTTACTTCTAATCTTTAAGAGAAATAGAATGATGTGACATATGGGAACTTATCTAGAGCTATCTTGACTATCCTCTACGCACAAGTAAGTTGTATCTCAAGATTTTGAGTTTTGCCTAATTTGATGCAGTCTTGCGTGTTTTGTGGAAAGGTTTAGACTTTGGATAGGATCATCACGATCGTTGGATGGAATAGTTTCCTGATACCCTTAGCAAGGTGTGTGAAAGTTTCACCTTTTTCAACTATGGATTTTGGGAGTTGCACCAAAAGTGTTTTGGACTTGAGCTGTTTTTGTTGTTCTGGGAATAGGGGAACAGTCAGACCGCTCCATGGCCCGGTCATATCGGTGGCTGGTAAGACCATAAGGGCACCGTCAATCAGACTGCAACTTGTCTCTGATCGGACCGCATCTCTGTGGCCAGTCAGACCGCTTATGTGCAGAGCCTAGCTCTTTGGTTTTTGAGATTTGTTGCCTTGTTCTTGGTTTCCAATTATGATATTCATTGCTCTATAGCTATTGAAGTGGAGAATTTGATAATAGTTATGGGAAAAGTTTTGATGCATCATTCATCCCTCTCTATCATCATTGAGGTCATATAACTGGTATCGGAGTCGATTAGCTCTTTTTGATAGATCTTAACCAGTCTTAGAGCTATGATATCAAACAAGTATTCAATCAAATCATCCATCTTTGATAGGGTTAACTTTTCTTATTGGAAGGCCCAGATGTCCTCTTACATTGAAGCTCAAGGGCACATAATTTGGCTAAAAGTCAAGAATTCTTATGTTGTGTCTGTCGATGACCACGTGGATACACTAGATGTGGAGGTAAACAATAAGGCACAAAACTTTCTAATTCAAGGGTTTAATCGATTTGAGTTTGAGTGAGTAGCTCATTTGGGTTCTACTCATGATATCTAGAAACCCTTGCTGAATACCATGATGGTTCTATCGCGATCAAGGGAGTGACACGGAACTAACTTAAGAAAGAATACTCTAAGACCGAGCAAAGTCTGGTAAATCTTTAAATGAGCTATGGGGAAGATTTAACAAGATTATCCATGATTTGATTACTATTAACTTGACTTTTTTTTACTCTAAGAATACACACCAACTACTGGGTGCACTTGATGTGAAAGTTTTGGAGACAAAGATCACTTCCATCAATGACAATATTGCCATGAGTAAGCTTACCATAGATAACCTCTACTCAAGGTTAAAGATGCATGAGATTGATTTCATCTCATGTTTTTCCAAGATAGAATCGATGGCTCTTGTGATTGACCCCACTCAAAGTAACTCTTATAGTTTTTTAGACTTTGGTTATGCTGGGTTTTCATTATCTCTTTGTATTCTCTGAGTGATGAGTAGCTAGAAAAGCTTCCTAAAAATGACTTAGCACTTATATCTATCAAATTCACAAGAGCTTATGACAGAGTGAAGAACATAAAGAGGAGTAGTCCTTTCACTTACTTCGAGTGTGATGAGCCGAACCACATTCGGGTCAAGTGCCCCAAGTTAAAGGGCAAGGAGGATAAGGACTCTCGAAGGCATCCTCAAGCTCGTGACACAAAGGACAAGAAGCTCAACTGCTGCAAGTTCATTAGCCTGATCCTTGCCGCTCTTTAGAGTGTCAACATGAGATATGTGGACTCGGGGACTGATGACGACTCTAGAAGTAAGAAGAAGACCCACGACTTTATCGGTATGTGTTTCATGACCAAGAGCAGTGTCATGGACGTCGACACTTCTGATGATAATGATTTCTACAATAATCTCAATGAGGTACGTCCCTCGAATTAACAAATGAAGCATGTTCTTGCTACAACTAAAGTGAATACTAAGAAATAAGCTAAGATAATCAAGAATTAGAATTTTATGATTGACAACTTGAATTTAGAAATTGTTATGATCAAGTCCATAATTCCTGATAATGAAAATTGTGTATCTTGCATGTCTTTGTATGATTAGTTGGCTAAGCTTAAAACTGCTCATTCTTCTATTGTCATACAACTCAAAGATGATCAGGAAGAACTAGACACAAATGAACTAATCAAAATGATTGCATGGATGTTATTGTTTTACATGTTATTGTTTCATCATGGTAAAACTGTGCTTTACTTGAATTGAAACTTGATAGTACCACTAAAAAATTGTTCAAGTTTAATTTTGATCATACGTATTCTCATTCTGAGGTTAGCAAACATAAGGAGACGATTGAAATGCTTCTTTATTCTAAAATTGTATCTTGTGAAATTGCTCGAAGCTTTCAACAGAAATTAATGCTCTTAATTAGACATTTAAGGACAAATGTAAAAATGAAGAATCCTTATCCATGTCTGCATATAAGAAAAGAATTGATTTTATTTCTTGTGCATTTTATGCTAAGATTAGAACTGATTTAGATGAGATACTTGAGGTGTTTAGAGTTAAGTTCAAGGAGTAGTTGGGTAGTATTAGAGAAACCCCTTTTGTGTCTTATGAGGCTTTAAGACTTGAGATAGCTGTCCATAAAGAGAGATATGCTAGGATAACTAAGAACACTGAGTGTACTATATGTTAGAACCTAGCTCAAGAAAATGGCTACCTCAAAAAGACCCTTAAGAGATTTTTCTACGGGAAGAAGAACCTCAACATTATACTTGATCAATCTATGGTGAGTGTGAATAAAACATGTCTAGGTTTCAACTTTCTAAAGCATTCCAAGAACCACTGATGTAAGGTTGTGAGAGTTGTGAAGATTGGAAAGTTTGAGATCAAACACCTAAGCCTTCCAAGACTTTGTTTAGGTCAGCTGGATTTACCCAAACTCCTTCTAGCAAGTCAGGTGATACTACTTTAGTGGGTTAGACCCCTCAAAAGGTCAAGTCCTATTGCAGTTTCTACAAGCAAAATGGCCACATTATTGAGTTCTATTTCTATAGGGTCAAGTATGAGAGAAAAGAGAGGATGCATTCTTTGAGATCCATTAGAGCAATTCCTTCATCTATAAGTGTCTCTAGAGCTAGGCCTCCAATCTTTGCTTCTATATATAGTCTAGGTTTGTAGATGACTTCTTTGACACTTTTGGTGGAGCTAGACAATGCTTTAGGTTATGATATTGTGAGGGTAAACCAAGAGTAGTGTCTAGACAAGAGGAGTATTGGCCTTTTGGTGTGCCAATTTAGAGAGGTCTAGTTGGTTCTTGTGTATATTCTCATTATTGGGCCTGTTTGATATAGCTGTGGCTTATAGTTTTTGGCTGAAATTTTTGAATTTTAGCTGTTTGTGACAGAGGTTGCGGAGAGAGATACTCGCTCGTGATTTTGGATGGTACAGATGTTGGGCTTTTAACGTGTACTACAATTAACTTATAAACCCCGTCTTGAAAAAAAATACTCCGTTTGAAAGTTAGGTACTATGGCAAAAGTCAAAAGCCGGTTTCAGAAACCGAAAAGAACAAGCCCATTATCTTGCTAACCACTTTATTCCTACTTCTACTATTGTATCTCGACGTTTTATGGCCCGATACTAGATTCATATGTCTTTCATTTCTAACCCAGTATCAAGATACCGAGGTCTTTTGCCTATGCCTGTAGATCCAATGAACGAGTAAGGGGGACATATGACTTGTTGACTCCGGGTGTTCTTGATACATGACCAGAGATTCTCAGTGGTTCTCCTCCCTTACTCATGCATCTAATGATGAGTTGATCATATTCGGGGTATGCTTTTACTGGGATTGTGTTGGCTAGGGGCCCTATACGTGTCAACGAAAAGTTTATGCTCAAGGGTGTCATTTTGAAAAGTAAGTCAAGGTATAATTTGCTATCTATTTCTTAGCTTCTTGATGGGGGTCTAGAAGTGAGATTTAAGAGTGGTGAGTGTAGAGTTATAAACTCATTGAGTGAGTTGGTGTTTGGGATCCCTAGGTTTGATAAGATCTTTACTGCTAATTTCAGCATCTCTTTTAGCTCCAACCCTAGGTGTCTTATAGCTTCTGACTCTCGTGAACTACTTTTGTGGCATTGTAGGCTAGGTGATGTGACCATGCCAACACATACGACCATATATCCCAAGATTGAACAAAAGGTGAATTCATTGTTGAGCTTCATTTTGCTTTAAATGAGAATATATGCAACCTAATGATGAAAATGTATATTTGTGTAGCTATACAAGGAAAATTGAATCAACACTATGTGTTCGTGGATGGGGTCCACCTAAAGGGAAGACGATTAGCACAACAAGAGCAAGTCAACACCTTCTCCAACTCTTCCTCAAGGCCATCACGTCACTTTGGTTCTAAGTCAAGTAAGAGTTCAAGTTGGACACGTTCTGAAATTTAATTCGGCCTTCGGAGATAGCACCGACTTCAAACATGTATAGAATTCGCATATGGATTATGTTTGAGGTGTGTAAGTACAGGGTGGAAAGCTTACCTCGTCTACTTTTCAATGGATCTAGCTCTATCTCCAAATTCTTTATGTGTGTGTTGTAATTACCAAAACAACCTAGCGCTGATTCTGAATTTAAGTCAAAAGGTGATGCGCCACCTCCAGTTGAGCCCATAGGTTTTGTACCTCCTATGGTTGTGTGCCCACCTCATGGTTGCCACCCATGCCCCTCTTTCTCTCTTAAATAGCCCTAGGCACATCCTTCTTGCTTAGGTTTTGTTTAGATTAGTTTAACCCTATAAACTCCACATTGTTTCTTGTGTCGATTAGACCAACAGATTCATATTATAGAACCTCAACTATCCTTGTGCAACTTTTTATATCTAGAAATTTTCAGATTGCTCTTTACTTGAATTCTTGCTTGTTCTTTGATTGCTTGCAGGAATGGATCTTCGTTCTTGGTGAGATTGATAATGACAAGAACGTGGTTTAGCAATTGTTGGACGACTTGATTGAGTTTCGGTCAAGTAGCCTCATCATCAATATCATGCTCTACAAATCGAATTACCATCCATTAGAAGATCGGGACCAATCTTATATCAAGTGGTAGCATAGATTGCCAGGTGAGATTTCAGTGTTAGATTTGTTTTTCATACTTATAATTAGAAAATTGCCCTACAAAAGAGTTAATTTTCACTGTCCAAACCCCATTTGTGCCTTTCAATCTGTTAATTTTGGTTTGCTAAATTAAATTTGTGTCCGTCTTAGTATTATCTAGTTACTGGTCATATCCACATAAAAATCCCCAAGTCAAAATCCATCTAGAATACCCTAAACCTTAATTTCCAATTTTTGGCAAGAAAACTCCCCTTTTTGCTACCGCCACGAGAAATGCCATAACTTTTGTTTTCATTATGATTTTTGAGTGAAACCACTGCCACTAAATTCACAACTTAAATAGTCATTTGTCTGTAAAATTTCACTTCATTCTAGTAAGCCAGTTAAAAAGATATCTAAGATGAAAGTTGACGCAAATTTTTTGTTTGAATATGCAACAGTCAGCAGTTGAGATTTTTGTGCAAATTTTTAGTTGGTTTTCAAAACGTGGCCCGAAAAGGAAAAATGTAGAAAAGTTGATAGGAAACAAAGAAAAGAGAAACATTAAAAAAGAGGCATTTGACAAAAAGTTATAGTCAAAATACCAACGTATTGTCTAGTGGATAGAAGTCTTCAATTTTTAGATTTAGATCAATCCTTGTGCTTTTCAATTCTAGATTGCATTCTTTTAAATTATCTTGTGTCTACCACTTCTATATATTCTTATACATTGATTTAGCCTTCCTCTATCCTTGTTTGACTAGCAGTATAGACTAAGTGTTAGATACGAACTATAATTCAATTCTGTGTAATTTTTGAAATTAATTGATTGATCTCGATTGCTATATATCTAGAGCCTTCCAAGCGATACCTACTACTAACCGACACAAGCCTTGACATACCGACAATCACTACACTCATCAATTAAGTCAAGTTATCGTGAACCAACCACTGGTTGCACCATCTGTTTTACATTGGTAAGAACTCGTGTGAGCTTAGTACGAGCTTAAGAGATGTGTGACTTGACAAGCTCCACATCCTAGCAGTTGATAGGGATTTATATAATTCTTGTGTATCTTTTTATTTTCTACAAATCATGACAAGTTCAAGATCATATAGGAGAAAGTTTCGTGAGATCAACAACACTAGTGACTCATCTCCTGTGCCTGAACGAGGTAAATTTAAATATGAATTTTCATATTTTGCTGGTAAATTGATCCTAATGCCTATGTTGACTGGAAGATATTATTAGACAAAGAATTTGAATATTATGATTGGTTTTAAAGGCAAACGATTAGAGCTGCTACTAGTGTTTTTATTGATGATGCAATACTTTGGTGGAAGTATCTTGGTAGACATAGTAGAGTGTCTCAAACTTTGAATGCATTGAAAAAACTTTTGAGAGATGACTTCGTTCCTAAATATCATGCTAATTATTTACTAGGTAGATTGCATCATTTCAAAAAAGTAGTTGAACTGTAAAGGAATAGTAACATGAATTGAAAACTCGTTTGTTGGATTGTGGCTTAGAGGAACATGCTGAAAATACAGAGAATAGATTCCTAAGTGGACATAATCAAGAAATTAGGACCTTCTTGTTTACAAAGAATATAATTCTAGTCAGATTGAGAAGAAATTGAGAATGCTTGATGATAAAAAATATAAGAACAAACATGTGTTTGTGCCTTTTTCTCTAAGTAACAATTTATAGGAAGTTGAGAACCATACTGGAGAGGAGAATGAGCAAATTGAGCCACCGACTCATTTGTTTGAAAAGAAGATGAGGAGATAGTGCACCTACATAATTTGACGAGAGCCAAAAAGGTAAAGTTAATGGTGCTATCATCACTCAAGGTGAGTATGCTTATGAAGAACTAGAATTGTCCACTGTTCATGCTACTTTAGAGTAAAAATTAGTGAAAAATAATTCTGATATGCACATGTTTTAAGTAGAGAATTCAAATTGTATTGATTTGAGTGTTGAGAATGAGTTGTGTGCTAATTTCTTGCATAAATCTTTGACACAACCAAAATTTAAACTTGATTCTCTTGTTTTAATTGCAAATCCATGTGCTGAAACAAATACTTTTGTTTTTGTCAGTATGCAATTGATCCATGCTAGATATGAGTTGAATGAGTTTCCTCTTTGAATACTTTGAGATATATTGAGATTGGTCATCCTTGTGAACTGAATCATTTAGAGAAGAAGTTATTTGAGATTCTCAGTTCATTGTTTTATTATAAATTTTATGTAATAGGCGTGTATGATGAAAAAGAAAATTACATGGTTTATAGAATTTTCATAACTTCAGAACTAGAATGTTCAACTTTGGAGAAAGAACACTGTCATATAGAGAAAACTAATGGCACTAACCTTACTATTTCTAGTTCATCTAGTATTATTTGTGAACTATAGGAGTGTTTTCAAGAATGGGAGCATTGTGGGCCGCTTTCATACACCCACAACCATTGCTCCATTCGCATCGGAAAAGAATTTATTTCTCATTGAGATCATCAATATTTGGGAAGACTTCTCTAAAATTTCTTTTGATTCAGTTATCTACTCAGACAGATTTGCTACACCTGTGAATTCATCTGCTATCTAGCAAAGTATTATCGATGAAGATCCTTTCAAATTATTATTTAAAAGAAAGCATGACAAATACAAAGTCAATTTGCTGGGACAATATGATGAGAATAAATTTTATATGTCTCATGTTTGCATTGAAAGATCTATAGCACTGCCCTACACTTGTTCTCATGTTAGGTCATAATCCAATACCCTATTTTCTAAAGAAGGATAGCTGAACGAGACACATATATACATAGTTCCAATACCATCCGGTGAGAATACTTCTAATCAAGTACACTCATTTTAAAGAGGTTTTATTTTGTTTGACAAAGAAATTATGATATTACATAATGAGAGTTCATTGCGTCCTTTATCATGTTCTGATATTTATGATCGAGATTATGCAATACATGAGGCTACACATCTATTAAAACCGATGATGATTTTTTGTCAAGGGGAGAATGATGTGACTATGCCAATGCATACGATCATAGCTCCCAAGATTTAACAAAAGGAGAATTCTTTTTTTCAGCTTCACTTTGTTTTAAATGAGAATATGGTGCTACCTAATAATGAACATACATATTTGTGTAGCTATACAAGGAGGATTGCATCAATATTACATGCGCATAGTTAGGGTCCACCTAAAGGGAAGACGACCAGCACATCAAGACCAAGTCAAAGCCTTCCCCAACTCTTCCTCAAGATCACCACATCACTTTAGTTTTAAGTCAAGTAAGAGTTCAAGTTGGATATGTTTTGGAATCCAATTCGACTTTCAGAGACAGCATTGACTTTAAATATGCATAGAATTCGCTTACGGACTCCGTTTGAGGTGTATAAGTATAAGATGAAAAGTTTATCTTATCATCTTTCCAATGGATCTGACTCCATCTCCAAACTACTTATGTGTGCACCACAATCACAAAAACAATCCAACTCTGATTCTTAATCTAAGTCAAATGGTGTTGCGTCACCTCCACTTAGACCCGTGGGCTTTGTACCTCCTAGGGTTCCATGCCCACCTCCTAACCGCCACCCCTGTCTCTGTCTCTCATAAATAGCCCTAGGCACCTCCTTCTTCCTTAGGTTTTGTTTAGAAGTTTAGCCCCTTGTGTGCAAACTCCACATTGTCTCTTGTGTCGATTAGACCAATAAATTTGTATTACAGGACCTCAACTATTCTTGTGTAACTTTTATATCTAGCAATTTTCAGATTGCTCTTTACTTCAATTCTTACATGTTTTTTGATTGTTTGCAGGATTGATGTTCGTGATAAGGTCAACCATCGTTCTTGACGAGGTTTATAATAACAAGAGCATGGTTTAGAGATTGTTGGACGACTTGATTGAGTTTTGGACAAGTAGCCTCATCGTTAAAGTCACTCTCTATCAATCGAATTACCATCCACCGGAAGATCAGGACCAATCCTACGTCACTAGGTCACATAGGTTTTGATGACTTGTCTAGAGTCGGCAGCTTAGATATCCTTAAAGGTTTGCCTAAACTTAAGAGTAACAAGGACCTAGTTTGTACACCCTGTAGATATGGTAAGATTGTTTCTTATTCTCACCCTCCTCTTACCTTGTTGATGAAATATGCACCAGGACAACCTTTGCACTTAGATACAGTTGATCCTTCTAGAGTACAGTCTGCAGGAGGAAAGTAGTATGCATTTTATCATTGTAGATGACTTCTCTATGTATTATTGGGTGTATTTTCTCTCTTTCAAGGATAAGACCTTTGGTTGCTTTAGGGAGCTGACCATCAGATTAGTTGTTGATCTCCTAGGTGTATTAAGAGTCATTAGGAGTGATAATTTCACTGAATTGAAGAACTCATATTTTGCCACTTTCTGTGCTAAGTGAGGTGTATAGTATCAGTTCTTTTCTCCTAGAGTCCCAACAGAATGGAGTTGTATATCGAGATTTTAAGTTTTGCCCAGTTTTGGTGCAACATTGCGTGTTTCGTGGAAAGGTTAGGACTTTGGTTAAGATCATCCCGATCTTTGGATAGAATGGGTTCCTGAGACCCCTAACAAGGTGTGCACAAAGTTTCATGTCTTTCAGCTATAGATTTTGGGAGTTGCACCAAATGTGGTTTGAACTCAAGCTAATTTTCTATTATGGGAATAGGGGAGCGGTCAGACAGCTCCTTGGCTGGTTATACTGGTAGCTAGTTTGACCAATAGACTGCTAGCTTGCCACTTGTCTGATCGCTAGTTGATCAGACTGTAGCTTTGTCATTGGTCAGACCGCATCTCTATGGCCGATCAAACTACTCAAGTGCAGAGCATAGCTCTTTGGTTTTTGAGATTGCTGCCTTGTTCTTGGCTTCCAATTATGATCTTCAGAGCTCTGTAGCTACTGAAATGAAAAAATTAAGAATACTTGTGGGAAACGTTCTGAGACACTATTCACCACCTCTGTAGCCATTGAGATCCTATAGTCACCAATCCTCTCTTTTAGGGTTTTAGGAGCTAACTTCCTACCAAATGTTTCCCTTGGCCAGCTCTAGATTCCCCTAAGAGTGGATTTGTTAGTGGTGAATGAGTAATTGTGCGCTTTACAGCCTAGCAGTGAATGAGTGAAGCAGCCTCCTTTGCCATTTGTAGAGTTTCTTTTGGAATAGTTGCCATTTGTCATTTTGTTGACAAGTATTGAGAAAAGGAGAGGAGCCAAGTCAACAAAAAAAATTAAACTCATCAGATCGTAAGCACAAAGTATAAAAGTAACATCGAGAAAACAAGAATTTTGAGCACCAACGCAAACATTCAAACATGCCCAACAACTAGGCAATGATATCCTATTGGAAACATTCCTAGTTGAAAGTGCTATAAAGGTCTCAAGTTTCAGCTTAATTAGTTTCAACAAGTTACTTTCAAGTATGTTTTAGCAAGTTTTGTAATATCCCAATTTGAGACTTGTATTTTTTGCTTGAATAAAAATTCTAAAACTCAAATTTGAATTCAAAAGCCATCTCAAAATTCAAACTGTCTTCTTCCCCTTCTCGGCCCACTCGTCTCCTGGCTTGGCCCAGCCCAATGGCTCTCCTCCCCTATTTTCCCTCTCTATGCTGGTGCCGCACCAGACGCGCGCTCGCCACGATGAGCGCTCGTCGCGCACTATGGCATCACAGTGCCTTGCTGCCTCCTCCCTAGGTCTAGCCTCCTATCTCTTTCTCTTTCTCCGTGCGCATACGGACCCCCCTCCTTTCCTCCTCCATGCGCCGTGCTGACGTGACCCCCGCCCGCCGTTCCTATGTTGCGCTCCTGTGCTCCCGCTGCCCTACATACAATCTGCGCCTTTACTCCCTCTGCGCAGCACGCCGGCCCTGCCCTCCCCGCCTCACACCACGCCGCACACTGAGTGACGCCACTCTCAGCCTTTTGCGTGCATTGACTCTGCAACTACCTCCTTGTGCCTCCAATCACTCCCCCTCAGCTTCAATCACCCTCGAGCTTCCCCCTTAAGCCGCCTCCTTCCTCTTCTTCAACTCGAGCACCGCCGCTAGCATTGTTGCAAAGCACTGTACCGACCCAATTCCTGGCGCGTGGAGCACCGCCTGAGGACCCTGAACCCCACCGAGTGTCATCATCTACTGTGGCAAGCCCTCCGCGATGACCCCTCCCCGCCATCCAGTTACTCCAATGCTAGACCGCTCCGCCACCTCTCCTAACCTGCCAAGCTTTTCAGTGAGTTCCTCGTGGTCCCTAGTCTCTCCCATAGTGAGGAATTATCCTCTAGCCCCTTGTAGCGCCGTGGTGCCGTGCTCCGGTTAGCTGCCGCCACTCAGCTCATCGCTGACCACTGTGCGAGCCAATTCGAGTCATGAAATAGGGCCTAGAAGTGTGTGCCATGCCAGAGATTCTATGTTGGTCCTCACTGCCACCCACTATGCCCTCCCTCACTAGCGACGGGCCTCGCCTCCCTTTGACGAGGAAGAAAACCCTATGGCATCGTCATTAAGTTAACGCTGACTAGTGGGCCCTCCATCCTTGTTTCAGTTAATAAGTTACTGACATGTGGGCCTCATCAATTTTTAGATTCCTTTTAAACTAATTAAGTCAGTGGGAGCCACTAACATGTGTGCCCGGTTTACTGTTCGCACAGTAAAAGGGTCTCACTTGTCAGTCCCTTAGGGCCTTTTCTTGAAGAAAATAAATCAAAATTAATTTAAAATCCTGTGGGACCCTCTTATTAGTTTCAGTGGCCTTTCTCAAAAGAAAATTAATTTGAAAATTTATTTAAATCAAGTGGCCCCACCTGTAAGAGAGAGAAATTCTCTCTCCTTTGTTTATTTTTGGATTTAATCTAAATTTAAACTTTGGAGAAACTGTTCTCGCTCATTTTAACTTCAAATCTAATAAAATTTGTTTCTAATTTTTGTCAATTAAATATCTATCCAATGGCAATGGTCTGTTCAATTTGGAGTCTATTTGATTTTCATTTGTATTTATTTGGTTGTTGGCTTGTTTGTTCGTTTTCCGATGTGATTGTCCAAGTAGAGTACAAGGACGCGGAAGAGCCTTAGTTTGAGGCAATGCATGAATTCCAAGACTGACCTACTTTTGAGCTAGGTGAGTCAACATTTTGATTATATTGAATCTACATTTGTGCAAATTTTATATCCATTTAACTTATCAAATTTCATGTTCTATTTGTTACGCAAATGTATGTTAAACTTAAGGTAGATATAAGTCTACTTGATATTGTAGTATTATTACACCATTTCTTGACACTTGAATCACTTGATCCTTGTCACCTTAGATATTTAAATGGTAATTTTACTAGCTTTAGGTTGTACTTAAGTGCCATGTTAGTTTTACTTAAGTACCAGAGTATTAACTTGTCCCAATCACCATCTTTTAATTATGAACTTTGTTTTGGGTAGTCATCGGGGGGAAATGACTGGTTTATTTGCGATAACTTAGTACTATGCTTCTCAAAAACCTAAAACTTGTTGTTACTATATCCGGGCAGATGGTATGATGGCTAGTGCGGATGTAGCACGAGAAATTATAGTTTGTGGCATGTACCGTCCAGATAACTGAAGGCTTAATCTTGTGATGGTCTCCTAATGCAAAACAGTGCAACCACAAGTCTATAATGGTGTCGACCTTGCTAAATAATTTATATCCACCAGTGCAAATTGCACCATTAGAGTGATCCATGAGTCATATCATTTGTTTTAAGTCACCATGGATATAGGTCATGTCGCTGGTGTAAACTACCATGTGGCGCAAGAGGAGGTTTGGGTGTGGTGGACGTAACCACCCTTAGATAGAACCTTAGCATGTGTAACTTACACTAGGAGATGCATTATAAAGACCTTATAATAATCTCCTTGATTCACTTATTCAAGGAAATATACGAAATATAACAAATTGATTATCTCTTGTAGGTAAAGTGTATAGTCTCTATTGAGTATAAATTGTTTGAACAGTGCCTACGGTCAAGGGTGGGCATGAAAACTTACTCAAGTTAGTTTCTATTTCAAAAACCTTTGTGGCTGGGATGAATTATCGGGTGGATGTAATCCTAATTTTGGTTTCTCTTGGATGGATGTAACCCATTGTTGATAAATGGGCGGATGTAACCCTAGTAATCAAAATTTAGTATATGGTGAACAGAATCATGTAACAGGTGGATAAAATCTGCATCATTATAAATATTACACACTTTCACTCTCTTTAATAAAATATGGTTTTGTTAAAATACTAAGTTATAGGAATTTCTAAATATTGTAGTTCAAAATATTTCCTTTAACAAATAAAAGAATCCGATCCTTTCTTGTTAAACCTTGCATACATAATTATTGTATTCTGTGTGTTGGCTCGCGGAGCACTGTTGCTTGTACTCATCCTTGCTCCACAAATACCTCAGAGCCTGTGGACCAAGGATACTACACGTATTATGATGTCCTAGAAGCTGATGATGAGGAAGACGGTGGAGATTAGATTATACTCTAGTAGTCTAGGTCTCAACCCAGTCTGGCCGACTAAGTTGGTGTTTGCGTGCACCAATATTACCTAAATCCTTGGTTAATATCGATCGCACATAGGTTACCCTAATCGCTTGCCTGTGGCAAATGTGCTCTTTTTTTTTTGCTTCCGCTACCGCTTTTGCAGTTTTTGTAATGTATTCTGTTGTGGTTACAGACCAAACAGAGAGAGTGTGTGGTAGTGGAGAGTTAGGTGAGCAATGCTCCTTCGGGGTCTCTCCATGGCTGTATCACGTATATATACCCTCATAGGGAGTATTTTTACAATCGTACCCTTACATCCAAATATCCTTCCCAAGAGCAATCATGTCATTATACATGTTACTTTGGGCTTTACAACCCTCTAACAGGCCTCCTAGGCTTAGGTGGGGGCCTCCCCTACAACATATTCATTTGTCCTGATCGGCCCGATTTGTAAATTTGACCCGATGCAGTCTATTTAAACTCTGTTGATTATAATAATAATATACGGTATAGCTTACATCCTGTATGAAATGATTCAATGATATATGTGTGAGCACTATCTATTGATTGAGAGAATAGTATTGTGGTATCATAGAGAATTATGGATTGATTAAATCCGGGTCCAACAAGTTTCCATGGGAAAAAAGCTGGTTTAAAGTTTCAAACAAAAACACATGCAAGTTTTAACTAGTTTCAAATTAAAACAAATTTGAGCAGGTTTACTGGGACGGATCCAACATATAAGCCTTGGTCTTACCGCCTCCAATGACTTCTGGCTAAGCCTAATACAAATCCTCTTTGAAGATAACAAATAGCACTTAAAAACAAACAATAACATCATTATGCTTAGAAGAGTGACCCACCGATATTTTTCTGGATCCACCCCTGAGGTTTACCTTGAAGGGATACACTTGGGCTAAAGCAGGAAGGCGAATAGGTACCCGGGAGGTGACGATGGCAGTGGCCGTGTTGCCACAATCCTGCTCATCCGTCTCACCAGATCGTGCTCTCTCCCTCGTCGTTGCCTTGGCGACTTCATCATGCCATCGCTGCGCACCGCTACCTTTTTCTGGCTAGCCATAATATTCATCGAAGCCTCGAGGGTGTGTTTCTCCTCTCCTCCGATTGCAATTCAGAGATTAAAGAGGGAGGGAAGGGTGGAGCTTGCCGGGTTCTTGGCTATATCTCGTTGAAACAAGATTCCACATGATACGTTAGTTAGTTTTTGTCTAATTAAAATCGCTAGTGATGAACTATACTTATAGAAATAGTTTTGAAAATGAGCTACACTGGCTATTTATAAGGTGGCTAAAGTGTAAGTCATATGTTTGAACCATTAAATCAAAATCAGAATTAGACAGTCGAAGAGATACCTCTCCGAGCTGATCCAAAGGCAACAAAAATCGAGTTAAACTTAAAAAACATAGGCAACTTATGAATTGTAGAGCCGTTTGAAAACTTTTCTTGCACGAAGGACACCACCAGTGTTACTTGTGTACTCTGGTGTACCGTACATGCGGCTACTTGCTGCGCCACAGACCCGTGGGCTGCCGACACGGACGGCGATCATTGCCGCAGTGCCGCTACGCGTACGGCCCATGAGCTGGGTCGATCCATGCTGCTGGGCGAACTGAGGGTGTATGGTATGGATTGCACCAGTCGCGGCCGAGGGCTATAAGTCCAGGAGGATTGGGCGTTTGCTTGCCTGGTGGGCCGCACGTCTCGCCGGCTTTGCTCTGCGCCCACTGGCATTGGCCCAGTGCGGGAACGGGGCCACATATCGAATCTCGAACACGCCAGGACCAGGCCAGATTTTCGAGGCGGCCTGCGCGGCTACGCGGGAGTCGGGACGAAACAAAGTCGAGACGCTTGTGCCTCTGCGAAAGCAGCAGCAGCAGCAACGCAACAAAGTTTGGCATGTCACGTCACGTCTGAGAAGAGAATGGTCCATGGGCGGTGCGTGCGTGCGAAAGTCGCCGCGGGCGCCGCAGAAACGTTGCAATTTCAAAACCGCCGTCGCGTCGCCTTCTGTGGCTTCGTGTCCGTCCGTCGCCGACCCGGGCCACCCTTCTTCTCCACCTCCCAAGACGCTGCCGTTTCACCGCCCAAACGCGGACGAAACGACCCCCGCAACGTTTCATTTCCGCCACACCTCTCCTCTCCTCTCCAACGCCCCGAACCTACGCAGCCTAATTAAAGGCATTTCACCGAACACCTAACCCGCACCAACCAATCCCCATCACCGCACCTCACCAAATAGGCAATCCCCGCCCGCGATGGCCCGGCACAGGGTGGCGCCTGTTTCCTCATCATGGCCTCGTCGGCGTCGCCGGTGGAGTTCCTGCTCCTCCGGTCGCCGCGTCGGCGCCGGCGCGGCCCCCCGCTCTCCGGAGCGTTCTTCGCGCCGCCCGACCTCGCCGGCGCGCCGCTGCTCCGCTCCCTCGCCTCGCTCGCGTCTGAGCTCTCGACGGCCCCGCTCCCGCCGTTCCAGCGCAGGGGCTTCGCCGCGCTCCGGCGCAAGCTCGCTCTCCTCGCCGTGATCCTCGAGTCCGTCCTCGACGACTCGCCCCCCTTCTCCGACGCGGCCATCCTCTGCTTCCGCGAGCTGTACGTGGTGCTGTTCCGCGCCGAGCTCCTGGCTGCCCATGTCGCCTCCGCCGGCCGCGCGTGGGTGCTCCTCCGCGGGCCCCGCATCGCCGCCTCCTTCCTGGACCTCGACGCCGAACTCGCCGTCGTCCTCGACGTGCTCTCCGCTGCCTCCCTCCGCCTCGGCCTGGACGCACGCGACCACCTCGACCTCCTCCGTGCGCACTGCCGCGTGCGCCGGCCCAGCCAATACCAATACACCTCCGAGGCCGCGCTCCGCGACTGCCTACTCGCTGTCCTACGCCGCTTCGAGCTCTCTGACCTCCCCGATCCCTCCTCCCTCCATTCCCTCCTCGCCAGCATCGGCATCTCTGACTCCGATTCTTGCCGCGCCGAAATTGAGTACCTTGAGGAGCAAATCTTGAGCCAAGAAGAGGACACCGACCTCCCCCTCATTGGTGGCGTCGCCGCCTTGCTCCGGTACTGCTTCTTCCTCCTATTCGATCATAACAATGCCACTAATCCCCCTAGGTGGCTGTCGGCGGGTAATCGGCAGCAATCGCTCTCGTGGGACTGTGGTGATGACAGCACCATTGCTGTCCCGAGGGAGTTCTCCTGCCCGATATCGCTGGAGTTGATGCACGATCCTGTGGTCGTGTCCACGGGGCATACCTATGACCGGCCATTGATAGTACAGTGGATTGGGGAGGGACAATCTTCCTGCCCGAATTCCAGGCAGACGCTTGCTGACAACCAGCTTGTGCCCAACCGTGCGCTCCGCAGCTTGATCTCACAGTGGTGTTTGGTGCACGGTGTCCAGTACGATGCGCTAGAAAGTAATGTGGGAATGGCACAGCGTCAGGCAATGGCATACAGTGGCAAGGCAGCTATTGAAGCGAATAAGGCGACAGCGAGGATTTTGGTTGGCACGCTGGCAGAAGGATCGGATAGCACAAAGGTGGTCGCCGCAAGAGAGATTCGGTTACTGGCGAAGGTAGGGAGGCAGAACCGGGTGTTCATTGCAGAATTAGGCGCGATATCATTGCTCAATCAGTTGCTGCTATCACCGGATTGGATGGCACAGGAGAATGCAGTGACTGCCCTGCTAAATCTGTCGATCAATGGGGCAAACAAGACACGAATTATGGAAGAGGAGAGTTGCCTGAAGCTCATTGTTCAGGTCTTGCGGCATGGATGCACAACAGAGGCAAAAGGGAATGCTGCTGCCACGCTGTTTAGTCTCTCCGTGGTCCATGATTACAAGAAGATGATCCTGAATCAACCGGGGGCTGTTGAGGAGCTCGCTGCATTGCTGACTAAAGGAACACCAAGCGGGAAGAAAGACGCTGCGATGGCACTTTTCAACCTCTCTACTCACCCTGAAAGCTCATCACGAATGGTTGAATCTGGGGCAGTCATGGCTTTGGTTGAAGCACTGAGAAATTACACTTTGTCGGAGGTAGCTGCGGGTGCACTGGCTCTGCTTATGAAGCAACCTTCTGTGGTGCTTCTTGTTGGGAGCTCCGAAACTGTGGTCGCTAGTCTAGCATTGTTAATGCGGAGTGGAACTCCAATGGGCAAGGAAAATGCAGTGTCATCTTTATATGAGATATGTCGCCGGGGCAGCTCGACATTGAAACGGAGAGTGGCAAGGACACCGGGTTTGATTGATCTACTACAGAGCATCGCACTGACTGGAACGAAGCGTTCCAGGAAGAAGGCGATCTCAGTGTGGAAGATGTGCCAGAGGAGTCAAATGTGATGAGCAATGGCACTAGGAAGTAGCTTGACAATGGTTGACCACTCAGTAGCAGGGAGCGAGGCTTCAAGGCCTGCCACGAGCTTCGGCAGTGGGGACTTCTCAAATCCGGTATCAGTTGATGTGCCTGGGCTATAGCTTAGTAGGAGGCTTCTCTTCTTATCTCGAGAAACTGTCACTTTTGGTGAGTTTCTTTCATTTCATGCTCATGAAGGTACACAAAATTAAATGCTTGCGATATAACCGACATGGTTTTGTTTGCATGTGAATAACCATTGCAGACGTGTAAATACAAGTAGAATTCCAGTTTGGTGTTTGATTGGCAACTGACAAACATGGAATTTTTGAGGCTTTTATTGTCAATACATTTAGAAGATGAAGCATATATATATATATATATATATATATATATATATATATATATATATATATATATATATATATATATATATATATATATCATAAGCTGTTTGGAAATTATTTTTATAGGGATTATTAAAAGTCATCGCCCCCCCTCGAAACAAACCACTCAGCTCTTTATATTGTAGAGCCGAGAATATTCTAGCTAGTTTGATTACAAAACAATTGAAACAACCCGAATAGGAAATGTATTTGGGAATCGTATGTGAAAACGACTCTTTCTATCTTTGCCGTCCAGGAGCATAATGTGCTATTCATTACTTGGATCGGCGCGGATACTGAAGACCCACAAAGCTATCCGTAATGCTTCCCCCTCTTTTTGAAATAGCTCGTCCGCAAGCTGATAATCAAAGAATTCTCTTCTGAAATCGTTGTGCTTCATCCAGGTCTCGTCCGGTTCGTCCATAGCGTCTGGCTGCCATCGGACCAACAACTCCCAGACACTGCGATTCAGCCTGGCACGGACGATGCTCACAGGCTGAAGCTGCACCTAGCCGTGATGAAGCTGAGGCAAAGCCTGAACATGCCCAAGAGGATTTCCATGGAAAGGTTTGAGACTGGAAACGTGAAACACGGTCTGAATTCCAGATTGTTCAGGAATGTCCAAACGACATGCCACCAAATCAATTTTAGAAAGTGTTGGATCGTATGGTCCTTCACACCTTAAAAGATAGCCAATAAGGTGAGAGACTCTCCCACTTTTAAATTAGGTTCCTTGCCCTTTCACAATCAATATGCGATTATTCCAATAATCTCCTCCTTCACATATTGGTGTCTCTCAGCTATTCACCGCCTTTTCACCGTACACCGACGGTCTCTTAGGGTCACAGTTCATCAGGCATTCACACACTAGTATCTATTGGGCCAGAGATGTTATAACCGGACTTTGATACCACTTGTTGGACTGTAAGAGTCTTCTCACTCCAAAAGTTAGCTAATAAGATGAGAGACTCCCCCACTTTTAAGTTAGATTTTTTGCCCTTCTACAACCAATGTGGGGCTATTTCAACAATCTCTCCCTTCACATATTGGTGTCTTAGCCATTCACTGCCCTTTCATCATACACCGACGACCCCTCAGGATCACAGTCCATCAGGCTTTCACACACTAGTATTCATTGGGCTAGAGATGTTAGAACCAAGGTGGCCTTCCACAACCAAGGTGGGACCATTCCAACATCTTGTTGGATCATACAGGTCTTTTTACTCTAAAAGCTAGCCAATAAGGTAAGCGACTTCCCCACTTTTAAGTTAGGATTTCCCTACTTTTAAGTTAGATCTCTTATCCTTCCGCAATTAATATGGGACTATTCCAACAGAAAACACTTTGTAAGGTCCAAAGAAATCAGGACGCAGCTTCGTATTAAGGCCCGAAGCAATAGAGGCGAGTTGGCGCTGCGTAGCCACACCCAATCACCCTCTTGAAAATGCTGTTCGCGCCGCTTGTTATCAGCTAAGGCTTTCATATGTTGTTGGGATTGAAGTAATCTTAAACGAATTTCCTGGAGAAACTCGTCCCTTTCAGCCAACAGTTTCTAGATGTCAGGAGAGTCCCCCGCACGCTGGATTAATGAAGGAGGGTGTCGCCTATAAACCACCTCAAAAGGAGTAATTTTAAGAGCAGAATGATATGAAGTGTTATAACAAAACTCTACCTAGGCCAACCATTGAGGCCAAGTCCGCACACGATCACATAAGCAACGAATATACATCTCAATTGTCCTATTAACCACTTTGGTTGGCCCATCGGATTGCAGATGATACACGGTGCTCATGTGCAACTTCCCGCTGGCCAAACGGAAAAGATCTTTCCAAAAAGCACTCGTAAAGATCTTGTTGTGATCGCTAACGATGGACTTGGGAAACCCATGTAAACACACGATGTTGTCAAAAAAAGACTTGAGCCATGGATTGAGTTGTAAACGGGTGACTCAAGGTGAGAAAATGCTCGTACTTGGAGAATCTGTCAACCATTGTCAAGATGACGGATTTGTGAGCAACTTTAGGTAATCCCTTGATAAAATCCATGCTAATATCAGCCTAGACCCGATGAGGCAGAGGCAAGGGCTAAAGCAAACCGGCCGACTGCAACTACTCAGATTTATAATTCTGACAAGTGATGCCCCCTGGTATGTAGAAGCTGGCTTGAAGATGATGCTAGGTCTTGTTGATGCCCTCGTGACCGACGGAATGAGCAACATAAAAAAAGATGTTGTACTCTAGGGAAATCAGTGAGAACAAAAATGCGACGACAAAAAAGCAAAAGGCCATCAATGAATTCCCATTCCGCAACAAGAGCACCTGTAGTCCACTCATTGTATTTGTTGTTCCATGATGCATGCGACTTGATAGGCAAAATCGGCGACCAAAACGGCTTGCAGAAGAAGATCCTCATGCTGATGCGAGAGAGCATCCGCCACCACATTGTCTTTGCTGGGTTTGAATTCTACCGGAAAGTCATAGCCGAGAAGTTTCGTAATCCACCTGTGTTGTGGCACCGCAAGTTATCATAATAGGCAAATCGGTGACCAAAACGGCTTGCAGAAAAAGATCCTCATGCTGATGCAAGAGAGCATCCGCCACCACATTGTCTTTGCTGGGTTTGAATTCTACCGCAAAGTCATAGCCGAGAAGTTTCATAATCCACCTGTGTTGTGGCACCGTTGTCAATCGCTGATCCAACAAATGTTTCAAGCTATAGTGGTCAGTCCTGACCCGAAATCATCAACCCCAAATGTACGGATGCCAATGTCTGACGGCGTAAACGAGTTTAATGAGTTTGCATTCATAAGCAAGAAGCTAGGCTTGGTGAGGAGCGACTGCTTTGCTAAAGAAGGCAATGGGATGGCCTCCCTTGTTGGTAACCCTGTGCATGTAAGTGCCAAGAGTAACTCCCATCAGTTATCCTTCATGAATGAGCCCATATAATGGCATGCATATAAGTGCCATCAGTTTTCTGCTGAGTTAGAAGCAACGGCTTGCATGCATGTGATGCTTTGAATGCTAATAACAGCATGCATGTATTTAGTTCTTCTGTTACTAGGAGCTAGAAGGTTATGTTTTTTGCATTATAAAAGGAAGAGGAGGCTGTAGCTCATTGAGGTGTGCAGCATAAAATATTTTGTCTCCTCTGTGTTTCTGTGTATTCTAGAGAGGAAACAATGTGCGAGTTCTCTCTAGGAGCTGGGCCAACATTTGGTATCAGAGCGATGTGCGAGGAGAAGCTCCCTAGCAATGACTCGCTGGTCGGCGTGATGGTGTGCACAGCAGCGCGCGTCGGGTGGTGGTGCACAGGTGCTGACGATGAGTCGGCTGCAGCACCATGCGCTCAAAAGCACGGCGGCGAAGGTCCGCGCAGCCATGGCGAGGCCAGTGCGGTGTGCCATAATCGCACGTGACGTGCACACCGGCGGTGGCAACGTGATCGCCGTAGTGTGGCGACAAATAGACATAGGTGGGCTGCAAGGCGGGAGCGGCGTCGACAGCAAATGACGTTCTTCCACCATCAACAGTGTCTTGGTGTAAGATGTCGTGAACACGATGATGTCTAAAGCGGCGACAGCATCATCGAAGTGTGTCAGTAAGAGAGATGGCACAGTAAGAGTGTTGCATGTGTCATTTATGAGTTATTTGTGCACGTAGGAGGTGTGTTACATACGTGCGCATAGTTATGTCATGCTTATGCACGTAGATGTGTCAGTGCATGATGTAATGTGTGTGAGTTCTTGTAGTTGTGTCCAAGTTCTCATGTGTGTATGCTCTGATGAGAGTCTCCGTCGCCGTCAAGTTGCGTCATCGGCGAAAGACAATTGGAGCTAAGAAAGAAGTCAAAGTCGTCGGTAAGGTGTGTCACTGACGGTGAAGAAGTGAAAGACATCAGCAGTCTGCCAGGGAGTGTGGGTGGCACATGTAACATCTTGATTTTCTGAGATTTTTAAAACCTTGAATAAAAAAAGAAATATAAATTTCTGGAATTTTCTTGAATTTAAAACAAGCTTAAATGAATTTTGAGAATTTAAAAGAATTTAATATGATTAAATTCAACATCAAAATTTGCTGGAAATATTTTATTTGGGTTCTTTATATCTCAAGGGATTTTCTGGTATTTTTGGTGAATTTTCTGGATTTATTTGCTATTTTCTAGAACTCTGGGAAGTTTATTTGAATTCCTGGAAAAAGAAATCTTTTTGGAAAATCTCCCCGCCGCCCGATCTTTCTCTCTCCGCCACGTGTCGCGCATCCTCGCATCCGCGCCGCCGCCGTACGCTCCTTCCCGCCCTCACCCGCTTCCCACCGCACGATCCCACCACCCGCCACGCGTCGCGCATCCGCGCTGACACGCGGCGGCACTAGCTGCGTCCGTCTCCGTCGCCCGCCTTCCCCTCCCCCATGGCTGACACTTGTCACACATCGGAGCTGTCCCCGCCGCCGGATCTGATCCGCGCCGTCCGTCTTCACTTACCCCTTCGCTTCTCATCTGATGGCCCGGTTCTTTTCCCTCCGCCACCCGTCACTCATCCGAGCCATCTCTCTTTTTCTCTCTCTCTCTCGCTGACAGGCGGGTCCCGCCTGTCAGGCCCGTTGTCTCCGCTCGTTTCGCCTCCGCGCGCGCCGTCGCCATTACTGCGCCACCCGAGCTCCGCGTTCTTCGCCTTCCGGCCGTTACTCCTCGCCATTAATGGTTCCGGAGAGCCCTCTCGTCGAGCATGTTAACTAGCAGGCGTTTCACCTCGAGGCGTCGCCCGTTTTCGCCGATTGGAGACGAAAACCGTCGCGTTTACTCCGGCGAGCTCGCGCGAGCGTTACTCCTCCGCGGCGTATAAAAACTCATCCACGGGAAGCCTTCTCGCCCTTCGCGTCTTCCCTCTCTCCGCTCGCGTCCTCACCGCCGTGTTTTTGAGTCGTCGGAGAACGTTTTCGTCGTCGCCGGTGAGCTCCTCCGCCGTCCCCGTCGCTCGCTCCGCCCCTCGGTCCCCGCGGAAGCGCACGCGCGCGCCAGCGCAGGCGCAGCGCTCGCGTCATGCGACGCCTCGCGCGCGACGCCAGCACGCGTCGGCGATCAGCGGTTCCCGCCTCCGCACCATCGCATCCCAACCGTCCGTCCGAGATCGGAACGCGAGGCATCGGCGCCGCCACGCGTCTCCTCTCCGCCGTTGGATCCACCGACACTCGCGCCGCGCCGCGTCCGCGACGCCTCGCAAAGACGCCCGCCACGCGTCGCCGATCCACTCCCGCGCCGGCCACGCTCGCCATCGCCCGCACTCCCGCCCGCGCCCGCGCGACGCTTCGTGCGACGCGCCGCGCCACGCGTCGGCAATCCTCGTCTTCCCGCCTCCGCGTCGCCGCATCGTCGCCGTCCATCCGGATCTTAGCCAAAGGCTCAGATCTTGCCTCGTGGACGACCGCGAGCCGTCCGATCTCGCCGCTGCCGCCCGCGCCCGAGCCACCCACGTCAGCCCTAGCCACGTGGCATACCACGTCAGCCCTAGGCCACGTGTCGCGCCGCGTGTCACGCCACATCAGCGCCACGTCAGCCAAATCCCGCCCCCGAGCCACGTGTCACGCCACGTCAGCCCTAGCCACGTGGCGGCATATGCGCACGCCACGTCAGCCCTAGCTCGCCGCGTCAGCTCTCTCTCTCTCCGTGTGTACTGTGCCGTGAGCCGGGTTCACGGTAGACTCGGAATTCCGTGCACCGGGTCCACAGAACAATGCGATTTCCGATTTTTTTGAATTTCCTTTTTGATTTATTTTCCGAGAGCCCGTTCTCCTCCGTCCTAGCTCCAAATTGACCCGTTCAAATTTCTAAATTCATCTAAAATTCTAAACTTTCATTTGATATATTTATTTTGAATTTTTGAGTTTGTATTTTATTTTATTTATTGGTTCTCCTCATTTCTCGTGTAGAGTCTGAATATTCGGAAGATTTTCTAGAACAACCTCGGGAAGATTCAGATCAAATTCAGGAAGCCATGTCTCCTTGACCATTTTGCTCCTATGTTTTATAAATAGTTTTTGCAAATTAATTTAAATTATTTGCATGGCTATGTTTAGTAAATTGATAATTTTAATTCTAAAATTTAGATAAGCACCCAATTTGTTATGCCCTCCTTTGGAAATTACGTACCATGTACCCTTGTCAACTTAGGATAATATTTAGCTCAATAATGAGTTAGTATTACTTTTGTTGAATTTAATTTATTAGCAAATGCTTAGTCTAGCTGATAAATAAAAAAAACTCATATGAGAAAAATGGTTAATGAATGATTTGTGATTTAATGTTTTGTTTGAAAAGTGGTAATAGATGTTACCACTGTAAATTTAAAATAAAAATGAAGTTCAAGGTAAAATTTGACGAGGGTGGATGAAATGTTTGGCTGATGCGGGTTAGCACGAGAAAGGGGTTTGTGAATGATCCACCCTAGTCGTCTAAGGACCGATTCTTGTATTTGTCCAATCTGAGTAAAACAGTACAACCACAAGTTAAAATGGGTACAACCTAGCTAATTAACCTATAAAAGTTTAGTTTTTGTGTCACTATTGGAAAATGAGTATCAGGGATTTACTGATTACTCAAAGTGAGGGGCAGGGACTTACTGCACTCACATGGCGCAAGAGGGGGCTTCTGAATGTGGTGGATTTAACCCTTCAGCGGTGAAACTTCAGCGAGTGATATAAAACTATACTAGATTAGGTGAAAAGTTTTGTGATATTTTATCTGGGTCTCATGCCAAAGGAAGCGTGTTGACTGTTAGGATAACATATCTCTTGTGGGTAAAGTTGTACGCACTCTGCAGAGTAATAAAACTATTCGAATAGCCGTGCCCACGGTCAAGGGCGGACAAGGAATGCATTCACATAGTAGATATTTGACTTTGAATTTAAAAAGAAATGTTTTCGGAAAACTAGAGAGTGGATGGAACTCTCGTGAAGTTGATCTGGTGGATGTAACCAGTTCAGGTGGTTTTAACCTTGATTTTTAATCTTGGCGGAGATAGCCTATTTATCAGTGATGGTAGATGTAACGTTCACTAAAGTACTTATTAAACTTCAGATTATAAAAAATTAAATGATTAATAAAATGCTTTTAGAAGGAGTATATAAATTTGAAATAAATGCTGATTTGTGCAAAAGAGCCATATAGCCTTCTTTTGTTCAACCTTGCATCTAATGCATCTTTCCCAAGACTTGCGGAGTACATTTTTGTACTCACATACTACACTTCAAAATAATTCTCAGAGGAGGTTGAAGCTCAGGAAGGAGATTACGACTCACTGCTCCGCTTATTTGTGATGGATTCTTTCCGGAGGACTAGGTCTCGTTGCTCAAGTCAATTGCCTGTGGCATATTGATGTGCCGTTTGTTTGAATATTTTTGCTTCCGCTGTTACCTTTTGTGTAAGAGGTTCTATGAACCACAGTTGTAAGGCCTTGAGCCAAGACTTATGTATTTCAGTTATTATTGTAATAAAGCGTGGTTGGCAACGTATCATTTTTCTGATTATCTATGTGTACTAGCGTTGATCTGGGACTAGTACTGCAATACACAGGGGGTCCGGGAGTTTCTACTCCAGGGACTCACAGCACAACTCCTTGCAGAACTGACAACTGAAGACCAACAAGCTCTGATTGGCATCAAGGATGTGCGCAGGGATTTGGGGGTGATTGTTGGTAACCCTGCGCATGTAAGTGCCAAGAGTAACTCCCATCAGTTATCCTTCATGAATGAGCCCATATAATGGCATGCATATAAGTGCCATCAGTTTTCTGCTGAGTTAGAAGCAACGGCTTGCATGCATGTGATGCTTTGAATGCTAATAACAGCATGCATGTTTTTAGTTCTTCTGTTACTAGGAGCTAGAAGGTTATGTTTTTTGCATTATAAAAGGAAGAGGAGGCTGTAGCTCATTGAGGTGTGCAGCACAAAACATTTTTGTCTCCTCTGTGTTTGTGTGTGTTCTAGAGAGGAAACAATGTGCGAGTTCTCTCCAGGAGCTGGGCCAACATCCCTGGTGTAGCACGGCTCCAAACCTAGTCCCGAAAGCATCACAGTCAATAACAAAATCCTTCAAAGCATCATAGGCAATTGAAAGATGGGTGCTGCTTCAATGATCTACTTCAAAGCATCAAAGGCCATTGTAGCCTCCTCAGTCTAGTGAAATCCCTCCTTACTGAGCAGTCATGTGAGAGGTGCTACAATATATCCAAAGTCTTGTATAAATTTGCGATAATATCCGGCAAGCCCCAAGAATCCGTGCAAACTTTTGATATTACGAGGTCACGGCGAATCGAGCACAGTAGAGACCTTTGCTTGATCCATGGTGACCTCGGCAGAGGAGATGACATGCCCAAAATAGGAGATTTGTTGCTAGCCGAAAACACACTTCTTGTGAAGGTATAACTGATGAGTGGTAAGGGTCTGCAAAACTTGGCGAACGTGGCATAGGTATTTTACCTAGGTCTGGCTGTAAATCAGAATGTCGTCGAAAAAGACGAGAACAAACTGATGAAGAAATGGTTGGATAACCGAATTCATCATTGCCTGGAATGTAGATGGAGCATTACAGAGGCCGATGGGGAGGACAAAAAATTCAAAGTGGTCGTGGTGAGTTATGAAGGCTATTTTTAGCACATCGTCTGGGAACATACGAATTTGATGATAATCGGACCTTAAATCCAACTTGGTGAAGTAGCAGGACCCTTCCAGTTCATCTAAGAGTTCATCAACATGAGGAATAGGAAATTTGTCCTTGATGGTGTGTTTGTTGAGGGCCCTATAATACACGCAAAAACGCCACGAATCATCCTTATTGCGGACGAGTAAAATCGGTGAAGAAAATTGTGATGAACTTGGTCGGATGATGCCTTGGGACAACATAGTGGCACACTGGTGCTCAATTTCGTCATACGGAATGTGGGTGTACTGGTATGGACACACGGAGATATTCAACGTGTTTTGCAAGTGGCGAATGTGATGATCGCAGGAACAGGCGGGAGGTAGACCCGATGGTTCCGCGAACCAATGATCAAATTCAGCCAAAAGAGTTGCCATGAGATTGTCACTGACATCTACTTGTAACATGGCTGTTGACATAGGCGGGTATTGCAGACCAGACCACGTGATTTGGCGAGAGTGCTCCCAATAGGAAAACTACATCCGGTCGAAGTCCCACAAAACAAGCCCCAACGTGCGTAGCCATTGTACCCCCAAGATGATATCGAACTTGGAGAGGGGAATTATGTAGAAATCAATGGAAAACTTGGATGGGGCAATGGACATTGGCGCATGCTGGTAGATTCCGCCACACTTGAGCCTGTCATCATTGTCCACCTTTACCCAGAGACTTCTATGAGGTTGGATGGGAAGATTTAGTGCAGCCACACATGATTGGTTAATGAAATTATAGGTGGATCTAGTGTCAAATAAGGCTGTGCCCTCAAAATCGCCGATGCACACTTTCAGTTGTATTGTTTGTGCCGTGCAAATGCCCGTCATCGCAAGTAAGGATATCTTTGATTCTGTTTCATGTGGAAGCTAGTCGTCCCCCTTGTCCTAAGCATCGTGATCAGTTTCGGTCTCCAACTAGAACAGGCATTTACAATAGTGGCCCTTGGTGAATTGTTCGTCACAATTGAAACATAATCCCCGTTGTCGTCAATCAGTCATCTCTGTAGTGGATAGACGACGAAAGACCCCTGTCCGGGTTTCCGCGGTGGCCAGTGAAACTGTTGGAGGCGATACTGGTGGCAGAACCAACAGCGTGGACGGGGTGCGAGGTGGCGACGGAAGCCATGCGCGGGTGCTAGACTTGGTGGTTGCAGGTTATCTACTGACTATTGTCGGATGTGCTACAGTATGTTGGAGGCAGTCATAAGCATGCGCCAAATTCATGGTCTGCTGTAGGTGATGAAGGGATTTGGCCCGATCTTTCGATAAGAATGATAATTATGATTGTTTGATATGACATTAACGATGAGACTACTTGACCAAAATGACCAAGTCCGTTCTTTAATCGTTACACCACAGCCTTGTCGTTACCAACTGTGTCCAACACGGCTGATCTTTCTTGCAAGCGATTGAGAATCAGCAAGAAAGAAATAAGCGTGATCTGAATTTGCGAATGAAATATGAAGTTTCATTGAACAATGGAGAGGCCTGAAGTCGTTGTAGTTAGTCTAGTCGACACAAGTACACAACTGATATTTTTTGAATGAAAATAAATCTAAACAGGACTCAACCCTAAAAGTGGCATCCCTGGCAGTTTTTGAGGTGCTAGGGACGTTGGGAGCATGTCCGTGAAGGTGAGGAAATATCTCACTATAACTCCCCAGTTGGACTCAAACGGATACAAGGCTGAAGGCCCAGGTTTGGAACTAATTCAAAATTACTTTATGGATTACGATTTGCTCAAGTAGAGTTTTAAGGTGGGACAAAAACCATTAAAAAGAGGACGTCATAAGTTTTCCAGCAAGTCCAAGATCACCTCATTTGGACTCCGTATGCATCTTCTATACTCATTTGAAGGTAGCATTGTCTCTAAAGGCCGAACTGGATTATAGAACATGCCCAGCTTCCATTCTTTGTTATCCTAGCCTCAGAGTGACGTGTTGACCTCCAATGTTCATCCCAAGCATGTATGTGACTCCATGCACCTCTCCTTAGTCGTTGCCCATGTTTCGAAACACAATCACATCACAAGCATCAGGCAGAACCTATTCTCAGAAGCTGAATTAAACAATTCTAAGAATGAGCTCACCTGATAATTCAATTATCGTGCACATGCCCTCGTTATATTTCCTTGCCTAGCATCTTGTGGGTGAGTGTTGTGTGTATCCAAAGAGGGGATATCCTCATCATCCTCCCCCTCTTGAATTGGAGTTGTTCTCGATTCAAGCTCATCTTTTTCTCCTAGGTATGGTTTTAAATCTATAATGTTAAATGTGGGACTAACCCCAATCTACAGGCAACTCAAGTTTCTTTACATTATCATTAATCTTTTCAATAATCTTAAAATGACCATCAATTCTAGGCATCAACTTAGACTTTCTCAATTCTGAAAATATATCTTTTCTCAAATGCAACCAAAAAAGTTCACCAAGTTAAAAAATTATTTTCTTTCTAGCTTTACTACTAGCAACCCTATATTTTTCATTCATGTGCTCTATGTTTTCTTTTATGGTTTCGTGCAACTTAAGAACAAATTTAGCACGTTTTTTAGTATCTAAATTTACCCTCTTCGAAGATGGTAGAAGTAACAAATCAATTGGAGCGCGAGGGTATAGCCATATACTACCTGAAAAGGGCTCGTCTTTGTAGTTGAATGCACCGAACAATTGTAGGCAAACTCCACATGAGGTGGGGATTCTTCCTATATTTCAAGTACTTCTTTAAAATAGTCCTCAACATTGTTACAAGGTATGGTTGATGACTTCAGTTTGTCTATCAGTTTGGGGATGACAAGTAATTAAAAATAGTAGTTTCGTCCCAAGTTTTTCCTAAAGTGTCATGCAAAAGTGACTCAAAATCATCGCGTCATGATTTGAAACAATTATCTTTAGCATACCATGTAGTCGAACAATCTTCCTAAAAAATAAATCAGCAATATGTGTAGCATCATCGCTCTTACGACAAGGAATAAAATGTACCATCTTAGAAAACTTATCCACTACAGCAAAAGTATTGTCCCTCCCCATCGTTGCCCTAGGCAATCATAAAACAAAATCTATAGAAATATCCTCTCAAGGAACACTAGGAATAGGAAGTGACATATATAAGTCATGTAGATTCAGTCGTGACTTAGCTTTGTAGTATGTAGTGCACCGCGAAACATAGCGCTCGACGTCATGCCTCATACTTGGCCAATAGAAGTGTTCAATAAGAATGTTGTCTATCTTTTTGATGCCAAAGTGTCCCATAACTCCTTCTCTATGCGCCTCCTGTAACAATAAAAGACGAACGGAGCTAGTTGAAATACAAGGCTTGTTAGCTCTAAATAAGAAACCATCATTGAAAACAAATTTGTTCTAGGTTTTTCCATCTTTACAATTGGACAGGCATCTTTTAATTTATCATCAGAAGCATACAAATCTTTTATTGTCTCTAAGTCTAAAATTTTACAATTAAGTTTAGATAAAAAAAATATACCATCTAGACAAAGCATCAGCAATAACATTTTCTTTCCCTTTCTTATGTTTAATGACATAAGAAAAAGATTCAATAAATTCAACCCAACGTGCGTGTCTATGGTTTATTTTAGATTGACTTCTAATATGCTTCAAAAATTCATGATCAGAATGTATAACAAATTCTTTGAGCTATAAATAATGTTATCATATTTTTAAAGTTCGAACTAGGGCATAGAATTCTTTATCATAAGTTGAATAGTTCAAACTAGATCCACTCAATTTCTCACTAAAATAAGCAACATATTTACCTTCTTGTATCAACACACCACCAATTTCAATTCCACTAGCATTACACTCAAGTTCCAAAGTCAGAAAGTTGGAGCAACGATGTATTTGTGAGTTTTTCTTTGAGAAGATTGGAAGCTTCTTCTTACGCTTGTCTCCATCTAAAAGAAACACATTTCTTCGTTGTTGTAGGGGAGGCCCCACCTAAGCCCGATAGCCTGTTAAAAGGTTATAAAGCCCAAAGTGGACATGTATAATGACATGATTGCTTTTGGGAAGGATATTTGGATGTAAGGGTACAATTGTAACAACACTACCCGTGAGGGCATATATACGTGATACTAGCCATGGGGAGAGGCCCAACGAGCATTGCTCACCTAACTCTCCACTACCACATACTCTCTCTCTCTCTCTGTTTGGTCTGTAACCACAACATTCGTCAATTCATTAAGTGATGCGGTAATTGTGATGAAATCTTTCACAAAGCGGTGATAGAATCCAGTAAGTCCATCAAAGTTCTATACTTATGTGACCACTTGTGGTGTTGGTCAACTCTTTATAGTTTCATTCTTGGCTTCATCAACCTCAATTTCCTATGGAGTAATAACATAACCAAGAAAAGAAACTCGATCAGTGCAAAAAGTGCACTTTTCGAGGTTACCAAATAAACATGTATCTCTCAAAGCAATAAAAATTGCACGTAAATGTTCAAGATGTTCATTAAGTGACTTGCTATAAATTAATATATCATCAAAGTAAACTACCATAAATTTATCAATGAAAGCACGTAAAACTTTATTAATTAATCTCATGAAAGTGCTAGGCGCATTTGTTAAACCAAAAGGCATCACCAGCCGCTCGTATAATCAGAACCTAGTTTTAAATGCAGTCTTCCATTTATCTCCAAGTTTTATTCTAATTTGGTGATATTATCTAACCTAAGAAAATAGAGCAAATAGAAGAGCCACTCAATTAATCAAGCATATCATCTAACCTAAGAATAGGATAACAATATCTAATAGTGATATTATTAATCGTCCTACAGTCAACACACATACACCAAGATCTATTTTTCTTACGAAGTAAAATCACAGGAACAACACAAAGACTAAGACTTTCACGTATGTACCCTTTATCAAGCAAGTCATGTACGTGACGCTGAATTTTCTTAGTCTCCTCTGGATTAGTCCTATATGGTGTATGGTTTGGAAAAGAAGCTTCTGGGATCAAGTTAATTTGATGCTTAATTCCTTTAACAAGTGGCAGCCCGGGGGTATTTCAGATGGAAATGTATCCTTAAACTCCTGCAAAAGGTTAGTGACATCAGAAGACAAAGATACGGGCAAATCCTCAAATGAAAACAAAGCATCTTTGCAAAGGAAGGCATAGCAAATAGAAATTTCCACTTTCAAGTCATTGAAGTCAGATTTAGTAGCTAATAGAACAACACATTTCAATTTAATTTTATTCTTTCTAGCATTTGATTCTTTTGCTTTTTTTCTTTTTAGGTGGAAAGTATTCTTTAGCTACTGTATGATTCTCACTTTTAGCATTCTTCTTTTTCTTATGTTCAGATCGTTCAATTTTATCTTTAATAATGGTTTCAGGAGACATTGGGTGTAAAACAATTTTTTCGCCATTATGTATGAGAGTATATTGATTAGTTTTACCATGATGAGTGAAATCCTTATCAAACTGCCATGGTATACCTAAAAGTAAGGAGCATGTTTGCATAGGCATGATATCGCAATCAACATAATCATGATACGAATGAAGCGAAAATTGTACTCTCACAGTTTTGATTACTTTCAACTTACCGCATGAGTTGAACCATTAAATGTAGTAAGGACGTGGGTGAGGACTTATGGTCAAGTCAAGCTTCTTGACTATCTCTAAACTAGCCAAGTTGTTGTAACTTTCATCATCGATGATGACACAACGTGAATGTTCCTTGATGATGAACTTTGTTTGAAACAAATTATGGTCTTGGTTCTGTTCAGCACTCTCCATTTGTGTACTAAGCACACGCTTTATTATAAGGCTCATGTACTTGTTTGAAACTTCAGCACTCAAGTGTTCTTCTTACTCATCACTAGTGTTAATCTCATCATCTGCATGGTCATTTGTAACAAGTGTATATTCTTCATCAATTTCACTAGTTTAAGTATACTCACCATCTTCTCTCACAATGAGAGCTCACTGACGTAGGCACTTTCTCTTGAAATGCCCAAACCATTTGCACTTGTGACATTAGATATCTCTTGTACGCCCAATGGAAGCACATTAGTGCCAAGATTATAATTTGGCTCTAGTACAACTCACGATTTGCACATAACTTGGACTCTTATTAAACTCTAATACTAACTCCCCAACACTCCCCCTCAAATGGGTATAAGATAACAAACATGACCATCTTTTTCATATTGCAATACCATTACTAGAATCTAGCATTTTACTAAGGGCCTGTTTGGTACAGCTCCTGCTCCCAGCTTCTCAACAGATTCTCAGGGAGCTATACCAAACACCCCGATTCTCAAAATGAGGAGATTCTGCTTCTCGTGAGAAGCACTCTCTAAAATAAACTAGAAAGGAGAAGCAACCTTTTGGTGGATTCTCGTGGGGAGCTGTAGCCTATAAACCAATTTACCCATTGAAGTTGCTAATATTTACCCGCAAAATGCCACTGTATAAAATAAGAAATCCACCCGAGCACTCGTCCCTCCCCCACCCGAGCGCTCGTTCGACGCTGCCTCCCACCCGAGTGATCCCCCTTGCCCTCCCCCTCCCGCGCCGCCGGTTCCCCCTCCCCCTCTCCTCCCGCGCCGCCGGCTCCCCCTCCCATCCCGCGCCGCCGGCTCCCCCTCCCGCGCCGCCTCCCCCTCTCCCCTCCCCCTCCCACGCCGCCGCCTCCCCCTCCCGCGCCGCCTCCCCCTCTCCCCTCCCCCTCCCGCGCCGTCGGCTCTCCTCCCCTCCCGCGCGCCGGCCCTCTCCCCTCCCCTCCCGCGCGCCGGCTCCCCTCCCCTCCCGCGCCGCTGCTCCCCTCTCCCCCCCGCGCCGCGCCCCGACGCCTCCCAGCCCAGCGCCGCCCTCCGACGCCTCCCCCCGCGCGCCCCCCCAGCGCCTCCCGGCCCCGCGCCACCCCGTGAATTTTGGTATGCTCAATATTGTTCGATGCAATGTCTGCAATGTCTCCATTTTCGGTCGACTAATGTCCGCAATGTCTCCATTTTTGTAGCAAATATTGTTGTGATGCTTCATTGATTCATTGTTATCAGTCGGGAGATTGTAGCTTCAACTGCGATTTTGCCACCGCCACCATCAAGGTACAGATACAGATACTTATCTTTGCTATTGTGTATGTTTGTGTATATTGAGGCGGTGTAATGCGAGCTTGTATTGCTATTGTGTATGTTTGTGTATATGATCGACCAATAGTCCTATATGATCGACCATTCATTGCCAAAAATGTGAAGAGGAAACAAAGAGATATAAGATAACCCAGTCAAACAACATAGCATTGTTGTTTCACAAATAGCAAAATGGCTGTTGTAGTTTAGTTTCATGTATATACTATACATTCCTAACTGGTACTATATGCTAATGGCTGTATTTGAAGCAAATGCGGGTTCGCCAGTAGTGGTGGTGATGATCGCCTCTTGCCGATGGTGGTGGCAGGGATGATCATCCGCGGTCAAACTTTGAAGGCTAGTGAAGTTGGCATGATTGATGGGTGTTGCTGTTATCCTGTGATAGAGATAGTGAATGTGATTTGTCTTAATTGTGGAGAATTGCGTGCATAATTGTGACATGTTGTTTCGAGTGGAGACGAGAGTGGTGGTGGTTCAGCTTGCAGAAGTGTCGAGAGGTGTCATGTATATGGTGTAACTAGTTGTTGTAGAATGATGTGTTATCTGATTAGGGAGGGGGCTTGTTTTGGTCTGCCTTTTTTATTTTGCCGTTTAGGGTGATTACTTCCTGGTGCGTGTAATTGATAATTGTTTTGTTTTGTACAAATGGTTGAGTCGTGGAGTTAATAGCTGGGCGTTTGTCCTCTTGTTAATTTGATGTTATGCAAATTGATTCGTCCAAGAAAAGTAGGAGTGAACAAAGTGAAAAACATTACTTCTTGTCGTCGTGTAAGACCATGTGGTGGTAATCCTTATGAGAGTGATGAGTACTTAATCTTGCTTATGTTTTGTTTTTATTGTTTGAGTTTGATTTTGAGAAATCGGTATTATCCCTACTCGTGTTCCTCGTTAATTAGTTGTCTTTATTCATGAACATGAAGCAAGTAAGAGATCTGCACATGTTTCTTTTGCTAATTCAACAATAGATAAATAGAAGGGTTACAACTAGGGGTAACATGGTCTATTTCCCTCAAATCTCCTCTTTTATGAATCTGGAGCCAACCCACTAGCCAAACGCTTATCAGAGGTAGCTCTAGATTCTCAGAGAAGTGGATTCTTATAGAATCTGAAGCAGAAGCTGAAAAATGAGAATCTGGAGCTCTACCAAACATGCCCTAAACGTACCATCGACTCCAAATTCAATACCATCACGAAGACCAAACATTGCCCAAAATTCCAACACCAATACCACCAGCGATGTCACCAAATTTATCTCCACCATCTGCCAGTTGTCCCTGGCCTCAACCTCCTCTACCCACACGCCCCCAGCCACCCGCAACCTCCATCACCTCTACCCACACATCCCCAGCTTCGGCCTCCACCTCCTCTACCTCTACCATAGCCCATTACACTTGACTCTAGTCCCAATTTTTATTCCCGGTTCTCTTCTCCTTTCCGCCACTTCTTGGACTGTGTGGTCTTCTCCTCTATCATGGTTGCATTGGCCCTAGGCCCACATCTTCCTTTTCCTCCACCTCCACCTCCACCTTTACCTCCTTTAGCAAACCTATTATTCTCACCACCACCACCTACACTTGGGTGAGATGCACCACACTTGTAACACTTAGTCCTCTTTGCAAAATTTAAGTTGCCGCATCTTGCATCATGGCAAATCCAATCACCCATGCGATCTCTAGTTCACGAGAGAGCACACGACCAACTCAGGTGTCCTGTTTGCTCATAGTTGTAGCACTCCCTATTATCAGCTGTCATACGTTGACCTTATAGGGTTGCTTCCCACCATAATTCTCTGTCGATTTCCCTCGACAACAATAGTTAAAATAGCCTCCTCCATAATTGGCAATACCACCTGATGACATATTGTAGCCCTCCTGCTCTCAAACTCAGAGTTCAAACCGTTCAAGAAGTAACCCTCCTACGTTGCTGCCATGTCCTACTAAATTCAATAACACCAGTACACATCAGCTGCAGTGGATCATATTGATCCAAATTTGCCCACAACTGTTGTAGCTTACTAGCATATTCTTGAATAGACTTCTGGCCCTGTTTCAGAGCATCTACCTTGCCCTGAACCTCCACCATCATCATCACTTTACCAGCCCCAGAGTACATATTCCCTAGCATCTTCCATATCATTGATGCACTTAGGATCACCTCCACCATCCTAGCAATGGACGGGGACATTGAATGTGATGACACGTGCCATCACTTCCTTAGGCAACGGCACTAGTATGTGATTATTACCCAACAAAATAGGATAAAATCCTATTTTATTGAATAATAGCCATATCAAAGTGTTGCAGTAGAACAATAGCTAGAGACAATACAACATTATTACAATACCATTGCCATGCAGAGCTATAGTCTAAAATAGGGCTTAACAAGTTTTGCCCGGATATTACAATAATTGGAACAGAAATGGCTCTAACTAATGATTATACAAAGATAGAGATGAGTAGATAGCTATACACTAATATACTTGGGTGTTTGTCTCATACACGTCATACCTCGAATCAATTCCGCTCTCTTTGGTATAGTTGCCCTTAGTGTAGACCTTAGCATAACCATGTAGATTCTCGTATCGACTCACCTATAAAAAGGAGAATTAATACGGATCAATTCCACTCTCTTTGGTATAGTTGCCCTTAGTGTAGACCTTAGCATAACCATGTAGATTCTCATATCGACTCACCACTAAAAAGGAGGATTAATAGTAAGGGTGAGTACAAAAGTACTCAAGAAACAGTAATAACAAATATGCAATCTTATGCTAAACATTATCATATCAAAATCCATATCTCTTCTCATCATCATTCTTAAAATAACTTTTTAAGTTTTGAAAATGTTATGCCTTTATTTGTAACGCTACTAGTTACTCGTATTCAGATAAAAGACCCCCTGTAGGTTTTCGTAGCCTCCAGTCCAAGAGATAGGCATGAATTCATGATTTATTTTGTGATGTGCAGGCTTGTATCGCTTTACCCATAGCCACCCTGACTCTGATTGCAACATGTACATTCATAGTTCCTTAGATGCGATGCTCAAGTAGGAGTTTAGAACGTTTTCTCTACTTCAGCATATTACAACTCCACCTAGTTATCATGATGTTGACCCTTGTGCTGAGGAGATTTTTCATCCCCCGACATGTGCTAGAGAGGTTTATCCATCACCTAGCACCCACCTTAGGAGTCATCATCTTGCTAACTATGTGTTAGGGAGGCTTTTTCATTGCCTCGACACGTGCTAGGGAGGCATATCTATCACTCAGCACCCACCACGGGTCTTGCCTCTCTTGACTTTACGTAGTCTCGCATACCCAAATGAAGTATATAATAAACTTTGATAGAGTAACATACTTTGCCCATCCTAGACAGGACAATGGACAATATGATGATACGGCTTGTACACGAGTGAAAGTTAGTTGGTCCTTTTATTATAACCATATGTACAAAGTCCCAAAACCTGCACCTTCTTTTTACTCGGGCACCCTCCACCCACTTATTATTTACCCATAGGATAGTGGTTTCTCCGATTGCCTATATTTCCACTTTCATCATCATCAATCTCATACACATATTCATCATTATTATCATCAAGCATGTGATTTCCTTTTGAAATTCATTTTTATGCAAGGAGTGATATTAATTTAGCATAAAAATAACTTTTAAGTGAAATTACCCTTGTCCAGGATATAATAATCCTCAATTTACTATTTATCTGTAAAAAATATTATTACGTCATTCTACTCAAGCATACCCCTTATATCCACAAGGGAGAGACTTAACTATGTGGTTGTGAGCCCTTCCACGATCGCTCCCTGGTTGTGAGCCTTTTCACAACCATGCTATGGTCGTAAGTCTTTCTACCTGCATGATATAGTGTAAGTTATTTTACGACCACCTTGTGGTCGTAAACTTTTCTATGACTAAGCGTAACCACTACTACAAAATATATATCCTATAACACATTCTGGTAACACATTGATCAATGTGTTACAAAGAGATATTTTAGTAACACATAATTTGTGTTACAAAGGCACCTTGTAACACATACTTTATGAGGTGTGAAAAGTGTTACAAGGAAGTACTGCAGCAACATAGAATATGTGTTACAGAGGGACATTGTAGCACATTGTTGTAAGGTGTGAATATGTGTTACAGAATAATACTACAGTAACACATGTAGAGACATATTGTAACACATGAATTAATTGCAATGTAACGTTTGAACCAATAACACACATCTCTATTTTCGACCAAATTTGTTTGTCACCCATGCTACCTTCATATCTGTAAAAAAAAGAGTAAATATATGCTAGTTGTCTTGAATAGCATGGCATTCACGTAAATTTATCATATAATTTGGCAATCATAGTTTGCCAAATTGAAAATTTTTTCCTTACATTTAGACCAAGAAATGGAGCTTTGACACATGGAAAACTACGTTGTTATGAAAAAATAGCGATCGAGTATCATGAATATATCTGTTAAAACGACGGCAAATAGAATTTTTCATACTAAACTAGGATAAAAGAAACTACAACCAACATTTCATCACATCAATGAAGCTAGCACAATTAATGGCAAGGATGAACACTTGGGTCTTGTCCATTGTGGGTTCGAACCCCATGCCCTATAAGTTTTTGTCTTTTCCTTATCACTATTGTGGGACCCACGTGTCAACATTTGGATCAGGAAAATATTTGTTATTTTTTTTGTCTTTTTTCCTTATCGCTGCTGTGGGACCCACATGTCAACAATTGGATCAAGAAAATGTTACAAAAAAATCATTGCAAACTCGGTACTCCAGCTAGGGGCCTCATGTGCACGTCTACCATGTCTTGCCGCTAGGCTAGTGTGTCATCTGCGCTACACATAGGCTTTGATAGGTTTATACCTTCTACAATTTAAATCTAAATGTTTTTCACATGTTTGTAATTTTATTGAAACCTAGCAGTAACTAAGGTATATCTATGAAATTTCGGTGATTCAATTTTCATCGCTCTGACACTCGTTAAAAGGAGGAGGTAGGCACCTAGGCCTAATCCTAGGATTCCAACTCAACTTTTGTATTATCATCTATAGTAAATCACAATACCATTTGTATTTCTTGAACTGAAGTGAAACTCAACCATAGAAGCTTGGATGTTGTGTAGGGACAATGGAACATTGCTTGCACCTTTGCTCATTTGATTGAACAAGATGGCACCATGATGCCCCCTGGTTGTCACCATCTTGTCCTATGTACAATCTACATAGTTTAATGTAGGTGTTCTGAAATAAGAGTTTATTCTTGTGGCAGAATAACGGCTAGTGTCGATCACATTGTGGTGTATTCAACATACAAACACTTATTCCAGACAATAGTATGGCCATCAATATTTGACCTAAAAGTCAAAGATACAAAACTAGTAGTGATAATAAAATGTCAAATCGCTTGATGTACAGACTAGTGAACAAAGGTTACATTGCCTCCATACTCTGGAGTATCATGATATCATCAACTCATTTTATGCACATGTTACGTTGCCTCCATACTCCAGAGTATCATGACATCATCAAATCATTTATGCACATGACTCTAGCGATTCAACTAAAATATAGCCAAGCTAAGATTAGAACAACTAATATCACAGAACAAAATGTCTCCTACTTCATCGGTAAGCAGATATCATTTCACTTCTTCCTGGCAACAGTAGCTGCAATCCCACCAACCAGAAGTCCAACAGTAGTTGCGACGATTCCTATGCCAATCAAACCATCTGCACAAAACTAGATTATCAATATCTAGAGATAGCAGTCTCACATTACTTATATAGAAACTAGAACTCAGGATTAATGATTCTTAGTGTCTAGTTGTCACTTCAGCAGATAAAAATTCATATAAGGCGCTGTCTTGAGGAACATAAGGAAAAGATCAAATACTTAGTTTATGAAACAATCCAACATGTAAGTCAAACATAGAACCAATGGAATATAGAATATCATTGCTAACTAATTTTATCTTCTATTGCCTTCTTCAAAGATAAGGCCTGTCTCCAATCAGGTTGAATCTACAAGATAACAGTCTACATACATAAAAAATTAGGGGAAAACCATGCCAAAACTATTCTTAAAAGCTTGAAAATTCCATATATGGATCACTTACTGGTTGGAAACGTCATCACAAACGGTTTCGTGGGCCGTCTGAATTGCTGGGTTAGTAATGATACGATGTCATCACAGACAGCTTTCGAACCGTCTGTGATGCAAATATCACAGACGGTTTTTAACTAAAAACCGTCTGTGATATTTGATAATCACAATTAGGGGTAGAAATGAATATCACAGACGGTTTTTAATTAAAAATTGTCTGTGACAGTTGATTATCACATATGGTTTTTAGTTAAAAAACCGTCTGTGATAATCAACTAACATAGACGGTTTTTAACTAAAAACCGTCTATGATAGTCGTTTCTACCCCTAATTCTGCTTCTATTTAATGGCTAGCCTCAGAAAATGCTATCCATGCTCTCTGAAACAAACAGATCAACATGTACATGTATACATCCAATTCACATCTCAATTTATTTCACAAACAAAAACATCCATTTCGCAAATCAATTAATTGAAATAAAATAAAATATCCATTAACAAATACACAATTACAATTAATATCAATCTTATCTCAAACAAAAAATTATTCTACGTTGTGGAACTCTCCATCTGATTTTATGACTCTAGACACCAAAAAGTATGTGCACTCTCCTTGAATTCATACAAGGGCGGCCTGTTGCAACACAGTTGTGGGGATGGGCGCTGTCTGTCGATAGGAATATCAATATACGTACATATATAACTTGATAAGTACAAAATAATTATGAGAAAATTGACAAACCTTAGGATTGGTGATCTTCGAGGAATCGAGGAGTAGTTTCATATGGTGACAAACGTAGAATCCACACGTGTTGTCCGATGGCTGCTGGTGGCACTGCAAAAAATAGAATGTGTTAATTCAAGAGGCATTACTACCAAGTGTTGTATAGGATTAATTAATGTGTACTAGCGAATACTGAAAATTTTTAAACATGTTGCAAGGCATTGGCCCCTTCCGTCGAGCGACGTGCCTCTGCAACGTACGTGGCGAACGATCTACATGATTCGAAAAAGTTAGCCTTAGTCATTCGGAAAGAAAGAAAGAGTACAATATAGTTATGTATGGAGAAAATGTACTTGCCTATTGATTAATCAGTCGATAACTGTGCAGTCGGTTTTGTTCTTACTTAGGGAATCAAGGTATATTACCTTGTTCTATTTTGGTACAATTATAATTAAAATCCAATGGAACCCCTGATTGTAGGACATAAGTACAAATTCCTTATCGCGGTGAGTCAGTAGTGCTGTTGTAATGTACCTCTAGACAAAGGATGCATCCTCGTTGATAGTACCTATGAACCTCTCAAACAGGTACATGCTACGTAGGAATATGGGCCCGTATATTTTTATCTCCCACACAACATGAACAATGAAATGGACCGTGATATTGAAAAACGAAGGAGAGAAATACATCTCAAGATGACATAGAGTCATCACCACCTCATCCTGCAGAATATCTAGTTCTTCGGGATTGATGACCTTCTGAGCAATTGTGTTAAAGAAATAATACAGCCTCATAGTTGTCTCTCAGACTTTGATCGACAATATAGGAGCATCTGTGTCATTAGCACATGACAATCATGAGACTTCATACCATTTAACTTCAAATCTTGCATCGAAACAAGTTTCTTTATATTGCTAGAGTAACCAGACGGAACTTTGACACCATGCAAGCGCTGGCACAGTTCTGTTTTCTCGGCCTTGGACAGAGTGTAACACGCAGGGGGAAGGTATGTTCGTCCATTATCTGTTTTTGTCGGTGCTAACTCAGGTCTGATATCCATATCAACCAAGTCAAGTCGTGTGTTGACACCGTCCTTTGTTTTACCACGAATGTTCAGTAAGAGACCAATCAAGCTGTCACATACATTCTTCTCTAGTGCATGACGTCGATGCAATACCGAACATCTAGGTACTCCTAATAAGGTAAGTCCCAAAATATTGATCTCTTCTTCCAGATGTTCTTCTCATGAGCCCTCAATTTACGTCCCTTTTTTAGGACAACATCTAAATTCTTAACAATATTATAAATCTCTTTTCCGCTTAAATACCTTGGAGCTGAACCATTCTCCTTCTCTCCGTCAAATTGTTTCTTCATCTTGCGGTATGGGTGAGCCCTCTGAAGGAACCGGCGGTGACGCATGTACACGGTTTTGCGTGAGTATTTCAGCCACACACTCTCGGTACCATCTAAACAGTAAGTACAAGCTTTGACACATTTTGTATTCTGGTCCGACGGGTTAGTAAGGGCATGATAATCATTTATGTTGCAGAACAATAAGTAGCGCAAAGTGAAGTTCTCTCGTTTGTATGCATCTCATACCTGTACCCCTTCGTTTCACAGTACTTTTAGATCTTTCACCAACGGTGCTAGGTATACATCAATATCATTCCCAGGTTGATTTGGCCCTTGGATAAGTATTGATAGCAAAATATATTTTCGCTTCATATACAACCAAGGAGGAAGGTTATAGATGCAGAGAGTAACGGGCCAAGTGCTATGTCGGCTGCTCATGCTGCTGAAAAGTTTCATTCCATCTGTATTCAATCCAAACCTTATATTCCTCGATTCTACACCGAAGTCTGTAAAACTCCTATCGATGTTTCTCCACTAGACAGAATTTGCAAAGTGTCTCAGCATTCCATCCTTCTTGCGCTCCTCTGAGTGCCAACGCAGCAGTTTTGCCTCCTTTGGATTTGCAAAAAAACCGCTTCAAACAGAGAATTATAGGAAAATATCATACCACCTTAGCAGGAGGTCCTTTCTTCACCTCTGTTCCCTCACCGTCATCTGATTGATTGTTACGTTTGTATCAGAATGCGTTGCACACCAGACATACATGCATGTTTGCATACTCTTTACGGTAGAGGATACAGTCGCTCAAACATACATGTATTCTTTCTACTTTCATTCACAATGGACAAAGAACCTTCTTGGCTTTATATATGGTTTTAGGTAACTCATTTTCCTCCGGAAGCATATCCGCTAAAAGACCTAGCAATGTCGTGAAACTCTTGTCGGGCCAATCGTTGCTTGTCTTTAGTTTCAACAGTTCAAGCATAGCTGACAACTTCGTGTACTTTGACCTACAACACGTGAATAAAGGTTTCTTCGAGTCCTCCATCAAGCTCCGAAATTTAACATACTCTATCTTATCATAGTTCTCTTCTATATCGCGAAGTATCTGATCCAGATTGTTATCGTGCAGTCTATCCAAATCCAACCACAATCGACATCATCCGGCGGCATATCATTGACTTCACCGATGATGTCATCCAACGGCATATTATTGACTTCACCGGCGATGTCATCGGTGGCATATCATTGACTTCGCCATGACTGGTCCAACACGTATACCCCTTTTTGAAACCCCTCCGAATCAAGTGCGCTTCAATCTGCTCTCGGTTTTTAAACATTTTTAAATTCTCGCAGTCAATGTATGGACAGTACATATATTCCACCCTCTTATTCAACATATCCTTCTCGACATCTCTTGTAAAAGCAGATACATCATTAATGTACTTTTCACTCACACGGTTCGCGGCATACATCCAGCTTTGGTCCTATGTTATGCATATATATAACAAGTTAGTATTAAAAATTAAATTAATTAAATATTACTACATATATACCACATGCATTGAGGATTTGCTAGCTTAATTTATATTATAAACATAACAGCTATTTCTCCAGCGATCGAGGAACCACTTAACCAACAATTTTGACAAATTTGGCTTCCTACCTAATGGGAACTGATCATGTATGGTCAAGCAGATGCAAACCATCTTCAATAACAATCATTGAAAGTTATATCTAAATTTTTATACAACGAAAAATAAATCTCATTACTAACCAAATCTAGGGCAACCAAGCATTTGATGAATCTTCAAAGCTCTCATGCCAAATAGCTAACCTCCTTCCACCAAATTAAATAGCTTGAAAGCCTGGCCTCCTCCAGATGCAGCACCGGTTAGATCTGGATTGAAATAAAGACAGATGCGATTCTGAGTGGCGCAATAAATATATAGTGGGATTATCACAGACGGTTTTTAGTAAAAACCGTCTGTGATAGTGTACATCACAGACAGTTTTGTGAAACCGTCTGTGATTTAGCGTCTACTAATAGTGTTTCTATAGTAGTGAAAGCTAATATGTAGTCAGTGAGCAAATTAAGCGATGTCCAGATCTTCTTTAGTGCTATTTAAAATGAGGAGGAGTTGGATCGATTTCGATATTAAGTCGCTATTACTTTAGTCTGATTAAGAATCATTGTATTGGTTCAAGAGGTAGCTAGACTACCAAGCAGACCCACATCAATTAGATGTGTGGAATTTTTGTACTTGACTATTTGTTTGACATAGTGCAGGAGCAAACCTCAAAAGACAACAAAAAAATTATTTCTTAATTATGTCACCTCATAGAGTTTATCTGGAATAATTCCCATCCCATGAAGAAATGAAAACTGAGCGTTGCCGTCAAACCGTGTTGCATCAGTCAATGGATTGCTGGTAATGTAACCCTGAACATTTGTCCATACATGCAGATGAAAAAATAGATACATTTTCATATGGGTATGAATCCCTCCTTATAAATCATTATAAGGTTCGTAGATATATAATGATGTTATAACAAATCTCATTCTCATCGTTACACTCGGCATAGACACAAGGCATATATGATAGCACAATTTGTAGGTTTTATTTCACAAAGGGGAGGATAAATGTTGGATTATAGTTGCCATTTTAGGGATATCAGAAAATTGACGAAAACAAAGTAAAGGGTGAATTATTGACTCGTCAAAGTAAAGTAAAGTAAATTAAAGTAGAGTAAAGTAAAGTAAAGTAAATGGTGAATTGTTGACTCATCGAAAATGAAAATTGTGGTAACCAATTTATGGACTTATTACTTGAAGTTAAAATAACATAGAGATTCGACTTGGGCACATATTTAAACTAAAATATTCAAGTCATAACATAAAGGTGTGCTTGTGCATTTGATATCTCCCCTAACATAAGTTATTTTGTGTTTTCTACTCTTGTGTAACTAAACTAAACTTTTCATGACCTTAGTATAAAGATAACCTGGCCCAATATCACTTGAATTTCTCAACTTAAATGTAAGCAAAGAAGGCTTGTAGACATACTCTTGGCCATCTTTTGCTCCAAAATAAGCTCATACTATCCAAGCATCTAAAGTACCCAATTGATACTTGTTTGTTTTCTCTTATAGAACCATCTAAATCCCGTCTCATCTGATACTAGTTAGGCCACAAATGAAAAAGGTGCAATGCAAACCTCAAAAGAGAATAAAAATTACAATAAGAGTAAACATTGAATTGTATGATATGTTAGATGAGAGAAGTCATGGCAAAATATGGAAAATTATTGAACCTTGATATTAAGAAGTCACTCATCATTGGATTCTATTCCTAAAATGAAAGCAGCATGTAGTTAAAACAATGCACTTTGAAAAAACTTGTAAGATAAAAATCTGCGTTCATGGGCAGAAGAATTGTGAAGGAAGTTTAATTACCTTCAGCAATTTCCATGGCGAGAGAAGGTATAATCATGCCACTATGTCAATTGCCAGCAATATAGAGAGGGTTTGACAAGAAATGTGGGTGCTCATCAAACCACTGTGGACAATGATGGAATGAAATATTCTTAGGAAAGAATGCAAATGAATCAAATTAGTGTGCTTTAAATGCATGGTATTATGTCTGCCATTATTTTGTGTGTAATGTAAAGCGTATTACAGAATAGAGGAGTGTGTACTCTAAACAAACCTTTTCTGAGGAAAATGTGTAGGTGGTGAACAACCATGGTGTCATTGGGCACGAATCCGTTGTCTGTGGTGGCGTACGAGAAGCCAGTCCCCGCTAGAGAATCCACAAAGATGATATCGCTCACCTGCAATACAATCATCAAATCAAACAGAAAGGCAAGGGGATATGTAATTGTATTCCTCCACCTTGGTATATGGGTGTAACGAGTGGTTTTGAGTCAGAAATGAAGGCCACACATGCATGCTAACTATTTACAGCCTTCCAGTTAATTTGGACAGCTTTCAAAGCTATTATTTCCTTCCTAGAGGGGGGCTAGCTTAAGCTGGAATGTCAGTGAAGGAAGGAAATTAAGAGATGAACACATGCAGAGTACTACTATGAACACATGCAGAGTACTACTAACTAGTACAATATACATATACTGCACTTATATATAGTAGGTAGGAAGCAAAACATATTAGTTAGCCAAGGAACCTTAGTCCAGGCCGCTGGATCGTAGAGCAGAGTAGGCAACCCTCCTCTGTAGCCATCGAAATCAAAAGACAGAGGGCCTGCACATACAAGTGAAGTATTTTTAATTTCAGCAGGATAGTTCGTTAACAAGCAATAATCCAGTCATGCCCAATGCAATGTTGAATATTTAGTCAATTTTCGGCATATTTTAATCCAGAAATTCAGCATATAAAACATGACATACAAAAGCATGAGTGATTCAACAATGATGTATTCATATTTGCTTATGAACAAGCTAACAGCAACACCTATTATCAAATTCATAACATACAGAAACAAATACACCAGAGAAGTTTTCATGTTATACCTCGGCGGAGCGATGTCGGTGACACCGAGGCGCCGTTACCATCAGTCGACATGATGGTCTATTCGATGTAGTCGATCGAGGCGTGATGCAGGACGAGGCGTGATGCAGGTAGATGTTCGCCGTGCAGTCTCGCTAACAGTTCACCACTAGGAAGAAGATGGCGTTCTTCACAGATTGAGCAGTCGCGCCAATGCGCTCCCCAAAAACTTGATTGCCCGTCTACCCGTGCGGTGCGCGAACGGACGGAGTTTCGAGGCCTACTCGCCCAGAACTCTTTGCACGTAAAGTTCTGGACCGGAGATTACTTAGCACAGCTCAAAACAAACCAGAATCCTCTTTTATCATCCCGTATGGAGTGGAGAGAGTTTTGTAACAGCAAAAACGAAGAGCGAGTAATCGACACGCTGCGCTGATGCATGCATGCGCTGGCCTGTGGCGCTGGCGCAGTGCGTGCGGCGAGCGGCGGCAGCGCGCGTGTTGGCTCTTTCCAATTCCACGGGGTTACCACGTTCCACCTTTTAAAGTGGTGTAACTCCCATTCAACTCTCCATATGGGACTAAACAGTTTTTCCATGTGGGCCTAGGAATTTCATTTGATTAATTGCTAAATTAAATGGACCAAGCCCTATTAATCCAACAATCCCCACCAAATTTCAAGGCACACGAGAAATGTTCTCGATTCTCTTTGTTGTTTGATATACGGTGTTTCGATGGAGAGATTAAGTTGAACATCCACCTAGGAAAGGAGTTACACTCATCCACAATCGAACAATGGACTATGCCTTGAATTGTGGTTTTGTGCGAACAAGCTTTACCAGTTCCTTTACTAGTACTAGGCGCCAAAAGCATCCCCTCTAGTTGGAGCGTATAAGTCATACTCCAAGCCTATTCATGAGTATCTAGAGATCACCCAAATCTCATAGACTGTGACCAGCAGTTGAACTCATATAGGTGTGTTCCTTCTAAGATGTCCTGTAGGCGACATCTCGCTCTAAATAAGCCACTCGGATCACATTGAAGTAAAAACCAACCTGCCATACAGAATAGGAGAGAAGCGCATCATTGAAGAAATGGACCCTGTAAAGGTCTCTCCTCCCAGTCAACTAACAGCTTGTTTCACCATTCTACTTCACGGGATTTCCGATCACGTAGAAACAGTTACCAACGTGGTATGACTCATGTGGGTCTCGGGCCCATCTCACTCGATGCACTATCTATCACATTACGTGATAGACCCTTTGTAAATTGGTCGGCCAGATTTTTAGTTTATGCGGACATAGTCGATGCTATCACTCGGAGTTTTCAGCTTTTCGATAGACTTCAACCGCCTTTTAACATGCCTAGATGACTTCATGTTGTCCTTAGAACTGTTCGCCTTGATAATTACTGATCGATTATCACGACTCATCGGGATAGCGGTATCGGTTTTTCAACCACGGCAAATCCATAAGGAGTTCGCGAAGCCACTCGGCCTCAACGATTGCGGTGTCTAATCTTGTGAGTTACGCTTCCATGGTTGACCTCGTTAAGATGGTATGCTTGCAAGACTTCCAGGAAACAGCACCACCTCCAAGTGTGAACACATATCCACTCGTGGCTTTTATCTCATCAGCATCAGAGATCCAGTTTGAATCACTGTAGCCTTCCAGTACCTTTGGGTACCCAGCATAGTGAATACCATAGCTCACGGTTGCTTTTAGATAGCGCATTACTCTCTCAAGAGCACGCCAATGATCATCTCCCGGATTTGAAACAAATCGGCTTAGCTTGCTCACAGCAAACGAGATGTCAGGTCTCGTAGCACTAGCTAAATACATCAATGAGCCAATGATGCGGGAGTATCTTAATTGATCTCTTGTTATTCTTGGTTTTCCTCAATAACACACTAGGATCATAAGGAGTAGAAGCAGGCTTGCAGTCACTATAACCAAAGCGACTCAAGACCTTCTCTACATAGTGAGATTGCACAAGTGTAACCTCACCATCACCTCCTCTCAGTAGCTTAATGTTAAGAATCACATCAGCCACTCCCAAATCTTTCATCTCAAAACTCTTGGACAGAAAGTCCTTGACCTCCTCAACCACATTGAGGTTGGTCCCAAAAATCAGTATGTCATCAACATACAAGCACAAGATCACTCCTTCTCCCCCACCATAGCGATAGTACACACATCTATCGGCTTCATTCACAACAAAGCCAGCAGATGTCAAAGTTCTGTCGAACTTCTCATGCCACTACTTAGGTGCTTGCTTTAGACCATACAAAGACTTTAACAACTTGCACACCTTTTCTTCTTGACCTTCTACCACAAACCCGTCTGGCTGATTCATATAAATCTCCTCCTCCAACTCTCCATTTAGGAAAGCTGTCTTAACGTCCATTTGATGAGCAGTAGACCATGAGAGGCGATCGGGGCAAGTAGTACTCGAATTGTGGTCAATCGGGCAACAGGTGAATAAGTATCAAAGAAGTCCTCGCCTTCTTTCTGGGTATAACCCTTGGCCACAAGTCTTGCCTTGTACTTTTCAATTGTACCATCAGGCCTAAGCTTTTTCTTAAAAATCCATTTACATCCTACAGGTTTACACCTATAAGGACGGTCAACGCCTCCCAAGTTCCATTAGACATAATAGAGTCCATCTCACTCCGTACTGCTTCCTTCCAATAGTCAGCGTCAGGAGAAGAATATGCCTCTTCCATGGTTCTTGGAGTGTCATCCACGAGGTATACAATGAAATCATCACCAAAGGACTTTGCAATCCTCTGTCTCTTACTCTTTTGAGTAACCTTATTGTTATCCTCCTCAGGATTTTCCATAAGTGTTTCTTCAGCATGTTCTATCGGCACAAAAGAATCAAGGGAAATTATAGGTTCTTGACTAGATGAGCTAGGTACATCATATTTCATAGGAAATTCATTCTCAAAAATGTGGCGTCTCTGGACTCTATAATTGTACCAACACGCATGTCAGTACTCAGTTTTTATAATTAAGAACCTATAACCCATTTGTGCATAGCATAACCAAGAAATACACAATCTACGGTTTTGGTCCAAGTTTGCGCTTCTTGACAATTGCACGTTAACTTTGGCCAAACATTCCCAGTGCGCAAGTATGAGAGAGACAATTTCTTCTTTTCCCATTCCTCGAATGGTGTTACTTCTTTATTCTTTGTAGGAACTCTATTCGGGACATGATCGCGGTCAATATAGCCTCACCCCACCATTCCTTAGAAAGTCCCGCATGTCTAACATAGCGTTAACTAAATCGATTAGAGTGCGGTTCTTTCTTTCGGCAACCCGTTTGATTCGGGAGAATAGGAGGCGTCCTCTCATGAATAATTCCATGTTCCTCATGAGAATAAAATAAACTCATTCGAAAAATACTCTCCCCACGATCGGACCTTACCCGCTTGATTTTTCTCTCAAGTTGGTTTTCTACCTCGACTTTATAGATCTTAAAGTAATTTAACGCTTCATCTTTTGTTTTCAATAAGTACACATAGCAAAATCTAGTGCAATCATCTATAAGCGTCATGAAATATTTCTTCCCACCTTTAGTCAACACGCCATTCATCTCACACAAATCGGAATGAATGAGTTCTAACGGTACCAAATTCCTCGCCTCTTTCGCTGCCTTGTGAGGCTTGCGAGGTTGTTTCGATTGAACACACGCATGGCACTTAGAACCTTTGACCAAAGTGAATTTGGGATTAAACTCATATTAGCTAAGCGCGTCATACACCCAAAATTAACATGACAAAGTCGTGAATGCCAAACATTAGATTCATCATCATCGTTGCACACATGGTTCACAAATTTATTATAGAAATCCATCAAAGAAAAAAGGGAACAAGCCTCCGCTCTCATAGCCTTTACCAACAAATGTTCCATACTTAGACACGACACATTTATTGGACTCAAATGCAAGCCTAAAACCATCTCTACACAATAGAGATCCGCGACGAGATTCTTCTTTATGGAGGACATGCTGCACATTCTTCACTGCACGGTCTTTCCAAGTAAACTTGGATCGACCGTACCAACACCATGAACAGCTGCATGCGATCCGTTTCCCATCAACAAGGAGGAACCTCGGCGACACTGATAAGATGAAAACAAGGAAATATCGGCACACACATGAATATTAGCACGGTGTCAACCCACCACTCGGTGATTGACAAGCGAAAGAAGCGTAGGTAAATAATTACCGTACCCGATGTTCCTCGGCATCACTAATAACCATGTTGGCGGACTTCTTTTGCTTATCCTTGCGTGCGGACAATCCTTAGCCCAATGGCGAATCACCGCATACAAAGCGGCCGCCCTTTCCTTTGCTTTTCTTCTTAAACTCGATAGTAGCCTTGGGCTTGCCAATAGGCTTATTTTTCTTCTTATTGTGGAAAGCACGAGGTTCTTTTTCGCACCAAATTGGCACTAGAACCTCCTCAAGTGACAACTTTCTTGCCACGAGTATCTTTTGCCTCGCCTTCTCTTCAACACCAAGAGAGCCAATGAGATCGGTAACACCGAACTCCCGCCTCTTGTGTTTTAGAGAGGTAGCAAAATCCGACCAAGAAGGTGGTAACTTGGCGATAATACCGCCACCACAAACTTGTCCGTAACTCGCACTTATTGTTCTCAAGCTCCTTTGCGGCGCGCTGAATCTCATGAGCTTGTTCTACTACTGAGCGGTCATCGACCATCTTGTAGTCATAGAAGCGCTCCATGACATACTGACTCATTGCCCAAGATCGAAACTCCGAACTTGGCCTCAAGTGCATTCCACATCTCTTTGCCTGTAGGCAAATGCATGTACACATCCACAATGTTATCTGTCAGTATGTTAATAAGTGCACCTCGAAACAAGTTATCCGCTACATTGAACTTGCGTTCATCCTCAGCAGATAGAAGCTCAGCGGGCTTGCCTTGTGCAACATGAAAACATTCTATGGCAGTAAACCACAAGATCGCACGTGCACGCCATCTCTTAAAATTTGAACCATCAAACGGAGGGTGCGGCTTAAGCGACGCAGCAAAGCCAACTACCGAAAAAGACCTATCAAGTTTTTGGATTGTTGAATATTTAGTCAATTTTTGGCATATTTTAATCCAGAAATTCAGCATATAAAACATGACATACAAAAGTATGAGTGTTTCAACAATGATGTATTCATATTTGCTTATGAACAAGCTAACAGCAACACCTATTATCAAATTCATAACATACAGAAACAAATACACCAGAGAAGTTTTCATGTTATACCCTCGGCGGAGCGATGTCGGTGACACCGAGGCGCCGTTACCATCGATCGACATGATGGTCTATTCGATGTAGTCGATCGGCGTGATGCGGGGCGGCGTGATACGGTAGATGTTCGCCGTGCGATCTCGCGACGATTCACCACCGGGAAGAAGATGGCGTTCTTCACAGATTGAGCGATCGCGCCAATACGCTCCCAAAACTTGATTGCCCGTCTACCGTGCGAGTGCGCGAGCGGACGGAGTTTCGAGGCCTACTCGCCGTAACTCTTTGCACGTAAAGTTCTGGACCGGAGATTACTTAGCACAGCTCAAAACAGAACAGAATCCTCTTTTATCATCCCGTATGGAGTGGAGAGAGTTTTGTAACAGCAAAAACGAAGAGCCAGAGTAACTGACACGCCTGCGCGCACGCACACGCACACGCACCGCACCGCACGGTTCGGCTCGGCGTGGCGTGGCGTGGCGTGGCGTGGCGAGGCGAGGCGAGCGAGCGAGCGCGTGCGTGTTGGCTCTTTCCAATTCCACAGGGGGGTTACCACGTTCCACCTTTTAAAGTGGTGTAACTCCCATTCAACTCTCCATATGGGACTAAACAGTTTTTCCATGTGGGCCTAGGAATTTCATTTGATTAATTGCTAAATTAAATGGACCAAGCCCAATTAATCCAACATGCAATAGCATCAGAGTTGAAATGTTGCTCAACACAACAGCTGGAGCAACGAATTTGCTTTGGAGAAATCTTAATTGCCATTGAATCGATTACTTGATTGCAATCTGAATGTGTAGAAAATCAAGTAGGCAGCTGCAGTTTACTTCTCTTGAGCCCAATCTAAGTAGGCAAACTACCAAACAATCTATGTCTCTAAATGCAGAGGGAAAACTGAATCAAGTAAATAAAAATGGAGGTAGGAACACAGGTACAACTTACAGTTATGTATTGAAGCGATACTACTGCTTGGGAATCATTTTCACTAACAAACTTGCCGCTTACAGCAAACATGTTTCATTGGACAGCTAACATCTAACAAAAATTGGCATATGAACAATCCATCATATTTGTGAAGTAGATAAAAGAAATTACATATTCAGTCAAGCATCGTCTTAATTAAGAAACAGAGAGAAACTTGGACTGGTGTTCATGGAGAGTTACAGAATTTAGAGGCCCAGGCATGGGCAAGATCCATCGCTGAACACAGGCGTAGTATTTCTCCATGCAGAAAACCAACAGGAAGTACAGTAAGCTCTGTATTAGTCACTAGTCATGAATGGATCAAGAAGCAAAGGATTTCTTGATGATTAGACAACATTAGACATATTTTAGATTCTTTTTTTAGACTAATATATTTCATATTCTTAGATGAAAAATTTGTAATATTTGTTCTTAAAGACTTGAATTCTCTAGGAATCAAATCATTATGTATGCTATGGATTGATGTCAATAGTACTTTTATTTATTTGTTTGATGCAATGTAGTATGTTACGATTGTTACACTCATGGTCATTTGTATTATTGTGCAATGTGTCATGTTTATCAAAGGATGTTCTATGAAACAATTTTAATCTGTACATTCACAATAAAATAAAAAAAATTCTACAAATATTTAAAAACATTGTAGAAGGACAACATTGTGTTGTTGTAGTTAAAAAAAGGTATTACTAGGACCAATAGCGTTATTGTATTGTTGTGCCTAAAAAAGATGTTACTAGAATCTGTATCTAAAAAAAGGTGTTATAGGGTCTATGATAACGCACGCTACTACGTTGCTTTAGCTGAAAAAAGGTGTTGCTAGGGCCTATGACATCACACACTACTGTATTGCTCTAGCTAAAAAAATATGTTACTAAGGTCTATGACAATATGCGCTACTATGTTGCTCTAGCTAAAAAATGTGTTACTAAAGTCTATGGCAACACATTTGATACATGTTGCTATAGCATGGTTGTAACACCGTTTCTTTCATACAAAAACACTAGCCACATGTTACAATAGACCCTACAATAGCAATATAATCTATAGAAACACTAATCAAATATGTTACTACAGGCCTCAATAATACATTTTTTGAGCTACAGTAGCACATATGCATGTTACTAAAGGCCTATCCTGACGTAGTGAACTTAACTTGTTTGTCTACGACAACCTACTATATCATGGGTCTATCTGACAAGGTGGTTAATGTGCATACTTATTCTCTGGAATAACTGCACATAACTTCTCTCTCTATCCCTGGCGATAATTGCCTGATGGCGAAAAGGCCTCACGTCGCTAACAATACTCCCATGATAGTTACTCATTTGAAATGTTAAGGCGTCTCTTGGTATGGAACAACCGTCATCTCTTTGTACACTATATAAGGGTAGACATCAAGAAGAGAGGGGAGGGACAGAAGCAACCGAAGTAGCGTAATTCATTCTGCATTACTTTCTTTTCTAATTATAATCAGTTGATTGAGAAATATCCACACAGGAGTATGGTTATTATTCTCTTGGAAGAAGGCCCGAGCTTGTATAAGAATTCCTGTGTCTTTTCTTTGTGTGATTGTAGTCAAGTCTCGGAGGGTTCCCTCGGATTCAAATAATTATATATAAGATCGGTATTAAAACACTGGCAACCCTAATTCAATGATCAAAGGCATGCTTGCTTGAGATTAGTAGTTGTTGAAAGTTTTCAGTATGTTCAGGTGAAGTCTTTCGCCTTGACTCGGTTCATCACCTACAATTAATACGTAGGCTATGACTTAATCTATAGGAACATAAGAAAATTGTGTCATGCCAGCATGCTCCTATGGTGATGTTTTGGTCAAATTAAATGTTTGAGGTAATTATAATTAAATTCTATTCGGTACCCATCAATTGTCATTATTTTACCAGCTTAGGTTGTGTGACTTAACTCAGGGGTGTGCTCGACATTTTGTTATTTGTCGGGAAATTACTGCTCGGACGCAAATGAATAGATACTCATATATATAAAAATACCACTATGTAATTATACATATGCAAATATACCTATTTGCTTTTACACATGTGTGCATGCATTTATCTAGCTCTCTAAATATATCTGGACATGTGTTAGTTAGCAATATACTTCGGCCGACAAATTTTCCCCTCTTTATCCATTTCTCTCTGGCTCTCTGCCCCATATGTTTCCATACGATTTCCTAGGTTAATGTAGCCGATTGCATATTTTTACAACTAAAAACTATTTTATACTACCATGCAAATTTAATCTATTGATGACAATTAGTTCAGTTTAATAATCATAAATAATTATTAATAGATTTTTACAATTTAAATATTGCTTTTAAAAATTAAATATGCAGCTAAGCGTATAACAGAGTACACATTGCGTGGCTACGCGTTATCAATGTCCTACTGCTTTTTCCTCCCCTTAGCCGACCGACTGGCCACTGGGCTTGGCCCAATACTTCCTACCGGCCTCTCTCTCTCTCTCTGGCTCTTGGCTCCCTGCGGTCGATTCCTCCACTGTCGCCCCCATGGCCGACGCCGCCGTCCTGGCCAGCTCGGCCGCCAGCGCCATGCCTCGGCTACCTCTCCCAACCGGCCTCTCTCCCCTGCGCCCGGTCCTCTCTCCTGTACCTGGCCTCCTCTCTCCTATGCCCGGCTCGGCCTCCGCTCGGCTCCGCCCAGCTCTCCTCTGGCCAGATCCGGGCCTTGGCGCCCCAGATTTGCTGCCGGTCGCTGGAAATGCGAGCTCTCCCCCCTTCTACTAATTTCCCCTTCTCATTTATTTCTAGTTCATGGATTTTGTTTGATTTAATCTTTGATTTAGTTATTTTTGGACATGGATGTGGTGGACATGGTGATGGTTGTGGAACCGTGGTTGCCGTGGTGGGGTTTGAGACTTCCCACACGCCGAGGAGTATGGTGGCTGTCGGATGCGCATGGTGACCGGCGATGGCACGCTGTTGCCGTGGTGGTCACCCCTGGTATACTACTTCCCTACTCTCTTCCTTCTCCTCTAGATTATCTCTGTGGATTGCTACGGTCTTGGATGTGATGCTTGTGAATGATGATGACCGTGGTGTGGTCCCGTGATAGCAATGGCAAAATCGAAAACAGGATGTGGGGCTACCTTGTCGGGTGATGGTTGGCTTGATTTGGGAAAGAACCGAAGCTCGATCTTCTCGTTCGCTTGCTCGGTTCGGCTGTGCTGCGATTGGTTCACAGTTGGCTCAGTTGTCTCCTGGTGTTTGCTCCTCTTCCTTGCGCGCTCTGCTCCTCCGGCCTTGCTGCCGTGCTTCACTTCTCCTTCCTTTCGGTTGGATTGGTGGATTTCGGGGGTAGAGATGGATTGGGGAATGTCGCTGTTGTGGGTGGCTATGGTGAATGGCTCTCTGGTCATGGATGGAAATGACACTCTCTTACCCTGGCTGTCCTTCAACCTTATCCCTTCCCCTGTGCTTGCTGTGCCTTCTCTGTGTAGTTGGGGCTTTCATTGTGCTCAGTATGCAAGGAGTGGTTTGGTTATTTGGCCGAATGGCTGTGAAATGGAAAATTGTAATGGATTCAGGTTGATTTTGAACACCGGATAATGAAACCCTACAGCTGTGAGAGGTATCCCGAATGATCTGGTATCTCGATAAGCGAATCACCCATTTTAATAACCTAACAGGTTCTGATGACAATCTAGTTTTTGATTTCTTCTTTTGCTTGGCCTTTTTCATTCTCTGTTATTTGTATTTCTTGCAATTAAATAGGTGTCTGTTACTTGGAGATGAGATTTATGAATGCATTCTATTTATTTACTGCTCTTAGTTGTTAATTTGACTTGATGTACAGGTAAAGCTTAAGTTACCTGACAATATATTTATTAGTTATTAATTAATTTCAGTTAGCTTCATAATTCATTGCTTAAGGTTAGTTGAGGGGGGGGGGGGGGGCGTTACACTGAAGTCAACCATGCCATCACCACAGAGTTGGTGGTGTTCCACGCCCTCCAATTCATACTTCCCCTGTCTGAAGGCTCAATACATGTCTCCTGCAGATAGTGCTCCACCCTCTTCATCTTTAGAATTAGCTGAGATCTCTTGGATCAACTTAGATAATTCTTACTCCCTTCTAGCTTCACATCATCAGCTTCAGTTTCAATTCCGATGATCCTGTTCCAGCCCTAGAACCTATTAGACCCATCTCCATGAGGTCCTGCAATATACCTCTCATCTCACCTTTTGTAACCAAAGAGGATTCTCCACTTTCACTATACATGCTCACAATACTCCTCTACAGTTTTTTGAGCAGCTTCTTCTTCATTCTTCCTTGCAGCTTTAATTTGCTCAGGGCTCATCTTCTACTTTCAACACCAATTGAAGAACCCAACCCAAATCGTCCACCTCCTGCAACTCCTTACCCATGCCAATCAACTCAATCTTCCTCTCCCTATTGCCGCACGCACCCACGATCATGACAATAACCTCTTCATGCAACAATTGATCAGGCAATGTCGCATACCTCCTTGGCCATCACCCAACCCGTGCAAGCAATCTGTATGATGCCTCACGATAGCATGCAGGACCAACAGTAGCAATAGTCCACAGAAAATGCTTTCTCTTTCTTCCCCTGCAGCACAATAAGGAAAGCAATTTCCTTTTTTCTTCTCCTTTTATCCCAGCCTCACACACATGCACAGGCACACACACCTTGCCTCTGCTCCCTCTATTCTTTATCCTCTCCTTCCGTCCAGATCTAGTAGGAACACAACAACTCCTCTGGACCGACAAAGATCTCAACAGCAGCCCAAAGACAGCATCTTCGGCGATGACAGCACAGTGATGGCAGCCCACGCGCATAGTTGAGGCGTAACAGCAGCAACCCACGTCCCCATGAGTTAGCGCAGCGTGGCTGCAGCCCAGCCTCACCCACGGTAGCGGCGGATTGAATTTGAGGTTAGTTTAAGGTTAGGTTCGGTGGATGGGGATAGGGTTGGGATTGGCTTTGATACCATATTGATTTTGGAAATAATCGTGTGTTATCTCATAGGACCTCCACACCCTTTATTTATAGTGCCAAGATTACAATCCGACTTTAGTACGACTCACGACTTACACACGATTTGGACTCTTATTAAACTCTAATACTAACTCTTCAACAAAAAAGTAGGAAAAGATCCTACTGTATACGTATATCTACTACTTAAAAAATGGAGTTGGTGGTTGTTCATCCCACCTGGTGGTTCATCTACGACCCCCTCCTCACATAAAACGATTCACGAAACTTGGTCTCGTCTGTTCAATTAGATTAGATAAAAAGGATTCACGAAACCCGATCTCTCTTCTTCCTTCTCACCACCCCTCCCTCATCCGCCTCCTCTCCTTGTTTCTCCGCTGATGCGCCCCCTTCCCCATTCGCCGCCACCTCCCCAGTGTGTCCTCCCACCGCCGCCTCCCCTCCCCTCCCCACCCACTGGCCACCTCCTCCCCATGTTTATCTCCCCTCCTCCGATCTACTCTCGCCCCCTCGACAGCCCGAGGTCCCCCACATCTCCCCCTCTCTCTCACCAAACCAACCAACCATTCGTCTTGATCCTACCTGGGTGCCCATCGTTAGTGCGAAGCGATTTTTTTTTTGTTTTTTTTTTTGCAAAAGTGAGTTTTCGATCCAATCTTCTATTCCTTCTTACCCTCCAAACCTGGATTTCATTCCTCAGGGGTATGGTTTTGCACCGCATGCGTTGCGACGCATGCGCATAAGGTGTTCGACAGTTTGCCCTAGTGAGCTCGAGCCCTACCTGGGACCGTGTTCTTGCGCTTGTCACTGCAAATGTTGTCTTTTTTTTCTCTCTGTCGATCTTTGTGTTTGTATGGGCTGGGGATGATTCCGGTCCAGGGTTTTCGTAATGAAGCATGGATGAATTGCATTGCTGAGCAATTGAGTTCTTGCATGTTGGCAATTTGGTGTAGCATTTTGATTTGCAGGCAGCCGTGTATGGTTTGGTTGGTCTGATTAGCATGTGCGCCAGTCCGAGGCATTCCCTATCTATTCCTCAGCCATCTTCAGTCCAATCACCGCAGGCTTCACAGGTAGCAACGAGAGCTGCAAATTTGTTGTTTCCTTGCACTAAACTCTGTAAGCCTCGCTCTTTGGTGGCCGCAACATTGTAAGGTTAGTTTACGCAATGATTTGTGCTGTCTGCTTATGTCCAGAGGCTCTTGAGACATGGCGCATTGCCGGTGCGGTGTGCTTCGATGTGGATAGCACGGTCTGCCTGGATGAGGGTATTGATGAACTTGCAGATTTCTGTGGGGCTGGGCAGGCTGTTGCCGAGTGGACAGCAAGGTAACTGCCACATTTTGTTGAGTAATTCATCTGGAGTGCATTAGTGGTTTAGTGCATATAATTTCGTTGCAAGGGCTAACTTTGGCTTAATGTTCTCACTTCTCAGGGCAATGACAGGGTCTGTTCCATTTGAGGACGCACTAGCTGCCAGGTTGTCTTTAATCAAGCCATCTCTGTCCCAAGTTGAGGACTGTTTGGAGAAGAGGCCTCCGAGGTAAGCTCACCCAGGTCCCAATTTCAAGCTAATCGAGATGTTAGTTACAAGCTATTTTATGGCAGTATTGCATTTTCATATTTTGGATCTTGTCAGGTTCTGCACTTCTGCTATTTACCTTTTGGGAAACTTGGATATGCCCCTTCCTGTTTATTTTTCATGTAACCGAACATAACAGAATGTGCTTAGGAACACTAAATGATTTTACTCACTTTCTCTTTTTATACCATTAAAAAAATTTGTAGCTACAGTGGAATCTATACCAGCAACCACAAGATAACCCTGTTGACTAATTCGCCTCATGTCTTATGTAGAGATACCCTAAGATTTCTCTGACTACAGAACAAAGGCAAGATATAACTCATTAGCCAATTTTTCAGCACTGCAACAGATGTAATCTTGTGTTACAAACGTTGTTCATTTTCTTAGTTCACTCACAGGATTACCAGAAGCAATGCTTTTTGATCTGCAGGATTTCTCCCGATATTGCTGATTTGATTAAGAAGCTAAAAGCTAATAATACTAATGTATTCCTTGTGTCAGGAGGTTTCCTGCAAATGATCAGGTACATCATTCCACTCTTAAGGTTGCACTTCTGGTAGTTCTGGAATATCAGAACATGGTTAATTTTTTCCTTTTTTAAAAATTCTTAAAATTTGATGCATGTTGTACTCTGACGCCACCCCAAGCTTTACTTTAAAGGTGTCTACGGTTTGAATTTATACATGAGTTCAACAGCTTCAACCTTTTCTACTTTTTGCAATAATAAACAAGGAATGTTTCTTCTGTTAGACTTTGTTGAATATTATGTACTTATTTTTGAATCATTGAATGGTTCTAATTTGCTATTTGGTAAATCACAAAGCATTCCTCAGTTTTCCATTTGCCTTGTTTCCAGCCTATGGCATTTGACCTTGGTATTCCTCCTGCAACTTAGAGGTTTTAATCTCCAAGAAGTGAAACTGAGGGCCTGAGAGGTTTTAGTTTCCAGTGGATTCAAGTGGATAGAACACATACATACTTAAATCTGTGTGTATACAGGTGAGAACTGGTCTAAGAAAGAAATACGCCTAGAGGATAATATAGGAGATTTACACCTAGAGGATAATATAGGAGATTCAGTATCAACATTCCTATTCATATTTCATCTAGCTGTTGATGTTTTACTGCAAATTGTCAAGCCAATACTAGGATACAGCTCTGGCAGTAAACTATTGAGTGAAGTCTGTAAATGTGTGTTTATAGACTTTTGATGCCTCTCCCAGGATGTATAGCATTAGCAAAAGTTCACTTCAAAGAAACTATTTGAAGAGAGAGTTCTGAAATATTTTCTGTATCACACAATAAAGTGGAGTTGAGTATGCATCATGTATGGACTGTGGATTTGACCGTGTGGATATGTACTAATTGATCAAATTGTCTACTCTAAGTAACACAAAGTATACCTAAGAGAAGATTTGTACTAACCGTTTCATACTTTCATTCCTGATTTCCTTTTTTCCTGAAATATTCAATATTTCAATTGTCAAATTTGAAAAACGAGGAGGCTTTTGGTCGATACGAGAAACTCTACAAACGATGGAATTCCTGGAACTGGAAGCTCTGTAAGGTACTTGTTGTCATATCTTCTTATATTTTTATCTATCCAATTCATATGTGTATTAGATCATGCTTTTAGTTTAAAACTATTGTGGTATGTATGTGTGTGTACTTGTTCACACATTGTCTATAGTTAAACCCGCCCAGGCTCCCAAATTATCCTACCTCTACTCCCTTATGCCCGATTCCCAATGCCCCCACCCTGATTCCCTGCCGCACTGTACGTTTCCGCACTATGCACCATATCACCGCATCCACACTCGATTGCGGCGGCGGGAGCAGTGACGGTGACCCTGCTGTTTCAGCTTTTTTTGAACTTCAGTTTTTAGCTTCAGTTTTTTTTTCAGTATTCAGTAATTTGTCTTTTTCTGAATTTTTTTAGATTTTTTGAGCTTTTTTGCATTTTTCTTTTTTTCCTATGTTCCTTTGCATTGTCCGTGATAGGTTAACATTTTTTTTTTCTATTTTTATATTTTTTAAATTTAATTATGCCTAAAAAGCTAAATCAGCTATAGTAAAAAAAAAGCTAACTACAGTAAAATTTTAGCTAAAAATCAGAAACCATCGCTAAAACGATCACCCCCAAAGGCAAAGGTGAATCTGGATTCACAACATCGACCAGGCGGTGACAGGGACTCCAGATTCGAGCGGCAAGCGACTGGTGGTGGAACTGGATTCCCCAGCGGGCGCTAAGGTGAGCGTGTTAGATCAGCTATCTGATCTCGATCCGCGAAAGGCGTTGGGAGAAATGGTGCTGGTGGTCGGCGGCACACGATTAGTAGGCGTGGCCGGCGTCTCCCCTACCTCCTCTAATCTTCTCCCTCCATTCCTTGCACAAGTGCTTTGCTATTTTTGCCAGTCAGAACAGCGTCGAGTGGCACTGGGGTTAGGAGCCTCTAGCTGTAGTGTACGTGATGATCTCCATGGCAGCGGCTCAGGTCTGGTTTACTGTGTGGGGTGACTAAATCGGGCGTATAGAACGGGACAAGAAACCTGTGGCGGTAGAACGGCGATGAGTTAAGACCATGGGGCTGACTCCCGGGCACGCCGAAGGCAAGCGGCGAGTGTGCAGAGGTGACGTCTTACCTCACAACGGAGGGATGGGACGACAGTGTCTCACTTGATGTTGTCCACACGGACACAGTCAGCCAAATTGGGACCCTGACAAGTTGGCTGTGCAGTGTCGGGATAAGCAGGGAGTTGGGATTGGAGTGACTCGTGTGCTTGCTTGTTCTCTTTGCATCTGCCATGGAAGCATCGGTTGGTCAGTTTTTCACTAAAATAATTTGAACATCGGATGACTGCACATTTAGAGTGAATAGTATGCTTCGGACATGGATAATACATATGGCGCAAAAAATGTTAGCACAAATATTAGTTTTCGTTGCAACGCACGAGTATGTAGTTAGTTGTAATAAATATAGTAAGTACAAAAAGTTACATATGCACAATGTTGATGGAGACGCCAACAGGTCGGACTGATACTGAAAATGTGCATAAAGATGGCTACTTTCTTGGTTGTTTCTCCACCTAAACTGATTGGATCTTGGATCTAATGAGTGATATCATCTAATCTTAAAGGACCAACCTGTGCAGATCGAGTTGGAAAAGTATGTGAGATTATCTTCAGTTGGCAGCCAGGTCGCTCTAATGGTAGGTGGTTCACGATGTCCCAACGTTGCCTGCCCCGCTATGCCCACAATCTATACGGAAAAAGCTCAGCTTGATTGCTACCTTGGTGAATCATCCTAGCCCAGCCGGATCAAGATCTGTTGTAAAGTCGCGCATAGCTGCGGAGAATTATTGCGAGAAAATGTCAATCTAGTATAGCGAGCAATGTTGCCACTTCAGACAAAACAGTCCGTTCATAGAGATACTACTTTTTGGGTAGATTTTCTGTAATTAACGTGGCATGTCACAAAGTTGCACTTAAATCCACTACATCTTGTTGCATGCATGTATGTTGTACCCAAGCTGTCTCCATCACGGTTCTCTTACTTAAATGCAGTTCTGGCTAGATGTGAGGTTTCTCTCCAAGTCTATCACCTGATGGAGAGATGGCTGATTGATTGCTAGAGAGTTGAAGTGTACTTGTTGCAAGAGGTGAGAGAAGAGGGGACACCGATAAAGAACGGAGGAGCTGGGCTAGTAGTGGCCCTCCACAACATTGATCAACCATCCAATTCCAAACAGGTCCTTTTCCCTTACAACCACTGCAAAATCTGCTGCAAATTCTCCCTTCTCCTGCAAACAAGCAGATACTGCTGCAACTGCAACAGCTCAACCGGCCGCTCTCTGATCATATCTTCCTTTGTGCATCCGTCCGTTTTGATTGATCCTAGCTAGTATCCTACAATGCCATTATCGTCTTCTCTCCCAGAGATCATGAGCTTTTCTTCTGAGGAATTATCACCTATGATCAGTAACGGGTTCAATGTGCAGCTGGTCTCAAGAGATGTCTCCGACGAGCTTCTCGGCAAGTTCGCGGACACCAGTGAGTTCGACTTCGACTACGACAGGAGCGGCCTCTGGTCGCCGCTGGTGCTGCGGCCGGAGGTCCTGCTGCTCGCGCAGTCGCCGGGCCGGCGGCGGCGATGGCGCCGCCGGAAGCGGAGGAAGGTGAGTACTGCAGAATCTTGCAGTGTGCGTGTGAGTAGCGAATTGGCAATGGAACAGGGGTTTGTTCATGCATGATATGCTTCTCTTCTGATGCAGATGCTCTGCTGCTGCTGCTTCTGGTGACATGCACTGTGGGTGTTTCATATGAAAAGGCATTGCCCTCATGGTTTGCTCTGCAGTACAGGAGCGTGTCAAGCGTCTCTATGTTCCTGTAGCTTCTATTTGCTGTATGTATGTATATATGTATGTGTATGTATGTATGTATGAGGGCATGTACGTAGCTGCAGTACACTGCTCTGTGGTTAGTCATGGGCTGGGGTTCGTTGGACTTTCAGCCAGCTTATGTACAAATACGGGCTATAGTAATTAGTTTTTAAATGGTGTGTTTTTTAAGACGGGGTTAACAGAAAAACTGTAATAAAAAATGTATTAAGTCCAGTTGTACCGATTAAAATCACATACGACTATTTTTTTCTATGTTTTATCTCTCTTGAACAATCAGAATTAAAAATTTTAATTCATAAGTTACAGTAAAAAAAAATCCACTCGTAATCCTGAGAAGTATCCAAGTGCACTGTAATTACCATTGAATTTTTTGAGAGCTGTATTGTTGCTCCATGTGATATTGATTGATGTGCTGTATCTACTGATCGAAAACAAATCACGGACTGCATGCTGTATCTACTGATCGAAAACAAATCACGGACTGCATATTAAAGTGTTTTGGTTTGAAAACCCAATAACCCAATGGAGAAAGAAGCGCAAAATGCGCAAACCCAGCAGCACGTCTGAAAACCCAATGGAGAAAGAAGTGCAAAATGCGCAAACCCAGCAGCACAAACGGGTAATTTCACACGCTTTAGCCAGAGAACAAAATGGAGTCAAAAAACAAATTACACAGCAAGGATGCGAAAACTGGAAAAAATTCTTCAACACATGCTTCTGTCAGAGAAACTAACAAGGTACGCGGAAAGTACTAGTTAGTGACGCAAGCGTGAAAACTGGAGACCTCCGTCCGTGACAATCGCAAGGATTTGCGTGGTTTTTTCCCTGACAAGAATAAGGGGGCATTCGAATAGTATGGACTTATAATTTTTTAATGTAGTTAATTTATTTTTTACTATAATAATTAGTTTATTTGATATAATTAAATTAAAAAATAATTAAAAAACACGTTAACCCATCACTGATAATACAAAAGAATAAAAAAAACAAAAAAATCTAAAATAAATAAATAAATAAGTATATAGTAAAAAATGTCAAACCATGACTGTCGAATGCGAAGCTGAGCAGGCCTAAAAAACACGAGGAATCCGTCCAAGTATAATGAAGGACAAAACAAACAAGTACAAAAAAAAAAATATCCCACCGAGATTCAAACTCGGGTTACTCGTACTCGATTCAGAGTCCAATGTCCTAACCGCTAGAACATGGGACCTTTCATGCCTGTGCTTTCCTCTATTGAATTTATACCATCCGACTCTAAGTCTAAAAAAAAGTTAATATCATTGGATCATATATACCTCTATTAAATAATATATTATAGCAACTTGTTTGTTTTTTCAGCATTAAAATAGAGATATATGATAAAAATATTGTAATAACTACAACTTTGATCTCCACAATAAACTTATATTATGGAACAATGCTTCTCAAGAATGAGGACTTAAATTGCAGGATGGAGGAAGTATATTTCATCGCTATGTCTTCGCGCTTTCTTGGCATGTCAGGATTTCACGAACTCTCGAGTCTGAGACTCTCAGCAACCATGCCCACAACTAATAGCAGATCTAAGATTCCACCCAGCATGGGGCTAAATTCTAATGGACAAAAATTTATGCTAAATACACCCTTAGAAGGCATAACAAAAAGATATAGCGCAAATGCATAATTAATATGAAATTTGAGTGGTGTACTTAACGATAAGTAGAACATCAAAAAATAAAGTAGAGTAGAGAAATACAATTTGAGTATCTAAATAATGAAGATTTGGTCCATTAAAGGCACCTATGATTTCTTCATTAATAATATAATAAGAACCAGAACCTGCAAAGGCAACATACAAAGTAAATCAAAACAAGAATATATACAAATAAAATGTATGAAATTTAAATCCACAAGAACCCAACTTACTACTAGCACGAGACAGGTCGAACTTGTGCGACCTCATCCCTTCAAAACCCCATATATAAGATGATAACATGTTGGTCCTCTTTATTTTATATTCCTAATTTCTAATCGGTTAATCATACAAAGAAATCACAAAACACATAGTATTAATTTTTTAGTTATCATTAAGATTTCTAGTGGAACTATGAAATTGGAAGGATCCCTTATTTCTAATTGGTTAATCCTACATAGAAATCGTAAAACACACAACATTAATTCTATAGTCATCATTAAGATTTTCAGCGAAACTATGGAATTAAAAGGGTAAATCACTAAAGGATTAGGGGGAGGAGCAGGGAGTACAAAACTCCAGATAGGCAGACAATGGTTCAGGTTGGTCTACATGGGATGGTCAACGATGGTGAGGTGCGGTGGGAAAGCACGTCATTCTAGGGCATCGGCAGTGTGGGGACGACTAGTAGTAGCAAATGCCAAGTAGAGGTGCAACGGCATGACGTCGTGGTGCGCTGTGTCGAGGCGTCGAGCTTGAGTGATACCATGGCGGGCAATGGTGCTGTGTCGAGGCCTCAAGTACGTGCGATTGGGGTTTGTGGGAGAACCAAAGAAGCGAATTAGGAACCTAGATTGGAGGACCAAGCCATCGAGGGAGGAGGCACATGAGGCCGAAGGCGGTGCTGGTGGCTGGAGACGACGTGGGGAACGGACCTAGTGATGAGAGGATTTGGCCCGATCTTCTGATGATAATGATAACTACAATTGATCGATATGACGTTGACGGTGATGCTACTTGACCAAAATGATCAAGTCCGTCCTGTAATCGATACACCACACCCATATCGTTGTCAACTGTACCAAAAATGCGGTTGACCTGAACACAAGGTTTATTTTCTGTATGCAATTGAAAAACAAGCAATAACAAGATATAGAGCAATATGATTATTGAAAATATCAATTAGGAACATAAAAGAGTTGAGGCCTGCAATGTAGTTGTTAGTTTAGTCGACACAAGAACACAAGAAGAAATTTCATGGTGGAAAACTAATCCAAATAAGCCTAACCCATTAGATGTCCATAAGGTCCCCAAACATCTGTAACATCCTAATTTTCTGGAGTTTTTAAAGTCCAATTTTCAAAAATAAATTTTCTAGAATTTTCTGGAATTAAATCAAGCTTAAAATAAATTTTTAGAAATTAAAATAATTTAATATGATTAAAATAAACTTTAGAATAATCTAAAAATATTTTATTTAAGTTTCTTGTGTCACAAAGAATTTTTTGATATTTTTGGTGAATTTTTAAAATTTATTTGCTATTTTCTGGAGTCAGTCGTTAACTTTTTTTCCTTCTACATGTATGTACAAGCACTACTGCAGAAATTATCATCACAGACGGTTTTCTGAACCGTCTGAATTTATAGATCAGTGATAATACGTGGTCATCACAGACAGCTTCTGAACCGTTTGTGGTGTAAATATCATAGACGATTTTAACCGTCTGTGATATCCCAGTATTACAGACGGTTCATCAGTAAGAACCGTCTGTGATACTTCTTTTTCCCGCCACAAGCACCATAGATGATCTTCAAATTAAAACTGTCTGCGATAGTGTACATCATAGATAGTTTCATAAAACTGTTTGTGATTTAGCGTTTAGTATTAGACTTTCTATAGCAGTGAAACTAGTGCATAGGCCGGTTTCAGGGAGCATCCATGAACCCGGCGAGAAGCATCGGGCCGGTGCTGGTGAGGAGCAAATACAGCTCGGTTTGGGTGTACATCCTCGGGCCGTTCGCCGGCGCGGTGGCCGGGGCGTGGATTTACAACCTCATGCTCTACACCGACAAGCCTCTCCACGAGATCACCAAGAGCACGAACCGGACCAGCAACTGACGATGAACTACTAGTAAAGAACGGCGCGCGACGTGTACATGTTCAGATCGATCGACGCGTCCAAGTGCAGCGAATAATTGGCCTGTGTAGATCGACCGTACGTACCAGAGGATAAATATTATTATTTTACTATTGCACAATCGGCTAGAATTTTTTTATATCAGTTACTTAAATTTGCACAGTACTAATTCACCTCCTTCTTAAAAAAAATTCCCTCTTCAAAGAAAAGAGCTGTTAGAGGATGCTTATTCACTAAATAAAAAAGTAATTAAGAGTGAGAGAAAAAACCAATCCCCTGCACAATAGATAGTCTCAAATATTATTGTACGACGTACTTCAAGCTAGTATGCTTGGTATCATAAATTCATGAATATCACCATGTCGATTTGAATGTTTCAATCCAGTGATTCCGGCCGACCTCTACGTGAATATTAGGGCTGTGCACTTTCATACCGAACCGAAAAAACTGTACCGAAAAAACCGAACCAAACCGGTCAACTCGGTTTGACCGGTATTCGGTATTCGGTTCGGTAGCAAGAAAAGGGGTATTTCTACGATTCGGTTTTTTCGGTAAAAACCGAGGAAAAACCGAAATTCCCGAAAAAACCGAAAAGCCCAGTAGTGGTGTAGGCAGCTGACGCGGGCCGCGGGTGGGCGCGGGCACACGCGGGCGGACGCGCGCATGCAGGCGAGGAGTGCACGCGAGCAGACGCGCGCATGCAGGTGAGGAGCGTGGGCTGCGCGCCTGTGCGCTTGTTGCGTCTGTGCTCGACTGGGTGGGTCCCGCGTAGGTGGCAGCCTGGCACTGCTGCCACTGCATGGTGCATGCAGACTTGCAGAGTTGCAGACGGAACGCGGGAACGAAGCGAGAGGCACTGAGGCAACAGCTCGCCAGCTCGGTCCGTGGACTTGTGGAGAATGCGCCATCGCTTCTAGTTGCTATATTATGAATTTTGAACTGTAGAATGGAGAATTGGAGTCTGGAGATGAGATTAACGTTTAGCAATTCGCGCAAACTTTGGTAAAATTGGTATTAACCGATACCGTACCGAAATAAGATGGTATTTACCGATACCATACTGTATTCTAAAAAATACCGTATTTCCCAAAATACTAAAAACGTATTTACCGATTAAACCGTATTTACCGAACCGTACAAACCGAAAAAACCGAACGAACAGTCCTAGTGAATATCATCACCATTCACAATGACGGAGGACGAGAATGCAAAAGTCCGAGGGCTGCTGTTGTGTTGCTGGGTCGCCGCATGAGGTGGGCGGCAACCTGTAAGGCTGTTAGGGACACTATTGATCTGGGCTGTGGGCTCCTAACGTTCTTACTGTGCTTTTGCTCCAGGTGTTATGCCGCCGTCTATAATAGAGGCAATCGAAATAGATATAAATAGATATTACTTATCTTATATTCTATTTCATATTTTTTTTCTTAGAATTGGAGTCAAACATGGATAATACCAGATATCTATTTCTTTATTCCATATTGTTCCATAAGTGTTCAGATGGTCGATCAATAGGGTGCAATCAGAGTTAACTCAGAAAGTCTAATTGCTAAGATATTGAAAGAAGAGCATTTAGTATTCATCGCCTATTTAAATGTAGTAATCCGTTTATATGTTATCTTATTCCTAAGTGAAATCATAACAGATTTTCTCATATTACTTGACACACACACACAGACGGATATCACTCATTTTATATTCTATTCCATATTTTTCCTTGGAGTCGGACACAGGTAGTATCGGATACCTATTTATCCTTTTCGTATTCGCTCCACAAGCATTTAGTCCATTATTCGAACGAAAATTACCTACTCCATTTGCACCCTAGTCCATAACACCAATGTGACATGTCTCCCCTACTAGGAATTCGAACCACTATCCACACGAAGTTTTTGGCTGTATTGGCATGTTTAGCGAACGTTTTAGCAAAAATGGCTATCGTCACGTAGGAATTGTAGAAATAGCGCGTTATCCACATGGTCACCGTGCATGGCCAGTATTGCAAGAGGTTTGAGACAAGTGTTTCAGAGAGAAAACTATTGATTATTGATTCTGAAGTTTGTACACTTATTTATACATGATGAAAAGGTGGTATGAAAAGGTGTCTGTTTGGACAGACACCTATACATTGGACATAACTACTTTTCAGTTTGTAACACTCCCCCTTGACCAATGTGTCTTCATATGATCATCTTAATCTATCATCTTGGAAAAACTCCAAAACCCTGTAAGAAAAATATGAGGAGAATCTGTAGAGTAAATATGCCATGAAAAACTCCTTTAAAACCCAGTGGAAAAATTTAAGGAGAAAAATGATATGGCATATATATGATTATATCTTTAAAACCCCTGTGGGGAAAATATAGATGTAATATATGTATGATTACATTGTTATATTGCCTCATTAAAAACCTTGATGAGAAACCTTAGAGGAAAACTCATAAAAGGAAAAGAGTACAATATTTATATTTGAACAGGTTAAGTCTTACGAGATTTCTCCCCCTGACGCCTACAAATCACGTAGTCTTCGCATACCAATTCCATGAACACATTTCTGGAATGTAGAAGTTGGTAATGACTTGGTGAATAAGTCTGCGAGATTATCACAAGATTTAGTTTGCAGAATAGTTATTTCCCCACTCTCTTGCGATTTATGTGGGTAAAATAGTTTATGTGCAATATGTTTTGTGATATTGCTCTTTATGTAACCCGTTTGCATTTGAACAACGCAAGCAGCATTATCCTCGTAGATAATGGTGGGTGATGCGATAGCACCTACACCATATGATTGTTGTATGTAGTTAATCATTCTGCGAAGCCATACACATTCACGTGATGCTTCATATAATGCAATTATTTCAGAATGATTAGTGGATGTAGCCACTAGAGTCTGTTTTGAAGACTTCCAAGAGATGGCTGTTCCACTATGTAAAAATACAAAGCCTGTTTGAGATCTGGCATTATGGGGATCTGATAAATAGCCAGCATCTGTGTATCCTATTAAATCTATAATTTTATTCTTTTGGAAGAATAGACCAAGATCTTGAGTGTCTTGAAGATATCTAAGGATATTCTTCACTCCTACCCAATGTCTTTTGGTTGGAGCAGCGCTATATCTAGCAAGTAGATTTACTGCAAATGCAATATCCGGCCGGGTGCTATTTGCAAGGTACATAAGCGCTCCGATGGCACTGAGATATGGAATCTCAGGTCCCAATAGCTCTTCATTGTCATCTCGGGGTCTAAATGGATCTTTGTCCCTGTCTAGAGATCGAACAACCATAGGGGTTTTCGATGGATATGCTTTGTCCATATTGAATTTTTCTAATATTTTATGGACATAGGCTGATTGATGCACTAGAATGTCTGTATGAAGGTGCTCAAGTTGTATATCTAAGTAAAATTTAGTTTTACCCAAATCCTTCATTTCAAATTCCGTCGTAAGATGATTACGTGCTTCATCTATATCTTGTGTATTACCAATGATATTGAGATCATCAACATAAACAGATATAACGCAAAATCCTGTTGAGGATCTTTTGATGAACACTCATGGGCAATCATCATTGTTGGAGTATCCCTTTTGGTTAGGAACTCACTTAGTCGGTTGTACCACATTCTACCCGACTGTTTCAAGCCATATAGAGACTTGTTCAATTTTACACAATATATATTGCGATTTGCGCTTGGATTCGGAATTGAAATTTCACCAGGAACTTTCATATATATGTCCGAATCAAGTGACCCATAAAGCTATGCAGTCACTACATCCATCAACTGCAAAGATAGATGATTTTGTACTGCCAATGATATTAAATATCGGAATGTTATTCCACTCATTACTGGAGAATAAGTTTCATTAAAATCAATGCCGGGTCTCTGCGTGAATTCTTGTGCTACAAGCCTTGCTTTGTATCTCACCACCTCATTGTTTTCATTCCGTTTGCGGATGCAAACCCATTTGAAACCGACAGGGAATACATTGGGAGGTGTATGTATCACATTGGTGAATACATTTCTTTTCTTGAGCGAGGCTAACTCCGCTTGAATTGCATCTTTCCATTGATTCCAGTCCGAACGCTGTTTGCACTATGCCATGGTCTTGGGATTTGGATCATTTTGAAGATTGTTTGCAATTATTGTGGAGAAATAAATATCGACAATTGTAGTCTTACGATCACATGATTCTCCAGAATCAGTATAGTTAGTGGAAAGTTTTTGGACCCCTGGTGACTCAATGTTATTTCCGAAAACATTTGAGTCGGGGTATTCCGATGTCTTAGGATCAGAATTTGAGTGCACTGTTGATCTGGATTCAAGGATCCTTTGGTGTCTATCAACATGAGGTTGATCTGCATTTACATTCTTTTGATTCCTTTGTCGCTTGTTAGAAGTTGTATCCGCCATTTGTGCCGTATTTCTCCCCTCTTATTTTGAACTGGGAGTTGACTGATGTTTTGTGGTACCTCCACTCTTTCAGGCACATTTCTGGCAGGAGTATAGGATTTTGTGACACCTTTATAATCAGTAAATGCATCTGGCAGATTATTTGCAATGTTTTACAAATGAATGAGTTTCTGAACTTGAAGTTCAGATTCTCTAGTACGTGGGTCTGAGGCAGGAATGCCTTGAACATTCCAATCAATTTCCTGGCATTTAGTTTGGTACTTGTTGTCTCCCCCTAATGCCAGGAAATGTTCCTCGTTGAATATGCAATCAGCGAACTGGGCCGTAAGCAGGTCCCCAGTCAGGGGCTCGAGGTATTTTATAATCGACGGAGATTTATACCCAACATAGATCCCAAGTTTCTTGTGCGGTCCCATTGAGGTACGCTGCTGTGGTGAGATTGGTACGTATGTAGCGCAACCGAATTTTCGCAGATGGGAAATATCTGGTGGATTTCCACGTACTAATTGTAGCGGGGAAGTGCTATGATATGCAGTTGAACGCAATTGAATTAAGTCAGTAGCGTGTAAAACTGCATGATCCCAACATGATGTTGGTAAGTTGCAATTCTGTAACAATGGTCTTGCTGTGAGCTTATTCTCTTGATGAGAGATTCTGCTAAACCATTTTGTGTATGAACATATGGAACAGAGTGTTGAACTTGTATCCCAAGAGCCATACAATAATCATTGAATGCATGTGATGAAAATTCAGCAGCATTGTCCATTCGAATTGATTGAATTCGATATTCAGGGTAAGGTGCTCGTAATTGGATAATTTGACCAATTAACTTAGCAAATGCATGGTTTCGTGTGTATAAAAGACACATATGTGACCATCTAGTAGATGCGTCAATGAGAACCATAAAATACCTGAATGGTCCACACAATGGTTGTATAGGACCACATATATTTCCTTGAATACGTTTAAGGAATTTAAGTGGTTCAGCTCTGATTTTAAGATAAGAGGGTCTTAAAATCAATTTTCCGGTGGCACAGGAAGTGCACACAAAATCTGAGGATTCCGAAAATTTGGTTTTGAGATATGTATGACCAATGGAATTGCTAATAATTTTCGTCATCATTCCAATGCCTGGGTGGCCAAGGCGATCATGTCATGTTTGGAATGTGTTAGTGTGTTGAAAAATTACTTTGTTCGCAATATGTTGAATCGGTTTGATGTATATATAGTACAATCCGTAGGTTAAAGATGGAATTTTTTCTAGTACTTGTTTGCCATATCCGTTGTTTTTGGTGAGGATGAGATATTGCTCTTTGTTGTCATTTTGGGTTTCAACATGGAAACTATTCTGACGGATATCTCTATAACTGAGTAGGGTGCGTGTTGAATCGGGATACAAGAGTGCATTCTCAATTTCTAACTGCATTCCCATAGGGAGAGTGATAGAGGCGCGACCAGAGCCTACTATCATTGCATCGCGTCCAGCGATAGTTAAAATATTTCCTTTCCTCCTAGTAAGAGTTAGAAAATATTTTGTGTCCCTGAGTATAGAGTTTGTGGTACCACTGTCCACAAGGCATAATTCCTCCTCCATTTGATTGACTCCAAAAATCTTGTCTGATTTTTTTTCTGCGCGCTGATAACGTATTGCGAGAGGTTTGAGACAAGTGTTTCAGAGAGAAAACTATTGATTATTGATTCTGAAGTTTGTACACTTATTTATACATGATAAAAAGGTGATATGAAAAGGTGTCTGTTTGGACAGACACCTGTACATTGGGCATAATTACTTTTCAGTTTGTAACAGCCAGCATGCAGCAGAGGCAGATGCCGCACGGCTTCCATGCAGCAGGCAATTAGGCAACCATGATTAGGCACGTTGATTCATAATTAGGAAGAGCATTAAGGTACTAGTTGTATGAATTTTTAGATGTAGTAAATAAGCTAAAAAAATTACAAAAATTTTAAGAAGAGCCTCCCAACACAACATACATGATTGTCCAATTTTTTTTTGGTAATTTTATCCTTTCTAAATTTCACTAAAAAATTCATAAGAATGAACTATTTGTAGGAATTTTTTAATATTGAAAATGAGCTCAGAAAATTGTGAATTTTTTGAAGGATCCTTACATAGTGGATTTGATTGTATATTTTTTTAGGAATTTGTATGTTTCAAAGGATCCATATGATTAGCCATATTAATTCATATTTATTTATTCGTACTTAGTGACGCGTGGTGCTAGTGTAATTAGCGAATTTGTTTTGGTGCGAGGAATTTTTTGATGTAGCAAATGAGGCCTTGTGTGAGTGACATCTATCTTTTATAAAGGAAAGATTGACATGATGCTAAAGTGATACTATATGTCTTTAAGCCTTTTAGGACCGTCTAATCGAAAATCCAATATAGGAGTACCCCCAAAGCGCTCATTGATCGTGCTTCATCAGAAAATTCTTAGAGATGTAGAGTATTGTAGCACGTTTCATTATGAAAAAACAAAAAAATTTCAAGTTTTTAAATTTCTTTGAATTTTGGTTAAATTTGATTTTTTTCCCAATTTGGCAATTCGCTAGCATTTCCTGCTTTTCTTTTTGGTCGTTGCTACTTTCCCCAAGCCTTGGCACCTTTTCATTTCCCGCTCTCTCCCCTATGTAGCCACGCCACTCGGCATCACGCCGTTCGCCACCGCTACCACCTCCCGTGTGCCACCATGGTGGTGCCATCCCATCGACCCTCCGTTAGCTCGCCGACCACCCCATTAATGCCCGTAGCCTCATCACCATCCTAGCCCCTCGCGCCCTCGCATTAGTTCTGAAATATTTTGTGGAGGTTGCCGATAAAGCGTAGTTGTTGTGTAATTTTTGCATCATTTTATCCACCATGAATTTTACTCAAACATTTGTCAGCAGCCTTCAAAAAAAAATTTTAGAATTTTTTTGGCCTCATTTGCTTAAGTCAAAATATTCCTTGCACCAAAACGAATTCACTAATTACACAAGCACCACGTCGCTAAGTACGAATAAATAAACATGAATTAACATGGTTTATCACATTGATTCTTCGAAGCATACAAATTTCTGAAAAATTACGTAATCAAGTCCACCGCATAAAGATCTTTCAGAAAAAATTCACAATTTTCTGAGCTCATTTTCCATATTAAAAAAATTCCTATAAACAATCCATTTGTACGAATTTTTGAGTAAAATTTGAAAATAATAAAATTACAAAAAATTACACAATCATTTATGTTGTGTTGAAAAACTTCACATAAAATTTTATAATATTTTAAACTCATTTACTATATTTAAAAATTTATACAACCAGTACACCATGGCGGCCGTCTGGCAGCTGCCTCGGCAACGCCCACATGTCGGCCTATTGCGTAAACTGCAAGGTGACCATACTGACAACGCACTATTTCCGTAATTCTTGCACAACGACGGCTATTTTCGCTAAAACGTTCGCCAAGCAAGCCAATACGGCCAAAAACTCATCCACACGATAGTGTATTTGAGATATCCGTTGTGGATCCTTTCTAAAGCTACTATAATTGGAGTTGAGGGTTTTAGGAGGTAGCCTCAACTGATGTGTCACTCCAGTCTTCCCTGTGACTGAGACTACTGCTTAAGAGGGCGTTTGTTTTAACGATGATTTCTGGTTTTTAGCTGAAATTTTACTGTAGCTGATTTTTTACTGTAACTGATTTGACTTTTTAAGCATAATTAAATTTAAAAAAAAATAGAAAAAATATGTTAGCCTATCATGGACAATACAAAGGAACACGGGAAAAAAAGAAAAATATAAAAAAGTCCAAAAAATCTAAAAAAATTCAGAAAAAGATGAATTACTGAATAGTGAAAAAAAGAGCTGAAACTAAAAGCTGAAACTGAAAAAAAGCAATATCGAAGATGCTGCTAGATCGCTTGGTTTTCCCGAAAATTTTACGGTCTATATTTTTTAAACCGAGCACCACACTCCATCTAAACCACAGTGTTTCTTATAACAAGGTCAGTGAAATAAGACACATATTGCATATATTTTAATTTAAGTGAATTTTGCTTTTTTTTTTTGCAAGGGAAATCTTTGTTCCCAAAGCATGTTTGATGTGCCCTCCTCCATTTGTTCCGATAACACTTTTCGTTAGCTTGGATTAGATTTGTTCCGATCACTCTGTTTGGAACTACAGTTTGACCATCCAGACTACAGCTGCCAAAGACATGAATTGACCAGCTACAGGAAAACTGCTGGCTGGTTGCCCAAGCACTTTTCTACGGGGGAGGGTCTCAATTGAGACCCCTCCCCATCCACTATTGATGTACTAGAATATCAGGCGCGCGTCGCGCGTCTTGCCATGACTTCAATTACAGAAATTAATTCACACTTCAATATAGACACTTCAAGCAGATGAACCTAACCTAGAATATTTTAAACTGTTTTTACCGGCGAACTATCAAAGAGTGAACCTACCCTATTAGTATTCCATTCTAACATGAATACCACAACATATATTCCAGAATATCAAAGAGAAAACTGGAGGATAAACAGCAATCTAGCTATTTGACAGCATACACATCTAATGGCCATGTTTTTCCTTGCCCAAGAAATATAAGTATTAAGTGTTTCTTAAGAAAGATAAGCAACAACAGAGCTGTGAATTCCATTGAAATAAAAAAAATCAGCAAAGTAAATGAGAGCTTTGGTAATTGACATTAGTAGTGATGGAGTGAAAAGGAACATTTCAGATTTTACTTTCTAAGAGGACATGGTGGAGGGTCACAACCAATATACTAAGAACAACACAAATTAGTGACCTTGCATCATAGCTGCTGATCTGAAGAAAAAATAATTAAAACTTCAATGATTCTATCCTTAGTCAAAGTTTCAAATCAAGGCACAAAAAACTTACTCTTCCAGCACTTAAAGAGTCCGTCATCACCAAGGTACTTGTTGAATGCTTGCCTAACATTCTCTACATAACCCACTTCAACCATAGTCCTTGCTATATGCAATCGACCAGGTGCGACTCCCTCACCAGCAATTTTGGTTACATGCTCCCACTTTATTGACACCTTCAGCCTATTTAGCTTTGCTAGCATATTCTTTGCACGTAAGTATCGCCCATCTCTAATGTTCAATAGCACGCTGTCCAACTCATCAAACCTTGCTGGACCACACATACCATAGTATGCAAGAATATAAACAGACTCACCAGCACCAGCAATTTCCCTTTTAGATGATGAAAATCAGGGAAAGTTATATGACCAGGAAAGGATAAAAGGCAAATGTATGTACACTGAACACAAGTGTAGTGTAATTCTAGGCCAAAAATTAGCAATCACTAATAACAAATCAGATAGTATGTTTTGTAATCAACAGTCATGTCTATAGGATTAATACATGAAAGGAGCAAAGTGTTCCTAACAGCATCCTTTAAACGGTGATCGAATTTAATCTTCACAAAAAAACAATGCTAAGGATCAGCATTATGTTCAATTAAAGTAGCAATTTTTTGCTAATATAAATTTATTAACTCATATATTTCATATTAAATGAGACTTTTCTTGCAAGAAATACACCCGCTGATTTAGCACATGTATCAACTTCAACAGATACCAGAGGTTTGTGTCTTTGTCTTTGGTCGACACGTAAACACTAAGTAACCTCCAATATTTAGCTACACAATCGCATTTAATAAGAGGTGCTGGTATATTATGTACTACAACTTACTTAAAAGGAAAGGTGTGACAATGCAGTCTTGTTCACTGCCATCATCAGCAGAGGTACAAGAATCTTTGTATGAGACATCTTTATTCATATTATGACTAATGATGTTGTTTACAATATCCATTTCATAGAAGGGCAGCATGATGGAGCATTAATAGAAGGACCAGACAACTTAGACAACCACAGATCTACCTGATGAGGGTATGCATCCTATATGATGATTGATTTGCTAAATTGCATTGTATTGCTAATTTTCATTCTAAACATGACAGGAAAGGTCTTTGCAGATAAAGCAAAAAGGCTCTTACCTTGGAGAATATAGTGCACTGATTTCGACTCCAGGAATTATTCTTATGCCAAATTTGCGAGCTGATGACACAACTTCTGGTATACCAGCCATGGTATCATGATCTGTTAGGGAAAGAACTTTCACCTGTAATACCAACATATATAATTTAGTCACTCTTAATTTCATCATTCAACATTGTGACATGCGCCCAATAAGATATAACATTGAAACCGGCACACAGCTGTAACAGAAACTTTGGGGGAAAAACCTAGACCAATCTTCATTAGGGGAAAAAAACCACCATAATGGAAACAATACATCTTGATGTAGATGAACAGATGATAAACGGCATTAGAACAAGAATGTTAAACCATATCTTCCACAATGTAACATGATTAACTTACATGGGCTGAGCCCTGTAGAGGAGATAGGTGGACGTCGCCTCGCTGGTCTCCACCCTCTGTATCACGTCTAGTAGCAGCTTCGGCGGCAGGTTCGCCGGTGAAGGTGATCCTGCTGCACTCCTCCAGAGTTTTCACCACCTCCTTGAGCACCAATTGCTCCTGCCTCACATGTAGGCATCATAAGAACTAACCGATGGTTGTTATATCTAGTAAAGCCTGCCACTTTTGCTCACAAAAAAATGAATGTATATCCTTTTTTAGATGATGTAATGAATGTGTAAAAACAAAACAAATTTTTTCAGCATCATTAAGGAAACACACAAGGTTAAGTGCATTCCAGTCATATTTTATATCCATTTTAGGTCGTCTTTTGCATAATTAAGGAAACACATCAGGTTAGTCAATTCCATTGCGTTGCGGAGGTCCTAGTTTGCCTGTAGTAATGGAGCAATTCAAAAGCAAAACTACACGATAGAAATAGACGATAATAGCTAACTATACGATACCAATGGATCTTAAATTTCATACGCATTATTTATTCTCTGTACATAAACATACAATTTGAAATTTGATTATTGAACAATACATGTCAATCATTGTGTTTGTAAATATTGAAACACCAGCTCGCGGGCTGGGGCAAATGGGAGATCCAGACCGGAGGGGGCTCACCTGGGGATTTTCCGGAGGGCCTCAAGCTTCCGGAAGGTTTCGAGACGCGAGAGCGGCGCGAGGGATGGCTAGGGTTTTGGGTGCAGAAGACTCTCTCTCTCTCTCTGTGTTCGCGTCTCGTTTGGAATTTTGGGGTTCACCATGGAATTTCACGATGCAAAGAGAAGGGAAGGGCGGGGGGAAGGCGGAAGGAGAGCAGATCTACATGCGGCGGAGGCACAGGCGCGATAACCAGGGACGGCGGTGGTGGCAGCCGGTCGAAGGGGAGTAGGAGGAATGGCGGCGGCGTCGTCGTCGTCTAGGCGCGGCGCTGCTCGTCTGGCGCCCAGGACTCGATGCAGTGGAGGATGGGGAGGCGGCGGGGACCGGGAAGGAGGGGGGACCGGAGGAGGAGGGGGCTGCGGGGAGGGGGACGAGGAGGAGGAGGGGCGGCGGGGAGGAGGAGGCGCGGGTAGGAAGGGGGAGGGGGGAAGCGGCGGCCGACGGGGAAGACGGCGGGGGAGCGGGAGAGGAGGGGGAGGCGGCGGGGGAGCGGGGGACCGGGGGAGGAGTGGGCGGTGGGGGAGCGGGGGAGCCGGGGGGAGGGGGGAGGCGGCGGGGGAGCGGGGGAGGCGGTGGGGGACGAGGGGACGGCGTGGGGAGGAAAAGCAAGGACGCACGGCACCTGCGTGCGCGCGAGAGGGAGGAAGGCAGTGCTCGCCACGTGTCGCCGCGCGAAGGACTCGCACTCGCGTGGAGCGCTCTGGTGCGAGCAAACCCACTCGGGTTTTAATAACTCCGATATAGGGTCTATCATATCAACGGTGGATGAAAAGAGTCTCAGCGGAGGCCCTCCTCCACTGGATTTTCTTCTATGGTTGCCTCGTATTATTCTCCATGGCAAGTCCTAGCAGGTGGTATTCAACTTCACACAGAATCCATTACTTGATGGGATATGGGAAGGCTACACTAGCATAGATTAAATTTTTTTACCACGTAAATCAGGAAGTCATACGAGTAAAAGATCATATATCGTTACCACTAGACGTGGAGTGTAGCGGAAATAGAATTGAAGTGGTCGATTCAACGAAGCACACGTTGGTGTAGTGGGAGTAATTGATCATCCTCTGGCAAACTGTCTCCTCCTTAGGATCGTCCCGATCAGTGCCGCAGTTGTAGCAGTACCTCTACCAAGATCCATATGTTTAGGGATGGAATGTCATGTGTTGGTGTGCTAGCACCCATGCACACAACATGGGTTATGAGAGGTAACGGCTAGGATTTCAATGGGTGCCTCGGGAACCCTCTCTCAGCCCCATAGCTCCCTTTATATAGTCTCCAATTAGATTCTTATTCGATATATTCAGATATTATATCCAACTAGAAAAACCTTAAGCTGGATCTTTATTCAATACAAGTAGAGATCGTATCTCCACTCAGAGAACCTCCAATCAAATCCAGTATGAGTAGAAATCGTATCCCACTCAGAGTCTATCATCCGGATCCTTATCATTCTGACCAGTTAAGTATGTGATCCTATAGATTCATATATATTTGGCCATAGCCTGAAAACTCTTTTTCTAGTCCATAAGTCGGTAGTGGTCCCTGATAAAAAAATAACAACTCCTAAATATACATAAAGATTATATCAGACGAATCTATATATACATAAAAATAAATTATTGTAATTTTTTTGGAATTAAATCAAGCTTAAAATAAATTTTTAGAAATTAAAACAATTTAATATGATTAAAATAAACTCTAACATAAGCTAAAAATATTTTATTTGAGTTCCTTGTGTCACAAGGAATTTTCTGGTATTTTTAATGAATTTTTGGAATTTATTTGCTATGTTCTAGAGCTCTTTTGGATTTATTTAGTTCTCTGAAAAAGAAAAGCCCCTTAAACCTTTGCGAATAGTGTTGGGCTGAGCCCCACACTATTCATCAGCCCGCTCACCCCCTCGCCCGGACTCGCCTCCTGGCCATATGATCTGCCACATGTCGAGCTCCTCGCCTTTGTCTCCGATTCGGTTCCCCGCGCCGTGTTTCTCCCGAACCCGCTTCCGTTCGTATGCTTTTAAGCCGCCGCCGCCCTCGGTTCGCGTGATTTAAAGCATCGCCGCCCTCGGTTCGTGTGTATCCAAGCGCCACCACCCTCGCCTCCGTCCTTGCCGTCGCCGCCGTCCCACGCCGCCGCTACCGACGCCTTCACCGTGCTCTGCTGCCCCTCGCCATCGAAGCCGTCGCCGTCTTCCTCGCCGGTGAGTGCCGTCGCCTCCCTCACCGTCCGATCGATGGCAGACCATCCGATTGAAGTCATCACTGCATAGTACGATCATCGCACCTTCGCAACCGTCCGATCTCTCCCAACGGCCGAGATGTGCTGCTCGGTTCGGATAGTCTGAACGTCCCCGCACCTTCGTAGCCGTCCGATCGACGTTGGACTGTCCGATCTTCCTAATAGTCGGACAGTCCGATCGTTGCATACGTTTGCAGCCGTCCGATCAATGGCGGACCATCCGATCGACGTCATCGCCGGATAGTCCGATCGTTGCATCTTCGCAACCATCCGATCGCCGTTGGACCGTCCGATCGTCATCACCATCAGACAGTCCGAACGTCTCCGCCTCCGCAGCCGTCCGATCGGCGTTGGACCGTCTGATCTTCTTCATCGTCGGACAGTCCGAACGTTCACCGTCTTCGCAGCCGTTGATGGTCGGGTAGTCCGATCATCACCGCCTTCGCAGCTGCACGATCGTCTTCGTACGATCATTGCCTCCTCGCCACGTCAGTCATAGGGCCACGTCGGCAAAATCCGACCCCCATGCCATGTCAGCCGCCACGTTAGCTGAGCCACGTGTTAGTACCTGAGCTCGCCACGTCAACTGTGCACTGTTCTGTGGACCAAGTCCACCGTGAACTCACCTTTTCGTGCATCGAGTCCACAACACAGTAGAATTTTTGAATTTCAACATTTTCTTTAGATTTAAATTTTCTGAGAGCCCGTTCTCCTCCGTCGTAGCTCTGATTGACTCCGTTCTTTTTTCTAAATTCATCTAAAATCGAGGTCTATCTTTTGGCTCTGGTTTCAAGGTTTTTGGAGTTCATTCAAATTTTTATTTGATTTGTTTTTGTTATTTCAGTCGTTTTCTCTCTCGTTAGATTTCGATTCCGGAGGAACAGGAGCGACGCCAAAAGACCCGAGTACCTTGCTGAGCATAACCAAGGCAAGTCGTGTCCTTTGATCATGTTGAATCTAGTTTGTAATCTATTATTTAATTATTGTCTAAAATTATCTTGCAGCGCTATTTAATTACAAACCTTGTATATGGTAGTTACCGTCCCACATTGAATTATTTCCCCTTGATAATTTGAGTACCATGATGCCATTGTCACCATAGGTTAGGAAGCTATTTAGTGATGCTATGCTAGATATCACATGGGTTGTACGATTAGAATGCTTAGCCTGCTTAATTTACGAAAGGGGTCTATCATCGTATGTGATTAATTAATTTGACTTAATGAGATAAGGAACCGTGGTTGGTTCCACGATTATTAAAATTTGTGCCATGATATTGGTGTGCCATTGGCATAGTTATACAAACTTGGTTTTCACTCGGGCGAGTGATCGTGCAGTAAAGGGGGAAGTGCAGGTTCACTTCGTGGGATGAGGTAGTCTCGCCCGGGTAGACTTAAGGACTTAACTTTGTGCGTCATTGATTTGAGCTTTATCGTGCAAACCACATGTTTAGTATAGGATAGATCTGGCTGATTAATTTGTGATATTTTCAATTTCGATCTTGCTATTGTGATGAACATGGTTGCTGATTTCCATGTGACGCAAGAGGGGTGTGATGCGAAACCCTAGATGGCAGGATTGAGTTAAGGTAGAGCATTGTAATGGTCTTGTTGTGATTTCTTTAGGCTGAGGCTAATCACATCGTGTGGGTACAATTGTGCAACATCTGTAGAGTGTAAAACTATTCGAATAGCCGCGTCCTCGGTCATTGACAATGCTCGATGATTTCACACGAGGTATAGTGATTTCATGAAAACTTGTGGTTTATGGTTGGAAAGTGAACAGGTAATTCATTGTTGGTTTAGTTTGTGGATGGGATGTTCACAAGTGGTTTATTTCAGTTTCTTTGATTATTTATTTATTATTGTTTTATTTAAAGTTTGCCTTTAATCTATTTATCGTATTTACTTTCAAATATCATTTTATGCAAATTAACCTTTCAGCCATCCATTGGTAAGTCTTGCATACTATATTGTATTCATTTGTTACAAACGACTTGCTGAGTACCAATGTACTTACGTCTTTATGCCTATGTTGTTCAGTTGAGAAGGAGGAGTATTATCAGCAGGAGGTTTCAGAAGGAGAGTACTTCAACAACTTCACGGATTAGGACCTCGTTCTCCACTCGATAGCCTGTGGGCATATCGATTGGCCGCTACGCTTTATTTTGGATTTCCGCTGCTAGTTTTGTTAAGCCCTTCCGGGTAGAGATATTCTAAGCTTGGCTATAAGATCGTACCTTTGAGATTTATTATTATTTGAGATTTCCTTTTATTTTAGCATGTGTATAGTTGTAATTACATCTATATTTGACTATGTGCACTAGCGTGATCCTGGACTAGTGTAGTTTATACAGAGAGTCTGAATTTTCATATTTGGGTCTCAACAATGTAGTGCTTATGTATCGATACTTTTGCCTTATGATACAAGATTGAATTCAAGGCGAGAAGCTTGCTATTCTATGATAACTCGATCCTTCACTTGAATCTGTAGTGGATTATTTAGTTGTGATTGACCCCTTAACTATATTTGGCATGGCCATGCACTTCATTAATCCAACAACAACGAGGAACCTAGAGATATTTCTTCCATTATATAGGAGGGGCAAATTCTATCTTGATCGCTCACATTTCTTCTCATATTTTATAGTAAACTCAAAAACTACCTTTATGACCACTAAACTCAAAAGCTAACTTTATGACCACTTATTTATAGAGTAGTGTTTGGTAACCCCTAAGTACACTCTTACACATGTAGCAAACTGTGATGATCTTAGGTCTAAGGATCCTACATACACTATGCATGAGATCAACAAATGAGACTTACGAATAATATAACAATTCCCGTTGTGTCTAATGGTAAATCAATCCAATACCATGTTCTCTAACATGTGTCCATATTATTAATTTGATATCTCCATATCCATAATCCACGAAACATGATCATCAATCAATACATATGCTGATCTATAAATCATAATTATTCCATATAATAATATAAGATCAGGGATAATTTCGAATAACACCAATACATAAATGAAGAATTCTACGAACAAGCCACATATTTGTTGATCAATATGAAAGACATTTATTCAAGTGATAAAATAATATATTATTTAAAAGATCATAAATATAGAAATAATAAAATCATCTCCATAATTATCTGTAGGGTATATCACTAACAGTCTTACACTTACACTAGAGTTAATCATGTAAATATCTAATACCCATAGCTCTTATGTGCGCTTTATACTTTGGCTGCGGAAGAGGCTTTGCCAATGAATCAGCAATATTTAAATTCATATGTACTTTGTATATCTTCAATCTCTATCAACAATCTCACGAGTGAGATGAAAATGCCAAAGTATGTACTTGGATTTTTGATACGATCTAGGCTCCTATCAACATAGAACTCATGGTTCGAGTTTCTTGTTATGAGAAGTGATCTAGATAGCCGGTGGTAGACCTAGGATTTTTTAGATAAGTATTCGGAGTTAACAAATATTGCTCAAAGGAAAAAAGTAAATGTCCTTGGTGGAAAAAAATCAAAGTGCAAATTGTCCCAACCAAAAACATCTCAAAATAATGTAGAAAAAATTACAAAATAATTAAGCAAAATACAATTTTAACACTATGACCATTCATGCAATTTTAGGGATAGCCATTTCATTATTTCTTAGAACCATCTTACTAACTTGTTTAAATTTTTATCATAACCAATTTAGAAGTTCAAGAAAATTTCCTTTATTATGTTAATCTAACCAACACTATCTACAAAGATTTCAGATATGAAAACTTCTTCATTTTTGAAGATTCTATGATCTATATTTCACAAAGTTACAATCATTCGAACCATACGGGATTTGTTGATTTTAGAATTAGGAAGGAGAGTGGAAGACGAAATGCAACTCACATAGAAATGAAACCTCACTACAATGCCATTCGTTTCATACCTCCCTACTCACCACATCGCCACCCAACTCGCCATGTCACTTTCCTGCTCACCCGCATCTCCTTGCACCCTAACTTCTCTCCTAGAATGCACCTGTGATCCTAATTTGGGAATTAGTTTGCCTTCTCGATGGCTCACCGTCATTGCCCGCCACTACACACTCCCTCTCCCTATCCTTGGCTGCAAGCGCGTGCAGCCATTGTGCCTCGTGCCTCACGTTTGGCCAGCTCTCTCACTCTCCACGTGCACGCCGCCGCTATGTTGAGAGAAATATGAGTCAATTAGGGTTAGGATTTGGGTGACCGGTTAGGGTCTTAAAGAATTTGAGCTATAGTGGGCCTGGTGAGCATAGAGAGAGCTTTAGTGGGCTAAGAGAGGGAGGCATGGATTGGATTGGGCTGATCTATACTTTTTGGGTAAAAATATGTAGTATTTTTTGCTTAATTAAGAATATATATTTGTAATATACCTAGTATATATTGTATTTTTAAATAAATAGGTGTTCGGTTGAACACCCATGTACGCAAGAGGGTCCACCCCAGCGGATAGCCAATGACAACATTGTCCACAAGCCATCCATTGTAGAAAATTCAACCAAGTGCTAGTACATGAACCTTTCAGAAGCTACCAACTTGCCTGTTGGGCTTGGGGCTCCAGAACTTCTTCTTCTTCTCTGTTTTTTTTGGCAAGGAGGGCCTCCAGAACCTTAGCATGATCAGGAACATTTAGTGATCCTCTCCAATGTGCTAATCAACCAGCGACATGAGGAATCGCAAATAGACTATGAGGAGAAATCCGAAGGGAACCCTGTTGTCATGTACTCCTGTTCACAAAATTTAACAGCAATTAAATGAAGCAATAACCTGAGGGGGAAAAGCAGATGCCAGAATGTAAACATCCTCTTGATAAAATACTCATCTGACAGTGCCACCTTGTCGAAACACGGAAGAAACAGCTACCTGAAAATTTAAGTGTCAGTAAAGGCCTTTTGTATTTGGTATTTTTTTGAGAGGTCGTATTTGGTAGTAAATATTACACTGATACAATATTTCATAAAGAGTCAGAGACACAAATGGATGTCAAAATGCTCTACTATATTTTGCCATTATAGCTCGGAATAATTAATTGACACAGTGGAATGAACAACAACATCACAGTTAAGCTCCTGTGCCATTGCAGCACTGCCTCATTCTACACAGTCAAATATGCAGCAGTGCAGGCTGCAGCAAGGGAAAGAAGACGCACTTACGAGGTAGGCCACCGCAGGAAAGAGTGATGCCTTTGGCCAACTCCTCCACTGGAACAATCGCCTTATCATAACGCATCTACGCAGCAGCATATGGAAGAAGACCTTGTCAGTTCCAACTTTTCGAATGGCAATGTCGTAAGGGAGTATGGTGTCATGGGGAATACCATGGGAAGATGTTTCCATGAGGCCACTAGGCCACTACACTATGCAGGTAATTTGCCATACCAATTGTTTCCATAGTGTTGTTAGCTCTACAAGCAATCATGGAGATGATTATATCACTTCTATGTTTATGATCTTTTGAATAATATATTATTATGTCGCTTGAATAAATATATTTTGTATTGATCAATAAGTATGTGACTTGTTCGTCGAACTCTTTATTTATATTTTGATGTTATTTTAAATTATCTCTGATCTTATATCATTATGTGGGACAATTTTAATTTACAGATCAGCATATGTATTGATTGATAATCATCATGTTTCACAGATCATAGATATAGGATATCAAATCAATAATGTAGATACATGTTAGAGAATATGATATTTGATTAACCCACCATAAGATACTACGGGAATTATTATATTCTTAAGTATTATCAGTTGGTCTTATACATAGTGTATGTAAGATTCTTAAACTTGAGATTGTTATTGTTTTCTACATGTGTAATAGTTTACTTAAATGCTGCAAAACATTACTCCATGACTAGATAGTCATAGAGATAACTTTCGAATTTACTATAAAATATACGGAGAAATATGAGCGATTAAGATAAAATTTGCTTCTCCTATATAACAAGAGAGATATTTCTAGTCCTCTCGATGTGGTTGGATTAAAGAAGTGCATGACTATACCGAATGTGGTTGAGGAGTTAATCACAAATGAGTAATTCAATATAGGTTCAAGTGAAAGATCGAGCTATCATAGGATTGTATGCTTCTCATTTTGAATTCAATCTGGTATCACGAAGTAAAGGGATCAGTATATAAGCACTATATAGATTCGTTCGATATGATTTTTATGTATATTTGAGAGTCGTTATATCCTACTAGGGATTGCTATCGATTTATAGTCAAAAAGCAGTTTTCAAACCATGATCAAATATACATAAATCTATAGGGTCACACACTTGATAGGCTGAAATGATATGGATCTGGATGATAGTCTCCGAGTGGGATATGATCTATAATCGTATCGGATAAAAATCCGATTGGAGTCTATACAAAGAGAGGTGCAGGGCTGATGGAGGCATCCCGAAACGCACCCATCGAAATATTACCCGCCACCTCTCATAACCCCTGTCATGTACACTGGTGTTAGCGTGCCGATGTACGGTATTCCATCTCTAGATATATGGACCTCGGTAGAGACGTTGCTGTGACTATAGTACTGATCGGGACGATTATGAGGAGAAGACTGTTGGCCGAAGGACGATCGACTACATGCACTATACCGACACACTCTTCATTGAATTGGCTGCTTCAACTTTACTTTCATTGCACTGCACATCTAGTGGTAACGATCTATAATCTCTTACTCTATGACTCCTGGTTTATGCGGTAGAAAAATTTAATTTATGTTAGCATAGCTTACCCGTATCTCAACAGTTATTTGGTTTGTGACAAAAATTGCCTTACTAATGTGGCAAATTTTGGAGTTATCGAAGTTCAGTCATGAAAATGGACGCTCATGATTTGACTAACATTTTGCAAGAAAACGAATTAGGATGGCTAAGTGAAATGAATATTGACAAAATGTAAACCAAACACATGCCATGATACCAAAGCCATTCAAGCAGGAAAATCTTGAGAAATTTTTGTCAACCAACATGTGGTAAGTGTGTGCCTCAAACTAAACAGCTTGTATAAACTTTGAATCAAGTACTCAATGATATAAATTGACATGGAAAAGCACATTGACAGGTTGAATTCAGAATAGAATATTTGCTAGTGACTGTTCGGGCCAATGTCGTAGGACTTTTATTTTTTATTGAATTTTGGTTGATGTCTTGTGCGCTAAGTTCGTCTGACTTTATCCTGACAAGAGTGCTTATGGGTTAAATTTTCGAATTATGCAGTGTAAGAAGTTGACGAGATTCATTGTGCATATAAAATGAAAACCAAGTATCGTTTAGAGAGAGGGTTCGTTTTATTGGAAATATGTGCAATATTTTAATTTTAAATTTTACTAGAAGATAAATACAGTAAAAGACTAATAATGCAATTATTGAAACTAACAACAGACAACTCATTGTACTTCAGAATATATGCGTGAAAAGAATAATAACAGAGTTGTCGCGCGAACGACTTACAATAGAGCTTGACAAAGAATATGAATCAGCATAGATCAATGGAGCACAGGATGTAGAGGTAGCAGTGCAGGAGTGACCACATTGTCCAGAAACCTTATTGTCGCTACATATAGGTGATCTCTGTGGCAATGGCTCTGAGATATCGCTCACCCTCCATCCTAGTGCATGACGAGGATGAAGGCCAACGATGTTGAGTAGGTCGACACTACAACACAGCTATCCAGAGAGGAGGATGAAGAATGGAGGAGGAATTGGTGTCTCATTATGGACGTCTCCAACCCCTTAAGAAGAATGCGACAATTACTTAGCAGTGACTGTTGAATTAAACCAAAATAATTAACTACTAACTGCTAATTCAAACCCAATATTGGTAATTATGCTGTCTCTTGATAATTTCGAGAGAGAGAGAGAGAAGCACAATTATCAAAACAAGGTGGACTCGTTCAAGGTGTGGGTGCACCATGGCATAGGCACATCGCACGTCACAAGTCATGCAAAAATACATGAATATGCGCATGCCTATGTTTAGCCAAAGTGCTTCTCATGTCAACCCTGTTATGAATATTGTGTATGTATTCATGAAGCCCAAAGGGCAATATATATAGAGAGTATAAAGAGATATTACGACGAAATATGCCATATATAAATAAAACAATCAAGACATATAAGGAAACAACAAATCCTATCATATTCTAACACCCCTTCAAACTCATGTTGGATCACACATACTAAGTTTGGAGAGAAAATACAAATGTTATACCCTAGTCTGTGGTTTCGTGAAGAAGTCAATAATCTGTAACTCTTAGGGTAGAAATTGTAAAGCGAGTACTCCTACATGCACTTGTGAGCGAGTATATGAAGCATCTATACCAATATGCTTTGGTGAGCTCATGCTTCATTGGGTTACGAGCAATATTGATAATACCTATATTGTTAGATAAAAGAGTCGTAGGTCCCATCACAGGTACTTCAAAATCTATAAATAGCCACCTTAAACAAGTAATCTCTATTATCACTGCTGCAATAGCTCTCAACTCAGCCTTTACACTCGAACGAAAAACTGCAGTCTGTTTCTTTATCTTCTAAGTAATCAGGGAGGAGCCAAGAAAAATACAGTAAGCAGAAAGAGAATGACGATTAGAGAGATCACAAGCCTATGTTGCATCGGAGTATACCTCCAACTGTAGTGAGGTTGAGCTAGAGGAAAATAAATGATGAGATATTGTTCCACGCAAGTAGCACGAACACGAAGAGGGTGACTATAGTGAAAATGAGTAAGACGAGCCATAAACTGACTTAAGATATGAAAAGCAAGAGTAATGTCAGGATGAGTACTCACAAGATATACTAAACTCCCAACAAGATGGTGATATTGAGTAGGATCATCAAAAATATCATCATCAGTAGCATGAAACTAAAAGGAGAGTTCTATAGGAGTCTCAATAGTTTAAGTATCAGTCAAACTAGACCAATCAAGAAGATCCTAGACATACTTCTGTTGGGAGAGATAGTAACCCTTAGATTTGGAAGAAACTCAACTCAAGAAAGTACGTAAGTAAACCAAGATCAGTCATTATAAACTGCTCACTGAGATGCTTCTTCACATATGTGATGACAGAGGAATCGTCACAAGTAATAAGCATATCATCTATATACAGAAGAACCAGGATCCTACCTCGAGGTAAGACATAGACAAATAGAGCAGAATCATGGACACTAACAGTGAAACCGATAGCGGTAATCACTAAGGTAAAATGCGAAAATCAAACACGAGGAGCATGTTTAAGGCCATAAAGAGTACGATGAAAACGACATACATGGCCATCTAGAACAAAATACCCAGGTGGTGGTTGCATGTAAATCTCCTGATGTAAAACACCATTAAGAAAAGTGTTCTAAACAACCAGCTAAGAGATAGACCACTGGCGAATGGAAACAACCGCAACAAAGTACGAACAGTGGTCATATCGACAACAGGGGCAAAAATATCATCGTAATCGCCACCATACTTCTGCTGGAAGCCACGAACCTTGTAGCGCTTGATAGTACCATTAGACCTGGTCTTAATCTTATACACTCACTTGTACATGATAAGATGAGTATGCATAGGTGTTGGTACAATATCTCAGGTCTCCGTACATCGAAGAGTAGTAAGCTCCTCTACCATAGCAAGTTGCCACTCAGAATGAGAAGCAGTCTCACGATGAGAACTATGCTCAGTGACAGAGAAAGCATGAGTTATCGAAGAAAAACCAAGACGATCAGGAGGCCGAATGGATGTCTGATCATAAAGGGCGTAATGAGGAGCATCATTAGAGGAATTAGATGTTGGTATTGGCAATATACTAGGAGAGGAGTCTGGTGAAGGACGAGGATACCTGGAGTAGTGCACCCCAGAGAAACGAGATAGTAGTGCTGTAGGAACAAGAGGTGGTGCTATAGGTGATAACACGAGAGGTGGAGGTACAAAAGGAACTACTGGAGACAGACTAGAAAAAGGTTGTGATAGGGGGAGAAATGGGTGAAGAGTTAGAGAGAGGTAACTAAGAGATCGTCTCAATGGTGGAAATAGGACGAGGAGCCGAATCTCGATAGAAGAAATGTTAAAATTCGTCAAAGATAACATCTCGAAAGATTACCGAGTAAAAGGATCATAACATCGATAACTCTTATGCTCAAAACTATAACCAAGAAATACACAATCAACTGACTGAGCTGACAGTTTGACATGCTCACAAGGCTGTAGTAGGATAAAATAAGTGTAGCCAAAGACATGAATGTTAGTATGCTCAGGGGATCTAGAGTAGAGACATTCTATATGATTGACGTCCTTAATAGCAGTGGAATGCTGCATATTGATGAGATATGCAGGCATAGAAATAGGTTCAACCCAGAACTAAGGTGGAACGTGAGAGGCAAGAAGAAGAGTGCGATTAGTTTCAATCAGATGATGATGCTTACGCTCAGCAACCCCATTCTGGATTTGGGCATAAGGACAAAAATACTGGTAAAAAGTGCTATGCTCAGAAAGAAATTATCTAAAGGCTCTAGAACAGTACTCACAGTAGAATCATAGCAAACAGTGTGAATAGAGGACTCAAAGAGAGTGCAAACAATCGTTGCAAAGTTACGATAAATTGCAAGAAACTGACCACAATTAGATATAGAAAAAAGGCATATAAAGTGGGAATAATCATCAATGAAAATTATATAGGATTTATGCTCGCCTTTAGAGATGATAGGCGGAGGTCTCTATACATCTAAATGAACTAAATCAAAAAGATGAGAAAACAAGGATTCACTAAAATATTAAGGAAGTTGTAGCTGCTTGCCCAGCTTACAACCTTGACAAAATATAGATATATCAATAGTAATATATCTAAGAACATCATGACAAACTAATGAAGAAAGATGGGATCCACACAGATGACCTAAACAGTGATGCCACTGTGCAAAAGCTCCAAAGATGATGGCAGCAGTGGTGGTGGAGGTAGATATGGTAGGAACAACTGAAGTAGACAGAAGGTGGAGGTGATGAAGAATGTAGTGACACTGTTGATCCCTACGGTGCCAGCCAATCCCAAGCACTGTCCCTATCTATTAATCCTAGATGAAATAGGTGTGAGAGTCAAAATCAACCCTACAACCGAGATCAATGAGCTGTCCCACTAAAATAAGCTGGATGGTAAATTGAGAAACATGGAAAACATCTAGAATAGAAAAATCAGGTGACAAAAGAGTGCCTTAACAGCTGATAGATAGAGGAGTACTGTTAGTTGTCTGAACAGAGATAGAAAAAGAAGGAGGTCTTACTGAAGTGATAGATGTGGAGACCGGTGTCATGTGGAAAGAGGCACCAAAATCTAAAACCCAAGAGGTACTTGAAGGAGAAGTCTGAGCTAGACTGGTAGAACTTGCTGAGCTGTGAGAGAGTTGCTAAAGTAGAGCTTTACAGAGCTGCAAAACAAAGTTACCTTGCTGAGAAATTGATGAGCTCGTCCAGCCCCATGCGCCTTGTTCTGCTTTTTCTACACCACACAACTCTGGTAGTCATGCGTGAAGTTCTTGTAGTTGTTGCATTGAACTCCAGTTGGTGCAACAATAGGGGTGGAAACATGCACCTAGGGAGAGACCGTAGTCGGAGTAAAAAAACCAACGGTGTAGTCAAAGAAGGGCCAGCAAACACAGTCGAAACGGACTGTGCTACTAACCTAAGGAAAAACTCCTCAGCCCAAAGTGTCGAAAGGGCGTCGGTGATGATCGGCCGTGAAGAGCGGCTTAGCAGTTGAGCCCTGCCAGGCTGAAACTCTAGGTGAAGGTGACAGACAAAAGCATAAAGGCGAAGTCAATCATGATCCACCTTTTGCACTTTTATGACACTCCTGACAAAGTGTAAAGGCTAGCTCGTCTAGCTGGCGCCAAAGATTGGCCAGGGCTCAGAAGAAATTATTGACAGAAGAGCCCCCTAGCAAAACGTCTTCAACTCACACTGAAGTGAAAAGAACTGAGCATCACTGCTCTACTGGTATCGTTTGTGCAAGTACTCCCAGATCTAATGAGTGGAACGCAGACAAACAATATATGACTGGATGGAGTCATCACGCTGACTCCTATGATGACTCAAACATGGGCCTCATCAGCATAGCAGCGCTCGATAGCATTAATGGCATGTTGAAAGGCCTCATCAGCAGTAGCTTCACCCTCTACCTCCTTAGTGGCCTTATCTTTTGTAGGAGGTGCATAAGTTGACTGTCTAGGGGGAGGCTGAATCGGTGATGGCGGACAAGGTGAAGTACCGGTGATATATCCCTAGAGGCAAAGTCCATCGAGCGTTATCTTTATGAGTGAAGACCATAACCTGTAGTTTGTCCCATGGAGCTTTATTTCCTGAAAATGAGATCATAGCTGATGGAATAGAAGTCATTGGTAAGCGGCGCTAAATAGCATGGTGACCAAGACAACAAAATCTAACAGGCGGCGCTGGATGGCATGGAGGTTAGATCAGCGTTCTATTTTTTTGTCTTATTTTCTTCTTTTTTTCTTTTTCTAATGTATAAGAAACATCGAATAGATCAGATCTGAGATCTGTTTGAGTGGGTGGTCATGCCTTCCAGTGGTGCGACGGATGGTGGCCGCCAGGGCGACGGGTGTTCAGGCGATGGTGGTCACCAGGCGATAGGCAACCAGACGGTGGCTCCGGGCTTTGGGCAGTTGGCAAGAGCGGCGGGTGTCTAGGCAGTGGTCGCCGAGCAACAAGCAACTAGGTAGCGAGCGCTTAGCCGGTGGTCGCTGGGCAACGGGCTCCAGGCGACCAGATGTCGGGTGGCGGGTAACAAGGCGGCAGGCGATGCAGCGGGGGCAGAGCGGTGGCGACCAGACCAGCGGGCGGTGGTGCAGAGGGCGGTAGCTTGTCTGTGGACTAGTGGCGGTGGCAGATGCCTGGTGGTGTGCAAAAAAACTAGGTTTAGTGCGTTAGCTCTGATACCATGTTATGAATATTATATATATATACATAAGGCTCAAAAGGTAATATATGTAAGAAGTACAAAAGAGATATTACAAAGAAGTATGCCATATCAAATAAGGAAATCAGGACATATAAGGAAACAATAAATCCTATCCTATTCTAACAACCCCATGCCATATGTCACATGTTTTATATGGTGGCAATGACTCCACATTATAAATTGCTCTGTAGCCACTTGGCTAGGTGATGTGAGACTAAACCATGTATGCTTTGAAATTTTCAAGAAATAAGCCTTAACATGGGCCAATTTCCGTCATGTTTTTCAATGGAGTTTCAGCTCTATAATATTTTGCTGGACAAGCTGACATGATGTTTTTAGGTTTTACATGGCTGATTAACACATGTTAACTAGTAAATCACAGAAATGGGGGAAGAAATAAAGTGAAGATTGAAAAAATATTCTTTCGTTTGTGAAGTATTCATTGCTAATATGACAGTTGGGAGTGCATATCACTATTTGAGTGTCCAGACGAGATCTACAAATGAGAATATTTTGCAAAGTCTTCACAAGATTTTATTTGGTGGCCATAGATTTAATGCATTATGTTACGGGAAACTATCAACTATTCAAGCATATCCTCGGGAAAAAAAACTATATATTCAAGCATATTGTGACATGAACGAAATCAGATAAAGTTTTAGGAGCTGATACATTGTAACAGTTCATTTTTGTGTACTGTAATATACTACCATTATGGCAAAACAATGTCCAGAACAAAGTGCACATGTGTGAAAAACAATCCGCAAAGCAAATACCAGTAAAAAAATTTCTCGACAAGTACTTGAACAACAAAAAGAGGCAACAGAATGTTCATGTGATTAATTTAGTACTCAAAAAAAGTTCTTATTACTTCTTTTTCATATTATCATTAACAAAGTGAGATGAAAATATATATTCCTTAAGCATAAATACAAATAAATAAAGTAATAGAGAATATTCTATTTACTTCTGCCAATTATTAAAGTACATTATCATAACAGTTAACTGAAGATGTGTTGGTGATTAGTCGATGCTAATCCCACCAACTACCGGTCAATTTTGATATCCATCCGACAGTAATCATTGAAGAAAGGGACGTTTGATTATTGTTATATTATTTCTCCAACATTCCTTTTGCAATGATAAATTAAAAAACCCTCATTTCCATCTTGCCTTCAAAAGCAAATAACGATATTACATTTCTCATATGTAAATATCTATTTTTCTCCCTTGGCGGATGTTTGGATGCTAGAATTAATTTACAAACAGATCTTGCTAAAACGTCTTTTAATACATCTCAAATAAGTTCTGGTGGGAGTTTTCACAAAAAAAAACTTATATCTCTGCAACAAGCTAACTGCATGAAGAAATTTTAAAATTGTTTCTTCTTCATGTTTAAATTTTTTTGCTCTGGAGTTAAGTAACTCATTATTTTAGGGCACAACTCATTTTGCTAGGCTGGTTCTGTCTAGCTAATGGGGCATTCTTTTGACTGCGACTTATTAGTTTAATAAATAGTAATTTATTGAAAGAATTTAAAGCAAAAAATCAGCCAAAAATCCGAAAAGAATAAGACCAATAGCAACAAAGCAAAGCATTTTGGTAGTTAATTGAAGTCCACATCTAACTCAATATAATATTGAATATTTTTGCTGAAACCCAGGGACCGAAAAACTGCATCTCTCTTATTACCATGGTGTGACAAAAATGTCACGTCTCTATACTTGATACTAAACATGTATTAATCATACGAAGTTTATTGAAAAGCAGGCATCCCTGTGAAGGCACACTTACGAGCCTACATGTACAAGAAGTACATTTATTCTAGCTTGACCAGCTAGGTACCGTACGATGCGGCTATGTATTGGTAAGCACGCATCTATAAGTGGAGAGCTCAAGCCTGCCTTCAACTTTGAACATGACCGATCAATTAGATCAGGTGAACCTTCTCCCACCTGTGCCCGTCGGCCGCTGACAATTGAAGTACGTCGCGGCCACAGGTTTGCCGAGATTGAAGCGGCGTGCGAAACTGCGCAGGTTGAAGTTCTGACGCACTTGCGGCGCAAACACCGTCCCCCGACCCAGTTGTTGATACAACACTAGGACAATGCGGTGAATGCCCATGGTGGGGCTTGGGCTCTCGTACGTTACAATCTCTCGGCCTGCCATTTAATTGAAATATAAAGGTAAGATACATATGCTATGTGATCTGAGGGAAATGACAACTACAAACCATCCTTAGGTTCGAGGGTGTAAATCATATCACTATTGTTTATATATCAAATTAGCTTGGAAAAATTCCACATCAAAATTTGACTGATGTTGGTCGAGCGAGAGAAGTTAATTGTGGACAGTAAGTACTGTATTTTCTTTTTTTTCTTTCAAGTTATTTTGCTTACCTTTAACACGGGTTGAACCTGTAGTTGAAACTTTACTGTAGACAAAAATTCCATAGCACCTCAAGTACTTTGACAGTCATAAAACCTAGTTTTGATATTTGTTTTCAGTTTACTCTAGATATTTTTGTAAGTATTACCATTTGTGTTCATTTCCATTATTTGATCGTCAGATTTGACAGTTGTGCCGCATGGCCACCGTGTGCTGACTTGGCAAAGTCTGGTAGTATTAATTATCTAAAATTCAAAAAAAAATATAGGAGTAGCTAAGTATTAAATTTTAATTTGAAATAACATGAATATGTCGCCCCATAGTTATACTTTCAATAAAAAAATAAAATAATTTTACAAGTTAGAGTGCGTATACAAATACTAAGTGTTACACCAAATACAAAAGTGAAGTCTATTTCACTGTAGCAATGGCTTCTGACTGAAATTTTACTGTGCTGACTTATTTTTTACTGTAACTGAGTTGGCTTATTACGTATAATTAAATTTAAAAAAATTTAAAATAGAAAAAATATATTAGTCGATCACGGACAATACAAAGGAATACAGGAAAAAAAGAAAAATACAAAAAAAATCTAAAAATCTAAAAAAATTTAGAAAAAGACGAAATTACTGAATAGTGAAAAAAAAACAGAAGCTAGAAGCAGAAGCTAAAAAAAGCTGAAATGAGCAGGGATGGTTAAACTACGAGCTTCTAGTCAATGCATTGCAGTATGTGAGAGTAACTGATGCAACACTTTGTTTACACGATTGCAACATCAATAGCAATATTGCACTAGCTGAAGAAAAACAAGTTTAACTATTTTTGGAAATACTTTTTCAAAATAAAATAAAAATAAAAATAATAAAGGTTACAACCAAATGATAGAAATAACACAATTTAGGACTTAATAATAAAAATTGAACTCAAATGTGTGAACTTCTAATTAGTGCACACATTGAAACATTTTGATTGAAATCGTAGCTGTCATATAACGCACATTCATTGCTTTGTTGAGTAAACATATGTTAGATGCCTAATGGAATGTTGTATAAAATATGTCCAAATTAAGAATTAAGATAAGTTGGTGCATGACTATAAGACTTCACCAGAAAGATTATCTAATATGAACCTTTTGGCAACAAACATAAATCAAACTTGAGCATTTTGCAAACTTTATGTGCTCACCACAAGAAGGAACACTCCCATATAACTAATAAGGTTTTAGAATAAGGTTTTAGTAGCTAGGTATATATGAATATGTGATGATATGAATGCAAGTTGTAGCTGTGTATGTTTGCATACAATGTGAATATGCTCACCAAAGCTATCGTCTGTTGATGATGGGATATCAGTCACCATCCTGTCAAATTAAAAGGTAGTTAGATCAGTTGATCAAAGTGACTAAAACAAGAATGCACATGCAGTAGAGTATTACAACAAATGCTAGAGCTATGGCTCACCAATGCAGGTATTCCCTCAGGGTTGGGTTGCTGGGATTAGGCGCATCAGGATCCACCATAACCTAATAGATTTGAAATTAACACAAGCACATGGTTAACATGTTAGGGGATTAAAATAAACCCGAGAATTTTTGGGCTGGGCACCAAACTAGTTGAGGCAAACACGTTGCAAACTTGCAATGAGTTGGCCAAGTTTAAGCTTGGCCGGGTGTTCTCTTGGCCAGTCCAAGCTCAGGAGTTCTGGCCATGCCTAATCTTCGCTATGATCCTTAGATTAAGAAAATTAGCCGACACCATGGCCATACGGCCTGCCATCGATCAATGGACTCTTTTGGGTGCGAAGTGATGGGCTTACTAGGGTATAGGCCACTCGAAAATCATCACCCCCAATCTCAACTCTAGGTTTCACAGAGATTGAAGATGAGCGAAACTCCATGCCATTAAACACAGGTCTCCCATCATACATGACAGTTAGAGGCACTGAGCTGGTAAACTGGTCTAGAACATCTCCAACTATCTGTCCCCTTGTCAAGGAGTCATTAGCCATGATATATTTGAGTGTGAGAGATAGTGTACTAGCTAACAGCTACAGAAGCAAATAGGCCTTTCAAGGGCTTGGGCAAATGACAAGGTTTTTGGGCTATTTATAGTGGCCTAGAGTACGACGCTCTCAGTGAGCACACATGTGATTCCCGTTGTAATAATTGCAATAGCACTCCATGCATCCCCTTTCCACAAGATGCTCTTCTACTTTTTTGATAGGATTTCAAACATTATTATTACGTTTCGCTATTTGTGGCATCACAAATGTTTCGGAATCGACATATCTATGCCACATCAATTATATCTTTAGAATCTTTCATGCATCATATTCCACAGGGAGAACATATGGCAGACCACTTCTGATAATCTTCTGGTGTTTTGGCAATTGGTTCTTACGTTCTCCAGGGGTGGGGGGAGACGGCGCATGCCCTGTATTATTTAATTGGCTAGTGTGTCGATCAGTCCGAAGGGCAGAAGGCGTGATATACTACTATCCTTCATCAATAGATAGCTTGTTCTGTGCATAATGAAGCTTTCGAATTACTAACTGTTGTCTAAATATTTTTAATATATCATTGCTCTATTGTAGTATTGGTTTATATATCTATTCGTTTTTGAAAGTGTTCATGCTGTCACACACCTAGCTTCTTGTAGAGTCGGTATGGCAAGTCAGACTCACTAAAGCCAAGAACTAAAGATCTCAAACTAACAGCCGAGTTCACTGTCAAATTGGTCTGACCGCTGGCCAATAAGCGGTCTAGCCGCTGGCTGGACTGACCGCGCTAGGTGAACGGTCGGACCGCTTGGGTTCTGTCAGACCCGGATTTGAAATCCAGAATCCTCTGTGATTCCACCGCACTATTCCCTGGATCAGTAGATAGTACTCACAGTATATTACTGTATCAACTCATACATCGTGAACATTCATAAAGTCATAATATATATATCAGAGTTTAAAATACACCACGTCGGGCAGTAGTTTTACATAACAAGCCACCAAGGCCAAATACTTATAGATCAAAAGTATAGCAGCGGAAAGCGAGAACATCAGCGGAACCAAAAGCCACAGGCAAGCGACGGAAGGGTAAATGTGTGCAGACTATATTGCATGAGCTCAGGCAATATAGGTGCACACCTTTCCAGCAGGCTACTTGTCTAGGACTAAACGTTTTCAAATCCGCCCTAGTTGCAGTGGTCGGCTCCATTGCTTGGTGTGTCATTGTAGGCATAGTGGTCTTGTCCTCCTACTTCTGGATATGATGACGCGAGGGTGAGCACACTATCCATCGTGCTTCGTGAGCCAATACACAGAATACAATTACTTAACATGCATGGCTTGTCAAAGGATAGGTTCAAGTTATTTTATTTGTCGAAAATTTGCTTTTAAAAGACGTAACATACTTACAAAAAACTTCCTAAGACTTAGTCATTTGGACTAAAATCATAATGTTTGAAAACGAGTTGTGATGATAGTATTGGTACAGATTACATTTACCTTTATATGTCACCTGCACCATATATTTACTTTTCAGCGTTACAGCTGCTTACTTTATCACTGGGACGACATCCAGTGCAACATAAAATCAGGACTGTCCATCGTCCTCCATTTTCCTTTCCATGTCCTTTCCCTTTAAAAAGTATTTTTGAAATAGAACTATATCCAAGTTAGGTTCCCATGTCCACCCTTAACTGTGGGTATGGCTATTCAAATACTTTTGACTCTGCAGAGTGTGTACACTTTCACCATAAGAGACAATCCACTCGCTGCCCCACATGATTTCTTAGTCATGCAGTTGAGTACATCATCACAGTAACCTTTCAAACTACCTGACCTCTTGTTCTCATCTCACCCTATGAGCTATTCCCACTTGCGGTGGGTTCCATACGTTGCGCGGGATGTTAATTACTATTAATAGCGCCTCCAGGCTTCACTTCCCATAGCGCTAGTAAGACAGAAAAAAGTTCACCCTCCACTCAATGTCCCTTTAGCCACAACAGGCCCTGGCATTACCACACTTCTCTCCCCCAACCTGTGAGATGAGTCCGAGGTTTGATAGGTTTACTCAGCTAAGTTGCACTTTGCAGACTTGCCCAGCCAGCCTGCCCTCTCTTCTTTCCCCCTTCCTCCCTCGCAGCTCACGGCCGCGCCTCTATTTCCCCGCGTGCGCCACGTTCATGCCGCCCTTGTCACCGCCCAGCCTCCCCTCCCTACGCCGGCGTGAGACCACCCCGTGGCACCACCGTAGCCTCCCCATACCTTCCTTGCCAGGCTAGATCCTCTCCTCCCCCTCCTAGCTCGCCGCCCGTGCTCACTGCCGTACCCCCGTCACCGTCGCAATTCAGCTTCCCCAAGCCTCACCGTCGCATCTAGGCTGTCACGCCCGAGGCAGTGCCTTGATCTTCCCCCATATTTGCTTCACCTGCACCGGCATCGCCTCCTCTCCGCCTGTAGCTTCGCCTCATGGTGATGCTGCCGCCTAGCTGTACGCATGCCCATTGCCTCAGCGCCACCCCCGCCACTGTTGGGCAATGACGCCTCTGTGGTCGCCGCGCACACGCCACCCCCTCTCCCGCCTAGCCACGGCAGGGGCACTTGAGCGCACCGCCCCGACGTCACCCGCCTTAAGTCGAGCCAATGCTCCCTACTCAACAAAATCCGGTATAAATTCATGGTAAAATCCCCATTTCAACTCATCCCTCACTCGCTCAACACTCTCGAAGTGCGAACTCACCGCCGCTCCGCACTCTTTCGACCATCACCATCGCTAGCCGCCCCGAGAGCATAGTAAGCCACTTCAACCCCTCCACTATATTCCTTGAACCCCTCTGATGCTCCAGTGAAGTCTAATTGGCCTCTCTTCCATCGCAGCTCGTCGGCCCGACCTTCTTCCCCGACCATCGCCAGCATATTCCATTCATTGGAAGCTCCCACACGGTCAGGCGAAGTCAAGCCCGGCGCCAATTTGGAGGACCGCCGACCCCTCTTCTCCAGCACTGATCGCCCCTCTCCGTCGCCCGAGCTCACCGTCACCAGCTCATTCCATGCCACCCCAGCTTGCCTACCTTCCTCGGGGAGCTACTACTGATCCCTAGAAGCTCCCCTTTCATACGATTGAACTCCCATTGCCAGCACGACCGTCGCGCCCTTTGCCCTGTTCCCGCCGTAGCCGACGTCGCCGTCACGGTTGCCCAAGCCGATTGAGACTGCACCATCGTTTTTGATATGCTCCGGTGAGGCATAGCCTCCCTTCACCGCCGGTAGCCCGTGCCACTGCTCGATTGAAAGAGTGCACTGCTCTGACATCATTAAGATGTAATCTCGCATTAATAACTAATGATTGGGATTAGTTAATGCTAATGAATCACTAACCGGTGGGCCCATAACGGTTTATCCATAATATCAGACTGATAGACGGGCCCCACCTTAGTTAATAATATGTTAAACCCAGATTTAAAAATTAGGTACACTGATAGGTGGACCCCACTTTACTGTTAATCCGTACTATGGCCCACATGTCAGTCTATGATGATTAAATAAATTGACCCACATGTCAGAGAAAGAACTCCCTCTCCTCTTTTTATTTTTGGGATTTTTCCTGAAAATAAATTTTGGAAAGCTCATTCTTCCTCATCGTAACTCCGATTCAAGTGAAACTTGTTTCTAAAATTTTCTAAATTTAATATCTTTTTGTTAGTGGTGGTTTTTTTAATTTAGATTTCATTTGAAATTTTATTTAGGTATTTATTTGATATCTTGTTTGTTGTTTTCATTCCGGCGTTTCTGTTCAAGTAGAGTTCGAGGACATCCCCAACCAATAGTTCGATGTAACACCGGATCCGTAGGACTTTTCAGCTACAGACCCAGGTGAGTCAGCATTTTGATCATGTTGATCCCATGTTTTATGCAAATTATGTTCATTTAAAATTATTCAAAATGCATGCGTTATTTTATGTACAATCGTATGTTGCCTATAAATTAGATACCATCCAAAATTGTTAATGTAGCGATACCTAGCTACGCTATCCTTGATAACTTGTTTAACCCACTACATTTGTTGACCTAGGTGCTATGACAAAAATAGCTGATAAATCTATCCATAAGCCACGCTAAGTCAAGTCAAAGCCAGGGTTTTTGCTACTCTGAGCATCATCATCTCTTTGAAACATAAGCACCTTTGAGTGACTCACGAGTCGTGGTGCTGGCTTAAGCCGTCATTGACATAGGTCGTGACGCCGGGTTAAGTTGTCGTGTGGCACAAGAGGGGGTCTAGATGGGGCGGATATATCTTTTCCCCTAGATGAAATCATAGCGGGTGTAATCATTTACTAGATGCATTGTAAAAGTCATGTGGTAATTTTCTTGATCTGCACGTTTAAGGAAATGTGTGGAATATAACAATGGGGTTATCTCTTATGGGTAAAGATATACAATCTCTGCAGAGTATAAACTATTTAAACAACCATACTCATGGTTAAGGGCATACATGAAAACTTCCTTGAGTTAGTTCTATTTACAAAAGCTTTTACGGGTGGGAGCAAAAATGAGTTGAAGGGATGTACTTCAATTTAAATTTTTAATAGAGGGATCTACTCCAGCGATAATCAATAAGGTGGACGTAACCCAATAAAAATTTAGCATTAGTGGATAGAACCATGTAATCGGTGGATGGAACCGTCTACAATATACTTATTGCACAATTTCAAATGATACACATGTTTTACTAAAATGCTAAGTCATAGGACTTTTACTAATAATATTTGCAACCATGCCTTCTGCAAAAATAAAGAAACTTGAGCCACCATTTGTCAAGCCTAAATGCATCAAGACCAGTACGCATTTTACGAAGAACAAGGACACGATGGAGGAGAAAATGATGGCAATTAGGCTTAATGCATAGTACTCTTGCCTCTCCTCTCACAGTTCAGTTGACCATTCTAACTGTCAGGTGGGCCCAATATTAGCTAGACCTTAACTAATATCGGTTTCACTTGGGTTATCATAGTCATTACCTGTGAAGGAGTGAGCCCTCCTGCTTTCCATTTTCCGCTGCCTTTTTTGGTGTAATTATTTGGCATGACAGCCCTATGCTAGAACCGATCCCAATGTGGATATGCTTAAACTCTGATAATGTAATATTGTTATGAAATATATCGTGTATGAAATGATCCAATCATGTACCTATGAGCACTATCTACTGATCTAGAGAATAGTACAGTATAATAATAGAGAATTCGAATTAGCCAAATCCGGGTCCGACAACTATAGGATGAAGCCCTAGGTGGAGTGGTCGATTTAGCAAAATTTTTAAAATCTATTTTCTAAATCAAATCAACAAAAATAAATATCTAGTAATTTTTTATTCTCACCACATTCCTAGGACTCTTAGTCTTCGCCTTCTCTAGAAATTGTTTTCGAAACTTAAATTGACTTCTTATTCCCATAATATCTATAAATGTCTCGAGTGTTTCATATTCAAAGTAGAGATTGGCCCGGAATTCTTCAAACTTTGCTATGAAGTTTTGGATCAAGAAAGCACCCAATATATTACAAGACAAGATTAAAGACTTCCATGAAGATTGGAAGCCATTAGATTAGAACACTGTTATAGTTTTAGCATCGTGTATATTTTTTGTTTTTTCTTTGTAGTTGTGTGTGATGTGAGCTACAATTTTGCTTCTAGCATTATGTTGTAGTCATATCAAAAATCTTTATTTATGAAGTTTATTACTTCTTTTGTCAGCTTTTTTTTGGTTAAGTGAGTATTTTAGTTTAGGATTGCCATTAGAATATTCTCCTTAGATAAATTTACCTCTTATCTTTGCTATTCCCTCTTTCCTTGGAAACCTTAGTGTCATCACTAAAAGATGGTTGATACTCAGAGAACAGCTGGTCACAATCAAATGGCCTTAGATTCTAGCAATAGTACTACAATCCCTTTAGCTCAGGGTTAGCAATCATCTCCAACTGGTCTAGATCCATCTTTTAGTTAATTTATGGTAGCCCAGACTCAGCTCATGAACACGATGATGCATAATATGACCAATATGATGAATCAACAACATTAGATAGTTGTTGCCCCTTAGCCAGATCATCTGCCATCCAGATTTACTAAATTCATGAGAACTAGACCGCCAACTTATTCCAGTTCCTCTGAGCCTTTAGAAGCAGATGATTGGATTCGTTTAGTGGAAAAGAAGATAAACCTTGCTCAGTGCACCGATCGAGAAAAAGTTCTCTACACCGCTCAACATCTAGAAGGTGCCGCATCAGGATGGTGGGAAAACTATTGTGCCGCTCATGAGGATCAAGAAAACATTACTTAGGCAGAGTTCACCATATACTTTTGTTATGCCCATATCCTAGATGGAATGCTTAAAATAAAGAAAAATTGCGTGAGCTTTGTAACATCCTAAAAATTTTATTTGCATTTTATTAGAATTTATTTGGATTTTTTGGAATTTATATATTTTCTAAAAGCCAAAATTAGTTTACTTTATTTCTTCTGAGTTTTCCTAGATTTACAGTATTTTTGTGAATTTTTATGGAATTTGTCGGAGTTATTTGCTATTTTCTAAGGGTTTTTGGAGCTTCCTAGTATTTTCTCAAAATTATAAAATAAAATTTAAACTCAAAATCACCTTGGGCTGACATGTGTCATGCCCAGATGCAATCTACATCGCCCAATTTAATCTTGGCCACCTATTCCCACTTACCCCTTCATTCTTCATCTGACGGCCGAAATCCATTTCTTTGGATACATGGTGGTCATCCGCACGCCCGCCTCTCCCCTCCTCTCTTCTCTCGCCAATCGGCCATTTCTTTCCGTTAGGTCAAGCATTCACCGCCATTAATGGCCATTAATCCACTCAAGTTCATTCTGCCATATTTTCCCCTCTTTTAATCCCATTAAACTCCTCTTTAAGCACCATGACCACCGGCCTTAACTCTGGTGAGTAAATGATGGCCGTTAGCCCTTTCCCGCCCTTTAAACATCAATCCACATGCACCCTCTCCACACCCCACACCTCACGATTAGCTCAATTTCACTCCCTGGCACCCGAAGTCCTCCACACCGCCACTTCGTTCTCCGTTCACTGGCGGAGCACCGATGAGCAATCGCCACCGCCATAGTTCACCTCGCGCTTCGTTGACGCCATCTTCATCTTCGTCGTGATCGTGCGAACCTCAGCCGCCCTTCCACCAAGCAAGCCCATCACTAGAGAGCCCTCGCCGTCGATGCCTTTGCACCGTCACCAGCAAACCTCGCCACTGGCCCATTTTCGAGCAGCTCGGACTCTACGCCAAGGTGAGCCCACCTCCCCATCATCTCTTCTCGCTTTTGCGCACTTCGGCCACCACAGCCAGGCATCAGAGTGCTGGTGAGCCCTAGGGCTCTGTGCACTGCCTTCGGCTTTTGCGGCAACGTCAGCACCTAAGCACGCATGGCAGAGGACGTGGACGCCATGTGGCACCACATCAGGGCGTAAAAGCCACGTCAACATTTTCTATGCAAAAATAAACTGGCGAAAAAATAAAAAGCAAATGCTGATGTCGTAATCCAATTTTTTGGTACAAAAATAATTCAGAAAATCAGCCTTTTCCTTTTTCTTTAGTTTTAAACTTCCGGAGGCCCGTTCTTCTTCATTCTAACTCCAATTGGATCCGTTCAAATTTCTAAATTCTTATAAAATACTAAATTACCCATTTCTGGACTCTTTTTGAATTTTATTTGCTTTGGTTTTTCACATATAAATTATGATGAAAACGTAGAGTTCAATTTCGATGACTCGCATTACCAAGACTTCGAGCAAAGCAAGTTACACCTTTGATAATATTGCTTCTAGTAATTTATATTAATTATATTATTTTTAAATTATTATGCATATGTTCTTTTATTCAAATCTAGTTTAAATTCGACTTAAATTCTTGTTATACCCAATTCCATTGTATATAGTCAAATTTGACCTTGATCACAAACATGCCTTGTCACCCTAGATGAAAACCTAATTAGTACATTAGTATTAACTAAAAATTTTATAAAATTGCTTAGTCATACTTTGAATGATTTAGGTGGGATTATTGTTTCACATAACATGATGATTTCTAAAATCTATTTTTGACTTCGGTGAGTCAAGAAGGTCTATAAAATCTTGATAAAATAAAACTATAAAACCTAGTTTAGACTTAGGAATTGGAATTATGGTGGGTGCTTGCTGGTGCTCAAGGGGCATGTAGATAGTGCCTAAGTCAAATTAAGGACTGGTCTGTGAGCTACTGTTCGAAGTCACACCGTACTACCACAAGTCTGGTATGGGACATACCTAGTTTAGTAATTTTTGAAGTTCCAAACTTAGTTTCGCTATAGATTGAATAGGAGCATGGCGTAGACCGTGAGAAGTCTCACATGGCACAAGAGGGGCCCCCAACTTGTTGATTCTGGTTGTGGCGAAATCTTAGTGGCAGTGTAAGGTAGTGTATTAATCGCATTATAACTTGTTGATTCAATGGAACATTATAACAGCCTTGTCATAAAATCTCAGCCGCACACCTAAGGTAGTGTATTAATCGCATGGCGAAACGAAAGGACATGTCTTGTGGGTAAAGTTGTACATCTCTGTAAAGTAATAAACTATCCTAGATAGCCGTATCTGTTGTCATGGACACAATGAGTATGGTTTTTCACATATTAGACTTTAGTTTTATAAAATTTGGTTAGTGGACAAATGAGAAATCTTTTGGAAAGATGGTTCGGGTGGGATACCTGTGGATAGGTTAGTGTGAGGTTGGTGCCTACATTAACGATATTATTTCAGTTAAAATGTTGTTTTTACATATTGTATTAAATTTAGTTTTTGCACCTACTTTACAAAATTTACTTTAATACTGATTTTCACATAATTAACCATATTATGCCTCCCTTTATTAATCCTTATGCTTGTATTTATTCTATTAAATCTCCTGGTGTAATTTATGGAGTACTTTATATGCTCACCTTAATTACTGTTACCAAAGGATGATTTCATCAACTACGGTGAGGATTACGATGAATAGGACATTCTTACAGCTATTCACCTGTGGGCAGGCAGGATAGGCTGCTCCTTTTTCATTTGTCTTCCACTGATTTACCTTTATGTTTGGCCATGAGCGATCTTATTGTAAACTTGGCCATAAGACCTATACATTTGTTTTATAATAAAGTGTGATTGTTATGCATAATATGTATCCCTGTTAACCCTGTGTGCACTAGTTTTTTATGGGATAGTGTGATTTACATAGAAGATTCTGGAGTTGTTGTTCCGGGATCCAATAGAGATGGTATTAGAGCTATAATGACCCTAAGACGTGACTGTAGATAGAATAGAATGGACAAACCTTAAGGACATTTTAAAAGATAGCTATTTTGGAAAAAAATTTCTAAATCCAATCTTACTCTCTCCCTTAACTATATTCTTTCATAAAAAATTGTAACTCTTCTGCTTTTCAAAACTCTAGATGGCCGAACATCCTACCCAAGTCACTCACGGAATCATAGCCGACCATCTAGATGGCTGTCTTTGGGATCTTCTCCAAGAATTGGACTTCAAAGCATACCCTATTTATGAAGGATACCTAAGCACCTATGGAGATCAAGAACGTTGGAGGGTGGAAGTGTTGATTTATGCTAGCATTAGAGATGAAGCAGCATTTCACACATTTGATGCCCCTCTACCATGAGATACCTTCTTCAATGGTATTCAAGATGAAGCTCATGAAGCAATCCGTCAAATGAGGGACATCTACACACTAGAGCTACGACGTACCACATTTCACTACTACCCTAGCAAATTTCCTGTTAGCTCCGACAGCGCCTTTTCCTTCATAGAGTTTGAGAGTAACCCACGGCTTGTTCAACAGGTGTAGTACTCCAAGTCCTTGGACTATATGTACCAAGTCACTTTGGATGAGTTGAACTCTACGTCACAGAGACTCCATGCAATAGAAGAAGAATTGGCCAAGTATAGCATAGAAGAAGAGGGTTTCTCTGTTACGGGAACACCTCCAAAGAAGCGTAAAGTTTAGATGAGTAGTAGTAGCACTAGGCCATAGAAGCCATGAGTTTAAATCTAAGTTATAAAATGACATTTGTGAGTTGTTATTTTTTTTATCAATAGCCTCAAGGTTATAATCATAATATTCAATAGAGTGTTTTGTTGGCTTTTATTCGAGTTTCATTGCTTTCTTCTGCTTTGTGGTGGGAATGTTACAAAGACTTTCTCCTAGTTCTCTCTTTCTTTCCTCTAAATCTGATAGAATCTAATAGATGGTGAATACAAGGAGGAACGTCAATGACAACACCAACATCGGAGCTCGAGGAAGCCAATTTGCTCCCATCCTTCTACCCCCACCAGCAGTTGGACCAGACTAGGCTCAATTGATAGCAAACCAAAATCAGCTGATCCAACTGTTAGCTCAAACAATGAACAATCCAAGCCAGCATACTCCTCCCCTACCGCCTACTCAAGCTCCTTAGACCTAATTATTAGAATTTCTAAGGATAAGGCCTCCAATCTTCTCAAGTAGTGCAAAGCCAATGGATGCTGGTGATTAACTTCGTGCAATTGGAAAGAAGTTGGATATTCTATAATACACCGACCGAGAAAGGGTCCTATTCGCTTCACACCAGTTGAATGGATCTGTATCCGAGTGGTGGAATACTTTAACTACTTCTCATGCCAATCCCGAGGCCATTTCATAGAATGAGTTCGTGCAAAGTTTTTGCAAAGCTCATATTCCAACTGGCACCATAACTCTGAAGAAAAAGGAGTTCAGAGCTCAACAACAAGAAAGCTGCACCATGAATGAATATTTCCAAAAGTTCAACCAACTGGCACACACACACAGAAGATGTGGCTACCGATGAAGCAAAGCAGGAAAGATCTTGGAGGGCCTGAATGACAACATCTCTGCATAGTTGATATCTAGTGACTATGCTGATTTCCATCAGTTAGTGAGTAAAGCCATTTGCTAAGAGGGCAAGTGTGTAGAGATGGAGAACAAGAAAAGAAGAATGGAAACTCAAAAGATTAATCCTAGAGGTTTTCGTAAGGCCTGTAGTACTCCACCTCAGGATGGCAAGTTCAGACCGTAGCCTAGCAACTTCAAGCCGCAGTTAAGCAACTTCAGGCCAGTAGTAAACCACCCACCTTTCCAGGCTGACCACCCTAATTCTTAGGTAGCTTGTGTTCCTGTGGTTGGTGGTCAAGTTTAGAAGAGTACCATCACACCTGATGGAGTGACCTGTTTCTATTGCAAGGAAATAGGGCATTTTGCTAAGCCTTGCCTCAAGAAGCTCCAAGCAACAGCTAATGCAAGTGTATCCGGAAGCCAGAACTAGAGACAACAGCCTCAAAAATTGTAGCCACAACTGAAGCAGTCACCTTCTGTGTCTTTCCTCTTTCATATCTAATCCCTACCATCCATCTTTTATTCCCTAGCACCCAATACACTGTTCATCTTCAACATCATATCGATCAGGAGACCGAGTAACGCACAAAACTTCTCTCTCTGCTCTTCCATGGTATCTTTCAAGCCAAGCCTTATCTCAATATCCTCCTAAAAGAAAATTTGTACCAAATCATGCAAGGAATCTATTCCATCTGACTTCTTTTGCGTTTTGTTCACCCGTTTGTCTTTTATCTCCTATTTTCTTAAATGGACTCTAAACCAAAATTTGCAAATTGGAGTCAGTTTGTATCTCTTCCAAGACTATAAATATGAACCTTTGGCCCCTTCTAAGGCTCCCCAATCTATGCCAAGTCCCCTCAAAGCCCAGAACTCTATCAGCACCGAGGCCATCTGGTCCCAAAATTGCTCGTCATGTCCCAAGCTATCCAGTGAGATTTTTCATGATCCTTTCACATCACATCATGTTCCCATATACCATCTACCTTCTTCCCAAATTAATTTGGTTTTGGGGCACGCAATCACTCGGAATTGAGTTTTCCCTAATCTAGGCCTAAATCGATTCCCGACATCGATTTGTCACCTCCGGTAAGTTTTAGTCCATGACATTGTCTCTCTTAGACTTTCCTCATTGAGTTCTATGCCATGCTTCCCTCGTTTTCTCTTTTCACCTCCGACAGTTAGCCATGACCGCCTAGGGCACTTTGTGTTCCTATCTATCTGGTGATGTTTTCTTTAATTCTTTCATGTTAAAACATGCCAAATCATCTCAGGTAGCTACCTTTCAAGTGGTTTTGGATTTCATTCACCGAGCAACGAGATATCAAGTTTTTCCTTTTTCTTTATCGACGTCGTTCAAACATCGATTGTGTCGCCTCTGGTGAGTTTCTGGCTGAGCTAAAAAATTTTCTAGCTTCACCAAGTCACATTCTAGGCCATGGTCATCTTACTTCTCAGTGTTCTATGCTCAGGCATTATTCCTCTCTTCTACGCATATCGTTGTAACCACCCACACCATCATTGTGCTCCTTTTAACGTGATGTCACTTCCTACGTGTTCCTCAGGTTCCCAGCGACTCATTTTGCCAGTTGCCATCACCTCCCGTACCTTCCCTTGCTGGCATCATGGCCAAAACAAAACTAGGAGCTCTCTGTTATTTTTTCCCTCGTTTTCCTTTTTCAACATTTTTTGTCTAGCAAACTTTAGATGATTCGTTCTCTTTTGTCCTAGCTCCAATTGATCTGATTATGTTTTCTAAATTTATCTAAAATTGAGCTCTATCTTTTAGTTCTAGTTTTGCTATTTTTGAATTTTATTTGAATTTATGTATGTTCATTTGTACGATAGATAACGACTTCGAAAGAGCAGGAGCAAGACCTGAAGATGAAGAAGTGGTTACTGAGCATGGCCAAAGCAAGTTATGTTTTTTGATCATGTTGAACCTAGTTTTGAAATCTATTATGTATTGTCTTGTTTTAAATTATCATGCATTACTATTTTATTAAGAAACCATTGTATATGTTAGTTATTGTCCAATTTGATTAATCACTAACTTGATAATTTGAATGACAATTTTATTATCACCATAGGATAGAAAATATTCTAGTGATGCAATACTAGTTGTCACATGGGTTGTACGTCTCATATGCTTTGCCATACTTATAGTCACGTTGAGTTCATCATCATATGTGATCAACTAATTAATTTGACTTAATGAGATATTGAATCATGGTTGTAGCTACAGTTATAAAATTTATGTGCCATGATATTAGTGTATCATTGGTGTTGGTTATATACAATTGATTTTCACTTGGGCGAGTGATCGTACATAAAAGGGGGAAGTGTGAATTTTACTTCGAGGGATGTGGATATCTCACCCAGGTAATGCCTAAAAAACTTAAGTTTGTGCACCATTGATTTGAGCCTTACCATACAACCACATGTCTAGTATGTGACATACCTAGCTGATTAATTTGTGATATTTTGATTTTAATTTTGCCATTGTGATGAACATGGATGCTAATTTCCATGTGGTGCAAGAGAGGATAGATATTGACTAGGTGGTTAACATACTTAAAAGTGAAATCTTAGCGGGTGGAATTGGGTTGAGGTTGAGCATTGTAAAAGTCTTGTTGTGATTTTCTTGAATTGATAGCACCGAGTTGTTGTTCTTTCTAGAAACCTCCCACGCCAATCAATATGATTGATCAATAGAAAATTAGGCTGATAAGATTAGTTCAAAATTGGGTTAATGTGATTAATCCAATGAAATTTTTAAGGGTGATTTCGTGAATAGGATTCACGTCTTGAAAAAAACTATAAGTGTTATGTACCGCACATTATAGGTGTTATGTGTTCATATCGTATGATAGAATTAGATTCTACATATAATTCATTTTTGCAGGGTTATGTGAATAGTATGGCCCATTGTGTATATGATGCATGTATGAGTTTTTCATGTCCTGCGTGTCATGTTGATTTATAGCCATGGGCTACATATTATTGTATAACGACCTGCCTGTCGATTTGTGATGCTTGATATTTTCATATATAATTCATTATTAGCTGTTAGGAGTAATAACTAAGTGGATGAATGTGGTGAAATCAAGCATTAATGGCTTGGTGGATGGAGATTGTCATGCTAAAGGCCATACTATATCACAGTTTTGGGTCTAGGAGTATACTGTTGAGGCTAGGACATGTGGATGTTACTCAACAAATAAGAGTTGCATGTGATGCAATTAGCAAGGGGTTTCTTACCTACGTTGCTAGGTTTCTAGCAGCGATGCCAAAGCTCACTAGGACTTAGTGAAATATAGATCTTGATTCACTATATGTTATTAGAGGGTACATAATTTTAAACATATAGTGCGAGTATCTTTTATTAAATTATTTAATGAAAGATTTCACATAAATATAGTGCTGAATTTTTGCATATACTTTTTATGTTGTAGACAATACCATCATCTACTTCCTCCACACAAAGTTTTAACCAGCGATCTATTCTTAAGAAAGAAAAACTAAATAGAACAAACTTCATCAACTAGTATCGTAATTTGAGAATTGTTCTCAAGCAAGAAAAGAAAGAATATGTTCTATAGGCTCCATATCCAGATGAACCAGCTGAAGATGCAACTCGTGCTCAAAATATTGAGTATGGGAAACATTGCAATGACTCACTAGATATTAGCTATCTCATACTTGCCACCATAAACTCTAAGTTTCAAAAGCAATATGAGAACATTAATGCCTACAATATGATTGTGAGTCTTAAAAGCATGTTTGTGAACCAGGCAAGGGCTGAAAGGTACAAATCCTCTAAGTCATTGTTTGCATGCAAGTTAGCTGAAGGAAGTCCGGTTAGCTCTCATGTGATCAAAATGATTGGATACACTTATGTGATTCTCCAATCACTCCCTCCGAGCTTTAAGTCAATCATTTTGAACTTTCATACGAATAACATGGAGAAGTTAATGATCGAGTTGCATGGGATCCTCAAGTCAGCAGAGGAGAACATTAAGAAAAACTATAATCATGTGATAATGGTTTAGAAGACTACCAACTATAAAAAGAAGAATCATAAGGCTTTGAGCAAAAGAAAGGGCATAGGCAAAACTCGAGATGAGATCTCGAGTATCAAATCTAAACTTTAAAAGCTCAATATTTGTGCTGCACCTGATGCCATTTGCTACCATTGCTAAGGGATTGGACATTAAAAGAGGAACTGCTAGAAGTACTTGGCAGACTAGAAAAGAAGAAGGGAAATAAGACTTCTACTTTAGGTATAAATTTTATAGAAATAAAATCTTGCTACTTCTCATGTTAGTTCTTGGGTATTTGATACCAGATCGGTTGCTCATATTTGAATTCGATGCAGAGGTTGCTAAGGAGTAGGTGTTTAGCAAGAGGCGAGGTTGATCTTCGCATGGGCAATGGAGCAAAAGTTCTTGCGGTGGCTGTTAACACTTTAGCATTATCTTTACACTTATTATTAGTTTTGGAATGGAATAATTATTATTATGTTCCTGCCATAAGCAATAGCATTATTTCTGCTACATGTTTAGGAGTAGAAGGTTATAAGTTTAAAATAAAAAAATAATTGTTTTTCAATTTATTTGAATGATATGCTTTATGGTTATGCTCCATTGATAAATAGATTATATGTTTTAAATCTTGAGGATGTGTCTATCTATAACATTAATGCTAAGAGGCTTCAACCTATTGATTTGAATCCCATTTATATTTGGTATTATCGTTTAGGTCACATAAATGAAAAATGCATGGTGAAACTCCATAAAAATCATCTTCTAAACTCATTTTTATTTTAAATCATTTGAAACATGCGAGTCTTGTTTACATGGCAAAATGACGAAGACACCTTTCACTGGTCTAGGTAAGAGAGCAAATGACTTGTTTGCCTTAACACATTCGAATGCATGTGTACCAATGAGTTCAACATCTAAAGATGGTTTTCAGTACATCATAACTTTTATCGTTGACTTTAGTAGATATAGATACATCACCTAATGAGGCATAAATCTGAATCGTTTGAAATGTTCAAGGAATTTCAAAATGAGGTATAAAATCAACTTTGCAAGACAATTAAAGCCCTACGATCGGATGATTGAGGTGAATATTTAAACCATAAGTTTGGTGATCATCTAAAGCAATGTGGAATTATTCTAGAGCTAACTTCGCGGGGAACACCTCAATCAAATGGGGTGTCTAAATGATGGCATCAGACTTTGTTAGACATGGTTCGGTCTATGATAAGCCAATCTGATCTACCATTATCTTTTTGGGGGTTTGCTCTAAAAACATCTGTGTTCATATTAAATAGGTTTCATTAAAGGCCGTAGAAAAGACACCATATGAGATATGAACTAGGAAGCATTCTAGATTATCTTTTCTCAAAATATGAAGATGTGAAGTATATGTAAAATATTTGATGTTTGATAAACTCACACCTAAATCTGATAAATGCTGGGTGTCCTAAGAAAGCTAAAGGATGTTACATTTACAAAAAGGATGAGAACAACGTGTTTGTTGCCCGAAATTGTGTCTTTTTGGAGAAAGAATTTCTCTTAAGAAGAGTTATTGAGAGCACGACAAAACTCAAAGAAATTTGATAAACATCAGAAAATATTTCTACTCCAACTGAACATCTACAGAGTGTACAAGATGTTGTAGAGACTTCATAAGAAATAGTTTCTCTATAAAAGACTTCAGAGAGGCAGCATATATTTTGAGCATAAAGATCTATAGAGATAAAACTAAAAGGCTAATTGGATTAATCTAAGATATATTTGTTGAGAAAGTGTTGAAGTGATTCAACATGCAGAATTCTAAGAAGGGTTTCTTACCTATGTCATATGGTATTAGTCTTAGTAAGACTCAGTATCCTTCGACACTAGATGAGTGAGGCCGAATGAGTAAGATTCCATATATTTCCGCCATTGGGTCTCTCATGTATGCCATGCTTTGTACACGTCTAGATGTGTCATATGCTCTAAATGTTACGAATAGATATCAGTCAGATCTAGGTGAAGATCACTATATAGCTGTAAAGAACATCCTAAAATATTTGAGAAGGACTTGGAATGCATTCCTTGTTTATGCATTTGAGGAAGATCTACTTGTAAATGGTTACACTGATGCTAGTTTTTAAACTGATAAAGATAATTTTTTTATCATAGTTTGGGTTTGTGTTTTGTCTTAATGGTGGAGAACTGAGCTAGAAAAGTTCTAAGCAAGAGATGGTTGGCTGAGTATATTATGGCTTCCGAAGCTGCAAAGGAGGCTGTTTGGATAAAGAAATTCATCTCTGAGTTGGGTATACTCTCTAGTACTTCTAGTCCAACAAATCTCTATTGTGATAAGAGTGGAGCCATTACGCAAGCCAAGGAGCCTAAATCACATAAAAAATCCAAGCACATACTTTGGCATTTTCACCTCATTGCTTGTACATGTATGATGGTTAGCACTTCACATGAATATTTGGTAGCAAAACTGCTATTTTATGGGTGCCCATGAGCTCCCTATCTTACGGACACCCGTATCTGCCGTTTGACCCATATAGAATTTGAACGTCACCACTCATTTTCGCAAACATGGGTATTGGTGGCATTCGTGACATGAGATGGATCAACTAGCAGTGGTAGTACGGTGCCACACCACGCCAACTACCGTGTGGACCAAAGTAAAAGAGCTGACAATTCGTGGGGAGGGTTTTCTACAAAAATCAAGGACCTGTACGTAATTTCAAAAAATATTGAAGGTCTTTTTGCAAAAAAATAAGGACCCATACATAATTTCAGGAAAATTACAGGCTTTATCAAGAAAACGAAGGGCTTCCCTGAAAATTTAAGGGTCCATAAGTAATTTTTGAAAAACATGGGGCCTTTTCATGAAAATTGCTGACGTGATAGGAACCTTTTTGTAAAAACTGAGGACCCTTTCGCTATTTCAAAAATCTTAGGGGCCTTTTTGTAAAAATGATGATGTGGCATGGGGGAAGCTAGAGTTCCCCCTATCTCTAATATACGAAGTATTCTGTGTCGCTTTCTTCCCCTTTTCACTTCTATTGCACGACGCATGAGCCTATCTCCCTCACATTCAGCACCTCTGTCCATGGTGAGGGTCAGCGTCACCTCCTTAGCTCTGCTCGCAGCAGACCTTGACTTCCAGATTAGCCTCGCCACACTCGGGCATCGCTGCACGCAGGTGCCCTCTCCCCACAGCGCCTTTTCCTCCAAGAACTGAGTGCGTCGACCATTGTGCTCGACGCCACCACCACCATTGCCACCCCTACCAGATTCACTGCCGCGGCCATCGTAGGGGACAACCCCAAAGCTAGGAAGGGCCATCGTTGGAAGCTGAAGGGGAAGGGGGACGGTTGACAAATAAATTAAAAGTTTTTTTGAATCATTTGAAAGTTTTGAATACAAAGTTTTTCAAATTAGTTGAAAGTTTTCAAATCAAAAGCTTTTGAATTAGTTAAAAGTTTTTTGAATTAGATGATCATTTTTCAAATTTTGTTAAAAGTTTTCAAGATGCTTTGAAGGGGTGTCTATGTTGGGATACGGGTAGGCTACACTAGTGCAAATTAAAATTTTCTACCACGTAAATCAGGAAGTCATGTGAGTAAGAGATTATAGATCGTTATACCACTAGACACGTGGTGCAGCGGAAGTAAAGTTGAAGCAGTCGATCGTCCTCTAGCCAACCGTCTCCTCGCAATCGTCTCAATCAGCGTCATAGTTGTAGCAACGCCTCTGTCTAGCTTCACACATCCAAGGAGGGAACACCGTGCGTTGGTGTGTTAGCACCAATGCGCACAACACGAGTTATGAGAGGTGAGGCTAGGGTTTTGATAGGTGTGTTTCGGGATACTTCCCTTTGCCCCCGCACCTCCCCTTATATAGCCTCCAATAGGATTCTTATCCGATATGAGTAGAGATTGAATCCCACTTAGAAACTATGATCTAGACCCTTATCATTTTAGCCCATTAAGTGTGTGACCATATAGATTCATGTGTATTTGGCCATAGGCCGAAACTCATTTTTGGTTCATAAATCAGTAGTGGTCCCTAACAGGACATAACAACCCCCAAATATACATAAATATCATATCGGGTGAACCTATATAGTGCTTATGTATCGATCCCTTTACCTCATGATACTATATCGAACTCAATGTGAGAACCATGCCATCCTATAATAACTCGATCCTTTACTCGAACATATAGTGAATAACTCAGTTATGATTGACTCCTCAACCACATTCGGCATGGCTATACACTTCCTTAATCTAACCGCATCGAGAGCCCAGAGATATCTCTCTTGTTATATAGGAGGGACAAATTCCATCTTGATTCCTTATATTCCTCTGCATGTTTCATAGTAAACCCGAAAACTACTTTATGACCACCCAGACACGGAGTTGTAATTGATAACTCTTAAGTAAACTATTACATATATAGGAAATAATGTCGATATCAGGTTTAAGGATCTTACATACACTATATATGATACCAACTGATGACACTTAATAATATAACAATTCCCGCAGTATCTCATGGTGGGTCAATTCAACATTATTTTCTCTAACATATGTTCACATTATTGATTTAATATCCTATATTTATAGTCCGTGAAACATGATCATCAATCAACACATGTGCTGATCTATAAATCATAATTGTCCACATAATGATACAAGATCAGGAAAAAATTAGAATAATATCAAAATATAAATAAAAAGTTTCACGAACAAATCATATAATTGTTGATCAATATGAAAGATATTTATTTCAAGAACAAAATAACATGTTATTCAAAAAATCATAAACATATAAATAATATAATCATCTTTATGCTTATTTCTAAGATATATCACTAATATCCGTAAGGTGCCCTTCTCACGGTCGCCATTAGGATAGTAGCTCTCTACTTCCAGTATATGTGTCGTGCAGTTCATCTTGACAGAAAGTTAATAAAATTATCACCAGCATATCTAAAATTTCTGTGCATATGTCTACCCTGAAATACTACCACTTGGCTGCATTTTTAGAAGTTTCCATGACTAAAATGTCGGTCAAATATCCCTGCTTAATTTTGAAGCTTTCCCCTTATGATTGAAGTTGACATGACCTCACCGAAAAGAACCAAGGAACCTCCATGACTGGACTCTTTTTCCTCACGTTTTATATTTTCTTTAGACGCTAGCCCCTCGCTGCTAGTGTCTTGGATAGCCATAGGCCCATAGGCAAGCCGGGTGCACATCTAGCTAGCTAGCTCTTGGTATCGCTAGTTCTCTACTGCTCAGTTGCATTGCAGCCTGACGTTCTCATTCCATGATTCCATCCAAAGACCACAAAAACTGGCCACGTGAACCGAATGAAGGAAGCAACGGCTTGTTCCCATGCAAATCCATACGTGTAACCGCAGGCCTAATATTAACGCCATGTAGAAAAGTTATTCCTATATACAAAGCAGGGAGCATATCATTCTTCAAAGGCCTTACGCCATGCATGTAACTTTCTGTCCGCATCTCTTCGTTATCTGTCTGTGACCTAATTCGAATTCCATCTATCGTAATAGAATAATCTCTCCTCCACTACTAACTTCCATTTCTATTCTCCCGTCGACATGATATGACGCCATTGTCACTTGCGGCTTAGCTAACACTTGTCCGATAAATTTGCTTAGAGCTTGCTTCTATATGCAACATTAGATCCAATCTCCTTGGATGAGCAGGGATGTTAGCTCAATTTCCATATTTATTCGAAGGGATTGAGTCTAATTACTACCAATTCAAACAAGCTTTGATGATATGCTCCGAAAACTACCACGTACATAGTTGTTCAAACCAAAATGGCTTCCCTGTTCCCATTTTCGTGTCCCCCTCCGTGTTCTCTCGATCTGGACCACTCGTTACGATCAACGAGCGGTCCAGATCGAGGAAACACGGAGAGGGACACGGAAATGGGAACAGGGAAACCTCACTCGTTCCAAACTATAGGACTTATTATGATAGTTCGGGCTACTCTAATAATTCCACATATTAGGATGATCTTTAAATATAGAACTTCGAAAGAAATACCAAGATCAAGTTGAAAAGGAACCAATTAAATTCTAGAACCCCAGAGTGACTATAGTTCGATTATAATTTTTTTTAGCCACCATTACATAAATATCAACAGGTTGGGCCTGTTTGGAAATGAGTGATCTAAATCCTTAGGATTTAGTACAAATTTAAATTAAATTCTAAAAATTCCTAGAGCAATCCTCCTCCAAACAGGCCCTAAACGGTGAGACGCACATGCTGAGTGCTTTGCCCCAAAATCATACTTAAAGAAAGGAAAGTTCAAAGAACCGCTATTCTGCATTCTGTACATCTATTGAACTGAATGCACTTGATAATCTGTCGAACAAGTTTTCACAGTATTGAGACTAACTCGATTTTTATCTTCGTTTGACCTTTCATTTTTGTTAATCTCATTGATTATTTGATCTAGTGTGTCGAGCTAATTGAGAAGCACAAAGAATATATTCTAGCCCATACTATCGCCTGATGGACACACTTTATCTTATTCCCTTTTTATCTAAAAGCATGAGCTCTTTTTTTGCAAAGGATGAAGGGAAGAACACGAGCGCTACAATATGGGCAAGGACAAATGAACCCTGCCATCGTGAATCACCACTTGTTCAAACTCAACTTATCAAGATGATTCTTCTTTTTCAAAATTATCATGATCAATATAATTACTTCAAAAATGCTAAAAATGTGTTGACAACAAACATTTGTTGCGTAATAGTACGTATCAAAATAAAACATTTGCTGCCTAGTGAAATAATGGCCCCTTCTTTTCAACTTATACCTTATGGTTTACGGTTTTTTTCGAACAAACCAATGGGATGACTTCTCTGTTGTTTTTTCGAAGTGGCTTCATCAGGACAGTCTTTTTAAAGTGGCTCATCAATATTCGGTTCGTTCACATAAGTATTTACAATAGGACTAGAAATTATCAGCTATACCCAAAAAAGAACCCATAATGAATGGTGGAGTCCAAAACAATGCAATCAATAGCGACATCCTGTACTAGGTAGATAAGGGACATTGCCACTACCCACTAAATACAGTGCTCGTGTCCTTCTTATGGAGTTACATTGTGTCACAATGTGTACTGATATAGATCTTTAGAGAAGATTGTAGTGGTGGTATATATAGGAGATGTGAGGAGATGTCACTTATTCATAAGGAAGAACAGGGGGAAATGTGGTGGGCCACGAGCATGTTGGTGAGGTTGTTTGAAGAAAGGGAGAAAGGGAATGGTTATTTGAATACATGTTTAGGAATAACACAATATTTGATTAAAACTCTTGCAAATTGGTCAAAAACATTAATATTGTTGGAAGTATTAATTTAAAACATTGAAATAGCTATTAATAAAATTTGCAATATTAGTACATTTTTAGGAACATTGTAATTGTTCATTAATTTTTTTTCAAACATGTGTTTCAATAGTTATTAACAAAGGGGACATATCTAGGGCAAATAAACAAATAGATGTGACCGTCCAATCGTACAGATAACTTTTCATTTGGTATGAAATTAACACAACAAATTCCAAAGAAATTAAGGAGGTAATACACGAAGTGTTGTAGCACCCTTTAGAATTTCAATTTTAAATATGAGAAATTTGCTACGAGAAGTAGTAACCTTTGATTATTTATTTTGAATTATCATTTATTGAGCAATTTTCTCAAACATTTCCTTTTTCTCATCTCCTAATATAGACTTGATTTCAACTTGAAATTTTATATGAAGAATTGTTAAGTTGAGAAGTACATTCATAAACTTTTTTTTTGGTACTAGTATAGTGCTCGTGTGTTGCAATGGAGTACCAAAAGAGGATGATACATATTGTCAAATGTGATCGAAAAACTAGACCCATCAATTTTACCTTACATAGCCAAGTGGTCGTGCATTGCCGTAACACCCCGATTTTTGAATTTTGTTGTGAATTCTTATTTTGTAAAATTTAAAATTTAATTTGGGAATTTTTGGCTCTCTTCAAAACCTAGCCTTTGAAATTTTTAGTGGTCTTGTGTTTTGCTAAAGTCTTCCCTCCTTTATTTACTTTTAGTGCAAAAAAAGAAAGAAAATGGGAAAACTCCCACCCCCCCCCCCCCCCGCGCGTGCGGCCCAGCCAGGCCCAGTGGCCCACCCGCCTCCTCCTTCCCCCTTCCTTCTTCGGTGCCCCGTTGCTCGTGCCCCCTGTTTCCCTGCACGCATCACCGCCTCGGCCTCCCATCCCTACGCCGGTGCGAGACCTCTCCGTGGCACCCCACAACCTCCCCGTACCTTCCTCCCCGGGCTAGATCCTTTCCTCTCCCTCCTAGCCCCGTCGCTCACACTCACTGCCATACCCCCGTCACCATCGCAATTCAGCTTCCCTGAGCCCTCGCCATCACATCCAAGCCATCGTGCTCAAGGCAGTGTCTTGATCCTCCCCCGTATTTTCTTCGCCTGCACTAGCCTCGCCTCCTCTCTACCCGTAGCTCTGCCTTGTGACAACGCCGCCGCCTAGCCGTACGCACGTCCGTTGCCTCAGTACCACCCCTGCCACTGTTGGACATTGAAGCTTCTGTGTCCATCGCGCACGTGTCACCCCTACCCCTACCTAGCTGCCATAGATGCACTCGAGCGCACGTGCCGCCAAGTCATCTTAATTCATGCCAACGCTCTCTACTTAGCAGAATCCGGTATAAATTCATGGTAAATCCCCCATTCCAACTCATCCCTCACTCGCTCAACATTTCGAAGTGCAAACTCACCGCCGCTAAGCACTCCTTCGGCCATCTCCGTCGCCAGCTGTCCCGGGAGCATAGCAAGCCACTTCGTCCCTTCCTTTGAGTTCCTAGCACCCATCTGATGCTTCTGTGAAGCCTAATCAACCTCTCTCCTCTCACAGCTTGCCGGCTCGACTTTCTTCTTAATTTTGGCTGCCTCGTCTCCCCAACGAATTTGACCGCCGTGGGCCGATTCCATTCGTCAGCAACCTCCTCATGGTCAGGCAAAGTCAAGCCCAGCACCGATCGCCCCTCTCCGCCGCCCGAGCTCACCACCACCAGCCCACTCCAGGCCACCCCGAGCTTGCCTTCCTTTCTCGGTGAGCTCCTGCCGACCCTTAAAAGCTCCCTTTTCATTTGATTGAACTCCCATTGCCAGCACGGCCGTCGCGCCCTCTGTCCTGTTTCCGCCACCGTCGGGGTCGCCACCGATGATTGCCCGGGCCGATCGAGACCGCACCACCTTATCCAAAGGTGCGCAGGGCCCTGTGGGACCATTTTTGAAATGCTCCAGTGAGGCCTGGCCTCCCTTGACTGCCGACAGCCCACGCCACTGCTCGGCCGGAAGAGAGCACTGTTCTGACATCATTAAAATGAAATATTGCATTAATAACTAATGACTGTGATTAATTAATGCTAATGAATCACTAACCGGTGGGCCCCCGTAACGGTTTACCCCTAATAACCAACTGACAGATGGGCCCTACCTCAGTTAATAATCTTTTAAACCGGGTTTCAAAAATAAGTCACACTTACAGGTAGACCCCACTCACTATTAATCCATACTATGGCCCATATGTCAGTCTTTGACGGTTAAATTAATTATAAGAATTAAAATAAACCAGTAGGACCCACATGTCATACTCTCAGAATTTAAAATCTAGAATTTAATTAAAAATTTAAAAATAAACCGGTGGGACCCACATGTAGAGAGAGGACTCTCTCTCCTCTTTTTATTTTTGGAAATTTTCCTGAAAATAAACTTTGGAGAGCTTGTTTCTCCTCACTGTAACTTCAATTCAAATGGAACTTGTTTCTAAAATTTTCTAAATTCAAGATCTTTCTATTAGTGGTGGTTTTGTTCGATTTGGAGTTCATTTAAATTTTATTTGAGTATTTATTTACGCTCTTGCTTGTTGTTGGCGTTCTGGTGTGTCTGTGCAAGTAGAATTCGAGGACGTCCCCGACCAACAGTTCGACACACCACCGAACCCGCAAGACTTCCTAGCTACAAATGCAGGCGAGTCAGCATTTTGATCATTTTTGATCCCATGATTTATACAAATTATGTCCATTTGAAATTATTCAACATGCATGCGTTATTTTATGTACAATCATATGTTACCTTAAGTTAGCTATTACCCAAATTGTTAATGTAGCGATACCTAGCTACGCTCTCCTTGCTAATTTGATAACCCTACTACAATTGTGACCCTTGGTACTATATCTAAAATAGTTAATAAATCTAACTATGAGCCATGCTAAGTCGAGTCAAAACCAGGGTCCTAGCTACCCTGTACATCATCATCTTCTTTTAAACATAAAATTTTGTTCGGGACAGTCATGGGATGTAAGTGACTGATAATTTGGTATAAACTATCTTATGCTTCTCAAAACTCTAAAAATTTGCTTAACCTGTCTGGGCAGATGGTAAAAATGGTGGGTGTGGATGTAACACGAGAACTTGCGGTTTGAGGTGTGCACTACCTGGACGAATTAAGCACTTAATCCTGTGTTGACCTCAACATGTAAAATAATACAAACCACAAGCTGGCAAAATGTAGGCATGACTAACTAATTTGCATTACCAATAAAGGAAAACACCTTGGAGTGACCCACGAGTCGTGGTGCTGGTTTAAGCCGTCGTGGACATGGGTAGTGACACTGGTTTAAGCCACCATGTGGCGTAAGAGGGGGTCTGGATGGGGCGGATATAGCTTGTCCCTATATCAAACCTTAGCAGCTGTAATCTTTTGCTAGGTGCATTGTAAAGTCATGTAGTAATTCTCTTTATCTGCATATCTAAGGAAATATGTGGAATATAGCAATAGGGTTATCTGTTGTGGGTAAAGATATATAATCTCTGCAGAGTTTAAAAGTGTTTAAATAGTCGTACTCACGGTCAAGGGTATACATGGAAACTTTCTCGAGTTAGTTCTATTTACAAAATTTTTATGGGTGGGAGTATAATAAGTTGAAGGGATGTACTTCAATTTAAATTTTCCCTAGAGGGATATACTCCAGCGATGGTTAAGTAGGGTGGACGTAACCCAATAAACAAAAATATAGCATTGGTGGATGGAACCATGTAATCGATGGATGAAACTGTCTACAATATATTTATTGCACAACTTCAAATGATACACATGTTTTACTAAAATGCTAGGTCATAGGACTTTTTACTAATAATATTTGCAAATGTGCTTTCTGCAAAATAAAAAAAACCTGAGCCATCATTTGTTAAGCCTTGCATATTATAATAGTGTATTTTGTGTGTTGACTCGTGGAGCATGGTTTTGTGTGCTCACCCTCGCTCTCAATTTTCCAGAATTTGAAAATCAAGACCAGTATGCATTCTACGAAGAGTAGGGCCACGATGGAAGAGAAAACGATGACAATTAGGCTAAATGCATAGTATTCTAGCATATCTTTCCACACTTTAGTTGACCATTCTAACTGTCAAGTGGGCCCAATATTAGCTAGGCCTTAACTAATATTGGATCCACTTGGATTTCCCCAGTCACTGCCTGTGAAGGAGTGTGCCTTCCTGCTTCCCGTTTCCACTGCCTTTCTATGATGCAATTATTTGGCCTGATGGCTATATGTATGAACTTATTTAGTCATGTATCTGTGAGCACTATCTACTGATCTAGGGAATAGTGTAGCATATTCACAGAAGATTTCGTATTAGCTAAATCTGGGTCCGACAATTGCAATCAAAAATCAACCATGAAGGAGAATTGTCATATAATACTCAATTGTGAGCATTGTGATGAAAGAATTCTGCGCATTTTTACATAAACAATAGAAACCACAAAGAAGCTATTAGCAATATATAAATGAACTATGCACAATCAAGTAACGCATCTGAAATCTTTCACCAGAAATTCAAATATATGGGAACACATATTCTGTTGCACAAGAAAATTTAAGAGTCTCTTTCACACTTCGTGAATAGAATGAAAAATGTAAGCATTCTACCCTTATGCTCTATTTTTCCACCAAGCTATAAAAAAAGATCACATGTAAGTAATATCATTACAAAACACCAATTCAGGGCCTGAACAGAGTGATCACTTGTAAGGAATGCACTTCGACACAAAGATAAATTACTAAAAGCAAATATTCTGATGTACGTCGGAGTGCAATATAAAAAAATGTCTTATGCTGTAAAAGCTCAATATAAGATATAGTGGATTATACTTAACCATATGAAAACCAAGGCCCAGTAACAGGAAGGTTTTTTTTTCTCCATTTTCATTTCTGTCATAAAATAAATTAAAGTGCTAATGATTCTATGCTGAAGTAAACATTGGCTGAAAAAAGACAAAGGTAAAGAAGAAAGCTTACATTAGCCTCTTAAGTAGGCAATGGCTATAAAGTAGCATCATCTCCACCTCCACCTCTGCCTCTAGCCCTCCACCATGCTAAAAAGTATAGAACAAAAAAAGTTAGAGCAATAATAAATACAGAAAAAGAAAAAATATTATGTGAAAAAAGCAATCAACAGAACAAAACAAAGGCATCATCATTATTAGTTAGCAAAATTAATCAATAAAATATAGAAGCCTTCACCTCCTGCAAGCCTGCAACTTACTGAAGCAAATGTATAAAAGTACATTCATGCATTTCGAGACGCCAAACAGAGAAGTGCCATCTTTCTCTGTAGCCTTTTCCACCTCTACTCCAATGCTCCTTACTTTTTTCTTTTTGAGAACCCACCCCTCCTTACTTATCCCTTAATCATATCTAGTACCACCATTGCCACAAAATCCAAAGGAAATGCTGCTCACAATCCGCAACTCTTGCCTCTTGGGCATGAAAATTCATTTGGTTAGTAAGTATGACAACTACTGAACATGGGCCACTTGATCAAACATTAACTAAATGAAGAATGAAGATAGGTAAGGAAATGCCTAATTGGCTAAAAAATGTGCACTCAATTTTAGCAAAGCTTAGAATAAAATATCACCATACCATCTAAAGTATGCTTATGGTTCATCCATACTTGACAAATTTCCTGTTCAGATCTGCAAGCATACCACAAAACTAACACATGAGGTTATTCTAGATAGATTCAATATGATGCATAAATTGCAAGGAAATTACATAAGGCTTGTTTGGCCTAGCTTTGAATATGAATTTTACCTTCTCTTGGCCCTACCATCCAAGGATCAACTCCAAAACAATAGCTGGATCCCAAAAACTGCAGTTGAGGAAGTGTTTGGTAGGAAGTTTTGGCTCCACAAATGTGAATGAAAAATAGAAAGATATATCGACAATATGGTAGTAATCCTAACATAACATTAAATGCAGTGTATGGTACAGTACGTATAGCCTTAACATCATCCTAGCAAGGATAATATGAAGGAATAATACCGCTATGACATTTGAGGAAGGTGTGGACTCACGTTGAACCACATGCTTTTTAGGAAACAATAAAAGAAAAAAATATTATACTTTTGCTGCTGCCATACTTGGCAAGTTTAATGCTCATAGCTGACACAAATCTTCAGTTTTGAGATTTTGTATGACAACTTAAAATATTAAGACGAGCATTCTGAATAATAGGCTATGGCAACTCAAAACATCAAGAGGAGCATTCTAAATAATAGACTTGTATGAACATTAAAAGAGATAGATGGAAACATGATCAGGTTTGAATTTTCATTAAAAGAGATAGATGTGCACATAAGCATATATTTGAATTTGTGTTTCCTGGATCTCATGAGATAATTTGTGTTTTCTGGATCCTATAGCTGAATCATAGGTAAAAATGTTGGGATCATGTTTGACAATATGCATCACCTTCTTTTGAGATTCCCACACCTTACATTAAACATCAATTTTCTTTCACACATAAATCAAACAAATAATGAAAATAGGGCGATACCTTATCTCTATGGGGTATAGTGCATTCAATGTGTGAGAAACAGAATCTCAATACAAACATGTAATTTTGAACATATCTAAGAGAAAAAAAAGGCCAATACAAATAGGTTACCTGGCAGTCTAGCACTATGGGTGCATGTGGCATAGTAGACTCGTAGTCCTAGTTGTCGAATATCAAATGGTTCAGCCAATGCTACTTGTGCATCAGGCTCATCAGCACGGCTGCAACCTTCACGGTGTTCTGCATGCACGCGTTGCAGGTTGCGGAGGTGCCGGTTGATGTCCATGATGTCGGTCTCGTCCTCAACCGTGCCACCACTTCCCGTGTCCATTACATATATTATGGTCGTGACGCATGTGTTTTGTGTCCACAGCTTGGCACTTTGGACAGTGCACTGCATGCTGCGAGCAGCACCAGAATGCGCACTCCGGAGAACAGCCTCGGATGTTCAATTCCCACAAGCTCGATAATGACTGACATGTACTCCTTTGACAACATGATGGCAACCATATTGGTCGCCTCCAGTTAGCAGCTGTCGTCTGCCTCCAGCATCTACAACAACGAGCAATCCAATTCTTTTATTACATAAATCAATCAAACTCTGACACAATACAAGAACTAATACTCTATTAATTGTCATGCAACCATACAATTTAGTACACGAATTAGTTTATTAACTTTGAATGTAGGAGATGGTTGTGTTCTTCCTGTCATAGAAGGCAACATTGAATGCTGCAGATTAAAAACATTAAAATTTATCAAAGATCTAAGGAAGGCAAGGGGCGTTCGGAATAGCGATGGCTTCTGATTTCTGACTGAGATTTCACTGTAGCTGACTGATTTTTTATTATAACTAAGTTAGCTTATTGGACATAATTAAATCTAAAAAATGTAAAAATAAAAGCGGTATGCTAGCGTATCACGAATAATACAAAACAATAAGGGAAAAAAACAAAAAAAACAGTAGAAAACAAAATAGCGAATAGTGACTCAAAAGCTAAACAGTAACCGCTCAACGCCAAGTTTAGCGCAGCTAAGAATGGAATGGAATGGAATGTAGTAATTAATGGTTACTTGTTTGTGTTCAGTGCTCACCATCATGAACCGTCGAACGAGAAGTACGTCTTGTGGATGACGAGGTTGAGGTTGGCCGATGGTGATCGAACATGCCGTCGTCACTCCCCATCTCACAGTCGCCGAGCTAGCTACAACTTTGTGAGGGTGCCACCTGCGCTCGTCTCCTTGGTCATGCACTATCATCGCCCTCTTCCCATCGGCTATGTACTTGCGATTTGTGATGGGCTCGGAACCTTGATTGCTTGATGCTACTGCCAATGTCATTGTGGAATGGCTTGTTGTGATGTCAAAGTTAGGACGTCACTGCTCGCCTTCAGTCAGTGCCAAGGAGTTTCACTAAAAGGCGTGGGGAGGGGTTTGTCGCGAGGGAGGGTGCAGGGAAGGAAGTGATGTGAAGGAATGGCGTAGGGAGTGGCAGTGTCAGAGAGTTCACTGGTGGTGCTGCCTCACCCTCACACTCCATATGCATTGAAACTTGCTAGATTAACTCAAAAGCTATTTTATCAGGAACCAAGTATAACCAATAATTTTGATCAATTTGGTCTGCCCACATGACGGAAACTGATTATACATAGCCAAGTAGATGTAAACCATCTTCAATTCCAGTCATCAAAAGTTAGATCTAAATTTTAACGCAACGAGAAATAAATTACATTACTAACCATAGATAGTTAAGAACTTGATGAATCTTCAATCACTCTTATCAAATAGTCTCCTTTCACCAAAATGGTGTGAAAGCCTTACCTCTAATTTAAAGCAGCAACCTAGATCTAGAATTCAAGACATAGGGTACGTCCACGGTTCTGCGCGCAATTAATATAATGCAATTATCACAGATGATTTTTAATACAAACCGTCTGTGATGACTTAATTATCACAGACAATTTGTATTATAAACCATCTGTGATAATTTACAGACGGTTCAAACTAAAAACCATCTGTGATATTTGATAATATCATAGATAGTTCATAGCAAAAACCGTCTATGATGCTTCACAGACGATTTTTACCATGAACCATCTGTGATATTAAATCTTCACAAACAGTTTTTAGCAATAGCACAACATAGATGGTCTCTAAACTAAAGTTATCTATAATAGTATACATCACAAACGGTTTTATGAAACTATCTATGATGTTACGTCTAGTATTAGGTTTTCTATAGTAGTGCTTGTTTCTCAATTAATGAAGACAATTTCTATGATCTTCTATTTTTATGGATTAATGTTGGAATTTCTACCCTCACAAGAAGCAGTAGGCTTGAATCCTACCATTTTTTTTAGTCATGTATGCAATATTTTTCAGCCATGTATGCAACAAAAATATTTGATAAAAATATCGATGTTGCATTGGTTGTTGCTGATTGTTGCATACAATGTAACGAAAATGTTGCAACAAAAACAACAATTACGTTCTATGGCAGGCAGCGGCGAGGCTTCAGGTATTACGGCGGCGAGCGGCAGGAAGGTGACGTGCGCAACGTGGATCCAACACCGGGAGCAGAAGGTAGTGAAGCTTGTGCAGCGTTCACGAGGCTGCCATCAGCAATTGAGGTTAGGATGCCATAGAGCTCGCGGAGGCATTCCAGACTCCCAGGTGGCAGTCGCGGCCACGAAGCCAACGCCCCCACGCAGATTCAAGGCTAGCGGTAGGGTAGGGTGGCGGGAGCAGGAGCGGAAGCTCGAATCGAGGCGCCGAGGCAAGCTGCGTGGAGGAGTAGGCGGAGCTAAAGAGGCGGGAGGCGCACTTGCGGATCTGCATGGTGGAGTGATTGGGCGATGCATGGCCGCTGGGGGAGGGATCTGGGGGGGCTAGGATTTGGGATTTGGGGTGGGAAGCGGGAAGTGGAGGAGGTGAGGTAGGAATGAAGGAGAGATGGGTGGCCGTGGGGTTTGGTTTGTGTGCGCTCGAGTGGAGTGAGGCATTCAAATTCATTCAGGTTAGACGTATGAAGCATATCAATTCCATAAGAAATTTTAGCTCATATGACTTCAAACCGGATGGATGGCATGTGGGCATTTTTTTTTTTTTGCATGGGGTACTTCATCTGCTTCATATTATTTTTAATTGATTTGTTTCATAATCACTCTACAAGATCAATTATATCTACAATAATGTTTGAGTTTCTTATAGTTACGGTATGATCATAGTTGCGGTCCACCGAATCAAGTGCTAGATGTTTTTATTTTTTGTAAAAATTTCTAGCATATTTCTTTTTTTTTTACTGACGTTCAATGGCTAGGGTTTGCAATCATAATTAGGATCCACCAAATTAAGGTTCGGATGCTTTTTTTCTTTGGAAATTTCTAGTATATTTTATCCTTTCTTCTTAGCAACTGTAAAAATATCTATCATTAGCTTTCATTATATAATTGATTAGTGAGATATTTTATCCTTTTCTCTTAGCAACTGTAAAAATATCCATCATTTAGGAATATTTTTTATTATTGTAGCCGTCCGAGTTAAGGATATAGCTCCAATCTCACTGGTAAATATTCATAATTTTGTTCGGCTTGCTCTACAAAATCCATATGACAAATCATAGGACACCTTTTAAAAAAAAGTAGTTAGAGGGAAATGATTAAGAAAAGAAACAAAAATTATATTTTGGAAGCCGTAGCAACATCCGTCTCATTCACGAGAAGTTAGCATGTACATGTCTCATGTGCGACGGTCTCATGCACGAGCAGAAGTCCGTATTCTTTCCCTCAAACTTTTTGTTCTTTGTGAAAGGATATCCTCTCTTTTTTTTGTTTTTAAATTACAAGGTATATATATCTCTAAGTAATAATATCTAATGGCCACTATGGTTCAACTTAATTAGTGCCCGGCAGATTGAGGGCAAGATGTTTTGCTTTTTTGGCAAGAATTTCTAGTATATTTATATTTTTTATAACATCCCATGGTCTCTATAGTTATCTGTAAATAGAGCTCACCAAATTAAGGATTATATATTTTTCTTTTTTGTGAGAATTTTTATCTTTTTTCTTAGTAGTTATAAAATGATTGTCATGAACTTGTGAAAGGACCATCCTCTCTCTCTTTTAGTTTAAATTACAAGGTAATATAAATCTCTAAGTAATAATATCTAATGACAGGATGGTTTAACTTAACTAGAACCCACCAAATTGAGAGTTAGATGTTTTGTTTTCTTTGCAAGAACTTCTAACATATTTCTCTCTTTTTTTAATAACATCCCATTGTTGTTATAGTCATCTTTAATTAGGGTCCACCAAATTAAAAGCGGAACTTTTTTTTGGTGAGAATTTATAGAATATTTATCTTTTTTTCTTAGCAATTGTAAAACAACTGTAATGGGCTTTTATTATATAATATATATGCGCATTTCATAAAATTGAAAATAGGAAAAACGTTAAGGCAAAAATATCTGGATGAGATCAGTGCCTCTGAAGATTCAATTCTCTAAATTGTTAGCAAGATGTTCTGTTCCTGAAACTAGTGTAGCTGATTGCTACTTAAATGGGGTTCAGATTGTTACTAAATTACTGAATCTGTGGAGAGCGAAAAGACTCCTATGGAACCAAAAGTTTTTCTCTGGCAAGCCTCTCAACAAAGAATTCAGTAAGGAGGCCCGCTTAAGAAAATAAAATGGCAGGGTTATGAACACTGTGTGCTTTGTGGGTGCCTAAAGATGCCAATCATATTTTGGTGAAGCGTCATATTCCTCGGTAAGTCTGGGCTTGCATCGAAGAGGCCATGGGGTGGTCGACTACACCTACTTCAGTTGAAGATTTTGTTCCTGGATGGCTAGTAGCTGGGGTTCCATATCAAACCTGTCACTCTTTTTTGTTTGGCTATTACTAGCTAGGCACTTCAGCTGATCAAGAATAAAATTGCTATAGAAGATCAGGAATACATGCCAGTACCGCAATACTGGGACTAGAGGATCTTAGCATGGTTAAGAAGAAAGCAAGTGCCGATTTACGCTGAGATGGTCTGCACTCTGCGGCTGCGCACAGGCGTTTGGTTGGATAATCGCCGCGGGAAATTGGAACGCCGCTCAGGGCTGCGAGACTTTTCTGTTTCACTTTCGCCCCCCCTGCCACACGGCCCACGCTGGTCAAGTTTCCTTTCCACGGAGATGCCGAAATTTTCCACCTAGGGGAATCATGCCTGGATTTGTGGTTCCTTTGTCGTCATTTCGGGTGTAGAACATGCTCGTGTGACAAGGTTTGGTGTGCTTAATTGTTGATGAGAGAGATGTGGAAGTTTAAGATACAGGTCATAGCTTTGAATTTAAAGGCATGCTCGAATCTGCTTCTTTTTGGAGCTTGACTGTTTATTTCTGAATAGCTCTGCAATATTTGAGGTTCCTGCATGCAAATGATATTTGATCTGAATCAGTAACCAACGTGGGTAATGCGGCGTAGTATGCCTTTCACTAAACTGACGAGGTGCGTGGAAAAAATGTGGATTTCTATCCATATATAAATTAATCCACTGTTTACTGAGAGCAATAACAGCTCTGCAATGCATAAAACACGAGAGTAGCAAATGCTTATCTTTATTAAAATTTAAATGTGATACTTTCAAGTGGTCACCTGAGAGTAGGGTCAATGGCTCAGTGCTCACTTGGATTAATTATGCCAACAGTTTAGAGCAGAAACAGTCACAAGTTCTGTATTGACTTGTCAAGTATTGGTCGAGATCATTTTTTGGGTCTGTTCAGGGTATAAAATCCAATTTTGGTGGCTATTATACATTTAAGCTGGATTAATTTTGTGATGTGCATATTCGGTATGTGTTGTACTTCACCGAAATATATACATGTTTCTCTCTGTAGGTTTATGCAATTCTGTATTGCCACCTTGATTTAGCAAAATAAGATGGTTGTTATCCATTGCTGCTGGATTAAATTTTTTATGTATGGTTTGATATTTTTGTGTCGTACTTCATTTAAGTACATACATGTTTCTGTCTGCAGGTTTCTAGAAGTCTGTGTTGCTATTTTAATTTAGCAAAATGAAGTGTAATGCTTATGGGCGGGAGTTGGAAGGGCAAGCCATATCAACCACCTGTGGTCATCTTTTATGTAATTACCAGCTCCCTTTGCTCTTATTTATGTTGCTTGTTGAATAAGAATGCATGATACGCATAGTATAATAAATACCTACTTTAATTTGACTTGTCATCATTAACCTGTTCCATAGGTACTATGGATGCTAAGAAAATACCGAGTAATGATGGTGCATGTCCAATATGTGATCAAGTGCTTTCAAAAAGGTTAGTAGTGTTGTAACATCCTGTTTTTCTGGAGTTTTTAAAGCCCAGTTTGCAAAAATAAAAATTTCTGGAATTTTCTAGAATTAATTCAAGCTTCAAATGAATTTTCAGAAATTAAAATAATTTAATATGATTATAATAAAACTTAACATGAGTGAAAAATATTTTATTTGAGTTATTCAGGTCTCAAGGATTTTTTTGATATTTTTGGTGAATTTTTTAGACTTATTTACTATTTTCTAGAGCTCTATTTTGTTTTATTGAATTTCTGGAAAAAGGAAAAGAAGAGAAAACCCAAAAAAAATCCCCCCGGGCCCGGCCCATCTGCCCTCGGCCCCTCCCCGCTTGCCACGTGTCGGCCGCACCCCGCGCCGCGCGTCCACCCGCCGTCCCTCGGCCCGGCCCGCCTCCCTCTGCACCGCTCCCGCCTACCTCGCCACCGCGCCGTTCGATCGACCGCCCAGCCACGCGTCGCCATCCAGGCCCGCCTCCCTTGCACCGCCATCCGAACCCTAACTCGCCTCGCGTCCCCGCCGTCCGATTTCTCGCAAGCAATCTCGGCCGTCCACGTGTCCCGATCCCACGCCGCGCCACAACCGATCGGGAGTCCTCGGTTCACGTGTTTTTATACGCCGCCGTCGCATCAGTTCGTGTGTCACCACCTCGGTTCGTGTGCGCTCATCGCCCCGCCGTGCACCGGTCCCGCCTCCGTTTTCCTCCGCCGTGCACCGGTCTCATCGCCACCCTCGCCTCCGCCGTGCACCCGTTCCTACTGCCGCCGCCGTCTCCACCGGTGAGTCGCCCCGCCCCCGCCGTCTCCCTCGTCTCCGTCGTCGGTCGCCGTCCGCGTCGCCCCGGTCGCCGCTCGCGTCCGCCGCTCCGTGCCTCGCCTCGGCCTACGTGCCGAAACCGCGACCGCCCATCAGACGGCCCCCGCTTCCGATCCCGACCGTCGCTCCAGATCTGAGCCAACGACTCAGATACGCCCATGTGGCCGATCCCAAGCCATCGGATCCCGCTGCCGCCTCCGCGCCCGAGCTAAACCACGTTAGCCAAGCCGTGTCAGCCCCTCCGTTTACCAAGTCAGCCCTAGTGCACTATTCCATAAACCCGGTCCACCGTAAACTCTCTCTCTCCCGTAGACCCGGTCGACAGCACAATGCAAATTTTTTATTTCTCAGAATTTCTTTTAGGGTTAATTTTTCGAGAGCCCGTTCTCATTCGTCTTAGCTCCGATTGACCCAATTCTTTTTTTAAATTCATCTAAAATCGAGCTCTAACTTTTGGTTCTAGTTTCATGATTTTTGAAGTTAATTTGCTCATCATTTTAGATATTTTTCTTGTTTCAGTCGTTTTTTCACTCGTTAGATTCCGATTCCGGAGGAGCAAGAACGACGCCTGAAGACCAAGAGTACCTCGCTGAGCATAACCAAGGTAAGTCGTGTCCTTTTATCATGTTGAACCCAGTTTATAATCTATTACTTAATTATTTTGTTTTAAATTACATTGCATCGCTATTTAATTACAAAATCTTGTATTGGTAGTTAATGACCCATTTGGTTTATTCCTCCTTGATAATTTGAACCTCATGATACCATTGTTATCATAGGTTGGAAAACATACTAGTGATGCTATGTTATTTGTCACATGGGTTGTACGATTAGAATGCTCAGCCGTGCTTAATTTACGATTGGATTTATCAGCACATGTGAATTATTAATTTGACTTAATGAGATATGGAACTGTGGTTGGTGCCACGTTTCTTAATATTTGGGCAACGACATTGGTATGTCACTGGCGTGGTTATACAAACTTGGTTTTGTACTCAGGTGAGTGATCGTGCAGTAAAGGGGGAAGTGCAGGTTCACTTCGTGGGATATGGTAGCCTCGCCTGAGTAATGTTAAGGATTTAACTTTGTGCGCCATTGATCTGAGCTTTATCGTGCAAACCATATGTCTAGTATGGGATAGATCTGACTGATTAATTTGGGAGGTTTCAACATTAATCTTGCCATTGAGATGAACATGGTTGCTGATTTCCATGTGACGCAAGGGGGGTGTGATGCGAAACCCTAGCAGGCAGGATTAGGTTGGAATTGAATTTTGTAAAGGTCTTGTTGTGATTTTCTTAGACCGAGGCTAATCACATTGTGTGGGTACAGTTGTGCAACCTCTGCAAAGTGTAAAACTATTCGAATAGCTGCGTCCTCAGTCATGGACAATGCTCGGTGATTTCACACGAGGGTTAGTGTTGTCTTTTAAACTTAGTGGTTTATATTGGAAGTGAACAGGTAGTTCACTGTTGGTGTAACTTGTGGATGGGAGGTCTACAAGTGGTTCAGTTCAATTCCTTTGATTAATTATTCCACATTGTTCTATTTAAATTGCGCTTTCAATCTATTTATTGTATTTACTTTCAAATATCTGTTTATGCAAATTAACTTTTCAGCCATCCATTGGTAAGCCTTGCATACTATACTGCATTCATTTGTTAAAACGACTTGTTGAGTATCAATGTACTCACGGCTTTACGCCTATATTGCTCAGTTGAGGAGGAGGAGTATTATCAGTAGGAGGTTCCAGAAGGAGAGTACTTCGATGACTTCACGAATTAGGCTTCGTTCTCCACTCGATAGCCTATGGGCCTGTCGATTGGCCGCTACGCTTTATTTTGGATTTCCGCTGCTAGTTTTTAAGCCCTTCCGGCTAGAGATAATGTAAACTTGACCATAAGGTCGTACATTTGAGATTTATCAACATTTGAGTTTTCCCTTTAATTAGAGTGTGTATGGTTGTGATTAGATCTATATTTGACTGTATGTACTAGCGTGATCCTGGATTAGTGTAGTTTACACAGAGAGTCCGAATTTGCATATTCGGATCTCGACAAGTGTGCACTGGAATCTATATATTTGTTAGATTATATTGAGTGGAGCTGTCTTCCTTTAAAAGTACATTGCTCATATCACGTATCAACATCTGAACGTGAAAATTCAAGTATTTCTAGCAAATACATGTTTAGCTAGTATGCCTATTTTACCATATTGTGGCACTTTTAGAGAGGAAGTGAAACAAGTAATTTAGTTTTGAGTAGTGTTCCAAAAAGCGGTATTAGGCGGCCGCCTAAGTAGGCCTAGACACTGGGCGGAGCCCTACACCGCGTATTGGCCAAAATCGATACGTTAGGCAGCCATCCCACCTAAACGGCCTTCGGCGGTCAAAGGCGGAGCAGGGGAGGGGAGACGGCTCCGACTGGGGAGCAGGGGAGGGGAGGCGACAGCTAGGGGAGAAGGGGTGGGGAGGCGGCTATGGCGGCACTGGGGGAGAAGGGGAGGTGGCGGCTCGGGGGGCAGGGGAGGGGAGGCGGCCACGATGTTGAAGGAGAAGGGGAGGCGGCGACGCTGGGAGAAAAGGGGAGGCGGCAGTGGCACTAGTGGTGAAGGGGAGGTAGTGGCGTTGGGGGAGAAGGGAGGCGGTGACGCACTAGGGGAGCAGCGGAGGGGAGGCGGTAGGGCTGGGGAAGAAGGGGAGGCGACGTTGGGAGAGAAAGTGAGGCGACGGTGGATGAGGGAGTAGGGGAGGGGATTGAGGTGAACGAAGGGATGGCTAGGCTAGGGTTTGATATTTTAGAATATCCAGCTTGGGCCTTGGGCCAATACTGTGATATTGATGCTTTGGGGTTTTGGGCTATGTTTGGCTTGGACCTTTATCAATGTAATAATGTAACTTCATACTTAGTTGACCTTGTCCAAGTCAACCGATTAGACCCCACCTAATCCACCTAGGCGTTAGGCCCCTACTCGTCGCCTGCCTAGCGCCAAGCGCTTACTTGAACACTGGTTTTGAGCATGTTCTCTATATGCCTGTCAGACCCAGATTTTAGCCTATCCGAATCCTCTATGATTGCTCTATACTATTCTCTAGATCAATAGATAGTCTCATACACGATACAGATCATAACAATATTACATACCAGAGCTTAAATAATCCACGTCAAGATTTGTTTTACACAAGGGCCGTTGGACCAAATGATTACATTTCAAAAGATGGCAGAAGCTGTAACGGAAAAACACATGTCTCCACAGGCAGTGACTAGGACAACCTAAGTGGAACCGATATTGATTAGGCTCTAACCAATATTGGACCCACTCAAAAGCTAGCGTGGTCGACTAGACTATGAGGAGAGACTAGGCTACTAAGCTCTACATTTAGTTGCCATCGTCTTCACCTCCGTTATGACCTTGGTCCTCATAGAAAGCGTATTGATCTTGGTCCTCAAATTCTAGGGAGTTGAGAATGAGGGTGAGCACACACAACCGTGCTCCGTGAGCCAACATACAGAATACAATTATATAAGATGCAAGGCTTAATCAATGGTGGCTCAGTTTTTTTATTTTGCATAAAGCCATGTTTGTAAATACTATTAGTAAAAATTCGTACAACCTAGCATTTCAACAAAACATGCTTTATACTTGAACTTATGCAATAAGTATAATAGTGTAGATTCCATCCACCAGTTTCATAGTTCTATCCACCAATGCCAAAAAATTTTATTATTAGATTACATCCACCTTAATTAACATCACTGGAACACATCTCTCCAGGAAAATTTAAAATCGAAGTACATCCCTTCGGTTTGTTTTCTCCCACCCACAAAGGTTTTGAAATACAACTAACTCGAGGAGGTTCCCATGTCCGCTTTTGACCGTAGACACGGCTGTTTGAACAATTTATATTCTATAGAGATTGTACATCTTTACCCATAAGAGATAACACAATTGCTATATTCCGCATGTTTCTTTTAACATGTAGATCAAGAGGATTATCTCATGGCTTTTACAATACATCTAGCGAAGGATTACACCCGCTAAAGTTTCATCTGGGGGAAAGCTATATTCGCTCCACCCAAACCCCCTCTTGCATGACATGACGGCTTAAACCAGCAACACGACCCGTGTCCACGACGGCTTAAACCAGGACCATAACTCATGGGTCACTCCAATGGTGCAATCCCCTACTTGCGGTGCAAATTAGTTAGCAATGCCTACACTTTGCCAGCTTGTGGTTGTACTATTTTACACGAAGGGGTCATTACAGAATTAAGTCCTTAATTTGTCCGGACGGTGCATGCCACAAACCACAAGTTCTCATATTACACCCACACCAACCTCTTTTACCATCCGCCCAGATAAGTATATAAAATTTAGGGTTTTGAGAAGCATAAGATAAGTTATAACAAAGTATCAGCGATCTACATCCAATGATTGTCCCAAAATAAGATTTTATGTTTAAAGGATGATATTCGGGGCAGCTAATGCCCTGGCCTTTACTCAACTAGCATGGCTTTTAGCTATTACTTTTAGCTATTTCTGTTTAGATATGGTACTTATGGCAACAAGGAATATGGGTTTATCAAGTTACCAAGGACATCATATCTATGTAGTGCTAATTTAACAATTTGGGTAATAGCAAACTTACTACTAACATATGTTTGTACAAAAAATAATGCATGCATTTTGAATAATTTTAAACGAACATAATTTGCATGAAACATAGGATCAAAATGATTAAAAGGCTGACTCGCTGGGTCCGGGTTGGGAGGTCCTATGGGTCTTGCTGAGCGTTGACTTGCAGGTTGGGGTGTCCTTGAACTCTACTCGAAGGGGAACGCTAAAAGGCAACCAACACACAGGAGAGAAAATAAATATCCAAATAAAATTAAATAAACTCCAAACAAAACAAAACCACAATGAACAGAAACAGTTTGAATTTAGAAAATTTTAGAAACAACTCTCACTAAATTTTGGTTTACGACGAGGGAGAACGAGCTCTCCAAGGTTTATTTTTGGGAAAACACCAAAATAAAGAGAGGAGAGAGAGAGTTCTTTCTCTGACATGTAGGTCTATGTGGTTTAAGTGCAGACTGTCCAAACGGTTGGGGTGTTCGAACCGTCTGATCAGCATTTCGGACCATTCAACCATCTGTGGAAAAGTTCACACTATCTAAACGACCGACACAGGCGAAGCCATCCGATCAGTGAAGAGTAGTTCGGACCGCCCGATTGCTCTTGGAAATGTTTGAACTATCTGAACTGCTAAGCCATGCGAGCTATCCGATCAGCGAAGGGTCATTCGGACCGTCTAATCATCTACTGGAGAACGTTCGGACCCGTCCGAACAGCTGTCTTTGTCAACACCGGGTTTCTACCCCTTTCATCGGTAATGAAAAGGCTTGTAGCCGGCGATAGGGGCGGTGGCCGAACATGAGCATTTTAAAAATAGATTTCTTAAGCATAAACACACATTCGAGCCTAGTCCCATCGACCAATTTGGTGGTGGCGATCGACGGCGACCATAGGCGGCGGCGGAACAGGGTAGGGGTGCAGTGGCAATACCAGAAACGGGAGTCCAATACAAGCAAGAGGGAACTACTGTGAATGATAGTAACTCACCGAAAAAGGAAACATGGTTTGGGGAGGCCTAAGGCGGGCTGGCGACAGTGAGCTCAAATGACGAAGGCAAGCGGACTCTAAATTGGTGCTGGGGTTATCTTCACCGTACGACAAGGAGGATTGTGGTGAATGCAATTGGTGGGTGGTGATCGGAGTTGCTGACGAGGGGAAATGGCTGGAGTTGTGGGAGAAACGGGCTCCGGCAAGCTACGGAGAAAAAGAGTTCAATTAGGCCTCATGGAAGCATTAGGGGAGTAAGAGAAGCTTAGGGGAAGGGTTAATACCGCTTGCAATACTCCAGAGTGGGCTGGTGACGGCGACGGCCGAAATAGCTCTCGGTGGTGGTGAATTTGATTTTGGAGGCTAGCGCAGAAAGATGGATCAGGTGCATTCGGGAGTCAACTGTGAATTTATAGAAGAGGAAATGAAGTGGGGAGCGTTAGCTAGAAGTTAAGGCGTACGCGGTAATGGCTAGCGTTAGCTTGAGTGGGGGATTTAAGGCTAGCGCTGAGCTAGGGCGAAGGGGAGACACTAGCGCACACAACGGCTCCTGAGGAGTCAATGTGCGCGGGGAAGAGGGTGGCATTGACGGGCATTTGCCGCTTGTGTACGGTCGAGCGACGGCGAGGCCACAGGGTGGAGTTGAGTGAAGGGGTGGTAGGGCTAGGCAAGGGAAGGCGTAAGCCTGGCGCTGCTGGCTTTAAGGTGGTGAGACATCAATTCCACTATCGTCCTGAGCTAGCTCCAATGCGGTAGCAAAAACCAGGGGCGGATTCGGTAGTGGCGCGATGGGGAGCAGAGGGAGGCGACACGCGGTTGAGCTAGCGGCGAGATGAGAATCTAGGCCTCATGGGGAATGTACGGGACTGTGGTGGAGCTAACACGAAGAAGGCTAGCACTAGGGAAGGGAGAAGGAAACCGCGAGCGGCGCTCGCTCTCAGGTGGAAACAAAGGAGAGAAGGGGAAAGGAGGAAAGGAAGGGAGGCCGGGTCAGTTGGACCGGAAGGCAGAGGAGCGGAAAAAGGCCAGCTGGGCCAGGAAAGAGAAAGGCCGACCCAAGAGAGAAACTTTGAATTTCGGCGGGAAAGAAAGGAAAAATAGATAAAAAGAACTAAAATTTAAAAGCTGGTTTTCGAAATCTGAAGTTTAAATTCAAACTAAAAACCTAAATTATAAGCATAGCAACATACCCTAAAAATGGGATGTTATAATGCCTAGTGCTCATTTTGTTTCTAGCGTGTTATGAGGCAATCTGAATATTGTCAACCTATTGTTTCTCAGCCTTATGAGACTAGTGGATATAGATCCAAGTGATGATTGGACAAATGTAAGTGGGTTCTTGACTTACTAGTTATGAAATGAATCTATTTTTTTTCCTGTGATCCACCTTCTCTGACTTTTTGGCTTGGTTTCAAATGGCGATGGCAGGGATTTCTCCACAAATACATATCCTTAAAAGTTTAAAACTGCTACCTGACCATTCACAAATTTTAATGTGTGTATGTTATGCTTTCCTTTAGCTGAATAACAACCTCTAGTTGATCTAGTAATTTGAGACTAATACAAACACCAAGTTACTCACCTCTCTGTCATCAGAATGCAACTACTCTAAGAAAAGAATGTTGCAAAAATACACTGACCCAACAGATAATGTCAACCTGAAACTTAGTACAGTCAAAACCTTGTTTTTTTAGTGAATATTTAGATATTCTGTAGGACTAGTATAACAACAGAGGGGGGTGAATGATGCCTTCAAATTTTCTCCTAAGTATCTCCATAATCTTCACTCCAATAACTATGAGAAGCTATGAAGATCAAGAAGATAAAAATCCAAAATTTTCGGTGCTATAGAGATTTTAGCCCTTGAATAGTGAAAAACAACACTATTTCAAATCTGAAAAACCATAAAACATTTGATCCGTCGATCCAAAAAACTTAAAACTTGAACCAAATCTGGTTCATGACCTTAAGAATCTATCCCAACCAAAAACCCTGAAAGAACTTGAGAGAATTGGGATCTTCTAGTTCGAGAAGCTCTGCTGCATCAAAACAGGACAAAAACCTAAAATTGAGCTAACTCTCAAATCAAAACTCCAAATCACTTGAAATTTCATATGCACCATCTCTAGGATCTAAAGAACATATTCCAAGCAACGATCAAGAAAATCATTACCAAACTTATGACCTTTCTATTTGAAGGCAGATTGCACAAAAAGGGTCAAAAACCACAAATGGTCAATATGAATTGCTCGTAGGTGAATAATGGCCAAGATAGCTCTAGATGTTTTCACACATATCCTAGCAAGTAAGAACATCAAAGAAATCAAGGTAGAAACAATTAGATAAAGAAATCACTCAGAGAGGCCAAAAAGAGCAAAAACTGAATTTCCTCATGAACTTATCAACCAAGTATCTAAATGGATGGAGATTGATTTTTAGATGTTATGTCCATCTCTTGTACATTCTCGGCATAGCAAGATCAAAAAGAGAGAAAAGAGTAAAAACCAACCAAATCAAGAACAAATCAATAAACACAAAAGAGATTTATGGAGATGAACAAATATTTTTTGTATTGCTACTTGAGAATGAAGGTTTTACAATCACTCCACTTAGAAGATAAGAAAGCATAAAACAACACTCAACTTCTCTTAAACTCTAACCCTAGAACTCATAAACACTTGGACTCAAGAGAAGATGGTTAACGATAAGTCTCTATCCCAACCTCTTAAATAGATAGGCTAGCTAGCCACATCTAACCTTTAGTGGATACTATTCACTTAGCACAATGGAAAAAATCTGATAACCCCACATTCACGGGTTTTAACTCACACTACATTTATGCACGCTTTTCAAAGCATATAAGTTCGAATCCTCTAAGTCCGTAGCCTTGATCCAACTTGATCTTTTTAGATTCTCCTTAACCTAAACCGCTCCCCCAAGCAGCACTTAAGCGCTGCGGTTTTGCTTTAAGGTAGTTTCGATATTTTGATCAAACTACTAAAATACCTGTTCTTGACACTATCATCTCCTTCTATTGTAAGCAATCACCATGCTTATCATGTGTATGTACACCACTAGCTTGTTATGCATTAGTAAGTCTCTCATGTTCCAGTTCCACTGGATCATATCTCACTTGGACCAACCAAGCCACATGGTGCAAACTCGTTGTTCGAACTTCCCTTCAATATTTTTTATCTTTCTCGAGCCATACTTAAGCTCACCATCTCACCTAGAATTATTGATCGTTCTGGGCCTCAACTCCTCCATGGGCATAGAATCAATCTTCGCCGTTGATTATGCTTAACTCTAAGCCACTCTACATATCCAAGACACAAAAATTATTTTCGAGCACAAGTTCTTCATAATTAGACTAACATTAGCAATAACATATCTCACGCAACCTATAACCACTGACCTAGGTCATCAAATCATCCTATAACTCAAATTCTCCAAAATCATCCATTTCTATAAGTTGTCAAGAAAATATGCAATCTACAAATTCTAAATTTTCACTCATCTAAAATGACAATGGTTCATCACAACAAAACTATAGACCATATCACAAGGTCCTTCAATCTCTCCCTTGATGAACCCATTAACAATTTCATAAAAATACAATTTGGAGGTGATTTTAGACAATAGAAAGGGCAATTTATAAATAGAGCTCAAAATGGTCACATGATGCATACAAAGGCTAAAAATGACCATATGAGAAATGGACTGCAGCTACTAAATTAGCAAGTTTTCCACAAAAAACTTCAAATCTACCAATTGAGTCACGAAATCTCACTCTTGGTCCATATGAAAGAACAATTATTATATTTGACATTGATCATGGTAAAAGAGATCAAAAGATCAAGATAATCATAGCAAAATATTAAACCACCAACTTAGCAAGATTTTGCACAAAGACGCTAAATCATGCTCAAGGTATGTATTTTTACCGAACTTTCTCCCACTTTGACAATAGAATCATCAAGATGCATGGAAGAAGATAGAGTGTAAATAAAATAAAATAGTTGTATTTTATTCATTTTAGTATTAGAAGCCGTGAAAATTATCCAAAAAAACTTTACAAGTATTACACCAAGCCATATTTAGTGAAGTAGATATTCTAGGTCATGGCAAACAATATATAGCAAAGATAAAGCCAAATAAGCAATAATCTAAAAATAAATGGATTTTTAGCATATCAAGTTATTCAAGATCATAGTTTAGCAAAAGATATCTAAAAAATAAGTAAAGTCATGCCAATAAATTAAATAGAACCAAGAAACTACAATTGAGTCAATTTAGAGTGCTACAAGTTCAATGTTGAATTATTTTGTTCAAGCACTTAAAATTAAGCAAATTTAACATATTTATCACTTGGTGAAATTCATTTTTAGTTTTACCTTAACAAAGCAAGTCCTAAACTAGAAGCTATCCACAACTGCCTCCTAAGTTTCAACCATTTTTCATAGTTCTTGTTTTCTAAATCATGTGCTAGATCTCAAGCCGTACTACGATCATCACAACCAATAAACTTAAGAGAGTGGTCTAAGACATCCAAAACTTCTCCTAAGCTCAAGTCTAATGCAATGGCAAGTCGTCTCATGAGAGAAAATTGGTGAGATTAGTTTTTTGCACAAAAGATATTATTTTTTATTTTCTTGATTTAGTTCAAGAATGAAAAGCTAATACTAATTCATGACTCAATAAAGAACTAGCATAATTCGATGTAAAGCTCAATTTATGTTCAAGACTCAACTTAGCCTATTTGATATGATATGAATCATGAGATGATCACTAGAGCAAAATCAGTCATAAGATCCAACAAGACATGATTTAGTTCAAGTATTCACATTTAACAAAACTAGTGTGGCAAAAGTTAAGTTACACATAGATGGATATGATAAATCTAATAAATTAGCATAAGACATGGTTAAATGTAAAGCAAGATATTATGTCACATAGGGATAATAGTCAAATATCCATGTATTTATATTACAATACACGTTGCTAAATTTTAAATGCAACATGATACAATGAATGCAAAAAAGTCAAACTTGCCCTCAAAATAGGCCAAAAGGACTAATAACCCCTAACTCTTCCCGTAAAGAAGCAAAATGAGAAGAATCAAGAAACTTATTGAAAATATTTGTAACCTGCTATTCAGACTTTACAAAGTAAAGCACAACATCATGCTTCTCTACATGGTCTCTAAGGAAATGGTATCTAATATCAATATGCTTAGTCTTAAAGTGTTGCATGGTTTTAGAGTGTTGTACTGGATTTTTGGTAATGTTTACGATGCTAATGTTGTTACAGAAAAGAGAAACACTATCAAAAGCCAATCCCATTGTCCTGCAGAGTAGATAAGATCCAGAGCACCTGAGAACAACAACTAGCTTTAGCTACATACTCCGCCTCAATAGTGAACTATGCAACAGAGACTGCTTCCTAGGTAACCATAACATCCCAAAAATTAACCATCTTTAAAAATTAATTCCAAATTATTTATTTAAAAGTGTTTGGATTTTATGTGTAATATTGAAAGAAAATATCAAAATCCCGGTTCCAATCCAAATTCCCAAATTTAAATTACAATTTTGAAATTTTAAATCTCTAGAAAAATATATGTTCTAATTTTTCTGGGTCCAATTTATTTTTCTTGGTACTTCTCTCTTTTTCAACAAAAATTAAAAAAACGGTTCCCAGAGGGTCATTCATCTTAGAATTACCATGAACCTAGCACGCTTAAATCACCAATTGCCATCGAATAGCAACCAGGCTTTCCCTCCTTTCTTTTTCTCTCTTCCCTTCTCTCTTTATTCTTTAAAGCCTGAATACTATTCATCATCTTCTTCAATAGACAGAACATGTTGCTCTCCCTCCATTTTTTTCCCCACAAGCTAGCTCTCCATCTAGACCCCATTTTATCTTCATGCCAAAAGGTAAAAGTCATCCAAATAATGCAAGCAACTAATTCCATCCGTTTCTTAGCCATCAAAACTTCATTTTTTTAGTTTTTCTTGCATTCAAACCTAGAAACCGACATGGACCTAATTTGGCCATTTCAATCCATTTCCTCTTCCTTCGAGCTCTCAATACAACATTGGTGATCTCTCTCAACCCTTTCCCACTTTTGCAAACTTTCTAAAGCTTTCAAATATGATTGTCACCATGAGCCATCATCCCTGAAATCGGTCATATTTCCTACCTCACCATCTTTCACTCTGGTGATCCTCTTTGAAATCCTTTCGTGTCACATCGTGTTCCCAAGTTTCATCAACCCTTGCGCCAAATTAATTTAATTTTGGTGCAGTATATCTCCCAGAATTGAGTTTTTCCCAACCTAGACCAAAATCACTTCTTATCATTGATTTGTCCCATCACCTGTTTTAGATTTGTCTCATCACGTTCTATATAGTGCTTCCCTCCTTTTCCCTGAAAACCCGCCACAAATTTTCACTTCTGATAGCTAGCCATGGCCACCTAAGGCATCTCGTGTTCCCGTCTATCCAATGATGTTTTTTTCAATCCTTTCACATCAAAATGTGTTCTAACCTCCCAGGTAGCTACCCTCCAAGTAGATTTGGTTTTTCTCTATCGAGCACTGAGATATCAAGTTTTTCTTTTTTTCTTACTGTACAACCACAAGTCTAAATGAGTACGACCTAGCTGAATAAATACAAATATTTAGTTTAGATATCAATAGTAGTAAGTGGGTACTAGGGTTACTGGAGTTACTCACAATGAGTTACAGGGATTTACTATACTCATATAGCGCGAGAGGGGGCTTCTGACTGTGGTGGATTTAACTCTTTGGTGATGAAACCTTAGCGGGTGGTGTTTAACTAGATCGGAGTGAACTCATACCTAAGAAAGCTTGTTGGCTATTAAGATTACTTATCTCTTATGGGTAAAGTTGTACAACCTCTGCAGATTATAAAACTATTCAAATAGTTATGCCCACAGTCAAGGATGGGTAATGTGCGCTTTCACATGGTAGATCTTTAGTTTTGGTTTTAAAGTAAAAGTTTTGGGAATTCGGGAGTGGATAGAACTCTCTGGAGTATGTCCTGGCAGTTAGAGCTAGTGCGAGTAGATGGACCCATAGTCTTGAACCTTGGCAGTTAAAGCCTGTTTACTAGTGTTGGTAGTTGGAACATTCACTAGAAAATTTATGTAGTTTTAATTATTATAATTATTTTGTTAAATTAATGCTTTAAAAGTATATAATGATAATTGAAATAAGATGCTACTTTGTGTAAAAGAACCATATTATCTTTTCTTTACGAAGCCCTATATATATTGTATTTTTTCCAAGACTTGCAGAGTACTCTATGTGCTCACATATTACACTCAAAACAAATCTCAGATGATTATGAAACTTAAGAAGGAAATTATGACTACTTCGCATGTAGATTCGACGAAGGCTTCCCGGAGTATTAGGCTATACTTCCCCAGTCAATTGCCTGTGACATATTGATGAATCATCATCTGTTGTGTTTTGTAAGTTTGAGAGGATTTGTAACCTCAGTTGTAATAAAGTGGTCATAAGACATATACTCTATTTTATTGTAATAAAACATTGTTGATTATGTAATCATCACTGTTTAATTGTGTGCACCAGCGTTGATTTGGGACTAGTGTAGTAATACACAGAGGGTTTGGATTCAAAAATCCGATCCCGATAATAACCAAGAGATAAGAGATGTGCCTAAGATGATAAAATGCTAAAAGTACTCTTCCTATCTACTCTACACCCGCAAAATCAGTATCAGAAAAAAGCTTGAATGGAGAGTGCAGAATTAGATGAATACCAAAGTCCAAAGTCAAGAGTGCTCTGAAGGTACCTGAATATGCAACGCACTGCTTAACAATGAGAGACATGAGAGGAAGCCTAAAATCGAGCACATAACCACACAACAAACTGTATGTCCGGCCTCGACCCCGTGAGATAGAGGAGAGAGCCGATCATGCTGTGGTATTCCTTCTAATCCACGTGTTCTCCATCCTCATCAGGATCTAACATGGTAGAAGTGGAAATAGGAGTAGACATTAACTTGGTTTTTTCCATGTCAAAGTACCGAAGAAGATTCTTTGTGTACTTACTTTGATGTATAAAGTCTCTTCTTTCAGTTGCTTGACTTGAAGACCAAGGAAGAATGTCAGCTCGTCCATCATACTCATCTCGAATTCTCTGCTCATAAAATCTAAAAATCTAGATATCAAAGTATAAGAAGAATCACAAAATATAATGTCATCCATATAAATCTAAACAAGTAAGAAGTCACTGCCATGTATAAGAGTAAACATGGTTATATTTATCATTCCTATTTTGAAATCATTCTTCAGTAAGAAACTTTAAACCTGTCATACCAAGATCTAAGAACTTGTTTCACTCCATACACAACTTTGGAGAGCTTACAAATATGGTTTGGGAACTTAGAATTTTCAAAGCTAGGTGGTTACTTAACATAGACCTCTTATTCTATGAAATCAATAAGAAAAATCACTCTTAACATCCATTTGAAAAAGCTTAACGCTTTTAGACATTGCGAATGCTAACAATATATGGATAGCTTCTAATTTAGCTACAGGAGCAAAGGTCTCTTCAAAGTCCAAGCCCTCTACCTAGGAATACCCTAGAGCTGCAAGCCTACCTTGTTACAAACTACCAACCCATCCTTACCATACTTATTTTTAAAAACTCATTTTGTTATAATTACATTATGATTAGATGGAGGTTAAATTGAGGTCCAGACTTGGTTTCTTTCAAAAATTTTAAGTTCTTCATGTATAGCATTGACCTAAGAGAAATCAGATAAAACATAGGTGATATCTCATGGTTCAAAAGATGCAACAAAAGTAGAATATATATGAGAATCGTGAGAGATAAACCTAGAGCAAGTAACTTGCTCATGGAGATCCCCAATCATCTGCTCTAGAGGGTGTCATTACTGAATATGAAGAGGAGGTCTTGGTGCAGACGTGACATCTACCTCATGGCTATAAAGGTAGGAGTAGAGCCATTCAAAGCATTGGTGAAGGTGGGAGAAGACTACTTTGCTGAAGTTGGAAAAGTAGAAACAAGCTCTCTAACCAACTTAGAAGTGACTAGAGGATGGATTGGGTCCTCATCCTTTATATCAAAATTTTCGTAGACAAAAATACTCACCCTATTACCGTGTACCTGTGTACCTAAACCGACAGGTCTAGTACTAGGACTAGTCTTATTAAAAATGGCTTCATAGGACTCAACAATTTTGTTAGTACTCAAATTAAATACACGATAGCCACAAGAACGAGCAAGATATCTAAGGAAAATGCCATCATAACATCTTGATTCAAATTTATATGCATTGCCATTTTTAAGAATGAAATATTTGTAACCAAAAATCATAAAATAAGATATGCTAGGCCTATGACCAAATCTAAGCTCAAAAAAAGTCTTGCGTATGGCCAATCTCAAGAAAACCCTATTAGACATATAGCAAACTATAGAGATTGCCTCAGCCCAAAACCTCTTAGGAGTATTGTGCTCAAATAGCATGGTCCTAGCCATCTCTATAAGAGTTATATTCTTTCTTTCTACAACCCTATTCTGCTAGAGGACTCTAAGTAAGGAGAACTAGTGCTATAATCCTCTCTTAGTGCAGAAAGTAACATAGGATGAGTTCTTGAATTCTATGCCATTGTTAATCCTAATAGCTCTTAAGGCTCCTGAGAGATCAACTACTTGTCTAAGAGCCAACTCTCTAAAACAGCCAAAGACTCCATTCTTAAAACCAAAAAATACACCCAATAATACCTAGAATAGTTGTTTATAATGACAAGTATATAGCACTTTTCTCCTACAGACTGGACTCTAGAAAAGCCAACTGTGTCTAAGTAAAGAAGCTGTCCAGGTCCATCAGTCATCACTAAAGTAAGAGATGGATGACAAGTAGAAACCATTTTACCATGTTTGCAGGGTGTGCACACTAGGTCTCTATCATTCTTAAGACTAGGCAGTCTTCTAATCAGGTTTTTGCTATTAACTCTAGCCAAGTGGTCGAAACCTATGTGTCCAAACCTGCGATGCTACAACACTAAGTCATGAAAGTCAGAAGCCATAAAACTCCTAGAGCTAGAGGTAGAAGAGATACTAAAATTATTACTAAAGATCCTTTCAAACCTAGAGATTCTAAAGACATACTCACTAGAAAAGTCTAGAACTCTACACTTACCACTCTTGAACCTCACTTCTAGACTCTCATCAAGAAGTTAGAAGATAAATAGTAGATTATATCTTAACTTACTTACCAAAACGACATCCTAAAGCATGAAGTTGTTGTTAACACACACTTTGCCATTGGCTATCACGGTCCTAGTAGAAGCATCTCAAAACATGATTAACTCATTTCTGGATGCACGTGTGAAGAAGAGAACCATCTAGAATCTCCGGTCATGTGTCAAGAACACCTAGAGTCAATAAGTCATATGTCATCCTTCTTCACACACCGGAGCTATAGGGCATAAGTAGGAAACATTTTTGCCTCAGTAGTGGAGTTAGTGATAAAAGACTTGGGAATCCAGTACTGAACCACACGACGTCTAGGAACAATAGTAGAAGCATAAATAAAATGGTAGAAAAATAATCATGAGAATACACATGAAAACCACCTAGCCTTCTCCAAATCGACCTACCAAAAGGCCAGTACTCCCCCTAACTAGGTGCTATCCGTGGTCTACCCTCACAATATCCTAACCCAAAGCGCTATCTAGAACCACCAAAAGAGTCAAAGAAGTCATATACAAACCTGAACCTATATCTAGAAGGAAAGATAGGTTGTCTAGCTCTAGAGACACTCATGGGGTGAAAAAGCCCCTCTAATGGACCTCAAAACACACACTCTCTCCTTCCTCTCAACCTTAGTTCTATAAAAAGCAGAACTCAACTATGTAGCCATCTTTCTTACAGAAGGTGCAATGATACTTGATCTTTTGAGAAGTCTGACCTAATGAGGAAGAAGCACATGTCTTACTAGAAGGGGTTTGGGCAAAAAACTACAAATCTAAAGACAGTCTTAGATATCACAAGAGGTTTCACCTTAAACTTGCAACTCTCAACAACCCTCACAATCTTAGATGTGTGCTTCTTAAAATGCTCTAAGGAGTTGAATCGTAAGCCCCTCTTCTTCACACTCATCTTAGATTGGTTTAGGATCGTGTTGAAATTTTTCTTCCCAATAGAAAATCTCTCAAGGATCTTTTTGAGATAGTCATTTTCTTTGGTTATGTTTTCACATATAGTACACTCATTTGACTTAGTTTTCCTAGCATATCTTTCTTTATAGACAATTACCTCAAGTTTTAGAGCCTCACAAGACACAAAAGAGAATTTTTAACCCTACCCAATTGCTCCTTGTACTTGACCCTAAAGGTCTCATACATTTCATCTAAATCACTCAAAATCTCGGCACAAAATATACAAGAAATAGAATCAATCATTTTTTTAGATACAGTCATGGCTATGGACTTTCCAGTTTTAGTTTTCACCAAATTATCTTATGACTCAAATTTCTCAAAATCATCCATTAATTCTACAAGCTATCAAGAAAAATATACAAATTCTAAATTTTCACTCTTCTAAAATGATAATAGTTCATCACAACAAAACCATGGACTTCTCACGTGGTCTTCATATTCATTGTTATTGTCCTTTAACATGATGTAAATCAATCATGAAGAGGCCATATAGCAGTGTCATGTTTCACATTGGACAAAAGGAACTGGAGAATCAATACAACATGAACCAGGTTGTCGGTCAATTTAGACAGAAGTGTGAACTTGTACAGGCAAAGTTTACCGAGAAGCTAGAGCAACTGCACGCTGCATACCAAAAGATGGGTAATAAATGCCAGTTGATGGAACTGGAAATTGAAAACCTAACAAAGGATAAGCAAGAGCTTCAAGAGAAATTCGCAGAGAAATCTATGTTAGTGTTATACAACAAAACTTCTTTATCTGACATGGGCCCAGTAACTGAATGTTCTTTCCTTTCCAGGCAGAAGACGAAACTTGACGAGATGTATGATCAGCTAAGAACTAAATATGAGTCTCTGAAACGTTCGGTCATCCAACCTGCCAGTAACCTCTTCCCACGAGCTCAGCCAGACTTGTTCCCGGGCATTCCTAACATAATGGATAGTAGCAAACATCTCAGACAAGGTAATCTAAGCACATGACTGATTTTAGCCCTCTGCAGTCTGCCCCACAAACTACAAACTGATTGAATTATATATCTCTATTTACAGATTAGCTATGTATGTTATTCATTTTGAAACATATCTGAATGGCATTTGTTTGGCTTGCTGAGAGCTAACAATCTTGGCTAGTACAGCTAATTTACTGGTTGCAGATCTGGTTTTTACCCCAGAAACTAAAGGGCGGAGAGAGGAGTTATGGACTTCAGCACCACGGCCGCTGTCCTCATTCAAGGTCGCAACTCGCAAGGAGGTTAGGATTGCTCGAACTCAAGTGTTCCATGTGGACCACCCAAGCTCTGAGCGCTGCTGGGGGCATGGTCTCTCCATGGGCTCCCAAGGCATCACTACAGTGAGCTCCTACCAAGCCACCGGATGAGTGTCTAATTCATGCTTGAGGGAGGTCTTTCGCCATAGTTGGCTCATCAGTGACGCCCAAATGCATGATCCCTCCTTTGGTATGCTTGTCGCAAGCAGTGGCGAATCCAGGATGAAAATAAAGGGGGAGCTCTACTGTTAAGATTATAGCACAATATAAACATACGAAAGGTATATCTACTAGTCTTTTGCTATTAGAATATCAAATTCATATGTAAATAGGAAGAGAACAAATTGAAATGTACAATACAATAAATTTAGTATCTTGCCAATGGATAAGGTGCCCTCCAAATATTCATAAATATGTGAGTACCGATATGTAGATAAGAAATATCAAATTTAGTGATACAATATTAAATTATGAATGTTCATAAACATTAAAAATGAAATGAAAACATACCACTAAAAATGAAATGAAATGAATAAAGGTGACAGACTTGATCTACGACATGAAAAATTGCTACCCTTTTGCGATTGCAAACACACTAAAAAGAGGCTTTCTTTTAGCCAAGACCGAGACAGATGGAGCGTATATGTCAAACAAACTTGTTGAATTTGCCTATCATAATATTACACATAATGGGTGAACACATGCCACCTTTTAATTACAGACAGAAGTGTGAACAGAGACCTTGTCACCGGTCTTAAAGGTAGCATGTAGTATTCACTTGAACTTTTTATGAATAGAAAAAACAAATTACTCAACAAAATTACAGAAAGTTAAGTACCTTCTTCTCTGCCTAATCTGCTCCTGCTCATCAAAGGTGCTCCCAGGATCAAAACAGCCAAGTAAAAACTCCCAAACCTCTCCCCTTAGTGTAGGATTACACCCTAACAGAGATAGAAAAATCATTATATTCGTGAAGGTTTTTAAACATCAGGAGGAATGCTTTTCAAACGAGGGATCTTTTACCCCTTTCTGTATCCCATTTAGAACTGAAGCAATATCTATAGATATCCTTCACGCGTAAATGCCACATACCATTTTTGAACACTCAATGTTTTGCCAGCCTGAAATGAAGAAACGGAGAGGATGAAATCACTCGGCACAAGAAGAAAAGGAATTGATTTTATTGCTCAACAAGAGAAGAGACCAGATCGCTCAGAGAATAACAGAAAGAGTAGATCCTTAAATCAGTTGGAAAAAATAAAGTTCTTTTGTTTGTACGTTGTAACGCCTGCAAACATCAGGATTTAGACCGGTTAGCTGCCACTGAAGTGTATAATCGAGCACTAATGTTTAGACTTTGTTATGACAAATAACCCACAGCCCCACACATCAAAAGGAAGCATGTTTATGTAGAGGATTTCTACGACTAATACAGGGGGGACTCGCCGCAATAGAGAAGGAATTGGAATTATATTAGTTTTGATTTTTTGAGAGAAGAAGCAAAATCCATGTTAGGCCGGCAAAATGCTAGTGTGAATCGTTAATTGGAATTGACAGCAAGGGAGATCACATAATAATTAGCGTTTTAGCAACACGGATGGGGGGAAATGAGAGGGAGGAGGAGAATGGAAAGGGGAGACCTTGATCTTAAACCTGGTGTTGGGGACGACCTGGTAGAAGGATTCCGCAACCTCCCCGCTGCTCCCCCATCTCATCATCCTCAGTTGTTCTTCTCCTTCCTAGTCGTAGAAGCATAGAAGATTGATCTGTCCAATCAAGAAATAGGAAATCAAGCACCCAGCCCACCAAAGAAAATATTTCTTTCTTCCATTTTTCAAGAACGAATGCATCAAGAGAAAATACTAGCTTTCCTTCCTTCAATTGGATGGATCAGGGATGGGAGAGAAGACCAAGCTTCCTTCCGCCTCTCTCGTCATCACCGCTTGCCGCTTAGGGTTTGGATTCCCGGAACCGCCAATACTGCACTGACCGGATCTGGCCTCCCCCTCCGCCTCCGCGCCGACCACCTCCGGCCCCCCTCCCCCTCCACCTTCGCGTCGACCGCCTCGGCGCCTCCCCCTCCGCATCGACGCCGCCGAGGAGGGGGTGCTCGAGCCCCCACTACCTAGAGTGGATTCGCCCCTGGTCGCAAGTATTTTTTAGATTTATTGCAACCACTTTATCAAATTATTACATGAGGTGTTTCATTTTGTTGCAGTGTATCTACACAAATATTATAGTAAAAGAGAATTTTATTGCTATTAGATTATGGATTTGTTGCACAAGAATTTTTTTTGTTGCTATAGTAGGTTTTCTAGATTGGTATATCGAATTTGTTGTAATAATTGTTGCAATCATCGGAGAATTTTGTTTCATGGTAATTGGATCGATGTTGCATATTATCTGCCTATTTTATTGGAGATTTATCTCGGTTGTTATATCTTTGTAAAAAATATTATATCAATTACTATTATTTTCAAATGTTGAATGTTGTAACATGAAAATTTGAACTTGTTTGTTTGGATATTTTGAATTTGTTTTAAAAATGTAGGTAAGATTCAAGCCAATTGTTTCATACAATTTCGGTGATAAGATGATATTTTTTTCCAAGTTTTTTTATCGGGCGTTATGTTATTAATGTTTTTTGTCACACATATTGATTAAAATTGTTACGTGCATTGTCTAAGAATGTTGCATTGGAGTGTATGATGAAAGCATTCCCATCGTACATCCGGGTGCTAGCAATGCCCATATTTTTCCTGTACCTATATTGACCCTGGTTGCCTTATACTTTTGTGTGCTGATTGATCAAACTAATGTTTTCAGGTTGTGGAATCGGATTGGAAGATCTGAGTGGACATCTGTAAGTGCTGTGAAATTAACCTCTGTATCCCTCTCTTGAATTTTTTTTTCCTGTGTATCTCTGAAACATGTTTACCTTATCACTTAGAAGTCAGACAAAATATACTAGGGTTGTAGAACCTTTTTTTTCCCAATTGTAGTGAAAATATATATGCATGAGATCCTTAACCATTCTTACCACACTACTACAGAAAGCCTAATACTAGACACCAAATCATAACAAAAACCGTCTGTGATACTAGAATATCACAGACAGTTTTCAGTTAATAACCGTCTATGATACTGGAATATCACATACGGTTTTTAACTAAAAACCGTATGTGATATTCCAGTATCACAGACGGTTATTAACTAAAAACCGTCTGTGATAATCTGGAATTATCACAAACAGTTTTTAATTAAAAATCGTCTGTGATATTCCAGTATCACAGACGGTTCATCGGTAAGAACCGTCTGTGATACTTTTCAGAATACGCACGGTCTCTAAATTAAAACCGCTCGTGTTGTTGAAGGAGTATCACGACGGTTCTTACCGATGAACCGCTCGTGATATCGAATATCACGCACGCTTTTAGTTAATAACCGTCTGTGATAATTCCATATTATCACAGACGGTTTTTAGTTAATAACCGTCTGTAATACTGGAATATCACAGACGATTTTTAGTTAAAAACCGTCTATGATATCCCAAATTATCACAAACGATTTGTAACTAAAAACCGTCTGTGATATTCTAGTATCACAGATGATTTTTGTTAAAAGTCGTCTGTGATAATTCTGCTATGTATTTATTGCGCCGCTCAGACCGCATATGTCTTCATTTCGATCTAGATCTAGCCGGTGCTACAGCTGGAGGCGACAAGGCTTTCAGGCTATTTTATTTAGTGAAAGGAGGTATATTTGGCAAGAGAACTTTGAAGATTCATCAAGTTTTTGGTTACCCTAGATATGGTTAGTAATAAAATTTATTTTTCGTTGCATCAAAATTTAGATCTAGCTAATTTTCGGCGACTGTTATATATATACTTTGAAGATCTAGCTAATTTAGATTTAGCTAGCCTCAATGCATGTGGTATATATGTAGTAATAATTAATTAAATCTAGATCAGATAGGCTGCACGATGACAATCTGGATAAGATGCTTCATGATATAGAAGAGAACTATGATGAGAGAGAGTATGTTAAATTCCAAGACTTGATGGAGGATTCGGAGAAACCTTTGTTCACAACTGCAGGTCAAAGTATACGAAGTTGTAAGCTGTGCTTGAACTGTTGAAATTGAAGGCAAACAACGGTTGATCTGACCAGAGTTTCACGGCGTTGCTAGGTCTGTGATTATCACCTATCACAGACGATTTTTACTTACAAACCGTCTGTGATTATCAGCTATCATAGACAATTTTTAGTTACAAACCGTCTGTGATATTTACACCACAGACGGTTCGAAAATCGTCTGTGATAACCTTTGATTATCACTAACCCGTAAATTCAAACGGTTCAGAAAACCGTCTGTGATGACGTTTTTGAACCGTCTGTAATACAGTTTTATGTAGTAGTGACATTTTCTACAGGAAATCTTTTTTCTACTGTCAATTTGTACGAACTGACCATCAGGTTATATATAATGGAGAGTGATTATATATAATGCTACTTTTTTCTCGTAGTTCATTTGAGTTTGACTTTATTAATGTTGGAACAACGCTGTTTTTGCGCCCTTGGTTTTTCGTCAATGTGGGAGCAGGCTCCGGAATCTCATTTTGCTCGGTATTCAATTACTGCTTGTACCATTTATGTCGGTGCTGTGGAGCAACTTAGGTTTGACTCAATTAAGCAGTTTTGATTTTGAAAGAAATCACCGACATGTCAGGCGCACATTTGTTGTCCAAAGCTGGAGCTTGAAGAAATTTCTTTGTCGATTTTGAAGTATTCAACATAGCTGCTGCAGCGCTGAGTCAGAGGTGCCACGAGTACCGCCACAATGTTGTCCAGGCCATCGGTTGTGAGAATTTTCAGCTATACTCTGCCAAAAAAGACCATGCATACATGCTATGTCACTAGTATTGTCCATGAATCCATGCATTTGTAGGCATGTTTTGTAGCTAACGAAAATTTCAATACAGAATAGGAGAAACTTCATTGATGTCCTTTCATTTTTTGCCCACAATATAGTAGCAGCTGTTAGAGAGACCCCACCATGAGGGACCAAGATGCAGATATCGAGTACTGAAGAAGGATACATGTGCCATGCCATCTAGGTCAATCCCCCTGGTGGTGAAGCTACTAAAAGTATTCAAATACGGATCATATCATTGAATCATCCTTACTCTACTGGTACTATTCTGTTAAAGGGGACATATTATGGATCTGAAGGAAGCTTGCTACGCTAGATTGATCTTCACTTACTGCAAACGGCTCGTGAGTCAACTCTGGATAGATCTTTTTTTTTTCTGGATAGATCTTCTGATGATCAGGTCCAAGACCAAACCAGTGAGCACATGGCACTAGGCATTATTGCGGCCAGACCATGGGCTGATGGTAGCCCAGAGATCGTGGTAAGTTCGATGTCGACGATGGCAGATCTGAGGGGTGGTGGTGGCCTCAGGGAGGTGAGGAGAGCCACACGAACAGTCGATGCCGCTGGGGGCAAGCAATGTAGAAGAGGCTAAAATAAGTCTATTTCAAATAGTTAAGGATTGGGACCGACTAAAATACACAGTCGTCTAAAATTTTTCAATCACAGTTGATTTTCACAACCATTGAATCAAAAATCTTATGACTTAGATCCTCTCCCTCTCTCCCCTATATATTTCCCACACTCACACCCTAACCCACTCACATCTAACCGTTGCCATACTTGTTAGCGCGCAACCGCCCGCCGCCCCGCCCCCACCACTATTACCTCCTCTCCTACTACGTTTGCTAGCGCCTCCTCTCTCACTGTCGCCGCCGCAACCCCTGCTCTTCTTCCCCATCTCCGGCGGCTCTCGCCGCCACATCTTCCACCACCTCCCATTGCCTCCTAACATTCTCCCTATTCTTCTTGTTGGCCCACCAACCAATCCCACCCACCACCCCTTGATGATCCTGCGGCCAAGATGGCAGTGCCACCGCTTTGCCATACCACCGCGACTGCTGCTCACCACTGTTCCTCCATCAGCCCATCCTCCCTCTAAGCAATGGTGGCACGGTGAACCCAAACCCTAAATGGGTGAAACCTAACCGTTGGCCACCTGTAAGATTGAGAAAGCCAACTAGAAGGGCGAATATGCGTTTTTAAATTTTTTTTTTTGGCTAAAACTAAGTTTATAAAGCGGAAGCATAGATTAATTCAGTTTTGCACAAGTAAGACCTAAATCAACTAGGTTTACCTAACTGCACCAACACTCTAGCCTATGTCAAATATTTGTAATTCTAGGGTGACAAACAATCAATTTAGTTTTATTAATATAAATTGCTTAAATGTAGATTGAGCACAACAGAACAAATTGCAATTGGCACACGATGTTTTATCGTGGTATTCGGAGACTTGCTGATCTCTCTTAGTCCACATTGAGGTAAATCCAAATGAATTGGATTGGTTCCATGAATAAAACCAACTACCTTAATTTCACTAGTGGTAGCTCTTTCCTGCTCTGAGTAGGTAAGTTCCAATCATAACACACCGAGTCTTCTTACAAGCTTTTTGAGAAGATCACTCGAGCACGACACCTCCATACTGTGTAAGAATCAGCAATCTCTAAAAGTAACAAACCAAACCTCTTGCTTGACTCTTACCAAGTGCAATAAATGCACAATCTCAAGTGGATAGTCAATCCACCTCTACATGCACCACATGCAACTAGAGATCTTTCTCCTATATCACAAGGTACAACACATGCACAATTAAGAAGATAAGTTCACACTAGCTCAAGAAAATAAATGGAGTGCTAAAAGATTATATGCCAATCGGCCAAAGGGATATTTATAACCTCTCATAAAAACTAGCTATTGGAGACAAAATCAACAAAAACCAGCAGTAACGATAATATCATAATTTACATAGCGGTAGTACCGTACTACATTGCCAAATGGCTATAAACTTTAGCATTAAAAGGGTGGTAGTACTGGCCTGAATTTCAGCATAGACGACACTTGGAAAAATTATCATAACTTTTGATTACGATATCGGAATTGAGTGATCTTAGACTCCGTAAAAAGCTTATGATGCGGATATGCTCTTATACTTTTCCGTTAAATATCTTATTTAACTGGAAATAATTATTGAGCCGCATGAAATATGACCAGGTGAACTCATTTCAAACTATACTTAATGTTGTCATTCATAAGGATGAAATACTACCTCATGTTATTACATAGTGTATTCTTAGGTTTGTCAATGGCAAAACAATGGAGACGCAAAAGGAAACGGATAACCACATTAGGTGCCGAAGACATGAAGGAACAAAGCTTATGCGGATGGAGCCAACAAGAACAAAGCACATGTGGCTGGTTGGAGCCCATGTGGAAAGGGGGAAGAAAGCTCATGTGGCGAGAGAGTATAAGGACGAAGCTCAAGAACTTAAAGCACAAGTTTTGGACACTATTTTGAAGCCCAACTCAGACTCCCCACGTGCTCAATCCAATTCTAACTCGGATTCAATTTAGAATTCAATTCGGACTCGGTTCGGGACAGCCTGTCAGGCAGTTACTAAAAAGGTCATAACTTTCACAAACGGAGTCCGATTCGGACGTTCTTGTACTCGTTGGAAAGATAATTTCAAGGTCTACGCAATGGATCTAGTCCCAGCATCAAATTCGTCACGGATCAAAATTTATAACCAAAACAATATGACGGCTGTAAAATCTAGTTTCCTTTTTTAAGAGTTCGTATTTAAAACCATATAGGGTTAAGTTGTACTAGGTTTGGGGACTCTATGGACATCCCAAGAGGCTATATAAGCCATGTATTGGCAGCCTTAGGAGGGGTACCAATTTTATGCATCAGATTGAAACATAGCTATTACTTGTTTTTTCAACACCAGAGTTCATGCGAGGACTTTGAGAGAGAATTAGGCGATTCATTGTTTATTCTGCAATTCAGGGTCAAGCCGTCGTTCCATTGGGAATTGGGGACTTGGCGTTCGTCGTTTGTGGTCTCGCGGCGAACAATTATCTAGTGTGTTTTGGGCGTATTCTGAAGAGTTGAGGGTTCGTGCATAGGCACGAGTGTTCAGCTAGCTACATCGTCTACTTCGCATCAACTATCCATGGTTCCTCACTGAGAAGATCGGGACCCTTCCCCGTATCAGCTTACTATTAAGCTAAACTATAGTCTAAGATAGTATAGTCATATTAAGGCTGTTAAGCTTACTATTGATAGATTATGTAAACTTTAGTCACATGTTACAAGAATTAGATGCATGATTATCAACTATATGTAAAACACATTCACGTGCAATAATAAATAAGAGCAAGTAGGATTTAGCTATCAACACATGATAAGACTCAAACTACTAGACAAAGACTCCTCTTAATAGTATAGTAATTCTATACTAGCAGTTCAATCTTTTAACTAAACACCAAGATCGGTAAAAAACTAAGAACACATTCTTAACTCTAGTCAGTATATCTTTGCCTGAGCATCCTCTTGAATCTTGATGATGTATATCTTCACTTCAAGTTTAGTTTATTGTCTTAATATACATCAACCCATAATGCATCCTGCACTTGTCATCTATCAACATATGATGGGTCTTCTCTTGACTTGATGATTAACTTGTGATCATACCCTCTTCAGGATCTTGATCAATGTATAATCATATTCTCTTCAGGATCTTGATGTGCATCAACACATGATTGAACCATAACTTGATGACGATCAATTAATGACGCATTCCCAAGTCATCATCATCATGGGACCTAACCTATTTTACCAACTCATGAAATATATTAGTCTCACAAATCGATTATTATTAATTACCAAAACTCACCATTAACTTATAATAGAGGGGCTAGATTCTTCAATCTTCTTCTTTTTTGGTAATTGATGACAATCTCAACAAATAATAAGGTAATAAGTTGATTTGTGAGTATACATATGTACACAACAATTGTATACTTTAGAATAAGCTGTGAAAGCAATTAACACGTTTGAATAGGAGCGTTTGACTTTAAATTAATTGCTAACAAAGTTATAATCATCCAAAATATTCCATCAACACATAATAGTTCCGTTAACACATAATGAAGAGATTAGATTATTCAATCTATCTCTTTTTGGTGATAAATAACAACCTGATTGTAAATAGTCAAATTTTAATCAATATAAGTATATATAAACTATACAAGCTTTATATACTCAAGGGTTATATTTCAAAGTAAAAATTCTCAATATATGTGGATAAAAAACAACAATCAATACAAATAAAATCTCAAAATATAGAGTAAACCACCTTAAATGTATGCATACAAAAAAAGTATAATAAAAATATACGCATATATTCAAGTTAGACTTTTTAGGAAGTTCAACTTATATTTTGGATCTGAGAAATATAACAAGATATAAGAGTATGATGTTAAATGCATACATTTGTTATTTTCACCTTTTCATCTAAATAGGACTAAACAATATCATACTCAACAAATGAGTTAGCACCTTATTTAAATTTATAATTAATCACTAAAATCAATTTAATGAAGTTTAAACTTGTACTATCGCTATCACCATCGCTGAGAGCCGAAGACCACCTTGTCGGAGCACAAATCTCTACACCGATCCGAAGATGATAAAATCGACTGTGATTTTGTTAAATTTTAGGCGCATGTCAAATAGCAAATTCGTTAAGGATTCTACTGGGGTCCTCGTTGGAAGCACTACTACAATCATATTAATTCATGCACATACACAAGCTCTACAAGAACACTCCAATTACCCACAGTTTTTATGTCATCTTATTCAGCTTGGGTAAGTTGTTACGCCCCCAAACAGCGCCGCAAGTTAAACCTCCAGGGATAAATGGCGCATCACCAGCAGCACATGACAGTTCGGAACTTGCTTGCATGCCGCTCGACGCTCGTTCAAAGCGGCAGCCACGCAATGCCAAGAATTCGGCGAAAACAGCCGCCAAATCCAAGCAGTTTAGCACGGGCGGCACATGTCAGTCGTCAGTCAGTACCCGCTGTCCACTCCGAAAGCAAACGAGCACCCGGCACCGCCGCCGCTTGACCTCCGGGCGGCAGCGTCCACCGCCACGTCGGCCACCGCGTCGCCGCTGGTGTAGAACCCGGCGAAGTCGACGGCGTCCGGCCCAAACGCGCCGGCATCACCGAAGTCGCCGTCGAGCAGCAGCCTCGCCCGCTTCTCGCCGCCCTCGGTCGGCTCGTCTCCGGCGAACCCGTCGACGGCAGCGGTGGCGTTGCCGTCGGCGCCCACGAGGCGATGCAGCCTGTCGCGGTCGCCGACGGCCTTGAGGAGGAAGGCGAGCATCTGCTTGGGCCTGCGCTCGGTCTCCTGCACGCGGCGCCACATGGCGGCTACCCTGTCGTCGATGGTGCGCTGCTCCTGCTTCAGCCGCACCACCTCCGTCGCCACCATCTTCATGTCGTCGTCGGCGTCGTCTGCCGCGGCGTCCTTGCGCTTGCCGCCGCCTCGACGGACGATGTTGTGCAGGAGGTGGGTCTGGCCGCGGAGGAACGAGGAGTGGGCGAACTCCCACCGGTCCGGATCCACCTTGCGAAAGCCCTGATATTAAACGGAAGTAATAGAATCAGGGCAGAAACTAGTGCAAGATCTTGGCAGTACGTCAAAATCAAATATACAAAAACGTCGATACACTTAGTCACTGTCGTGTACTTGATATTTTGTTTTTCACGGAAATTGAAGAAAACCAGGCGTTTTCACTCATCGAGTTTCTACGCCCTTTCGATCGGCAGGGCACCCTTGGGACCGTTCGTTTGAGCTTTACATGGTGAATTCGCGAATAGCTTGGCATAAACAAATTTGTGGACGACAGATTGGACGCACGGCGAAAACAATTTTTGTGTAACAAAAAAAATGAGCAGTGTTTCCCTCAACAATTTTTGTTAAGAAAATAACAGTCCTATATGAATTATGAAAGAGAAAAAAGCACAATTTATAAGTGTAAAGAGATCTCTATCCATTAGACTAGTCTTTTGAGGAAGGAGACGCAATACTACTTCTAAAGTTGTTACATGAAAGGCTTGCTAGTGGACAACATGTGGACTTAGTGCGCAGGGAGCGTAGTCCATTTAAGAAAGAAGAGACCGAGGAATGGATCCGATGGAACCAAGATGGTCGCCGATTCCAACATTTGGTATCAGAGCCAGGACCTAACATCTCTTAAGGTGCGGGGTGCACAAATCTATATAGAGGGGGAGTTTCTCAGGAGTACGGTGTACACAATCCATATATGAGGGGAAATTGTTAGAAAAGTAATAGTCTTATATGAATTATGGGAGAGAAAAAAGCACAACTTATAAGTGTGTGGGGATCTCCACCTATTAGACTAGTCTTTTAGGGGAGGAGGCCTAATATCACTTATAAGGTTGTTGCTTGAAAAGCTTGCTAACGGGTAACCCGTGGGTTTAGTGCGCAGGGAAAGTAGCTCATTTAAAAAAGAAGAGACCGAGAAATAGATCCGGTGAGACCCTGATCAGGGTGATCGCCGATTTCAACAATTTTCACCATAAGTAATTAATCTGTCTATATCATGTTCTTTGACGAACTTCATTCTTCAATCTCCACAGATGAAAATGTTTCCATGGTTTCGTCTATGTAGCGCGGCGAAGTATTATCTTATTTTCGCTGCACCAAAAGGCAGTTACAACAAAGTTCGCTCAACTACTGTCTGCAAATCGACATGCCAACCACCACCACATTTTCTATTTTCTTTCCCAAGAATCTCACATACAAAGAGAGTATGTACAGATCCATCATACAGTATTCAGCCATAGATCCCATGGAAGGTTAAACAAGAAGAAAATTTGAGAAGCATATATATGTGCAAGATTTGACGAATGAATCGAGGTAGCAATCGATGAATATTGAACTGACATAGGTGTTGAGCTGGCGGACGAAGCTGGAGAAGTTGTTGTGCTTGAAGTGCAAGGGCAGCAGCGTCTGCGAGAAGACGAAGGGGTCGGCGACGACGAAGCTGTTGTTCCCCCTCCCCCACCCGATCACCCCGTCCGTCCCCGGGTCCTCCACCATCCGGTACGTCTTCCAGACGAACGGCGCCGCCGCACCTCCGCCGCCGCTCACCGCCATCGATCTCACTCTCTATATATATCTACACTTCTTTGCAGCAAGCTAAGCTAGCTGTCTCACCAACATATCTCGAGATATGTAGATGGCTTCTAAATGTGGTAAAGAGGGAAAAGGGCGTAAAGGAAAAACAGAGTACAGAAAAGGGAAGGGGCCGCGTGGCCGAAGGAGGTAGGGTCGTTGGATCTGGGTACGCGGTGGTGACCGGTGGCAACCTGTACTGGGAGGTGATGGTGCCGCGCGCGGGGAGGAAAGCGACGTGGCGAGTCGGGGCGCGACGCGTGCGCGGGCTCGGGAGGCTTCCGCCCGCGGCCTCCCACGTACCCCCGCGTGCTGCATGGGCATAGGCCCCGGCCGAGCACCTAGCTAGCCTAGACGCGGGTGGGAAAAGGCGCTCGTGGCGCGGGCGAAGAGACGTGTGCTTTGAGGGCCTTTCGGCCCGTCTCTGGTAACCGCGGCTGCTTTTTGGGCCGTCTCCCACCTCCCCCGCTTCCCCCGCCTGGAAAGGAGAGACAGCGAAAGCGGTGATGCAAATCGGATGCCGGACTACTGAGGGATACAGGCATTCTGGCTGCCTTGGGTACGGTGATGCAAATCGGATGACGATACTCAAAGTTGTTAGGTAGACGACAATTACATTTATTAGTTGTGGGGTACATATAAAACTATAAAAATGTGTCGAGATGATATTGCTAAAATATGATATAGTGATAATTAACCACAAGAGGCAGAAGTTCTGGATTTGTCACTAGACAACAAGAGGAGCAACATTGAGCGTCGTTCTTTCGAAACGGAGTGAAGAAAAACAAGTTTTGAAGTGATGTTCAAATATAGCTAGATTTGGACCATAGGTTGGAGCTCTGTGTTTCTTTCGCTCGTAGTTCTAGTGTTACTAGTGCAACTCGTATGAAACTTTGCGAACGCATCTTTCGACGTTCGTTGCTTGGCAGAAAAGCCGCACACAACCCTCTGCGTCTCCGTAGGGGCGGGACCCAGACCCACCCCAGCTTCACGTGTGGACAACGTACACGACGACATGCTCCTTTCCCATTGACCCACGCGTGCACGCAGCCTTGCTCGCACGTCACGGCCGGGAGCGACGCCGTCGCGGTCGACCGTCCCGACCGCAACCGAGATCGCCAGCTGCCAGGTCCTCCCCCTGCGCCTGCTCGACCGTGGGCTTTGAAGTTCGTGCTGCCCCCACGGCGGTGCAGGGCAGCCACATGTCCACCCGGACTTGTTTCTTTCTTCCACAGGTCAGGCATTATTGCGCTGGGACTGGGACTGGGACGGGCAGTAATAGAGTACGTTATCTTATCCGTGTACCACACGACCACGACCTTGTCTATAAACTGGCAGACGGCAATGCAAATTCCATACTACTTGTACCCGGTGAACTTGTGCCCACAAGGCGACAATACTGACGAACCAGTACTGTATTGTTTTCTATTCTGGCCGAACTTTCAATTTTTTGGAAAAAAAAGAGAAAGGAAATTGATATAACTCAAACATCCGATCCGTATAGGATATCGGCTCACATATCAACATAGCCCACCATCGAACCATCAGCATTTCGTTAACTCAGCTCACTCTCGTCTCACCACCTCTCACTCACTCCTCGTTATTTGCCCTTTCACTCTCTTTCTCTCTCTCGACATCCGATCTCTCCCTATAACATCCCAATTTGCAGCCTTTAAAAATTTAAGAAAAAATTAAATCTTTCGTTGATTTCCAGTCCTATTTAAAAATTTTCAGTGTTCATTCAAGGTTCTTGAATTGAATTTTCGCTAATCGATTTAATTAATGAAAACCAAATCAGAAAGAAACTCCGAATCTCTTTTTCTAAGACCAAAACTTCAATTTCAAAATGGGAATCTAGAAATTCAAAATCAAGAATAGAACCTCAAACCAAAAACTAATATTAAAATCTTTCCCATCAAATTTACATATGCAAAAATTCAAATTCTGAGGATTCAAAAGTTATCTCTCGGAATTCGACAAAAACCTTAAAATTGAAATTTTCAATCCCGAATTTGAATCAAAATTTTAAATTCAAAACTTAATTAAAAATTTACATATGGAATTCAAAACTTGGAATTCTTCAAAAAAAATTCCCTCAGCCCATTTCCATTTTCCTTCTTTCAGTCTCTCTCCCCCTCTCCTTTTCTTCCTTCTTCCTGCTCTGTTCCTGTTGCCGCCTAGCCCAGCCGATCTCCCTCCTTCCTCTAGCCTTTTGCCCAGCCTCGTACGCACCACGCCACGTTAGTCATCGAGCTACCTCCTCCCCCTCCCTGGCGCTAGATTCTCCCGTCGCATCCGAGCCAGCGAAGTGACGTCGCTTTAACCTCTCTAGCATCCCATAGCTCCGCCTCTCCCCTAGATTCTTCCCTCCGCTAGCCCAAACGCATGCATTCATGCCACCCCGCATTGGCTCTGCATGCCCTAAGATCGCATCACCCCTCCGCCTAGCTCCACCTCGTGACGTCCCCGTGCGAGATCATACCCAGGTGTCGCATCCCTCGGCCGCATTGATGCCTCATTGTGTCAACGTCGACTTGCTGTGCCCCTTCCCTCCGCTAGCCCTGCTGCTCCCAGCGATTACTCCTCAGCAACACTCCGCTTGGTGTTACTCCTCTACACCCCTCCGCCTGTGCCCTCACACCAACCTACGGTCACTCGAGCCGCACGGCACGCCAACACCACCGTCCAGCTTTGATGCTCACCTTCAATGCGCCAATGACCGCCTACCCTCTCCGAGCTATAAAAAGTTGATGTCCCATTGCCCCTTTCTCCTCCCTCAAGCCAAGCTTGCTCGAGCCGCCCCTGCGCTCACCGAAGAACCTCATCTTCCCCAACCCCGGTTGGTCGGCAATTCGGCAACTGGAGCCACCACAGGCCAATTCCACCGAGTCAGAGCCTCCTCAGAGTACGACAACGCCACCCCCACCTTCAGCCAAGCTTCCCGCCGCCCGAGCAGAGCCTGCACTGTGTGCCTCCACTGCCCGCAGCCGTCTCACGCCGCCAGGCCATTCCCGGTATTCCTGAGCTCGTCCAAGCATTCAGGTGAGGTTGTGTCACCCCGTAGATACTCCCCTATCAATGAATTGTGATAGGATACTGTAGTTAGTCCCCCTATCTCCCCTGTTCCGCCACCAAAGGTCACCACTGGTGGCCACCCCAGACAAATTGGCCGATGAGGCTTCAGCTGTAGGTGCGCAGGGACGTAAGCAATTCATTTTGTGAATAATAATGCCAGCCACCGCATCTACCGCTGGCGATGAGCCCTTTTGTTACCAGCTAAAAAGGGGGTGGAAGCCCTATGTTGATGAAGGTGGCCGTTTGGACGGTCCGAACATTCCTACGAACGATCAAACGGTCCGAACAACCCTTGGCTGATCGCATGGCTCGCATGTCCAGCCGTTCGGATGGTCTGAACAACCCTTCGCTGATCGCACAGCTCACACATCCAACCGTTCAGATGGTCCGAACATTCCCACGAACGATTGAATGGTCCGAACAACCCTTCGCTAATTAGATGGCTCGCTCATCCTAGCAGTTCGGACAGTCCGAACATTTCTGTGAACGATCGGATGGCCCGAAAGTCCCTTCGATTGATCGAACGGTCCGAACGAATAGATGGACCGAACTTAACCCGCGCAGGCCCACTTGTCAGTGAGAGGCTCTCTCTCCCTTTCCAATTTTTGAACTAATTCAATATGATAACTTTAAATAGGCATAACTTATTCATCTTAGCCCTAATTTTGATGAAGCAAATTCCTAAATTCAAGACCTGTCCAAGGTAATCAAAACTGTGAATTTTAAAGCTTAATTGAATTTTGTGTAAACTATAGAAAATTAAATCTTAAATCCTATCACTAACCAAACAATTCTCAAGAATATTATAAACCACTAATATTTATCATAAAAGCAAATATTACAAAAAGTATATAAAATAATGTTGCATGTGCAAATAAAATCCTTACTTAAAGAATCCTACAAAAATAAAATCTTGCCTATTTGGGAATCATCCAATTATCATCTCTAGATTCACTAATAATACTTGAGATCAATTAACATTGCAAAGTGTAACCGTTGGTTACTCTATTAAATTTGTCAATCACCAAAATAATATACTTTACTCCTAAGAATAATTGGTTAAGTAACCAAACCCATACTTTAATTAAGATCTTGAACTAGTAATTCAACTACCTGACAGCTACAAATCTCAAATAATGTTGCATCTAGTATTCCGAAGATTCTGAATAGTACCTAATATTCAGTTAATTTCTCCTATCTGTCCATAGGTCCTGCCTGACTCATGGAAGTTCCTTGATAATTATAAATTAAGTATAGAAATTATTAATTAAAAGATCAAAACTCTATATACCATCTTTGGCTATATCCAAGCAATATCTAAAGCAGAATATTCCCATAAAATATCCACCTAAATTCAATCCTTCATACAACCCTTGCCGGCAAAGTACTCTACCTTGTCTCTATCCTGTGGACTCCCTAAAAAGTTATCTCTATTCTCAAGCATAACAAAATATAACTAAGTGTAACACCCTGTTTTTCAGAGTTTTAAAGTTTTTAAATTAAAAATGAATTTTTGGGAATTTTTTGGAATTAATAAAGCTAATTTAAATTTTCAAAAATTAAAAAAGGATTTAATATGATTAAAATAAACATCAACATAAGATAAAAATATTTTATTTGGATTCCTTGTGTCTCAGGGATTTATTTGTTATTTTCTAGAGTTTTTTTATTTATTCGAATTTTTAAAAAAAAGATAAGTCCCAAAAATCCCATTGAACAGTGTCGGGCCGACCCAATACTATTCATTTGGCCCACCGCGTCGTAGCCACCCGATCCTGACCCCCACCACGCGTCGCTCATCCGTGTGAGCCGCACCCGCGTCCGCGTCCTGCTTCGCCCTCAGCCGTTCGATCCCGCTATAGCCCACACGTTGCCCATCTGTGCTGCCACATGTCGCACGTGTGGTCACTATCTTTGACCTGGACACCGCCGCCACGCCGTGTTCGTCCGGGCAACCTCGGTTTGCGTGCTTTAAAAACGTGCCACCCTCGCGCCTCCTCTCAGCCCGCCGCTACCGCCGTCTTCCTCGCCGAGCACCGCCATGCGCCATCGCGCTCGGACCCACGCCCGCACCGCATCGCCTCGGTCATCTCACGGCCCGCACGCCCCATCTCCATCGTCGATCCAGATCTAGATCAACAGCTAAGATCTTGCCATGTGTCAACCCTCCAGCCGTCTGATCCCGCCGTCAACCCCGCGTCCGACCATCCACGTCAGCCCTAGCCACGTGTCAGAGCCACATCAGCCCTAGGTGCCACCTCAGCGCCACATGTCAGTGCCATGTCAGCACCGACCGACCCCTAGTGCCACGTCAGCATGCCATGTCAGCAGCCACGTATTGGTGCCACGTCAGCCCTAGCCTGCCACGTGTCAGTGCCACGTCAGCCGTTGTGCCACGTATCAATGCCACGTCAGCACTGCCCTCCTGTGTGCACTGTTTCATGGATCGAGTCCACCGTGAACCCACCTTTCCATGCACCTGGTCCACAACATAGTGACTTTTCCAAATTTTCAGTACTTTCTTTAGATTTAATTTTTTGAGAGCCTGTTCTTCTCCGTCCTAACTCCGATTGACCCCGTTCTTTTTCTAAATTCATCTACAATCGAGCTCTATCTTTTGGTTCTGGTTTCAAGGTTTTTGAAATTCTTTTGAATTTTATTTGATTTGTTTTTATTGTTTCGATCGTTTTCTCTCTCGTTAGATCCCGTCTTCAAAGAAGCAAGAGCGCCGCCATAAGATCCCGAGTACGTCACTAAGCCAAACCAAGGCAAGTCATGTCCTTTTGATCATGTTGAACCTATGTTTTAATCTATTATTTAATTATTTTGTTTTACATTATCCTACATCTCTATTTCGATACAAACCTTTGTACCTGGTAGTTATCGCCCTAAATTGAATTATTCCTCCTTGATAATTTGAATATCGTGATGCCATTGTCTCCATAGGTTGAGAAGTTAATTAGTGATGCTATGCTAAATGTCACATGGGTGGTACGATTAGTATACTTAGCCTTACTTATGTTACGAATGGATTTATCATCGTATGTAAATAATTAATTTGACTTAATAAATATGGAATCGTGGTTAGTGCCATAATTATAAAATTTGTGCCATGACATTGGTGTGCCATAATTTAAATGATTGCTATAACTTTCTGGATGGAAAATAAGCAAACCAATTTAAATGATTGGGATGCTTAAGTAGGTGAACTAATTTAAATAATTGGATTGGCTAAATAAGTGAACCAATAGAATTTTAGAGTAATAAGAAGTGCAATAGCAATTATTGGTTTAAACCGTATAAATCCGGGTGAATGTTGATAATGGTGGGATGACAAAATATAGTCGATTATTGAATGGATTATTAGAATTTCTAAGAAATTGGAAGAAGTGACAATGACCCTTGAATAACGGATTTGATTAATAACATTACTCCCAATGGATATTTATGACAATGAAGTTGTTTGGAAGAAGATTGTAGATAGTAAGGTTGATTTCTCAATAAACAGATTATGAATATGCATCAATGATGGCAAGGATTGGATTATTAAGAAAAGATGATACAAATGGTACTGGTGGATTTAAAAGTAAAGATACTGGAGCATTGTTAAGATGTAAAACCAATGGGATGGCAAATAATGGATCCAGGATTGGATCTATAAATTTACGGTGAAAATCGAGATTCATGTAAGAAATACATAACACTGATTCGATTAATGAAACTACGGATAATACAATAGAAATTATATAACCGGTGGATCAGATAAATGATAACACTTGCTATTTGGAGTTTTAGACAACAATAATGCTATGATTGAGGAATAAAGGAAAATAGCCTAGATTTAGTTAGCCACAAGTGAAAGCAAAATTAACACGGCCATGGATTATGAGACTGAGAATAAAAGAATATGGGAGTAAATTAGTCTATTGATTGATGTTAGAATAATGGAGAATGTTAGGATACCTTTGCAAGAGGCTTGGTTTCAAAAATTCAAATATTTCAAAACCACCTTTAGAAGATTTGGTCTCACTATAAAACGCTATGTCAAATGTATATGGTATACCCCCTTTGCAAAGAAGCCTGATTTCACAATTTCCCTTGAAACCCAGCCCCAGTAATTAAAAACCCAAGAAGTTAATTCCCAAGCATTTGCTTTCAAAACCAAAACTTGGGAATCTACTCACTTTTCAAAGGAACCTACCTTTTAAAAAATATTATTAATAATAAATGCTTTCAACCTCAGTATTTCCGAAAAGCATTTTCAAAAAGGTTTCCACTTTCAAAACAGTGATGAGAAGCATGAGCTTCGCTACCAAAGTACCTCTCAACGCTTTTCCTCCCTCTGCTTTCGTCTATTAAAGAAAATTTGGTATTCCTCTTTCCTTTCCCCTTCAAAGACATAAGCCTAAAGATGTCAAGGATGCTCGTGAAGACTTGGTGGCCCTGCTTTTGACAAGCCTAGTGTTGGGAACCCTACATTTTCTTGTGAGTGTCGCCACGCATAGACGATGTCTTATTGTAGGGTTTTATTTGGCCTTATGCACTGCCTTCTTGGTCTCGGGCATTCTATTTCGTAGGCATAGAAAAAGCTTGGTTTCAAAGTTTGGTTGTTCTGTGTAGTTGGTGTGCTGCCCCAATTCCCTGGGTGTGATCTCCTTAGAATGGGTTAGAATATCTTATCCCCGCACTTCTCTCCGTATCTCATGCTATTTCCCCCTCACCTTATTGCTAAAAACCTTGTCCATACTACAGATGAAAAGTGACAGACAACCAAGTCAAGGCAATAAAGACTCTGAAGTTCGAAAGAAATAGCACATTCGAAAAGGACAATGACTTGGAGGCCTCTCTCACAAGGATCAGGATTTGAGTCCTTGCCTCACCCGTAGTAGACCAACCAATCAAGTCACTAGCAAGCCGACACAGTGGCCAAAAACAACGCAACTACCACTGGCCAAAGAAAGAAAAAGAGGCTAATAGTTGACACTCGCCATAATCGTAACCATCCGAACAAGTTGCCACCCAACCCCACTCCATAAGGAATGTCAAAAGGAAGCCATCACATTGTGAATAATGGCAACACAACACCCAGTGAACCTCAACCGTGGCCGTTCATCCAGATTTGTTTTCACGGCCCGGATTTTGCCACGCAGCACAACCTCGGCCGTCCGATCTTCCGTTGCCGCCGCCGCCCGAGCCAGACACGTCAGCCCTAGCCAACGTGGCACGACACGTCAGCCCTACCTGCCACGTGTCATGCCACGTGTCACCACGTCAGCTGCCACGTCAGCAAATCTGAGCCCAGTTGCCACGTCAGCAGTGCCACGTCGGATGCCACGTGTCACTCCCTCCTCGTGCCACGTCAGCATTTCTGATTTTCCGTGGAATCAGTCCACCGTGGACCGGACCCACCTGTCAGCCTCTGTAGCATTATTTAAATTCCGTGCTGACGTCATTATTCCGGTTTTTCTTTAGGAAAATAATTCCTGCTGACGTCATAATTCTTTTTCAGTAGAAATTTAATTCCTGAAATCAATCTTTTTCTTTTTCTCTGATTTCAAACTTCCAAAAGCCATATCTTTCTCATTTTAACTCCAAATTGACCCATTCAAATTTCTAAATTCATCTAAAATTCCAAACGTTCATTTGGTATATTTATTATTAATTTTTGAGTTTTTATTTTATTGGTTTTCCTCGTTTCTCTTGTAGAGTCCGATTTGTCCAAGAATTTTCAAGAGCAACTCCAGGAAGATCCTCGCTTACTGCAAGAAGGCAAGTCTCCTTGACCATTTTGCTCCTAAGTTTTTATAAATGTTTTTGTGATTATTTTAAAATAGTTACATGGCTATGTTGTATAAAGTGATAATTTAATTTTAGAAAATTTAGATAAATGCCAAGCTTCATGTTCAATGCAAGTTCAGCTACATGTCCTTGAGCTGATGGGGGGTATTTATACCCTTACCAACCAAAACTAGCCGTTACAAAAATTAATTCTAAAAAGTCAGGGAAATTGGAACTACTGGTGTGCAAAGTGCAGTACTACCGCAATGTACTATAGCACATAGTAACGGCTCTGTCAGAACGTCAGAACTAGCGGTTGAAAGTCGGTGTGATACTACCACCATTGTATATGCGGTAGTTCCGCTATGTCAGTGCGGTACTATCGCATTGCGGTAGTTCCGCTGTGTACTTTCCAGTACTTCCGATTTCTGCCAGTCTAAGTTTCCACGTGGATGCTCTCTAGAAAAAATGTGCCATTGAAATTGTCCGGTACTTTCAATTTCTGGCGTGGTACTACCGCACTATGGTAGTTCCGCCGTGTATTCTTCGGTACTACCGATTTTGGCAAGTCCAAGTCTCAACGGGGGTGCTCCCGACCCCACATATCCGTCAGTATAGCCTAGCGTTGTAGCATCTTGTCTTTCTAGTTGATAATTAAAGTTTGATTCCCATCAACCACATGTTATGTGGAGTTTCCGCTATGATTTTTCATGATTTGGACTCATGTGACATGTGGACTGTGAGGCTTAAGATGAATGCACTAGCTAATTATTCCTACCTTCTAAACATTCGTAGAACTATATGTTTAACTATGAAATTTCTCACAAAGCTACAACTCCATTGGATTGGAGCCCCGAGCCCCTGAGTCATAGAGACAATCATTGCCTTGCTATTAAATCATTTGGGCTTGCGACATAACCAAATTGATTGCCACGTCAGTAGGTTTACATGACGTATATTTCACAAAACTACAACTTTAATGTTAAAACCATCAAAGAACTAAACATATGAGTTCAAAATCCAGAGAATTATAAATTTAAGAAAGAAAATTTCACAAAATTACAACCCATCACAGTGCTCCCTTCTTGACTAACCGGTCCCCCTCGTCAGCCAACCACCACTCTTTTTCATAGGAAATTAGGGGAAAAATTGTACCTATAGAGGAACGTAGTAACAACTATATAGGGTTTCTTGTGGCGGCTGATGAAGACCAAGACCATAGAGATTAAAGGTTAAAAGTGGAAGTACTCTTGGATAAGAGCATTCTTAATAGAAATATAAATTATTTGAGTTTTTAATCAACCAAAGGTGTGTAATACTCCCTCTGATTCCAAATATAAGTCATTTTTTTGCTTTGGTAACATGAATTAAGGAGTAAGAGAAATGACCTTAGTGCCCTTCATTCATTCTTATACTTTAATGGCTCCACTCTTGGGAAGGAGAGAGGTGTTGAGTGATAGACCTCATTTATTCATGAGAACATATGCATTCGTTCAATTAGGGCACAATAGGAAGAAATGAGATAAATGTACTTTGGAGTTGTGGAATGACTTATATTTAGAGAATAGCTGAGAAGCCTAAAATGACTTACACGTGGGATCAAAGGGAAGTACTAGCGAGTATCGTTTGATATAAAGAGATGGCGGATCCTTGGAGCATCCTCGATCGTAATTTTCACTGGGCAGGGTTGCAATTCAAACAAAGCGAACAAATCAGATTGATTATTATTAATTATCAGATTTAGCACATTAACACAGCGTTTTGTTTTAGGATTCACAAACTTTCCATAAAAAAAGAGTACCGAAGCAAACACCATAGCTTGTTGAATCTTTTGCATCAATTAGATCATAGGTCCCATACATGCACATATTCACCCTTACACGCAAGAGCAATTAATCCATTATTTCGACAGCTTTCCCTTCTTTGAGCAACAACGTGCGCTTCACTCGCTGCAGCAGCTATCATTTGCATCAAAACTAGCATTTGCGCAATAGTCCTGGCATCGTTTGAGCAAGCATTCTGGGTCAGTGTAACACGCCACATTGGCCCTAACACCTACGCACAACGAAGCACGACATCCACAACACAATTAGCAAATTACACAGAAATCACTTCAACATATATGCATGGGCAGGTTGATTTGAACATTGAAGAAGCATGTACAAGTATAGAACCCTTGTGTTGTTCCCTGTGGCTCCCTGCTGAAGAAAGGAATGTACCTATGCGGTTCCCTGCTGCACGACTGGACAAGAAAGTGGCAAACATGACCACAAGAGCTGTCAAGCATAGGATCCTTGTGTTATTCTTGATAAGCGTAATAAGAAGACACTAGCTAGTGTTTTTCTTCTACAGTTGTTCTTCTAGTCAATATCTTGTCGTTACTATGTTCCTTTATAGGTACACTAGTAGGAACTAATTAATGCTCTTGAGATATAAGTGTCCAATTGCATGGCAATGAGTATTGTGGTAGTGTTATTTGGGGTTCATATGGTAGCATGCATGTAATGGGGAAGCTTGATCATAAGACTCCTCGTTTATTTTGGCTTAAAGTCAGCTTCAGCTTCTGATTTCTGTTTTTTTCGCTATTCAGTAATTTTGTCTTTTTCTTTTTTTTAAAGATTGTTTGGGCTTTTTTTACCTTTTCTTTTTTTCTCGTATTCCATTGCATTGTCTGTGATGGGTTAACATATTTTTTCTATTTTTAATTTTTTTAATTTAATTATTCTAAATAAATTAACTCAGTTTAAAAATGAAATTAGCTATAGTAAAAAAAATCATAAACAATCGCTACTCTGGAGCCTTAGAATCTTCTCCTTTCTTGCATGATTTGTGGAGTTGGTGGCATTGTGGGTAGTTGCCACCTAATAGGACATGTGGCGGCCCATGAGGGTTTCTTAAGGGGTAAGTGATTGCTCAAGGGTTGGATTATTTTGTAATTATAGGCAAATGCGACTGCTTAAATACCAAACCATCTATATAAGATTCGATTGTTTTCTAAGACAAAATTAGTAAGATTTCAGACCACACAATTAGAAAATGGACATACAAGATTAAACGGTACAAAAACAGCATCAGATTGCTTAATGGGCCCACAAATTCTTATTCGGCCTCATTTGTACCTGTTTGTACTGATTCAACCCCTTTTTTCCTTTGTAGCCCCCTTTTACACAAGGGCCATTTTCCGCTTGGCCCATTTATTCTTCGCTGCTGCTTGCCCTTTTTCTCTTTTGACGGGCCAGATATTATTTTGCAAAAACATCTCCATTAGCCCATCTTATACACAAAAAGCTTGACAACCAAATAAGAACATAATCAAACACAATCACCACTAAAATATACTTTGTAATTTTAGTTCATTTTGCATATTCATTATATATAAATTACAGAAAATTATTTCTGTAATTTTTGTTTTTGATTATTGTTACTATCGGAAGTCTTAATAACTCCTGCTTCCTTACACTTTCAGGAGTTGAGACAAAAAGACAAGTGAAATTCTATACCAACAAAATATGGCACTTTTGTGAACCCGTTAGGGGTTATATACCCTAATTTGCATGCAAATCACCAACAACATCCTCTAGAAAGAGCATATGAACTCAAAGTTAGGGAAAGAAAGGGAAATTAAGTCAGTAACATCACAGAAAGTTGAAATTAGAGAAATAACATCGCAATGGAACTTGACTACTAAATAACATCGCAATTAGATAAATAACATTGCAATGGAACTTGAAATTAGGTCAGTAACATCGCAATTCTCTCTCTCTCTCTCTCTCTCTCTCTCTCTCTCTCCAGCAAGCTAAGTCATGACTCCTTTGACTCCGCCATGCCTCCTCCGGCTATGCCACTACCGGAAACCGCACCGTAGTGTGGAGACCGATGGTAGTGGCACGCTTGGAGACCGACAGGGGCAGCGGCATGACTCGAGGGAGGCGATGCCAGCCCAACCAGAGAACAGGGAGGGGGAATAAAGCCAAAGGAGAGAGGGTAAAAACATCATTTTACTCTGTGGGTGTGATTTTTCTAATTTTTTGGCATTTCATAGTGTTACCAGGTAGTCAACTACAAATGTGATGTCATTTCTCTGGATCCCAACGATTTGGATGTCACTGACCTAATTTTTCCCTACGTAGAATCATTTTTTTCGTGTACAGTATCAGATCATAGGACCATATCATAGAATCACAGCCATGAGATTTTTAAATATGATTCAAATAAAGTTATGTGATATGGAAAATTAACTCGTAAGGATTATTCATACGAATTTATATAGTGAAATGTAGTAACGCCTTTATTAAGCACGAATACGATATAGATATACCTAAGTACACGAGTACCGCCTCAAGTTGAGCTTTTTATTCACTTCTTTTAATAATGTGAATAGGTTTGCTTTATTTCTTTTGCATCTAATTATTTTATTGTGAATAAGATTACCTTTGCTTTATTACTCTAGGACTCCTTTTCTCTTGCATCTATCCCGTGTTGTATTCTCCCATCCCGGAGCTGCTCCGTTCTCGACCGTTATCCTCTTTACTAATCGAGTCGGTTATTTGAAGGCCCGTGGGACGGTGAGGCTGAGTACCTTGTGGAGTTCAACATGCTCCAGCGACAGATCTGCATAGAGGGCGCAAGGACTACGATGGAGCAGTTCAATTTCCCTAGAACATTATTCTTTTCTTTTCTTGATCGATCTTGATCCTAGTCGAGGACGGCGTGACGGAGGGCTCCTTGGACAAGCAGAGGACTCCCATGATGTCTCGTCACCGGGATGGTTGAGCCCCCTAACGATAGTGTTGTGGCGGAGCTGCATAGAAAGCTATGGTGGACCATGCTGCAACATTAATCTTGGTCAACACAACTCACAGCACAAGCATACAAACACCAGCTAGATCATCGCACTTCCTTGGGAATCATCATTCTTAGCTCTGGTGCAAAACATCAGTGCAGGGGCAGAGACACAGGGAGCGATTAGGGCCTGGCCCTTCCCAATATTTCTGTTTTTCTTGATTAGCTATTAAGTATTTTAGTCTCTCTCATGAGTGAGCAAAGTTTACTTTTGATTAAATTATTGATATCCATGATCTTCTTGGTAGGCATGAAGCTAAATTTGAATGAATAGAAATGTAACTTTCTTTTATATTGTTATGTTGTATTTTTATGTGATTGCCACTTTCTTGGCAAAAAATTATCATTTGTTTCGCCCCACTATGTCCAAATTCTGGCTCCGCCCCTGCATTAGTGCACACTCATCCACTACACATGTAGACATAAATACAAAAAACCTATGAAATTCAAGATACCTTATTTGCTTTGAAGATAAAAAAAAATCTACAATAATCCTAAAAATTTATCCTAAAATTCTTTCATTAATTGAGAGAAAAAGAAGGATATGCACCTCTTATTTAATTTGGTGGGTCAAGGTTATAACAATGCACGTTAATCATATATAAATATTATGTTATAATTGTATAACAAATGTAATTCTATTATCTTTTTTCTATTATCAACAATAGGCACTAGAGTTATATAGTAAATATAATATATCAATATCTAGCTATGCAATTGCATGGATAAGTCCACTAGTTTAGAAAGAAAATAATTAGCACAAGGTGATTTCTACAAGGTAGGAGAGGGTCAATTGAGCTTACCACAGAGGCGTGGCTCGTCACCGCCACTATCTTGATGGTAGTGGCAAGAGAAGGACAGAGAGGAGGCTAGGGCCAGCAAAGGAGGCAACATCGAGCAATGCCCAATGAAAGGGCTAGCACTAGGGAAGGCCACCACAAGGTACCCTCGCCCAAATCCAAGCCATGAGTAAGCTAGTGAGGTCGAAGAGGACCCTTGCAAGCTAGCAATAGAGATGGGACGATGCCAGAGTGGGGACGATGCCAGAGTGAGGACGATGGTGAGCAATAGACACTAGGGCTTTCCACATGAACCCTCCATGAGCCAAATTGAAGAGCAAGACCAACAGTGTGATAACCCTAGTGCTTTTGGACCCTGGAAAAAACACCTTCAGACTCTCTGTAAATCACACTAGTGCAAGAACAATTAGTGCATACAGTGGTAATAAAGATACACTCTATAAAGGTTGTATAGCTTTACCCACAAGAGATAATCAACTTATATTGTTGGCTATAACATGCTTCCCTAAGCATACGACTAAATGATTATCACAAGGCTTGTAGTGAGACCAAGGTTGGGGTCCCACTAAGGTTTCACCACAAAATAGAATTGACTAAGTTGGGGTCCTCTTTCACACAGTGTGAGACTCCAATGGATGGCTCCAACCACACCAACATTCAACCTGTAGTGAGACCAAGGTTGGGATCCGTAAATTAGTTAGCCAGATAAATCCTATACCAGACTTGTGATAGTACAATGTAGTTTGTCCTAGTAGTTCACAATTGGTCCTTAATTGACTTAAACAGACTTTACACATACCCACCTTGTACTGCCAAGCATCCACGTTGTACCACTAACACCCACCACCTAACCATTTGTTTAAGTCTAAACCATACTTTTATTTTATTTTGCTAAAATTCTCATAGGTTTCCATGGCAATGCCAAGGATCAATTTTATCTCAACAAAGTTTTTGTTTGGCTTAAAGCCTCAATAAATCCGAAATTTGGGTCTAAGCAAGGCTAAACATTTACTATAAGTTTTACTAGTCAATACTATATTAATGTACCAACTAGTGAATTTTTATCTAAGGTGCCCAAGGTGTAAGGATTTGCAATGTCATACATGGTCATAACAAGTAAGTATTAACTATGCCTTTAAAATTGGAATTAAATTACATTGAGTAAACATATGCATGCAGTATAATTTAAAACAATATAATTTTATTTGCAAACTGGAATTAATATAATCAAGGTGTGTAACTTGACTTGATCTATGAACTGGTGGTGTGAATCGTTGCTGAGGTCGTACCCCTCAAAGACGTCCTAGTCTTCGCACGAAAAGTAACCAAAACAAAATAAATTCAAATAAAATTTAAAAATTCAAAAAAGGCATAAATGGCTAGATTGGGATTTTAGATGAATTTAGAAAAAAGAATGGATTCCAATGGAGCTAGAACGAAGGCGAACGGGCTCCCGAAAGATTTAAATCCAAGGAAAAGAGAAAGGAAACATTATTTGGAATTTTTGGATTTATTTTTCTAAAGGAAATTTGAATTATGATTTTAGTGTGAATTTTGGATTTTTGGCTGAATTTTTTTCTAAAGAAAAAAGAATTCATCCACTGACATGTGCCCAGGTCTCATGGATCGGGTCTACAAAACAAAAGCTCGGTTCATAGTACACTAGGCTTATGGCTGACGCGGCAAGGCCATGCAGGTAGCTGACTCAGCGTGGGATGTAGGCATGATGGTGAGGTGGTGATGATGTGGTCCCGGCGAAGTGGTGGCGCACGGGAGCCAAGGTCACTGGCGTTCCAAGGCATGGCAGTGGACGGTCGCAAAAGGGAGAGGGTGTGATGGGGAATCTATTTTACCTTAGCTCAGTGCACATAGGCGCTTAGAGATGGCCGGTGGCGAGAAGTGAGCGGTGGCAACGTCGGGGCTTCGGTGAATCGGTGCTCCGATAGTCTTCCTAGAAAGTGAGGTGGTGAAGGAGGTTCGCAAAGGCGTTAGCGAATCAAGAATTGCTCACCAGAGACTCACTAAAACATAGAGAGAAAGGAGCATGGAGCAGAAACTCTAGAGCTTGTGAGAGAGGAATAGAGAGGTGAGGAGCTGTGGTGTGGTGCTAGGGGGTGCTCGGGGAGGCGCTTTTATAGGGGAAAGGGGAAGGCACAACGTGGGGTTGTTCATCGGAGTTCACGACAAAGCAGAAGGCACGACGTGGGGTTGCTCATTGGAGTTCATGGCAACGCAAAGTAAAAATGGCGGGAATGCAAGTTAAGATGAGGGAAACAGATAGGGTGAATGCGGGGATGAAAGAGGGACTTCAATGGCACTAAATGCGCACACAAATGGGAAGAAATGGTCACATTGAAGAGCTCCCATGTGCAGCAATGGCGGTGGCTGTTGGAAGAAGGAAGGAAGGAGACAGAGCTTATAGGTGGGATCACAGCATTAGACAGAGATGGTCAGGCGTGGCGTAGGCAAGTCGGCCTGGCGCGCTACGCGGGCCGTAGGCCTTGTGAAGTGTGCGGGAGAGGGGAGTGGGCCCGAGGCATGGAAAAGAAATGGGCCGAAATGGCTATGTGGGTTGAGTTTTGGCCCCAGGAGATTTTGGGGGTTTTAAATTGATTTTTGAATTTAGAAAATACAAAAAATCCAAATAGGCTCGAATAAATACCAAACAAGGCTAAAAAATGATGGGAAAATTCATAAAAATTCCCTAAGGCATTTTTAACTTAAAAAAATTATTTCCAACTAAAAGTTGGTTTTTATTTTTACATATAAAATACTTTTTAATTCAGGAGGGTAAGAATTTTTTTAAAATACAAAAAATTAGGGGAAATAATTTTGAAACTCAATAAAAGAAAAATAATATATATAATTTATTTTTATTTTTAATAAAATCCGGGTTGTGACAAGTACTGAGCAATATGTTCTAAAGAATATAGCCCCTCTATTATATGTTAGTGGTGAGTTTTGTTGATTAATGATAACTAGATTTGTGGAGCTAATATTTTTCGTAAGTTTGTGAAATATAGTAGGTCCCATGATGATGAAGACTTTAGATGGCATCATGTGTTTATGCTCACCAAGTCAAGATCTCAGCATGTTGGATGGTTCCATGTGTTGATGCACAACAAGATAAGGATCCAGACTTCGAAAGAAGATGATCGTCATCAAGTGAATACTCCAAGTGGATGCGCAAAGCAAAAGTATAACTATCATATGTTAAGGATATGTTCCTAGTTTTTTATCGATCTTGGTATTTAGTTGGGAGACCGGATTGCTAGTATAGTTTGCTATACTATTAAGTGGATTTTTATCTAATAGCTTGAGTCTCATCATATGTTAATAGCTTAATTTCATTTGCTCTAGCTTTCTTAGGCATCATGCTATTCTTGATAGCTCAATTCCACTTGCTCTAGCATAGGCTAATAGTTAAAGTCCACGCACCTACTACATGTAGCATGATACTAAAGTTTGCAAATGTATTGTCGAGACCCGAATATGCAAATTCGGACTCTCTGTGTATACCGCACTAGTCTAGAATCACGCTAGTGCACATAGTTAAATATAGATGACATAACAACAATATACATACTAAAAATAAAGGAAAACTCAAATATCGATAAATATCCAAAGTACGATCTTATGGCCAAGCTTACAATATCACTAGCCCGAAGGGCTTAAAGTCTAGTAGCGGAACAGAACAAAATAAGCGTAGTAGCCATTTGACATGCCCACAGGCAATCGACTGGGGAGCGAAGTCCTAATCCGTGCAGTCGCCGAAGTACTCTCCCTCTTGTATCTCCTACTGGTAATACTCCTCATTCTCAACTGAGCAACAATGGGTGTAAAGCCGTGAGTACATTGGTACTTAGCAAGTCATTTGTAACAAATGAATGCAATATAATATGCAAGGCTTAGCAATGAAGGGCTGAAAGGTTAATTTACATAAAATGGTATTTTTAAGAGAAATATGATACATAGATTGAAAGCGAAATTTAATGGAGAAATAATAATAAATAAATGATCAACGAAATTGAAATAAAACCACTTGTAAACCTCCTATCCACAAGCTAAGCCAACAGTGAACTACCCGTTCACTTCCCACTCATAAACCACAAGTTTATATGAAATCACTACCCCTCATGTAAAATCATCAAGCATTATCCATATCTGAGGACGCGGCTATTCGAATAGTTTTACACTCTGCAGAGATTGCACAACTGTACCCACACAATGTGATTAACCTCGTACTAAGAAAATCACAACAAGGCATTTACAAAGTTCAATTCTAACCCAATCCGTCCGCTAGGGTTTCGCATCACACTCACCCTTGCGCCACATGGAAATCAGCAACTATGTTCATCACAATGACGAAATTGAAATTGAAATATCCCAAATTAATCAGCCAGGTCTATCCCATACTAGATATGTGGTTTGCACGGTAAAGCTCAGATCAATAACGTATAAAGTTAAGTCCTTAATATTACCTGGACGAGACTTCCACATCCCACGAAGTGAGTTCACACTTTCCCTTTTACTGCACGATCACTCGTCTAAGTGATAACCAAGTTTGTATAACCACACCAATGACATACCAATGTCATGGCATAAATTTTTATAATTGTGGCACCAACTACGGTTCCATATTTCATTAAGTCAAATTAACTATTCACATGTGATGATAAACCCTTTCATAAAATAAGCAAGGCTAAGCATTCTAGTCGTACAACCCATGTGACATCTAGTATAACATCATTATGTAATTTCCCAATCTATGGTGACAATGGCATCATGGTGTACCAATTTATCAAGAAGGAATTTAATCAAATGGGGTAATAACTAGTAAGTACAAATGTTGTATTAAAATAGCGATGCAGAATAATTTAAAACAAAGTAGATAAATAATAGATTAAAATCTGGGTTCAACATGATCAAAGGTTACAACTTGCCTTGGTTAAGCTCAGCGAGGTACTCGGGGTCTTCTAGCGTCGCCCCTGCTCCTTCGAAATCGGGATCTAACGAGAGAGAAAGCGACCAAAACAACAAAAATAAATCAAATTCAAATGAACTCCAAAAACCTTAAAACTAGAACCAACAGATAGGGCTCAATTTTTTATGAATTTAGAAAAAAGAATAGGGTCAATCGAAGCTAGGACGGAGGAGAATAGGGTCTCGAAAAATTTATTCTAAAGAAAATACTAAAAATTCAGAAAAGTTACTGTGCTGTGGACTCGGTGCACGGAAGAATGGATTCACGGTGGACTCGGTCCACATAATAGTGCGTGGGGTTGCTGACGTGGTAGGCTGCGGTGCTGACACGTGGCATGGCTGACGTGGTAGCTAACATGGCATTGGGGCTGAGGTAGCTGTTGAGATGGCGATGACTCGACTAGGGTTGACTCGGCAAGGAGGCAACGATCTGGATGTAGACGATCGGGCGGCTGCAAAGCGACGATGATCAAACTGTCCGATGATCGAACGGCTGCGACAACGGTGACGTTCGGACTATCCGACGATTACTTCGATCGGACGGCCGCGAAGATGCAATGATCGCATTGTCCAACTATTAGGAGGATCGGACAGTCCAACGTCGATCGGACAGCGGCGGAGGTGCGAAGACGTTCGGACTATCCGAACCAAGTGGCACATCTCGGCCGTTGGGAGAGATCGGACGGCTTGAAATAGATGGTTACGTTCGGATTGTCTAGACGATCGCAGAGATCGAACGGTCCATCTATGACCGAACGGCCGAGGAGACGTGGGCGATTCAAGCGGTCCAAAGATCGACGATACGCGTCATTCAGTGGTTGGCTGATGAAGGCGAATGGTTGCGTCTCTTCGATGGCCGAAGGGTCGCGGGCGTGGAAACCGGGGGGCGGCACGATATGGGGATGGTGGGGATCTAGCAAGTGGCGGAGGGGTTCGGGATGGCGGCAAGACTCTTAGGGAGTCGGCGGGGGCGACACACATCAACGGTAGGGACACGACGGTGGTGCTCTGAGGGAGGCGGCGGGGGCGGCGGCGCTCGGTGAGCGGAGGGGGCGAAGCGGCGACGCTGTAAATAGGCACGCGAACCGAGGTTCACCGACGCGAAGACGACACGAGGCTAGGGTTTGGATCGGAGACGGCGAATTGGGTTGGTGAACAGTACTGGGCCGGGCTGGTACTGTTCACCCGATTTTCTTTGATTTTCTTTTTCAGAAATTCAGACAATCCAAAAAGGAGCTCTAGAAAATAGCAAATAAATCCCAAAAATTCACCAAAAATTTCAGAAAATTCCTTGAGACACAAGGAATCCATATAAAATATTTTTAGCTTATGTTAATATTTATTTTAATCACATTAAATCCTTTTTATTTTCTAAAAATTCAAATTAAGCTTTATTAATTCCAGAAAAATTCCAAAAATTTATTTTTTTAAAAAATAAAGACTTTAAATTCTTCTGAAAATCAGGGTGTGAGATGTATTTTACAAATTGTTGAAGTTAATGTATTTGCCCTTGGCATGGTCTAAGATTGCTTATTGCTCTTATCCTTGCACTTAGGCCATGTCTTTGGAGTTGTGCTTTCTGCATTGATCTAATATGTTTGAGATCATGCAATCAATTGGATTGTGTAGCCCTTAAAATAATCTTTCTATAGAGTCTAAGATCACTCAATTTCAACGTCGAAGTCAAAATTTATGACCTCTTTCGAGTGACAGTTGTTTTGAAAAGTCTGACCAGCCATTAATTCACGGTCTGATCTCCTGGTTTGACCGACTGGTCTGATTGGGGTCTTTGGTCTGATCGATCTTTGTATGGTGGTCTAACCGAGAATGTGTTTAATGACAAGTTTTGTAGCTAGTCTGACAGGCTATTAGTTGGTGGTCTGATTGGTCTCTCACTGAATAATGTCTATGTTGGGTCTAACAGCTAGTTTTTAGAGGTGTGGGTATTTATATCTTCTTGTGGCCAGTTGGGATGAACTTCTTGGCACCCTTTTTCACTCTATTGAGTTGGTGTGAGCTCCTCTCAATTATGCATATGTTGCACCTTTTGAAAAAAAGGGATATCTCTAGTTACATGTATTGCATCTAGAGGTAGATTGTGTATCCACTTGTGCTTGCGTAGCACTTGATAAGAGTCAAGCAAGGGGCTTGATTTATTATTCTTTGTGTTTGCTGACACCTAGAGGACTTGGAGGTATCGTAGTCTAGTGATCTTCTCAAGAATCTTGTAAGAAGGTCCGATATTGTTGTGAAGGTTGGAGCTTACCTACTTGGAGGGGAGAAAGTTACTACTAGTAGACTCAAGGTGTTTGGCTTAATTCGTAGAGCCGGTCCAATTCATTTGGGGTTACCTCAACGTGAATTAGAGCAAACCAGCAAGTCTCCAAACATTATGGTAAAAGATCATTGTGTTATTATGGTTTACTCTCTTCTACTCATTTACATTCTTGCAATCTACATTCCTAATGTAAGATTGCTTTTTTATCATCCTAGGGCTGCAAACATTGGCCTAGTTATAGGATGTTGATACACTTAGTTGAAACTAGTAGATTTAGGTCTTAATTATGAAAAACTTATTTAATTTACACTTCTGCATATAAAATTGATTTTATCCTAATGATTTTTTAAACCACTTATTCACATCCTCTAATCGGTCTCCTCGAATTTACACTCTCCATTTCAAAATATATGTTGTATTTCAGCTCGCACATGTAGATTAAGAGGGTGCTCATTTGAGCTTAAAGCTTAAGCTTTTGATTTATTTGGCACTGTTTGAGGTTTTTTCACTGCAGCTGTTGTTAGCTTTTTAATGATATTAAATTTAATAAAATAAAAGAATATCAATCATCACAAACAATACAAAAGAAAAAAGTAAAAGAAAAAAGTCTTAAAAATATAAAATACTAAAAAAATAAATTTGAGAAGATAGAAGCTAGAAGGTGAATCTCAGAAGAGCACAGCCTAACGCGGCTCTAAAGTTGGAAACAATAGCACAAAAGAGCATCGGATCCTCACAAATGCACGCTGCTGAATTTAATGCTTGCTATACGTTGAAAGCGACGTCAACGGGGCAGCCAACTTATGTGCTGTTTCCGAGCCCCTCCATCCTCGCCTTTGTTTCCTATAGACTTTTGACCTCCCACACACACACTGTGTTTCGCGTGCGCGCCATGGCACACACACGGATTAGTTAATTAAAAATTCAGCCAAGCTCTTAATTAAGTTATAGTGCGTCAATTGAAAATTCAGTCAAGCGCTCAATTAAGCTATTGTGCGCCAAAATTTTCATGTAACAATTTTTTTGAAAATGCCTATAAATACAGCTGCCGTGATCTCCCGTTAACATGGCAGAGCAGAAAATAATGGCGTTTCTACCATAACTCAATGAATCTTTCCATCTCTCAATACCTGATCTAAACATTTGTTTAGACGACGAGACAAGTAATGGTCCTGGAGAGGCTTCTGTTAATGATGTTCTAAGCGGTGATCCTGGAGATGCGCCAAACCGATCATCCGGTTAACCTGTTGGAAGTAATCGAGGTAAGCCACTCCTTTGTCTATGTTGTTTCATGATCTATTGGATTTTGCTTTCTCTCCTTTTGTACGTGCCGAGGATAGAATAATTATCTAATTATTATATTATCATATACTTTCATATACCCCTTATCAATAAGGGAGGAAACCCGCAGAGTGGTCATAAGCTTTTCTACGAGATCTCACAGTCGTAAGCTATCCTACGACTACCTGGTCTCAATCCTTCTACGGTCTTCTCGTAGTCGTAAGTTCTTCTGAGAGCATAAGATAGTCGGAAGTGGTCCTACGATCACCTTGTGCTCGTAGATCTTCCTGAGACCAACGTATTTTCGATTAGCCTGTCCATGATAACCTCCTACACGGCGCATCCATCTGACAAAGCAGTTATAACATGCGTTTATGCCCAATAACTGCACGTGATCTTTCTTTGACAGCAACCGTTATACGGTGAACAGCAAACTATGTCTCTCTGACAATAACCTCCTAATAGAGGTTATACCCAAAAACGTTGAGGCGTCTCTTGGTGCATGACAATGGCTGTCACCTCATCAGCTATAAAAGAATTGATGTCGGAAGAGAAAAAGGGGAGGAGGTTAGTAGGTTCAGGAGATACTGCAAGTTTTATTCACATTACTCGGCTGTAATCATTCTCTGTGAGCAATAGTGACACAAAATGTAGGGTTGTTATTCTCCAGGAGAAGGTCCGAACCTGTATAAAAATTTCAGTGTCTTCTGTGTACTCATTGCTTGTTCCTTGATAAGGGTTTCGTCAAATCTATAGAAATCATACGTAAGATCGATATTAAAACATCCACAGTTGGCGTCGTCAGTGGAGACTCTTTCTTCCAAGGGTCCAGCAATCTTCTTGTTGGCAAGTTCTCTTCCTTCTGATGTTCTAATGGCAGGGGAGTGGAACGAGGAGAATTAGTTTAATTTGGCCGAGTACGCGGCCTCGACATGGAGACCTGCTATGAGTACGAGAAGACAATGCTCACTTTTGATGGTGAGGCTCTCTTTGGAGGTTCGTCCAGAGGCTCTGTAGGCTGCACCGCAAGAAAGGCTGAGGGAGGATCTTCATTCCCCCATAGTAGTATGCCCAACGGAGGACTCATTTCCCCCAGATAGCAAAGGTCAATCCGACAACAAACAGAGCTTGCAACATGTAACATCCTGATTTTCAGAGATTTTAAAAACCTTAAATTTAAAAATAAATTTCTGGAATATTCTTGAATTTAAAATAAGCTTGAATAAATTTTTAGAATTTAATATGATTAAATTCAACATCAAAATTTGCTGAAAATATTTTATTTGGGTTCCCTGTCTCTCAAGGAATTTTCTGGTATTTTTGGTGAATTTTTTGGATTTATTTGCTATTTTCTAGAGCTTCTAGAAGTTTATTTGAATTTCTAGAAAAAGGAATTCTTGGAAAATCTCCCCGCCACCCGATCTTCCTCTCTCCTCCACGCGTCGCTCATCCCCGGCCGCGCCGCCGACGTACACCCTTCCCGCGCGCGCGCCGCCGCGCCCTCGCCCGCCCGATCCCGCCGCCCGCCACGCGTCGCGCATCCGCTACCGACACGCGGCGGCACGATCTTCGCCTCGCTCGTGCCCCACTCCGATCTCGGCCGTCCGTCCCCGTCGCCGGATCTGATCCGTGCTGTGCGCCTTCACTTACCCCTTCGTTTCTCATCCGACGGCCCGGTTCTTTTCCCTCCGCCACGCGTCGCGCATCCGAGCCATCTCTCCGTTTCTCTCTCTCTCGCTGACAGGCGGGTCCCGCCTGTCAGGCCCGTCGTCCCCGCCTGTTCCGCCTCCGCCGCGCTGCCGCATTATCGCGCGCGAGCTCGCGTTCTTCGCCTCCGGCCGTTACTCCTCGCCATTAATGGTGCCGAGAGCCCTCTCGCCGCGCGCGTTAAGCGCACCGTTTCACCTCGAAGCGTCACCCGTTTCCGCCGGTTGGAGACGAAAACCGTCGCGTGAACTCCGGCGAGCTCGTGCGCCCGTTTCTCCTCGGCAGTGTATAAAAATTTCCTCCCGGAGAGTCTTCTCGCCCTTCGCGTCTTCACTCCACTCTTCGCGTGTGTCACCGCCGCGTTTCCGTGCTGCCGCCGTGCGTTTTCGTCGTCGCCGGTGAGTCCTCCGCCGCGCCCGTCGCCTCGCTCCGCCCCTCGGTCCCCGCGCCAGCACCGCGCGCCCGCTCCCTCGGTCGCGCGCGCGCGCGTCGGCCAAGCGTCGCGCGACGCCGCGGCGTCGTGCGGGCCACGCGCCGCCATCGCCACCTTCCCGCCTCCGTGTCCTCGCATCCCCACCGCTCGCTCACGATCGGAACCGCAAGACATCGCGTTCGCCACGCGTCCTCTCTCCGCCGTCGGATCCACCGACACTCCGCGCCGCACCGTGTCGCGGCGCGCGCGGCGCGCCGCCACGCGTCGCCGATCCGCTCCCGCGCCGCCCACGCGCCGCCATCGCCGCGACGCTCGCCGCGCGCCGCGCGACGCGCCGCGCGCCGCCGCGTCGGCAATCGTCGCCTTCCCGCCTCCGCGCCGTCGCATCTTCGCCGTTCATCCGGATCTGAGCCGAAGGCTCAGATCTTGCCGCGTGGACGACCGCGAGCCGTCCGATCTCGCCGCTACCGCCCGCGCCCGAGCCACCCACGTTAGCCCTAACCACGTGGCAGCACCAGCGCGTACCACGTCAACCCTAGTCCACGTCAGCAACCACGTGGCATGCCACGTCAGCCAAAATACGCCCCAGGTGCCATGTGGCAGCCACGTCAGCAGCCACATCAGCAGTTGACACGTGGCGGCACCAGCGCACGCCACGTCAGCCCTAGTTTGCGTCGGCCGCTGCGCGCGATGCATCGTTCGTGGACTCGGTCCACCGTGGACCGGCCCCACCTGTCAGCCTCTGCGGCTTTATTTAAATCCCGTGCTGACGTCATTATTCCGATTTTCCTTTAGAAAAATAAATCTTGGAGACGTCATAAATGATTTTCGGTTTAAATTTTAATCCAGAAAATAGACTTTTTCTTTTATTTTCTATTTAAACTTTGGAAGGCTATAACTTTTGCATTTTAACTCCAAATTGACCCATTCAAATTTCTAAATTCATCCAAAATTCCAAACTTTCATTTGGTATATTTATTTTTTAATTTTTGAGTTTTTATTTTATTTTATTTATTTGATTCTTCTTATTTCTCGTGTAGAATCCGATCTGTCCGACGATTTTCAAGAGCAACTTCGGGAAGATTCCAACATAATTCCAGAAGGCAAGTCTCCTTGACCATTTTGCTCCTACGTTTTATAAATAGTTTTTGCAAATTAATTTAAATTATTTGCATGGCTATGTTTAGTAAATTGATAATTTTAATTCTAAAATTTAGATAAGTACCCAATTTGTTATGCCCTCCTTTGGAAATTATGTACCATGTGCCCTTGTAAATTGATATTTAGCTCAATAATGAGTTAGTATTACTTCTGTTGAATTTAAATTATTAGCAAATGCTTAATCTAGCTGATAAATAAAAAAAACTCATATGAGAAAAAAAATGGTTAATGAATGATTTATGATTTAATGTTTTGTTTGAAGAGTGGTAATAGATGTTACCACTGTAAATTTAAAATAAAAATGAAGTCCAAGGTTAAATTTGACGAGGGTGGATGGAATGTTTGGCTGGTGCGGTTTAGCACGAAAAATGGGTTTGTGAATGATCCACCCTAGTCGTCTAAGGACCGATCCTTGTGTTTGTCCATTCTGAGTAAAACAGTACAACCACATGTTAAAATGGGTACAACCTAGCTAATTAACCTATAATAGTTTAGTTTTTGTGTCACTATTGGAAAATGGGTATCAGGAATTTACTGATTACTCAAAGTGAGGGGCAGGGATTTACTGCACTCACATGGCGCAAGAGGGGGCTTCTGAATGTAGTGGATTTAACCCTTCAGCGGTGAAACCTCAGCGGGTGATATAAAACTATACTAGAGTAGGTGAAAAGTTTTGTGATATTTTATCTGGGTCTTATGCCAAAGGAAGCATGTTGACTGTTAGGATAATATATCTCTTGTGGGTAAAGTTGTACACACTCTGCAGAGTAATAAAACTATTCGAATAGCCATGCCCACGGTCAAGGGCGGACAAGGAATGCGTTCACATAGTAGAGATTTGACTTTGAATTTAAAAAGAAAAGGTTTTGGAAAAACTAGAGAGTGGATAGAATTCTCGTGATTTCGGTCTGGTGGATGTAATCAGTTCCGGTGGTATTAAACTCCATTTTAAATCTTGACGGAGATAGCCTAATTATCAGTGATGGTGGATGTAACCTTCACTAAGGTACTTATTAAAATTTAGGTTATGAAAATTCAATGTTTAACAAAATGCTTTTAGTAATAGTATATAAATTTGGAATAAAATGCTGATTTGTGCAAAAGAGCCATAAAGCCTTCCTTTGTTCAACCTTGCACTAATGCATCTTTCCCAAGACTTACGGAGTACTTTATGTACTCACATACTACACTTCAAATAATTCTCAGAAGAGGTTGAAGCTCAGGAAGGGGACTACGACTACTGTTCCGTTTGCGGCTGTGATGGATTCTTTCCGGAGGACTAGATCTCGTTGCTCAAGTCAATTGCTTGTGGCAGATTGATGGGCCGTTTATCTGAATATTTTGCTTCCGCTGTTTTATTTTGTGTAAGAGGTTGATGAAGCTGCAGCTTGTAAGGCCTTGGGCCAGGACTTATGTATTTCCGTTATTATTGTAATAAAGCGTTGTTGGCAATGTATCATTTTGTCTGATTATCTGTGTGTACTAGCATTGATCTGGGACTAGTACTGCAATACACAGGGGGGTCCGGGTGTTTCTACTCCAGGGTCTCACAGAAGTGGTATCAGAGCCAACTTGACTGTAGAACGAGCCCTAGGTTTTGGCAAGCCTTAAGGAGTTATGTTTAATAAAAATTTATATACAAAAACTTAAGTTTCTTTGCTTCTACTCTTCTCTTACTTAACATCTTGTTCTTTTCTTCCTTGTCACTCTATAAAAGATTTACTGATCTCTCCTATTTTCAAATTTGTAGATGGCAGGTTCGTCGTCGTCAGCTCCATGGGATCACCTTTCTCACGGTGAGAGCGAGGGGGCATTCGTGAGTCTTCTACGGCATTGATGCGCATCAGTACACTCAGCAGCCCATTTTCAGAGGGCGGAAGACCAGGATTATGACTATGGATTCATGGTCCATGGAGGTGTTTATTTACGCCCAAGACGGGAAAATTGACTCGGTGGAGCGTCATATTGAGCATCCTCGGACCCACTGCTCGGATGCTATTCAGGATGTGGCTCAGATGGCGATTGCAGAATTGTGCAAAAGGCATAAGGAAGAAGCTGCGGCGATCGCCCTTGACTTCTTCCGACTACGAGAGCGGGGCGGACTCACCCGGAGCCTTTCCAGATTGTGGTGGATGACCCTCATCTGTCCCACCAGGTGCAGCTTACTCAGGCGACTTCATCGACCTACGCCAGAGCACTACGGGAGATAGGACTTCTTCGGATGCTTCTTACTTCGAGCTACGATCATTCCGACACCCTTCGAGCACAGCTGCTTCAGAGTGAGTCTGCTCACGCCGACGTAGTTCAGGCAAGGATTGCTGCCAAGGTAGAGGTGGAGTGTCTCTGAGCTGCCACCACTACACCGACCACCGCCGGCCTGTTTACGCACGGTCGGACCTTCGGACCTCGCACAAAGCTTCATGCGAGGAAGAGTGTGCGACGCTCCAGTCCGTTACCCGACATCGACATTGGAGGTTCTAGCGGCGACGCCGCCGCGCTCGTTCGGATCGCGCCTTTAGCCGAGCGGTCACGGTCCGTTCTCGAACAATCGCACCAATTGCGGTCAGGTCCATTCTGATGACTCGGAGGAGGATCCAGAGGAGCGCATTATCATGGAGGATGAGTAGATGTTAGATAGTAGTACCCTTTTGAGTTATTTCCGATATTAGAACGCTTTATGATATTGTGATATAATAAATGGAATGTACCGAGCCTCGTGCACTTGTGGTACAGCCATTCTTAAAACTAATTTGAATTTCAAAAAGTTGGATTTTCTCAGTTGTTGCTTTGTTCTTGTGTGTTGGTTTGGGATGTTATTAGTTACCCCTGTTCCTTATCTATGCTTTTCCCTCTTACCTTGTGTTCTCTTGGTGGAGCTTCAGATGGTAAATACAAGGAGCAATGTCAGCAACAACCAAGCACCCAATGACAATAACGCTTCAATTCCACCTCCGCCAGCTCAAGCCCCGAACTTGGAGCAGATGATGGCCATGCAACTGCATCTTCTTCAGGCCTTAGCCCAGAATCAAGTTCACTAGGCTCATCAAGCACCAGCTCAGCCACCCCAATCCAAGTTGGGAGAATTCATGAGGACGCGACCCCCGACTTTCGCAGGATCTGTCGATCCGTTGGAAGCGGATGACTGGATAAAAGAGGTTGAACGGAAATTAAATTTGGTGCAATGCAATGAGAATGAGAAAGTTCTTTATGCTGCCCATCAACTCAAGGGAGTTGCAGCAAACTGGTGGGAAAACTATTGCGCTGCACACCAAAATGCTCAGAATATTGTTTGGGAAGACTTTGTGCGAGCTTTCCGAGCTACTCACATACCTATGAGTATCATGGAAATGAAAAGGAAAGAATTTCACCAACTACAGCAGGGAAACCTTAGTGTTTACGCATACTTGAGTAAGTTCATTCAGCTGTCGAGATATGCAACAGAGGATGTGGCAACCGATGAAGCAAAGATCGGAGGTTTATGGGAGGATTGGATCCTAATCTCAAGGTGCGATTAGTATCCAATGACTATCCCACTTTTCAGCATTTGGTGAACAAAGCTCTTGTGCAAGAAGATACCCGTGTCGACTCTTTGAGTCCGAAGAGGAAGTTTCAAGCTCAACGATCTGCTGAGCAGCTCACGTCAACGTTCAACTCACGGCGGTTTAGCCGGCCTTCTTTGCCCAACCAATCAATGACACCGATTTACGCACCCGTCCTTCACCTCAAGCTCCTCGATCGGAAATACGGCTCAACCTCAACACAATAGGACTGCGGTGCAGGGTGCAATGCTTCAATTGCAAGAACATGGGGCATTATGCAAATAATTGTCCCCAGAAACGTCAAGCGGTAACCCCGGTTTGTTTCAATCTTGATCCTACACCGGCAAGAGCTCCAACCACTGGTCAGGGACGTGGAAGCCCTTAAACCCCCAAGACTCCACAAACATTCAACAAAGGGCGCATCAACCATGTCACCGCCGAGGCAAAGACAGATACACGGACGTGGTTCTGGGTAAGTTTCTTGTTAATTCGGTTCCTGCAATTACAATATTTGATTCTGGAGCTTCACATTCATTCGTAACAAAAGTTTTTGCTGAAAGAAATAATTGGAATGTTTGTTTGCTAAAGAATCTCATGTTAGTCCAATCACCTGGAAAAGAATTGAGGACTAATTTGGTTTGCCCTAGAGCAACCATAGATATAAACGGAGTAAAGTTCCTAGCGAACCTTATTATAATAGACTCCGAAGGCATAGATGTTATACTTGGTATGGATTAGCTGACCAAGTATAAAGGGCAAATAGATTGTGCCAATCGTGCCGTTATTCTTACCAACTCTGATGGGATATAGATAAGATATGAGTCCAATATACCCTCAAGTAAGGGAAGTCTGTTGACCAATTTAAAAGGAAGAAGTTTGAAGGATGTGTCCGTAGTAAGTGAATACCCTGATGTATTCCCTGAGGATTTACCAGAAATGCCACCAGACCGAGAGATTGAATTTGTTATAAATCTGGTTCCTGGTATAGCACCAATAGCTAAAAGACCCTATCGGATGTCAGCTAATGACCTAGCGGAAGTTAAGAGGCAAATTCAAGAATTGCAAGAGAAAGGTTTCATTAGACCGAGTTCTTCACCTTGGGGAGCCCCAGTGCTTCTAGTGAACAAGAAAGATGGTAGCCGGCGTATGTGCGTGGATTATAGAGCCCTGAATGAAGTAACAATCAAGAATAAATATCCCTTGCCTCGGATCGATGATCTGTTTGATCAGCTGAAAGGATCGAGTGTTTTCTCAAAAATTGATCTCCGATCAGGATACCACCAATTAAAGATTAGACCTGAAGATATATCAAAAACAGCCTTCTCTACTCGATATGGATTATATGAGTATTTGGTGATGTCTTTCGGTTTGACAAATGCACCAGCATACTTTATGAATTTGATGAATAAAGTATTCATGGACTATTTAGATAAGTTCGTTGTTGTCTTCATAGATGACATTCTTATCTATTCTAAGATTGAGAAAGAACACGAAGGACATCTGAGGATAGTTTTACAAAGATTAAGAGAACATCAATTGTATGCTAAATTCAGCAAATGTGCATTTTGGTTAAAGGAAGTCGAGTTTTTGGGACATGTAATTTCTGCAGAAGGAGTATCTGTGGATCCAGGAAAGATTAAGGATGTGTTAAATTGGATACAACCCAAGACCGTAACAGAAATCCGGAGTTTCCTGGGTTTAGCAGGTTACTACCGTCGTTTTATTGAAGGATTTTCCAAGATTGTTAGACCTCTCACGCAGTTATTAAAGAAGGAAAAGAAATTTGAATGGAGTAAATCTTGTGAGGACAGTTTTCAGGAGCTAAAGAAGAGATTAACTTCTGCACCAGTTTTGAGGTTACCCGATATCAGGAAAGACTTTGAAGTTTATTGTGATGCGTCGAGACAGGGTCTTGGTTGTGTACTAATGCAAGAAGGAAAGGTGGTAGCTTATGCATCAAGGCAGTTAAGACCGCATGAGGAAAATTATCCCACCCATGATTTAGAGCTAGCTGCTGTTGTGCATGCTCTAAAGTTATGGAGGCATTACTTAATCAGTAATCGGTGTGAGATATATACCGACCATAAAAGTTTAAAGTATATATTCACTCAACCTGACCTTAATCTGAGACAAAGAAGATGGCTGGAATTGATAAAGGATTATGATGTGGGAATACATTATCATCCAGGAAAAGCTAACGTAGTAGCCGATGCTTTGAGTTGGAAGAGTCATATTAACAATCTGTCAATTCCAGATAAGCAGTCAACCCTCCATGAAGAATTTCAGCGATTGAACTTGGAGATAGTTAACGAAGGTATTCTGTCTACATTGAAGGTTCACCCTACCTTAGAAGATCAGATCAAGGCAGCCCAACGAGAGGATGAATATGTTAAAGAAATTAAAGAGAATATGAAGAAAGGTAAAGCGTCTGGATTTTCATAAGATGAAGAGGGGACTCTTTGGTTTGGAAAGAGAATCCTAGTACCCGAGAAAAAGGAAATAAAAGATTTAATCTTAAAAGAAGCTCATGAAGCAGGATATTCAATTCACCCCGGAAGTACAAAAATGTATCAAGATCTAAAGGAAAGCTATTGGTGGACCAGTATGAAAAGGGAAATTGCAGAATATGTAGCCTTATGCGATATATGTCAGTGAGTTAAAGCAGAGCATCAAAGACTTGCTGGTCTTTTGCAACCCTTGCAGATACCTAAATGGAAATGGGAAGAAATCGGAATGGACTTTATAACTGGGCTACCAAAGACCAAATCCGGCTATGATTCAATTTGGGTTATAGTGGACCACTTAACAAAAGTTGCCCATTTCATACCAGTTAAGACCACTTATTCGGGAGATAGATTGGCAGAGCTTTATATGTCAAGGATTGTGTGTTTGCATGGGATCCCAAAGAAGATTGTGTCAGATAGAGGATCTCAATTTACCTCAAGATTTTGGCGGAAGCTTCATGAAGTTTTGGGAACCAATTTAAACTTCAGTACTGCCTATCATCCTCAAACCGATGGTCAGACAGAAAGGGTAAATCAAATTTTGGAAGATATGTTGAGAGCGTGTGCATTAGCCAATAAAGCCAGTTGGGACCAAAGTTTGCCTTATGCGGAATTCTCTTACAATAATAGTTACCAATCAAGTTTGCAGATGTCTCCATTTGAAGCTTTATATGGTAGAAAGTGTAGAACACCTTTGTATTGGTCAAAGACAGGAGAAAGTCAAGTATTTGGACCTGATGTATTGAAGCTAGCAGAAGAGCAAGTTCGTTTAATTCGAGACAGGTTGAAAACAGCACAGACCAGGCAAAAGAGCTATGCGGACAATCGTCGCAGAATGTTAGAGTTTCAACCAGGGGATCATGTGTATTTGAAAGTGTCACCTCTAAAAGGAATGCGTCGTTTCAGAGTCAGTGGGAAGCTTGCTCCAAGATATATTGGACCCTTTCCCGTTTTAGCTAAAAGAGGAGAAGTTGCTTATCAGTTAAAGCTTCCTTCCCAACTGTCAGATGTGTATGATGTGTTCCACGTGTCACAATTGAAAAAGTGCTTAAGAGTGCCAGAAGAGCTAATGCCTTTAGAAGAAGTGAATCTAAAAGAAGATCTCTCATATCCAGAGTTTCCAGTCAAGATTTTGGAAGAAGCCGAACGTCGTACCTGAAACAAGACTGTCAAATTTTGCAAAGTACAGGGAGTAATTGTCCAGAGTCGGAAGCAACTTGGGAGCGTGAAGAGGATCTTAGAGCGGAGTTCCCTAATCTTTTTCCGAGTCCTTCCGAATCTCGGGGTCGAGATTCTTTCTAAGAGGGGTAGGTTTGTAACATCCTGATTTTCAGAGATTTTAAAAACCTTGAATTTAAAAATAAATTTCTGGAATATTCTTGAATTTAAAACAAGCTTGAATGAATTTTTAGAATTTAATATGATTAAATTCAACATCAAAATTTGCTGAAAATATTTTATTTGGGTTCCCTGTCTCTCAAGGAATTTTATGGTATTTTTGGTGAATTTTCTGGATTTATTTGCTATTTTCTAGAGCTCCTAGAAGTTTATTTGAATTTCTAGAAAAAGGAATTCTTGAAAAATCTCCCCGCCGCCCGATCTTCCTCTCTCCTCCACGCGTCGCTCATTCCCGGCCGCGCCACCGCCGTACACCCTTCCCGCGCGCGCGCCGCCGCACCCTCGCCCGCCCGATCCCGCCGCCCGCCACACGTCGCGCATCCGCGCTGACACGCGGCGGCACCAGCCTTCGCCTCGCCGCGCGCCCGCTCGATCTCGGCCGTCCGTCCCGCCGCGGATCGATCCGCGCCGTCCGCCTTCACTTACCCCTTCGTTTCTCATCCGACGGCCCGGTTCTTTTCCCTCCGCCACGCGTCGCGCATCCGAGCCATCTCTCCGTTTCTCTCTCTCTCTCGCTGACAGGCGGGTCCCGCCTGTCAGGCCCGTCATCCCCGCCTGTTCCGCCTCCGCCCGCGCCGTCGCCATTACTGCCGCCGCCAACTCCGCGTTCTTCGCCTCCTAGCCGTTACTCCTCGCCATTAATGGTGCTGGAGAGCCCTCTCGTCGCGCGCGTTAACTGGCAGCCGTTTCACCTCGAAGCGTCGCCCATTTCCGCTGGTTGGAGACGAAAACCGTCGCGTGAACTCCGGCGAGCTCGTGCGCCCGTTTCTCCTCGGCAGTGTATAAAAACGTCCTCCCGGAGAGTCTTCTCGCCCTTCGCGTCTTCACTCCACTCTTCGCGTGTGTCACCGCCGTGTTTCCGTGCTGCCGCCGTGCGTTTTCGTCGTCGCCGGTGAGTCCTCCGCCGCGCCCGTCGCCTCGCTCCGCCCCTCGGTCCCGCGCAAAGGCGCGCGCGCCGCTCCTTGGTCGCGCGCCGCGCGCCTGCGCTGCGCGCAAGGCGTCGCGCGCAACGCCGCGCGTCGTCGTGCGGGCCACGCGTCGCTCGTCGCCACCTTCCCGCCTCCGTGTCCTCGCATCCCCGCCGTCCGTTCACGATCGGTACCGCGAGGCATCAGCGCCCGCCACGCGTCCCTCTCTCCGCCGTCGGATCCACCGACACTCGCGCCGCACTGTGTCGCGGCGCCGCGCGCGCGCGCCGCCACGTGTCGGCCGATCCGCTCCCCGCGCCGTCCACATGTCGCCATCGCCCGCACGCCCGCCCGCGCCCGCGCGACGCGCGACGCTTTGCGCGACGCGCCGCGCTACGCGTCGGCAATCGTCGCCTTCCCGCCTCCGCGCCGTCGCATCTTCGCCGTTCATCCGGATCTGAGCCGAAGGCTCAGATCTTGCCGCGTGGACGACCGCGAGCCGTCCGATCTCGCCGCTACCGCCCGCGCCCGAGCCACCCACGTCAGCCCTAGCGACGTGGCAGCACCAGCGCGTGCCACGTCAACCCTAGTCCACGTCAGCAACCACGTGGCATGCCACGTCAGCTGCCACGTCAGCCAAAATACGCCCCCAAGTGCCACGTGGCAGCCACGTCAGCAGTTGACACGTGGCGGCACCAACGCACGCCACGTCAACCCTAGTTTGCCGCGTCAGCGCTGCCGCCGCGTGTACTGTTCCGTGGACTCGGTCCACCGTGGACCAACCCCACCTGTCAGCCTCTGCGGCTTTATTTAAATCCCATGCAGACGTCATTATTCCGATTTTCCTTTAGAAAAATAAAGCTTGCTGACGTCATAAATGATTTTCGGTTTAAATTTTAATCCAGAAAATAGCCTTTCTCTTTTATTTTGTATTTAAACTTTGGAAGGCTATAACTTTTGCATTGTAACTCCAAATTGACCCATTCAAATTTCTAAATTCATCTAAAATTCCAAACTTTCGTTTGGTATATTTATTTTTAATTTTTGAGTTTTTATTTTATTTTATTTATTTAGTTCTTCTTGTTTCTCGTGTAGAATCCGATCTGTCCGACGATTTTCAAGAGCAACTTCGGGAAGATTCCAACATAATTCCAGAGGGCAAGTCTCCTTGACCATTTTGCTCCTACGTTTTATAAATAGTTTTTGCAAATTAATTTAAATTATTTGCATGGCTATGTTTAGTAAATTGATAATTTTAATTCTAAAATTTAGATAAGCACCCAATTTGTTATGCCCTCCTTTGGAAATTACGTACCATGTACCCTTGTCAACTTAAGATAATATTTAGCTCAATAATGAGTTAGTATTACTTCTGTTGAATTTAAATTATTAGCAAATGCTTAGTCTAGCTGATAAATAAAAAAACTCATATGAGAAAAAAAATGGTTAATGAATGATTTGTGATTTAATGTTTTCTTTGAAGAGTGGTAATAGATGTTACCACTGTAAATTTAAAATAAAAATAAAGTCCAAGGTAAAATTTGACGAGGGTGGATGGAATGTTTGGCTGGTGCGGTTTAGCACGAAAAATGGGTTTGTGAATGATCCACCCTAGTCGTCTAAGGACCGATCCTTGTGTTTGTCCATTCTGAGTAAAACAGTACAACCACATGTTAAAATGGGTACAACCTAGCTAATTAACCTATAATAGTTTAGTTTTTGTGTCACTATTGGAAAATGGGTATCAGGGATTTACTGATTACTCGAAGTGAGGGGCAGGGATTTACTGCACTCACATGGCGCAAGAGGGGCTTCAATGTAGTGGATTTAACCCTTCACGGTGAAACCTCGTGGGTGATATAAAACTATACTAGAGTAGGTGAAAAGTTTTGTGATATTTTATCTGGGTCTTATGCCAAAGGAAGCATGTTGACTGTTAGGATAATATATCTCTTGTGGGTAAAGTTGTACACACTCTGCAGAGTAATAAAACTATTCGAATAGCCATGCCCACGGTCAAGGGCGGACAAGGAATGCGTTCACATAGTAGAGATTTGACTTTGAATTTAAAAAGAAAAGGTTTTGGAAAAACTAGAGAGTGGATAGAACTCTCGTGATTTCGGTCTGGTGGATGTAATCAGTTCCGGTGGTATTAAACTCCATTTTAAATCTTGACGGAGATAGCTTAATTATCAGTGATGGTGGATGTAACCTTCACTAAGGTACTTATTAAAATTTAGATTATGAAAATTCAATGTTTAACAAAATGCTTTTAGTAATAGTATATAAATTTGGAATAAAATGCTGATTTGTGCAAAAGAGCCATAAAGCCTTCATTTGTTCAACCTTGCATCTAATGCATCTTTCCCAAGACTTGTGGAGTACTTTATGTACTCACATACTACACTTCAAATAATTCTCAGAAGAGGTTGAAGCTCAGGAAGGGGACTACGACTACTGTTCCGTTTGCGGCTGTGATGGATTCTTTCCGGAGGACTAGGTCTCGTTGCTCAAGTCAATTGCCTGTGGCAGATTGATGGGCCGTTTATCTAAATATTTTGCTTCCGCTGTTTTATTTTGTGTAAGAGGTTCAGTGAACCGCAGTTGTAAGGCCTTGGGCCAGGACTTATGTATTTCTGTTATTATTGTAATAAAGCGTTGTTGGCAATGTATCATTTTGTCTGATTATCTGTGTGTACTAGCATTGATCTGGGACTAGTACTGCAATACACAGGGGGGTCTGGGAGTTTCTACTCCAGGGTCTCACACAACACGACCACAGCTCCTTCTCCAAGTGTTTGAGTCCACTAGTGGTGGCGGTCCGCCTGGTTCTAGCCAGTCTCGAAATTTCATATTCTGAAAAATTGACATCACGTGGTGGTAGTAACTCTCTGTTGGAACCTGCAAAGGGTGTGCTGCTTGTAGATTCGTACATCCTGTCGCTAGATACAGATTCAATCGGAGACAGTTATAACCCGAAATTTCCCTACTTGGCGGGGTTTACTCCTAGCCGCGATGTGGTGTCATTGGAGAATACTTCAGACGAGTTCACCTTCACAGAAAGTGAAAATTTTACATGAGAGGTCATGGCCCTCCCCGCAGATCCTCATCACCATCCTGGAGGAGGCCCTCAGGATGCTCTCCACTGAGCACACTCTCCCTCCTTACTTGAGGGTGGCAAAGAGACTTCCAGCGATGAGCGAGATAAGTTCTCTGATGAGCGTGGGAAAAATATTAGAAATTATTGTTCTCCTGTAAGGTGACAACAATCTGCCTCAGTGGTCGAGGACCTAGAGACGGCCCGGAGGAGGCGATTGGCCACCCAAAGGTCTTTGTCGTGGCGAATTCAGTACTAGTCTGAGGAGGCTCAAGAGCTCCAACGCATCAACAACTTTCTATATAACTTGACCTAAGAACTTGCTCGAGCACCAGGCTACGACCTTTTCACTGAAGGGATTGTGCAAAGACTCCGTGACATAATAGCCCGGCTCAAGCACTCTCGTCGACACAACTCCACGAGTAGGACAAGTATGATGGCATCTAGTAGTTCACAGAACTCACCTCGTCACTGCTGTCGTTTGCTCATTCCACCACCAGTTCCATCTTCTACTTGCACTGGCAGCCATCACTGTCGTTAACAAGGTCGTCATCGTCGTTGTCGACTCCTCCGCCGAGCGCCGCTTGACCCGACTGCCCCTGCCAACGTTCACTGCCACCGGTGAGCCTCGCCCTGACGATCCACCCTCATCGTTCCTCGGTTGCCCGTTCCACTATTACCTCGATCTGTATGCTGGTCAACTGCTGCCACGTCCTCTCGTTCACCGAAGAGCCACTCCAAACCCTGTGCCTTGGCCATCCGATCGATGTCTCGTTCACCCACTCAAATCTAGGCCAATAGTTCCATTTGGTGGTCAAGATTCGACCACATGGTTCATGCCTCGCCGTTGGATCCCCGTGACGTCACCCCGCATCCACACCTCGTGTCGCTTCAACTTTTGTGTAAACCAAATCCACCGCGCACCCTTACTCTAACAGTCGAGCCCCACTCGTTAACGCGTATTATTGCGTGAGCCCATGAACCAGCTGAGTCAGCCCTAGCTGAGTCATCACCATGCCAGCCACCACGTCAGCTCTAGTTTAACGTGTCGCCATGTGTCGTACCACGTCAGCATCCTAGCCGTCCCATGTGCCACGTCAACTGCCATGTGTCATGTCATGTCACCCTGCCACGTTAGCCCTAGGTGACAGGTGTCAAGCCATGTCAGCCGTCACATCACCTCAGCCATGCACAATGCACTATTTTATGAGTTGAGTCTACTGTAGACTCACTATTTCATGTACCAAGTCCACAACATAGTAGAATTTCTGATTTTCAAGTATTTCCCTTTAGGTTTAATCTTTCAAGAGCACGTTCTACTTCGTCCTAGATCTGATTGACCCCATTGCTTTTTTTAAATTCATCTAAATTCGAGATCTATCTTTTGGTTCTAGTTTTAAATCAAGATATATCTTTTAGCTTTAGTTTTAAAGTTTTTAAACTTTATTTGACTTTATTTTATGTCTTATTTGCTTTCTCTCTTATTAGATCGTGTCTTTGAAGGAGCGAGAGCACCATCAGAAGATCAAGAATTCATAACTAAGTAAGGCCAAGATAAGTCATGTCATTTGATTATATTGAACCTAGTTTTTAATATATTTATTTATTATTTTATTTTAAATTATCATATATTGCTATTTTATTAGAAACCCTTGTATCCGGTAGTTGATATCCTAATTGATCAATCCCTCTTTTGATAATTTTGAATACTATATTATCATTGTCACCATAGGATGAAAACTTATTTAGTGATATCATACTAGTTGTCACATAGGTTGTATGATCAATTTACTTAGCCATGCTTATAGTTATGTTGGGTTTATCATCATATGTGATTAATTAATTAATTTTGACATAATGATATATTGAATTATGGTTGTAGCCACAGTTATAAATTTATGTGTCATGACATTGGTGTGTTATTGGTGTTGGTTATACAAAATTAGTTTTCACTCAGACGAGTGATCATGCAGTAAAGGGGAAAGTGTAGATTCACTTGAAGGGATGTGGAAATCTCGTCTTGATAATGTCTAAGGACTTAATTTTGTACACCATTGATCTGAGTTTTACTATACAAACCATATGTCTAGTATGGGATAGATCGAGTTAATTAATTTATGATATTTTAATTTTAATCTCGCTATTATGATGAACATAGTTGCTGATTTTCATAAGGTGCAAGGGGGTGTGATGCAAAACCCTAGCGGGCGGGATTGAATTGAGGTTGAGCATTGTAAAGAACTTCTTGTGATTTTCTGATACATAGAGGAGATCACATCATACGGGTACAGTTATGCAACCTCTGCAGAGTGTAAAACTATTCAAATAGCTGTGTCCCCCATTATGAATAATGCTCGGTGATTTCACACGAAGGGTAGAGATTTCATAAATAATTGGTTTGGTTAAATTTGAAAAGTGAATGGTTAGTTCACTGGTGGAGCAACTCATGAATGGTTAGTTCACAAGTAATTTATTCAATTCTTTTGGTTATTTATTTGCTATCATTTCCTTTAAAGTCCACTTTTAATCTATTTATTGTATTTATTTTAAATTATCGTTTTATGCAAAATAACCTTTCAGCCATCTATTATTAAGTCTTGCATATTATATTTTATCTTTGTTACAAATGGCTTGCTGAGTATCAATGTACTCACGGCTTTATGCCTACTGTTGCTCAGTTGAACGAAAAAGAACAATATCTGTTGCTAAGTACCTGTGGGCAAGTCAAGTGGCTATCATGCTTATTATATTTTCTGCTGCTAGTTTCTTGAGTCATTCAGGCAAGTAAGTTGTAAGATTGGCTATAAAGTCGTACTCTGATAATTATTAATATTTGAGTCTTTCTCTTTATTATTCGTGTATATAGTCAATATTTTATCTATATTTACACTGTGTACGTTAGCGTGATCCTGTACTAGTGCGGTATACACAGAGAGTTCAGATTTGCATATTCGGGCGTCGACACAATAGTACTGATATTGGGTTTATGGTACGACTGGGGAGTAGCGGTCTGATTGGCCATTGCATGACAATCTGACCGGTGAAAGTTGGACGGTCTAACCAGTATGGTTGCTGTGGTCATACTAGCCCCTGATGTTGAGTTGTGCTAAGTTGAGTTGTTTTGTAAGTGTTAGTGATGGGGTGTCTATACAAGTGTTAGTCATGGAGAGCCTATGTATGTGTGAGTTATGGCGTAGTTTTATGCATGTGTCATTTTCTAATGAGAGTTAAATGCATGTTATTTGTGTTTGGATCGATTGCTTATTCTTTGATGTGCATGAGCTTGATGGGAAGTGCATGCATGTGTGATTTGCAAGACCGAGGCTACGAATGGGGTCCTAAGGGCATGGTGTGTTGCATAAGTCCAGGTAGATCATTATTTCAAGCGAAGAAGCACGAGAGAAAATAAAGATAGTGAGGAGACGAATGTATGCATGTGGTGTGCCAATTGGACTTGTGTGTTTTAAGTAGTGACGCTCCTCGAAGTAGGCGTACAATCTTGACAGCAAGTAATTAGACATCACACACTATTGTGTGATGTGTGTACCATAGGACTCGATCGTTTCAAGTGATGATGGGCTTGGAGCAGGCGTACTATATTGACAACGAGGCGCTAGGCATCACATCTTTGTGAAGGTCGGTGAGTGGCAATTGAGGAAATTGTTCAATATTGGGTGGAATGGCGGTTTGCAAAAACCATTTCATTAGCCTAAGTGGTTTAAGTCACGTCTTTGAGGATATAGTGTTTTATTGGCCTATTGGAGCCATGTGAGGTCACACTTTGAAAAGCGTGCAAATGTGAGTGTAAAACTTGTTTTTTGTGTGGGTTATCAGATTTTTCCATATATAAGTAATGTGATCTACTAAGAAGTATCTGGTTATTAGGATTTAGTGTAAGGTGAAAGCCACCACTATATAAAACCTTGTGTGACTTGAGAGAATGAATCAAGTTAAGAACTCTAGGAGAGATATTAGGATTTACTTTGTGTGGATCCTTGTGTGTGTACTCCAGGCTTAGAGATCTGACATCCATGAGGATGTGGCTATAAAACATTCCTCTTTCAAGTGAAATGAACATTTAAGGTTTGCCCAAGTGAGTTGTGTCATGGATCCTTCCTTATGCTTTTAATTTGCTTGGTTTTCTTGTTTGGATTTCTCTCTTCTTAATCTTTCTTTGTGCCAAGGACGTATAAGAGATGGAGATATCTTTTGGAGATCAGTTCCCATCCACAATGCACCTTCTAGAGAGTTCTTGAATTTGCCTGGTTTTCCTCAAAAGAGATGTGTTTTTAGGGTTTTGCTCTTGTGGGCTATTTGGATTGAATTCGTGCTATAATCTAGTTTGCTATGATATGTGAGAATCTATCTAAGGTCATCTAAGACTCATGAGTAAGAGTAGATCAGTATTTCTCTCTTTTACCTTATTTTGGTGTAACTTTCTTTATTTTGGATAAAGGTTAGAACTTTGACATTGATCTTCATGATTCATGATTGGAATATATTCATGACATTCTTAGAATGGCTTATGCCAAGTTTTACTACATTTAGACCAGTGGTTTGATAGTTGACTCTTTTCTTGGATCGTGTGCAGTGCTATTTTGCATTTCTCCTCGGCGAGCAGTCCACAAGAAACCAAGCGGTCGTACCAAAGAGCGGTCAGATTGGTGCCTATGCGGTTCAACCACCGAGCGGTTAGACCAGCAAAGCGAGCAATTCGACCGGGCCTAAACAGTCAGACCGAAGTTTAGTTGATGGTCAGTTCGGTTGAGATAGAAGTCTCGGGCTATCTTTGTGATTCTTGACTTTTGTGAGTTTGTGTTTCTGTTGCATGTTGTTAATGATACTTAGAGGAAGATTTAAAAAAAAAAATCACTTAGCCCTCTCTAACTCGCTATACCCGATCCGTACACCTTAGCATTAAATTGGGGCCTATAGCAAGTCATCATCAAGACGGATAGTCCGGATTTGATTAGCCTATGGTTTTCTATATCTAACCAAAGGACTAAAGGTAATGAGCATATTGAAGGACAATCAGGTGTTTTGAGTCAGGTACTGAGCTACAGTGCCCATGTTGATGGTCTTGCCTTTTTACCACATGTCACACCGGGGTCACTGGTGCACAGTGGCTGTGCAACAGATACATCATTTTTGCAAATTTCGTACTACGATTGTCATTCTTATAAAAACAGGACCAAAAAACACCAAAACTGCCAAAAACTCAGCACTAAATTGGGGTTATAGCAAGTCATCGTCGAGGTGGACAGGCCGGATCTGTTTAGCCTATGGTTTTCTATATCTAACCCAAGGACTCAGGTACTGAGCATATTGATCTAAAGGACAGTCAGGTGTTGAGTTCAACTTGTACTACCGCACACCTTAGCATTAAATTGGGGCCTATAGCAAGTCATCATCGAGACGGATAGCCCGGATCTGATTAGCCCATGGTTTTCTAGATCTAACCCAAGGACTCAGGTACTGAGCATATTGAAGGGCAATCAGGTGTTGAGTTCAACTACATGTATTTCTTTTCTTCTTCAGTATCTTCCAAGGAGGGGCAATTATGCTGCTCATGTGTGCGCACTTCAAGCCTCTCCAAGTTGTAACATGTGTGTGGCTTAATAGAGCGCTAGATTTCATCTTTAGTTTTATTTATCAAGACTGCAATCATCCATACGATGAATAAAGCTAAAGCTCTTGTTTGAGTCTCAAAAATAAAAAAGATAATCCCGATTAGGTGATATTTTTTGTTGTCGAGGAAAGTAGTGAGCTTCAATCGATAGGATTGTGAAACCCCTTGCTACAGTTAAAGTATGATGATATGATCTGGTTGGGTGGTTGGATCAGTTTCGCATGTGACATGTAGACTTTGCGCACTTATTGCTCATCCAAGTTGATAATTAAGCTAGCCAGGCCTTTTAATGGAGAGAAAATGACAAGAAAAGCTGCTGATAAGGTCATGCGTGTATGGTAATCGATAGATTTTCTGAAAAAGGAGAGATAAGTTGGTAACTGATTACTTATCACTCGATCTTGTTCGCACTCTTTTCAAGAAGTTTCCAACAAATTGTTGCAAATAAGAATTACGCTCGACTCATTTCGGTTTGAAGTTCTATATTCTAATTTATTTTTTACTATTTTTAAATTTTCTCTTTTTCTAGCTTTTTAGTTTTTTGAGCTTTTTTACTGGTTCTTTTTTTTCTCGTACTTATTTGCAATATTATACGTGATGGGCCAACTTGTTTTTTCTATTTTTATATTTTTTTAAATTTAATGATGCCAAATAAACCACCATCAACTAGAATGCAAAATAAACTAACTACAGTATAAATTCAATCATAAATCGCTATTTTTGTCCAAATAAGCATCATCTAATTATGTAAATGTGTCCCAGCTTCGTTTCCTAGTACACCGTACCTGTGCCTGCGAAACATAACTGTAGCAACAAAAGCAAAGATACGTGTTTTAAAAATAGTATGAGTATTTGATGTATCAACGGCTGGTATGTCGTCTCAGGCCTCACTTATCGGCCTCATATGATGTTATTAGTTGAATTTTAGAAATATTTGTGATGTCGTTAGTTCATAGAGCAAAATGCAAATAAGCAATTTCCCAAGTACTGCAACTTCAATTCGCATGTAATACAACAATTGCCCAAAAGAAAGTATAGGCCGGCCGCAAGCTAAGCTACAACTTGATGGTATACATATGTGGTTAAAGCGTGTCCGGACAAATAATATCTGGCAGGTGTCCAGATATTAATTCGTAAATCTGATTCCTAGTTGCTCAGAGCAGCAACCACTGGCCAGGAGTAGTATCTTGCAGTGTCGAAGTCTAGAAGCTACCTCCAGACGTCTCTCCAGCGGCCGTGACGAGCTTGTCGTGATCTCCTTGACTCTTTTCTTCCTGCATATGCATGAGATGGAACTCTGGCCATGCATGCAAACATCAATCATCTGGAGAGCAGAGAGCTAGATGATATTGACCCTTTTATATAAATATTGATGATCAAATACACAAAAGAGTGAAAATTATGAGCACGACGATCATTTACCTTATTTTCTCTCTTTTTCAACGGTGATCATTTACCTTATTTTCTCTCTTTTTTAGAACCATCTTATTTTCTCTTGAAATTCAGTGGAGGGTGCTTATCTTTTTTTCCTAAGAAGGTGGAAACAATTTGCTACTGCAACCATCTTAAAGCTCACAACTTATATGTCATAGGTCCAAATCCTAAAATTTTGTAGTAAAAAATTACACAAACGACGGTTGGTAGGAATCAAACAGTGTTTATAGTAAGAGAGAGTGCTACACTGCTATACTATGCTACAATTGGCGACGATGTTTTTTTTTTGTGTTGAAATTCTACCTAGAATAATTCTACTAATTTCTAAGAATAGGGTTTTTAAGACGTAAACAAAATATCTCTGCATAATTTGTTAACTACATAATAACCAGTGAATGCTCCAATAGGTGTGGCCTGAGATTGATTCCCATCAATTATGTAGTTGGATGGTGTTGTGGGGGTGCCTAGCTCCTTAGGCCATCAAGATTGTCTAGTGGGCACCAAAGTAAGCCCAAGCACATTATTATACGTATAAGAAAATTTACCTGTATTCTCTCACCCTATGTAATTGATGAGGGGTAGGATGGGTATTTTCCATCCTGCCACCGATCATATATAAAGAGCCCCAAGAGGGAAGGAGGGGAGGCTCTCATCTTTTCCTCTCTAGTTCTCTCTCACACACAAGTGGCGGTCTCTAGGTCCCTCCATTCCACATCCCCAAGGAAAAAAGGGTATGAACTACCCACTATTTGGCTCGTCCCACAATAGTTGGTGCCATCCATAGTGAGCCCTCGATAGCAAGTTCGGAGATCCCGAGAGGCGAGCTAGAGAAACCCATTGCCCTAGACCTTCGGGGTCTGGATGCCCAAAACCATCTAGAATGGGCCTCACTTCCTTGGACAAAGATGCAACCGCCCCACAGAGACCATGCCTCTAAGGCAGGCGGCACGTAGAGGTGGAGCAGTTGAGGTAGAGTTGCCCCGTCGAGGCAATGCTTACGAGGCAGGCGACAAAGTCCTGCAGCAAAGCTATGGCCATCCCGTTGAGGATGTGCCACTGATGTGGGCGATATGTAGAGGCAGAGCCATTGAGGTAGAGCTACCCAGCCAAGGCGATGCCTATGAAGTAGGCAACGAAGTCTCGTAGCGAAACCATAACCGTCTTGTCAAGGTTGTGCCTCTGAAGTAGGTGGCACGTACGGGCGGAGCTTCAAGGTAGAGCCGCCATGCCAAGGTGATGCCTACGAGGCCATGTCTCTGTACCCTTACTAATGATCAAATGCCATGCAACACTCACCTTGTTTTTGCCTTTTCAAATGGCCTAGTATCGTTTCCCCCTTCAACCATGTTGGTGTGCTTCCTAGGGCCAAAAACATCCTATGGTGGCGCAAAGGGACGAATGCCACCATGCGCAAAACTAGGTGGGTCAAAGCAATGCTATCTCGAAGAGGTCACTTGCATACGCAAAGGCAAGGAGGCCAGACCATCGTTTCCCTACCTCCGGAAACAATGCTAGTGGAGGGCAAGTGACATGGCTCGAGGGGGGTGCTAACGCATGTAGAGGCGGGGATGCCAGACTACTGTTCCCCTACCTCTAGAAATAGTGCTAGCTGAGGGCAAGCGGTGTGGCCCGAGGGGTGAGCTAACATATGCAGAGACAGAGAGGCTGAATCGCCGTTCTCATACCTCCAAAAGCAGACCATGGAGGGCAAGTGGCATGGCCCGAGGAGGGCGCTAACGCACTTGGAGGCAGGGAGACCGGATCGTCGTTCCCCTACCTCCAAAAATAGCCCCTGCAAAGAGGAAGGCCCGAGGAGGGCACTAACACACGCAGATGTAGGGAAGCTAGACTACCATTCCCCTACCTCCAAAAACAGTGCCCATGGAGGGCAAGTGGTGTGGCCCAAGGAGGGTGCTAACACACACAGAGGCAGGGGAGGCCAGACCACTATTCCCCTACCTTCAGAAATAGTGCTCATGGAGAGTAAGTGACTCTGATAGGGGCATTAACACATATGGAGGTAGGGAGGACGGACTGCCATTCTCTTACCTCCAAAAATAGGCCCCGTAGAGGGCAAGTGGTGTAGCCCAAGGGGGGCACTAACACACGAGGAGGTAAGGAGGCCAGACTGTCGTTCCCCTACCTCCAAAAGCATGCTCATGGAGGTCAATCGACACGGCCCAAGGAGGGCGCTAATGCATGCGAAGGCAAGGAGAATGGACTATCATTCCCCCCCATAGAGGCAAGTCATGCGGAGGCCTTGCCTTTGATGCATACCTACACCCACCGTGGTCAGAGCGAATGAAGCGGGTGAAGTCCTCACCTAGGTTGTCGTTGAAGCACCTGACTCGCTGGTGGGACACGCGTTGAAGCATTATATGCTCACCGTGCCGAAGCGTTGCCTCTAGGCAATGAGTTGAGCAATGTAGGGGCCACTGCCTTCAACGAACACTTTACGCCCACTGAGGCTAGAGCTAGTGAAGTGGGTGGGGTCCTCATTGGGGACATTGCTGAAGTGGTGGAACCATCGAAGTGGGTGAAGTCTTCGCCTAGGTCATTGCCCAAGCACCTAAATCCTTGGTGGGACATGCACTAAAGCTCTATAACCGTGCTGAAGCACTGCTTGTAAGTAGTAAGATGAGTCATGTGGGAACCACTGCCTTCGGCACAAGCTTTGCACCCACCGAGGCCAGAGCCAGCAAAGCAAGTGGCAGAATCTTTGGTGGGACATGCACTGAAATGCCATACGCATGGTTGTGGGCTTCTTTACACTCTATGAAATATGCTGGAGCTCTGGGCCTCCATACAGTTTTTTATACTCCCACAGGAGTTATGCCGGGGCTGTAGGGCCTATGGCAGTCTTTTAGGCCATGGTGATGGGCTTATAAACGCCACCGATGTGAGCTTATTTTATACTCCATGGAGTATGCTGGGGCTCTGAGCCTCCGCACGGTTTGTTTATACACCTGCAGGAGTTACACCGAGGGTTTGGGGTCTCCGGCGGTCTTTTATGTCACGGTGGTGGGCTTATAAATGCCACTGGTGTTGGCTTACTTTATACTTTGTGGAGTACACCAGGGCTCTAGGGCTTTCGTGCAGTTTGTTTATACTCTTGTAGGAGTTATGCTAGAGCTTTAGGGCCTCTGGTGGTCTTTTATGCCATGGTGGTGGGCTTATTTGATACTCCGTGGAGTATGCTGGGGCTCGGGGCCTCTAGACAGCTTGTTTATACTTCCGCAGGAGTTATGTCAAGGCTTTGAGGCCTTCGATGGTTTTCCATGCCATGATGATGTGCAAAACAATGTTGTCCTTCCTCAGGCATGATTAGCACAAAGCATGCCACACGGCTAGCACTAATGTAAAAGCATCATACATATGGAAAGATAACCGAGACCAAAGCATGTAGATGCATGATGTAGGCCATCACGAAGTTTTCTAGACTAGCTACCAACAACCAGCATGATGTAGCTAAATTCACATACAAGAAAGATACTTGCTAGTTTGCACGATATGGAGTTGGACAAAGCCATATGTGGCGAGGCTCGACATTGAGCTAGATAGAGCTCGGTGTCGAATCCCATCGAGCTGCTGCTTCACACGTATGCACCACCGTTGCTCTCAACGTGCGCACGTGACTGTTGCTCTGAGTACACATGGTGCCGCTGTAACAAGTGTGTCCGTAGCTGACACTCTACTTGTGCTTCCACTACAGTAGGCACATCCACAGCCACTGTTCTGCATGCATGTGCTGCCGCTACTCTGTGAGCATCCGCAGCTAGTGGCGAAGGCAGAGGCCAAACATGGGCTCTATGTGTGCGTGCAGCCAAAGTCCAGTGAGCGAAGGCAAGTCATGGAGACCATCACATAGAGGGTGAAGGCTACACGTTGGTACTGAAGCCCGTGCAGGAAGTTGGGTGGAGGTCGTCACCAAAGTTTTGTGGCAAAAGCTGTTGTTGGAGTTGATGACAGATCCGTGCGTGCGCCGAGTGGAACCCGATGGTGAGAGCTCGATTGTGAAGTCCTACGAGTGAAGGCAGAGGCTGTGAATGGAGGATGATGAGGCCCGTGCCAAGCAAAGGTTGTGGCGGAGCCCAACGGCGAAGGCTGTCGCTGGTGACAACTGGCGAGTGGAGGCTTTTATCGAGGCTACATGGTGAAGGTTTGCGCTGCTATGGACACTACCACTATGGAGGACATTGTTGAAGTTCAATGCACAACCCATGCAAAGGTGGAGCCTGTTGGTGCGGATGTAGAGCCATAAAGTAGATCTCTCAGGTGGTGGCGATTCCTAGCTGCTCTTCCTTGCACTATCTTGGGTTGTCTTTGTGACAAGGACGGGCATGCTGTGCTTCGTCATCTCCCCGTGGCCCCCTTCCCGGTGAGGGAGGTCTGGCGTTGAGTTGTCTCCACAGTGAAGATGCAAGTAGAGCAGTGTCAACACAAATAACCTACATGAAGATGACATGCATGAAGAACAATGAAGCTAAGGTATCATGTTGATTGCAAGAAAAATATGAAATTGACAAACCTAAGCAGTACGCTACAAGGACGAGGAACGATCGAGGCTAGGGTGGTATGTCAAGGAGCTAGGACATGCGAACGAAGCTGTAGATGGACGATGGTGCAGCTCATCACCCCTTGGGATAAATACGTCGCTAGGACTGCCGCAATTGATGGCCCCCAGTGCATGTTTGGTGTCCTCGTATATGTTGCGAACGGACCCCACAGACATTCCAAGGTGCTTGAACATCCACAGTGCAGTGCGGCACCACCCTCAAACATGGTACGGTGAAGCCAGTCGTACTGCAATGATAGACAAAATATGTTAATCGTGTATGTATGATCAGTACAGTACAAATATGAACTTGAAATATTTTGCTATCACATCATGTCATGTCGCACTATTGTACTTACAAGTGAACGAGACTGGTTAGTGGTCGACCCAATGCTAGTGGCACCTACTGGTGAAGTACGAACTCTCTCATAACTCGTTGGGGGCTGTAGGGCTTCACCATATGGAAAAAGACAAGGTAGTAGGTTGTAAGCCAATAGTCCCTCTCTTGCTCGCATTGCTCCACCGGTCAATGAGTGTTGACAGAAGTGGCGAGTCCAATGCAAACAAGTGTCCAATGTACATCATTTTTGCTACGGACAGCAACCCAACCTACCGCAGAACTAGGGTGTAGCGATTGTTGAGAGCCAGTCCTCTCGAGGACCTAGAGAACTAAAAGGGGCAGTCCATCACCGCTCAACCACGCCCGACAATGATACTGGCCATCCCAAAATAGATCTAGCAACATACCATGCTCGTGACCGTCATTAACAACTATTTTCTGCAATACAGAAAATAATATGTTGGTGTCCACGTATATACATAGATATATACACATAGATGCCAAATACAACTTAGTATAACACAAAATAATCATGCACATGCATATAGCTAAGCTATCAATTATGCTTGCAGCCATGTGCTTATATGCATGTATACAGGTACACACATATATACATATATATACGGATAGTACAATTAACAATCCACAATTTTGCAATCTTATCATCATTTTCTATAATTTTTTAAATTGTACAAGAACAATACATATATATGTGCATACTTACATGCATATTTCCTAAATTGCAGCATTGCTCGCATGCGAGTAAAACATACCTTTTCTTGAAGGTCTTCACTGGGTCTACACTCCTTCCAATTGCGAAATCTTCTAAATCGCACCAAAACCACCTCGAGAAAATATTACTAACTCTCTTCTTCTTCTTCTTCTTCTCTCTCTCTCTTCTCCCTCGCCTCTCTCTCATGTGGCAGCAAAGGAACTGAGGTGCACAGCTTCAAATGAGAGGGCAGAGAGCAACACGACCTATTTTATGCGCGAGGGGAGACATTGGCGACTAACAAGGCCACTCAGGTGCACATGAGCATGGAGGGCCACGCGAACCCTTGCCGAATGCCACAGGAATAACACGGAGCCATCGCGTCACGTTGGTTGGCCACCTACCATGCCATTTGGTGCTGCTTGCCCACCTACCGAGCTCCCATTGCTTGGCACGAGCTGGCACGCTTTGCCAAGCCAAGGGAGCTCGACAGGTTGACGAGCCCTACCAGCTCGCGCACGCCTCTCGTCTGCCACACTCGCCTACCCCTATCGTGCTAACTCGGTCCTACCCTGTGGTATAACAGGAGACACATATCACCTGCCGTGCCTACCGAACTCAGGAAGAGGGTTAGATTTACAAAAAATGACATTTGGGAGCTAAATTTGAAAAAAAAAATATGCTACCGTGCTATATATACAAACAGTTCTAATTAACCTCCACAAATAAAAACAGCTGTCACAAGTTCACATCAACTTATCAACCGCAAAAAAAAAAAAAGAAAAAAGAAAAAGAAGAAGGGCATGATCTAAATTAACGACACAATTGGCTGCGTTTCACAATCACCTTTTCGCATATACAGGCAATTTTCAGCCCTACTTTGATGCTCTCCCAAACACCATCACGTGTATAAGATTATAAACCTATCACCGCGTCTCCCACTTGACACAAAGATAGATGTCTTTCAACCAAATCTTGAGGTCGCAATTTGGATTTGCAATCCCTTTAGGTGCACCACCTAGCCACCATAAGTTACAGTGATCAAGTTGCACGGCACCTTTTTGACACATCTTGTGGCCAATGTCATGCATGCATGAACCCTATGGCTCAACTCAAAAATCTATAAATAGCCCCCCATGCATGCAGATCTTGAGCCTCTTATCATACAAGCAATCTTAAGCCAAGTCACTACTAGCCTACTAGGGCATACAACACCTTGCCAAGACACACCAAGAGTTAAACAAATTAATCTCCATGGCTCCCAGCAGAGAGGCGTGCGCGGTCGCAATGGCCATGGCGGCGCCGTTCCTTGCGATGGCGAGCAATATCAGCTCCGGCAACGTCGAGAAGCGGCGCAGGACCTCGTCCGACGCCCTCCATCGCACCATGTCCGACGTCTCCTACGAGGTCCACCACCACGGCGGCGCCAAGGAGGAGGAGGCCGAGCAGCAGCAGCTCCACCCGGTCCCGGAGGTGGAAGACGCCAAGTGCGAGTGCTGCGGCATGTCGGAGGAGTGCACGCCGGCGTACATCCGCGAGGTGCGCGGCCGCTTCTCGGGGCGGTGGGTGTGCGGGCTGTGCGCCGAGGCCGTGACGGAGGAGGCGGAGAAGAACGGCGGCGCGCGGGAGGAGGCGCTTCGGGCGCACATGGGCGTGTGCAAGAGGTTCAACGGCTTCGGGAGGACGCACCCGGTGCTGTTCCAGGCCGAGGCCATGAGGGAGATCCTGAGGAAGCGGTCCAAGCTCGGGCCGAGGTCCAGGTCCAGCATAAACCCCAGGGCGGTCAGGGAAGGCGCGGTGAAGGCCGGCGGCGGCGGCGGCGGCATCGCCCGCAGCTCCAGCTGCATGCCGTTCATCACCGACGAGTTCAACGATCGGGTGTCGATCAACTAGAGAGAGTTGGTGTTTTTTCGCCTTCTTTTTACTCTAGGGGGTGCATAGTGTTTTTTCGCCTTCTTGTTGCTCTAGGGGGTGCATATTTACACGCCTTTATGGTGTTTTTTCGTTGCCCTCCTTGCTTAGCTAGCTAGAACCTTGAGAAGTGTTGCAGTTAGTCATGTCCAGTTAGTCCACGCAGTGTGATGCCTGGAGAGGCATGTGTGTTTCGGGGTGCATCCGTGAAACACCCCACGTTTTTAATTAACCTTAAGTAGTGAATTACGAGGTTAATTGAGATTAATTACATAGATAACGATCTAAAATACGGGGGAATTTAAACTTTTTGTGTATTCTAAATTGCAGCCGACGAACGTTAGACGAATACGTTACTTGCATGATCTCATCGGCGAGGATAGAGCAATCGACATAGATTAGAGAGAGATAATATGCATTTGCACGATAAGTAAAAGCATTCAACTTAATTAAAAGATATATACTCATCAGTAGTGATACAACAGTTAATTAATTACAACTCAAGCCATAAATCAATTGCATCCATTAAATGATAATTAAAAGTTACATTAAGTTAAATACAAATATTACAACTCACCGAAACCTGTAATGGTCCATGTAGTATTACATTAAATATAAACATAAGATTACATCATATGCATTTCATACATTGGCAATTAACCTAGAGCGATGGAAAATATAAATGATATGCATATTATCTCATACAACAACTGCTAACTATTTGATTTCTAAAATAATCATAGTTTTAATTGCGAGAAGATGTAATTGGAAGATACCGAAAAATACCGAACAAAAGAAATTAATTAAAAGAAGGATTGCCGTCAGAGCCCTAGGTTTTAAATTCAGGCAGGGCAATTCGTTCACCGAGGCTCCCAGACTGTCTGGGGACAGTCGGCACCTCTCACAGCCATTAGATCATCATTCGGCAATAAAAACAAACCTGAAAATTTCTTCCAACAAACCACTGCGCAAACCAACCCCAGCGGGCATTTCAGCCCACCCCCACAGCACAGTGCAGCCATGGCAACCGGAAAGCCCAAGCCAGCCCAACACATGAGAAAGCACCAGGCGGCACCACACACATAAGAGGGAGGTACCAGAAGCACAGCTAGCGCATATAGAGGAATTAAAACCGAAGCCAGCGAGGCAAGCAGCAGCAAAACCCAATTTGGCCACCATCGCACTCTATCGCCAAGAGCCAACCGAAGCCACTCCTGTCCCCAAAACCATTTCCCCACTGCCAAAACATTCGCCCATAGCCAGGAAGGGCAATCGACCGAGCCATAGGCAGCATGGAGGTAGCATGAAGAAGACGATAAGCCATCCAGGCCGCAGGCCAAGGAGGAGAAGGCCAAGTCTCCTCAAGCAAGAACTTGCACAGCCAGCCAAGAAAGCGATCAGCGACATCAAATCTTCAACCCATCCCCAAATCAGACCGGCGAGCACCAGACAAGGTAGCCACACCTCAACCTCAAACTTTTGCTATTTCTTTGCATGAACCACACCATCAAACCACCGTGCGCAATTAAGCACCACACTAGGCGAATCAAACCCGGCACAGATGACACGTTTGGTGTAGACATAGCATTCAACCATAGCAAACCATAGAGATAACCAGAGAAAGGGAGTAAACTAAAGAAGGGTATACCTAGGTGAAACCTCAGTGGCGACGGAGTGCCGTCACCGGTAAGCACGCGCACCCGACAGCCGCCCCGTGCTCCCCAGCGCACGAGAGGGCCTCGAGCTCCGTCGTAGCATACCCTGTTGCACCCCACCACCACTACCATTCCATCCATTAAACAAGCAACAAAACATATCCGTAAACCGGAGATAATCAAAGGTATATTGGGCATGAGAAATAAAATCAACGATGGGGGTAGTATCGCGGAGAAACCAGGTTGGGAACCGGCGGTGGCGGCGGCGGCGGCGCCACGGGGCCGACGGCGGAGCCAAGCCGAGGTGGCGGCGCAGATGGCCAGGGCAAGGACGGCCACGGCGGCGCAACGGCCGGGCCGAGGTGCGGCGACCGCAGAGAGCAGGGACTAGAGCCGAGGAGAGCAGGTGGCGGCGTTGAGGGCGTGTGCGGCGGCGCATGGAGGCGCGCACGGAGGGCCGTGGGCGACAGCGCGCCATGGGGCGAAGGCCGCGCCTAGGGGGGAGCAAGGAGGCGACGGAGCTGGCGAGCAAGGAGCCAAGGGGCACGTCGCTAGGGCGGAGGCGCACAGGACGGGAGGCGAGCTCCAATCGCGAGGAGGAAGAGAAGATATTTGGGGAAGAAGATAAGAAAGAGAGAGAAGAGGAATGAATGGGCGGTGGCAGAAGGCCATTCGGCCAAAAGGGCATGGGAGAGAGAGATTAGAAAAGAGAAATTAAGCGTGGCGAGTAAATTCGTATAAATTGTTCTATCCGGTATTTGAATATCTGTTAAGTTGGATAAAAGTATGTAAATAATAGAAACCCAAAATAATTGCTCAAGACTATTAGAATTAAATTAATACCGTTAGGAGACCCAAATTTATACGCGTGTTTATTAATCGGTACCAACTCATGGACCAATCCATGGCATATTTAAATATGCGAGATAATCTCGATTGTATTTAAATTGTAGAAAACACTTATAATTCAGTCGGATCATTAGAACTAATTAATTGCGGTCGGATGAATTAAATCGTGTGCATTGATAAAGCGATACGCGTATGAAATTAATTATTATGTTTAAACCCTCCAAGTATCTTAGTTAAGCCCAATTAAATAGTAAAAGACCAATCATATTTACTTGTAATGACTAAAATAAATTAAATACCATCAATACATTAAAATGTAGTGCATCTTGAATTAAACGAATGCATTACCAATTAAATCAATTCACGTTGTAAGAAAACACCTAATTAACTGGTTAGTCATAGTATTTAACATAACTCCTGGTAAATATTCGTAATACTAAGAATCACTTAAGTGATACCCATAGACTAAAACGGGTATCGTGCGATTTGAATTATTAGAATATCATTTAAGATCAACCTACTATGGAGTTAAATACTCGTTAACTCTTATTAGTCGCTCCTAAACGAGAGAAAGCCAATGATAACTATTCTTAATTATTAGAATAAATTAATAGCCGTTAAAGGAGTCAATTCTATTCGCGGCAATTAGAATAGCATGCGCTGAATTAAAAGTGTGCGACTATTAAGATCGCATGCATTAATTAAACTTGTATACGGCGGTTTAATTAACATTTAAGTTGTAAAACTCCACAACTAGCTAAGATAAAATTCGGAGATCGCATAGGGATGCTTTAGCATAATTTAGTTGCTTATTTAATTAAAATATGAATTCTTTCATATTTGTGATCTAACTCGTCAGGCGCATTTTAAATACGAGCCAAGCACCGGTATATAAAAAGAAGAATACATCGGAATAACCTTGAGACTTAAAATCCGTTAGAGAGGTAGATAATTACATACTCGCATACGAAGAATTAAATAAATAGAATTGCATACGTGAAATCGGCTAGGAGTAACGTTCGTCGTTAATTTGTACGTGCATTATTTAATCACGTTTAATCGATGAACTGCAGGAAATCAACATGTCAGATATACATCATCGCTAAACCACCACTCGCAACGCTAAGGCAATAATATAAAACCACAAGTATCGTAGCGAAATCAACTCGGATTATCACTATCAGGATTAGGTTGAGCGAAGCCTCACCTTAGGTGCATTACCACCTCAACATCTCGATCTTTATTATATTTTCGTAAATTAAATCGTAGCCGATGTATTTAATTGCAGGCAATTATCCGAGTCATGGGAAGGATTCCACCTGATCCTACTTGAATCCAAATATGTGGTTAAAGTCCAGGCAAGCTTTTCTTTTGAGCATATGATTAGAGTATTTGCAGTAAAATAAAGTATTTCCCTATTAAATTAATATCACCTTGCATGCAAATGACAAATATTTAAATCGAAAGGAAATTGAGAAGGAAAAGAAAGGAGAATCGGCGACTGACAGAGCAGTCGGCCGTATAGATTAATAAAAGGGTGGGCAGAGGTTGCCTTGGTAGGGACAGAAGGGCAGGTTGTGGGACCTCTGCATAAGATATAATATAAGTAACTACAAACTTCATCTATATGAGCGGACCGTATTACATCGTGTCGATAACGTTTCGTCCATGAATGGATGGGACGAATTAGAAATCTTGTCAAGGTTATTATATTCTCCACGTGGGTAAGTAATAAATTAGGAGGTGAACCCAGTGGTTGGCTGTTCTCAGGACCTTGGGAATCCATACCGCCATCGCCTGAGTCTGATCGATATCGGCGAAGTGCGCGGGGCGATATATTACGCAGATGGAGTGTTGGGTGAAGGCGGAAACCTTCCCAACCAACGGTTATGTCACTTTTGGGAGTCCGGTGATAGTAATAATTCGCATGGACTACCGATTGTGAATAATCGGGTGGAGATATAATATCTTGAGATAGATACAAAGTTACGATTTCGATCGGCGCCACATCTTAGGAAATGTGGAAACCCATGGGCGATGGGATCGAATGATGATGGGTAAAGTGATACAAGCTTGCGCAATGCTATACAAATCATGAATTCATGCTGTCTCGGAAAGGAGATCACGGAAACTTATGGGGGTTTTTGCCATTCATATGAATGTTCAGTAGCTTTCTAAATTAATAATATGGATTTCTTTCCAAACTTAACAACAAAACCTATTTTCTATAATTCGGAGAAGAGGATTGAGATTGAGAATGAACAAGAGATTGGGAATATAAATGTATATTCCTGGAAATGTGGAAGAGCATTTAATGCATGTTTCTAATAATAACGCTTGCTGAGTACTTTTGTACTCACCCTTGCTATTATTCCTTTCTCTAGATGCATGCTAACGCAGAGGATTACTAGAATCTGGTGAAGACCACATGAATGGATTTAAGTATTAGCCAGGTGAAATACTACAGACTCATAATACGGAGAATAAGAGGCGGAGGCGACGACCAGAATTGCTCCTAGGTTCTTCAGTATGGTAGTATTCGAGTCCTTGCGGCTCTGTAATGAATTTTAGCCCTGCGTGGCGATATTTTTGTAGTATCGTTTTGTCTCTAATTATTGTTCCGTTGCAACACTCTGATGGGTTTATTATTCGTTAACGCGATGTTCTATCGGCTAAAACGAATAATAATCCGTTGACTAGCATAATTACCCCCTGGTAATTGTGCGGGTCGTTACAGGTGGTATCAGAGCAATGGTTTGAGAGCGATGCATATAACTAGAGACAGTTTTGGACATAGGTATGACCTTTCTTGCTATGTGGCACTAAGTAGCCTCATAATTCTCATCCTTGACCTCCACAGCTAATTGGAGTTGGAGTGGGTAGCATGGATGGGAATGAAGATAATAGGGTTGTGACGATTTAACCGATGATATTAATTCTTTCTTTCTTTAGAAGTGTTTAAGCCTCTACAAAACTAAAGTAGTAGCTAGTAAGCAATATATTGTTAATTATGAACTTAGGGTCTTGTCATAAAATGAGTATAATGGCAATAGTCTAAATAGGCAAGTAACTAATATTTAATTTGCACAACATTTAGATGTTTTACATTTAAAGTATTGCATTTCTGTTAATATGTGATTGTTGTTTTATTTTCTCAACCGTAGCGACATAGGACAATCTAGGACAAATATTAATAATTACACTGGTTTAGAAGTGAACCAAACCTTGAGGACCCGTATCTTTTCACTCTTGCAACTAAATGAAATAATCTGCCATCACAAAAAAATTAAGTAGAGACAAGTATAAAAAAATAATAAGTATAATCCCTAATGATGACAGATGACCCAAAATAAAATTGCTTTCCTACACTTCTGCATTTGATATTTCCCGGACGAGAGGTCCGTGGCGCTCCCGAGCGCGTAAGTTTCGGGCGTGCCAGGCGAAGTCGGGCGTGCTCGAGAATGAGCCACGAGCGTGGTCCCAAGCTGCGTGTCGTTGGCGATCCCGAGAGCGAGTTCTCGGGCGTGCCTGGGCACGGAAGTCCAGGGTAGTGTAGATTCGCACTCAGGGGCAAGCCCTGAGCGTGGTCCCAACTGCGTAATCGTTGGGCGGTCTCGAGAGCGAGTTCTCGAGTGTTGCTGGGCACATAGTCCCAGGGTAGAATAGAAATTGGATCTTTTTGCATCTCTATGTTTCTTGGGTTTTATTTGCCTGATGTGTATGCTGTAATGTGAAGACCAACATCAGAGAAGAAGTAATGTTTCATTCTACCATCTAAACATAAGTCATTTCTTCTCTACTTGCATGCTCATAAAAAAAAATAGTGTCTACAAGATAAATAAAACTTTATTCGTACCTCTGTTGACAACTTGCTGCAAGAGGTTGGGTAATGTCATGATAAGCAGTAAAAAAATCTAATTTTATAAATTTAATTCTAACTAAAGTTGACGGGACTAAGTATAGGTCGAGCAATCGCAACGACAACTAGTGGGATATAGAACCTTGTGAGTGTATTGCAGGGAAAAACCTAATTTCGTACTAATCCTAAAGTCCGTCGCATGGAACCACAGAGATAGTTGAACACCGACTAGTCATTAGGAGGCCAACCGTAAATAAATCAGCTTCTACCATCGACATCTGTGAAGTATGTGAATTGAATTAGGTTATCTGTAGAGTGTAATCAAATTAGAATGGCGCTATCTATAGTTCATTTTTGGACTTGTAGATAGCTCAGTCTTAAATTCTTTACTAAATTAGACAAGTTATTTCCCCTAGTAGCCTATCACTAAGTTCTTCGAGTAAATTTTCTTACCTAATCCCATCACCTTTAGAGGGTATGGCTAGACCCCTACTCAGCTCTTGTATCAGACCTAGGAGATATATCCATACATATGCCTTTTCGTTATAATTCGGACTTGAACCATTAAACTTCAGGTTCTAGATCCAAATCTGTCGTGGTATTAGTCACCCCGGCATCCATGAATTATCCGAAACGAATTCACCAACCTTGTTATCTATGTCCGGTGCATTTCCCCAAGTTCATAAATATATGGTTTCAGGAACCTTTGTCATAAGTCTCCGGAGCATAATGTTGAACATGAATTTATGAAAGAAAATTTTCAACAAAAATGATTTTGACCTGGCATTAGGAAATAAGTATTTTCACAAAACTCCTTTTGCATCATTCTATATTAATATTTCTTGCACAATAGTGTTTAAAGTTTTCGAAAGGTTTATTGCATGCATTCCAAGATGGCATATATTATGAATATGGGGGAGTGTCCATTCTCCAATATCATTGATCCAATCTTCAGAGAATTCAAGACCGTATGGCGATACCATACTCCTGAATATAATAAATAACCCTCCCGAAAAACCTATTAACCTAGAGATATCTGTTCAATCCCTAGGATCTAAACCATGTCTAAAAGGGTAGTACTGATCTCAGACAAACTCTTCTACGTCTAAAATTCCAAACACCGTAAAGCCACTCCTTGAATACCCATCCCCTAGACCTATAAAGCAAGCATGCTATACTTGTGTCAATGATCATCCTATTCGGCCATTGTAACAATGCTAGAGGTAAATTGATCTCCTTAATCTTAAATCTTGGACCAGTCATTACGATAGAATAATTTGAATAACCACCTATTACTGAGTATCTTACCAACAACCCTAGCTAAGTAAGGTAAAGTTCCCAAGCACAAATGGATAGAATAAACCTATTCTTCCAAAATAAAACTTACTTGGTCAACCCTAGAATATCAGCCTAGCATCTGCTTTTTCCATAGTAATTCGATCCACTCTAATATCCCATAAGTACCATGATGAACCTATAAAGCCAGCTTGATCCACTGTAAAACGAGGGACTAAAATGTGATCAAGCCCGATCCTACAGTCCGATTAGGACCTATATATATAATAACCAAATCGGAAATGTCCATCCTGTGAACCATCCAAGCACAGGAGTTGAACACTAGGTTGTTTCCAATCCCGAATCTCCTTACCTTAGATCACAATTATAGTCTTGACCCTAATGTTTTGAGACTACCAGTGACGATAATAAACAACCTTAAGCCTTACGTTACGAGGTGGACATGTGAAGAATCGACAAGCGAGTTTGAGCTTAGGCGAAGTATTTACTAAAAGAGATGAAATAAATAGGAAAATCAAAAGTAAGTTTCATAAAAGAGTTGATAAGATACCTGCCATCACTTTCCCTAAGTCGGTTCCGATTTCGAGGACGAAATCATTTTTAAGGAGGGGAGACTGAAATGCCCCACGTTTTTAATTAACCTTAAGTAGTGAATTACGAGGTTAATTGAGATTAATTACATAGATAACGATCTAAAATACGGGGGAATTTAAACTTTTTGTGTATTCTAAATTGCAGCCGACGAACGTTAGACGAATACGTTACTTGCATGATCTCATCGGCGAGGATAGAGCAATCGATATAGATTAGAGAGAGATAATATGCATTTGCACGATAAGTAAAAGCATTCAACTTAATTAAAAGATATATACTCATCAGTAGTGATACAACAGTTAATTAATTACAACTCAAGCCATAAATCAATTGCATCCATTAAATGATAATTAAAAGTTACATTAAGTTAAATACAAATATTACAACTCACCGAAACCTGTAATGGTCCATGTAGTATTACATTAAATATAAACATAAGATTACATCATATGCATTTCATACATTGGCAATTAACCTAGAGCGATGGAAAATATAAATGATATGCATATTATCTCATACAACAACTGCTAACTATTTGATTTCTAAAATAATCATAGTTTTAATTGCGAGAAGATGTAATTGGAAGATACCGAAAAAGACCGAACAAAAGAAATTAATTAAAAGAAGGATTGCCGTCAGAGCCCTAGGTTTTAAATTCAGGCAGGGCAGTTCGTTCACCGAGGCTCCCAGACTGTCTGGGGACAGTCGGCACCTCTCACAGCCATTAGATCATCATTCGGCAATAAAAACAAACCTGAAAATTTCTTCCAACAAACCACTGCGCAAACCAACCCCAGCGGGCATTTCAGCCCACCCCCACAGCACAGTGCAGCCATGGCAACCGGAAAGCCCAAGCCAGCCCAACACATGAGAAAGCACCAGGCGGCACCGCACACATAAGAGGGAGGTACCAGAAGCACAGCTAGCGCATATAGAGGAATTAAAACCGAAGCCAGCGAGGCAAGCAGCAGCAAAACCCAATTTGGCCACCATCGCACTCTATCGCCAAGAGCCAACCGAAGCCACTCTTGTCCCCAAAACCATTTCCCCACTGCCAAAACATTCGCCCATAGCCAGGAAGGGCAATCGACCGAGCCATAGGCAGCATGGAGGTAGCACGAAGAAGACGACAAGCCATCCAGGCCGCAGGCCAAGGAGGAGAAGGCCAAGTCTCCTCAAGCAAGAACTTGCACAGCCAGCCAAGAAAGCGATCAGCGACATCAAATCTTCAACCCATCCCCAAATCAAACCGGCGAGCACCAGACAAGGTAGCCACACCTCAACCTCAAACTTTTGCTATTTCTTTGCATGAACCACACCATCAAACCACCGTGCGCAATTAAGCACCACACTAGGCGAATCAAACCCGGCACAGATGACACGTTTGGTGTAGACATAGCATTCAACCATAGCAAACCATAGAGATAACCAGAGAAAGGAGTAAACTAAAGAAGGGTATACCTAGGTGAAACCTCGATGGCGACGAGTGCCGTCACCGTAAGCACGCGCACCGACAGCCGCCCCGTGCTCCCCAGCGACGAGAGGGCCTCGAGCTCCGTCGTAGCATACCCTGTTGCACCCCACCACCACTACCATTCCATCCATTAAACAAGCAACAAAACATATCCGTAAACCGGAGATAATCAAAGGTATATTGGGCATGAGAAATAAAATCAACAGTGGGGGGTAGTATCAGCGGAGGAAAACCAGGTTGGGGAGCAGGGCGGTGGCGGCGGCGGCGGCGCCACGGGGCCAGCGGCCGAGCAGCCGAGGGGTGGCGCGCAGATGGCGAGGCAAGAGGCGCCACGGCGGCGCAACGGCCGGCCGAGGTGCGACGACCGCAGGAGAGCAGGGACTAGAGCCGAGGAGAGCGGTGGCGGCGTTGAGGGCGTGAGGCGCGGCGCATGGAGGCGGCACGGAGGGCCGTGGGGCGACGGCGCGCCATGGGGGCCGAAGGCCGGCGCCTAGGGGTGAGCAAGGGAGGCGACGGAGCTGGCCAGGCAAGGAGCCAAGGGGGCACGTCGCTAGGGGCAGGAGGCGCACAGGGACGGGGAGGCGAGCTCCAATCGGCAGGGAGGAAGAGAAGATATTTGGGGGAAGAAGATAAGAAAGAGAGAGAAGAGGAATGAATGGGCAGTGGCCAGAAGGCCATTCGGCCAAAAGGGCATGGGAGAGAGAGAGATTAGAAAAGAGAAATTAAACGTGAGCGAGTAAATTCGTATAAATTGTTCTATCCGGTATTTGAATATCCTGTTAAGTTGGATAAAAGTATGTAAATAATAGAAACCCAAAATAATTGCTCAAGACTATTAGAATTAAATTAATACCGTTAGGAGACCCAAATTTATACGCGTGTTTATTAATCTGGTACCAACTCATGGACCAATCCATGGCATATTTAAATATGCAGATAATCTCGTCAGTTGTATTTAAATTGTAGAAAACACTTATAATTCTGTCGGATCATTAGAACTAATTAATTGCGGTCAGATGAATTAAATCGTGTGCATTGATAAAACTGATACGCGTATGAAATTAATTATTATGTTTAAACCCCTCCAAGTATCTTAGTTAAGCCCAATTAAATAGTAAAAGACCAATCATATTTACTTGTAATGACTAAAATAAATTAAATACCATCAATACATTAAAATGTAGTGCATACTGAATTAAACGAATGCATTACCAATTAAATCAATTCACGTTGTAAGAAAACACCTAATTAACCTGGTTAGTCATAGTATTTAACATAACTCCCCTGGTAAATATTCTGTAATACTAAGAATCACTTAAGTGATACCCATAGACTAAAACGGGTATACGTGCGATTTGAATTATTAGAATATCATTTAAGATCAACCTACTATGGAGTTAAATACTCAGTTAACTCTTATTAGTCGCTCCTAAACAGTAGAAAGCCAATGATAACTATTCTTAATTATTAGAATAAATTAATAGCCGTTAAAGGAGTCAATTCTATTCGCGGCAATTAGAATAGCATGCGCTGAATTAAAAGTGTGCGACTATTAAGATCGCATGCATTAATTAAACTTGTATACGGCGGTTTAATTAACATTTAAGTTGTAAAACTCCACAACTAGCTAAGATAAAATTCGAGATCGCATAGGGATGCTTTAGCATAATTTAGTTGCTTATTTAATTAAAATATGAATTCTTTCATATTTGTGATCTAACTCGTCAAAGCATTTTAAATACGAGCTAAGCAGGTATATAAAAGAAGAATACATCGGAATAACCTTGAGACTTAAAATCCGTTAGAGAGGTAGATAATTACATACTCGCATACGAAGAATTAAATAAATAGAATTGCATACGTGAAATCGGCTAGGAGTAACGTTAAATCGTTAATTTATGCGTGCATTATTTAATCACGTTTAATCGATGAAGCGCAGAAATCAACATGTCGGATATACATCATCGCTAAACCACCACTGCAGCGCTAAGGCTATAATATAAAACCACAAGTATCGTGGAGCGAAATCAACTCGGATTATCACTATCGAGGATTAGGTTGGCGAAGCCTCACCTTAGGTGCATTACCACCTCAACATCTCGATCTTTATTATATTTTAGTAAATTAAATCGTAGCGATGTATTTAATTGCGAGCAATTATCCGAGTCATGGGAAGGATTCCACGATCCTACTTGAATCCAAATATGTGGTTAAAGTCTAGGCAAGCTTTTCTTTTGAGCATATGATTAGAGTATTTGCGATAAAATAAAGTATTTCCTATTAAATTAATATCACCTTGCATGCAAATGACAAATATTTAAATCGAAAGGAAATTGAGAAGGAAAAGAAAGGAGAATCGCGATCGACAGAGCGATCGGCCGTATAGATTAATAAAAGGGTGGGCGAGGTTGCCTTGGTAGGGATGAAGGGCAGGTTGTGGGACCTCTGCATAAGATATAATATAAGTAACTACAAACTTCATCTATATGAGCGGACCGTATTACATCGTGTCACCAACGTTTAGTCCATGAATGGATGGATGAATTAGAAATCTTGTCAAGGTTATTATATTCTCCACGTGGGTAAGTAATAAATTAGGAGGTGAACCCGGTGGTCGGCTGTTCTCGGGACACTGGGAATCCATACCGCCATCGCTGAGTCCGATCGGTATCGTGAAGTGCTGCGTGAGGCGATATATTACGCGATGGAGTGTTGGGTGAAGGCGAAACCTTCCCAACCAACGGTTATGTCACTTTTGGGGAGTCTGATGATAGTAATAATTCGCACAGACTACCGATTGTGAATAGCGGGTGGAGATATAATATCTTGAGATAGATACAAAAGTTACGATTACGATCCGGGCGCCACATCTTAGGAAATGTGGAAACCCATGGGCCAGTAGGATCGAATGATGATAGGTAAAGTGATACAAGCTTGCGCAATGCTATACAAATCATGAATTCATGCCTGTCTCCGGGAAAGGAGATCACGGAAACTTATGGGGGTTTTTGCCGTTCATATGAATGTTCAGTAGCTTTCTAAATTAATAATATGGATTTCTTTCCAAACTTAACAACAAAACCTATTTTCTATAATTCGGAGAAGAGGATTGAGATTGAGAATGAACAAGAGATTGGGAATATAAATGTATATTCCTGGAAATGTGGAAGAGCATTTAATGCATGTTTCTAATAATAACGCTTGCTGAGTACTTTTGTACTCACCCTTGCTATTATTCCTTTCTCTAGATGCATGCTAACGCAGAGGATTACTAGAATCTGGTGAAGACCACATGAATGGATTTAAGTATTAGCCAGGTGAAATACTACAGACTCATAATACGGAGAATAAGAGGCGGAGGCAACCAGAATTGCTCCTAGGTTCTTCAGTATGGTAGTATTCGAGTCCTTGCGGCTCTGTAATGAATTTTAGCCCTGCGTGACGATATTTTTGTAGTATCGTTTTGTCTCTAATTATTGTTCCGTTGCAACACTCTGATGGGTTTATTATTCGTTAACGCGATGTTCTATCGGCTAAAATGAATAATAATCCGTTGACTAGCATAATTACCCCCTGGTAATTGTGCGGGTCGTTACAATCCGTGCATGTATTTGTTGGGTTTGGTGGATGGACACCCTTTGCCCTTAATTTCAGGGACGGACCATAGGGCATACCCTGGGGCCAGCCGAATTTAGTACTCCAGTCAATCCAGCTGGCGGTTCGCCCGCACGCGCCGCCTCGATCGGATGGACGGCCTCCTCATCTTCGTCTTCTACCCCTCGCTTCCTATACGTGGCGGCCGCGACCACTTGTTAATCTCCACCTCGTCTAATTGTTAGCCGGCGTGACGCTCTACGGCGAGCGCGAGATGGAGCGCCGGGACCGCCTTCGCGCCCTCATGGTACATCTCGAGGCCGAGGACCAGTTCGAGTGCCTCCTCCACGCGCAGGAGGACGAGCAGGGCGCTGCGGGCGCCGAGGAGGAGGCCGAGCAGATCCAGTACCCCTTCTTCACCGAGGGCACGTAGGAGCTGCTCCAGGCGCGCATCGACATGGCGCGATACTCGCTGCCCCGCGCCAAAATTAGGATCGAGAGAGCCAAGCGCCGCCACGACGACCCCGAGGCCCGAGGCAGAGGCCGACCTTGTCGTGAAGCAGGCGGGGGAATTCGTGCTTGAGTGCAGCGAGATTGGAGACAACCGCCCGCTCACTGGCTGCTCCTTCTCTCGCGATGCGTCAATGCTCGCTACAAGGTGCGGCTTCTTAATCTCAAAGAATTGCATGTGGTTTTGTTTGCGTATGACTTAAATAGTTTTGAGGGATGCTTGCCTAATACTATTGGGTTATAATTTTATTCGAGTTCAGTTCTTAATTTTCAGTTTGGCAACACTCTTAATTGTTGCGATTGAGCATATCATAGCTGTTTGGGTTATACACTAGTCCCTTTGAGTAAAGTTTGTTTCAAGTTTGGGTTTCGCAATGACTGAAAACAATATGAATCGCTGCAATTTATCGCCGATGTCCGTGTTTCTTCAATTTTATACTCTGGCTCATGGATCCATGCGCGTCTGCTTGAGCATTGCAGTGATGAGTGCTTTCACAATGAGGCAATTGTTGCTAGCACATGTTCAAGCTTGCAGTTCTAATACTTTACTATGAAGCGTTATGCGATTAATTTGATATTATTATAGCAAAATGCTTAGTCTATTTGCTTTTTTTTTTCAAAAAAAAATGCTTACTCTATGATGAATTACTGAGCTAGATGAATGACTCAGTCTTTTTTATTTGTAAAACTAGAGATTTAGTATTTGACATGATTGGCCTGCTAGGAAGCCGGGACCAGATGTCCAGATTTTCTTCTCTTCAAGTAGATGGAGGGTGGTATCCTGCATAGGCCCATTTGGGTTGCGCGGGGTTTTGGCACGCATGATTGTCAGACTAACAGTAGTGAGAGTGTCTCTAACGATGCTAAATTGGGAATGTTTACTGAAATTACTTAGGGGTTCTTGCACACTAAATAAGTTTTGTGAATTTAAGTTGTAAATTTTACAATTATTTACCAACCTGGTAAATAGTTTTACCGAATTGCATATGAAAATTTTGATACGGTATACCCTTTGATAAAATCCTAGGTCCGTCACTGCTTAATTTGGGGAAAAAAATTCTCAGAGGACCTAAAACCTCAACTCCAGAGGCCCCATGCCAGATTTAGCCACCTGGTAAACACCAATCTCAAAGCAACTCAATTCCCTTCTCTCCACACCACGCTCTTCCCGGGGCCGTCCGTCATGACGTGGAGGACGAGCTTGTTGTTCATCCCGAACACCACCTGCTCCTCTCGCTGTTATCGACCCAATCCATGGGAGAAAGATGAATCAATTAAATAATTGCAATCAAGTAAATGAGACCCAATCAATCCATTCCTCAAGAAAAGAAGAACTAATCCTGGTCGAATTAATGGATGGATCGAGGGAACAACAATTCAACCGAACCAATACATTAGATGGCTAGTAGTACAATCGAAGAAATCCATCACTGGCTCGATCCACTGCACCGCGTGAGGTTCCGGATCTGGACGCCCTACAGTCGGCCACCACCTCCGCGGCTTCGTGCCATCGCCTTCCGGTCCACTGCCGCCTCCTTCTCTCCGGCAAGGTCCTCGTTGGTGGGAGAGAGACATAGGAGGCGACACGACGCAGTGATGCAGGCACAGAAGAGCGGTGGTTAGATCTGGAATGGGCGAGGCACGGCGCCACGGTCGTGGAGAGCTGGCATGACGGCACGAAGCGACAAAGCGAGCACAGGAGAGCGGCGGCCCTGGAGCGGACAAGGCAACACTAGTGGCCGGAGTGGATCTGACGCACAGCCTTAAAGAGGCAACTCGGGTGGGGCGAATGAGGACGAGACAACGGGGAAAGAAAAGTGGGGGAAGAAGAATATTAGGGTACTTCCAATGCTATAGTTTCTTATATTAATTAGACTTGTCACGTAAGTATTTTGGTGATATGGCATAGTAATTAAAGATGAGAGATAAGGAAACGGTTTCTTCATGAGGAAACTATTTCTTTACGAGGTCCAAAGCCGAGAAAACCAGCAAAAAATGCGCTGCAGTGAACTTGGTTTCTTATCATAGTGTCTTAGGAGAAACAGCCAATGCATGTGCAGAAAGGGGATGAAAATAATTGGTCACGATTCGATCTGGTCCCACACGAAGAAACCATGGATTAGAAACTGTAGTTTGTATCATAATGTCTTAGAAGATTAGAAACTAGTTATAATTTCAAGCATTGGGACTGCCCTTAGGCCCTGTTCTTTGCGGTTTTTAAAAGCTGTTTTTGGCTTTTGCTACAGTAACTAACTTTTAAACAGAGTATTTTTTTAAGATAAGATCTACAAGTTAATTGTAGTACACGTTAAAAATCTAATATTTGTACCATAAAAAATCACAAGTGAGTATCTCTTTTTCCGCAATCTCTGTTGCAAACAGCCAAAAATTCATCAACCGCAGTCAAAAATTATCAGCCGCAGCCAAAAAGAACAGGTCAGTGTGCTTTTGAGATTGTTGATACTTAGGTGGTGAAATCTAGGACAGGGACCTTCAACAGTGGAGCTTTAGATCCTGTCCCAGAGAATTATTTCCCCTTAATTAGGAAGTGCTTAGGTTGTGGTTTAGGTGGTGTTTTTGGATGGGGCTTCTGTTTGGCTCTTGTGGTGTATTCTCATCAGAAGGAACGTTAAGACCAGCCCCGTCTACCATTAATTCCATGCCAGTTTTATGTGAGCATGGAGTGTATGTATGTATGTATTAACAGATCTAACTCCTGATCTCGCCATCTATAAATAATTGCATGATGTGCGCATGGTGCTTATAATTAATTTGAATTTCCTACTCTAAATGTTCCACCACAACAGGTAATATCCGTCTATAGGGGTGATCGGAATAGCGATGGCTTTTGGTTTTTGCTGAAAAAACACTGTAGCTGGCTGAAAAAACACTGTAGCTAAGTTGATTTATTAGGTATAATTAAATGTAGAAAATGTAAAAATAAAAGCGGCATGCTAATCTAGAGCGGACGATACAAAGGAATACGGGAAAAAAAACAAAACATAAAAAAACCAAAAAATACAAAAAAATCAAATAAAGACGAAAGTGCTACAGTGCATATGGTCGCTACTACAGTGAAATATACGCCCAACGCCGAACGCCACAACTGTTTTGATCGCTCCCTATAGTTCGCTGTAAAAAATACTCTCTTCTTCTTTTTTAAGAATCCGTACAGTTAAACTTTCTTAAGTTTAAAACTATCTAGATTGGTTATATAAAAATTATATCATTAAATTTATTGCAAAAAAATACTATTATAATATTATAATCTTACTAGTACATCTTAATGTAAAGTTGTAAAACGTAATGGTCAAAATCGTATATTGAAGACCTAAAAAATAAAAAACATCGAATAAAAAAGAACAAGGAAGTAGTAAATTAAGTTCATTAGTGTTAGCCCTGCAAACTTAAGAAAATGGAAGTAGAAGAAATTGAAACAAGAACGCTAGTTGTTCTTCTAGCGTGCGCATCACCTACATATGCTTGGAATTTATCAGAGGTAAAACCTTATGGAGTATAGACACACTTTCTCATTGAATGTGCATATGTATACGATCTTCTAAAATCAGGGGACACCAGTGTCAAGCCTGGGAGAGCTGTATAGACTAGGTCCATACCCGCACGTCTAGCCTCTGGCCACAGTCCAGCTCCCGCTAACTTCTAAATTTGAATAGTTATCCTCAGGAAGGATACGAAATTTAAGAACAAAATAACTTAATGCAAGAGAAACAGGAAAAAAATGACTCATTTAGATGAATTTAACAAAAAGACAATTCAATTCGGCAAGAATCGGAAATTTTTCTCACGTTCCAAACACGGCCACTCAAATTTGCATCAACATACAATTGTTTTATTAACATATCAATTCTGTACATCCATGTAAGTCAAGTCAGTCCCTAAGAAAAACAAGAAATTAATACCGTGAAACCCAATGAATTGAGATGCTAATATGTACAGCTTTTTATATCCATGTCACAACCTCATGAACTACCGTAACTAGTTAATGGCGTCGACTATCCAGCGCACAGCCCCCCGTCGTCGCTCTGCATCACTACGTCGTTCTCCTCGTTCATGTACGCGGCCAGGTTCATGTACTGCTGCTCCTGCTCCTGGCTCGGTTTCCGCCACCGCGCGCGGCACACGACGCACGTCGCCGCGCGCCTCGGGCGGCTGCGCTTCCACCGCGCGAAGCACTCGGCGTGCACCGAGTTCCGGCACGTGCCGCACGTCAGCAGCGCCTGCCCCTGCCCCGCCGCCGCTCCCCCTTGCCCTTGCGTTTGAGGCGGCGCCATCTCCTCGAGGCACACCGGGCAGGCCGCGCCGTCGAGCTGCCACGACGACGCCCCGCCGGCCTCCTGTTGCCGGCGCTGGTCGGCCTTGGCAGCCGCCTCCCGGGCCGACCACAGCTGGTGGAACCTCTCCCGGGCGCGAGGGCCGGCGAGCACGTCCGAGTACGTGGGCGTGCCGACGAGCCGCGCGACCTGGCACGGCCGCAGCGACTGCCTCCAGACGCAGGCCTCGTCCAGGGACAGGCCGAGGACGCGGAGCAGCACGAAGAGGATGTGCTTGCACGGCACGGCCTGGTCGGGGCACGTGCACGCCGGGGTGGTGGCAAGCGTCACCGTGTACACGTTGCCGGTGGCGCCCAGCACGAAGAAGTCCGCGCCGGCGCGGTGCAGCAGCCGGAGCTGGTGCTGCAGCGCGCGGATGATGCGGTTGGCGACGAGCCGCGTAGCCGCCTCCTCGGCGCTCGCCACGGCCGGGGAGTTCGACCGCACCGACTCCATCGACACGTTCCTCGTTTCTTGCATGAAATGGCACGAGTTGGGGCTATCAGCTATGTAAGGCCGTGGCACCAATCGCTCGGATGCGTTGAGTGGCGTAGGAGAAGACTACAAAGGTGAGAATTACGGGGGAGTGAAGCAAGCTGCAATATAACAGAGGAGGAGGAGGCAGCTCGGGCAAGTTAACTTTGGGTTCAGTTTTGGGCAAGCCCACAGGACAATGCTTCCAAGTCTCAATAACCAGAGCTCTACCAAATCATGGGTTAACTTAACCAGATGCAGTGTTGTACTTGACAAGGTCATCTTCGCAGCTGGATGATGCACGAAAGCTATCCAATTTGACCAACCTGCTTGCCGAATGATTTTGTTCTGTTCAGACTTTTTTTGGGTACTTTTTTCCTTAACGGAAGCAGGTGGAAAGAAGCCGGTCTTACACAGTAATTTTCACCTCACTAAAAGGGGAATATTTGTTATGTACAAATGGGAAATGACAAAGGAAGCAAGAAAGAACTGAAACGGCAGTTTTAAGATTCCGGTAAGACGTGTGTGTGTGAAATGAAGAAAGTAATCTCATGAAAGTACAAGAAGATTGTCAGACAGGTGCGCATCTTTTATAGCATAACGCCGATGAACTTTCGGAGAAGTCGATGTTGCTGCCACGTTAGCTTTCTATCGAGACACACTGAAACCCGTCTCTGCAAAGCATCAAGAGATCAAGTTTTAGGCTCTGTGCAACCGCAGCAAAAGCAACTGTTTGATAAATAGTATGAACTGATGGTTAGCAGCTAGGCAGAGTTATGTAGTTAACAAAAGCAGAACTTGGAAAATGGAAACTATGGATTCAGCAGACTTGGTTACACTGCAATCTAACAGGATGGAACTGCGCAAAGTGCCAGATCACTACCAGTTGGGTTCATCAACTTTAGTTATTAGCACAAAAATGTTGGAACAATAACACTGCCTCGTAACATGTGCAAAATACAACAGATAGAAATAAAGAAAACCAGGAAAATAGGAAGATATGCACCACAGAGGCATTGCTAGACCACACACGGGGAGAATTGAGGTACAATAATTAGAGAGCACAGAGCAGAACAAACAGTGTGTGAAAGGAGGGTGCGAGACACAGATCTGAGAAGAAATACATATAGCACATACATCGATCAATTTGTTCGCCCTTATCCATTCATCTTTACAAATTTACATGCCCATCTGAAACTACTTAGAAGAATAGCAACCATAAAATCAGCAATACATGCTCTTACCATAGATAAGGACCTTCAGTTATAACTTACCATAATTGCTTAAAGAAAACAATGGCAAGTAGAAAAGTGTAGATGTCTTAACAAACACACAACCAATCATCAAAAGATGAACCAATAAAATTCCTGGAGTGGAACTTAAGGCAGGCCAGGAATTGGCCACATCCTACATATTACAAATTTATATAAGCACAGTGGAGAGTGTAATTTTACCATCTTACAGTATGAACTAAGCATCAAAATCGAAGCAGACAACAGGGATGAAATAATCTGGAAGCAATAGGTAACTGTAGGACCGAATATGGCAACAGAGAGGAGATAAATAGTGCTATCTCTGATTTTCTCCTAGTATTTAAGATTCTATACTCAAACACCTACAGAAGTGTAGAATATAGAATCTCCAGCTAAAAATCACTCCAATTAACCCAAATCAACAAAACTTGGCACCAAACCATTCCCGGCGGTCTGACCGCTGCTACACTAAAATCAGATGATGAATAGTATTTTCAGCCCGATTTCAAATCCGAAAACCAAGAGAACTTTTGATCCATAGATCCAAATGATATGGAATTTTGTATAGATGTTCTCTAGGTTATTGTGAACCTATTCCAACAAGCGATCATGAAAAACATAGCCAAAGATGTGACCATTTTCAGTTTGTTGGAAGGTTACACCAAAATCGGGTCAAAACCCCAATTAGTGAAAACGACTTGCTCGTGGGTAAAAGATGGTCGTGATGACTCTGGATGTATTCCCATATGTCACAGCAAGCTAGAAAACTAAGGATCACTACCCAAAAATTCTTAAAACAAGAAGTCACTTGATGGGACCAAAATCAAGTAATATCGGGTTTTCTCATAGATCTTGCTATCAAAGTGTTTAGATGGATGGAGATAGATTCTTGAGAATTATCTCCACCTCTTACACGTTCTTGGCACAGCAAGATCACAAGACGAGAAAGAAAAGATCCAAAACGAACCAAATCAAGAGCAAATCAATCAAACCGCAAAATAGACAAAAAGATTATCAAAGATTGATGTATTACCACTTGAATAGGTAGGTTTTACAGTCACTCCCTCAGGAGGACAGAGCTCTAAGCCTAGAGCACGCACACACACTCTCTAATCTATCTCCCATGGAAGGAAGAAGGAGCTAGCCACCAAAAGGCTTAGCCAATCTTCTCAAACATTAACTCTTGCCTCTTCTCCCTTAATATACCCTCACAACCTGAATCAAAACCTAATGGATCCATCCATTAGGTAAATAGGGGAAACCCGTTAACCCCATCTAACACCGGGTTTTACTCTCACGTACGCTTCTCAAAGCGACTTACAACCATTAACTCATTAGTGAATCACACCTGATCCACTTCACATTTTCAGCTCATACATGACCTAAACCACTTAGGCCAATGCCGCGGTTTTGAACACCGCCATATTTTCGGTATTGGGCAATTTACCAAAATGCCCCTCTACCACCTTCCTCAAAGTTTCCCGCTTCCTTTCCTACGAAGCAACGCCCATGCTTCACCATCATCCATGTGGCCCCGATGATTTACCACCAAGCCTCTCACGTGACCGGATCCCACTGAACCGTCCTCGCTTGCAAATGACCCAAGTCACTTAGCGCACCACATGCTTTTCTTCACATATGACGGCACTGGCTTTCTTGACTGTCTGGACCTCAACTCCTCCCTGAGTCTAGTCCTGGTCCACTTTACTGTTGTCCGTTATGTCCACCACCGATAGCTTCCGCTTTGGTTCCATGTCGTCTCGGCTTGTAACCACCCCGCAAGCCTCGGTTATTTTCGACGGCTCCATGATCATCTGGACCTCGGCTCCTCCTGAGCGTAGTCCTGATCCCTTGACCGCTTTGGACCTAAGCTCTCCTAGCTTAGTCCCGGTCTCGTCCGCCTCACCATGACATGACTCCGGAGTCCTACAACCAACATCAACAAGCAAACCGTCACGTAGCACTGCATGATACACAAAGATCATCAAGTTGCACAATTCAATCCAAACAATGCACAATGCAAAATATATGCACCCAAATACTGATCCTAGATCTAAAACCAAACAATAAATCTAAGTGCATATAAGGAACAATACCTAGGTCAATCTATGACCAAACTCTAAGAGTCTGAACTGAGTACTCGGGTGCTTAAGAGATGAGGCAGTCGAAACCAACGAGTATCGACCAGCAGCCTACGATCAACACCAAAAAAACTCTACGACCACAACACAGATCGCTACGAGTACCTATCACAAAGACTTACGACTAGCTCTTCGGACTACTCAATAAAAGGCCATTCGGACAGCCCGACTACAAAGTCGTACACTTCGAATACTCAAGTATACGTAGACTAGACGAACTTGATGCAACAAAGTCAGTAGAGAAAAAGCGATCTTTTGCAAACTCTTCAAAAACCAAACTCAACCTCCACAAAAACTCTAACCTAAAAGTCAATTACTCATCACAACTATAGAGTGACCTCCATATGGTCTCACAATCTCCTCCTTGATGAGTATATTGACAAACACTGAAAAAGCATGAAGATGAGTTTGTTTTTGAAAAAAAATAAAAAGATTGCAAAAGCCATACATGGTCCAATAGAAGAAACTAGGGAACTTATGATCATGTTGACAAAGTGTGAGATGGAGCAATTAATAAGAAAGAACAAGTTTTCTACAAAAACTCCAAATTACACCTAAAATCTCACAAAAGTCCAATCTTGCTCATAGTCCAAAGAAAAGAGCAATTGCTCACTATAACCATTTTCATAGCAAATGATATGAAATGAAACTCTCTACAACTGAGGTTTTGCAATTTTTTTAACCCTTTTTCACCCTTAATGCCTTTTTCTCAAACATTCTCCCCCTTTTGGCAATATAGACATCAAAGCCAAAAGCTCCAACAAAAATTTACACAAAACTCTCAATCATGTTCTCGATATGTATTTTTACCGATCTTTCTCCCCCTTTGACAATGGAGTCATCAAGATGCATAGAAGAAGGCAGAGCATGAATGAACTGATGTTGTTGTATTTTATTCATTTGTAGCGTTAGAAGCCGTGAAAATTATCCAACGTGACTTTACAAGTACTACACCAAGCCATATTATATGAAAGAGCTATCTAGATCATAGCAAACTATATATAGCAGAGCTAAAGCCAACTGAGCAATAATATGAAATTAAATGGATTTTTAACATGTCAAGTTGTTCAAGATCATAGTTTAGCCAAAAATATCTAAAAATGAGTCAAGCTATGTCAATATTCTAAATGGAATCAAGAAGCTACAATTGAGTCAAATTAGAGTGTTATAAGTTCAATATTGAATCATTTTGTTCAAACACTTAGTAACACTTGTAATTAAGCAAATTTGGCACATTTGGCATTTTTTGAAAATTATTTTTTGGCTTTATCTTAGCAAAGCAAGTCCTAAACTAGAAACCATCCATAACTGTCTCCTAAGCTTGAACCATTTTCACATATTTTATTTTCTTAGTCATATGCTAGATCTCAAGCCTTATGCGATCACTCCAAGCAATAAGCTTAGGGAAGTGATCTTGGTTATCCAAAACTCCCCCTGAGTTCATGGCTAATACAATGGCAAGCCGTCTTATAAGAAAGAATTGATGAGATCAGTTTTTTCGCACAAAAGAGATCGTTTTACATTTTCATGACTTAGTTGAAGAACAAATAGCTAATACTAACTCATGTTTCAATAAAGAACTAGCATAACTTAATCTAAAGCTCAATTCAGATTCAAGACCCAACTTAGCTTATTTGACATGGCATGAATCATAAAGGCATCACTAGAGTAAAACTAGTCACAAGATCCAACAAGACATAATTTAAATTAACTTTTTCACATTTAATCAAGCTAGCATGGTAAAAAGCTAAGCTACATATATTAAGACATGATAAATCTGTAAGCTAGCACAAGACATGGCAAGATTTAAAGCAAGATATCATGTCACACAAGGATAATAGTTAAAACTCCATAATTTGTACAAACATTCATATATATACAATGCATGCTGAAATTAAAATGCAACATCATACATATGAATGCACAAGAAGTAAGCTCCCCCTAAAAAGCAGTCTAAAAAGAAGAAAGCTCCAACTCCCCCTAAAGAAGGTAAATTGAGAAGAATCAAAAAATTAGGCATAAACACTAAAAATAAATGTTCAAACTCAATGAGATGACTCTCAAACACACCTTTCCCACATGGTCTCTAGCCTATGACTTCATACCACGGAGCAAAAGGCAACACTAGCTATCACAGCAAAGGACACTAGTGGCCAAGAAGAAAGCTCAAATTAGGTAGTAAATAATCTTAGAGAACTATTTGGATGAGAAATGTGACTGGGATAAAATCATTTAGAGTTGGTTCCTATCTATCTAATCAGACTTTTCCTACCACTAGAATAGGAATGCTATGCAAAATCATGTAAAGAAAAGTAAGAAATTGAAGGTCACAAGGGAGCAAACCTCCGTCACATCGCTTGGCGATGTGGTGGAAGTTGACTGAAGCTATATTCATAGGATCAATAGAAACATCCACTAGAAACTCAAGGGATGTGAGAGACCCAAAACATCCACATAAGCCACATGGCCTCCCCCTCACATCCACAACCTGTGACTCAAACATAGGAACAACTGGTGTTCTAGTACTGGGGTAAGTAATATATAAGCATAGATCCAGTACTAAGACTTATGACAACAAAAGTAGCATGACAAGCACAAATGACAGAGAACACATGAGAACACACCCTCACACAAGCTTTATCCAGACCTCACCAAATCATCTAGGACAACTCAGTCTAGTGCAAACCAAATCTAGAAGAAGCATGTGGTCTAATCAAAGTTCTAATGATATCTAGACGTAAGTACAGTCTAAAACTACCAAGATGTCATACAGACTAATTTCATGCCAAGACAGAAATGAATGAATTCAAGATATACATGCATCTTAATGAATCACAACCATACACACATAGCAAGTGACAAAGAAAACTCATAAAAGCATGTGCTAGCATGGATACAAGTATAAATATGTACACATGAACCACAAATGATAAGAAGGTATGAATAAATGTTGCATCATGATATAGAAGTTTATGCAGGATGTAATCAATCTCAAAATGTCAATAATCAAACACACATCATGTAAGCATACATCATGATAAACAAAAATCATAGATAGTATACTAACATGTATAAATAATGGTGAATAGACATAAGGAGCAAGATGTAAATACTAAAACAGGATAGATATCATAAAGATAAAATCATAATGATACTTGACTCCTAATACACACAATCAACAAGTAACTTATGCTTAAGAAGTCAAGTCAAAACTTAAGCATCCAATAAGTTAATGCATACAAACTTGATACAACGAATGCAAAAGAGTCAAACTCTCCCCATGATAGGTGAAAAGGATTAATAATGCCTGAATCATCAGAAAAGAAATTGTTTGTGCCTTGGAACTGAGATTAGTGAAGATTAATATGCAAATCCCCTTCGAAGACACATGACACGCAAGAATGCTATAATCCAAGGTGAGAGGAGGCAATAACAATTCAATGCTCATATAAGCATAAGCAAGTAATTTTGTGTATGAAAAAGAATATACAAGGCATGGCAATGAGCAAAACAAGTATACTACATACTAAAAAATAAATCAGGCTCTGTTTATATCCATGGCAAAGAATGAAGTAAATGAGCAACAAAGCATATAGTAGGGCACTCATACAATCAAGATCAAAGAATGCAAGAAAAGCTATGGCAAAGCTCACCTATCTATAATTAGCAATATCACATGTATTATCAACACCATGTAAGCATAAAACATATCAAGAAACAAAACATACTTAAATTATGCTAACAAGGATCAAGAGAAGGATATGCTAACATGGATACCTAATGGATATATGGATATTTAGAGCAAGATATCTCAAAAGCATAATAGTGAATACATCTAGATAATACATGCATATAATGAAAAGCCAAGCTTAATCATACAAGAGAATCATAATCAAAATTCTAGCCTATGCACATATGAGCAAGCTAAAAGCATGACAAATGATGAAACTAGAAGTTCACATGCTAATAGTAACAAAAGGAATCCCATGTATCCACAATGGTTATATCATAATACTATGTATATAAAAGAAACATGATATGGGCAAATTATGCAAATACATGGTATGATGACATCAAGCAAGTATATGAATACATGGAATACAAGTAAAAGCATTATACAAAATGTTGCAAGAATAATGCATGCTCATGAAGATAAAACTCATAAATCTACAAATGATAAATAATTAACCAGCACATAGATATACAAACAAAATACACATAAAGACATGGTAAGAATATAACATGAGTAACACATGCCAATATGGTACAAATGAGTATATGGACAACCACAACATGCCAGTTATGATCAAACATGAATATAAGAGTATGAAGATATAGGATAGCTCATAAAGTAGGTGAAAACGTCAAATGTGAAAGCATATGCCTCTAGGAGGCCATCAAAAAGGAGTGGAGAAGCATTAAATGTTCCACTCATATGATAAAGCAAAAGACCAAAATCTAAACAATCATTAGTTCTTCATTTAGCGTCTCGATACCTACACATGAGAAGAACAAGGTGCCCGAGTCTTGAATCCCGAAGAGTTAGTAAGCAAGTACTTGGGAACCCAAAACTTGACACACCCACGCTAGAAGTATGCAAGTTAGCATGATGCAAAGGATGGTTTATACAAGAAAATCTAATCTATAAGGCACATTGCAAGCGGACAACTCGATAAGAAAAACAAGTGCAATCTCTGAAAAGCGCGATACCTTACATGAAAGCACTAAGAATAAAACCACCAGGAGCACCAAAGGAACTCACAACTCCTCCTCACAATGGGTGTGCACCTCGATTGAGAAAATGAGGTCCACCACTTGAGAAACGGTGAAAATCCTTCCTTGGGATAGCACATGGACAAAAATAAAATTATGATAGTCAAGTCCACAACGCCGTAAAACACCACTGAAAAGGTGTCAAGGAAGCAACCAACAAAGCGAGCCTTCATACTAGACTCACGAGTGTTCATGCTATGAGAAACGGTATGGACACTTGGAGACTTAGAAGCATGAACTCGACGAATGCATTTGGCACGTCGAAAAAAATCTATATGATTCCATCCTTCTCACAAAATGAGAAATGGTGCAAAGATATACTAAGAGACACGGTCCGAAAGGAGAAAGCACCATCCTTACTCAAAAGAGAAGTCCCTTGAAACAAACCTAAAGATCTCGTGTCGGCACTGGGTCAACACATGCCATGAGATGAGCGATGTGTGTCCCTAAAAGTTCGACAACAAACTCGACGCTCGTGCTTGACACGGCGAAAGAAAAACTCAACAATGTGTCCATCCTTCTTACAAAAAGTGCAATGATACTTCTTTTTAAGAGATGTAATATTATGTGAAAAAGAAGTATTCTTGTCTTTAGAAATCCTTTGAACAACACTGAAAAAACCAACAAAAGTTGCACTAGCCAAAGTAGGAGAATCTAAAGCTATGACACAAGTGCTAACAAAAATAGAACCAAACTCACTATTAGAAAGATCCAAATCCAAATGTAAGGAGATGACTAAGTTGCAAGATTCAGCGCTCATATCATCGCGCTCTCTCCTCAAAGCATTCACACTATCTCTCAAATGAGGACATTATATGTAAGAGATGAAAAATGCAAACAATCAATGAATTGGATCAACATGAGGGACATAGCTAGTACAACCACAAAACAAGGAAAGCTAGGCTATTAACATAAAAATCACTTGAGCCTATACGAGAAACATGAACAGAAGAACTTGGCTCACTAATCCCTGCTCTAGCAAACTCAAGCTCCTCTACACATATGCGGTGAGTCAAATTTAATTCCTTATTTTTAGATTTTAAGCATGAAAAAGAACTAATCAAATTTTCAATATCCACATGAAAGACTCATAACCCACACATGGAAAGTAAGATTCTGACCTAGCACAATCAACATCAAACAATCTAGCATTCTTATCATCTAGGCATCTCATATAAACCTAAAGAGAAAGTATATTCATTTTGGAGAAGGTCAAGGTCACATGAGGTTTTACCTTGCCCATGCTTGTTCGACGCTTGCCTTACTTGTCCATATCATCATTATCATCCTCGGACTCCAAAAGCTTCTTCTTCTTAGAACTTGAACAACTAAAGGTAAAACATGTACCACAAGCTGGCACTTGTGGTTTCTTGAAAATAAAATCACCCTCTAGTTGATTTTAAGCCTCTTGTCACAAGGGACATCATTGGGAAAAGCATCACAGCAAGATGCAAAGAAGAGCTCAAGAGTTTCTCAACTAGTGGCCATGCTCAAGATCGGTTAAGATCAAACAAAGAGCAAATATGGCTCTGATACCACTTGTAGAACCGAATATGGCAACAGAGGGGGTGAATGGTGCCATCTCTGATTTTTACCCTAGTATTCAAGATTCTATACTCAAACACCTACAGAGGTGTAGAGCATAGAATCTTCAGCTAAAAATCGCTTCAATTGGCCTAAATCAATAAAACTTAACCAAACCATTCCCAGCGATCTGACCGCTCTGGGCAGTCTGACCGGTCTTATAATAGCGGTCTGACCGCTACTACAATAAAATCAGATGATGAATAATGTTTTCAGCCCAATTTTAAATCCGAAAACCAAGAGAACTTTTGATCCGTAGATCCAAATGATATAAAATTTTGTATGGATATTCGCTAGGTTATTGTGAACCTATTCTAACAAATGATCATAAAAAACATGGATAAAGATGGAACCTTTTTAGTTTGTTGAAAGGTTGCACCAAAATCGGATCAAAACCCCAATTGGTGAAAACGACTTGCTTCTAAGTAGAAGATGGCCGTGATGGCTCTGGATGTATTTCCACATGTCACAGCAAGCTAGAACACCAAGGATCACTACCCAAAAACCCTTAAAACAAGAAATCACTTGATGAGATCAAAATCAAGCAAAATCGAATTTTCTTGTGGATCTTACTATCAAAGTGCCTAGATGGATGAAGATGGATTCTTGAGGATTATCTCCACCTCTTACACGTCCTTGTCACAGCAAGATCACAAGGGGAGAAAGAAAAGATCCAAAACCAATCAAGTCAAGAGCAAATCAATCAAACCACAAAATAAACAAAAAGATCATTAAAGATTGATGTATTACCACTTGAAGAGGTAGATTTTACAGCCACTCTCTCAGGAGGACAGAGCTCTAAGCCTAGAGCACACACACACACTCTCTAACCTATCTCCCATGGGAGGAAGGAGCTATCCATCAAAAGGCTTAGCCAACCCTCTCAAACTCTAACTCTTGCCTCTCCTCCCCTTATATACCCTCACAACTTGAACCAAAACCTAATGGATCCATCCATTAGGCCAAATGGGGGAACCCGTTAACCCCATCTAACACCGGATTTTAGTCGACGCACGCTTCTCAAAGCGGCTTACAACCATTAACCTATTAGTAAATCACATCTGATCCACTTCACATTTTCAGCTCATACATGACCTAAACCACTTTTTCAGTGTTGGGCAATTTACCAAAATGCCCCTCTACTGCCTTCCTCGAAGTTTTCCGCTTCCTTTGCCACAAAGCAACGCCCATGCTTCACCATCATCCATGTGGCCCCAATGACTTACCGCCAAGCCTCTCACATGTCTGGATCCCACCGAACCGTCCTCGCTTGCAAACAACTCAAGTCACTTAGCGCATCACATGCTTTTCTTCACATATGACGGCACCGGTTTCCTTGACCGTCTGGACCTCAACTCCTCTATGAGTCTAGTCCCGATCCACCTTACCGTTGTCTGTTATGTCCACCACCGAAAGCTTCCGCTCCGGTTCCTCGTCGTCTTAGCTTGTAACCACCCTGCAAGCCTCGGTCATCTTCAGCTGCTCCACGATTATCTGGACCTCGGCTCCTCCTGAGCGTAGTCCTGATCCCTTGGACCTATGCTCTCCTAGCTTAGTTCTGGTCCAAACAAAGATCATTAATTTGCACAATTCGATCCAAACAATGCACAATGCAAAATGTATGCACCCAAATACTGATCCTAGACCTAGGACTAAACAATAAACCCAAGTGCACATAAGCAACAACACCCAGGTCAATCCATGACCAAACTCTAAGAGTCTGAACTGAGTACTCGAGTGCTTAAGAGATGAGGTACTCGAAACCAACGAATATTGACCAACAGCCTACGATCAACACCAAAAAAACTCTACGACCACAACATAGATCGCTACGAGTACCTATCGCAAAGACTTACGACTAGTTATTCAAACTACTCAGCAAAAGGTCATTCGGACCGCCCGACTATGAAGTCGTACACTTCGAATACTCAAGTACACGTAGACCAGATGAACTCGTTGCAACAAAGTCAGTAGAGAAAAAGCGATCTTTTGCAAACTCCTCAAAAACCAAACTCAACCTCCACAAAAACTCTAACCCAAAAGTCAATGACTCATCACAACCATAGAGTGATATCCACATGGTCTCACAATCTCCCCCTTGATGAATATATTGACAAACACCGAAAAGGCATGATGATGAGTTTGTCTCACAATAACCCAAACCATAAGCTTCCTAGTATTGTAACAAAAACTTATAAAAGAGTTCACTGCAGCTTGGCTGACTAACCACTTGTTGGATGTTGATTATAGACATGCCTATACCCTAGAAGAGAAACCATAATTGAAGTAGAAACTTTATTATTGAAAACTAACTATTGTTATACAATGTAAAAAAGTAACTACGATCTAGAAAAGAGAAATATTGTTATACCAGTCGCAGGAACTTATATGCAGTTTGCTGTTTGGATGCATAGAAAAGAGAAATATGCAAAACTACCGGCACATGTCTGAGACAAGGTTGTCTATTTCCATAGTATGACACCTAACTTTTTTTTGTTAAAAACAATATTATATGTGAAGTGAACTTGTGAATTCAGATTGATTCCATCTGTGTCGGAAAGGAAATTCATCAAATAGGATAAACACAAATAATATTGTTTCATTATTTTATATCCGTCTACTAATTAATTCCTTCAATGTACCCACGTAACACAAACCTAGAAAGCTAGAACTGAATCTTCACCTCTTCACTGCTTTTTTAGACAATGAAACTTGAAGCCAGAATTTTCCTTTATTTCACTGTTCTCTAGATTAGTCAAATACTAAAGCAAAGAAACATTCTGCTTCAATATTCTTGTATTAATTCAAATCACACCATCCACTGGCTTTTAGCTTTGCTATATCTTAATAAACTAATTCCTACACAACGTGAAGATGATGACAAAGAGCCTGGTAGAGACACTGCAAATCTATGTTATTCTTCATATTGTATAGCTATGTGCCTATGTAATCAATCCGAAAGAAAAGAGAACCCATTTAAGCTTATTACGATTTACTTGACCGTAGTGTTATATTGATGGCCAGATTGAAAGGAAATTTGTCCCTGGGGTATTGTTCAAAATAACTTCAATAAACCCAGTCTTTGTCCAAGGCCGCAAAAATTTATTCTCACGGTAAGATGAATAATCAGAATGATGTACATGCAGAACTGAACCCTTCATAGAAGGGAAGGGAAAGCTGTGGTTATCAGTCTCAAATAACAGAAAATTTACATCCATTGTTTTTAGTAAAAAAACTAATAAAAGTATGCCACTTTGGAAATAACCATCTCAATCCAAGTTGAAAATGTTGAGAAATAATGACAATAACCTCCAATGCAATCTACACAATCAATCAATAGAGAATTGACAAAGAATAATTGAGAGAGAACACCAGAGAATCGAGGTCTTTATTAATCTCTAGATCCATCTCTCCTTGTATATAAACTTGTCTATTTATAGTCAAAACCCCTCATGGGGAGTTTTGGTATTTGCCCACCAATGCAACTTTCTAGGTTTCGTAACACTTCCCTTTGGCGAATAACACGACATGCACATACCTCATTAAAAACTCCTCCCAAAAATCCAGTACAAAAAAGAATGAAGAAAAGAGTACATTACATCCGTTTCTCGTGTTGCACTTGTTGCCTCATTAAAAACCTTCATATGAGAAAATTTAGGAAAACTCACAAAGATTAAAAAAAGAGTATAATATTAGATTTTCAGGATCATATAAGTTTTTCAGTCTTAAATAAGAGATATGGTTCAGGGATTTACGCCTCCTGAACTTTGTAACTCTCTAAGTCACCTCATCCCTATACCTTGCACGTACTTCTAGAAGAAAAATGTTGGAAGAGATTTTGTGACTATATTTGTCAAATTATCACAAGGCCTAGCCTTCAATATCTTTACCTCTTCATCCTTCTAAAGCTCGTGAGGATAAAATAAATTTTTTTGGAGCAATATGCTTCATGACAATACTTTTAAAATAGCCCATTTGTATCTATACCACACAAACTGCATTATCTTCATAGATAATAGTAGAGTTATCAACAATGTTTATGCCATATGACTTCTTAATGTGGCTAATAATTTGCCTAAACCAAACATATTCTCGGAAGGCTTCATGTAAAATAATTATTTTTGAGTGGTTAAATGATCGCCCATAAATGGTTGTACCACCATAAAGAAATACAAATCATGTTTGAGATTTCGCATTATGAGGATCAGACAGATACCTTGCATCTATATATCCAACTATAGTCAAGTCTTGATTCTTCGGGAAAAACAATACAAGATATTGTGTACCCTGAAGATAACTAAGGAGAGTTTTAACGCCAACCTAATGTCTTCGAGTTGGGGTTGCACTGCATCTGGCTAGCAAGTTTATTGCGAAAGCAAAATCCGATCTCGTACAATTAGCAAAATACATTAGTGCTCTAATGGCACTTAAATATGGAACCTCTGGTCCAACTCTCTCATTTTCCATTCTTGGTCTAAAAGGATTTTTATCTGCTTCTAAGGATCAAACTGTCATCGAGATTCATAATGGATGTGACTTATCTATATTAAATTTCTCTAACACCTTCTTAATATAAGAGGGTTGGTGTACTAAAATCCCTCTAGGGAGGTGCTTCAGCCGCAAGTCTAAACAAAATTTATCCTAATCAGGATATGGGGGTAATCAATTGCAATGCCATATTTCTTCTAGATATGATTTATCAAAACCTTTTAAGATCTTAATATTTACCAACTATCTCTGAGTAGTACTATTATAACCAAAATCTGTTATGCAAAACTAAAAGCATGGTCATACTACCATAGAGTCAATATAACCAGTCTTAATTTGGTACTTAGGGGATTAATTAATTTACTATTAACACCAATATATATGATATCTTCATGGTAACAAAAGATATTGCCACTCCATCAGCTTATGGTAGGAAATGCACTTCATATGTGTTTATGTGGTGCACTTCTGGTTTTTAGTTTTCTCATTCAACTCTCTCAGATCTTGGATAGGTTCTCATTCACTTCTAGGGATCGCATAATCATTGGTGTATTTTCGATCAACTGGTGAGTTAATTTCTCTTCAGGGAGATGTTCTCTCTTCTAGAAGATATTTTCTCTTTTAGGAGATACTCTTTCTTTAAGTAAGAGTTTATCAGGTATGCATTTTTATATACATATATACGTGTTGCAATTTACTTTCTTGTTGAAACACTGAGTCCTTCAAGGATCGAGCTTTGAGTTCTTTTAGAGATCCTATCAAGAATTTTCAGAATAGTATAACTGTATATTTTATCCATATCATCTACTAGAGTTATTATATGACAGAACATTATTTCACTCATATCAGGAGAATATCAATCTCTATAGGGATATATGAACCATCGCTTTCACAACCTCATTATTTCATAATGAGTCATCAAGTCTAAATTAACATGTTCCAAGAATTTTATTTACAATTATAGTTCGGCCTCAATTGCTTCCTTTTATTTTTTACCCGATATGAACACTTCAAGTGCTCGGCCATGGATATTTTATAGATTTATGTTCTTATATGAGAAACTTTAACAATTTTTAGAGGCAAACTGGTTGTCGACAACTTCTCTCTAAATATTCTCATAATTGAGTGTCTTTCAGTGTAACCAAATCTTCTTCATTTCCCAAACGAAAGCTTATTAATCGTTCTATATTCCTCGTATTGTAATATGTGCACGTCTAATTACTGGAGTTTTTATCTTCATGATGAGCATCTTCATAAGGTATTTCACCTTTAAGGTGAGTTCTATTATAGAGTATTTAAAGAGTTTTTAACGATTATTTTGATTAGTGTCGCTAAACCTTAGATTCACAGGTGTCCTTGTAGATTTTAGATCACTGACCAATAAGTCAACTTTGCATAGATATACTATTCAACCTAAGGTATTCCAAACTTAGCAATACATTTATTTCAAGTAAATACTATATAACTCTTCTTTGTAATGGTAAGGAAATCTGACAGTCACTCCACTTTTAACGTATAAAAGTATCAACTAAATTTAAATTTAGCTTGGTCAGTACGTGAATCTTATACTAAAGATCTTTCTCCAAAAAAATATCACGGCATTCAAAGATTTTTGGCATTTGTCTTCCCCCAATTCTGATATTTGATCTTGCTTAATAACATACCTCAAAATCCTCTTTGTATGGACATAAGATAGATGAAATTTCAAATCCAATCTAACCCCAGCTACTGGTGGTGGCCCAAATGGTGTATGCTACAGTGGTGATATGATTGATTCTTCTAATACATACTAATCCTTGATTGGGGTTTTGTAATCCAGTGAGCTAGACATTTATGGCATCTGAAAAAAATAATTATCTAATATACAATTTCAGCCTAAAGGAAAAGATAAGATAGATCAAGTTTGATAAGAGTTGTATCTATACTATTGATGCTACTCATGTAGAAAAATAATATCTAAATAAAGCTAAACGATAACTAGGAGAATACTACTAGTCTCCATATTGTTCACCATGGGTTTATTCTTGCTTATGAATGCACCTATTTATTAGTAACATATGGGATACCTAAACTTAGTCCAAAGATAATATGGTGCAAGGCGGAGTAATACTCGCATGCGGATTTTTAGTCCTAGAAATAGAAGTAGATCATGGCAAAGTGTCTACAGGAACACCAACATTTTACAAGTTTGACCATCCTTTCAGAGAAGGCCCTTAGGCCCAACAGATCAATCTAAATCATATAGTCATTCTTCAGGGTAGAGCAGAGGCAATATATCATAAACTACAAAATTTTACCTTTTAGCGGCAAAAAGGTATAGCTACGTCAGTGTCAGGCTTGGCAGTGATATGACTGTATGTTAATGAAATACGGCTAGGTGATACAATTGCAGTCATTCAGGGTGAGCGAATATCAACTTAATGACGCCCAAATTATTACAATATTTATGCAATTTTCTACATGCTTACTGCTGGTAAATAATTTTAAATGCATAAAAACAATGCAAATAGTAAAAATTTACTTTTATCTATTTAATAGATAATTTATCATTTCCCAATTTTTCCCTAACAATCTTTGAAATTTTTTTTGATAATTATTAAGGCTTACTAAGGCATTTAAGAAATTCTCATAATTATTGACCCATTAAATAAATCACTCAACACACAATGCTAGAAAAATAAACCATAAAAGAAATATGATGCTTCCAAGGTGTACTAAGTCTAAGGTTTCACAAATTTACAGAAGCTCATATAATGTAAAAGTAATTTCTTTACTGAGAAAGTCAGTCAGCTAGACCTCTCTGCTATATTGACGAACTTCAGGGTCAATTTTGTAATTGTTGCCATGTTTTAGCAAATATTGTTTTCGCTATTGGGGCCGCATTGGGCCCGTGCGGCTTAGAAAACTCGTCGGCCCAAAGGCCAGAAACCCTAGCCACCGGATCATCCAATTGTTGCGGGCGGCAGCTAGGAGGCTGGCGTGGAAGTGTCGGACGGTCAATGGCCGAGTGGCCGAGTGCAGCTTTGGGTGTGGAGAAGGCCAAGCGTGGAAGTGTCGGACGGGCAATGAGCGGCAGCAACGGCTTTGTGTAGCCGACGAGCAGGGGGCGGTGGCTCCAGGCCAATGCACAGGTGCGGCGATCTCTTCCGGTGGGTAGCGCTGTAGGTGCAGCATGTGGTTCTATCGCTATCGTCCCCGATGGTGGTTGCCCGTCAGTGGGGGATAATAGGCGACACGATTACACGCAACGAGCTCGGCGGCTCAAGGGCCTTTGACGGCGAGTATGAAGATAGTGGCATACATGGTGCTGCACATGGCAAGGCAGCCTACGGGGCCGAGCGCCTGGAAGGTGAACTGTAGATCCAAAACGACTAAGCTAGTACCAGAATGGATCATGCACTAATGCACGAACAGACAGGCAGAAGATTAACCTAGGGCCATGGAGTGAACTCACAGAAGGCTCACAACCAGTTAAATGTTTGGTGCCAATTGATTTCTGCAGCGGCGTTGAGTCTTCTTCCGTCGAGTACATGCGGCAGAGCATCGATGATAAATGCGAATTCCGTGCCCACGGTTCCTCGTTGACGATCAATGCTGCAATGTCGATTTGTTGATGGTATGTGTATATGCATCGAGTATAGATCAAATACATGATTAGTAATTATGGAAAAACAAAATTGATCTAATTAATTGTCAGATGAAAGAGCGATCGATCTTACAACTTATAGAGCAATTTATGCTGATAACGTATTAAGAAATATGATAATAACCTCCAATGCAATTCACATAACCAATCAACAGAGAATTGATAAAGAATAATTAAGAGAGAACACCAAGGACTCAAAGTCTTTTTTAATATATAGGTTTATCTTTTCTTATACATAGGTCTATCTATTTATAGTCAAAATCTCTTAGGGGTAATTTCAGTATTTACCCACTAATGTAACCTTTTAGGTTTCGTAACAAAAAACTGTAATTAATAGCATTCCCCAATGGAATAATTGTATTTGCATTTCCATCTGCTACAACCGCCCGGCCAAAGTTCGCCCACCGGTTCGCTCTCCACTCCCAAAGATCCCCAGCGTTGACGTAACCAACTCCTCGCCCTATCCTATCCTCCTCTTCACTCCAACCCTAGTTGCTTTTTTTTATAAGCCCCAACCTCACTGCTCCTCTCCTTTCCGCTGCAGCGCAACACGTATGGTTACATTCACAGAAACAATTTTAGTTTAGAAAATTTTTTGGATTCTCCAAGAAATCCGAAATTTACAAATTTGAAAACTTCAGATTTTTTTCAGAAAATTGCGGCCAAAAAATTTACACTTGCAGTTTGAATTCAAGAAATCCAATTTTTAGAAAGCTCGGCGAAATTTTAGCAAAATCACAGAAATTTCGTTCAAATCTTGAAAAACATTTAAAATAGACCAAATTTTTTTATTGAAGTGGGCTTTTCTCGAAGGGGACTGAGATAACTAAAATTCGCCAAATTTCGAGTAAAATTTCGTCTGAAATTGCCAATGTCGCAATTACGTGATCAGTTCACAAGTGGAATCTTAGCCTCTCCGAGTCATCGTTGAATACATATTCGGTTGCAGCCAATCTATCCATGGCCAGTCGCTCGCCTTCGTGATCTTCATGCTCGTCGCCGCTGCCATCGCCGCGCGGTGCGCTTCTGTGGGGCTCCCGCCACCGACGGGGAAGTGCTACGTCGTCGGCGGCACGGACGGATGGAGCATGCCGCCGTGGGAGAACATGGACATGCAGATGAAGTGGGCCGCCGGCATCCACTTCTACGTCGAGGACTCCATTGGTAAGGAGAAAGGAAGCGTCCGGTCTGCGTCTTTCTATTTGCATGCTCTTTTAATCCCTTTGTTCTTCTTGTGAAGAATTCGTGTACAAGAACGACTCGGTGGTGAAGGTGGACCTCAAGCGCCGACCTCAAGCGTTGCAAGAAGGGCCAGCGCCTCATGATCGGCGTCGAGGCCAGGCCTTCGCCGGCGCCGGCAGCAGCAATTGCAATCCCTCCTGCTGCGGCGCCGTCGTCTGCGCCGGGGCTGGGGCCGTTGCCGGCGCCCCAAGAACCGTTAATGACGAGCGCTGCAGCACTGACCTCGTCGTCTGCTCATGCTTTGGTGTTGGTGGTGTTCCTGACGGCACTGGCCTTGATGGGTTTTGATTCGAGCATGAAACATGATCGAGCGTGGACCGTGGAGTAGTAGCATAGTTTAGTTGAGAGTTTTAGCGTGGTTAAAAGTTCTTAGGTGCTGTGTGGTACGTGTTAGATCCAGGGAGAGGACTGCATGTGTCAGTCTAATTCAATCGAGTTTCTCATCGGTGAAGTGCCCCGCTTATTTTCACTTTTTTTTTAGCTTCAATTTTTTTTTCACTATTCAATAATTCGTCTCTTTCTGAATTTTTTTTAGATATTTTAGACTTTTTTTAATTTTTCTTTTTTTCCCGTGTTCCTTTGCATTATCCGTGATGGGCTAACATATTTTTTCTATTTTTACATTTTTTTTAAATTTAATTATGCCCAAAAAGCCAAATCAGCTACAGTAAAAAAAACCAACTACAGTGAAATTTCAACCAAAAGCCAGAAGCCATCGCTAAAACGATCACCCCCTGAATAATTTTGATGTGAATTAGTTTTTGCCTCAGAATCAAAGAAGCTGGGTCGCTCCATTTCATGTACAGTGTGCAGATATCATGTCTGCTTTCTCAAATGATACCGTTTAATACACACACTAGAAACATACAAACAAGATCACCAAGTGCATCGATCTTCTGCTCTCACTGGCAGCACCACCCTTTCAAAAACGTTCGGAATAGTGATGGCTTATAATTTTTAGCTAAAATTTTTGTTGAAGTATAAGTGAATTGTATACCATATTAAGTTGCATGTACCAACCAATTAATTCACCCAAAAGCTTAAACTTTTGGGTGAATTGGTTAGTGCATGCAACTCAATATGGTATCAGAACCAAGAGGTCTTGAGTTCGAGACCTAGCTGGCGCAATTAAAAAAAATAATTGCAGCCACTTCTATTTCCACGTCTTAGGTCTGAGAGAGTCTACACGTGAGAGGGAGTGTTGAAATATAAGTGAATTGTCCACTTTTTCTCATCAGCTTAAGCTTTTGGGTGAACTGGCTGTTGCATGAAACTTAATAATTTTACTATAGTTAACTGATTTTTTTACTGTAGCTGAGTTGGTTTATTGAGCATAATTAAATTTTAAAAAATGTAAAAATAAAAATGGCATATTAATCTATCACAAACAATACAAAGGAATACAAAAAAACATAAAAATACCAAAATATAAAAAAACAAAAAAAACTATAATTTTTTAGAAGCCGATGCCTGTCGCCGAAGGTTGGCTTTCAAAGAAGCTGAGCGGGGCCTCGTAGGTAGGCCTGCTAATGGGGACCAGAGAGGAGTCGCTAGGACCTCGGGACTCGCCAAGTGAGACGGATCTTTAGCATATTTGCCCAGCGCCTCCAGGCAGCACGTTGGGCCGCTGGCCCTATTCCGGGTAACTTGCTTGGCAAGAGCTGTTTATCAGTGTTCGAAAATCATGTTGGAAAATTTATCTCTGGTTTACCACGCTGAGACGGATCTTTTTTGTGTGGTTTGTAATTTATCTCTCAATTTTGGTCAAAAAAATTATTTTTCAATTGAATTCATCAAGTTGGAAAATGAAAATAAGTCATTTGGGTGGTCAGAAGTGTTGCATTCCAAAAAAATCATGATATAAGCTTACAAATTAAATCATTATTAATTTGGATGGTCAGATGTGATTGTGATTCGTTCCCAAGAAAAAAAATGTTGATAAAACCCGAGCAAACAACAAATGAAAACCGACATTTCGACCGGATACATACTCCATCAGGAACATAATTTTATTTTAGAATTATAACGGGGAATAATTAACAGAACAAAAAGAGTCACCGGAAAGATCAAAAGAACAAGTGTTAACCCTCGCAGAAAAAAGAAATAAACAAATTGATTGCTTCGGCAGTTCGACCGGTCATACATCAACATCGATCTGGGCGGTTGATCTGGTCGTGTCTGACCCACGCACGCACCCACGCGCCCAGCCATGCATACGTGGCCAACCGTGCAACTTGCACAACTTGAATCTGCATGGAGCTGTGTATATACGGCCTGTATTCATGCAAGCTGTCAGCACTCAGCAGTATGGGGCCCACTGCTGTCCTCCGTGGCAGCCACAGCGGATGCCGACAGTCGCTTTCCCGTGCGATACCCTCGTACTTGTCGCCCGAGACAGAGACAGACAGAGCAATTACTGTACATTTGCATACCGCGCTGACTGGAGTATATGTTAGTGATATATACTGGACAATCACGAAGATGATCATATTATTTTTATATTTATGATTTTTTCAATAATATATTATTTTATTTTTTAAATAAATATCTTTTATATTGATCAACAAACATGTGACTTGTTCGTGTAACTCTTTATTTATGTTTTGATTTATTCTAATTTATCTTTGATCTTATATCATTATGTGATATAATTATGATTTACAGATCATATATATATATATATATATATATATATATATATATATATATATATATATATATATATATATATATTAATTGATGATCATGTTTCACAAATCATGGATATGAAATATCAAATCAGTAATGTGAACATATATTAGAGAACATAATGTTGGGTTAACCCACCACGAGATACTGCAGGAATTATTATATTTTAAGTATCATCAATTGGTCTCATATATAGTGTATGTAGGATCTTTAGACCTAAGATCGTTATTGTTTTCTATATGTGTAATAGTTTACTTAAGAGTTATTAAACATTACTCTGTGACTAGGTAGTCATAAAGGTAGCTTTCAAGTTTACTATGAAATATACGAAAGAATACGAGCGATTAAGATAGAATTTGCCCTTCCTATATAATAAGAGAGATATCTATGGGCCCTAGCTGGAATGATAAGGATCCAGATGATAGTTTCCACATGGGATTCGATCTCTACTTGTATCGGATAAGAATCTGATTGAAGGCTATATAAAGAGATATGCGGGGGCTGAGGGAGGTGTCATGAAACACACCCATTAAAACCCTAACCGTCACCTCTCATAACCCCCTACCATGCGCGCTAGTGCTAGCACACCGACTCACGGTGTTCCTTCTCTGGACGTGGTGGAACTTAGTAGATACGCTGCTACGACTATGACGCTGATCGAAACGATTGCGAGGAGGAGATGGTTGACCAGAGGATGATTGACTGTTTCCACTATACCGATACGCTCTTCGTTGAATTGGTTGCTTCAACTCTACTTTCGCTGCGCTAAGCGTCTAGTGGTCATAATTTATGATCTCTTACTTGCATGACTTCCTAATTTACATAGGAGAAAATTTTAATTTACGTTAGTGTAACCTATCATATCCCAACAGTACATACGTGTACACAGCTCAAGTTTTTCCTTCCTGAAACTTGCTCTAGTAACAAGCACTACCACGATCCAAATCGGCCCTACCGCAGGACACATGCATGTAGACCTCAGCACCCTGTCCACTACAAGAAACCCAATTAAAACTCGAAACAATCAAGAATTGTCGTCTCAGTAGATAGATGAGCGACAATATATAGAGACAGTCTTTAGTAGTTTCCGTAGGTGCTAGCTTCGCATATCTGTTGTGTCGAGGTAGAATCAGGGGATATATACACCCAAACGTACGTGCATGTACATCTATTTTCTATAGACCTCTTGTTAGTTCTAAAACACCAAGACATATCCAATTAACTTGCTACAGCCAAAGGTTTTTCTTACCTATTGTGTCTTGATCCATTCTCGACAGGCCAAAACATAGGGTATATGAGATACACCTTTTGAAGGAATCTGTCGTACACAACATACTCTGTATATTAAGATTGAGGGACTTCCTGGCCGAACGCCGTGCCCACGTGGCATTTTTTGTGAATAAGCCCCTCGAGTTTCGGTAATTACATTAATACCCTCGGTTCTTTCGAAAATGCCTTTGATTTTTTTGCGAAAAAGACTCTCCACTTTTCTTTTACTGGAAAACTCCCGGCGGTTTTAAGTAATTACGTACAAACCTTTGGTTCTTTCGAAAAGGCTCTCAGTTTTTTACGAAAAAACCCCTCCGCTCTTCTTTTACTGGATAACATCTCGTGGTTTCTTTGGAATTACACGTAGGTCCTTGAGTTTTTTCGGAGAGGCCTCTGGCACGTCATTTCTTCCCAATTTTTCGTCTCTTTTACTTCGGTCCATATAGTAGCTAGCGCGGCGTGGCACTGCGCTTACGTTGCTAGTATCCTAATACATGACCATATCAGTGGACCCACACGAATAGCACTCGTGGCTGTTCGATCGAAGGAGCGGGATGCGTTGAGTGGAACCCCCAATACGCTTGAAACACTTTAGCATTTACCCCCCACGAGTTGCTGCCCCATGTGCGAAGGCCCCACCTACCTCAAATCCCCTTCGACCTCCTCTTGATCGATCCATCTACCTCGCTGCCTCCATTCATCCACTCGTGTGGCCCTGTTCTTCATGCAAACCCTCGTTTGGCCTTGTTCTTTATGCAAACCCTTGGAATCAGCATCACCATTGTCCATCCATTGTCAGTGGCGAAGCCAGAAAAAAATTGGAGGGGCTCGAAGGGTTAAGCTATTTTTTTTTAACCAAAAACCAAAGAGAAATAAGCTAAATTGAGACAAAAATAGTGAACATAGTCCAGTGCAATTCAAATTCATACATAAATAGAGGAGAAACAAAACTAAAAAGAAAAAGATATACAATAAAGATACCTTGTGTAGAATTACTGGTACTAGTGGAGGGTGGGCACACTACTATAAAACAAGCTATACTGGATGGCTTATCACAGACGGTTCATGGGGAACTATCTGTGCTATAATTATCATAAACAGTTTTACAAGCGTGACCGTGTACCGTTAGTAATAAACAACTATCACAGATGGTCCTTGTTAATAACCGTCTGTGATAGTTCACAAATGGTTATTAATACAATCCATCTGTGATAATTGCATATATCATAACTGGCTTTTAATTAGAACCGTATGTGATAGTTCATAGATGGTTATTAATATGAACCATCTGTGATAGTTGCGTATCACAAATGGCTTGTGGTTGAAACCGTCTGTGATATATCATGAATGGCGCTTAATCTCCCGATGCGTGCCTCTTCAATCGTTTCGGCTCCCCGATACATCTCATCATCTCACGTGCCAAATGTATTCCTTGTTGTATAAAAATGATCGTCCACCACCAGAGATTAATCCCCACATCGTTGATTCTGTATGAGCACCTCACCAGCTGGCTATCTTCTTTGTCTTCCTTGTCTCTCAAGCACAAATAAATAACTTCCTACTTTTTCTTGTTGCCGGCATTGATGGTCAACCTGGCCATCCTGGACGAGCACCTCATTGACCGTACGCTGTCGGATGCTGTGGAAAGACACTGTGCCTATTGGAATACGCGTAGGCTACGGAAGCAGAAAACAAAACTTTTCTACCGCGCACCCAAGAACATCATGCTAAGGAAGGATCATGGATCGTTACCACTTAGACGCGCAGCGCAGCGGAAGAAGAATTGGAAACCGATCCAATCTCGCGCGTCGAGGTAGTAGTGGAAGTAGCCGATCGTCCCGAACAGATCGTCTCTCCACGCACGCCGATCAAGATCGCAACGAGCAGCGCCTCCACCGGTATCCACACGCCCGGGCCGAACGCCGATCGCGAGTGTACTAGCACTCGTGAGCGCTAGGGTTTGGCTCGGGAGGTGGCGGCTAGGGTTTTGCTAGATGTTAAGCGGGACGAATCCTCCCCTCGCCTATATATATAGACCTCCTCACGTGGGCCTCGTGGACCGAGGCCCAATAGGAGTCTATTCGGATCTCTATCCGAATTGAGCCTATATCCGAATCATATTCGAATTAGTGTTCCAACCCGTTAAGCGTGCGACCAGAGCAGGTTCACGTATACTTGGTCGTGACCGGAAACGCCTTTCGATTACCATGTTAATAGCGGCCTCTAGTAAGACATATTAACCCCAAAGTATATGTAAAGATCATATCATTTGAACTGTAATGTTCTCTCATGTACGAATCCCTTTGCCTCACGATATAGATTGAGCTCAAGGCGAGAGACTGTGTCATCCTCTTAATAGCTCAATCACTCTCTCGATTCCGTGATGGATTATAAACTCGTGATTGACTCCTCAATCACCTTAGCATGGCCATGCACTTTCATAATCCATTACATCGAGGGCCCAGAGATATCTCTCCCATAAGGAGGGGCAAATTCTATCTTGATCATTCACATCCCACTACATGTTTCATGGCAAACCCGAAGACTACTTTTATGACTACCCGATTCACGGAGTAGTGTTTAGTAGTCCCAAAATAAGCTACTACTCATGTTGGGAACCATGATGATCTCAAGTCTAAGGACTCTACATAAACACTACTTGAGACCAAGCGATGACACATGGAATCTCTGCAGTGTCTCATGGCAGTCTATCCAACATATGTTCACTAACACATGTCCATATTATTGATTTAGTATCACCATACCATGATCCATGAGACATGATCATCAATCAATACATATGCTGATCTTTGTCTTTGAATCATATTTGTTCCTCATATGATATACGATCAGGGATCATTTAGAAATAGCAACATCTTAGTATTTAAGAGTCTCATGAATAAGTCACATACTCATTGATCAATAATGATGATGTCTATTCCAAGGAACAAAGTAATGTATCATAAACATAGTATGTGATATATACAACATCTCCATGTTGCCTCTAGGGCATATCACTAACAGTCTCCCACTTGCACTAGAGTCAACCATGTAGGTATCTAATACCCATTGCCCTAGTGTGAGCCTCATGCTTTGGCTGGGGAAGCGGCTTTGTCAACGGATCTGCAATGTTCAAATCCGTTTGTACTTTGCATATCTTCACATCGCCTCTCTCCACTATCTCGCGGATGAGATGAAATCGCCGTAAAATGTGCTTGGACTTCTGGTGCGATCTAGGCTCTTTGGCTTGCGCAATGGCCCCACTATTGTCACAGTAGAGGTCCATTGGGCTGGAGGCACTAGCTATCACACCAAGCTCAGAAATAAATTTCTTGATCCAAACAGCCTCTTTGGCAGCTTCAGAAGCTGCTATGTACTCGGCTTCTGTTGTAGAATCAAGAACCGTCGCTGCTTGGAACTCTTCCACTACCGCACCGCCATTCAGTGAACACAAATCCAGATTGCGATCTAAAATCATCTTTGTCAGTTTGGAAGCTAGCATCGGTGTAACCATTTACAACGAGCTCTTCCTCACCTCCATAGACAAGGAACACATCTTTAGTTCTTCTCAAGTACTTCAAGATGTTCTTTACGGCAATCGGTGACTTTCATCCGGATCTCGATCGTATCTACTCGTAGCACTTAAAGCATCTGAAACATCGGACGTGTACAAAGCATGGCATACATAATGGACCCAATAGCGAAGCATATGGAATCGCATTCATTTTATCCCGCTCATCGGTGTACTAGGACACGATTCTTGCTAAGATTTATACCATGTGACATAGGTAGAAAACCTTTCTTGGAATCATGCATATTGAACCTTTTCAACACCTTGTCAATGTACGTATCTTGGCTTAATCCAATTAGCCTTTTGATCTATCTCTATAGATCTTGATGCCCAGAATATATCTTGCCTCTCCTAAGTCTTTCATAGAGAAACTATTTTTAATGAAGACTTAATGATTCGAGCAAAAGAATGTCATTTCCGATCAGTAATATGTCATCCACATATAAGACCGTAAATACGAGTGCGCTCCCACTAGCCTTTTGTAAACACAAGGCTCTTCTTCGTTCTTGATGAAACCAAACCCTTTGATTACTTCATCAAAACGAATGTTCCAACTCCGAGATGCTCGCTTTAATCCATAAATGGATCTTTGGAGCTTGCATATCTTTCCAAGCGATTGCGGATCGACAAAACTCGTGGGGTGTGTCATGTACACATCCTCACTCGATTTCCATTAAGGAAAGCTGTTTTGACATCCATTTGCCATATTTCATAGTCGAAATATGCAGCAATCGCTAGAATGATCCGAATAGACTTTAGCATTGCGACAGGCGAAAAAGTTTCATCATAATCAATACCTTGAATTTGTTTGAAACCTTTGGCCACCAATCGCGCTTTATAGATGTGAACATTTCCATCTATGTCTATCTTTTCTTGAAAACCCATTTGCATTCAATGGTTTTAACACCATCAGTGGATCAACCAAGTTCCAAACTTGATTATGTGCATGGATTCAATTTGGATCTCATGGCTTCAAGCCATTTCTCGAGTCCTGGTCCCACCATTGCTTCTTCATAGGTCTTAGGCTCATCGTTGTCTAACAACAATATATCCCGTTGTTGAGTAGTCAAGAACATGTACCTCTCGGTGCACGACGTGACCTTTTCGACCACGTGGTCTTTGGTGTGTCCACAACGAGTTCTTCAACAGTTTGTTCATCTGTTGTGGTTACGTAGGAGCTGAAACGTTATCGGTGTTTCTTGAATTTCTTCAAGTTGCCTTTGTGCTCCCACTATCCCTTCTTGAGAGAAACTCTTTCTCTAAGAAGACACCATGCCAGGCGACAAACACTTTGCCTTCTCCTCGATTATAAAAGTAATATCCTTTTGTTTCCTTAGGATACCCGATAAAGAAGCATTTATCGATTTAGGAGTGAGCTTATCAGTTGTAAACGTTTTACATAAGCCTCACATCCCCAAATCTTAAGAAAAGACAAGCTAGGACGTTGTCCGTCCACATCTCATATGGTGTCTTTTCTACGATTTTGATGGAACCTGTTTAGTGTGAACGCGTTTGTTTCAAGAGCGTACCCCAAAAAGACCACGGAAGATCACTTTGGCTCATCATGGAGCGCACCATATCTAATAAGGTGCGATTTCTCGTTCGATACCCCATTCCATTGAGGTGTTCTGGCGGAGTCAATTGTGGAACAATTCCACAATCCTTTAGATGATTGCCAAACTCATGGCTCAAATACTCGCCTCCACGATCGATCGTAGAAACTTGATTGTCTTGCCTAAATGATTTTGCACTTCATTTTGGAATTCTTTGAACTTTTCAAAGGATTCGGACTTATGCTTCATCGGTAGATATACCCATATCTACTAAAGTCATCGATAAAAGTTATGAATCACGAAAACCACCTCTGGTCGTTAAGCTCATTGGTCCACATACATCGGTATGTACAAGTGCCAATAAGTCATTTGCCCGCTCACCTTGACCGGTGAAAGGTGCCTTTGTCATCTTGCCAAGTAAACAAGATTCGCATGTCTCTAATGATTCAAAATCAAATGAGTGCGAATACCATCTCTATGGAGCTTCGCATGCGTTTCTCATTTATGTGACCTAAGCGGCAAAGTGCCAAATAAACGTGGGATTCAAATCATTGGACGTTGCCTCTTTGCATTAATGTTATAGACCGTGACCCTTCAAGAGTAAGAACGTATAACCCATTCACCAATGGAGTATGACAATAGAACATATCTTTGAAATAAAGAGAACAACCATTGTCCATAGATTTAAAGTCATAACCTTCGCTTGCAAACATGAAGCGAAATAATGTTCTTTGAAAGAGATGGAACACAATAACAATTATTCAATTCCAAAACTAATCTCGAAGGTAAAGACAATGGCATGGTGCCAACAACTACCGCAGCAACTTTTGCTCCATTGCCAACGCGAAGATCCACTTCGCTCCTCCTCAAACTTCTACTTCTTATTAGCCCCGCAACGATTTGCAAATGTGAGCAACCGATCCGGTATCAAATACCCAAGAATCGATTGATGAAGTAGCAAGATTGATCTCTATAACATTTATACCGGAGTGGAAGTCGTACTTCCCTTCTTCTTCTCAAGATCCTCCAAGTACTTTGGGCGTGTCCTTTTCCAATGTCCCGATTGCTTCTGATGAGTAACAATCGCATCGAGATGAGCATCGCCCTTCTTGTCTTTCTTGGCCTTAGAACCGCTCGCGATCGCATCGGAGCTTTCTTTCTTTTGACCGCGATTCTCTTGACATAGGGCTTGCCCTTGCCTTTCTCGCATCATCATCACATGATTCTGCTTTTCTTAATGCTTTCCTCAGATTTTAGCATCCCATGCAACTCGGCCAGGTCTTGTCCAGTTGTTCATGTGAAAGTTCATTATGAATGGCTCAAAGCTCGGGGGAAGCGACTGGAGAATCACATCAGTAGCCAACTCTTGGCTAAGGGGAAATCCAAGCTTTTCCAGACTCTCAATGTAGCCAATCATCTTAATCACATGAGGGCTGACGGGATTCCCTTCTGCAAGCCTGCACGCAAATAAGGACTTTGAAGTATTGAACCTCTCACTCTTGCTTGGTTCTCAAACATACCACGTAACCCCACAATGATATTGTAGGCATCTGTGTTCTCATATTGCTTCAAGCTCGAGAGGACATTGTGGCAAGCATGAGACACTCACATCAAGGTAATCATTCGTTTGCTTCTCATAAGCTCTCCGTGCAGCCATAGTAGCATTATCAGGCAAGTCTTCGGGGTAAGGAGACTCAAGGACATACTCCTTGCGCTCTTGCTTGAGAACAATTCTCAAGTTGCGATACCAATCCAAAAAGTTTGTTCCATTGAGTTTTCTTTCTCAAGAACAGATCGCAAATTAAAAGTCTTGGATGCGGCGTTAATGACATGATCTACAACACAAGAATATGCAAAGTTTAGCACTATGTTTATGTTCATCTTTTATTAAACTATTTAGCAAAAGACTCCACTATGAGTTTTGCAACAAAACTCCCTCTAAGTTACATAGTGGGTAAAGATCCTCATTTCACTAATTCCTAGTGAGCTTTGGCATCACGGCTAGAAAACTAGTGACATGGGTAAGCAACACTTTGCTAATCACATCCCTTTGTGACTCTACTTTGGGTGACATTAGTATGCCTCGGCCCCAATCTATGCCCCAAGGTCCAAAACTATTTTGATAACCTTGTTAAGTAAACCAAATGCTTCCGCATGTAGATGTCCGACATCTACCCCAAATGATGATGATAACCGATGGCACTCTACTTTGGTAGACCTACCATGCGGTGATCATTATCTTTGGTGCAACATATGGAAGGGCATTAACACCTAATTTTAAGAGGATTCTATCCTACCAAAGCAACATATCACATATATCATTGCATAAGAATAAGATAGATAACATCATAGATAAACACATTTAACTGTGAAGTAGTATGGCCCAAAAATGGTGATATCCATCTCCAAGTAGGTGTAGACGATCTCCATCCTCCACATCACTCCTTTAGGCCACCATGCTTAAAAGCTTGTAACCTCAAAACTAGGCTACTACCTATAATAGCTAGAAATCGAAGATTACAAAGATAGATTCAAGCATTAAGGTCGACACGCAGGTCGTTAAATACAATATATACAGCTAACAATAGCTGAAATAATCATGACACGCAGGCCATGAACGAATGTTACATGCATCACATACATCTCATACATTCAAATAAGCTATAGGGCCATACTATTCACATCATTCTCTGCAAAAACAAATTAGACGTAGAACCGCATTCTACCTAACGATGTGAACCCAAGACGTTATACAAGGGGGGATACACACGGCGGTCCCCCCCAAATCAACCTCACAGAATTACATAGATCGCATCTATGAAATCGCTATGAAAATCTTATCGAGCCGATCAAATCAACCCAAATCCAAGCCATTCAAAATATCTCAATTTTCATTAGATCAATCATATTGATCATCGCGATCGGTATACTTGAGGAGACTACAACACAAGACCTCGATCTGTTGGCTCGATCTACTGATTGTGCGCGCAGTTAGCCCCGATGGTGATTCCAGCCGGTAGGGGCAAGTCGCGCGTACATCAAAGAAGGAGCACGAACTAATCTTTTTGGCCTTGTGATGCTATCAACTCATACCAATTTCAACCCCTTATGACCGATTGATCTCATCAACCCGTGCTACCTTATTTAGATCGTAATAGATCCAATCTACTACTATCGCATATCAACATATATGCGCAGATCCAGATTGCAAACTAAGCAAGATGGCTCTGATACCACTATTGGAATACGCGTAGGCTACGGAAGCAGAAAACAAAACTTTTCTACCGCGCACCCAAGAACATCATGCTAAGGAAGGATCATGGATCGTTACCACTTAGACGCCAGCCTTGCGCGTGAAGAAGAATTGAAACCGATCCAATCTCGCGCGTCGAGGTAGTAGTGGAAGTAGCCGATCGTCCCGAACAGATCGTCTCCTCCACGCACGCCGATCAGCACTGCAACGAGCAGCGCCTCCACCGGTATCCACACGTCCGGGGCTGGAACGCCGATCGCGAGTGTACTAGCACTCGTGAGCAGCTAGGGTTTGGCTCGGGAGGTGGCGGCTAGGGTTTTGCTAGATGTTAACTGGGACGAATCCCCTCCGCCCCTCGCCTCCATATATAGACCTCCTCACGTGGGCCTCGTGGACCGAGGCCCAATAGGAGTCTATTCGGATCTCTATCCGAATTGAGCCAATATCCGAATCATATTCGAATTAGTGTTCCAACCCGTTAAGCGTGCGACCCTGTAGGTTCACGTATACTTGGTCGTGACCCGGAAACGCCTTTCCAGTTACCATGTTAATAGCGGCTTCTAGTAAGACATATTAACCCCAAAGTATATGTAAAGATCATATCGGCTGAACCTGTAATGTTCTCTCATGTACGAATCCCTTTGCCTCACGATATAGATTGAGCTCAAGGCGAGACCTGTGTCATCCTCTTAATAGCTCAATCACTCTCTCGATTCCGTGATGGATTATAAACTCGTGATTGACTCCTCAATCACCTTGGCATGGCCATGCACTTTCATAATCCATTACATCGAGGGGCCCAGAGATATCTCTCCCATAAGGAGGGGCAAATTCTATCTTGATCATTCACATCCCACTACATGTTTCATGGCAAACCCAAAGACTACTTTTATGACTACCCGATTCACGGAGTAGTGTTTAGTAGTCCCAAAATAAGCTACTACTCATGTTGGGAACCATGATGATCTCAAGTCTAAGGACTCTACATAAACACTACTTGAGACCAACTGATGACACATGGAATCTCTGCAGTGTCTCATGGCAGGTCTATCCAACATATGTTCACTAACACATGTCCATATTATTGATTTAGTATCACCATACCATGATCCATGAGACATGATCATCAATCAATACATATGCTGATCTTTGTCTTTGAATCATATTTGTTCCTCATATGATATACGATCAGGGATCATTTAGAAATAGCAACATCTTAGTATTTAAGAGTCTCATGAATAAGTCACATACTCATTGATCAATAATGATGATGTCTATTCCAAGGAACAAAGTAATGTATCATAAACATAGTATGTGATATATACAACATCTCCATGTTGCCTCTAGGGCATATCACTAACAGTGCCAACATTGTCCTCCCTCCTATATTTGAGGATTTACCAAAATAGTTGAAGGCCATCTTCTACCATCTTGACATCCTCCTTCACCGTATCTTTCAGTTTATCTCCTACTTCCAGCAATCTAACCTCACCATTGACGTGATCTTCCACAATGAAGTTGCATGTCTCAAAGAGACTTGCCATCGCTTAGAGTGCTTAGTCGAGGCGTCGGACGACCGAGTCAACCTTGTCGAGACCCCTTAAGAAAGGGAAGAAAGCCTATGGGCTCAATTCAACTTGGTTATTTAGTTGGAGGTTGTTCGAAAGACACTCAAACGAGTGTGTCAGTGGGTGAACGTATTTTGGGCTTCGTTTGCTGATGATCCCAAACCGTTCGATGCTGACCACGTCGCCTACGAAATTTTGAAGACGGAGATTGCATGCTATCTCTGCCTCTAAAAATATTCGAAGTAGTTAGGTTTCTACTTTTTTGTTATCTGTTGTAAAATGCTACTGGCCACGCTGTTTGATCATATGTAAAATCAAGCAGTTAAATTTGTATTTACTGTCTTCTATATATGTAAATGGTTTCGATATAATGACATAACAACATTATTGATTGGTAAAAAATAACTAAGTAATATATATTTACTCCTGAGGCATTATTGAATTTTCATTTTTGTATATGTGAATGAATTTAGAACCATCTATACATATTATCACAGACAGTTCTACTTTAGAACCGTCTGTGATGTGTATTTACAGATGATTATTAAGTAGAACCGTTTGTGATAAGTAATTATCACAGACAATTATTAATGAGAATCCGATAGATCTGTCTTCATTGTACTGCATTGAAGGAGATGGTCGGCTTTGGGGAGTTTGGTGAAAGTATACCGCTTGTATATCTACCTTGTAGATTGATTTGTTCTTGGTGATTAGAGGTTAGTATTTTTTCTAATTATATGCCTTGTAATAAGAGAGATGATAGCTAGGTTTAGATCTAGCTTAATTATTAGTTTGCTCCAATTTAACAATGTGTTACTACTGCTACTTTACTTCAATATATTCTTGCTTGATATATATTGCTTCATGAATAATACGTAAATAGCTACTTAATTTAGATACAGACAATTTATTATAAGGCAAATGACTATTATGTGTAAATATTAGGCTGGTTAGCTATAGTAGCATTATTAACACTAATTTGTTTCATGCATAGCGTAAATGGATCGAAGCTGGATGTACATTGAGAACCGTGTGAGTGAAGAGTACATTAATGACATATCTACTTTTAGAAGAGCGGCTGAGTCAGATATGTTGAAGAAGAGGATGAAATATATGTACTGTCCATGCATTGATTACGATAATTTGAAGATGTTTACCAACTCAGCTGAAGCAAGTGATGAAGCAAGCCATATGCAGGTCGATCAACGTGAAGGGCTTTATTTAAAAGGAAATAGGCAAGTGTAAGGATCCCACATGATGAACACCTATTTGAAAATTATTCCTATGTAATTATAAGAAACTCGGCATGTAATTAAGAAATTATTCCACTGTAATTGATTCAGTAAATAAAAAATAATTACATATATGATTGTAAATGCTTGCTTGTTTTCAAAGGGTATGGTTAGCATTTCCTGATGCTAATAGAAAAATAGGATATGTTGTAGCTAAAGAAGAAACTATGACATGTGGTTTAGTGGTACAAACCGTCTGTGATATGCCTCCACATCACAAATGGTTCCATAATAAAATCATCTGTGATATGGTAGTATATCACAGACGGTTCCATTATGGAACCATCTGTGATGGAACTGTCTGTGATAGTAATATCATAAATGGTTCTTTAATAGAACCGTATGTAAGAGTTCTTCCATAAATAAGGCCTCTGCTAGGTTTTGCGCTCTTAGTCCTTACTCGCGCACCCCTCCATCTTCTCATCCCCCACTCCGGCACTACTGCCGCTGCAAAACCTGATGTCTTCATCCTCTCCTTCCTCACCTGACATGGTAGCCCCACCACCGCTCCTCCCGATGCCGCCTTTGCCCCTGACTCCGCCTCTCCCCTCGACGCCGCCTCTCCTCCTGAAGGTATGGATCCAAAATCCCACTTCTTTACCTGATGTATGATAAATCTTTGTTAATGTGTGTTGGAACCGAAATTCAATGTGTTCATGAGTTCTCTCCTCCTAAAGGTATGGATCCTAAATCCCACTTTTTGTCTCATCTGTTAATATCTTTTTGATGTGGAACCCAAAAAGGAATGGAGAAATGGATATGGGAGGGAAGGTGGGCCAACTTGTGTTGGGCTAGAAGTGGTAAGGTTGTTGGGGGTGGTCTCGGTGTGGTCCTAACGCGAATGAAGATGTGGATGGTTGTCCCTTGTCATTGCTAAAGATGTCGCCTTGTGATCCTCATGGTCGGCCTTCTGGGTCCCCTATGGTCCACGCTCTCCTTCAACTTTCACTAGTTCTTGTCACCTCTCCCCCGACTCTCCTCTCCTTACTTCTATGGGTGGGCTTCCTTTGGTTGGCTTATGGGGCTCTCTCGGCTGTGAGTGAAATTCTGTAGGCAAAGACTAAAAATTATTTCGTTAGTCAAGTAAAAAAAGAGCACGAAACACTATGAGTCGAAATAGTAGTTGTACAAGAGAAACATTACAACACTATATACTTAGGTTTCAAAGGGCATGAAGCAAATTAAGTTGCTTTATACCCTTTCAAGCCCATGTGTGTGGTGCTTTAATGTTCATCTTGTAGTTGTTGAGAAAACATGTCACATCACTCAAAATAATAATTAGGGGAGAAACATTATGAAGGTGTAGGAGGATGGAAGTTGTGGTGAAAATATTAAAAAAATAGCTAGGGAATGAATTTAGAGATAAATTGTTGGAGCTATTGTTTCTAAGTGTGTTGGAGTTTTTAGAGATAACACTAAGGGAACGTCGTATTATTACTACAAGATCTATTTAGAATGGCATATTAGTTTTTCAAAGAGACCTTATAACACTAATATATGCCAAAGAGACCTTGTGAACATAGGGACACCCACTTACCTATCGACGATATCCAGGTAATATACCTCTCTAGAATGCTACCAAGATAAATCTGGTGGACACCTTACATCATCGTGTATCATTATGTAAGAGCTCACGCCATGCATTCTTAGAGTCAGGTTTGTTGGCTCCATTCCCGTTGATATTGGGTAGGAGATGGTGTTTCCATGCCTGCCAATGATGCAGGTGCACGGTGCCCAGCTAGAGATCGGTTTCATGAAGGTTCAGAAGGACATGATTAATGACATTTTTAGGGATGTCCCACTTGAGAAGCCCCAAACGAAGATATCATGACACTAGGGGATGCCATCCACACATTCATCCAGTTGCATAAGAGGGACATCGCCCTGGACCCTTGCATGCCGCAATCTCCATAGAACCATACCTGTCAAACAGAACTCTCTATGACTCCACCTCAAGCTCCGCTTCAGAAGCCCATCGCATCGACTTCCGTGGAGACAACGCTAAACATGTATCGCAAGCGGGACACTAAGGCCCCGCCAAAGAAGATTAAGACGCCTCCCAGGCCCTAGAAGTACAAGCTCAGAGTGTCGTTGGTTCCTAAGTCACAATTATTCAGTCTTGGACTGGTTTGTAGGATTTTGCATACCTGGTATATACAGAGGTCCAACAGGAAGCCAAACCGGCAAAGTAGATTCACCGTGAGATACACGGAGGCACATTTCCTTCATGATTCGAGAAACTTCATCGTGACCTTTGAAGACTTATTCTTACTATTCAACCGCAACGAACTCGACACCTCATTTGTATGATACTGGACACTGTAAGTGTACTATATAATCAAATTCTACATTCACGTAATACTGATAAATATTATAACTCATTACTTATGTATAGATTTATGATCCAACAAGTTCGACAACATCGACAACCGATGGGTTTCCTTGACCCACATTTGGTCTCTGAGTAATGCATTAAGGACAATGCATCCTTCATCGGAGATTACATAACAACGAGATTGTTTGCTCAGAGTGACAAGAACTACATCATGGTACCCTTCAACCAGGGGTGAGTGCTTCACTAGTTGTCATACAAGTTTTATTTGTATTTTATATGTACAATGAATTTAGGATTAATCACTATAGCGACATACATAACTAGGTTTTACTGGATTCTGATTGTGATTGTACCAAAATGAAGCAAGGTAATATATCTTGATTCCCTACTTAGGAGCAAACATGACTTCACTCTTGTACAACAAGCAATGGACAGGTAAACTCATTTTCTCCATATATAATTGTATTGTAGTCTTCCCTTCATTTATAATGGCTGAGGCTAACTATTTAGAATCACGTAGGAAGTTTAGCGCTTACGTTACCTGGGGAGGGAAATACAAGGAATCCAGCACCATACGACATGTCGGACCCTGGAGTGATGACTCCGGATCCTCTGTGTGAATTGCACTAGTCTAGGATCAGTTAGTACACACAGTGGTAACAGAGATTAATATCAATCACAAATGACAATCTTTATTATTAAATAAAAGAGTACGGGCCTTATGGCCAAGTTTACATCACCATGCTTATTGGTAAAAATAAGAAAGTAACAGTGGAAACAAATAAATAACAAGGGTGAAGCCCAAGCCTGCCTACAGATAAACAATTGTAATACGTGGTCTACTCATCCTGGTTTTCACCATAGTCGAAGTTACCCTCCTTTGAAATGAGATAGCAAGGGTGAGTACAAATTGTATTCTGCAAGTTATACGGGAGAATATAAGGTTATTTGAGCATAAAATAACATTGAAATATAGTAAATAGATAGAAATTACTGGATTTAATATTGTAAGTAAAGATAGTAATTTAACAAAGTAATACCGTTAGCACAGGCATTGACCTGGTACTAACCTAACCACGGGTATCCTACCAAGATCATCTTTCTCTAAAAAGATACCTCATTTCTAACTAAAATCAGTTAAAAAAAATTAAAGTCTAATATATGAAAAACTTTACTCAACATGCCCATGACCATGGACATGACTATCCAAGATAGTTTATACACTGTACATAGGTAGTACGACTTTACCCACAAGACATGATCAATGCATATTGCCACGCAATTGACACACTTCATTGAGTGTGCGACGGAGAAATTATCACAAGGTATTTATAATGTAAAGCCATCAATCTGGCCATGTCTCCACTAAGATTTCACCCCAATAAGAAATTCACCGGATCGGGGCTATCTCTTATGCTATGTGAGACTTCTCATTGCCTACGCCACGCTCACATTCAGCCTATAGCGAGACTCAAATTGGGACCAGCAAATTAGTCAACCAGAACTGTTCCATACCAGTCTTGTAGTAGTACAAAATGGTTTTGTAGCAGTAGCTCATAGAATAATCCTTAATTGACTTAGACACTTTCCACACACTCCTTGTGCCCAGCATAAACATTGTGTCACCGAACAACGACATGTACCAGCAAGTACCCACCAACTAACTATTTGCCAAGTCTAAACTAAGTTTTATATTTTATTTTGAAATATTTCATAGACTTTCTTGACTCACCGACGTCAAGAGTACATTTTAAAATCTTATAATTTAGATGAAAAATATTATCCCAAACCTAAAATTATATCTATACAGGTCTAAATATTTGCTACATAAATTCTCTAGCCACATTAGTGTACTAAGTAGAGTTTTATTCTAGAGTGACAAGGTACAGGAATTTGCACAGCCAAAGGTATCATAACAAATGGGAATAGAAATTAGGCATGCAATATAATTTAAAAAGCAATATAATTTTATTTTCAATCTAGGATCAACATGGTAAGGATGTGTAACTTGCCTCGCTTTGCCATTTGGTGAGTATCATCGAAGTACAATTCTTCGGAATCGTCGTAGTCCACACGTAAAAATAGCCAAGCAAACTCACATAAAATTTGAATAAGTTCAAATAAACTCCAAATAATAAAAACAAGGGTAGAAATGGATAGATTAGAATTTTTGATGAATTTAGAAATTTCAATGGGTTCAATCGCAGCTAGGATGAAGAAATACAAGCTTCTGAAAGAGAGAGAAAGAGTAAATTAGATTTTCTAGAAGTATTTTGTAAAGGAAAAGTGGTTGAAGCTATAGTAATTGGTCGTTGATCAAAGCTACAGTAATTGGTTGGTTGTTGAAGCTACAGTAACTGGACGGTGGTCAAAGCTACAGTAATTGATCAATGGTTGAAGCTACAATACCTAGTCGGTAGTCGAATCTACAGTAACTGGTTGACGGTTGAAGCTGCAATAACTGGTCGGTGGTCAGAAGCTGTTGGGAATGATGGTGGTTGTGAACAGCAGGGAATGGCAGTGGTCGGGAGAGATAGTAACAGTCGAAGAAACTATGGCAGTCGAAATAAAAATAGAGAGGGGAGTTAAGCACATCGGTGCAGACTGTGAGGAGATCAGAAGGCTGTCGGTGGTGAGGAAGGGCAACTTCGGTGCGTTGTTGAGCTTCGTGGGCAGGGTTGCATGGCACTGAGGACACTCAAGGCTTGGGAGGGACAACTAGAGATCGGGAGAGCTGAGGTGTGGGTTGTGGATGATCGGGGTCCTTTTATAGGGCCAAGGAGGGTACGTGAAGTAGTAATTTTTTCGCTAGAGTTATGGCGGCGAGATCTTCAGCATGGGGATGAAAGGAAGGAGCAACGCGAAAAGAAAGGAGGGGCGTGGGGATTAGGGAAATTGATCTAGGTAGTGCTCCATTTCAAAAACTAGAGAGGACAGGGAAGGAAAGGTGGCCGATGCAGATTCAGGCGGTCGACGATGAATTAGGAAAGAGGACGGGAAGAAGAAAGGAAGGAAGAAGAAAGCAGAGGGAGGATATGACAACAGGGGTCCACTTGTAAGTGAGAGGAGGGTAAGGAAAGAGAGAGAGAGAAAGCGGCAAAGATGGGTCGGCGCTGGGCAGGGGAAATCTGGGCTGGCCACATGTCAGCCCAGGAGATAGAGAGAGTTTGAAACTTGAATTTTTTTTATTTACCAGAAATTCCTAAAAGGAAGAAAAGCCCAGAAAATGGTAGAACAACCAAATAAATCCTAAAAGGTTCTAAAAAAATTCTAGAAATTACAACGAACTTAAAAAAATAAACATGATTTCACTTTAAATAAACATAAATTCTTACTCTAATCCAAATAAAAGAGAAAAAAGTAAATTCCAGAAAAGTCCAAATAAAATAAGCAAAATTTTGGGATGTCACTCTGCGACACAGGACATAATTTTCGATACTCGCTACAACACAATAATCTTATGCCACACTTCGTAATAATGCCTCTAGAACTAACAATACCTATGTATGTAATTCTATTTTTACAGTGCCACAAGCAGCTATAGGGCAACATATGTGGATTCTACATTTGCAGACATATGCAGGAAATCATGGGCACTTAGATGAAAGATCCAAAAGTTTATGAACCTGTCAATATTTATTTCATGATTACCAATTTATATATATATATATATATATATATATATGTGTGTGTGTGTGTGTGTGTGTGTGTGTGAGCTAATGACTTTAACACTCCTAGCCAGATATGGGTAAGGGGAGTCGGAGGGAAGGCCGAGCCAGGGCATCGCAGCCGAACCAGAGTGGTGCGCCAGAGCCGAAAGCACGGCGGATGAGTTGGAGCTGGAGGCGACGTAGGGGTGGCTGAGGCGACGCAAAGAGGAGCGGGCGTTGCCGAAAGGCCAGTGGCTGGGCTGAGGAGGTGTAACATCTTGATTTTCAGAGATTTTAAAAACCTTGAATTTAAAAATAAATTTCTAGAATTTTCTTGAATTTAAAACAAGCTTAAATGAATTTTGAGAATTTAATATGATTAAATTCAACATCAAAATTTGCTGGAAATATTTTATTTGGGTTCCCTGTCTCACAATGAATTTTTTGGTATTTTTGGTGAATTTTCCGGATTTATTTGCTATTTTCTAGAGCTTCTAGAAGTTTATTTGAATTTCTGGAAAAAGGAATTCTTGGAAAATCTCCCCGCCGCCCGATCTTCCTCTCTCCTCCATGCGTCGCACATCCCCGCGCCGCCGCCGTACACCCTTCCCGCGCGCGCGCCGCCGCGCCCTCGCCCGCCCGATCCCGCCGCCTGCCACGCGTCGCGCATCCGCGCTGACACGCAGCGGCACCAGCGCTCATCTCGCCCGCCAGCGCCCCGCTCCGATCTTGGCCGTCCGACCCCGCCGCCGGATCTGATCCGCACCGTCCGCCTTCACTTACCCCTTCGCTTCTCATCCGACGGCCCGGTTCTTTTCCCTCCGCCACGCGTCACGCACCCGAGCCATCTCTCCGTTTCTCTCTCGCCGACAGCGGTCCCGCTGTCGGGCCCGCTGCCCCCGCTGTTCGCCGCCGCCGCGCGCTGCCGCCATTATCGCCGCCACCGAGCTCTGCGTTCTTCGCCTCCCGGCCGTTACTCCTCGCCATTAATGGTGTTGGAGAGCCCTCTCGTCGCGCGCGTTAACTGGCAGCCGTTTCACCTTGAAGCGTCGCCCGTTTCCGCCGGTTGCAGATGAAAACGTCCGCGTTAACTCCGGCGAGCTGTGCGTCCGTTTCTTCTCCGCGGGGTATAAAGACGTCGCCAGAGAGCCCTTCTACTCCCTTCGCGCACTCCTCTCCTCTCCAGCTCCTCTTCGCGCGCGTCACCGCCGTGTTTTCAAGTCGTCGGAGCACGTTTTCGTCGCCGCCGGTGAGCTCCTCAGCCGTCCCCGTCGCTCGCTCCGTCCCTCGGTTCCCACGCCAGCACCCGCGCGTCCGCGCCTCGCTCGGTCACGCCGCCCGCGTCCGCGCCCGCACCCGCGCTCGCGTCTGCTTGACGCCGCACGACGCGCCAGGCACACGTCGGCGATCCAGCGGTTCCCCACCTCCGCACCATCGCATCCCAACCGTCCGTCCGAGATCGGAACCGCGAGGCATCAGCGCTCGTCACGCGTCTCCCTCTCCGCCGTTGGATCCACCGACACTCCGCGCCCGTGCCCGCGTCCGCGACGCCTCGCGCGACGCGCCCGTCACGCGTCGCCATCGCTCGCACTCCCGCCCGCGCCCGCGCGACACGCCGCGCCACGCGTCGGCAATCCTCGCCTTCCCGCCTCCGCACCGTCGCATCTTCGCCGTTCATCCGGATCTGAGCCGAAGGCTCAGATCTTGCCGCGTGGACGACCGCGAGCCGTCCGATCTCGCCGCTGCCGCCGCACCCGAGCATCCACGTCAGCCCTAGCCACGTGGCAGCACCAGTGCGTACCACGTCAGCCCTAGTCCACGTCAGCAGCCACGTGGCATGCCACGTCAGCTGCCACATCAACCAAAATCCGTCCCTAGGTGCCACGTGGCAGCCACGTCAGCAGCCACGTCAGCAGTTGACACGTGGCGGCATCAGCGCACGCCACGTCAGCCCTAACATGCCGTGTCGGCACGCCGCGCGCGTATCGTTCGTGGACTCGGTCCACCGTGGACCGCCCCACCTGTCGACCTCGCGCTTTATTTAAATCCCGTGCTGACGTCATTATTCCGATTTTCCTTTAGAAAAATAATTCTTGCTGACGTCATAAATGATTTTCGGTTTAAATTTTAATCCAGAAAATAGCCTTTTTCTTTTATTTTGTATTTAAACTTTGGAAGGCTATAACTTTTGCATTTTAACTCCAAATTGACCCATTCAAATTTCTAAATTCATCTAAAATTCCAAACTTTCATTTGGTATATTTATTTTTAATTTTTGAGTTTTTATGTTATTTTATTTATTTGATTCTTCTCGTTTCTCGTGTAGAATCCGATCTGTCCGACGATTTTCAAGAGCAACTTCGGGAAGATTCCAACATAATTCCAGAAGGCAAGTCTCCTTGACCATTTTGCTCCTATGTTTTATAAATAGTTTTTGCAATTATTTTAAATTATTTGCATTGCTATGTTTAGTAAATTGATAATTTAAATTCTAAAATTTAGATAAGCACCCAATTTGTTATGCCCTCTTTTGGAAATTATGTACCATGTATCCTTGTCAACTTAGGATAATCTTTGGCTCAATAATGAGTTATTATTATTTTGTTGAATTTAAAACATTAGCAAATGCTTAGTCTAGCTGATAAATGTAAAAATGCTCATATGAGAAAAATGGTTAAGGAATGATTTGGGTTTCAATGTTTTGTTTGAAAAGTGGTAATAGATGTTACCACTGTAAATTTAAAATAAAAATGAAGTTCAAGGTAAAATTTGACGAGGGTGGATGGAATGTTTGGCTGGTGCGGTTTAGCACGAAAAATGGGTTTGTGAATGATCCACCCTAGTCGTCTAAGGACCGATTCTTGTGTTTGTCTAATCTGAGTAAAACAGTACAACCACAAGTTAAAATGGGTACAACCTAGCTAATTAACCTATAATAGTTTAGTTTTTGTGTCACTATTGGAAAATGGGTATCAGGGATTTACTGATTACTCAAAGTGAGGGGCAGGGATTTACTGCACTCACATAGCGCAAGAGGGGGCTTCTGAATGTGGTGGATTTAACCCTTCAGCGGTGAAACCTCAGCGAGTGATATAAAACTATTCTAGAGTAGGTGAAAAGCTTTGTGATATTTTATCTGGATCTCATGCCAAAGGAAGCGTGTTGACTGTTAAGATAACATATCTCTTGTGGGTAAAGTTGTACGCACTCTGCAGAGTAATAAAACTATTCGAATAGCCGTGCCCACGGTCAAGGGCAGACAAGGAATGCATTCACACAGTAGAGATTTGATTTTGAATTTAAAAATAAAAGGTTTCAGAAAACTAGAGAGTGGATGGAACTCTCGTGAAGTTAGTCTGGTGGATGTAACCAGTTCAGGTGGTTTTAACCTTTATTTATAATCTTGGCGGAGATAGCCTATTTATCAGTGATGGTGGTTGTAACCTTCACTAAAGTACTTATTAAACTTCAGATTATAAAAATTAAATGTTTAATAAAATGCTTTTAGAAGGAGTATATAAATTTGAAATAAAATGCTGATTTGTGCAAAAGAGCCATATAGCTTTCCTTTGTTCAACCTTGCATCTAATGCATCTTTCCCAAGACTTGCGGAGTACTTTATGTACTCACATACTACACTTCAAATAATTCTCAGAAGAGGTTGAAGCTCAGGAAGGGGACTACGACTACTGTTCCGTTTGCGGCTGTGATGCATTCTTTCCGGAGGACTAGGTCTCGTTGCTCAAGTCAATTGCCTGTGGCAGATTGATGGGCCGTTTATCTGAATACTTTGCTTCCGCTGTTTTATTTTGTGTAAGAGGTTCAGTGAACCGCAGTTGTAAGGCCTTGGGCCAGGACTTATGTATTTCCGTTATTATTGTAATAAATCGTTGTTGGTAATGTATCATTTTGTCTGATTATCTGTGTGTACTAGCGTTAATCTGGGACTAGTACTGCAATACACAGGGGGGGTCCGGGAGTTTCTACTCCAGGGTCCCACAGGAGGTGAGGAGGGGCGCGGCACCGGAAGGCCGGTGGCTGGGCCGAGGAGGCAAGGGAGGGGAGACAGCGCCGGAAGGCCGGTGGCCGGGCTGAGGAGGCGAGGGGGTGAGCGCCAGAAGGTCAATGGCTGGGTCGAGGAGGCGAGGGTGGGGGGATTCGGCTGGTGAAGGAAAATGGGGAAAGGAAGAGATACGGGGGGAGAGAGAGAGAAGAGATGGAGTCATGGGCTAGGCTGTAAAAATGGCCAGATGGGGAGTCGGGGCCCTCGGGGGTCGTGGGCTGTAAAAAAACTCGAGTACGTAAGCTATTCGAGCTCGGCTCGTTGAAACTCATGAGCTCGTGATCAAACTCGAGTTCAGCTCGTTTAAAGTTCGAGCTGAGGTCGAATCAAATCTAGAGCGAGTTGAGCTCGAGCAGTTCATAACTCTCGAGCCTTTTTTACAACCCTAGTTGAGGGTTCCACCTGCATGCATCTAGACCACACGCCCCCAGATGGCATAATTGGCGCTTGCACGGTTTCAAGCAAATTGGCATTTCTTGCAACATGATCCATTACGGTGAGTAGAATTGATGATCCAATCTAATGAATGCAAGCGAATCTGTAATGCACCGTAGAGAAATCGGACATATATACTATGAGGAAAAGCATTGTTTGCGAATGATTAAATCGTTGCCATAGGTCAAAAATTGCTGCAATAGCTACTTATCGCAACGAATTTCATTTTGTTGCCAAGTTTTGCCATAACAGCCGTGGTAATAAGTTATTGCCGCAAGTTGTATATCGTGGTAAGAAAAATATCTATTGCAACAATTTGTTCGTGGTACAAATGATTTACAGGATAATTTTTTTGTATCAAATATGCCGATCCACTAGTTTAATAAGTCACATGTGTGGACGACTAAGGATATCGTATTGTATGCCTACTGGGAATAAACTTTTAACTCGAAATCTATTGCCCGTGTAGGTGCGCGCTTGCCTTAGCGCGCGTTGGGTTCGTAGCCGTCCAATCTATTTGTATGGGTAGCGAGTGTTTGATAGAGTAATAACACAGCACCTCGTGTGTCGGTGCACTAAGAAAAATGCATGCCTTATGGCCCGAACAATCTACATGAGAGGTGGCGTCAGATTTTCAATGGTCCCAGCTTGCAGCGACGAACTATAAATAAATAGGTTGGAGTCTCAGAGATGACCAAGGCAATAGGACCCCAACAGGACTGCAACTCAAAAGTATCTTTTTTTCGCCGTGCTACTCCTGTAGAGCAGCGGCAAATTAAAGAGGTGAGATGTGGAGCAGACGCTTGAAAACCGTGCCTACTATTCAAATCAAAACCTCTTTTTTAGGAAAAGCAAAGCCATTGATTTCACGTTATTGATCAAAACCTCTTTTTTTAGGGGTGTTCGGAATAGCAATGACTTTTGATTTTTACTGAAATCTTACTGTAGTTGACTGATTTTTTTACTGTAGCTGAGTTGGTTTTTTAGGCATAATTAAATCTAAAAAAATATAAAAATAAAAGCGGTATGCTAATCTAGAGCGGACGATGCAAAGAAATACGGGAAAAAAATAAAACACAAAAATACAAAAAAAATAACAAAAAAATGAATAGTGCCAAATATGCTACGGTACCCGATCGCTCGCTATAGTACCAAAATCGCTCAACGCGGCGATTGATCGCTACTCTGAGCGGGGCGTTAGTCTCCTCCCTCTCACTCTATTTGTTCTCACGCCCCGCTCATAATAGCGACTGACGATGGTTTTTTTTACTATACGGTTTTTCTACTGTTCATTTTTTTGTTTATTTTTTTATTTTTTTGGTTTTTTGTATTTTTTTCTATATTTCTTTATATTATCCGTGATAAGCTAACATGTTTTTTATTTTTAAATTTTTTAAAATTTAATTATGCTAAATAAACCAACTCAGCTACAGTGAAAGATCAGCCAGCTATAGTAAAAAAAATCATAAACCATCGTTATTCTGAACGTTACCTAATTTTGGTGATAATTTATTGAAAATTCATATGGTAATTTAGGGTACAATTCAAAGTATTTTTTTATACCTTTTTATAAATTAATGATAATTTTGAACACAAATCGGTAATTTTAAATTGCAGATGGTAACTTAGGGGACAAGTAACGGTAATTTTTTGAAGCATTTAAATTCACAAAATTGGTGGTAACTTTTCATCACAAATCGGTAATTTGCTAAAACCACAAATGGTAACTTTAAGTGCGACTCAAGCATGGAGATGTAGCTAAGTGTCCATCCTAATTCACCTCAACGAAAATAAATATTTGGGGTGATAGTTTGTTGAAAATGTAGGTGCTGACTTAGGTGATAATTTTGAGGCTTCCAAGTTCACAAAATCGATGGTAGGTAATGTTTGAACTTTAGGTTGGTAATTTATCCATTACCATAAAACAAGTTATACTGGACGTATCATCACAGACGGTTCATGTGGAGCCGTCTGTGCTTTAATTATCATAAACAGTTCATAGTGAAAACCGTCTATGAAACTATCACAGACGGTTAAATTTAAAAGTCACATGTGATATCTTTCATTATCATAGACATCTTTTAATTAGAACCATCTATAAAATATCACAGATAGTTTTTATGTACAATCGTCTATGTTTTGTCCATTATCATAGATGGCTTTTAGTTAGAATCGTCTATGAAACTACCACATACAATTTTTATTTACAACCGTTTGTATTTTGTCCTTTGTCATATGAACTACAGAAGCTACTGAGCTGGAATAGATAAGTGTGACTAGTCACTTTTATAAAAAATAAATTCAAGTCAAATTTATTACAAAATCTCATAAAAAGTTATTCCCAGATCTTGGTCTTCTAGGCTTCATATGTTTCCTCTTCTACTTTTGGAGTTACAGGATCAGTGGTTACGTTCTCGAATGTCGTAAAGATTGTCCTTGCCCTCTCCATTTTCTCCTCTAACCTAGGCAAATCATTAGTATGGTCCATAATCTCAAAGAGTATGCCATGATAATCTTTCTCAAAATCAGCCACTTCTGCTTGATTAGCAAGGTTATTCTTGTGTCTCTCCACTACCGTAAGAGTTTTTTTCGCTTTTGTGCACATTGAACAAAAGAACAAGACTGAGGACAGTTTTTTCTTTTCTAAGCAAAAATGAGACACCACCGTCGACAACAGATAATGAGGTCTAACTGACGGATAAAAGCGAGTCGAGAAAGGAGAGCAGGGCGTGAGTGGAGAAGTTGCTCCAGACGTAAGTTGTTGGCCACCTGTGTAAGGTTGCGGCCGAACAACTTATAATGGATAGATGAGAGAGGAGATCAAAAGAATATTAGATACCATTATTGAGAAATCTAGTGAAGAAGATGATCGGAGAGAGGACAATTTAGAAGAGATTGAGTTTGTGATATCAAGAAATTGTACACCACGCTACACATAAAGCTGAAACGGTGTGGAAGTTTAAGGGTTGCTTGCATCGAAATACTAACAAGCGGGAGTAGGATGCGCATATTTGAGCGTTATCATAGACGGTTTGTATAACAAACCGTCTCTGGTAAGGACGATCGGATAGTCCAGATAGTTGAGGACGATCGGACTGGTTCTAATAGAGCAACGTGTGGCGCTCGGGAATTGGTTGCTGAAGGTGAAGCGGCGGTGGCGCAAACATTATCACTGACGGTTTGTTATACAAACCGTCTCTGATATGTGCATAACGAATCGTCTGTGATAATAACACATCACCGATCCGTGGCATATCCCCTAGGATTTCGATCTCACCCATCCATTCTCTCCACATCGAACAGCGGGCACTGTTTCCTCCCACCTCTTGCCCCTATTAATCCCCCTCTCCCTTTCCTAACTTTCTGCATCCTCCCCTCGACGACGCCGAGACAACTGCCGTGAGCTAGCTCCTCCACCTTCGGTTGTGACACCACAGTTCAGTGCACAGGACACTCTTGTCATAAGTGTCGTAAAAGTATCTTGTGCATTGTCATCGTCGTGACACAAAGGTGACGCTACCGCCACCTCTCCTTCATTGCTAGTTATATCCGACCGCCATCTAATCCCCTTCCCTCTTCCTTGATGGAAGGCATTAAGGACATCCAACTGCATCCAGTTTCTACTGTCTACTAGGATCTCTGCTTCTTATATATTCTTGCCATGTTAAAGAGTTGGGTTCGTAGTATTAGGAGATGTATTGTTGCCATATTCTTGCTGTATTAGATGGTTAATATGTTTGTTATTTTGTTATGCTATAATGGTGAATTCTAATCTTAATGGAATGTGTTGTTCTATTTGCTGTTGTATTTGCTTGTTTTCAAAGGGCTAGCAAAAAAACAGAAAAAATTTTATATATAGAGTGAACTATCAGAGACAATTTTGTGGTATAAACCGTCTATGAAGAATTATCACAAACGGCTCTAACCAAAAATCGTCTATAATACTTACACATCACAGATGGTTCTATCTACCAACTGTTTATGATGGAAAAGTATCACATACGGTTTTTGGTTCGAGCCGTCTGTAATAATTTTCTTCACAGACGGTTTTAGATACAAACCATTTGTATTGTATTTATCATAGACGGCTCACAAACCATCTATAATAATATTCGATTATCACTGATACATAAATTTATATGGTTCAGAAAACCGTCTGTGATGATAGTTCTGAACCCTTTGTGATGACCCTTTTTGTTGTATTAATCGAAACTACAAATGGTGACTTAATTGCAACTGAAGGTAATTTTTTTGACTTTTCCAGACTCACAAGACTGATGATAAATTTGAACTTAGTATGGTAATTTTTTAAAATTATAATGTTAACTTGGAGCTAGGAAGCTCCGCGCAGCTATTGGGATTGGCGGACGGCATGACGCCAAACCTACACCTGAGGAAAATGATCAGGCACTTCATTTCCTCAGGCACCATCTCTGCATTACTCTCAAGAATGAGTATATAGCGGAAAAAAGCGCGCTAGCACTCTAAACCGCACTCAAGAAGCGGTTTGAGAAGCTCAAGTACACCATTCTTCCTCAGGCAGAGCAGGAGTGGATCAGACTGAGGTTTGCCGATTTCAAGACGGTCGGGGAGTACAATTCTGCCTTGCACAGAATTTGTACCAATCTTCAACTCTGTGGCAAGCAGATCACAGATGAGCAGAAGATTGAGAAGATCCTGTCCACCTTTCACCTCAATGCTGTGCAATCCGCCCGCAACTATCGTCAAGGCGGCTACAAGGAATACGCCGAATTGATTGATATGATGCAGGTAGCGGAGGCTCAGGACGAACTTCTCCGCAAGAATTACGTCACTCAGCCATTGGGGAGCTCCGCTGGCCGTGAAGCCAATGCTGGGAGCTACAAGGTGCGAAAGCCCTTGATGAAAAGAAGGGGGAAGAAGGGTAAGGCCGTTGCCCAGAAAGGCAAGTCAGATGCTCCAAATAACAAAAGGGCTAAGGAGAGTGGCAAAACCTATGGCCAGCAGAACTAAGATTGCTGCAAGTGTGGCAAGTGGGGACATTCGTCGCGGATCTGTAAAGCACCGCAACATGTCATTAATGCCCACCAAGCCCAGAAGAACAATGGCAAAGGGCAGCCTGAAGCTCACTTTGCAGCTATTGAGGGGGAGCACCATGAGCCGATGCCTGAAATGATGGAGGTTGAGTCCATCCAGGTAGCAGCACCCCCTTACGACTTAGAGGCAGCCACCTCCATGATTTCTCTTGAAGAGAACATCACGCCTGAAAAGATAGCCGAAGAAGTCAACGATTTTTTAGTTGATTCCGTCTGATGCACAGAATGCATGAGACGTTAATTGTCATTTATTTTGCATTAAATGGACAAGTTAGAAGTTGCATGGATGGTACTCTAGTTTTATTTTCTCGTGATGGTTGGATGATTTTGGAATAATTCATTCATTTATTCAGTTTACAATGGCATGATATGTTCTAATATTTGTGTGTTTTATTTATGTGCTGTATTCTAATACATATTAATAAAATACCTTATATTAGAGCAAGTGTGGCGGCTATGGAGGAAGTATGCCTCGAGCGGTGGTACCACGAATACCATCTTAAGAGAGACTAAGTATTTTCAATCGATTCGTAAGAGCAATGGCACCTTACGACAATCGCGAAGCGATGCATGTATAATTGGTTCGGAAGAGCCACAATTATACTTCCCATGGGCACAACTTTGGTCATTGAAGACGCATTATTGTACCCAGATTCGACTAGAACTCTCTTAAGCTTTAAAGATATTCGCGCCAATGGTTTCCACGTTGAGATCAAGAAGAGTACGGTAAGGAATACCTACTCATCACGCGCTGAAGAGAATGGCAAAAGGGTATTAAAAACTTCCTTCACTAGAAACGGGCTATATTATACCAACATTAAGGCGCTGCAGCGTACACATCGCCCTAAAGACAAGATTCGTAAGCTCAACTATTCTCTCGGCATGATGATTAGGCCACCTGTGTCTTAGGATGATGAGAAATATAATTAACAATTCTCACGGGCATAATATTAATGTGAAGAATTTCTGAATCTCAAGATTTTGTGTGCCTGCATGTGCCACAGAAATTAATTATTAGACCTTCCACTGAAAGTGAAGGATGAAGTCCTGCATTTTGAACGCATCCAGGGAGACATTTGCGGTCCTATTCAACCTATCTCAGGGCCATTTAGGTATTTCATGGAGCTCATTGATGCTTCCTCAAAGTGGTCATATGTGGGTTTATTATCCACAAGAAACCATGCTTTCGCCAAATTGATCTCGCAGATCATTCGCATCAGAAATGTGTTCCCTGATCATCGCATCAAGTCCATTAGAATGGACAATGCCGGAGAATTTACTTCAAAGGCATTCGATGATTATTGCATAGCAATGTGGATTGCGATTGAGCATTTGCACCGCATGTCCATACCTGAATGGTTTGGCGAGGCATTGATCAAGAGAATTAAATTTATTGCCCGACCACTTTTGCAGAATTGTAATTTGTCAGCTACATGTTGGGGATATGCAGTCCTACATGCAGCAAATCTCATCAACTTTAGACCCTCGGCCTACAACATCCATTCACCTATGCAACTAGCGCAAGGGTCACCACCGAAAATTTCTCATCTCAGGAGGTTTGGATGCAAGGTTTATGTACCTATACCCCTCCGCAATGAATCGCAATGGGCCCTTTCCGTAAGATCGGGATATACGTTGGTTATGAGATCGCATCCATAATCGTATTTGGAACCCATGTCGGAGATTTGCATACCGCCGCTTCACGATCGCATTTTTGATGAGGATAATTTTCCGACATTAGGGGGAGGAAATCAACCCGTTGATGAAAAATGTCGGGAAATTACGTGGGAAGCCACGGGAATTCATGCACATGACCCGCGCACTAATGAAACTAAAAAAGAAGTCCAGAAGATCATCGATTTGCAAGCATTAGCAAATCAACTGCCTGATCACTTTAGTGATTTGAAGAGCGTGACTAAGTCGCATGTGCCTGCACGCAATGCACCAGAGAGGGTTGAAATACCAAAGAAAATTGAAGGTATCCCTAATCCCGTCCAAAGGCCTCAGAATAAAAGGACGAGAACTCTGGCCCCTCGAATCCAAAGTAACCAGGGACGCCTGGCGAAAGGATATGAAGGACTTATCACAGCCGATCACCGAAGTCCCCCAGAATGAGAAGGGGACCCAGTTGAGACCTAGCACAAGTATGACACCTGTTGAAAAGGACATACCGGATCTGAATATCCCCATCGGCATGGATGTGTGCGCACACATCGGAGCCGAAAAACTAAAGAGACTTGCCACCGCAATGGAAAGAAGCGATGCGCAAGATGAAGCTCCAGAAGAAGCAACTCATGAAGAAATAGCTATAAATTATGTGCACACGGGAGAGTCCTTGAACAGGACAACAACCAATGTCGATATCTATTTCGCAAAGAAAATTACCACAATCATTGATCTTGATCCCGAGCCTGCATCGCTCGCTGAATGTAAGAAAAGATCAGATTGGAAAGATTGGAAGAAGGCAATAGCAACCGAATTGCTATCTCTGAACAAAAGAGAAGTGTTTGGGCCCGTATGCCGCACTCCTCCCCATGTGCACCCTGTAGGGCACAAGTGGGTATTTGTTCGAAAGAGAAATGAAAGAAACGAAGTAGTGAGATACAAAGCAAGGCTGGTAGCACAAGGTTTCACTCAACGTCCTGGAGTTGATTATGAAGAAACCTACTCCCCGGTCATGAGTGGAATTACCTTTAGATACTTGATCTCAATGGCAGTGAACTTGAATTTAGAAATGAAACTGATGGATGTTGTGACTGCATATCTTTATGGTAACTTGGATTCGGAGATTTATATGAAAGTCCCTGAAGGAATTCCTCTCCCGAACCAAGACAGAGCAAATAGAAATCTGTACAGTGTGAAGCTTAGAAAGTCCCTGTATGGATCAAGCAACCGCGAATGTGGTATAATCGCTAAGCGACTTTCTGCAAGAAAGGCTACATGAACATTGAAGACTGTCCTTGTGTATTTATACGGCGATCCCAGAATGGATTCTGTATAATCTCAGTGTATGTAGATGATCTGAATATCATCGGGACAGTGGATGATATAAAAGAAGCAAGCTCCTACTTGGAGTCAGAATTTGAAATGAAAGATTTAGGCAAGACCAAGTTTTACTTAGGCCTGCAGCTTGAGTATGTCCCTGGAGGAGTCTTGGTACATCAGTCGACCTACACCCAGAAGGTGCTAGAAAGATTCGGCTTTGAGAAAGCATTCCCATCAAAAGTACGGATGATCGGGAGATCTTTACAGCAAAAAAAAGATCCTTTCCGACCTAGGGAAGAGGGGGAGGAAGTCCTGGGACCGGAATTCCCATACTTGAGTGCAGTTGGAGCACTCATGTACTTAACGAACTGCACTAGACCGGATATTACCTTTGCCGTGAACCTATTAGCAAGGTATAGTGCAGAGCCCACCAAAAGGCATTGGCAGGGCATAAAGGACATCTTCCGATATCTCCAAGGAAGCAAGGACCTTGGATTGTTCTACAGAAAGAATCAAGATCTGAACTTGATTGGCTATGCAGATGCTGGGTACCTGTCTGACCCGCATACCGTAAAGTCACAAACAGGCTATGTATTCCTGTGTGGTGGAACTACAATTTTCTGGAAATCGTCTAAGCAAAGCCTTGTAGCTACCTCGACGAACCACTCAGAAATAATAGCGTTGTATGAAGCCGCACGTGAATGCGCTTGGCTACGCCGAATGGTTCACCACATCCAGCAGTCATGTGGAATGAACATTGTGCAAACCCCCACAATTATCTATGAAGATAATGCCGCTTGCGTTGCACAAGTACAAATGGGCTATGTGAAGAGTCATCTCACAAAGCATATCAACTCTAAGTTCTTCTATGCTCATGAATTGCAAAAGATGGACGAGATTAAAGTACTGCATACTAAGTCTTGTGAAAATCTAGCAGATTTATTCACAAAGTCTCTCTCTGCATCTAGCTTTGAAAGGTGCGTGCGAGGGATTGGTATGATAAGACTTAGAGAAGTGCAGAATTCAGGGGGAGAATTCTCTCAAGCCCGTTAGTGAATCTTGATCCTAAAGATCAAGTACCCAAAGAATAAAAGTCCTGAAGGCTAAATGAAACTGGGTGAATTGTACTCTTTTTCCCTTGACGAGTTTTCCTGAAGTTTCTCGACCAAGGTTTTTAATGAGGCAATTCGTGCAATCGCAGCATAACATGCATCATGTACTCTTTCTCCAAATTTTTTCCACTGGGTTTTATGGAGTTTTAATGAGGCATGAGTATGTCGGATGAGTGCCCAAGGGGGAGTATTAGGAAACCAGGGATAAGGGTTTCCGTTTAAACGAATTCTTTCCGTTTAAACGAGTCCCTATCCATATTGGGCACCTCACCCTCTCCTATAAATAGAGAGCCATATGGCTGATTTTGTACCCATTGAATTGAAGCAATAAAGAAAGACCAGGAGTTCTCTCTACCTCTCTGTGTGTTCAATCTATTATTCTGTCTTCTGTGGTTGATTCGTTCTTGTTCTTAACAGAGAAATCTCTTGGACTGGTCGCCAACGAAGGGTTTCTCAACAGTTTTGTCCAGAAAACTGAGAAAAGAACCCGGGACGTTAGACCTCGGGAGGGACTAGCCAGGCGGGGACTAGGTGTGCGTTAAGACTAACCCGCACTTAGTCGCTCTATAGTTACGTCCAACTTTTAATTAAGGCTTAACATTTTTGTCTCCATTAGCCACGATACTTAATTATCCTATATATGCTAGATACCGCAAAAAAATCTCGGACAACAAGTCGCATCAAGTGATGTGTCAATATAAATTAGATGGGATAGCTTATCTTGATTTGATTAAGCGTTATAATTAGATTAGTTATAAATTATAAGCACATGCTTTCCGTCTGCCAGGTACGTTTACTCCCTTAATTTTGTAATATAGGTACGTTCATATAGATTAAGAAACGATGTAAGTAATCAATGTACGAGAAGAAAGAAAGATCTATATATTTCTATTAACATAGGTAGTTAATTACTCAGTGGCATCTTTATAGGGGTAGTAGGTGGAAAATGCATGCTCACTAAATGCTCCATCGATTTATGTCAGGCCTTGTATCTTTGAAACATCGCACACGGCAAACGGGGCCATATATTACAAAAATGTAGGGAGTATATTACTTAGCAACATGCAACAAGATCCAGTCAACAGGACACTACATCGAAATTGTTATCCGCGAGCATCTGCATGAAGCTTGATTATCACACGAACGCCCATGGGAACCGTCTGATCCTACCCTAAGTTGATCTCTAACGTTAGTGGGGAAGAAAATTCTACGGGGAGAGCATTGAATCCCTCTACAAGAAATAGCTAATTTGATTGAACTGGTGCAACCTGATAATGCATGCCTAACTGCCGCATTAGCGCTTAATTTCGATGCTGAGAAGCTTGATGTGGGTTTGGCTTGTCCGGTTGGGAAATAGACGGCTCAGAACAGGTACATAATCAGTTCAAGTGGTCCCATGTATGCTTAGTTTCTTTTTTGTTAAAGATCATGCATGGTTAATATCTTAAGGATTGCAGTACAATAATGCCAAACGTAATTGAGGAATTAATAGACTAGCTAGGGAACATGTGAACGAGTTGGCGTACAGCGACTTCTGAACAAACTGACAACGCTTTCTTAAGCGGTGAATATTGGGGCGCTCGTTTTAGCGATAGTTGATTTTTTTTACTATAGCTAATTTGATTTTTTAGATATAATTAAGTTAAAAAAATACAAAAATAGAAAAAATATGTTAGCTCATCACGGACAATGCAAAGGAACACGGGAAAAAAAGAAAAATACAAAAAAGCCCAAAAAATCTAAAAAAATTTAGAAAAAGAGGAATTACTGAATAGTGAAAAAAAACAGAAACTAGAACCTGAAGTCGAAAAAAAACCGAAACAAGCGCCCCAGACCGTATGATCGAAACGCATCGGTTGCGATTTGCAAAGTCCTGCAACATTTTTTTTTGTGGGAGGATGAGGGTACAGATTTTCTTTAAGAAGTAGAATAATATTAACAAGTGTCCACTGATTAAATTCTTAACTATACCATTACAAATTTTCAAATATAATAACTAAGTAGATACATGCTTAATTGGATACGAAGATGGTTGTACTATATACTGTTTCTATTCAATGACAATTGTACATGTAATACTGCAAAATTCGGTCAAACCTCTTGACGAAGATAGAATAGTCCTCAATTATTATGTGATTATATACTCTAAATATATCATTTATCAGTAAGAAATAAAATTCACAGAGTGGTTGTAAACTCTACTACGACCATCCTATAATCGTAAAGCTGTCATACGACTACCTAGTCTCAATCCTTCTATAATTATATCATAATCGTAAGTTCTCCTACGAGTATGAGATAGTTGCAAGCGGTCCTATGACCATCTTATGGTCGTAGACCTTCCTATGACCAGTATATCTCCGACTAGCTTGTTTACAATGATCTACCACGCAGTGGGTCCGTCTGATAAGGCAGTTAGAAACGTGCGTTTATGCCCAATAATCGCACACATGATATCTTTCTAACAACAACCGTCACACGGCGAATAGCTAACTACGTCTCTCGCCTTAAATTCGACTGGTATCGTGTGGCAAAGGGATCCAAGTGTGTGTATATCAAGGTTTAGCCGATATGATATTTATGTGTATTCGAGAGTCAATATGCCCTGCTAGGTGCCACTATTGACTTTTGGCTTGAAAAGGGTTTTTGGGTCATGGCTGTCTACACATGAACCTAACGGATCACGCACTTAAGAGGTTGGAATTGGAAAGCTTGCCTATATGATTGTCTTTAGTGCAAGTGGGAGATTGTTAGTGATGTGCCTAAGAGGCAATCATAAACAATTCGGTTTTATAGGCTAAAAGGGATATTGATCCATATGGGATTAGCGTTCTAATGGGCCTATAACGTGGAAGCCTATTAGCATGCTCTATAAATATGTGGAGGCGGGGTGCGTGATGCGACTATGCTGAAAACCCTGGCTGCCACCTCCCCTCGGCCGTATCCCGAAACCCTAGCCGGGCATGCGGTGCTAGCACACCAGCGCACAGCGTGCCATCCCAAACGTGTGGACTCCGTGGAGGTGCCGCTACTATTGCTGCTGTGCTGATTGGCGAGAAGCGCAAGGCTATTGTTAGGACGCGAGGAGAAGACGTTCAGTTCGTGAAACGATCGACTGCTTCTTCTTCATCGACGCGCATTTACGTTGGACCGGGCTGCTTCAACTCTTCTTCCGCTGCGCAGCGCATCTAGTGGTAACTATCCACGACTCCCTTACACGCATGTTTTCTGGTTGAACGTGGTAGAAAATCAAATGTTGTAGCTAGCGTAGCCTACCCGTTCTCCTTCAGGTCCTACGATCATCTCATGGTCGTAGATCTTCCTGTGATCAGTATATCTTCGACTAGCTTCTTTACGATGATCTACCACGCAGTGGGCCCGTCTGACAAGGCAGTTAGAAACATACGCTTATGCTCAATAACCACACGCACGATCTTTTTCTGACAACAACTATTACACAACGAATGGCTAACCACGTCTCTCTAACAATAACCTCTACAAAACGGTTATCTCTCGAAATGACAAGACGTCTTATGGCGCGGGACAACTGCTGGAATTTAGTCAACTATATAAGAGATGATGTCGAAGAGGAGAATGAGGAGAGACTGTAAGTCATTTTCACATTACTCTGTTGTAATAATCCTTTTTATGCAGTAGTGATATAGGACGTATGATTGTTATTCTCTAGGAGAAGGTCCGAATCTGTATACAAATTTTCGTGCCTTTTGTGTACTTATAGCCTATCCTTTGAAAGGGTTTCTCCTGAATCCACACAAATCGTACGGAAGATCAATATTAAAACATCGACACCTCTTTTGTACATATGAAAACAATGATTGAAATTTGGTAAAAGTTTCAGCAATACCGATTGTAACAGGAAAGTTTATCTCCTTGATGAAATGCGCTCAATCCTTTCGCGTGTTCTTGATAAAAAACAGAAAAGTTTAATTACCAAACTCAGTGACACTATTCCTAATAATCAACAAGAAATCGCAGCTGCGATTAACTGCTCGTGAAACATGCCGAGTTCAGAAACTATTTAATTTGCTCGAAAAAAGCCAGAAACTATTCAAAGACACTGTGATCACAAGTGGTCAACAACTGGGCCCCTGCCAAATTCGATCGGAACTGTAACATTGAAGTGTATAAACTGTGTGGCACGTGGAATAACAAACCAATCAGCATCATAAGCAATAATTTGATCGCCTGTGTACAGATCTACGCAATGTATATTGGTCATCGATCAATACCCCTGTCCACTAGCAGAGTTGCAGCAGCTGCTAGCTAGCTGCATGCCGTGCAAGAAGATACCGAAATGGTGATTTGCCCGTCCATTAGCACCAAATCAGACCGCTAACTCTTGTCATGTGCTTAGTTTCTACGCCAAATAATTAGCTTGGAAGCCAGACAAAACGCGGTCGCCGGCTGTACTCTCAAGCGCAGCGCACGGCCGGCGGGGGGTAAGGTCGCTGTGCCTGGCCACGACGTGATGTTTTACGGAGGTGCATTGACCGGATTGTCATGGCGCCTCGTCACCTGCTCCCACTGCAGGATCGCATTGCCTGCGCAGCGCCCGCTCGCCTGTCCACGCGGGTAGTTCGTTTACGGTTTATAATTGTTAGTTATAATTTACTAATTTAATTTAATGAGCAGCGATCGTTGAGAAAAATAAAAAACTAAAAGTCACTGAAAAACTAAAAAAAGTCCTGCTTAATCGAAGGTTCAATGCAGCAGTGTGGATAATGGAGGACAAGACTGAAGAGTGTAATTAGTTGGCACGCTGTATATAAGTACTGGTAAAACAAGGTCGGGTCAGATCAAATTAAGGCACCCACCCATGGGTTCGTATCTATAAGGATTTCCGATCTAGGACCGGTTTTGGACTACTACTTTATTTGTAACAGACGTACTGATCTTGCTTGTTTAATTCGATCAAAATTGTAAAGAAGACCCAGGAAGCACCTGTTGTTTCAGTTTGGTGATGATTTGGACGTTCAAAATAGCGATGGTATATGATTTATGGTTAAAATTTTATTGTAGCTAGCTGATTTTTTTACTGTAGCTAAATTGACTTATTAGGTATAATTAAATTTAAAAAAATATAAAAATAAAAATAACATATTAACATATCACGGACAATACAAAGAAATACGAGAAAAAACAAAACACAAAATTACCAAAAAAAACCATAAACAAACAAAAAAGCTACAGAGAAATACAAGCTAACGCAAACGCTCACCGCAGAAGCAAAAGTGGTCCTGGGCGGCCCCTTAAGCTAAAACAAATGTACGGAGATGGTTCTCAACTTTTTATGGGCATATACCTAAATGATTTAGCCTCCAAGAATTAAGCACGGGACCAAATTCCAGAAACCACTAGCGAGTAAAATAACCGAGACAACAACTCGCATCAACCCATAGACATGGTGTCTTGGCTTGAACTCCGTTCATTACCAGGGCGATTCAGAATTTCCGAAACTCCATATTTGCAGTTAATTGTACGATTTTTTTCTTCGTTCAAACATATACAGATGTACTCCTACAGCTCGTGCTGCACTATCCTGACTAGTTATTGGCACACGATAGATGCATATCAATGGGCTCAGATTCCACTCACAGTGGCCGTTGTTTTGACCATTTTGCCAGGTTTTAGTCACGCATACGGATAGATGAATAGTGCCAGCAATTAACTATCGCGCCCGTCCGTTTTGTTTAGGCCCCCGCTCAGCGTCTTGAGAAACTGGTGTCTGTGTTGAGCGGAGGCTTTTTTTTTCACTGTTGGTTTTTTGTTTTTTCTGTTTTCTGTTTTGGTTTTTTTTGGTTTTCTTTTTTTCTCTATATTCCTTTGCATTATTTGTGATGGGCTAACATATTTTTTCTATTTTTAATTTTTTAAAATTTAATTATGCCAAATAAGCCAACTAACTACAGTAAAAAAGTCATAAGTCACCACCATTCTAAACACCACCTTAGGCATGCAGCACGCACGATCAGACAAAATCGACCTTTTCTGCTTGTTTTGACTTGAAGATGAGGGGAGAGCTGAAAGACCATGCGAGAAGGTCCAGAATAATTTTATAATAAATCATTGTAAATTTTGTTAAGTGGTTAAGTAATTTTGCAAAGATCATATCTTGTTTGGTTTGTTTTATGAAAGTTTCAGGAAAAACGGTAGCACTGCTAGTATTGGTGCAGTCATACCGCATGACGGTAGTATCACAAGTGTTGGAGCGGTCATACCGTAGGACAGTAGTACTGGCTTAGGGAGCGGTACATTTTTTACAGAGAGGTCTAGTTTGGGATTGTAACGTGCGGTAGTATCGGGTTTGAGAGCGGTCGTACCGGTATGTTGCGTGTGGTACTACCGGACTTGGCAGAACAACATGATTTTGAGTTTTAAGTTTTGAATTAAGTTTGGGTGACTTGAGTCATTGTATTAAGGTTGCATGATGCATATTTTGGCTAATGTGAGTCATGTTGTGAAGAACATGTGCCTGAAAATAATATCTTTGTCTTTGAATGTATATGATCGTTTGGAGTCAAACATGGTCAACGACGAGGATCGGGGCTAGGCTCATAGAGGAGTTGAGACCTCAAACGATCAAGAATGCCGGGTGAGATGATAAACTCAAACATGGCACGAAAAATATGAAAAATATTGTAGGCAAGTTCGAACGGCAGGATGGCACCACGAGGCTTTAGACGGTCCAAGTAAACCGTGGTTTGGTGGAATCGAGACGGGAGAGACTTGGCAACATGTGGCAAACTAGTGGTGTACCTACACGTGACAAGTATGACGATTGCATGCAAAGGATGGTTATAACTAGGTCAATGAAAGGTATTTTGGTAGTTTGACCAAAATATCATAAATCACTTTCGATCAAAACCGCGGCGCGTGGGCGATGCGTTATAAAGCGATTTATGTCAAGGTGAAGCTGGTTTGATCGAGACGGATTAAGGATAAGAATTTAGCGGATACATGCTTATGCGCTTTCAAAAGCGTGCTTAAGTGAATATATATGAGTAAAACTCGTGTGTGTAGGGGTTATGGGTTTTCGCCATTGTGGTAGTGAATACGATCCACTAAAGGCTACATGTGGCTGGTTGCCCACCTATTTAATGGGCTGAGATGGAGATATGTGGATTAACCATCCAACCCATCTCTCTTGTGCCTTTATGTCTAGGGTTTGCGAATTGAATGCTTTGTGTGTTCTCTATCCTTCAAGGTAGAGTGGCTATAAAACCTACATCTTCAAGTGACAATACATCAATCTTTGATCATCTATATATCTATTTTGTTATTTTGATTGATTTGCTCTTGATTTTGTTGATTTTGATTTCTCCTCTTCCCTCTCTCTAATCTTACTGTGCCAAGCACATGATTGAGATAAAGATAACCTCTGAAAATCAATCTCTTATTATCTAAACACTTGTATAGCAAGTTATGAAGAAATCTAGTTTTGCTTGATTTTGGCCTCATGAAATGATTTCTTGTTTAAAGGGTTTTTAGATGTGTTCTTTGGTGTTCTAGCTTGCTGTGATATGTGAAAATACATCTAGAGTTATCTTAGCCATCATCTAACCATGAGCAAGTTGTATTCATTGTTTGAAGTTTTGGTTCGATTTTGGTGCAACATTTCCAATAAACTTAAAAATGTCTCAACTTTGGTCATGATTTTCATTATCATTTGTTGGAATAGGTTCCTAATATCCTAGATATGATCTCTGCAAAATTTCATGTCATTTGTATCTACGGATCAAAAGTTCCATCGATTCTTGTGTTTGAACTTGTGCTAAAATTACTGTCTACTGAGGAAAGGCAGTACCGCAGTGCAAACAAAGGTAGTTCCAAAAATCAATAGTTCAACAGTGCAAACAAAGGTATTTTAAAAAATCAATAGTACTGCTGGGCAAGCAAAGATACTTCCGAAAATCGGTAGTATCGTAGTTATAACATTGTACTACCAATTTCGCTGATTTTTCTCTAAAATTTTAGCAGCCTGTTTTGCTTGTTTTGTGGTGGTTTTTCACCCTAATCTTCATATCTTTATAGATATTGAAGTGGCGGATTGTGAAATATTTAGGGAAAAATTGAAGGCACCATTCACCCCCCCTCTATTGCCATATTCGGTCTTACAGTTGGTATCAGAGTCCGGTTAGCTCTTCTCATAGATCTTAAATGGTCTTAAGAACTATGGCAGTAGACAAGTATTCCACCAAACCTCCTATTTTTGATTGGATTGACTATCCGTTTTCAAAGAGTAAGATGGAATCTTACATTCAAACTTAAGGCTATATGATTTACAAGAAAGTTAAGATTTGGTTTGTTGTTCATGTCGATAAGAACATCACAGTTATGAATACACTAGATGTTAAGACAAACGTTAAGGTAAGAAATATCATCATTCAGGATCTTAGTAGAAATGAGTTTGATCGTATCTCTCACCTCTCGTCGGTATACGACATTTGGGTGACTCTTGATGCATACCACGAGGGCACTGCCCAAATCAAGACTGTCCGACAAGAATAATACAAGAGGGAAGACAACAAATCTAAGATGCTTGCTAGTGAGTCCTTAGATGAATACTTTGGCAGATTCCACAAGATTCTAAGCAACCTTTGAGCTATTGGTCTCACATACCTAGTCTCAGATAATGCTCGTTAGATGCTTTCTACCCTGGACTTCAGAGTTTGGGAGATAAAAGTGACCATCATCAAAGACATGACTGATCTATCAACCTTGAGTCTTGACGCATTGTACTCTCGCCTCAAGACTCATGAGATCGACATCGTTTCCCACAAGACGAAGTCACAGTTGATGGCTTTGGTGATTGATCCCACATCTGATTCAAAACTATGCTCTACTGGTAGCTTAGGGTTTCTTCCAAGTTGAGGGTTTAGATTTTGAGGAGACCTTCACCCCTATAGCTAGGCTAGAGGCCATTAGGATTTTGCTTTCATTCACAGCGTCTAAGGGCTTCAAGCTATACTAGATGAATGTCAAGAGTGCCTTCCTCAATAGGTATATTGAGGAAGACATCTATGTTAGATAGACTCTACGTTTTGAGAATCCCAAATACCAAAATCATGTCTTCAAGATGTTCAAAGCCTTGTATGGACTTAAGCAAGCCCCTAGAGCTTGGTATGAGGGCTTAAATACTATCTTTTGACTCATAGGTTTGAGATGGATAAGGTAGAGAAGGCCTTGTTCATTTGTAGGTATGGCAATGACTTGCTATTCGTCTAGATTAATATGGATGATATTATCTTTGGTGACCCCTCTCATGCTCTTGTTTCTCGGTTTTTTGATGTCATGAGCACATAGTTTGAGATGAGCATAATGGGTGAGTTGAGTTTCTTCCTCGGCTTTTAGATCAAGCAGACTTGGGAGGGTACCTTTACATCAAGGCAAATACACTCGAGACCTCCTGAGATGCTTTAACATGAGCGACGGCAAGTCAGTGTCGACTCTGATGGCGACCTTGATCATGCTTGATCCTAATGAGGATTGCGAGCCTGTAAATCAGGAGTACTACAACATGATTGGCTCCCTTCTGTATATCACTGCTTCGAGGCTGGACATACACTTTGTTGTATATTTATCGCTTGATTTCAAGCTTCTCCTCGTGTCTCTCACCGTCAGGCAGTGAAGCGTATTTTCAGGTACATTCGAGTTACTCTATATTATGGTATCTGGTACTCTTCTCCTTCTTATCTTTCCCTTAGAGCCTATTTCGATGCAGATTTTGTTGGCTGTAGGAAGAACACTTCTTGAACTTGCTAATTTATTGGCACGTTTTTTGTTTCTTGGTCTTCTAGAAAGCAGTCCAGTGTTGCACAGTCCACCGTAAACGCCGAGTATGTTGCAGCCGCTAGTTATTGTAGTCAGGTGCTTTGGATGATTTTGACCTTATGGGACTTTGGGTTAGCTATAGATAGTGTTCTATTTTTTTGTGATAACACTTCTGTCATTAACATTGCCAAGAACCTAGTGCAGCACTCTAGGACCCAGCACATATATATTCCATACCATGTCCTTAGAGACTATGTGGAGAAGGGTGACATAGTGCTTTAGTTCGTGGAGAGTGACAACTAGTTAGCTAACATTTTTATCGAGCCTTTGGATAGCTTGAGGTTCATGGCTTTGCGGGGAGAGCTTAGGATGATTTGTCCTTATAGCATAATCTAAGGGGAGCATCATGTACTTTCTATACCATATGTTTATTTGCTTCTTTCTGCACTTTGCTTCTAAGTGCTTTTGGGTTAGTCTTCCTAGCATAGACCAAAGGTGGTATTATACTATGCTACTTACTTTTCTTCCTCTCATCTAGTGGCTTTAGGATGCTGCTTAGTAGTTGGTTCTCTTCTTACTAGATTGAGTTCACTTATTTCTTTTAGGTCTAGCAGAGTTTGGGCCCCCTGAGTAGACGAAGAACATGTTTACTCTCTTGTGTTTAGATAAGAGCGAGTCTGAGCCATAGTGATCCCTCTATCTTGTCTATGCTTTAAGGACTACCATTTCTTCAGTTTTCCAAGCTTCTTTTCTTTTGCTTGTTGCTTTGGTTCAGGGGGAGTTTATTTGTGATTTTCTTAAGCTTAATATTGACATAACTCAACTTGAACCAAAATATTTCTGAAATTAACTCACTTGCTAAAGGGGAGCTGAGATCTTTATTTGTGTCATGTTGTGTTTTAAATCAACAATATGTATTGTAATATAAATACATAGAGCTTTGACTATTATTCTTGTGTAACACGATATCTTACTTTACATCTTGCCATATCTTGTGCTAGCTTACTGGATTTATCATGTCGTTGTATGTGTAAGTAAGCTTTTGCCATGCTAGCTCTATTAAATATGAAAAACTTGAATTAAATCATGTCTTGTTGGATCTTGTGACTAATTTTGCTCCAATGATTCTCTTATGATTTATGCCATGTTAAATAAACTAAGTTGAGTTTTGAACCTAAATTGAGCTTTAGATTGAGCTATACTAGTTTTTTATTGAAGTATGGGTTAGTATTAGCTCTTTGTTCTTTAACTAAGTCAAGAAAATACAAAATTTTCTCTTTTATGCAAACAAACTAATCTCGTCAATTCTATCTCTTGAGATGGCTTACCATTGCACTAAGCATAAATTCAGAGAAAGTTTTGGATGACCAAGATCACTTTCTTAAGCTTCTTGGTTGGGGTGGTCGCATAAGGCTTGAGATCTAACATATAGATAAGAAAATAAAAAAATATGAAAAATAAATTTCAAAAAATACCAAATATGCTAAATTTGCTCAATTATAAGAGGTATCATGTGCTTGAACAAACTGCTTCATAATTTGAACTTGTAGCACTCTAAATTGACTCAATTGTAGTTTTTTGGTTCCATTTATAATATTGATATGGCATGGCTCATTTTTAAATATTTTTGGTTAAATTATGATCTTAAACAATTTGACATGCCAACAATCCATTTAAATTCCATATTACTATGTTGTTTGGCTTTAGCTTTGCTATATATAGTTTGCCATGACTTAGATAGCACGTTCACATAATATGACTTGGTGTAATATTTGCAGAGTCAATTTGGATAATTTTTATGGCTCATAAATACTAAAAATAAATAAAATACAGTCACTTTATTTCATTCATGCTCTATCTTCTTGCATGTATCTTGATGATTACATTGTCAAAGGGAGAGAAAGATCGGTAAAAATGCACATCTAGTGCATGATATGGAGTTTTTATGCAAAATTTAGCTAAGTTGGAGCTTTTAATCTCTTCTCACCATGACTAAGGTCAAACAAAATAATTGTTCTTTCATATAGACCTAAAGTAATATTTTTGGACTCATTTGGTGGATTTAATGTTTTTTGTGGAAAACTTGTCTTTTTCAGTAGTTTCACTCCATTTCTACCTCATATGGCCATTTTTTGTCATTGCCTTACTCTTGTGACCATTTTAAGGTTCTCTTTGCAAAATTCTTCTTTATCTAAAACCACCTTCTATTTGCATTTCCAAGTATTGCCAATGGGTTCATCAAGGGGGAGATTGAAGGACCATGTGAGAAGATTCAGAATAATGTTGTGATGAATCATTACATGTTTCGTGTAGTGGTTAAGTGATTTTAGGAAAAACGATATCGCTGGTATTAGAGCGGTCATATCGCAGGGTGGTAATATCGACTTGTGGAGCGGTATATTTTTTCTAGAGAGGTCCAGTTTGGAATTGCAAGGTGTGGTAGTACTAGGTTTGAGAGCAGTAGTATCGGCATGTTGCATGTGGTACTACCGGATTTAGCAGAAAAATAGGATTTTGGGTTTTGAGTTATGACCTGGGCTATTGCATTAAGGTTGCATGATGCATGTTTTGGCAAACGTGAGTCAAATTGTGAAGAATTGATGTCCAAAAATGATTTCTTTGTCTTTAGATGTGTAGGATCGCTTGGAGTCAAGCGTGGTCAACGGCGAGGATCGGGGCTAGGCTCATGGAGAAGTTGAGGCCTAGAATGATCAAAGATGCTGGGTCCGACAGTGAGCTCAAGTATGACACGAGAAAAGCGAAAAATATTGAAGGCAAGTTCGAATGACATGATGGCACCATGAGGCTTGGACGGTCTATGTGAGCTATAGTTCGGTGGAACCGGGACATGAGAGACTTGGTGATATATGGCAAACTAGTGGTGCATCTACACATGACAAGCATGGCGATTGCTTGCAAGGGATGGTGAAGGCCGGGTCAATGAATGTTATTTTGGTGGTTTGACCAAAATATCGAAAATCACCTTAGAGAAAAACCATGGCGCGTGGGTGATACATTGGACACAGTTTAGGTCAAGGTGGAGCTGGTTTGATCGAGATGGATCAAGGCTAAGAATTTAGCGGATACAGACTTATGTGCTTTGAAAAGCATATATAAGTGAATATGTGTGAGTAAAACCTGTGTGTGCAGGGGTTAACAGGTTTTTCCCCATTGTGATAGTGGATAGAAACCATTAAGGGCAAGGTATGGCTGGTTGCCCACCTATTTAAGGGGTTGTGAAAGAGACATATAGGTTAACCATCCAATCCATTTCTTTTGTGCATTTATGTCTAGGGTTAGGGTCTAAGAATTGAATGCCTTGTGTGCTCTCTGTCCTCCGAAGTGTAGTGACTGTAAAACATACTTTTTCAAGTGGCAATATATCAATCTTTGATAATCTCCATATCTATTTCTTATTTTGATTGATTTGCTCTTATTTTCGGTTGCTTTTGATTTCTCCTCCTCCCTCTTCTTGATTTATCTATGCCAAGGATGTGATTGAGATGAAGATAACCTCTGAAAATCAATCTCCTATCATGTAGACACTTTTATAGTAAGTTCATGAAGAAATCCGGTTTTATTTGATTTCGGCCTCATCGAGTGATTTTTTTGCTTTAAGAGTTTTTGATTGTGTTCTTCAGTGTTCTAGCTTGCTGTGATATACGGGAATAAATATAGAGCCATCTTGGACATCATCTAACTACAAGCAAGTTGTATTCACCGTTTGAAGTTTTGGCTCAGTTTTAGTGCAATCTTCCAACAAACTGAAAAAGGTCTCACCTTTGGCCAAAATTTTTATTATCGTTTGTTGGAATGGGTTCCTGATATTCTAGAGAAGATTTCTAAAAACTTTTATATCATTTGGATTTACAGATCAAAAGTTTCATCGATTCTTATGTTTGAACTTGTATTAAGATTACTGTTCACCAATGAAAGGTAGTACCGTAGTGCAAACAAATATACTTTCAAAAATCGGTAGTACCGTAGGACAAACAAATGTACTTCCGAAAATCGGTACTGATGATTTCACTGGTTTCTCCAAAAATTTAGCAGCCTGTTTTGCTTGTTTTGTGGTGGTTTTTCATCCTAATTTTCATAGCTTTTATAGCTATTGGTGTGAAGGATTGTGAGATATTTAGAAAAAAAATTTGAAGGCACTATTCACCCCTCCTCTGTTATCATCTTCAGTCCTACAAGAGCCCAACTCCATCTCCATGCCTTTCTACAATGAGAAAATGTTATCTTGGAGAGCCGTTTGGAACACAAGAATTTCATAAGCACCCATTCAATTTGCATAGAAGTATGTAAAAATTTATGTTTTTCAAACAATTCCTTTGCTTGGTTTTACATGTCGGCCATTTCCCAAAGTTCAAGGATCAAAATAAAAAAAATCAGAAATAGATAGATCTTTGGACAAACAATGGGTGGGTTCTTTTGGACTTATGGCTTATGGCATAAATATTTGAATTCTGGTCGTTCACGAGATTTTGACCAGTACAGCTGAACTCAGTGCACTTTTTACTACAATCTTTCTGTTGACCCTGTCTTGAAAAAGCGCACTATTTAAAATCTAGTTACTGTAGTTGGTACAAACATAAGCCAGCTGAAAGTAGAAATGAACCTAGCCATCATATCATAGCCAATAATTTCTCAAGAATCTAGGCCTTCTAAAAACTATGAAATTAACTATGGCAAGTCAAGTCACTCGTAAATGTTGATTAAGTGATGAAGATCATGTGAGAAGGTTCAAAGTAGTATTTGCGATAAATCATTGCAAATATTGTGGAGTGGTTATTTAATTTTATAAAGATTGTATTTTGTTTGGATCAGTTTTAGAGCTTTTTTAGGGAAATCGGTATGATCGCAACGGTCATACCGCAGAACAATAGTACCACAGTTTGCTTGCAGGTTGCTATTTTTCAGAATGGTCCTATTATGGGGAGCGGTAGTATTGGCCTGTGGTGGGCGGTAGTACCGGCCCAGGTAAAAAGATTTTGGGTTGTTTTGAATTGTGTTTGGTAAGTGCATTAATGTTGTATGAAGTATGTTTTGATTAATATGGGTTAAGTTGTGAAGAACTTATATCCGAAAATAATTTCTTAGTCTTTGGATATGCAGAGTCACTTGGAGTCAACCATAGTTAACATGCGAGGATCGGGTCTACGCTCATGGAGAACTCGAGGCCTAGAATGATAAAGGATGCCAAGTGAGATGGCTGAACTCAAGTATAACGCAAGAAAAGTAGAAAATGTTAAAGAAAAGTTCAAGTGACGGGTTGTACCGTGTGGCTTGGTTGGTCCAATTGAATCGTGGTAGAGGAACTGGAACAAGAGAGACCTCCTAACACGTAGCAAGTGAGTGGTCCAGAGGAACCAGAATGGGAGATGTTTGCTTGCAAGAAAGATAAAAATCGAATCAAAAGATATTATTTGGTAAGTTGATCAAAATACCGGAAATTACTTTAGACCAAAACTACGGTGCTTGGAAGAGTGATTTAGGTCAAGGAAAAGCTGAGAATATCAAGTTGGATCAAAAATTAAGGACCTAGTGGATTCGGATTTATGTGCTTTGAAAAATGTGCATAAGTATATTGTGTGAGTAAAACTTATGTTGTGTGTGGTTAACGGATTTTCTCTATTTGCGCTAAGTAGATAGTATCTGTTAGAGTTAGATGGGGTTGGTTGCCTTGTCTATTTAACTAGTTAGGATAAAGACTTATTAGTTAACCATTCAACCATATTAGCTTTCCTCATGAAAACCAAGTGTTCTAGAGTTAGTGTTTAAGAAGTGTGAGTGTTGTAGTGTGCTTTCTGATCCTTCAAGTAGCAATATATTAATTTTGTTCATCTTTCATTAATCCATCTTGTTTTGGTTGATTTACTCTTGATTTGGTTGGTTTTAATCTTCTCTCTTTTCTTCTTAATCTTATTAGGTGTCATAGATGTGTAAGTGATGGAGATGTCCCTATGAAAATCAATCTCCAATCATTTAGACATCAGGTTTGGTAAATTCTTAAAATTACCTAGTTTTTGCTTAATTTTGCATCTCCAAGTGATTTCTTAATTAAATTATTTTTGCCTCGATTTCTTCGGTGTTCTAATTTGTTGTGATATGTGAAAATATATTTCAAGTCATTTTGGCCATCATTCATCTATGACCAAGTCATATTCACCATTTTTGGTTTTTGCTCGATTTTTGTGCAACATTCCTTCAAATGGAAAAAGCCTAAACTTTGGCAACGATGCTATTGATTGTTAATTAGAATAGGTTTCTAGCATCCTAGGAAAGGTGCATAGCAAGTTTCAAGTCATTTGGATATAACGATCAAAAGTTATATAGATTCTTGGTTTTGAAATAGCACAATTTTTCTATCTCAGAGCTGGTTTATTGTAGCAGTAGTATCGATATACTATACGGTACGACTGATTTTACTGTTTATTTCTCGGATTTTTAGCTTCTTGATCGGCTAGCTTTTGTGTTGTATTTTCATCCTAAATCTCTAAAGCTATGTAGCTATCGGATTAAAAAATTAGTGAATAATTAGAGAAAAAAATCTAAAGACGTCTTTCACCTCCTTTATTAACATACCCGTCCTAAGTGACATGAGAGACACATACATACATACCGTTGCATATATATGATGGCCGACCCCCGGTTTCTCCGATCTCCGGAGATCGCCTCTCACTGCAGCTGATGTCGAGCTGATCGCATGCGCTCTACATATAGTACGAGCCAACCACCTGTGTCTATCGATGACTCGCAGCAATAATACAAGCTAGCTAGAAAGCTATAAGCTTAATTATCAAATTTGACAGCAATGAATAAAGGATTTTTAGTATCATATTGATTATTGCACGTTGGTGGCTGGGAACAAGCCAGGTATCGTAGTACTGCAATGCCATGTGTTGTTAATTAGCTTCCATCGTTCGATGATATCCAAGGGGCTGGATAGGCTATGTCACAGAAGTCAAGAGCGCATGGTTGGTTGTACTCATTTGCATCGACTTGGATCTTTCCAGGGGCACATGCACGCTCCTCTGATGCGTAGTTCTCCCTCAACCACTTGCCTGCCGTGCTGAGATCGAGATATCTGTCTAGGACATTTATCTGAAATGAAAGCCAAATACCAACGGAATCAGAGTGGCATCAACATTAGGCTCTTCTATTGTCGTCTAAAAATTATTTTTTTATAGTAAATATTTTTTTATAGTATCTAATTTTTAAACGAAGTGTTTTTTCAGAGCAATCAATTATAGTAGACACTGTAGTGTCTTCATTTATGTCGATCAAAATCGTACGCAAATATCTCTCTCCGTACGACTTCCCTAAAGTTATTACTATGCTAAAACTAAAAATTATTAGCAAAAATCAATACAAACGGCTCCTAATTTACATCTTCCAGTCATTCATTGACGTCTGAATGCTAACAATCCGAGAGATTGTACATCTGTCACGTACAATTACTGAAGTAGTATCTGTAACAACCACATCATAATTACATAATTAATTTTATATATAGAAAATATCTATTTTAGATTATGCTACCATTTTTACAAGATATCTAGTTAATTATATTATATATACGAAGTCCATATGGCGAGGCTCACCAAAAGGAGACTAGGACGCTAGAGAGAAAGAACTCATAATTAAGCCAACACTGCTGGGCTATTCACAAGTCAAAAAGAGTGGGGGAGATGGATTAGTAACAAGTAATTACAGGTTCCACAGGAGCGCACTGAACCCGGATGCAAGGATGCCGTCCGGCTGCGCCCATACCTGTTCCGGCTCGAAACCAAACCCGGTAAGCTCGTCGTGCGCGGCAATGCCTGCGTGGTCCAGCCACGCCGGCTGCTCGTACCACGTCTCGGCGGCGGGGTCGTGGAAAGTGCCCCCGAACACGAGCTCCGCCACGATGTCCTCGTCAATGGACGGTAGCTCGATGATCTCCTCCAGCTCGTCGTCAACCTGGCCGAACATCTGCCCGGGCTGGCACGCGGGTGCCGTCGACGCCGCCGCCGGCATTGGCGCCGCGCCCGCGCATGCGCCCACGGGGTCCATGGCCGCGGCGCGCGCGGCCGTGGCCTGCACGTCGCGGGGCGCGGCGGAGGCCGGGCGCGGCAGCAACGTGGCCATCTCGGGGAAGTTGAGCACCGCCGCGGGGCCCTTGACGACGAGCGCGGCGGCGTCATGCGCGCGCGCTGCCATCTCGGGCGTCGGGAAGGTCCCGAGCCAGATGCGCGACTTCTTGCGCGGCTCCCTGATCTCGGACACCCACTTCCCCCACGCCCGCATCCGCACGCCGCGGTACGTCGGGTGCCTGCCGCCCCCGCCATTGCTCCCAGTGCCCCTCCCCCGCTTCTCCCCGCCTCCGCGCCTCGCCGCCGGCGACGGCGGCGGCGAGGCGGACGACGACGCCGGGCTGGTCACCTCGGAGTCCGGCATTGCCAACGCCAAGCGCGCACGCGCACTCAACGGTGCAACGCAAATGCAGAGGAGCTAGCCTGTGGTGTATACTAGCTACTCGTTTGCCGTGCGAGACCGAGTCGCGGAGCTGGATGCTTGAAGCGGGGGAAGCCCAAGGGGGTTTTAGTAGTGGTTGGTGGGAGCGTATGACGTTGACGGCTCAACGAACGCTACTATGCTCTCTCTCTCTCTCTCTCTCTGGACGTCCTTGTCGCAGCCGTCGTCGTCAGCAACGCTCCCTCCCCCAGATCTCTCTCTCTCTCTCTCTCTCTCTCGATGTATTATCTGATGACCTCTAAGTTTCCATTGTTCTTGGTCATGGAGTGAATGTAACGGGGAAGAACGCTACCTGGTGCAACAGCTAAATTTTCAAAGAGACCGTTGCAATAGGCAGGATGAAATTGCTTACGAACGTCAACTGATGTATGGAGTGCAATTTACATGTTTTTTTAGATAGGCGAGTGCATTTTTACAATTTGTTCGTCACCAAATTTTACAGCGATGGATTTGAGTTTGACGTTGCAATATCAACAGGAAGGGATACGTTAGGGAATTGGATGGTTTTGTGGCAACCCATATGTGCTGATAGTTAGTGGTGCAGATATTGCCCCTATTATTAAGACAGTACGTATTTTATACTCTGGTTAAGATATTTTTGCAATGATCAAACAAAGGTAGCGCTCAGTTTAACGTTAGTTTATGATTTTTTTTATTATAACTAGTTTATTTTTTGCAATGATCAAATAAAAGTAATGCTCAGTTTAATATTCTACACTTGTACAAACCTAAGTGTTGGGTATTCTACCATAACAATATGCCGTGCTACTCCGTCGATCATTTAATTTGTTGAGCTCTTTTTAACCAGAGTACTGGGACATACGTTGTACGCTTCCACCACTGAAGAACTCCTCTGTTGCAATTGCAGCACCGCAGAAGATCTCGAAAGGAACAACAACATTCAACTGTTGTCCAGCCTGTATGAATTTGCATGGTAAGTTTTGCTGATTGTGATGGAACATCTGTACTATTCACGGACTGTGTCCATGTACTTTGACAATGTTTTGTAACGGGTTGCTAGAATGATGGCAAATAATGCTCCTGAAATGTACATCTGACAGGTGGTTACGGCCACACAAGCTTTAGGCCCCGTTCAAAGATACCGTAGTTTTTAGTTAAAATAATACTATAATAATTAGTATTTTTTCTAAGATATTTAATTAAAAAATTAATAAAAAAGAGAAATAAAGAACACTGTTGTCGATGATCAAGTCACCGATCTTACGAATTGTAAAAATGGTTATATTCCTTGGGATGATTGAACATGAGAATGTGGTGATCTTTGTTGCTATTAAATGGTTATAAGATGTTCTCACTAAGATATTATATGGAGATGTAACTAGTCATAATCTCTACAATCTTCCCACTAATCGGAGGATTATGAATGTTGAAGTTGTTCGCTATGTTCTGATTCTGATTCCAATCCTAATTGTCCTCTCCTATGTCTTCTCTTGTTAATCCATGAATAGCACTGAAAGGGTGTAAGTTATCCACATGAGCAGATACTTTGTTGGATCACCCCTTCTAGTCGAAGGGGTGGTTGCTATCAGCGAGAGAGATATGATAATTATTGATATTCGGTTAGTGTCAGTGGGAGATTATTGTGACAACAACTGCACGGTGGATGTTGCCAGAGATGCAGGGCCGAATCGTCGTGCTATTTGGAGTGAATAAAGCACGTGCTTTATCTGCTGCACGAGAGTGATTCCCTGGAGGCGGGTCTTTGTACCAGTTCACAAATTTTTCGAGTGGTCTACTGGTCAGGTAAAATATATAGCAAATCTCTGACCAAGGGTACTCGGGTAATTGCCTTTGGAAGCTTACAAGGGTCTTGAGGCCTTAATTGAGTACTAAAGTTGTGCTTAGCGGATTATTTAATCCTCGTCAACTGTTATATCTCCATGAATAATGCAAAGAAAAGGAAAAAAGAGAAAAAAAGAAAAAAAATCATGTTAAGAAGCCAGCATGTTTCAAAGGGCTTTTGAGTAGAAAATAGAAGTTGTGTGGAGTGGGGCAAATTCTGGACCATATATTAATTTGTTCATGCACACAGATAAGTATAGTATTTCACTGCTATAAGATTTGATATATATGCATGGGGACGGATCAACTGTTCAACCTATAAATTTAGTTACCTTGGCTAATTAACACCCTACAAAAGTCTGACAATCTTGATTAAAAGTTCTATTTTTTATGTGGTCGTTCAAAAGTTCTTGTCAACTGAATTAAAACTCTTACATTGGGTGATTTTTGTTCTAAAAGTTTCCAAATTCAACCTATGAGGGTTTTTAAAATAAAACTCTTACATCGAAGAGATTGAAGGCTATGGAAGACGTGAGAATGATTCTCAATAAGGTTCTGGTCCCCTGGAGGTTAGCGATAGGGGAAAAATTTTTGAGCGGGAGCGACGGCAAGATTCCAATCTTTTGGGTATACATAAAGTGTGGATTCAGGCTGTCGGCGCATTCCTTCTTATTGGAGGTTCTTGAGTTTTATGAGATTGAGTTGGTGAATCTGGCCTCTAATTCAATTGCCAATCTCAGTATCTTCATCCACTATGCAAGGCATATCTAGGGATTCCGATGAACTCAGAACTCTTCAAATACTACTATAGAATGACTGGAAGAGCTGGAAAGGTGGAGGTGTCACCCAAGAACTACTCCTTGCGGCTTCATGATGGAAAGGTGAGGGAGTACATTCTAATATTTTCCAAATCTTCGTGGTCATCATGGAAGAAGTTCTGGTTTTACATAACAGTCAGCAAATAAGATAGCTTATCCTTCACGGGATAGACAGCAATGGAGAACCTAAGATGGAGATCTTCTCCGAAGAAGGAAAGGAGGATAGAGTGATGGGTTGATGCCATTGTCTATCTTAAGAACAAGAGGCTGACTTCATGGCACGTGGTGAGAGACTTCTCCATGCGCTGAATTAGTCCCTTGAAATCCTGTGATCATATCATGCTATGGTATGAAGGCACAAAAGATTCAACTAGGGACTCCTCAGAAGGCGCAAAAGCGATAGACTTTATTTTTGGTCACACGCCCCAACACTTTCAATATTCTAATAGGGTACTTTTTATAAGACAGATCCTCTTGAAGATCAACAGCATCAACTGGCACTACCTCCTCTTGTATTCGCAAACACTTCTTCAACTGTGACACATGAAAGACATCATGTATCCCACTAATGGTTGTTGGTAGCTCCAACTAGTAGGCAACCTCTCCTCTGTGCTTTAGTATCTTGAACAGCCCAACATATCTTGACGCAAGCTTTCTTCTCATTTGAAACCTCTTAGCATCTTTGAATGGTGTGATATAGAGATACACATAATCGCCTGATTTAAAGCTTAACTCTCGATGACGAGTATCCGCGTTGCTTTTTTGTCTGGCCTGAGCAATTCTCAACTTCTCCTGGATTAATCAAACTTTCTCCTCAATTTCCTTTAAATAATCTGGCCCAAAAACTTGGCTCTCTCCCATCTCTTTTCAATTAAGAGGTGTTCTATATTTTCTACCACACAAAGCTTTAAACGGTGACATTTATAACAAGTCTAGTAACTGTTGTTGTAGAAGAACTCTGCAAAAAGGCAAACAACTGTTCCACTTGGCTCTGTGATCTAACACACAAGTTCTTAGCATATCCTCAAAAATCTGATTCACACACTCAGTCTGACCATCAGTCTGGAGATGATATGCTGTACTGAAATTCAGATAAATACCCATTGCTTTGTGAAACTTTCCAAAATCATGAAGTGAACTGCGATCCATGATCTGATAATATTTTCTTAGGCACTCCATAGAGACTAACAATTCTTGACATGTATAGTTCTGCCAACTTGCCCCTGCATAGGTTGTCTTGACCGGAATAAAATGAGCAACCTTTGTTAGACGATCCATAATTACCCAAATTGAATAAAAATCTTCCTTGTTCTTGGGCAATCCTATAATAAAGTTCATGCCAACTTCTTTTCACTTTCACTCAGGAATCCTCAGTGGTTGTAGCAATCTTGCTAGCATCTGATGCTCAGCTTTCACTCGTTAACACACATCATAAAGTGCAACATACTCAGCTATCTTATGCTTCATACTTGGCCACCAATATTTGTCCTTGATATCCTGATACATCTTGGTATTACCTAGATAGATCGAGTCAATGACTCATGAGCTTTCTTAAGCAATAACACTTTTAACTCCTTTTTATTTGCCACACACAAACGATCCTTAAACCATAGAGTACCTTTGTCATCCTCTATAAATCCTGATGCTTTACTCATATTAGTCTTGATCCGTTGAATATTTTCATCCTTTTTTTGCTTGATGAATCTGACCGTCAAAAGTCAGATGCAACTCCATTGTGGATAAGAATCCTTCCTCAACCAATGCCATACTAAGATTTTGAAATTTCTCATGTAAAGCTAGCTGTCTCTCCTTGAGCATTACTGTATTACAATAAATCTTTCTGCTCAAAGCATCTGCTACCACATTGGCTTTTTTGGGGTGATAATGAATCCCAACTTTATAATCTTTTATTAACTCCAATCACGTTCTTTGCTTGGGATTAAGATCTGCTTAAGTGAAGATATACTTTAAGTTCTTGTGATCCATGTAGATTTCACAATAATTACCCATGAGATAATGATGCCAAATTTTCAGAGCATGCACTACAGCTGCTACTCCAAATCATGTGTAGAATAATTCTCCTCATATGGTCTCAACTGACATAAAGTATAAGCTATCACTCTTTTGTCTTCCATCAGCGTACATCACAAACCTTTGCGGGAAGCATTGCAATAGATCTTAAAATCCTTGTTATTGTTTGACAATACTAGCACTGGGGCTGTAGTCAAACAATCCTTCAGTTTCTTAAAACTTTTCTCGCATTCTAGCGTCCAAGTGAACTTCTTTTCCTTCTTTAATAATTGCATAAGTAGTCTTGTCACACTAAAAAATCCTTCTATGAACCGACGTTAATAATCGGTGATTCCAAGAAAACTTATGACTTGTATCACCGACAACGGTGAATTCCAATCAAGCACATCCTTTACTTATCTGGGATCAATTGCAACTCCTCATGCTGAACTCACATTTGCTGAACTTGGTATATAACTTATGCTCTCTTAGCTTTTGCAACATCATCCTCAAATGCTACTTGTGCTCCTTCTCATCCTTGGAGTAAATCAAAATATCGTCAATGAACACAATAATAAGTTTATCCAAATATTCTATGAACACATTGTTTATTAGGTACATAAAATAAGCTGGGGTATCGATTAAACCAAAGGATATTATTGTGAATTCGTATAGACCATAACGAGTCGAGAATGCGATCTTGGGTATATTCTCTTGATGAATATTTATTTGATGATATCCTGACCTTAAGTCAATTTTGGAGAAAACTCCGGCTCTTTTAAGATGATTAAACAAATCATCAATCCTGGACAACGTATACTTGTTTTTTATTATGACCTCATTGAATGCTCAATAATCCACACACATACGCTGACTACTATCTTTTTTCTTAACAAACAACACTGCCTCTCTCTACGAAGATAAACTAGGTCTAACATAACCTTTGTTTCACAACTCCTGAATTTGTTTCTTCAACTCTACTAACTCATTAGCAGACATCTCGTACGACTTCTTGGAAATCAGTGAAGTACCAGGTGCTAACTCTGGCTGACTCATGCTGGCTTAATATTTTACTTTGCTCCCATTTGAACTGATCAAGGTAACGGCTCTGCTTCCATAATCCAACATTTGTTTGGTGTTTCTTAAACCAATCTATTTCGAAAATTACATCCAGAGACTGGATATTCAATACAACAAGATCGACGAAGAACTCCACTCCTTGAATAGCTATCTTAACTCCAGGACAGCCTAGGTTTGTATTCAACTCGGAGCCTGAGGATTAAACCAATCGGATATATCCAAGAACAACAGTTTTCAATCATTGCTTTAAGACAAAATTGTGAGAGGCAAATGGATGTGAAGCACCAAAATCAAACAGAACTATAGCGGAAACTAAATTTATTAGGAACTTACTGGTCACAACATCTGGCTCTGCTTGGGCCTGCTTTGTGGTGACATGGTTCACTTGTCCTCGTATAACTAATTGTGGCATTCGGCTGGCTTATCCTGACACTTTAGGTGCTCCGTGTCCTGATCCTAAGGTACGGATTCGATCTGGTATAGCTCTCAAATTAAAACAGACTGGCATTGGGGCTTACTTCTGAGGGCACTTACTGGCATATTAAACTTGCTCATGACACTTGTAATAGGTGACTGATGCTGTAGGATTGACATTCCTCTGTTGTTGATTGCTTGAACCAATAGGGTGTGGTCTAGATTGGAACTGACGGGGTGTTGGTGTAGGAGTTTTGAATCCTGACTACTGTGGCACATGAGCTGGCTGATAAGTGCTGAAACGAGCCTTCTGGGCTTGATGTATCTGAGATCTTTGCTGCATTATTCTTCTTTTGTGAGACTCCTCTAGCTCATGATGACTCTCTTCAATGAGCATTGCTTTGTCCATCATGTTCTAAAAGCTGGCATAATTGTTGCCCACAATTTAAACTTCCAATCTTGGATTTAATCCTTTCTTGAAGCGCTTCTGGCGGGCATCATCTGTGGCAACATTCTCAGGTGCATAGCTAGCTAGTTGAGCGAACTTGTTTAGATACAAACATACAAACATGCCTTACGCATTTCAATTAAATATATTATTTAACAAAAAAGAATTATTAAGCCGCATGGAATATTATCAAGTGCACTCGCTTCTAAGTGAATTTAATTTTTATTTATATGAGAATTGTTTCCAATCTCACAAAAATATTTTGTGTAATTGCAAGGCGTCACTTGGAACAAGAATTAAAATGGTGCCAAACGAGCAAGAAAGAATACATACGGTGCTGCCCATTAGAAGAAAAGGGCTACCGTACAGAATATTGCTCACGCACGAAGGGAAAAGCAATTGTGCAGCTCGGATGAGAAAAAGCAATGCACGCATGCAGCCATGCATGGCTGATTGCAGTGAGTTAAAGAAAGAAAGAAAGAAAGAGAAGGTTCTGCATGCAAGATAAGGAAAGAAAGGATCTGTTGAAGTATAAGTGAATTACCTACCTTTGCTCATCAGCTTAAGCTTTTGGGTGAATTGGCTGGTGCATGTAACTCAATATGGTATCAGAGCTAAGAGGTCTTAAGTTCGAGACCCGGTTGACGCAATTAAATAAAAATAATTGTAGCTCACTTTTATTCCACGTCTTAGGCCTGAGAAAGCCTACACGTGAGGGGGAGTGTTGAAGTATAAGTGAATTGTCTACCTTTCCTCATCAGATTAAACTTTTAGGTGAACTAGCTGGTGCGTGCAACTCAATATGGTATCAAAGCCAAGAAGTCTTGAGTTCAAGACCTGGCTGGCACAATTAAAAATTATAATTACAGCTCACTTCTATTTCCACGTTTTAGGCCTGAGAGAGCCTACACGTGAGGGGGAGTGTTGAAGTATAAGTATATTGCCCACATTTCCTCATCAGCTTAAGCTTTTGGGTAAATTGGTTGGTGCATGCAACTCAATTGGATCATGTTTTGGCTAAAATGCATGATCAGCTCGTCAAGGCGTGTGTGCAGTCATGCAGATTAAAGAATTCAAATTAGAGATGGCTTGCGTCCCAACACTCGGTCGAACTCCAAATGACTCGGCCATGTATTGTTATTTGCTAAGTCCGAACCTTTGAGATAAAGATTAATAGCATGTTTCTTTTTTCCTTAGGCCTTAGGCCCATGTGTGCGTGCGTGACGGGGTTAGGGCGCCCATAAATATATCGGCCACCCCTTTTGTAACCCTAGATAACGTTATTCAGATTAAAACTTGTGCTCTTGATTCTATAACTTGTACTACAACACCCCTAATAGAATAGGGAGTTTCAATCTAGATATTACCACCGTTCTTCTTGTAATTTTCTCATGTTTTTGCAGGAAGAACACGTCTACTTTTGCATGGTTGAGTAGATGAGGATGGAAGCATGTGGTTGGGTGAATTCTTTTGTTGTAGGTTGCTGTATTGAGATAGTGGTTGCCAACTTGCCATCATAGGTTCGTCAGATTACACGAATTCAAAGTTATCCCTGATCCTACATCGTGAAGATCAAATACCCCCGCATTATCTCCTCTCCTATATGCCTCATAGCAAAAGGAGATAAAGTAAAATCTCTCAGTAATAATGAACCCTACTATGATGAATTAATGGATATGTTTGAGGATTTAAATGAATATCTTAGGAAGGAGAAGTCAAAATTTAAGGTCTTGGAAACAGAATATCTCTCTAAAAGGTTATTATAAGGAGGTAAAGAAAACTCATGACTCACTCCTTCACAAGGATTTAAGCAAATCTTATAGTGGCATTGAAATTACTTGTTGAAATGCATAGTGTAGAGATTGCTAGAACTAGCACATCCACTTCATGTGATGATTTATTAGCCATAACATGTTGCTCTAAATTTGACTCCATTATGGTAATACTAAATCTTGTGATGCAGAGCTCATCGAAGAAAATTATGAGTTAAAGGAGAAAGTGACCAAGCTAAACAAAAGCTTAGAAAGATACTTCTAGAGAAAAGCCACCATTGACAAGCTATTGAGTGAGCAACAGTGCTTATTTAATAAAGGTAAGAAACTGGCATACAAGTCCACAAGGTTTGTGAAGCAAAATGGTAAATATTGCCATATTGTGATGTCTTGAAAAATTAGCATTTTGGGAAAAGGTATAAATTGTGAATATTTTCAATTTTTGCATTTTTTTTTGTTATTTTGATTTTACGGATTTCTTTGGTTTGATTGAGGTTCCATTAAATAACACAAAAAATGTACTCACACATATATATACATTTATATGACGCTAAAGTATAAAATAAAAGGGGAAACTCTAAAAAGAAAGGACGTGTTCATAAAAGAGAATTTTAAATTAAAATACGAATCTGAAAAGATGATCCAAATATCACCCAAAATTTCCAAAACTTAAATTAGCAATCAAAGGAAAAATGGAGACATGTAAAACATGAAAAATAAATTTAAAAGAAAAGTAGTAATACTGTAAAGGACATCTCTGAAATTTTATGAATAAAATGTATATACACATATGCCCCAAAAAACAATAGAAATCAAAATAAAAATAAAAATAAAAAAGAAATCAGAAAAAAAGAGAAAAAGAGGAAGGGGGAGGACTCTGCCAGCCAACCAGCCCACGGCCTTCCCCCTTCTCCCTTCTCCTTTGCCCCTCTTCCTCTGTCACGCCCGCGCGCCTGCACGGCCTCCTCTCTCCCCCGAAAACCCGCAGTCGTGGCCCTCACCATCGTGCTTCCTTCGGACCGCCAGACGCCGGTGCACCTCCTCACCCATGCCGCCACCTGCTCCCCGTAGTACTCCCCCTACCTCCCCATCCCCTCCATGCGCGGCCGGACTCCCGACCCACACCGCTGCGTCAACTGCGACTGTGCCTCACGTCGTCAAATGCCATCACATTGTCCAATAAATGCGCATTCTCCTGTCGCTAGTCCCTTCGCGTCGTGAGGCCGTGATTGCCTGCCCCGTAGCCACACCGCCAATCGGATCACACGCCACGGCCACCTCAACCGCCCCGCACGGACATCTCACTCCACCGCCTATAAAAGCCAACTGAGGCCGCTAATCGACATCACCTCTCTCTCTTCCTTCCACCGAATGCAATCGTCTCTCCGTGCCCCGTAGCTCGCCGGCGACCTCTTCTTCCCCAACTCTGGCCGACGGGTAAGCCGTCGATTGAAGCTACCTCAGGCCGATTCCATTTGGCAAAAGCATCTCTGGAGCTCGGCGATGCCATCACGACCCTCGACCGAAGCTCCCGACGCCCAACTGCCCCCTCGCAGTGAGCTCCCCTCGGACCACCGCCGTCTCACGCCGACCGACCACCACAGCCATCCCCGAGCCCCACCAACCCCCAAGGTAACCTCGTGACACTTCCTAGATGCTCCAGTAGCAAGTAATTAAGCTCTCATGCCATAGATCGCCGTGTTCACCTCCGCCCTGTTCCGCCGCCTCCTGAGCTCACCACCGGCCATTGCTCTGGCCAAATTGGCTGGTGAGACCTCGCCTAGAGATGGGTGTAGGCACGAGAAACCCATTTTGCTGATGTTAACGTCCGGCCGCCGCCCCCACCGCTGGCGGTGAGCTTCGCCATTATCGGCGGGAAGAAGAAGCACTATTCATATGTGCGATCTAATTAGCCCGAGGTTAATTAGCATTAATGATGACCGTTAGTTTTAATTAGTCACTAACATGTAGACCCCTTTCTAATTAAATGTCAGTAGGTCCCAGGTGTCAGCGTCCTGCAAAGTATTAATCCCCGTGGGTCCTACCTGTCAGTGAAACCAAGAAGGAATAAAAACCCTACTATGGGCCCCACGTGTCAGCAACTGGGAAAAAAATTAATAAATCTAGTGGGTCCCACCCGTCAAAGAGAGGAAAAGAAAATTAATAAAACCTATGGGCCCCACCTGTCAGCCACACGCATACTCTTTCTCCTCAGATTTAATTATTTATTTTTGATTTTATTTTGGCTGAAAACTTCAAATAATCATAACTAATTCATTTTAACTCCAAATAAAGTGACCTTCCAAATATTTTGGCTGGTAGCACTAGCTGTTAACATCCCGCGCAACATGTGGAATCCACTGCAAGTGGGAGTAACCCATAGGGTGAGATGAGAACAAGAGACCAAATGGTTTGAAAAGTTACTGTGATGATATGCTCAACCACATGACCAAGGAATCTTGTGGAGCAGCGGGTGGATTGTCTCTTGTGGTGAAAGTGTACACACTCTGCAGAGTCAAAACTATTCGAATAGTCGTGCCCACGGTCAAGGGTGGACAAGGAAACCTAACTCAGATATAATTCTATTTCAAAAATAATTTTTGTGGGAGGAAATTAAATGCAAAGAAAATGGAGGGCGATGGAAAGCCCTGATTTTGTGTTGCCTTGAGTGTCATCTCAGTGATAATATAAGCGGCTATAACGCTGAAGAGTTAGCCTACGGTGCAGGTAACATGTAAAGGTAGATGAAATCTGTGCCATTACTATTATCACATTCTTTTTTTACAAACACTATGATTTTGGTCCAAATTGCTATGTTTCAGGGGATTTCTATGTATCGTATTACATTTAAAAAGCGATTTTCTGGCAAATAAAACAACCTGAATCCTTCCTTGGCAAGCCATGCATGTTAAATTAATTGCATACTGTGTATTGACTCGCGGAGCACGGTGCATTTATGCTCAGCCTTGCATGTTCATCACCAGAGGCAGGATTCCACGACCACTACACCTACAACGACGCACCAGTCCCAAGCCATGGAGTAGACGACAACAATTAGAGCGAGTTTGAAAATATCAAGTCCTAGGCAAGTATACTTGCTGGAAGGGTCCTACCTTTGTCCTACCTTTGTTCCTCAGTCGCTTACCTTTGTCCTATCAAGTCCTAGGCAAGTATACTTGCTGCAAGTATACTTCCCCTCAGTCGCTTGCTTGTGGCTAATGGTCTTACCTTTGTTCACTTTTCTGCTACTATCTTTTGGAATGTAAATATTTGGCCATGGCGGTCCTTATGTAAACTGTCATCCGGTGTGGTGTATTTCAAACTCTGATGTATATTATTATTATTTGATGAAAGTCTCACGATGTATGAATTGATACGGTAATCTACTGTAAGCACTATCTACTGATTCAGAGAATAGTGCAATGGAATCACAGAAGATCTGGGATTTCAATTGCGGGTCTAACACATATGTGCCGGGATGTTAGACATTTACAACACATGTCCCATTGGTAAGACTTCATCTGTAGATTTATATGATTCATGCTACATACTTACAAAATCTAAGGATGGTAAAGTTTTTATAAAATTTATTAGCATTTCAATTTTAGGTGTTAAAAAGAATGCTATTTGGGTGTCTAAAGTCTTGGTCACTAACCTCTAAGTACCCAAAGAAATTTGGGTACCTGAAAGAACTAATTTTTCTTTTGTAGGTGAACTATAAGACCAGTGGAAGGCATTGGCTACTTGATAGCGGGTGCACTCAATATATGACCGAACACTAGAAGATGTTCACTACCTTTGAAAATGGTAGCAATGAAATAATTACATTTGTGGACAATAGTAAAGAAAACGTACTTGGTTTGGATAAAATCACTATCTCAAATGACCTTTCAATTTTTTATGTATCTTTAGTAGAAATATTGAATTTCAATTTGCTATCCGTTGCACAATTGTGTGATCTTAGTCTTACGTGCACTTTCTCTAGTGATGGAGTTACCATTTCCAAAGAAAAGGAAATGAGTTAGTTTTTAAAGGTTTTAGATTTGAAAATCTTTATTTGGTTAATTTCTCTTCTAATGATTCGTGCTTAAAAACTTGTCTAATTGCACAAACTTCTTTTGGTTGGCTATGGCATAGAAGGCTAGGTCTTGTGTGGATGATCCAACTCAAAAAGCTTTTCACACATGGATTAGCTTAAAAGATGTGAAGTTTGAGAATTTTGTAGTGCTTGTCTAGTCAGAAAGTAAGTTATAAATTCTCATCCATCCAAAAGTACCATGCCTACCTCTAGGCTATTAGAGATCTTATATATGGATTTGTTCGGGCTAACAACCTACAAAAACATTGGGGGCAATAGCTATTGTTTAGTCATTGTAGATAATTACGATATACTTTGGTGTTCTTTTTACATAACAGAACTGGAACCTCTAGCATTTTCAAAAGCTTTGCAAAAAGGGCCTAAAATGAATTTTATTTTAAAATCAAGAAAATCTATAGTGACAATGGTTATGAGTTCAAGAACACTAAAATTGAAGATTTTTGTGATGAATTTTGAATAAAGTATGAACTTTCCACCACCTGCACTCTGGAACAAAATATAGTAGCACAAAAAATTTGAACATTAATTAAATTGGCTAAGATAATACTTGATAAGTATAATATTTTTGATCACTTTTAGACGGAAGCTATCAATATCACTTATTATACCATAAATTGCCTTTATTTGCATCGTCTTTTGAAAAGGACTTTCTATGAGTTTCTCATTGGAAGAAAACCAAACATATCTTATTTTCATGTTTTTGGTTGCAAGTGTGACATTTTAAGAAAATATGTTTGGGTTTGTAAATTTCAAAGTCATTGTGATGTAGGATTTTTGCTTGGCTACTCATCAAATAGTAAAGCATATCGTATCTTCAATAAAAACTCTATTTTAGCTGAAGAGACTTGTGATGTTCAATTTGATGAGACTAACGGCTCTCAAAAAGTGCAAGACAGTTTGGATAATGTAGGTGATGAAGGATTGAGACAAGCAATGAAGAACAGACAAATTAGCGACATCAAGCCAAAAGAAGACTCAATCGACTCACCATCATCAAAACAAGTCGAGCCTCTTACCTCTTCTACAATAGGCATTATGCAAGCAATAAAAGTAGAAGAAAAGGAAGAATGGCAACCATCAATGCTACCTCCAAAAATCAACACTATCACAAAAGATTATCCAATAGACCAAATATTTGGTGACGTAAATAAAGGTGTTTAAACTCAATCCCGTGTTGCTTCTTTTTGTGAACATTACTGTTTTGTTTCCTCTCTTGAGCCCAAACGCAAAGATGAAGTTTTAAACAATCCGGATTAGGTGAACGCTATGCACAAATAATTAAACAATGTCGCCTAGAATATGTTTGGACATTGGTGTAAAAACCTAAGGAACAACGTAATTGGTACAAAATGGGTCTTCCGAAACAAACAAGATGAGAGTAGAGTTATGGTAAGAAATAAGGCAATGCTAGTGACTCAAGGTTATACTCAAGTCAAAGGTTAGACTTAAGTCTATTCGCATACTACTGCATTTGCGTCATGTTTTGATATAAAATTATTTCAAATAGATGTTAAAAGTTCATTCCTAAATAGAAAAATAACTAAGCTTGTCTATGTTGAACAACCTCCCAGTTTTGAAGATCCTAAGAATCCAAATCATATGTACAAACTCTCTAAGGCGTTATGTAGTCTTAAATAAGCTCCTAGAGTATGGTATGAGCACTTCAATATTTTTTTACTCTCAAAGGCATTCAAAATTGAAAAAGTTAATACAACTTTGTTTACAAAAAAGAAAGATGATGGTTTCTTTGTTTGTCAAATTTATATTGATGATACTATATTTGGGTCTACAAACTAAGAATTTTACAAAGAATTTAGTGATATAATATCTAGAGAACTTGAGATGTCCGGTAGATTTAAAGCTTTGTAAATCCATAATTAATAATTTGCTTTATCTTACCTTATATAGGCTCAATATCATATTTAGCATTTGCATGTGTGTACGATTTCAAGCATCACCAAAAGAATGTTATTTGGTGGCCACAACGAGAATCCTCAGATATTTAAAGCATTCCTCTAGCATTGTCTTATGGTATCCCAAAGCTACTAAATTTGATTTAATTGGATATTCGGATTCGATTATATGGATTATAAAGTGGATAGAGAAAGCGCCTTGGGTAGTTGTCAATTGTTAGGAAGATCATTAGTTTCATGATCATCCAAGAAACAAAAATTCTGTGGCTATTTCTACCGCTGAAGCTGAATATGTTTCGGTGGTAGTTGTTGTGGACAATTATTATAGATGAGACAAACTTTGGTGGATTATGAAATAAATTTTGACAAAATGCATCTATTGTGTGATAATGATAGTACCGTGAAGATAGCAAATAACATGATCCAACTCTCAAGAACTAAGTATATAGATATTTGCTACCACTTCTTGAGAGATCATGTGAGCAAGGGTGACATTGTCATTAGTTACATACGGACCGAAGAGCAACTAGCTGATATCTTTACCAAACCTCTAGATGAAAGCAATTTTGCAATTTGAGAAATGAGTTAAATATCATATATTATTCAAATGTGGCTTAAAATCGTGCATCATCTCTTTTGCTTTAAATTTAGACTTTTTGGAGTTTCAGATAATCAAATTAGAAAATATTTTCATACAAATCTCCATATTGGTAAAAACTATTTTATCTAGATGTTATTTGCAATCTCAATGCATAATGATCATAATAAATGCATTATTATATGAAAATTAGGATTATTTGCATTTTCTAAATCCATCCTTGCTTCTTCAGGAAAATTGGTAGTACCAATTTACCCTAGTGGTGCTACCGCTGGTGGTATGACCAACTGTGAGGTGTGGTGCTACTGCTGTCTAGAGAGTAGGCCCAAATCTTTAGTATCTGAAGACCCATCTCTCCCTTATACCCTCCTTCAGCCTCCATCTCTCCCATATCTCCAGAACCATTAAAAGGTCTCCCTGTCTTTCTCACACCCCTAAAAGCTTCCTCTCAAATCCTTCCACAAATCTTCTATTTTTGCGACAATTTCATGGAAACCTCATCAAATACAAGTCCCTGTGATTGTTCCCCATCCTTACCTCAAGGTAAATCACATCAAACCCTCTCTTGTCTATCATTGGGACTCATAAACAATATCTAGGGTTACGAACAGTGTGGCTAAAATAGTTGAGATCATTTGGGCAAATTGATAGTAACGAGTGTTTGGTGGCCTTTTATGTCTATTCTATGGATTTATCCATGCCAAACACTTGTAAAAATCAAATTTTGGACCAAGCCCTAAATCTCTTGGCAGAAACGGTAATACCGCCCCTCCCTAGAGGTACTACCGCAAGCCAGTAGTACCAATGGGAGAGTGCGGTACTACCGATTCTGCTAAAAGTTCATCAACTATTTTTGTACATTAGCTCAAACCTATTTCTCCTATCCTGATTATCTTTTCAAGATACCAAGGACCAAAACTTCAGTTCACAAGAACCCAGCTTCTCAAGGCGAACCGACGAACCGATATGATCCTTTCCCATCTGAAGCCGAACCTTTGCGCTGCAAGGCGGTGTTCCAAAGGTTGCCTCTATCCGAACTCCCTCTAAAGAGGACAGTGACTCAGAGATAGAATTCTTCCTCCAAGCCATGAGGGCGAGGGACACAGCACATGCCGCTAGGGAGGAAGGGGTACAAGACAGTGCCACTGAAACAGATGAAGAAGAGGATTATGAGGAAAGCAAAGAAGAAGAAGATTATGAGGAAAGCAAAGAAGAGGAGGAGGAAGAAATTGAGGAAGCGCCAGAGCAGACCGTGAACTTAAAGTTGATAACTAGTGAGGAGTATGCCATACTCCACCACCTGAACCAATTCATGAAGCCAAGGATGTCCATTGACCCTCGCTTCCACACAAAATTTCAGCAGGATGTCTATGCTCAGCTATATGATCAAAACCATTAGTTTACAGACAACAAGTACAAGTATTAGGCATATCTCAATGGGATTGATCACTATACCGGTGCATATAAGATTTTCTATGCCATTGAACTCCATGACATAATCGCACTAAGGTGTGATTATCATGAGGACATGATTCGGCAATTCTATGCAGCAGTCTTCGTATCCCTGGATTTTGACTATATGGCTTGAATGACAGGATACAAGAGAGTTGAGACCACCAAAGATGAGTTTGAGACTACTTTGCACATTTACCTTGGACAACATGAGAAACTCTACGCCAGGACAGCTCTCAAGATTGCCTCATGGACTCAGTTCTATGACACCTCTGTCAGATACACACCTGGCAAGATAGCTGGACTCCTTCCTTTTTCGAGTCTCATCGACCATATCATCAACCATACATTCTTCTCGAAGAGTGAGAATTTTAATGTAGTTTGAGGTCATGCTTGAAACATCATTGACTGCATAATGAATAGGCGTAAGTTTGATGTGGTAGACCTCATAATTAGAGATATTACATCCTCCAAGAATGATAGAATCAAGAGGATCTATTTTTCTCCATATATCATGGCTCTCACCACAAGGAAGATCAATTATCGAGGAGCAAGGCCAGCACCTCACAAGCCATATAAGCCAGGAGAAGCCTCTCCAATCCCCTCCACTACCCTTCCTCATGCACAAGAGGAAGAAGCACATAAGCAAGGGCATGAAGATGCTCCTCCTGCAATTGGTCCAATTTTTGTTTCTCAGATTTTTGATGTTGTCATACAAATTCAAGAAAATCAAGTGGAGACAAGTAATCAACTTGCTTTCCTCACTCAATGTCAAGTGGAGGAAAATTATTAGCTGGCTTCCCTTGCTCAGCACATGAGTGCTCTAGAGCATGCTTCCTCCTCCTTGGCACCTCATCGTCCTCCCATTTGCTATCAGCATCGTTGCCTTCACAACCCCTCACCTCAGGAGTAGCCCTTTTTGGTACTTGATGCTAAAGGGGGAGAAATAGGGGAGGAGAAATTTCGGAGATGATCAAGGAGGAGAAGGGCTAGAAGAAGAAGATCTATCTAGCTATCGTATATTAGTTAAGAACTCATTCAATTTTGTTCATGCTTATCGTGTTCTAAATATTACTTCCAATGTTCATACTCATGTTTATTATCTTTCGAGAATTTCCTCAAATTTCAACAAATAAAAGAAACTCCACCAAAATTTCGAAAATCTAAACTTTTGCGTGGAAACCACTTCAAAATATCATATGCACATATTTAGGGGGAGCTTTTCTCTATTTGTTGAATGACTCTTGAATACAACTAATTCTTCGTGCCCTTGAGCATCTTTCAAGAATTAATTGTATTCAAAGTCAAAACAAGAAAATACAACTCATTTCAAGACTTGGGGTCTTTTCAAAAATCTCTAAATTTCATTCGCATTATTTTGATTGTCATCAATTACCAAAAAGGGGAGATGGAAAAAATCTGGACCCATAAAAATGGTTTAGGTAATTAATGATAATTTTATATTTGGGACTAACATGTGTGCTAAGATGTGATAGAAGGTTTAGTCCCAAAGCACAGATGACAATGCAACAATGGCATGCAAAGGCTAGCAAGGGTCGACTTGGCTCTAAGACAAAGGTGAAAGTTTAGCTTTTAGTTCCTTTTAATTTTGCTGGTCTCGGAGTAAGGAGCAAAGACCGGATTGGTAGGCTAGACACCATACTATAAAGGGAGATCATGGCTAGAAGCTTGAGAATTGACTTTATGCCATCTTGATCAATAAATAGCCATGCATGCATCTAAAACAATTTTTAGAGTCTACTGCCACGAAAAACGGTATTACCGGCCAAGACTTGCGCTACTACCAGCCAGTGGTAACACCGCTGTTATGGAGCGATACTATCGGTCGGCGGTAGTACCGATTTTTCCTATGATATGTTTTTCCAGAGAACATATTTTTGGTCAAATCTTGAAGCTCTAGAAATCAGTAGTACCGATCTTATGGTGCAGTACTACTGTGGTTGTCAGTGTTTAATACCAATCTTACGTATGATTTGTTTGGATTCGGGGGAAACTCATGAGGACCTGGCTATGATCACACAGAGAGGAGATAAGGGAATTTTCATGAGAATAACAACCCTACTTCTTGTTGGCTATTGCTCAGAGAAGTGATTACAAGTGAGAGAGTAATGCGGAATGCCTTGCACTATTTCTTGCTCCTACTAGATCCCATCCCTTCTCCTGATGTCAACCCATAAATAGCCTGCGAAGCAGCAGCTGTTGTCCCGTACCAAAAGACGCCTCAATGCTTTGGGTGATAACTATCCGACAAGAGTTATTGTTAGAGAGACATGGTAGCCTGTTCGTCATGCTGTGGTTGTTGTTAGAGGGAGATCATGTGTGGTTATTGAGAATAAACGCACATTCTAACCATCATGTCAGGTGAACCCCCGATGTGGTAGGTCACAGATAGACAAGTCAGTCACAGATAGATTGGTCGTAGGAAGGTCCACAACCACATGGTGGTTGCAGGACAACTTATGACTACGTGATAGTCGTAGAATAACTTATGACTATGTGGTCGTAGAAGAGTTTACAACTATGTGATCGTAGAAGAGCTTATGACTAAGGAGTAATCATAGAAGAGCTTATAACTACCTTTTAAAATCTCTCCCTTTTTGATAAGGGGTATACTTAAAAAATATAATGACATAATAATTTGATGATTATTATATCTTTGTCAACAGTAGTACTACATGCCTATTCAATGGTTAGTTCAAAAATATTAAATGCACCAAATATAACCATTGGATAGTAGGTGCGGTAGTACCGGCCATACATGACAGTAGTACCACACCTATTGAATTTTTCTAGGATTTATTCCAAATGGTCGAATTTTTGGTTGGGGGTTATAGATACACCCTCAGCAACACAAGGGCATGAATACATTAGTGCCTTGTGTGCACTCTCCTCTACTCATTTGCTCAAATTTCCCTTTTTTGAGTAGTTGAAGAATATTTAAGTGCATTGATTCATTCGTTGATCATTTTGGTACTTATTTCTCCTCAAGCAAACATTGTGATCTATTACTCTTGATGTTTGCCGGCACCTAGATGGTTTGGGAGGAGATTGCGCAGTGATCTCTTTAAGAAACTTGTGAGGAGTCCAAGCTCTAATTGTGAGTAGTTCGGTGCTCACTATCTCCGAAGCAGAGGAAGAGCAACCTTAGTGGATTGAGGTCGTTAGAATTAATTCGTGGAACCGATCCAATTTGTTTGGACTTAACTCAATGTGGATTAGTGAAGACCGGCAAGTCTTCGATACCACGGGAAAACATCGATTGTCTTCATCGTGGTTATCTCTTGTCTTTACTCTTCCGTAGTCGGACATGAATAATACCGTATATCTATTTTTCTATTCTGTATTCATTCTGTAAGACTTCCGACAGTCGGTCAGACAAAAATTATCCGCTTCTTTACACAGGGCACTGGACAGTAGGGTGCAATCAGAGTGAACACAGAAAGATTAATCATCGAGATATCAAAGTAAGAGCACTTATTATTCTCTGCATGTTTAGATATGATAATCTGTCTATATGTTATCTTGTGTCTAAGTAAAATCATAACAGACTTTTTCATATCACTTGATATACAGATATATACGGACAGATATTACTTATTTCGTATCTTGTTCCATATTTTTCCTCGGAGTCGGAGTCGAATACGGATAGTGCCGAACACCCATTTATCTCTTTTGTATTCACTCCGTAAACTTTCGATTAGTCAATCAATTCAACGAAAACTATCCATTCTGTTTACACTCCTACTCACCAGGGTGTCCATCCTGAACTGTCTCCCTATACATTTGTTTCTTTTTCACCTCGCTCGAGTGCGTTTGGGCTACTAGCTAGCTAGAGCTAGGCTAAGGATGAATAATACTGATGGAGACGGGGTGCCCGATCTTTCGATGAGATTGATAACTATCGATTTTGGTGGAGGTGACTCTCACGATCCGACTACAACCGTACGACGACGCTTGCGCCTTAACAATCGTTGAACCAACTCCGAGATGCTTTTGACCAAGTTGGAAGCACGATCAACCTGAACACAAAGTTCAATCCCTACGAGCAATCGAAGAACTAGCAAGAATAAGATGTAGGCAACTGATATTGTGAATAAGATTGATGGTATTGAAAAACAAAAGTGGGATCCCGAAGGCTGTCTTGATAGGTGGTCGTCTGACACAACTGAAGAACAGAAATTTGCACAATGGCTAAACCTAAACTCAACGAAATCCCCCGTTTGGAGAAGGGAGGCGGCGGCTCCTTGATAGGGAGACACACGTCCCTAGGGTTACATGGCCCACGGGCCCAAATAGAGGTGGCGCAGCACCCTTTTCAATTCGGACTCAGAAATAGATGTAGACTCTTTTGATGATTGCGATCAGCTAGGATGGAATTTGAGGATAAGATTGGATCCGTTGGAAAGTAGACTTGATAAGCTTTCCATGAAGTCCAAGAACATCCCAAACGGAGTTCGTATGAAGAAGTTACGTCCGTTTGAAATTGATATTGTCGCTGTAGTCTGAATCTGATTCCAAAACGGGTCCAACTCCAACTCTTGCTTGACTCAGCCCCAAAGTGACGTGGTGACCTTCCTTGTGCCTTCCAGGTATGTCCATGACTCCACATGCCTCTTCTTCATCCTTCCCATGTTCCTAAGCACAATTAAATCACTTGCATTAGGTAGCAGTTTATTCTCAGTAATATACAAACCTAGGAACAAATTCACCTGGCATTTAAGTTGGCGAGCACGGGCTCGAGTAATTGGACCTTGCAACACTTGCTATGGGTGAGTTGTGTGTGTAGACACGGTTATATCCGTGGGAGGGATGTCGTCATCAAATACACCATAGAGGGTAGCATTAAATTAGCCTATTGTTGTAGGAGAAGTAGCCAAGCTGCGTAGTAGATCATAGAGTGGGTGGTAGGACAGTGGAACGTAGGGATTTGTCGATTAGTCGACATCAAGTGTTCACACGTGCATTTTCATAACATACTCTGGTTACAAAAGAGTAGTGTCATAGGATATGTATAATCAATTTATAAACTTTAGTTATCGATACTTTTATAAATGTTTGACATATAAAAACTTATATGTATAGATTTATCTGAAAAAGTATTTTAATGAGTTTATATTTTTATTACATTTTATTAACATATTGTATTATTAGTAATCAAAATTGTGTTTAACATACAGTATCATGGTCAAAACATCAATCTTTCATGAATGGGGAAGGAGCGGATGGACTAAAGGCTATGAGGGGGCATAGGCCCCTAGGCTGATTTTAATTTTTCTTACACAGAGTCCAAGTTTACATAGCGTGTCTGACATAAGTAAAACTAGTATTCCACAACTTGCAGCCAAGCAGGCCAGGTCAACGCACGGGGTAGAACTTCTCCCATAGGCCTTCTCCCGCCCCTGTGGCCCAGCCCAACATGCAGCCTAGCCAGCGCATGCCAGCGGGCAACCAGGTGAGTGCACAACGTAGCGCCAGTGAGTGACTATTCACGACTTATGTTCGCCAATGCCCCAAAGTCCTAGATGCCTTACCTTCATGGCTTCGTTTCCCATGCAATCTCCTTCCCTCTCCAACGGGCGACGGGCCGACGGCAGTTTATCCCGGGCTCTTGCCTCCTGGGCTTTCGTTCTCCAATGATTCTATAATAGATTACTTTCAAAACTTGAGAAGTCATCGAAACCAACTATAAAATATAATTTGTTTCACTTTATTCTATTATTTTGTAATTTGTTACTTGAAATTTTACTCACTTATTGTTTTTGTTATCTATTTTGTGGGCAATGGGGCCAAATGCTCTTTCTTGCCAATGCTAACCATCATTTGATCTTGGATTTATGCTAGACCCTTCACTAATAGTGGGTTTATTAATTTTGGTAAGTTCTTTGATAAATAGTTATGGTTATGGACCATTAAACTTTGTCACAAAATTAATTGATGTTACAAAATTTAGAACATATTTCTATCTATTGCATTATTGATTGATGCGTTGATAAGTACATGCATAGAGCATGAGACCCCCGCATTATTTTTGTTCTGAATCCGCCACTGTACTGGAGGGAGTATGCAATTTTATTTGTAGACATTACTACAAAAATGCTAATATTAGACGCCTCATCATAGACGGTTGATCAAAACTGTCAGTATTAAATATAATCACATACAGTTTTGGTTTAGAGACCGTCTGTGTTGCTGCCAGTACTAAAAACTGTATGTCAAGAGGTAATATCATAGACGGTTCAAGGTGAACACCGTCTGCAAAGTATCACAAAAATTGTTTGTGATATTACCAAATATCACATACGGTTTTTTATTTAAATTATCTGTAATACTTCACATATGGTTTGTATTAAAAACCGTCTGTGATAATTTCACTTATTAATAACAGACTCATTGACCCCTCACAGATCTATCTTAAATTGTAGATTTGTTCTCGCAGGCTGCTGCTTTGAGGCCACTTGGTGAAAGGACACCGCGGATTTGGTAAGAGTGATTATAGATCTATTTGTTCTTGACAATCTATGGTTAGTAATTTGTTCCTAATTGTATTATATTTTAGATCTAGCTTTTGGTAAAGGGAGAACTAAAGATGGTTTAGATCTATTTTGATGTAGAGAGAATATTTTTTACATCTAGTATGGTTTAAGGTTTAGGGTTTAGCCAATTCATAGTCTATTTCTACTTAATTCAATTTAATATAAATTATTCTTGCTACATATAGCTTTTTTAGATAATATATATCTACTATACTAATTAATTAATTTAATATTTAATACTAAATTATTATATGCATAACGTAGGACTAAAGCTGGATGTACTCTAAAAACCGTGTAAGTGAAAAGTATATTAATGGCGTATTTGCTTTGACAAAAGTTGCCGAGGAGGATATGTTTAATATGCAGGTGGAATATATGTACTATCCATGCATTGACTACAAGAATATGAAGATGTTTAAGAACTGAGTGTAGATCGAAGTACACTTAATTCGAAGGGGTTTCAAAAATGGGCATGCACGTTGGACCAATCATGGTGAAGAGAAGATTACACAGGAAGGTAAAAATAATGACATTGCCAACGAAGTCAATGATATACCGTTAGATGATGTCGATTGCAGTTTCAATTCGAATAGGCTGCATGATGACAATTTGGATTAGATACTTCACGATGTAGAAGGGAACTGTGATGAGAGAAAGAGTATGTTAAATTTTAGGGCTTGATAGAGAACTCGAAGAAACCTTTTTCACGTGCTGCAAGTCAAAATACATGAATTCGTCTGCCATGCTTGAACTAATAAAATTAAAGGCAACCAATAGTTGGTTCGACAAAAATTTCACGACACTGTTAAGTCTCTTAGAGGACATGCTTTCGAAGGGAAACAAGTTGCCCAAAACCACCTACAAAGTCAAGAAGATTCTTTCTCCATTGGGAATAGAAGTAGAAAGAATATATGCATATCCAAACGACTATATCCTCTACCATAAAGAGTATACAAACATGCATGTATGTCCAATGTGTAATGTATTTTGATACAAGCGTAAGAATCAATCAGATGACGGCGAGTGAATAGAGGTGAAGAAGTTTTTGAAGTATTTCTTCCTGTAATTCTTCATTTGAAGTAGTTTTTTGCGAACCTAAAGGAGGCAAAACTAATGTATTGGCACTCGGAGGAGCGTAAGAAGGATGGAATACGAAGACACTTTATTGATTCCGCCTAGTGGAGAAACATCATTAGGAGGTTTGCAGACTTTGGTGTAGAACTGAGGAATATAATGTTTGGATTAAGTACAGATCGAATGAAGCAGACATATGACTCTCTGTATCTACAACCTTTCTCCTTGGTTGTGTATGAAGCGGAAGTATATTTTTTTATCGATACTTATCCAAGAGCCGAAGGAACCTATGAATAATATTGATGTGTACCTAGAACTATTGGTGGAAGATCTAAAAGTACTGTGAATTGAAGGGGTACAGATATGGGTTGCATACAAACGAGAGAACTTCACTTTACGCTCCTTGTTGTTTAGCACCATAAATGATTATCTTGCTCATACTAACCTGTCAGACCAGAGTACCAAAAGGGGCCAAAGCCTATACTCACTGCTTAGATGATACTGAGAGTGTATGGCTAAAGCACTCGTGTAAAATCGTGTACATGCATCACTGTAGCTTCCTTCGGAGGGCTCATCCATACCGTAAAATGAAGAAACAATTCAACAGAGAGAAGGATGACAGTTCAGCTCCAAAGCATTTAATCGAAAAAAAGTTCTATGATATGAATATGGATTTAGATGTTGCGCTCGAAAAGGGACGTAAATTGTGGACCCGTGAGAAAAACATCTAGAACAAGATATCGATATTTTGAGACTTTTCTTATTGGGAGTACCGAGAAGTTTGCTAATAAATCGACGTCACGCACATAGAGAAGAATGTGCATGATAGTTTGATTGGTGTCTTACTGAATATTCATGACAAAACAAATGATGGTGTCAACGCACAGCTTGACCTGTTTGATAGAGATATCAGACCTGAGTTAGGACCGATAAAGACCGATAAAGGATGAATGTACATTCTCTCTACTTATTACATTCTATCTAAGGCTAAGAGAATTGAACTATACTAGTGCTTATATGGTGTAAAAGTTCTGTTTGGTTACTCCACCAACATGAATAAACTTATTTCGATAGAAGATTTGAAGTTAATTGGCATGAAGTCTCATGATTGTCATATGTTGATGACATAGATGCTCTCTATTGCAATTAGAAGTATTTTACTAATCAAGGTTCGAGAAACAATCATGAGGCTATGTTATTTGTTTAACATAATTGCTTAGAAAGTCATCGATTCTGAAGGACTAGATGCACTATAGGATGAAGTGGTGTCATCTCGTGATGTATTTCCCTCTGTTATTTTTTGATATTATCGTCCATCTCATTATTCACATTGTGTGATAGATAAATATGTGCAGATCCGTGTTCTTACGTAGCATGTACCTGTTTGAGAGATTCATGGGAATTTTTAAGGCCTTTGTACATAATCGATCTTGGTCGGAGAGCATCATCATCGAAGGTTATACAACTAAAGAGGTCATTAAGTTCTGTATCGATTACATAGTTCAGGTCAAACCGATAAGTTTGCCTCGATCTCACCATGAGAGGAGACTCGAGGGTATCAGGACCATCGGAAGAAAAATAATCACTCCAGATAAGAATGCATATGCTCAAGACCATTTTACGTTCTTACAACATACGACTGAAGTGTTCCTGTATATCAACCAGCACATGGACATGCTTCAGCAACATAATCTATAGCAGCCAGATGTTTGGATGTCGAGATCCAAATATACAAGTCTAGACTCTCTGTGTATACCACACTAGTTTAGGATCACACTAGTATATACAGTGTAAATATAGATAAAATATCGAACATAAACATGATTAATAAAGGTGAAAACTCATATTATTAGTTATCAAAATATGACCTTATGGCCAAATTTACAACTTACTAGCTTAAAAGGCTTAAAAAACTAGTAGCGAAAAACAAAATTAAGTATGGTAGCCATTCGACGTATCCACAGGCAATCAATTCAGAAGCAAAGTCCTAATCCGTGAAGTCATCGAAGTATCCTCCTTCTGGTACCTCCTGCTGATATGGTTCTTTTTCTTCAACTGAGCAACAGAGGGCATAAAGCCGTGAGTGCATTTGTATTTAGCAAATCGTTTGTAACAAAGATGCAATATAATATGCAAGGCTTACCAAATGATGGCTGAAAGGTTATTTTGAAGAAAATAATAATTTAAAGTAAATGCAATAAATAGATTGAAAGTGAACTTTTAATGAAGACAATAATGAATTAATAATCAAGGGAATTGAATGAACCACTCGTGAACTACCCATTCGCGAGCTTAGCCACCAGTGAATTAGCCATTCACTTTCCAACGTTATTCCAATCAAGTTTTATGAATCATCTACCCATCGTGCGAAATCACCGAGCATTGTCCATAACTGAGGACACGGCTATTCGAATAGTTTTACACTCTGCGGAGCTTGCACGACTATTTCCACACGATGTGATCATCCACGCGCTAAAGAAAATAACAACAAGGCCTTTACAAGGCTCAACCTCAACTCAATCTCACCTGCTAGGGTTTTGCATCACACCCCCCATACGTCTCATGGAAATCAGCAACCATGTTCATCACAATGGCGAGATTGAAATTGAAATATTATAAATTAATTAGCCAAGTATATCCCACACTAGACATGTAGTTTGCACGGTAAGGCTCAGATCGATGGTGTACAAAGTTAAGTCCTTAGACATTACTCAGGTGAGACATCCATATCCCTCAAAATGAATTTGCTCTTCCCTCTTTACTGCACAATCACTCACCCAGGTGAAAACCAATTTTGTATAACCAACACCAATGTCATGACACATTAATTTTATAACTGTTGCTACAACTATGATTAAATATCTCTTTAAGTCATATGGGATGATGAGCCCAACATAACTATAAGCATGGCTAAGCGAATTGATCGTACACGCACGTGACAACTAATATGGCATCACTAAATAATTTTTAACCTATGGTGACAGTGGAATTATCGCATTCAAATTATTAAGTTGGAATTAATCAATTTGGACAATAAGTACAACATACGAAAGTTTGTAAAAAAATAGCGATGTATGATAATTTAAAATAAAATAAATAAATAATAGATTAAAAACTAGGTTCAACATAATTAAAGGACACGATTTGCTTTAGCCATGCTCAGTTGTGAAATCTTGATCCTTTGATGGTGCTCCCCGCTCCTTCGTAGACGCAATTTAACAAGAGAGAAACCAACGAGGCATAAAATAAAATAAAATAAAATTCAAATGAACTTCAAAACTAGAACTAAAAGATAGAGCTTGATTTTAGATAAATTTTTAAAAAAGAACGAGATCAATCAGAGCCAGGATGAAGGAGAACGAGCTCTTGGAAAAATAAATCTAAAGAGAATACTAAAAATTAGAAAATTCTAATGTGTTGTAGACTCAGTGCATGGAAAGCCTGGTCTATGGTGGACTCAGCTTATGAAATAGTGCAAGGCAACTAGGCTTGCCGATGTGGCGGATTAGGGCTAACATGGCAGTGACATGGCTTGACAACTGGGCACGCTGACGTGGACTGACACATGGCATGCTGACATGGCACAAGGACGGCTCAAATGGCTGACGTGCCTGACACGTGGTAGCCATGTAGACTCTAGGGCTAACGTGGATGCTGACTTGGTTTGACTGGTACATGGGGTCTACGGCACAGTAGATCTGACGTGCGGGCCCTGGCTGTCAGTGGCACAGTGCACGGTGGACTTGGTCTAAACATCAGCTAAAGCGACATGAGGTGCCGGTACGGGATGATGTCACAATAATCCAATGGCTGTCAATGGTCCACGTGGATGGATCTCGACTGTTGGATCTTTGCGATGGTGCAGATTCAATCGAACGATCACCATAGCGATCGGACGGCCTAGGGGTTGATGCATGGTGCGGTGCGGGGTTCGGGGTAGCGCTTTGGTGAGCGAGGGGTCGCGGTGGTGGGCGAGTGGCACACGGACCGAGCGGCTGTGCGACAGCAGTGCCGGCAAGACGGATGACGCGATGGCCTTGGCTGGCGAGGATGACGAGACACGACGAGGCACGGTGGGCAACGACGCTCACCAGCGAAGTTGATGGCAACGTCAGACGGCGCCGGAGAAGATGGTGAAGATGACGACCTTGGCAACGTCTCCCGATGACAATAGTAGTGGTGCGATGTGACCTTGGCTAATGTGGATGCTTGCATGGATGCTGACTTAGTTTGATTGGTTCATGGGATCTACGGCACAGTAGATCTGACATGCAGGCCCTGGCTATCAGCGGCACGGTGCATGGTGGACATAAGGTGTTGGTGCGGGTTTACATCATGGCAATCTAACGGCTGTCAATGGTCCACGTGGATGGATCTCAAGTGTTGGCTCTTTGCGATGGTGTAGATTTGATCGGACGATCGCCGTGGCGATCGGACGACCAAGAGGTTGATGCGTAGCACGGTGCGGGGTTCAAGGCGGTGCTTCGATGCACGAGGGGTCACGACAGCGGGTGATGGCGTGACCTTTAAAGGTCTGAACACCAAGGATCCCGAATGGAAATGGGCAATGGCAATGTGGCGGACACAGACACCGAGAACAACCTAGATACGATGGCGTGGCGAACACAGACACCAAGAGCGACCTGGAGACGGCGGTAGCTTCAACCAGGATGAAGATGAACAGTAACCGAGATGGCCGATGGATGACATGTGGCAGGGTGACAGATCGGGCGGCAATGGAAGAAGGCACAGATGCATAGTGCACAACCTCCCGGATGCGTGACATGTGTCACAAGGCAGGGATCCAACAATCGGCTTTGGTGAACAGCCGGATGGATGCCACGTGGCGTAAGTAGGATCAGACGGTTGGGATTGGATGGGCTGGTTAAACAGTAATGGCCTCGGCCCATTACTATGCTTGGGGTTTTAGGGGCTTTTATATTTTTAGAAATTAAAATAAAATCAAATGATCTATAGAAAATAGCAAATAAATTTAGAAAATTCACAGAAAATTCTTTGAGAGATAAGGAACCCAAATAAAATATTTTTAGCACATGTTAACATTTATTTTAGTCATATTAAATACTATTAATTATTAAAAAATTAATTTAAGCTTGTATTAAATCTAAAAAATGTAAATGGTGAATTTTCTTTTAAAAGGTTCAAATAAACTCTGAAAATCAGGATGTTACATTGGACCATGAGACAACACAATAGTCAGTTTAACCAATGGTTGAATGAGTGACCGCTAGGACCTTATCAAGTGTTATGCTGACATGGTTGACGAAAGAGCCAACATTTATAGTTGTAACATGACAAGAAAATGATACAAATGGGTACACATTCTATACGCAGACTTAGGATGTAAAGAGCACTAACCAGAACAGTGGTGTCCACGTAGATACGTTCAATACCGATGGGTTGAGGAGCGCCTACTATAGGTTCATAGAGGAGATTTAGAAGCTCGACTACATGCTTTTAAAGATTCCCCTGTTTCAGTGCCATTAGGTCCATCTCCCACAAGTGATGATCGACAAGTACGGTGTCACTACCGTGAACCTCAAATGTGTCGGATACAAAGACGAACCATCCGTACTCGCTAACCAAGTTGTTCAAGTGTTCTATGTAACCGACCAGGAAAATAAGAAACACCGTGTAGTTCTTCATGGAAAAAGGAGAATTGACAGAGTTGAGAATGTAGTGGATGAGGAAGAATATAATTAATTTGAATAGTTGCCTCCTTTCGAAAATGACATAACTGTCGAGGAAGAACAATGTGATAAAACTAGCTACATACGCGTAGATCATCATAAAGGGCTAATTTTTAAAAGAAATAAGCATGTGGAATGACGAATGATGAATAATATATTTATATGTCATATGTTCTATATTTACATTTATGTATATGAGAATGTGATATACATATATGAATTTGTATATATATATATATATATATATATATATATATATATATATATATATATATATATATATATATATATATATATATATATGAGAATGTGTGATATATATGTGAATTTATATAAATATATATATATGAGAATGAGTCATATATATATATATATATATATATATATATGTATATATATATGAGAATGAGGTCATATATATATGAATTTGAATTTACATATATGGCTGAAAAGTGATACACAAATGGTTTTACTTTAGAACTGTCTGTGATGTATATTTAATACAGACGGTGCTAAAGTATAACCATCTGTAATATTTATTATCACAGATAGTTCCAAAGTAGAACCGTCTATGATGTGAATTTATCACAGATGGTTCTAAATTAGAACCATCTGTGATGTGTACTATCATGGACGGTTCTACTTTAAAACCATCTATGATGTACAACTTATTTATATTCGAACTCTATAGTTTGCTCGTGCTCCCATGCACTCAGACTCCTCCTTGAGCCCGTCACCTCCTCCTCGAGCCCACCGCCTCCTCCCCGAGCATAAGCTGCCACCTTCTCCCCCCAGCACAAGCTACTGGCTTCTCCCCTGAGCCCGCCGCCTCCTCGCTGGCGCGCCTCCTCCCCGAGAAAACCTCCTCCACGAGCACATATGCCGCCTCCTCCCCCGAGTGTGTCGCCTCCTCCCCGAGCACGCCGCCCTCCTTCCTGTTGCGCCTCCTCCCCAAGCAAGGTAGTTACCTCGATCATGACCTTAGTGCTCTACTCTGTCCTCGTGGCTCATGGCCTCATGTGGTACATCGTTCTTGCGATGAGTCTTCTCCCTACTGCCCTCTCGGTGACTTAGATTGTCACTACCCTATGAGCTTTTACTTTCTGAAATTTCTATCTTGCATAAAGTTTGTCGTGCTAGTAGTTCAGTTCATTATCTTTGAAAATCTGTGAATAGTAATAGAGGACTTTTGCATAATAGATTGTGGGCTTTTTGAGATTGCTCGATGAGGAAACTTGTCATATTAGAGATCATTGTGACTATCAATTGAAGTATTTTGCTAACTTTGGATTATTACTAAATTCAGTTGATGCCATAGTAGCATATATCTATTATATACTTCTAGTTATTACCAAAACTCTGTTGGCACTGCAGTAACGGTTCTATATTTCTATTTGTGCTTATAGCATGCAATTGACTTTGTCTCTTATCTAGGGTAATTTATACATTGTCAGACTAGCAAAATAGTAAAGAGGTAGTCATTTTGATTATTGATATATTGACAATAGTGGAAGAAGGCCAAGATTTAATCTTATGCAACTCCTCAACTGAGAGCATATTTACAAGTTTAATATGTGCAATATGCAGTTCATAAATGCCCACTTTCTTGTACAATTTAGCATATTATCATGTGTTAATGATATGAACATTTTATCTATTTTGAGAGACAATAGGTTTATGTTTATGCCATTTACATATTGCTAGATACATGCTTTACTGTTAATACTTGGATTTATAATTAACTTAAAATTATTGCTAAAACTTCCTAATTTCCAAGCATGTGAAGATGTCACTGCTATTTTCTTTATGTCACTTGGATTTTGATAGAGAATATATTTATCTTCATGTCACTTCTATTATTGCGTGAAGATGTCGTCCGCCCATTCCTCGTCACTGTCGCCTCATGTGTATGATGCATCGTCCTCTAGAAAATCCAAGTGCCATAGAAGAGAACTATCGAAAAGGCCTGAGGGCCAATTTACCATCACGGATATCAATGCGTCTGAGACCCCTCTCAATCTTCATCGAGCAATATGCGCATTCCAGATAATGGTCAAAACAGTTGCACGAGAACGGGTTGAGATCACGTACGATTCATGGAAGAACTTCTGCAAAGATCAGAAAAATGAGCTAGTGACAGAAATTTTTTGATTGTTCGAGATCCTAGAAGAACACCAGACCTCAGTGTGACAACATGCATTGCTAGTAGCATCCAAATCGTGGAAGAACTTCAAAAACATGCTTATCAAGTAATACATAGAGAAGGATTTGACACCCTTCCAGAAGTATCCGTTCCTAGAACTGTGCTGGCAAGAGTTTGTGGCGAAGAAGATGATAGATAATTTTAGAAGTGAAGTGCGGCGCACAGGGCCCTCCAAGCAAAAAACACATACCCCTACAAACTCGGCACCATTAGGTATGCAAGTAAAATCCTGCAATGGAGGAAAGAAGATGAGTAGGAAATCCTATGAGAGGCCTCCCCGTAATTTGCCAGGATCCTTGATGAGTGCGCTTGAAACTGGATAAGAGCAAGGTCATCTACTGTGTCATTAAGGACCATCTCCTTTCAATACCCCACAGACAAGGAAGTGTTCCACCGTCTGGTAAAATATCAAACTACCTAGTTTGTAATTACTCTATGACTTCATAGGAAGTTGTTGTAGGGGTGGCCCCCACCTAAACCCAACTAACCTGTTAGGAGGTTGTAAACCCAAAGTCTATATGTACAAATACATAGTTACCCTCGAAGGGATTCTCGGTGTAATCAGTGTAAGGGTACGATGGTAAAGACGCTCCTTACGAGGAAGCATACATATCATGCCCGCCCTTGGGAAAGACCCAAGAGGACATTGTTCACCTAACTCTCCACTACCATACACACCTCTCTCTCTGTTTGGTCTGTAACCACAACAGTTGACGCCGTCCGTGGGGAGCGGCAAGAGCAAGCCTCAAGATCCGAAGGATGGCACTGAAAAAAGCTTCACCATTGGCGGCGAAGAAGGAGGGGGTCACGGCAAGACCCCGCGTCAACACCAGGGCTTCGACGTTGGCGGTCGCGGGTGGGAACAGCAACGCTCACCACGCGACGATCGACCCCGCCACCACCGACACGACGATCGACCCCGTCAGCGCCGACGCGACGATCAGCCCCGCCGTTGCCGACGCGGCCATCGACCCCGCCACTGCGGAGGTGACGGTCGACCCAACCATACACGTGACGCCCCACCCAGCCTCTCACGCGACAGTCAACCCTGACATTACCGGCCGGGTGCCAGGGAGTGGTAGTGTCGGTGCCCGTCAAGGCGCGACCACCGTCCCTACACCCGGTGCGGGAGCGCCAAGCGGTCCCGGCGGCGACATGGGCCTCGTCATCGACGCCGGAGCCTAGCGCGTTGATGCGACAAGCCACCTAAGGACACAAGCGGTGGTTACGGCTACCCCGATAGCGCGACCGGATGCACCCATTGCCTCATCTATGCCCGTAGTGGAGAACGCCCTGCTGGCAGCCCTCGGCACGCTCCAGCAGGAGTTGGCAGATCTCCGGGGGCTGTGCGGAGAATGCAAGAGGCTCGGAGTCAGCAGACCCCGCCGGTGGTCGCGTCGGAGCCACGCCGAGCGGCAGATAGTCGTGGACGCCCGCACATCCACCAAGGCCTGCGTGACACGTGGACCCGGAGTCCCCGCTATCGGCGGGCCTACAGCAGGCAGCATGGCCGGAGGATTTTAAATTTCCCAGCTCCGTCACGTCGTACAAGGGTGACACGGACCCCCGAGAGTTTGTGCGCGTGTACGAGACCGCCATCGAGGCGGTAGGCGGAGACGACACCACCAAGACAAAGGGACTCCCGCTCGCGTTATAGGGAGTGGCACTCTCTTGGTTCTTTACCATAGAGCCGAACTCCATCTACGCATGGGAGCAGATTCGCGACCGCCTCTACAACAACTTCCAGGTAACTACGTCGAGCGTGTCGACACGGATCAGCTCTTTGCCATCAAGCAAAAACCATTGGAAATGCTCCGTGAGTACTTCAAACGCTTCATGAAGGTCCGCTGCCAGGTCAAAGATGTCAACGAGACAACAATCATCAACGCAGCGGTACAGGGTCTTCGCCCGGGGCCGCTAGCCGAGTATAACGCACGGAAGCCAATCAAGACAGTGGCGAAGCTCTTTGATAAGATGGAGGAGTACGCCGGAGCGGAAGAAGACATGAGGCGGCGTCAGGACAACGCTACCGATGCCAACCAAGCAGAAGGTGCGGCGAAGAGCGCTGACCTGTTGAAACAAAGCTCCTCGCGGAGCAAGCGTAGGCAGGAGCCGTCGACGGATGCCTCCCAGCACAAGGATGCGCCGATCGACAAGCCTCAGTGCGGCTGTCAGACGTCCCGGAGAGCCCGCTACATCTTCGACATTGAGGGCGGCTCGGAAGACAACGCCCCCACTGGCCGCGGGGCTAGGGCTCGCCGGGGTCGGGGGCGAGGCCGAGGCTGGGGCCGCGAGGGTTGGGCCCGCGCGGAGTACGACGACCAACACCGCCCCCAGTGGTGTGAGGTGCACAGCCAAGGCAATCACGACACCCGCTCCTGTACCACCATCGTGGCTCTTCGGCAAAGCGTCGCTCGAGATAGGGATCTCAAGGTGCGGCCACCTACCGTGGCACACGTCCAGCAGCCACTGGACGACCCCCTACGGATTCGGGATCAGGAGCTGTAGACTCAGGAAGGCCCCCGGCGGATGCAAAACTCAGGTGCTGCAACCTCAGGAGAGCCCCCTGCGGATTCACGCCCTTGAGGGCGCCCAGCGTAGGGTCATCAATGTCATTTCCAGAGGCTCTTCTCTGGCGTTTCCTTTGGAACGGCAGCGCAAGGCCTACGTGCGGAGGCTCCACCATGTGGCGGCGTATTTGGCACATGCACCGCCGGATTGGGTGCAACATGAGGTCACCTTCACGCCCGCCGACGCCGAAGGTGTGGAGTTTTCGCACCAAGATCCCCTGGTCATTCAGGTCGCGATCGTCGGGTGCGACGTCAGGCATGTCCTGGTCGACGGAGGAAGTTCCGCGAACGTTTTGTTCGCAGGGGCCTTCGACCAGATGACGATCCCTCGAAGCCGCCTAGGTCCCTCAAAAATTCCGCTGTAGGGCTTCGGAGGTCACCGCCGCCGCACCGGGCCGATATGTCTCTGTGTCTCCTTCGGCCAGGATGACAACGTAGCGAGCGGGGACGCCACCTTCGATGTCGTTGACATCCAGTACCCCTACAACGTCATTTTGGGGAGACCGACCATCAATTCCTTTGGGGTAGTAACACACCATGGCTTCCTATGTGTGAAGCTTCCGGGCCTGCGTGGTATCATCACTGTCCTCGGCGACCAGCACATGGCTCGGCACATAGAGCATGGCACCCGAAGTCTATGCCCAGAAGTCCAGGGAGGCTCCTAGGTCAGGCGTGCCCGTACACGCGCCACAGCAGCCCAAGCACCAGAGGCTCCCTACCACGCCGTCACGACGAGTCCAATGGTTAGTCCCCGACCTTTTGTACTCGCTCACCCGCGCAAACGGGAATTTAATAAAGTTCACTGTTTGCAAAGCTATTCGTGTTTCCCACCAAAGACGTGCGGAGGCTTG